>OX101754.1:40692294-42003338 GCA_944452675.1 Tachina lurida
TATGTTCGATTTATATACACACACACTGTGGTTATATATGACAGAAAATTTTTGTTTATTTTATAAATGTTCCCACATTTTCGTCACAATTCTCAGTTCGTTGAAAATTATAGTAGCATAAGATGTCAAGTTTGTGTCGAAGAAAGCATACTTACCTGGCGTAGGGGTTACCGTGATCATGAAGGCGGTTCCCCCGGAGTGAGGCTTGGCCATTGCACTACGGTTGAGTTGACCTCCGCGATTATTCCTAATGCGAATAACTCGTGCGTGTAATTTTTGGTAGCCGGAATGGCGTTCGCGCCGTCCCGACATTATTAATAAATTTAAACAACCGGCATAAATGCCGTCACAAAGTAGACCAGAGTTGAAGAAAGTGCTAAACAAATGTGTACACATTTGCAAAATTAAATAGAAGAATTAATAATTAAAAAAACCATTTCATTGAAAAATTTTAATTTTTACTTTTGTTTAAAAAAAATCACTCAGCGAATAAGACCACAAAGTGTTAAACGAAAAACATTTTAACAAGTAAAGTAAACAATTGAATTAGGGAAACAAAGTGCGAAATAGTTTATAACCAGCGTGACTATATTAGCTGTATATTTCACTCGTGACCAAAAAATTATATATAATTTATAAAGCATCTATTATAGCTGAAGTACAAAAATCATTTGAATCGCAAAACTATAGGACATTTTATACGAGTATGTTGTTACTGGTAAAAAGTTTGTTAAAGAAAATTGAAATAAAAACTAAGGATTTCGATTATTTGGTGATTCTGATTCTGTATTAAATTATTTTAGTTATTTAGGATATAATTTCGAAGAAGCAATATTGCAAAATCTGAAAAAGAGTTGCTTAAAAAAGTATATTTACTAATACATACATCGACTTTTATTAAAATTTAATTTAGCGCGCAGAAAAATAGCGCGTTTTAGCTATAAATATTTGACAATGCTGTAACTCAGCGCGTTTTGAGAAGGCGAATAGCGCGTTTAGGTTGTAAATAGTTGGCATCACTGATTAAGCTGTTGCGAAAGGGCAGCGTGACCGTTTGACCCGACTAAAGTGGCAAATTGCCATTTTTTCGATATATCGATTCCACTTTTTCGACTGCCTTGCCACTTTTTGTCTCCCGTTCTTTAGGGTGTGTTATATGAAAATACATTAAAAATAAAAAGTTTAGTGTAGTTTTCTCGTATTTTTTTTAATTTTGCCCCTTTTTTTGATAAATCCCCCATTTGGTGCCACTTTTTGAAAAATGTCATCGGTCACCCTGGAAAAGGGTAAAAGCGCAAAAAAAAAATACGAAAAAGAGGGTAAAAAAGCACCAAATTTTTTTTTAATTTTAATACATTAAGCTATTTAAAAAAAGGAGAGTTTGGGGTGTAAAACCTCATATATAATTTCAAGTTTTTGCCTCAAAATATTTAATATTAATTATATTAATTTTTCAAAATGTTAGTAGTTATATGATCGGTGTTAGTCATTTGGTAAGTGAAGCTTAGGCCTAGATTAGGATAAAGATGTTACTGAAAAATCATTAACACATTCAAAATGCATTAAAAGCAACACTTTTTTCTTAACTAACTTAATTTTTTTTTGCGATATACACCCATTTCCAGTTGTCAACATTGACAGCACGTCAATACGATACCAACAAATTGGGACTTGGCTACCCGTTGTCTAAAACAACTGACTGCTATTAACAACCTCATCCTGTCAATTGTTCTAGGATGATTAAATATTTGTGTAAACTTTAACAAATGCTTATTGCGTACTACTATCAATCAAATATTGTGAAGAGAATTAATTAAAGAGATATTGCTGCTATTAGCGCTTAAAAGTATTTTAGGTTTGTAAAACTAAAAATATTTTTATTTAACAAAAAAAACACCAAAGGCACTGTGAGAAATTGTTAAAAAGCACTGTAAATACCCGCTTTTTAAAAAAGGGTATTACCCTGGAGTTAATGTCAACGTCGTCGACGGCGTCAAATGTCAAAAAAAAAGTTGAATCGTATGAAATTGTATGAGAGCAGTTAATCTCAACGCGTTGCAACGCCGTAAAAGTTCAATCTGTTTAAACTTTTTCGTCGTTAAAACGCCGTCAACGACGTCGACATTAACTCCACTATTAACCAAAATTTCGCGCTTATGAAGAGGCAAAAAGCACCAAAAAATACCCGAAACGCACCAAAATAACATCACTGCGCCACACTGCATTGGTAATAAGCCCATATAGACTTATTCCAGAATTAATTGAGTAATAATGCCATTTTGGCTTATTACTTATGACTTTATTGAGGTGTACCGACGAAAATCGGTACATAGTGTTATCCAGGCTTAAGGCTATTCAGGGTTTTGTTTTAAGTTAATTGATGCCGCTGAATGAACGTTCAACATAAGTCAAATAATTTTATACCCAAAAAACTGTACAAATGTTTTGGCCACTAATATGAATTTAACTTTTTCCATTGGAATTCTAACGATTCTGCCCTTTTCTATAATTTTTCAACATCCCATTTCTGTTATAAAATTGTCGTATAATTGACATTTTGTATTTTTTGTAAACTATTTTGCAATGTTAAAAATTATAATTTTTATAAGCTGTTTATGTTTTTAATATATTTTTAGAGAACACGCAATTTAGACTAAAAAAGGCTAAAAAAGCTAAATGAGTTTTTAAAAAAAGCTAAAAAATAAGCTAAGAGCTAAATGAAAATTTCAAAGCTAAATCTGAAATAAATAAGTTAAAGCTGGACTCAAGCAATAAAATATAAACATACAGATCAGTGTTGCCGGTATCCAAGTTCAATTTTACACCAACGAAACTTCAAAATTATCCAAAATTTTAGAAATTACAAATCAAATTTTGTATAACAAACAGTAATGTAAGTTTTTGTTGATTTTGCTGACAATTCTTTAGACTGAGCAGTTCGAAAATATTATAAAAGTGTTTCATAGTAAACAATGCATTTTAAATGAAAAGAAAACTTTTGATTAAGAAATTTACTTGTATATAATGTAGAGACGAAATTACACGAACATAACACAAAAATGTTATGGTCAAAAATAATCCAAGAAAATCTTTTTTCTTATATTTTTTGTATAATTACATAGAACTCGGCAACACTGACTCAGGCAGATGCTAGTACAACACTATCATACCATTTGCATGATATTATAAAGCAAAAACAAACAACCATGGGATTTTTATAAACACAAGCATGATACAATTATAACAGGTACATGCACAAGCCCAGCCTGTTACTGTATACATTGCAGATAAATGTCAAGCTTTGTTTACAAGCTGCAAAAATGTTAGTGTATGTGTGTGAATAAAATGTTTATAGTGTTGCCAATGAATTTACACAAGGCTGTGTCTGCAATTAAACATTGAAGAAAATTACACTACACATCTTTTGTGTAGGTTAAAATTAAAAGAAAAATAAATACAAATAGAACCCAAAGTAGAATTTCACAGACATTATACAAGAATTTAATTCCATGGCCTACACATGTGAGTAGAAATTACACACTATTTAACTACACACAGAATGGCAACACTGAATAACTATAATCATGCAGGAATGCCGCGTCTGCAATTGTACTATAGTTGCCCTGTAATTGCAATTTTTTATAAACAAAAGACATTTGTTTCTGACAATTTATCGTTTGTTTATAACAACAAATACAACAAAATTCCAATTGTTGTAGTCGTGCATGTACCTAGTATAATTGTATCATGAACACAAGCAGTGAACAAAATACAAGTATATGTACGTATGTATGTACTATGTTCGATTTATATACACACACACTGTGGTTATATATGACAGAAAATTTTTGTTTATTTTATAAATGTTCCCACATTTTCGTCACAATTCTCAGTTCGTTGAAAATTATAGTAGCATAAGATGTCAAGTTTGTGTCGAAGAAAGCATACTTACCTGGCGTAGGGGTTACCGTGATCATGAAGGCGGTTCCCCCGGAGTGAGGCTTGGCCATTGCACTACGGTTGAGTTGACCTCCGCGATTATTCCTAATGCGAATAACTCGTGCGTGTAATTTTTGGTAGCCGGGAATGGCGTTCGCGCCGTCCCGACATTATTAATAAATTTAAACAACCGGCATAAATGCCGTCACAAAGTAGACCAGAGTTGAAGAAAGTGCTAAACAAATGTGTACACATTTACAAAATTAAATAGAAGAATTAATAATTAAAAAAACCATTTTCATTGAAAAATTTTAATTTTTACTTTTGTTTAAAAAAAATCACTCAGCGAATAAGACCACAAAGTGTTAAACGAAAAACATTTTAACAAGTAAAAAGTAAACAATTGAATTAGGGAAACAAAGTGCGAAATAGTTTATAACCAGCGTGACTATATTAGCTGTATATTTCACTCGTGACCAAAAAATTATATATAATTTATAAAGCATCTATTATAGCTGAAGTACAAAAATCATTTGAATCGCAAAACTATAGGACATTTTATACGAGTATGTTGTTACTGGTAAAAAGTTTGTTAAAGAAAATTGAAATAAAAACTAAGGATTTCGATTATTTGGTGATTCTGATTCTGTATTAAATTATTTTAGTTATTTAGGATATAATTTCGAAGAAGCAATATTGCAAAATCTGAAAAAGAGTTGCTTAAAAAAGTATATTTACTAATACATACATCGACTTTTATTAAAATTTAATTTAGCGCGCAGAAAAATAGCGCGTTTTAGCTATAAATATTTGACAATGCTGTAACTCAGCGCGTTTTGAGAAGGCGAATAGCGCGTTTAGGTTGTAAATAGTTGGCATCACTGATTAAGCTGTTGCGAAAAGGGCAGCGTGACCGTTTGACCGACTAAAGTGGCAAATTGCCATTTTTTCGATATATCGATTCCACTTTTTCGACTGCCTTGCCACTTTTTGTCTCCCGTTTTTTAGGGTGTGTTATATGAAAATACATTAAAAATAAAAAGTTTAGTGTAGTTTTCTCGTATTTTTTTTAATTTTGCCCCTTTTTTTTGATAAATCCCCCATTTGGTGCCACTTTTTGAAAAATGTCATCGGTCACCCTGGAAAAGGGTAAAAGCGCAAAAAAAAATACGAAAAAGAGGGTAAAAAAGCACCAAATTTTTTTTTAATTTTAATACATTAAGCTATTTAAAAAAAGGAGAGTTTGGGGTGTAAAACCTCATATATAATTTCAAGTTTTTGCCTCAAAATATTTAATATTAATTATATTAATTTTTCAAAATGTTAGTAGTTATATGATCGGTGTTAGTCATTTGGTAAGTGAAGCTTAGACCTAGATTAGGATAAAGATGTTACTGAAAAATCATTAACACATTCAAAATGCATTAAAAGCAACACTTTTTTCTTAACTAACTTAATTTTTTTTTGCGATATACACCCATTTCCAGTTGTCAACATTGACAGCACGTCAATACGATACCAACAAATTGGGACTTGGCTACCCGTTGTCTAAAACAACTGACTGCTATTAACAACCTCATCCTGTCAATTGTTCTAGGATGATTAAATATTTGTGTAAACTTTAACAAATGCTTATTGCGTACTACTATCAATCAAATATTGTGAAGAGAATTAATTAAAGAGATATGCTGCTATTAGCGCTTAAAAGTATTTTAGGTTTGTAAAACTAAAAATATTTTTATTTAACAAAAAAACACCAAAGGCACTGTGAGAAATTGTTAAAAAGCACTGTAAATACCCGCTTTTTAAAAAAGGGTATTACCCTGGAGTTAATGTCAACGTCGTCGACGGCGTCAAATGTCAAAAAAAAAGTTGAATCGTATGAAATTGTATGAGAGCAGTTAATCTCAACGCGTTGCAACGCCGTAAAAGTTCAATCTGTTTAAACTTTTTCGTCGTTAAAACGCCGTCAACGACGTCGACATTAACTCCACTATTAACCAAAATTTCGCGCTTATGAAGAGGCAAAAAGCACCAAAAAATACCCGAAACGCACCAAAATAACATCACTGCGCCACACTGCATTGGTAATAAGCCCATATAGACTTATTCCAGAATTAATTGAGTAATAATGCCATTTTGGCTTATTACTTATGACTTTATTGAGGTGTACCGACGAAAATCGGTACATAGTGTTA
Organism: Tachina lurida; assembly: GCA_944452675.1. Taxonomy (NCBI): domain Eukaryota; kingdom Metazoa; phylum Arthropoda; class Insecta; order Diptera; family Tachinidae; genus Tachina; species Tachina lurida. Next base: position 40,698,432 of record OX101754.1, read on the forward strand.
TCCAGGCTTAAGGCTATTTCAGGGTTTTGTTTTAAGTTAATTGATGCCGCTGAATGAACGTTCAACATAAGTCAAATAATTTTATACCCAAAAAACTGTACAAATGTTTTGGCCACTAATATGAATTTAACTTTTTCCATTGGAATTCTAACGATTCTGCCCTTTTCTATAATTTTTCAACATCCCATTTCTGTTATAAAATTGTCGTATAATTGACATTTTGTATTTTTTGTAAACTATTTTGCAATGTTAAAAATTATAATTTTTATAAGCTGTTTATGTTTTTAATATATTTTTAGAGAACACGCAATTTAGACTAAAAAAAGGCTAAAAAAGCTAAATGAGTTTTTAAAAAAAGCTAAAAAATAAGCTAAGAGCTAAATGAAAATTTCAAAGCTAAATCTGAAATAAATAAGTTAAAGCTGGACTCAAGCAATAAAATATAAACATACAGATCAGTGTTGCCGGTATCCAAGTTCAATTTTACACCAACGAAACTTCAAAATTATCCAAAATTTTAGAAATTACAAATCAAATTTTGTATAACAAACAGTAATGTAAGTTTTTGTTGATTTTGCTGACAATTCTTTAGACTGAGCAGTTCGAAAATATTATAAAAGTGTTTCATAGTAAACAATGCATTTTAAATGAAAAGAAAACTTTTGATTAAGAAATTTACTTGTATATAATGTAGAGACGAAATTACACGAACATAACACAAAAATGTTATGGTCAAAAATAATCCAAGAAAATCTTTTTTCTTATATTTTTGTATAATTACATAGAACTCGGCAACACTGACTTAGGCAGATGTTAGTACAACACTATCATACCATTTGCATGATATTATAAAGCAAAAACAAACAACCATGGGATTTTTATAAACACAAGCAGTGAACAAAATACAAGTATATGTACGTATGTATGTTCGATTTATATACACACACACTGTGGTTATATATGACAGAAAATTTTTGTTTATTTTATAAATGTTCCCACATTTTCGTCACAATTCTCAGTTCGTTGAAAATTATAGTAGCATAAGATGTCAAGTTTGTGTCGAAGAAAGCATACTTACCTGGCGTAGGGGTTACCGTGATCATGAAGGCGGTTCCCCCGGAGTGAGGCTTGGCCATTGCACTACGGTTGAGTTGACCTCCGCGATTATTCCTAATGCGAATAACTCGTGCGTGTAATTTTTGGTAGCCGGGAATGGCGTTCGCGCCGTCCCGACATTATTAATAAATTTAAACAACCGGCATAAATGCCGTCACAAAGTAGACCAGAGTTGAAGAAAGCGCTAAAATCATTTGTGGCGCAAAAGAAAATGTGTACTTTGTAAATGTGTACACATTTACAAGATTAAATTGAAGAATTAATAATTAAAAAAACAGAATGTGAAAAAGATTGTTTGTATTTAAAAAGTTATTAAAATTTGTTTGCAAATGATTCCTGATTTAACTTTACGCATTTTCATTGAAAAATTTTAATTTTTACCTTTTGTTTAAAAAAATCACTCAGCGAATAAGACCACAAAGTGTTAAACGAAAAACATTTTAACAAGTAAAGTAAACAATTTTACAAAATTAGATGAAAGAATTTGATGTGTTGAATTAAGGAAACAAAGTGCGAAATAGCTTATAAGTTATAACCAGTGTGACCAGATTTTAAAATAACATTAAGCTAAATCACGTTTGAAAAAAAGCTAAAATAAGCTAAAAAGTTAAATTTTAAGCCAGAAAATAAAGCTAAACTTTTTTCTACTTCTTTGATCACTTTTCAATAGTTTTTTATTGCTAAACTAACATTAAATATTTCACAAACATATTTTTTTATTATACATATTGAATATTTGTTTAATGAAATTATTTATTAATTATTATATTTTAGATTTAATGAAGAACAAAACAAAAACTTCCCCAAAATAATTTTAAAAAGTTTTTATAAATGTAAAAACATTTATACTAAAATACGAAAGTTTTTTTAAGTGAATTAATGCTATTTAAGGTAAAGCATGGATCACACTATCGGCACAATGTACCGAGTTTCGTCAGATCAGTGAAATAAAGTCATAAGTAAAGAGCTAAATTTGCTCTAAATTTATCGACTAATTGAAATACAAGGACACAATTGCGCCACAATGCATTGGTAATAAGCCCATATAGACTTATTCCAGAATTAATTGAGTAATAATGCCATTTTGACTTACTACTTATGACTTTATTGAGATGGCCCGACGAAAATCGGTACATAGTGTACCGAGGCTATTTCAAGTTTTTGTTTTAAGTTAATTGATACCGCTGAATGAACGTTCAACCCAAGTCAAATAATTTTATACCAAAAAAACTCAAAAAGTGTTTTTAATATGATTTTAACTTTTTCCATTGTAATTCTTACCATTCTGCCATTATCTACTATTTTTCAACTTTCCATTTCTGTTATAAAATTGTCGTATAATTTACATTTTGTATTTTTTGTAAACTATTTTACAATGTTAAAAAACTATAATTTTTATAAGGTGTTTATCCCTTTATGGCGCAATGTTGCAGATATGCAACATAATATTCAATCCTCATAAAAAACATCAAGTACAGGCAATTAATTGTTAATTTTATTTTAATGCAATAACTTTCAGACAATATCTAGTTTCAATCTGTAAAATTCGTTCTTAATAAAAAATTGTATCGCTTTCATCACAACAGATTTAAAATACCCTACGATTTTACTGAATCAATGTTACCGTAGTGCAATTTTCTAAAAACTTATTTTGCCAGCGTTTTTATTCAATAAATTTTGTAAATGACCAAGTCAATTTTTATTGTTAGAATATTATCAGTAAATTTATTTCTGAATTGGAAGTTTTATTGCCAAGTCTGACTTTATTTCCTCTTAATTGTTTACCTTTTTTACTCTAATAAATAAAATTTCAATAAAATCCTAGAACAAAATTTTTTACTTGTGCTATGAGCTCCTATAATCTGTAGAAAAAAAGGCTAAAAAAGCTAAATGAGTTTTTAAAAAAAGCTAAAAAATAAGCTAAGAGCTAAATGAAAATTTTAAAGCTAAATCTGAAATAAATAAGCTAAATTTAGCTCAAAATAAGCTAATATGGTCACGCTGGTTATAACTATTAAAAAGGCAATTAAAAATTGTTTTAAGATGATTGCAGATTTCATTTGAAGCATTTTCATTAAAAAAATATTAATTTTTATCATTTATTTACAAAAATCGTCAAGCGAAGGAGGTTACAAAGTATAAATTGAAATTAAGCAACAAAATTCCACCACGAAAGAGGTTAAAGAAGACGCAGTGACAGAGTGAGCGCGAAATCCAAAAACACAAATTATCTTCCGTCTTGTGTCATCTCTGGTATACCCTGTGGTTGACGTCAGTGTTGGCAGAATTTCTAAGGATAAAATATGTAAAATTCAAAAATTTTTCACGAAAAAAAATTATTTTTTTTGAGGAGAGATTGGCCATGATTTACACTAACAACTTTCTATTTTTTTGATTTGGAAAGCCATTAAGGAATAATGTCATACAAAGACTCGATTTTCAATTTTTCCGACTTTTCCGGAGGGATTTTCCAAAATTTTCTTCCGTAAAAACCTCCTCGATAATACGAACAACTAACAAATAATTTTACAGAAATCGGCCCAGCCGTTCTCATTTGAGTTAACGTATGTTATTTGAGTTAACGTATGTTGAATATACGCTCTCGATATGTTTCATTTCATTGGGGTTGATACCAAATCATAAGTAGACCTTAAACAAGATTTTTGAAATGTGGCAAATATTTATTTTAATATTGGGTGTAATTCCGTTGAAATCAGGTAATTTTGGCTCCTACGAGGTGTAATTTTGAATATACATATTGGTAACACTGCAGCTATTGTATTCAACTTTGCTTTATACATGTGTGCAGTGTGACCAGATTTTAAAATAACATTAAGCTAAATCACGTTTGAAAGAAATAAATTCAGTAAAGTGCGACTTTGACTCGCTCACGAAGGGTTCCGTACGTTGCGCTTTGAGCATTTTCTAATGTTTTTTACGTTTTTTCAGCTGAAATAGTGTTTTTTTTTATTATTTTTCTCTTTTTTCTCGTTTTAACGATTTTTTAAATTTTGGCGATTTTTTTTAATTTTGGCGATTTTTTTTTTAATTTTGACAATTTTTTTCATTTTGGCGATTTTTTTTTCATTTTGGCGGTTTTTTTCATTTTGGCGATTTTTTTTCATTTTGGCGATTTTTTCATTTTGGCGATTTTTTCATTTTGGCGATTTTTTCGGTTTTTTGCGATTTATTTTCGATTTAGAAATTTTTTTTAATTTGGTGCTCTTTTTCGTTTTGGCGATTTTTTTTTTGATTTTAACGATTTTTTTTCGGTTTGGCAATTTTATAATTTTGAGATTTTTTTGTTTTACCGTTTTTGAAAATTTCAAGAAGTTTGCTCTTACGGTTTCCAAGATACAGCAAGTTTTCAAAATTACATAGTCGAAATTACATTAACTGATGGTACACCCTTTAATTAAATTTTTTTAAATTTTAGTGTTAGTTGTTGTAGTCTGTATAAAAATACACGAACTTTACAAATTTCAAGTGCATATACATACAATTGTGTGTATATTAGATAGGATTTTAAAATTTTTCGTTGCTCGTTTTGGCACACCCTTTAATTTCCAACTCTCATGTATTTGTTGTTGTAGCGGCCAAGGGTCCCATGTAATATACATACATATAATTGTATGTATATTACATGGGATTTTAAAATTTTTCGTTGCTCGTTTTGGCACACCCTTTAATTTCCAACTCTCATGTATTTGTTGTTGTAGCGGCCAAGGGTCCCATGTAATATACATACATACATACAGTTGTATGTATATTACATGGGATTTTAAAATTTTTCGTTGCTCGTTTTGGCACACCCTTTAATTTCCAACTCTCATGTATTTGTTGTTGTAGCGGCCAAGGGTCCCATGTAATATACATACATACAATTGTATGTATATTACATGGGATTTTAAAATTTTTCGTTGCTCGTTTTGGCACACCCTTTAATTTCCAACTCTCATGTATTTGTTGTTGTAGCGGCCAAGGGTCCCATGTAATATACATACATACATACAATTGTATGTATATTACATGGGATTTTAAAATTTTACGTTGCTCGTTTTGGCACACCCTTTAATTTCCAACTCTCATGTATTTGTTGTTGTAGCGGCCAAGGGTCCCATGTAATATACATACATACAATTGTATGTATATTACATGGGATTTTAACATTTTTCGTTGCTCGTTTTGGCACACCCTTTAATTTCCAACTCTCATGTATTTGTTGTTGTAGCGGCCAAGGGTCTACACACTCTGTCCAAATTTCAGGTCCGTAGCTCTTACGGTTCTCGAGAAAATACCCTGTGTCGGACAGACGGACAGACGGACAGCGTAGCGAAAACAATAGGGTTCCTTTTCACCTTTGGTGTACGGAACCCTAAAAATCTAATGCTATGTTTAGACGACAAGTTGAATCACCTGCTTCGCTCTCTGAAACATTTTAATGAATAATGTTGTTTATACTATGTTTAGACGGTACGTGCTTCGCTCTCTATTCATGCTTCACGCCCCAATCATGACCGAATCCACTTGCTTCGCCATACAAAATTATGAGAGCGAATCAAGTAGATTCAATATGAATCTACTTGCCAAGCACGTAAAATTGGTATCTTATCTAACTTTTATCGCAGTTAATCGCCACTTTATCTGAACTAGCTATCAAAACAAAATAGGTATATGTGTATGTGTGTGTTTGTAAACAAATAAAAACAAACCAAAAAACATAGATGTGAGTTTAATATAAATAAATTTAATTAAGTTATGAATAATATAAAAAGGAAAAATAAGAAGAAAATATAGAGATGCCTTCAAAAACAAGATTTCGCATGAGTGGAATTTATGTAAAGTATATATGCTTATGTGTATGCATGTATATACGTGCGTATGATACGTATGTTTGTGTGAATATACATAAAAAAAATGCCACGCGAACAGTGATGCCAACTTTTTCAGAGCAAAAACCACTGTGTGTTCATAAAAAAGCACTAAATGAAATAAGTACTCGTATATATGTACATATGTATGTATGTACACAAATATATTTTTATTTATTTTTTTATATTTATCTATTTATTTGCAATACAGAGAAAGCCCATATGGTTAATTGTAAATGTATTGAATTAGTAAAAATTAAAAATTTAAGTTAACTACAATTTTAAATTTACTACATTTCATAGGTTTTTGTAATAATTTCAATTATATGGAGCCATATTTCGATTTTGCTTATAAGTAGAATATGAGTAGGAAAATAATTGAAGTTCATTTGGGAATACACTCCAATTATGGTGTACTATTTTAACAAAAGATGATCAACGAGAATTATACTCCTCGTTTCAAGAAATGCAGTTTCATCTTTTTCCTCTGGCCATGAAACTGTTTTAATAAAACAATTAGAGTTTTAGGTGCTTCGTCTGAATTAATTTTTACATAAACATGGTTCAGTATGTTACATTCTGAACAGCATAAGCCTTTTCTTTTTAGACCGTATTTTATATGAATGAAACAATTTATAAAATCATTATTGTATTTCTAACTTACTTTTAAAATATTTATAAGCGCTAAAAGTCATTTCTACTACAACATTTGAACATGGTAATGTTAATAGTCTTAGAGAAAATATTGACAGTATTAGAAATGGATTATGATTAGTTGAATTTCTAGAATTATGAACTTCAATCCAAAATTGATCAGTTTTGAGCAAATTTTTCCATTTATGTATCCTTAAATTTCTGATACTTCGTTCTATTTCTTCAATTTCACCATCCCAGCAAAAATTACCGCTTCCCAGAAGAGTTTTTGTAAGCCAGCTAGAAGCAATGCATTCAGTTTACAAAAAGCCGTTAATTTTTTGCTTTACTAATTCGTTTTACAGAAGCAATAATGTGCAGTTTTTGTGTACTGAGATGCAAAAGTTACTGGTGTATTCTTTAACTTTTGTCCACTTTGTTAGAGAGCCTTACGTTAGTACTTTTCAGAAGCATTTTTGAAAGCTTTCGTTATCAGGAAAGCAATACATTGCTTCCCTCAGTGGTTAGTAATTAGATTATTGTAATTAAATTATTTTATAACGTGTATGGTATCCTCTGTAATTGCTAGAAATATATTATTTTTTCTCACTATGAAAGATAAAGTCCTTCATATTTCACCAAGCTGAATTAACATTCTGCAAAGGAAACTTTGCATGTCTAAAAGGGGTGAAAGCAGATAGTTTTTGAAAAGTGAAAATAAAGCCACCACACTTTAACAAATTAATATTTAGTAGATTTGCAAAACGCACTATCAAAGGCATGATATAAATATAGAAGGTACTTCCATTCTCTCATTTTTTCTTGACATTCACCTTCTGACAAGGATAGGTATTCTGAAGTTTCCAGTAAAAATGTGCTACCGTATTAATTTAATATTTCCCCTCTGTTTCCTGTTTGTTTGAAAATTTTATTGAAAAATTATTTCAGAAGTTTTTTTTTTATAAATTCAAACAATTTAAAAGAAATCGTGATTATAAATGTTTTATTATCTTGAAAAGCAATGAAATGCATTGTAAATGTATTGTTGTGTTAAAGAAAGCGAAAATTAGCTGCATATTACAAACTGTGGACGTACAAAATATCATTGTAAAAATATGAATGTAGCATTCTTTGAGTTCTCTACATTATCTGGTGTCCGCTAAGTGTCTAAGAGCCTGCAAAATTTGTGAAATAGACTTGCCAAAATTATCTGATCTGGTATTTAAGCCATTTCTTAGAAAAACATGTTACAATCAACAAAAAGCGAATTATATAGATTAAACAATGTAATATCAGTCAATATTTGCTAAACTTAATGAAAATTCATTGTCAACTGATCAAAATCATCATCAATTTGGATGAAAATATAGTTAAAATATTTATTTTAGGCAGAAAATTTAAAAAGATGCTCCAAGTTATTACATAACCACTTTTTAAACTTCACAGATGTATAGTCATGCATATTACTTTATATATTTTCAAATTTTTGTTAAGATAATTACACATTTTTGTAAAAAATTTATAAGGGAAGACTTATATTTTTTACGATATGGGAACATTTTTTTTATTTCTCTCAAAAAACAAACTTCAAAAATACTTATTTTTTAAAAACAAAGAGAGAATGGAAGTACCTTCTATATTTATATCATGTATCAAAGGTGAAAAGCACCAATTTAGTGCCTTTTTTTAAGCAACAATTTGAAAAATTCCGCACTGTTATCAATTAAAAAACTTTAAATCTAGTACGAAAAGCACTAAATTGGCACGCTGCACACGAAGCACGAATGAGTAGTCTAAACAACAATAAACAAGATTCAGAGAGCGAAGCAGGTGATTCAACTCGTCGTCTAAACATAGCATTAGACTGCGCATTCGTGCTTCGTGTGCAGCGTGCCAATTTAGTGCTTTTCATACTAGATTTAGTGTTTTTTAATTCATAACAGTGCGTAATTTTTCAACTTGTTGCTTTTTAAAAAAAGGCAATAAAAAACTATCTGATTGCACCCATTTTAGACACGCAAAGTTTTCTTTGCAGAATGTTAATTCAGCTGGGTGAAATAGAAAGGAAGAAAAACTTTATCTTTCATAGTGAGAAAAAAGAATATATTTCTAGAAATTACAGAGGATACCATGCACGTTATAAAATAACTTAATTACAATAATCTAATTACTAACCACTGAGGGAAGCAATGTATTGCTTTCTTGATAACGAAAGCTTCTGAAAAGTACTAACGTAAGGCTCTCTAACAAAGTAGACAAAAGTAAAAAAAAAAATGTAAACCAGTAACTTTTGCATCTGAGTACATAAAAACTACACATTATTACTTCTGTAAATGGAATTAGTAAGGCAAAAAATTAATATCTTTTTGGAAACTGAATGCATTTCTTCTAGCTGGCTTACTAAAACTCTTCTGGAAAGCAGTAATTTTTGCTGGGATGGTAAAAGTGAAGAAATAGAACGAAGTATTAGAAGTTTAATAGTGGAGTTAATGTCAACGTCGTTGACGGCGTTTCAACGCCGAAAAAGTTGAAACATATTGAACTTTTACGGCGTTGCAACGCGTTGAGATTAACTGCTCTCATACAATTTCATACGATTCAACTTTTTTTTGACATTTGACGCCGTCGACGACGGCGACATTAACTCCAGGGTAAGGATAAATAAATGGAAAAATTTGCTCAGAACTGATTAATTTTGGATTGAAGTTCATAATTCTAGAAATTTAACTAATCATAATCCATTTCTAATACTGTCAATATTTGCTCTAGGGCTATTAACATTACCATATTCAAATTTTGAGGTAGAAATATGTAACTTTTAGCGCTAATAATTATTTGAAAAGTAAGTTAGAAATACAATAATAAATCAAATTGTTTCATTCATATAAAATACGGTCTAAAAAGAAAAGACTTATGTTGTTCAGAATGTAACATACTGAACCATGTTCATGTAAAAATTAATTCAGACGAAACACCTAAAACTCTAATTGTTTTATTAAAACAGTTTTATGGCTAAAGGAAAAAGATGAAACTGCATTTTCTGAAACGAGGAGTATAATTCTCGTTGATCACTCTTTTGTTAAAATAATACACCATATTTGGAGTGTCTTCCCAAATGAACTTCAACTATTTTCCTACTCATATTCTACTTATAAGCAAAGTCGAAATATGGCTCGATATAATTGAAATTATTATAAAAACCTATGAAATGTAGTAAATTTAAAATTGTAGTTAACTTAAATTTTTAAATTTTACGCATTCAGTACATTTATAATTAGCCATGTGGGCTTTCTCTGTATTGAAAATAAATAGCTAAATATAAACAAATAAATAAAAAATATATTTATGTACATTCATATATACATACATACATACATATATGCGAGTACTTATTTCATTTAGTGCTTTTTTATGAACACACAGTGCTTTTTGCTCTAAAAAAAGTTGGCATCACTGTTCGCATGACATTTTTTTATGTGTATTCACAGAACATACGTATTATACGCACGTACATATATACATGCATACACATAAGCATCATACTTACAAAAAATTCGACTCATTCGAAATCTTGTTTTTGAAGGCATCTCTATATTTTCTTCTTATTTTTCCTTTTTATATTATTCATAACTTACATAATTAAATTTATTTATATTAAACGCACATCTATGTTTTTTGGTTTGTTTTCATTTGTTTAAAAACACACAGATACACATATACCTATTTTGTTTTGATAGCTAGTTCAGATAAAGTGGCGATTAACTGCGATAAAAGTTAAAGAAGATACCAATTTTACGTGCTTCGCAAGTAGATTCATATTGGATCTACTTATTCGCTCTCATAATTTTGTATGGTGAAGCAAGTGGATTCAGTCATGATTGGGGCGTGAAGCATGAATAGAGAACGAAGCACGTACCGTGTAAACATACTATAAAATAAGCTAAAGGGCCTGTTTCTCTAAATGCGAACGTTAGATTCGATCGAACATTTATATTAAAAACAAAAAACTGAAATTTGTTTTTGTTTCTAATATTAATATTCGATCGAATCTATCGTTCGCATTTAGAGAAACAGGGGGAAAAAGTTACATTTTAAAACAGAAAATAAAGCTAAAGTTTTTTCTACTTTTGTGATCATTTTTCAGTAGCTTTTTATTGCTACAATAACATTAAATATACATACCAGTGTTGCCGAATCGCGGGTAATTACCCGAATCAGGTGTAATTTTTATGTGCAAGTGTAGCGCGTGGGTAATTGCTCTCAGGTGTAATTTACGGGTAATTTGAAATTCGTTTGTCTTATATAATAAATCGTGTGTGTTCTGGTTTTCACATCGTTTTCACACGTTTTCTTGTGAGTTCGGATGTTAAAACACATGGTACGCCTGCTTAAGTTGAAATTTAGAAAATACAAATTAATAGTATGTGTTCTAGCATCCGAATTTAGAAGAACACTATTTGGAAATTGACGATTTCAAACTTTTAGAATTATTTCTTTTTCGATTTTCTTTTCACTTGTTAACAGTCTTGTGAAAAAATACGAATTTCACTTGTTAACAGTGAAAAAATACGATTTTTTACTCAAAATCGAAAACGAGAAAATCTAAAAGTTTGAAATCGTCAATTTCCAAATTGTGTTCTTCTAAATTCGGATGCTAGAACACATACTATTAATCTGTATTTTCTAAATTTCAACTTAAACACGCGTTTCATGTGTTTTAACATTCGAACGAAGAAGATAACATGTGAAAGACAGAACACACACGAATACATACATACATATATATTATACGGCCCTGTTCTGTAAACCGATGTTTTGAAACCGCACGATTTTAAATAACTAACTCCGACAATAGAAATATTTTTTTTCGATTTTTAAAATTTTTTTATTATATAGATTCCCAAATATCATATCTGAAAGAAAATTATCTTGTATGATCTTAAACACGTCTCCAGTACCATTAATTATTTTCTGAAAACGAGAAATTTATTCGGATTCGGTTTACAGAACAGCGCCGATAACAAATAAACAAAATAAAATATCATAAATTATAGTCTGATACCGTTGATACTATTTTATTATTTAAAGAAGGTATACAAAAAAACAAAAATAATAATAAGCAATAAAATATGAGGTAGATTTATAATGAACTACTTATTTTTACATGAAAGTTAGCATTTATTTTCACCAAAAAAATTATACTTTTAGATAGCAGAATAAAAAAAAAAATTATACAAAACAAGAAAAAAAATTTTTGTGATTCGAAATTTATTTTACAGATGAATATTCTATAGGAGAGTTTTTTTGCCATCGGAAGCTCATTTTGAGAAAATTTGAGTTGACGTATTTTGAATACACGCTCTCGATATGTTGCACTTCACTGGGGCTGATACCAAATCATAAGTAGACCTTAAACAAGATTTTTGAAATGTGGCAAATATTTATTTTAATATTGGGTGTAATTCCGTTGAAATCAGGTAATTTTGGCTCCTACGAGGTGTAATTTTGAATATACATATTGGTAACACTGATACATACATACACAAAAATATCTATTTATTATACATATGGGCATTTTCACAGGAATGTCAACGTTTTGTAGCGTGTGACGCCAAACAAATATGCTTGTGTTTTTTTAAATATAACGAAACTTTTTTTCACTTTTTTATATACATATTTGTGTAGGCCGTCAGCAGCTATGTGTTAGGTAAAACTTTAAGAAAACTCGAGTCACGTTGTTCAGAACTACAAGGTTAATTGCTTGCTGTCGCACGGGACAAAAAAGTGTAATTTCTCGGAGAAATGCCGATAGTAGGTATAAAATAAGAAATATTGAATGTTTTTTAATGATATTATTTATTAATTATTAAATTTGAGATTTAAAGAACAACAAAACAGAAACTTCCCAAAATAAGCTTAAAACGTTTTTAAAAATTTAAAAACATTTATACTATAATATGATCGTTTTTTTAAATACATAAATACATACTTACTTGTGTGCATATTAGTATTTCGGATAAAAGTAAGTATGAATTTATGTTGGAAGAAAACAATTAATGGGTAGTGCGAATAAAAAAGAAGTATTTGCTTTTTAAAACAAATTTTTATTTTATTTTTTTAAAGCACTAAGAAAATGTTCAATGGTAACGCTGTGTGTGCGTGCTTGTGTTTTGTTTTACCATTTTGGTGGTGTTTTAACTTTTCATATCGTGTATTCTGTTGGTTTTTGTAAAATTTGCTGATTTTGCTGTTCAACTCTCATTCGGTAAATGTTTATTTTTCTACTAAATATTGAGTTTGTGCAGTTATTATTTACTCTGGCTTCTCTTCAGTTGTCGAATAAATCTTTCGCCTTTTACTAAAGATTTCCGTGGAGAGGAGCACTCTAATGAGTCTAAAAAATTTTTTGTAGTGCCTTCCGAAAGGAGGGTCATAAATAATAAATTTAAACCAGCGGTAGGTATTAGACTTGAGCCAGTTAATTTCAGTGACCCGTAATTTTAGTTCATTATTTATAAATTAACTAGTTGAATGAATTAGTTAGGTCTTTTTATTTTAGTTCAATTATTTTACATCTACAAAATTCTACATGGATCAGTGTTGCCGAATCATGCATTAAACACATTCACCACCAGTGCTGCCAGAACACGGATGGAAATCATGGTACAATTGTACTTTTTATGGTACATTTTTGACTTCGTTGGTACCGTGGTACCACCGCGAGTTACTTGGTACAATTTAAAAATGCCAATGTTTCACTATATGGTAACATTAATTTTACCTATGTTGTCTTAATTTTTTTTTTTTGTGTTTTATTTTAGACGGTCATCTTCTTTTTTTTTGTTGCAATGCTGTTGTCAAGGCAAATTCATGTACCAGGTGGTGTGAAGTCTGCAACAAAAAAAATCTGTCTAGTACTTTAACTGTACCTGTTAACTTGACAGCAACTCGTACATTTACTCGCCTTGGCTGCGGTTATATTTATTTTTGTTAACTGCATATCGCTCCTTTACTTCAATAGTGTGTTTTAGGTTTTATCGCGCATTCTTTATGCGCTTAACTTAGATTTTATAGTGCTTGCAAATAACAGGCCTGTTAATAAGCAAAATTTGTAAAATAACCGATCTCTAACAAGTCTTATCTACGAATGAACCCTTACGAATGTAATATTTAATATTTTTTTTATGTTATTTTTAATTTTTTATACTGAATTTTTATCCACATTTTTGTTAAGTTTCTGTTTTTTAGTGTTTACTTCAGAATTTTTACAAATTTTTTTACGTTTCCGGTCTTATTAATAAAAAAAAATGGTACCGTCATGGTCCAAAAAGTACATTTTGTTTTCACAGTTGGTACAAAATCCAAGGAGTCATTTTCCTTCCCTGTGCCAGAATGATGATTTTATCATATTTTTGATGATTTGTGGATCAAAATATGATTTTAAGATTTTTGTTCTCGAATGATGATTTTTAATTTTGCAAATTATGATTTTTACTTTCAATACATACATACAGTGTGACCAGATTTTAAAATAACATTAAGCTAAATCACGTTTGAAAAAAAGCTAAAAAAAGCTAAAAAGTTAAATTTTAGGCCAGAAAATAAAGCTAAACTTTTTTCTACTTCTTTGATCACTTTTCAATAGTTTCTTATTGCTAAACTAACATTAAATATTACACAAACATATATTTTATTATACACATTGAATATTTGTTTAATGAAATTATTTATTAATTATTATATTTTAGATTTAATGAAGAACAAAACAAAAACTTCCCCAAAATAATCTTAAAACTTTTCAAAAATGTAAAAACATTTATACTAGGTTAGGTTAGGTTAGGTTAGCAGGCTGCTAGTGAAGAATGAAAATATAGGAGTCTAGCTCACTTGGGTCCAATACGATGATCCCTTTGTGCTGCCTGTAAGTTGAAAGTATAAGAATAAGGGGGGAGACCGGAAGTATAGGGAGAATATAGATGGAGAGGATATAGATGGAGAGTAGAGTAGAGAAGAAGTGAAAAAGTGGGACAAGTAGAGGGTCTAGTACATACACATGCCGTGAAGGCTAGCGGCCATACCAGCCGCTTCTCCTAATGTATAGACTTAGGTTTCTAAGTCCTATTTCCGATAACTCGGACAAGCTATTGAAGGATATTCTGCCAAGGAAGTGCAGACGGAGATCCTCCAAAGCAGGACAGAAGCAGAGAAGATGCGAAATGCTTTCCTCCTCTTCCTCATCATTGCAGCTGTAACAGTAGTCATTATACGGGAGACCCATACGTTTAGCGTGGGTCCCGAAAGTGCAGTGGCCTGTAAGTGTGGCCAGGAGATTCCTCAGATGCTTTCTGGTAAAGCTAATGAGGTTACTGGTTCTTTTAGTATCTAGACGAGGCCAAAGGATTCTCGATATAACGCAGGTAGGCTCATTACGCCATCTTTCCTGAGCTGAATTAAGAAAGGCAGTATCGAAGCGTCTCCAGCAAGACGACAGAGGGAGCCCACAGAGATTGTCATCGACTTCCCCGAGTAGGGTTCCTCTCTTTGCTAGTTCATCCGCAACTATATTGCCTGAAGTAGTTCCGTGTCCACGCACCCAGTATAGTGTGATGGTTGCGTGCTGCGCCAGTTCATCCAGGACTGTGCGGCATTCTTGGACAAGTAATGATGTAGAATATACACCTGCAAGGGTTTTGATCGCGGGTTGGCTGTCCGTTATTATCTGGATATTACTATTGTGTATCCGATAATAACTCAACCAGTGTGTTGCTCTTTTTATGGCGGATATTTCTGCCTGTAATATGCTACATTCGTCCGGGAGTCTGAAGGATATTTCAATTCCAAAATCTGGAATATATATCCCCCCTCCAACTCTTCCCCTTCGTATAGAGCCGTCCGTGAAAACCTGCACGGCTCTGTCCCCTGGGGAGAACCCTTCTGTCAAAGAGATATTGAAATTCCTATTGAAGTAGGGTTTGGGAGTGCAGTAGTCAATGGGTTTAGGTATATTGTTCGCTGTATTTAGGATGCTAGCGTGACCCCATGGTCTATAGTTCCATACGCCTATTGCGTTCAGCCTAACGGCCGTATGTAGGGCCAGTTTTCTAGCCATTAAGTCCACAGGAAGCCAACAAAGCATAGCGAAGAGTGCCTTTGTCGGCGTGGATCTAAGGGCACCTGTTATCATAAGTGCCGCTTTGCGTAGAATACCTTCTATACGGGTCTGGTTTCCCGCTGATTCTAGTGCTTTCCACCAGACCGAGACCCCATAAAATAGGATAGGTTTTATGACCATCTCTAGTATCCAACCGACTCCTTTGGGGTTAATTCCCCAAGTAGAGCCAATTGCTTTCCTACAGATGTACATTGCCATAGCGGCTTTCTCTATCCTCACCTGAAGATTTTCCCTCCAGGAGAGTTTACTATCTAAAACAACACCTAGATATTTGGCACTTTTCGACATGGTAAGTACAGTACCATTCAATGCCGGGGGAATGAATTGTGGAACTTTGTATCTCCTGGTGAAGAGTACTAGTTCCGTTTTGGTCGGGTTGACACTCAGGCCGCAACTAGAGCACCTAGCATTAACCTCATTTAGTGCTGTTTCTAGCCTTTGCAATATCGTATCTAAGTGAAATCCTGATATTGCTATCGCTACATCATCTGCGTATGCAACGGTTTTAATGCTCAAGGATTCCAATCTTCTAAGCAGATTGTTGATTGTCACATTCCACAGTAGTGGTGACAGCACACCACCCTGAGGTGTACCTCTGTGGGCCTGCCTTGTGATGGTGGCTGCTCCCATGGTGGAAGTGATGGTTCTGCATAGAAGCAGATTTTCAATGAGCCGATAAATCCCTCGGTCAATCCCCAGCTCCCTGAGAGACTGAATGATTACCGTTGGATCAATGTTATTAAAGGCACCTTCAATGTCCATGAAGGCTGCCAAGGTATAGTTTTTATGCTCGAGTGATTTCTCTATGTAACCTACAAGCGAATGTAAAGCGGTCTCAACGGATTTGCCCTTAGTGTAAGCGTGTTGAGAGACTGAGATTAGAGAGCTGTTTATGGAAGTTCTAATGTGTACATCCAACACTCTCTCAAGAGTTTTTAGAAGGAAGGAAGTTAAGCTTATGGGACTAAAATCCTTCGCTTTAGTATGTGATGCTTTTCCTCCCTTGGGAATAAAGATCACTTTACTTCTAGTCCATGCGATTGGAATATATGACCATACGAGGCAGGCCTTATATATGGTAAGTAACCATGGGATTACAAGTTCTACGTTATGTTGTAGATCCGCTGGAATAATACCATCCCGTCCTGGTGATTTGAACGGATGGAAGCTTTTAATTGCCCATTTAACTTTCTCCACCGTTAAGTCGATGGATATATGTGATTGAGCATGTAAGGGATACGCCCGTGGCATAACGCTACAAGGTTGACATCCCGGAAAATGGGTGTCCATTAGAATCTTTAGGGAATCAATACTGCTAGTGGTCCAGTTTCCATCATTATTTTGGATGTAGCTGGGTATCGGTGGCTTTTTCGCAAGGATTTTACGCATTCTGCTAGTCTCGGAGTAAGTTTCTACATTACTGCAGAATTCTCTCCAAGTTTTGCGTTTTGCGTTCCTGACTTCATTCTTGAATTTATTTAATGCAGCTTTGTAGAGTGACCAATTTCCTGTCCTTTTTGCTTCATTGAAAAGTCTCCTGCAGTTTTTCCTAGTTTCTGCTATGTCTCCAGACCACCAAGGTAGCCTTCTTATCGGGCGCTGTACAGATGCCCTACAGGATGTGCCTGTGGCTGCTTTGAACGCATTTGTTAGCATGTCCACGGCTAAATCAATATCTGCAGCCCCCTCTATATTTGGTGGGCGTGCAATTAAGTCGGTTAGGATTTGGTTTTGCATCACCCAGTCCGTCTTCCGCCTATTAACATATAATGTCGAATGCCTATTTGATATGCTGACTGTGAATAGCAAATAGCGATGATCAGAGAATGAGCAGTCTGAAGAGACCCTCCATTCACGTATCAGATGAGCGTGTCTCGCACTGACCAGAGTAATGTCTAACACCTCCTGTCTGTTGGAGACTATGAAAGTGGGTTCTGAACCCTGATTGGATACTACTAAGATATTTTCCATAATAAAATCAAAAATACACTCACCCCTTTCATTATTACCTGAGCTTCCCCAGATTCGATGATGTGCGTTGGCGTCGGCGCCTATTATTAGAGGCGTGCCGCGTCTATTGGCCTCTTTGGCTAAATCCCGGACCTTTGTACCAGGAGGTGGGTCTGTGCCGCCGTGAGCCAGGTAGCAGGAAAGAATCCATATAGTGGATTCCCCTGTCTCCCACGCCGCCGCTACCGTATCTTCATTGCTAAAATTAGATAGAATGAAGATATTTAAGTTGGTTTTAACCATAATACAGGATCTAATGTTTTTGTCATTGTTACCTGAACTGTTTACATACAATAATTTGTAACCTTTTGCGCCAAGTCCAAGTATTTTCCCGTTGACAGTCCACGGCTCTTGGATAAGCGCCATATCCACTCCTCCCTTAACGAGTCGGTTGGTTAATGCCGCTGAGGCTGATTTCGAATGATGAAGATTAATTTGTATTATCTTCGCCATCCTCAGATATCTGGGTCATAATTGAAACATTTATACTAAAATACGAAAGTTTTTTTAAGTGCATTAATGCTATTTAAGGTAAAGCATGGATCACACTATCGGCACAATGTACCGAGTTTCGTCAGACCATTGAAATAAAGTCATAAGTAAAGAGCTAAATTTACTCTAATTTATCGACTAATTGATAGACAAGGACATAATTGCGCCACACTGCATTGGTAATAAGCCCATATAGACTTATTCCAGAATTAATTGAGTAAAAATGCCATTTTGGCTTATTACTTATGACTTTATTGAGGTGGCCCGGCGAAAATCGCTACATAGTGTTATCCAGGCTTAAGGCTATTTCAAGTTTTTGTTTTAAGTTAATTGATGCCGCTGAATGAACGTTCAACTCAAGTCAAATAATTTTATACCCAAAAAACTCAAAAAGTGTTTTGACCACTAATATGAATTTAACTTTTTCCATTGGAATTCTAACCATTCTGCCATTATCTACTACTTTTCAACTTTCCATTTCTGTTATAAAATTGTTGTACAATTTACATTTTGTATTTTTTGTAAACTATTTTACAATGTTAAAAGACTATAATTTTTATAAGGTGTTTATGTCTTTAATATATTTTTAGAGAACACGCAATTTAGACTAAAAAAAGGCTAAAAAAGCTAAATGAGTTTTTTAAAAAAGCTAAAAAATAAGCTAAGAGCTAAATGAAAATTTTAAAGCTAAATCTGAAATAAATAAGCTAAATTTAGCTCGAAATAAGCTAATATGGTCACGCTGCATACATATGTATGTACAATTTTCTTTGTTGTTCTAAAATGTTTATCAATAGCTACCAGCGTGACCATATTAGCTTATTTTGAGCTAAATTTAGCTTATTGTTTCAGATTTAGCCTTAAAATTTTCATTTAGCTCTTAGCTTATTTTTTAGCTTTTTTTAAAAACTCATTTAGCTTTTTTAGCCTTTTTTAGTCTAAATTGCGTGTTCTCTAAAAATATATTAAAAACATAAACAACTTATAAAAATTATAATTTTTTAGCATTGTAAAATAGTTTACAAAAAATACAAAATGTAAATTATACGACAATTTTATAACAGAAATGGAAAGAAGAAAAATAGTAGATAATGGCAGAATGGTTAGAATTCCAATGGAAAAAAATAAATTCATATTAGTGGCCAAAACACTTTTTGAGTTTTTTGGGTATAAAATTATTTGACTTGAGTTGAACGTTCATTCAGCGGCATCAATTAACTTAAAACAAAAACCTGAAATAGCCTTAAGCCTGGATAACACTATTTACCGATTTTCGTCGGGCCACCTCTATAAAGTCATAAGTAATAAGCCAAAATGGCATTATTACTCAATTAATTCTGGAATAAGTCTATATGGGCTTATTACCAATGCAGTGTGGCGCAATTATGTCCTTGTATTTCAAGTAGTCGATAAATTAGAGCAAAATCTTTACTTATGACTTTATTTCACTGATCTGACGAAACTCGGTACATTGTGCAGATAGTGTGATCCATGCTTTACCTTAAATAGCATTAATTGACTTAAAAAGCTTTCGTATTTTAGTATAAATGTTTTTACATTTTTAAAAACTTTTTAAGATTATTTTGGGGAAGTTTTTGTTTTGTTCTTCATTAAATCTAAAATATAATAATTAATAAATAATTTCATTAAGCAAATATTCTATATGTATAATAAAAATATATGTTTGTGTAATATTTAACGTTAGTTTAGCAATAAGAAACTATTGAAAAGTGATCAAAGAAGTGGAAAAAAGTTTAGCTTTATTTTCTAGCCCAAAATGTAACTTTTTAGCTTATTTTAGCTTTTTTTCAAACGTGATTTAGCTTAATATTATTTTAAAATCTGGTCACACTGATAGCTACACCCATAAAGAAAACATTTCTGTTCCAGCGAAAATATTCGTCTTTATGGAAACAGGTTGGTAAGGAGCAGAGAGCACAACTCTCCCTCCTCTTCTGGGGTCATTTGAAAAAAATAAGAAAACGCCACTTTACAAAAAAAAGTCATGTTAGAGAAGTGACGAAAAATCGGTCCGGACAGGGTTACCGCTAGGAATTTTAGAAAAGTCGCACAAAAGGTCGATTTGTGAAAATAAAGTCGCACAAAAAAGTCGTTTGAGAAAATAAAAGTTGCACCTATTTTTTTAACGTTTTTTATTAATAAAAAGCATAACAAACCAAAAAAACAACAATTGAAAACAAAAAGCTTATTGCAGAATCCATTTTTATCATATTTCACAACACATGCAGTTGCATTACACATGCTTATATATGTACCCAGCAAAAAATTACACATTACCATATAATGACTTACTTTTCTGATTACCAAATTTCATTGCTCGCTTACAAATCACATTACCTAAAATTTAAAAAAATTATATACAAGTTGCTAAATGATGAGAATATTTTTTTTAGATTACACTGTACAACAAAATAACATTTTTTGGCTGTCCTTTAGATAAAATTACTCGGACTATATGGATTTTGATGCGTTAAATTCAAATCTGCTGTCAGTTTTGCTCTATCACGTAGAAATTTTTTTTATGGGCTTGGCTAATTTTGGCCCCTAAATTAGTCGGCCATACTAATATCTTTTACTTTAACTCGAAAACCGTTATTTCGATTTTAATAAGTAATAAACCAAAAGACGCGCCACAAAATTTTGTTAAAATATGTTAATAATCATTTTTTACCTATCTTTTATGGTTTGGGAGTTATTCAGAATTTAAAAGAGAAAAAAGTTTTTTTTATGCAAAAGTCGCGTAATTTTTTTACATGAAAATTGCAATAAAAAAATCAGAAACTCAAAAGTTTCATATTTTGTACATTTTTCTTAAAACCACATAACCTAGGAATAAAACAAGCTATAAAACGTGAAAATCCAGCAATAAATCTTTATTTTATTCACAATTTAAAGCAGGTACCTAAAAATGGAAAAATGTGTGTAATGCATTAAATGCAGTCACATTTACATCTGGCAGTGATGGGAAAGTTGGTACGATCGTACTTTTTTTGATACTATTTGACATGAAAAAGTACCGTAGTACTCCCCTAAGAAATTTGATACTCTCACGGGCAACTTAGAAATGCAGTCAGAAGACTCGCGCATGCATATATTTTGCCAAGAATTAAATTGTTTTTTCGACAAATAGAAAGAAGCTTTATTAGTAAAGATCTTTTAGAAAAGTGTAACCACAATTAAATATCAACGAAAACCATATTTCATTCAATGATATTTTATGTGGCACAGAAGTTGATCTATTGAAACAACTGTTTTAAATCAGTTTAAAGAAAATTTTAAAAAGTTTATATTAAGTTCTAAGGGCAAAAGTGGACTTTGACAATAAAATTTTAGTTTGGCCTAGTAAGTTTCCCCCTGAAAGTATTTTATCTGTTAAACCAATATCATTATACCACTTTTAATTAAAATGTTCCCAGGGAAAAGAAAAAAAAGAAAAGAAAAATAATTTGAAATATTGACAACCAATATAGAACACTGGCTTATATAAAAACGCATTAGATGAATACATGTTTCCTGATATATCGAGAGTAGCTTACGGAATTTTATCCATGCCTAACTCCTCTGTAAATGTCGAAAGGATTTTCTCTTACCAAAATTTCATGAAAACAAAATATAAATCAACAGCCATCGTATTCTGTAACTCGGTAAAGCTAAATCTCTATCGCTAAGAATCCATAAAATAAATTTGTCGATTTTCGGCTACGAATGCAATTTTCAAACGGGTATTGATAAATCAGGTAATGGCTTAAAAATGTAATTCGCCGAAAAAAATTTTCTATTTGTTCAGAATTTTACCGGTCGAATTTAGCTTTAGATTTAGCGAGCTATGGAATACGGGGGCAAGCTTTATGTTCCAACAGTATTAAGTCTAATCCAGGCTACACCTATTTGTATATTTGTACCTATGTGTTCCTTTTTTTGTAAATGAATTTCTTATAATTTTTTGTTAATAAAATTTAAATAAGAAATATAATTTTTGGTACTCTCGGGATCAAAAAGGTACTAAAAAAATTTGTTTTTGATACCGAAATGCAAATCTCATTTCCCATCACTGACATCTGGTAATGCTATTGAATGGACATTGCGGGCAGGTAACAAAACTTTAAATTGTGAATAAAATCAAGATTAATTGCTGGATTTTCACGTTTTATAGCATGTTTTATTCCTAGGATATGTGGTTTTAAGAAAAATGTAAAAAATATGAAACTTTTGAGTTTCTGATTTTTTTATTGCAATTTTCATGTAAAAAAATTACGCGATTTTTGCATAAAAAAAACTTTTTTCTCTTTTAAATTCTGAATAACTCCCAAACCATAAAAGATAGGTAAAAAATGATTAGTAATATTTTTTAACAAAATTTTGTGGCGCGTCTTTTGGTATATTATTTATTAAAATCGAAATAGCGGTTTTCGAGTTATAGTAAAATATATTAGTATTTCCGACTAATTTAGGGGCCAAAATTAGCCAAACCCATAAGAAAAAATTTCTACGTGATAGAGAAAAACTGACAGCAGATTTGAAATAAACGCATCGAAATCCATATAGTCCGCATACTTTTATCGAAAGGCTATTTTGGCTGTTGTACAGTGTTATATAGATTACGTGAACAAGTTGCCAAATAAAAAAAGTAAGTATTTCTCAAGAATCGATTATTTTAGTCTCACGCCTTGTTAAAATCATTAAGTTGGTAATCCAGTAAGGAACAGCTTCCACCAAAAATGCTTCATTCCAAATTACCCGATTACCTTTTTTGAAATTTTTTGCTGGGTATGTACTTACATGTTTTCATGTACCCTGAAGATTTAAGCTAAAACTATCCTTTGCAACTTCTACTGAAAATGTATGAAACATTTCTTGAATACATTTTATACATGACATGCATGTTGCAAAAAAGTGGTAAAAGTGTTTCCAAATGAACAATAATCTGTTAATTGCTTTTAAATTTTGCCGACGTTATTTTGACGATTTTTTTTGATAAAACTAATCAAAAAACTTTTATTTTCCTGCAAATTAACAAAAAAAAGTAAAAGTAAAACAAAATTAAAAAAAGTCGGAAAAGTCGGTGACAAAAAAAGTCTCAGAAAAAGTCGCAGACCGCTAAAAAAGGGTCAATTTGCGACTTTAGTCGGGTGAACGGGCCAAAATTAGCCAAACCCATAAGAAAAAATTTCTACGTGATAGAGAAAAACTGACAGCAGATTTGAAATAAACGCATCGAAATCCATATAGTCCGCATACTTTTATCGAAAGGCTATTTTGGCTGTTGTACAGTGTTATATAGATTACGTGAACAAGTTGCCAAATAAAAAAAGTAAGTACTTCTCAAGAATCGATTATTTTAGTCTCACGCCTTGTTAAAATCATTAAGTTGGTAATCCAGTAAGGAACAGCTTCCACCAAAAATGCTTCATTCCAAATTACCCGATTACCTTTTTTGAAATTTTTTGCTGGGTATGTACTTACATGTTTTCATGTACCCTGAAGATTTAAGCTAAAACTATCCTTTGCAACTTCTACTGAAAATGTATGAAACATTTCTTGAATACATTTTATACATGACATGCATGTTGCAAAAAAGTGGTAAAAGTGTTTCCAAATGAACAATAATCTGTTAATTGCTTTTAAATTTTGCCGACGTTATTTTGACGATTTTTTTTGATAAAACTAATCAAAAAACTTTTATTTTCCTGCAAATTAACAAAAAAAAAGTAAAAGTAAAACAAAATTAAAAAAAGTCGGAAAAGTCGGTGACAAAAAAAGTCTCAGAAAAAGTCGCAGACCGCTAAAAAAGGGTCAATTTGCGACTTTAGTCGGGTGAACGGTAACCCTGGGTCCGGAATATATTCAAATCTTGCACAAATGTATACCAAATCGTGTAAAAGAAGTCATTCGTCGCAAAGGAAAAGCAATTTGCCTCTAAATTTTAGAGTATAAAACAACTGTACATCAGTGATGCAAAATGTGGCACCATTGGGCCATTTGTGGCACTTTTGGATGTTTGTGGCCCTGTAGTACTCTCTAAGATATTTTGGCCCTTTCAGCTCAAAATTCAACTAATTCCTTGAAACCTTTGAGTACACTTTTTAATTGAGTTTTCTTCGTTTTAAAAACTACTTTTATTTTTGAAGATTTTTATTTAAACTGATTTCCGAAGTCTGCGCCAGAACATGTTTTGAGTGGGGAAACCAATAGTATTATACCACTTGCCATTAAACTTTTTCAAAAGGAAACAGAACAAGTAAATAGACAATATCACAAGTTCCAGAATTTAAATCGCTCAAAGATTTAAGTAGAAGTAAATTTTGCAAAAGGATTTCTACCATTAAAAATTGTTTATGTAAACTTTTGTATACAAATATATACAGAATTATTCAAGGAACTCTTTCTATTCACCAATCCTCAGCAGGACTGAAAATTTATATTGAAATCAACAATAAAATTTGAAAATTCGCTTTTGTTTTCAATATAAATTTTTAGTCGAGAGTTTTCTTTCGATATTGTGAAACAGGCCATAATAGAAGAAATCATCGTCATGTAAAAAATACTGTGTCATATTTAATACAATTAAAAAAAATTAATGAAATCTAGTTCTAATAATTGTTATGATGAAGATATTTTAAAACTTAACACAAAAAAAAAATGCTTTTAAACAGGGGTAAATGGAGGAACTATTGGACTAAGAATTTAGAGATTATGTTTAATAAAATTAGAATTACATAAATAAAGTTTTTTAACTAAAATTTAGTTTTTTAAGCAACATACATACACATAAAATATGTATTTACTTTAATTTAACAAAAAATACTTTAAAAAATTTGAACTTTTGTCGCTAAGTTCAGTTTTTGCTCTAAACAAAATAAATCTGATATTATTAATACATAATTTTGTCTCTATTTAAATTAAAAGATTATAGTCGAGTACATTAAAAAACTTTTTTTGCCCTATCAAAGGTATTTTGGCCCTTTTAAATCGTTAATTTGGCCCTAAACCAAAAAACCCAAAATGCATCACTCCTGCACATACATATGTACCTTATATGATAAAAACATTGGCAATGTCGAATACTTATTTTGTTTGAATTTCTTAACTAATTTTTCATTTAATCTAATTATACCCTTTACCACAAAAATGGTAAAAGGGTATATATAGGTTTGTCATTCCGTTTGTAATTTCTATAATATCAATAAGCGATCCATATAATATATATATTCTGGATCCTTATGCATAGGGAAGACGAATAAGCGATGTCCGTCTGTCCGTCTGTCCGTCTGTCTGTACGTGAAATCGGTTTTCCGAAGCTCTCAGAAAAGCTAGAGACTTCGTTCTTGGACTGGTGTGTCAGAAATTTTTCAAAATAGATTGGTATTGAAATTCAGCAAAATCGAGCAGACGATTGCAGAGCTGGGAAACTTAAACTTAATTTTGCCATATAAAAGTAACTACCGAAAACAAATTTTTATTTTTTTTTAATAAATGAACTTATTTTACACTTCAGTACGACTAAAATTGGAATTTTAAATTAAAAAAAATAAAAAAAAAATAAAAAGACGTTTCCAGGGTTGGAAAACTTTAACTTTTTGTGTTATGTAACATTAACTATGTCTAAAACTATATTAGTATTTTCTCGAGAACCGTAAGAGCTACAGACCTGAAATTTGGACACAGTGTGTAGACCCTTGGCCGCTACAACAACAAATACATGATAATTGGAAATTAAAGGGTGTTCCAAAACGAGCAACGAAAAATTTTAAAATCCCATGTAATATACATATAATTGTATGTATGTATGTATATACACTTGAAATTTGTAAAGTTAGTGCATTTTTATACAGACTACAACAATTAACACTAAAATTTAAAAAATTTTAATTAAAGGGTGTACCATCAGTTAATGTAATTTCGACTATGTAATTTTGATAAATTGCTGTATCTTGGAAACCGTAAGAGCAAAACTCTTGAAATTTTCAAAAACGGTAAAAGTAAAAAAATAAAAAATTAAAAACTCGTCAAACCAAAAAAAATCGCCAAAATCAAAAAAAAATCGCCAAAATGAAAAAAAGCACCAAATCCAAAAAAATTTCTAAGACTAAAATAAATCGCAAAAAAACGGAAAAATTGCTGAAATTAAAACAAAAATCGCCAAAATGAAAGAAATCACCAAAACGAAAAAAAAACCATAAAAAACAGAAAAAATCGCCAAAATGAAAAAAATCGCCAAAATGAAAAAAATCGCCAAAACGAAGAAATTCCCAAAAACAGAAAAAATCGCCAAATTGAAAAAAACCTCCATAAACAGAAAAAAATCGCCAAAACGAGAAAAAAGCGACAAAACTGAAAAAATCGTTTTAACTGAAAAAAACTTCAAAAAAGCAAAAAAGCCTACCTTTCGTGCGCGATTCAAAGTCGCACTTTACTGAATTTTTTAATATTAAAGGAATTAAATGAAACTAAGTTTTTCCTTATTTCGTTTTTGCTTTGTTCACTTAACATATTTTATATATTTTTTAAAGAACTAGATTGGTATCAATAATCAGGAAAATCCAAAATTATGACTCCAGGGTTGGAAAACTTACACTTTTTGTGTTTTTTCTTTTTCTTTATAAATTGAATATATTTTATGCTTCTGAAAGAAAAGTTTGGCGTATGAAATTTGAAAAATGAAAATTACAGCTCCAAAGATGGAAACTTTAAAAAATGATAAATTTTTTGTGTGTCTGTATACTATATATATGTACATACGTTGGTAAAGGGTATATAAGATTCGGCACAGCCGAATATAGCACTCTTACTTGTTTTTATATAAGTTACTTTAATTATCTCATTTTTTTTATTGAATTCAATTTGAAAATGCTTTCTAAATTGTTTTTGTAAAATAAGATAGTAAATAGCTTTTTATTGATGAAAACAAAATAAAATTGGTGTACGTCGAATAGTTTTGTTTGTCCACTGTAAATATGTCAATTGTTACTTATATTATTTGAAAAAAATTGGACTTGTGATGATTTTTTTCTTCAAAATATGATTTTCTTTCCGACAAATGATGATTTTCTTCGCAAAACTTCTGGCAGCCCTGTTCACCACAGCAGGCTATACGAACACACGACTTCAAATGCCGCTAGCAGCATTTGTCGCCTCGTAGCCAGCTACTTAATTATTTTGGAGACGGCAGCCAGGGTGACCGATGACATTTTTCAAAAAGTGGCACCAAAAGGGGATTTATCACAAAAAAAGGAGCAAAATTAAAAAAAAAAACGAGAAAACTACATCAAACTTTTTATTTTTAATGTATTTTTATATAATTCACTCTAAAAAAAAGTGGCAAGGCACTCAAAAAAGTGGCATGGCAGTCGAAAAAGTGGCAATTTGCCACTTTAGTCGGTCAAACGGTCACGCTGACGGCAGCAGCCAGGGTGACCGATGACATTTTTCAAAAAGTAGCACCAAAAAGGGGATTTATCAAAAAAAAAGGGGGCAAAATTAAAAAAAAAAACGAGAAAACTACATTAATTTATTTATTTTTAATGTATTTTTATATAATTCACTCTAAAAAAAGGGAGAAAAAAAGTGGCAAAGCAGTCAAAAAAAGTGGCAAGGCAGTCGAAAAAGTGGCAATTCGCCACTTTAGTCGGTCAAACGGTCACGCTGGCAGCAGCACCATCTGCAGCTGATATTCAAGTACAAATACATAGTTCAGTATTGCCACTTTCATATATTTTGCATTTATAAAAATTAATTTTTCTTTTAAAATGTACTTATTTCACATAAAAGTACAATAATGAATCAATTTATTCTTTACATCAATTTTTGGATATTGTTTCTAGTAAATAGTATGAAATAATTGTACGATATCATTCATTCACCATTTTGTATTATACTGGTAACACTGCATTTGCTCATTGTAGCCAGAGAAATAGAAATTAGTTTAAAGTTGGCGACAGCTACAACGGTGGTCGCGCAGTCGTGTAGCCTGCTGTCGTTAAAATAATTGTTACCATAAGAATGGATGTATTCTATTTTTGACAGATTGTAGCCCGTAGCCTGCTGTGGTGATGTGTTTAATGCATCAGGTGTAATTTTTATGTGCAAGTGTAGCGCGTGGGTAATTGCTCTCAGGTGTAATTTGAAACAGGGCTGCCAGAAGTTTTGCGAAGAAAATCATCATTTGTCGGAAAGAAAATCATATTTTGAAGAAAAAAATCATCACAAGTCAAATTTTTTTTTCAAATAATAAAAGTAACAATTGATATATTTACAGTGGACAAACAAAACTATTTGACGTACACCAATTTTATTTTTTTTTTCATCAATAAAATGGTATTTACTAGCTTATTTTACAAAAAGAATTTGGAAAGCATTTTCAAATTGAATTCAATAAAAAAATGAGATCATTAAAGTAACTTATATAAAAATTACATTTAATGAAAAATTAGTTAAGAAATTCAAACAAAATAAGTATTCGACATTGCCAGTGTTTTTATCATATAAGGCAGGAGTGATGCATTTTGGCTTTTTTAGTTTAGGGCCAAATTAACGATTTAAAAGGGCCGTTGATAAGGCCAAAAAAGTTTTTTAATGTACTCGACTATAATCTTTTAATTTAAATGGAGACAAAAGTATGTATTAATAATATGTGATTTATTTTGTTTAGAGCAAAAACAGAACTTAGCGACAAAAGTTAAAATTTTTTAAAGTATTTTTTGTTGAATTAAAGCATGTATGTTGCTTAAAAAACTAAAATTTAGTTAAAAAACATTATTTATGTAATTATAATTTTATTAAACATAATCTCTAAATTCTTAGTCCAATAGTTCCTCCATTTACCCCTGTTTAAAAGCATTTTTTTGTGTTAAGTTTTAAAATATTTTCATCATAACAATTATTAGAACTAGATTTCATTATGTGTGAACAGTGTGACCAGATTTTAAAATAACATTAAGCTAAATCACGTTTGAAAAAAGCTAAAATAAGCTAAAAAGTTAAATTTTAAGCCAGAAAATAAAGCTAAACTTTTTTCTACTTCTTTGATCACTTTTCAATAGTTTCTTATTTCTAAACTAACATTAAATATTTCACAAACATATTTCTTTATTATACATATTGAATATTTGTTTAATGAAATTATTTATTAATTATTATATTTTAGATTTAATGAAGAACAAAACAAAAACTTCCCCAAAATAATCTTAAAAAGTTTTTATAAATGTAAAAACATTTATACTAAAATACGAAAGTTTTTTTAAGTGAATTAATGCTATTTTAGGTAAAGCATTGATCACACTATCGGCACAATGTACCGAGTTTCGTCAGATCAGTGAAATAAAGTCATAAGTAAAGAGCTAAATTTCCTCTAAATTTATCGACTAATTGAAATACAAGGACATAATTGCGCCACAATGCATTGGTAATAAGACCATATAGACTTATTCCAGAATTAATTGAGTAATAATGCCATTTTGACTTATTACCTATGACTTTATTGAGGTGGCCCGACGAAAATCGGTACATAGTGTTATCCAGACTTAAGGCTATTTCAAGTTTTTGTTTTAAGTTAATTGATACCGCTGAATGAACGTTCAACTCAAGTCAAATAATTTTATACCCAAAAACTCGAAAAGTGTTTTTAATATGATTTTAACTTTTTCCATTGTAATTCTTACCATTCTGCCATTATCTACTATTTTTCAACTTTCCATTTCTGTTATAAAATTGTCGTATAATTTACATTTTGTATTTTTTGTAAACTATTTTACAATGTTACAAAATTATAATTTTTATAAGGTGTTTATCCCTTTATGGCGCCATGTTGCAGATATGCAACAAAATATTCAATTCTCATAAATAACATCAAATACAGGCAATTGTTAATTTTATTTTAATGCAATAACTTTCAGACAATATCTAGTTTCAATCTGTAAAATTCGTTCTTAATAAAAAATTTTATCGCTTTCATCACAACAGATTTAAAATACCCTACGATTTTACTAAATCAATGTTACCGTAGTGCAATTTTCTAAAAACTTATTTTGCCAGCGTTTTAATTCAATACATTTTGTAAATGACCAAGTCAATTATTGTTTTTATTGTTAGAATATTATCAGTAAAGTTATTTCTGAATTGGAAGTTTTATTGCCAAGATATCTGACTTTATTTCCTCTTAATAGTTTACCTTTTTTACTCTAATAAATAAAATTTCAATAAAATCCTAGAACAAAATTTTTTACTTGTGCTATGAGCTCCTATAATCTGTAGAAAAATAGTTTTTTTCTCAATGTTGCGTCACAAAGGGTTACGTTTTTAATATATTTTTAGAGAACACGCAATTTAAACTAAAAAAAGGCTAAAAAAGCTAAATGAGTTTAAAAAAAAAAGCTAAAAAATAAGCTAAGAGCTAAATGAAAATTTTAAAGCTAAATCTGAAATAAATAAGCTAAATTTAGCTCAAAATAAGCTAATATGGTCACGCTGTGTGTGAACGACTCATAGTTTAGAGAGTTACAATTACAATTTACAATTTTTGAACTTAGGAGATCTCATTAAAGAAAACGAAGAAGTAACTTTGGCAAGCTTCTGGAAACAAATATCTGACATAAAACGAGCTTATTCTGATTACGATTTTGCAGCCCTAAGTTTATTCAAAATGTAATGTCATTACCAGATTCATTTGCAAACGTCGATCGAATTTTCGAACTCCTTTGGATATTTATGCAATAAATTAATTGACTTACGGCCCTTTTCACAATGTACAATTAAAAGCTAACTGGGACTTTAACGGCAACTTTTGTATGAAGAACTGTCAGTTAAAGTTCTCTTTAACTCTTAACCATGATACAATAATATAAAGGTACAACCGTTCTCTCTTTTCGTCGCCATATTAACCTTCTGACGCTTGTGCCGACAATTTTTTACTCTCAAAATTAATACTACCTTATTAATTTATGAAATCCGAGTTTTTGATTAATTTTTTGACGTTCTTTTTTATTTATTGAAAAATATTGAAGAATATGTATTTAAAATATAATTATAAAAAAATTTACATCAGCATAAACAATTCAAGGGAAATTACCAACGGAAAAGCCTCTGAATCAAGGGTGAGACTTTCTCTTCGTACTACTCTGGATTATTGCTTTACATCAGGTGCGTCCAAGTCATATGCACAATGTGCAAACTTTTTTAAAAGAGCTATTGAGCTTTCACACCGACGGGAGCACAATTGCCAATCAGATCTCGGCGAGAACAATGCTTCCTCTTAATTTGCAAGGAAACAACAGCACACTTAACAGCTTTCAAAGCCGTTTGCCTCAAATACGAGTACAATCATCAGAGTATGCCTGCTTAGAGCCTAAAATTATAAGCAAAAGGC
The DNA here is from genome assembly GCA_944452675.1 of Tachina lurida. NCBI lineage: Eukaryota > Metazoa > Arthropoda > Insecta > Diptera > Tachinidae > Tachina > Tachina lurida. Next base: position 40,730,107 of record OX101754.1, read on the forward strand.
CACCCGCGGGCACTTCGTTATGCTCTGTTTTAAACATACATATGTATGTATATATAAACGAATAAACGTATCATGGGTTCTAAGCACTCATTGGAATGATGAGCAGTTTTGCTAAATGTCAGCCCATGCTCGTCAATGACACGCCTGTGTTAAAATCATGCGTTCTGCACCTAAATTGAACCAATTCATTAGCAATAGAACCCATGCATTAACTATTTCTTTTGCATGTCTTTTTTTGTTCAGATTATTCAGATGTAGCCCATCAAAAAAGCATTAATTCTTACTGTAAGCTGCAGTAAATTTTCACACGAAGTGTATGTAAAAGTGTATTATATGCATGAAACACGATCATCCATTCTACATCATATTATACACATGCATATTTCGTTATCCAGGTATCCAATTAATAGAACATTTAAAAAAATGTGTATTAAACCATAATTTCTAAACTTGAAATTACACATTTCCAAAAACATTCCTAAAAAAAGTTCCCCGTAATTTCGTGTGGCAACGTTTTCCTCTCTCTTTACAAAAAAACAGCAATCAAACAATTTTGGTAAAAGTCAAAATTAATTTTATACGTCAAATGTGGTAGTACCTTTATATTATTGTATCATGCTCTTAACCATACATTGTGAAAAAGGACGTTAATATATATAATTATATATATAGTTTTTGACATATCCGATTTCTTTTCCCAATTATTTTATATTATTTGCACATTTTTTCCAAGCTTTTCATTTGAAGCTTTTAAGCTTATTCTACCGTATTCATAAAAAATAGTTTTAGTTTACGAAAGGTTTACAAACAAATTTTTCTTTGTTAAACGTTTTGTAACCCAAAATTATTTTTATTAATAATACCTATTACGCTTGTGTACGTAATTCTTAATAATATATTTTGGTAGTCATTCTATAAACATATGAAGTTTTTTTTAATTTATTTCAAGCATTTTTTGTTTGAAGTCTAATGATGAGTTTCTTAAGCAGAAACGAAACGCACATTCATCAAACATAAAAGGCTTGCATTCGTAACAAAATAAAGTGTGCTTGAAAGTTATTTAAAAACAAATTTTTCTAAAATATTTTAATAAAATACATTTAAACTGAGCTTAAATTTTATGAATATGGATTAATGAAAAAATATATACATATGTTACACATATACATCCATATTTATGTCAATTTTTTTAATAAAATATAAAAAAGTTGTTTAAAAAATTGCTTTGAAGATTTTAAAAATAAGATGCAGATTTTGCAGATTTTTTCGTGAAAAATTTTTGAATTTTGCAGATTTTATCCTTAGAAATTCTGGCAACACTGCTTGGCACAATTGTGAAGAGAATATTCACACGTATTCTTACCATAGCTGCCAGATTTGACGATTTATCGTCATTTTGACGATTTTTTAACAAAAATTTAGCAAAATGACGATTGACGTTTTTTGCCTCGAAAAGGACGATTTTTGCTACATGGAAGAATGGCAACTCTCAAACTCTAATAAGTCTTTGTGGATGAGACCAGTGTTGCCGTTTGGAAAAAAATTTTCCGACCAAAATTTTCCCAAAAATCCGACCAAAATCGCTTGCTTCTGACCAAATTTGAAAATTTAATTAATATTTGTGTTTTTTGATGTACATTTTATTTAATATTTAAGTAAAATAAAAATTTCAGATATAATATAATATAATACACTAAAATTGTAAATTATAAGAAAAAATTTTTATTCAGTCTTTTTAACATATGTTGTTTTCATTTACTTATGTTATAATTCAGGCATGTATTAAATATATCACGTTAAAAATAAAAAGTTAAAGTTCTTGATTTTACATTCATAAGGGGGAAAAAGCATAACACAAATCGCTGTCACTAAATTAAGCTAAACGTCGTTTATAATTTAACCCTACGTCTCGACTAGCTATAAATATGTCGACATATATTGCAGCAGTTGTCAAAATTATATTATTTCTAGTGGAGACAGCTCATTGCAGGAACTTGCAATATATGTTGCAATAATTGTCAACGCATTTTCGTTAACAATTATTGCAAGCGTGAAACGTCAAACTCGGTGTTAATTTATGTTCGAATTTTCTGTATTACATTTGACATTTATATAATATTAGTGAAATTGGGAAATTGTACGTATGAATGTATAATAAAATAGGAAAATAGTCTCTTAAAAACGTGTGTAGGGAAATATATTGTATTATTATAAGTTAATACATATAAAAATTTGATCGATTAACCAGATATTTACAAGTGAATTATATTTTTATTCTGCACATTTCTTGTTGACTTTTTCCATATTGTGGCTGCGATTTCCCATAGCCTTAACACAAGTAAAGCAATCAGCAATATTGCTTTGTTATTCTGCCGGCGTTATTGCTATATTGCCAACATATTTATTGCTAGTCGAGAAGGGGGGTAATGGCCAACAGCGGAATACGGTTAACGTATCGCAGAGTTCACTGTCACTGACCTAATATAAACGTCGTAAATAACTAAGTACTTACCAGGCATGGAAGTGCATAATTTATTGGTAAATGGTAAACAGTGTGGAAAAAATATTTTTAAAATAATATATGTATATGAGATTTTAAATAAATTATGCGAAGAGAAAAAAAGTTTGTGATTAGAGACGAAAACCGACCAAAATTTAATTGGTCCGACCATCCGACCAAATTAAATATTTTAAATTTTTTCCGACCAAATTTGGTCGGATCCGACCAAAACGGCAACACTGGATGAGACAACTAGTTTACTCAATTTTTTGTTTCACACTATGTTATTAAAGAGTAAAGAAATACATATGTGTATGCACTTTTTAAGTAAAGAATTTTGTGCAAATGTGTGTGAGATTTTAAGTGTTGATATTTTTGGTATTATTTATGTATTTACTATGACAATATAAGAAAATTTTCAACCAAGAAATAAAAAAGTTAACGGTTGTTTACATAGAAAAAAGTGAACAAAAGCCAAAAGAATTTTTAAAGAAACCACACAATTGAAAAAAAGACAATTTAACAAAGATAAATAAATTTTAAAATGCTGAAATATTTAAATAAAACAAAAAATTGTGAAAATAATAATGAAGATGAAGATGCTGGTACATCTCAAATTTTATCTGCGGTAAGTACAATGACTAAAATTTTTCTTTATTTCTATGTTAACATATTGTTTTTGGTTTACATTAGAATGAAAGAAAAAGACGTAGGCTCAAAGATGATTGGATATTTGATCCAGAAATTAAACCTTGGGCAAAGGTAAAAAATGGACAAATTTTCTGTACATTGTGCAACTCCCAGCTGAAAGCTTCATCTGGAAAAGCTGATTTGTTGGCTCATGCATCCACAAAGAAACACATTAGTGCAACAAACTCAATTGTTAACAACCAGTCAAAAATAAATGAGGTATTTCCTAAAAAATAAGCATAAATTCTAAGGAATCAGAAATAAGGATGGCATTTTTTATTGTTGAACATAATTTGCCCTTTCTAATCGGAGATCATATGTCCAAACTTTTCAAAAACTCTTTTTCTGACTCTGAATGTGCTAAAAAATTTACATTGGGACGAACAAAAGCCACAAATATTATAAGAAATGTTATTGGAAAATATCAATTAAATTATGTGTGCGAGGTGTTAAGAAATAACGTATTTTCTTTATGCATTGATAAGTCAACGGACATCTCTAATAAGAAGTCGTTGTGTTTGGTAGTAAAAGTAAGTGTCGATTTTAAAATTTATGATCTCTTTTTTGGACTATTAGAAGTTGACCAATGCGATGCCAACAGCGTTACCGTTGAAAAATTTCGAAAAGGGGCACAAAAAGGGGATTTTCAAAAAAAAAGTGGCACAAAAAGGGGATTTCAAAGAAAAAAAGGGGCAACTTCAAAATCAAGAAAAATTAAAGAAACAAGCATATTTGTTAAGTTATTTTTATTTGAAACAAACAATATAAACAAATTTCTCATGTATAAGAAGTTCAAAAACATTCATTTTATGAGAACTCATGTACTTTTATAAGCACGTGTATTTGCAAGTAAGAATTCTAACTTACTAAATCACGAGAACAATTACTTATTACTGGGGATGAGATGTATGTATACAGATAAATAAATTTTTAGTTTTATAATTGCTTATTTTACTCACAGTCTTCATATATACTTTTATTTGCAAATTAGACCAGTATAAATGCAGTATAAATAGCTACTAAATAAAAAAAATTACTAAATCTATTTTAATATCGATCGAGATTCCAAATGGTAATTTCGATTGATATCGAATGCAGTAATTTGCCCCAGTTCTTAAGATTTACAAAAAGTTAAAGAATCAGCCCAATCATGAATATTCTCTCGGAATTGAATTCTCACGGAAAATAATTTTCTCGAGCAAACATTCTTCCAATCAAAAATTCTTTGGGAACAAAAAAGAGTAATAGTGGCATCACCGCAGTACGAAGCTCGTTGTTTTGCTGGTTTGTTGATATTTTGTTTCTCCCTTTTTTTGAGTGAGAGAGTAAACAAATTACTAACTGCCACCAACTTGAAAATATTTTTTATAAAAAAGTTTATAAATGATTTATTTGAGCATTATTTGAGTTTTTCCAAATACAAGAAGAATAAAATACAAGTTTAGGTATATAAAATGTGTTTTAATGGAGTATTAACTATGGCGCGTAGTCATAGTCAAAACAAAGTACACTTTAAGAAATTAAAACCAGTATTTTGTATGGTAATACTGGTTTTAACTTCTTAAAGTGTTCAATTGCACAGAAAGAAAAAAGCGGCAGAAAAGTACCGAAATTGATACTATTTGGTATCGAAATTGAGTTAATTCCGCTTGTGCTTACTTTGATAACGTTTGGTATCAATATTTTAAGACCAGCTCGGTAACATTTTATTACAAACCGTTCTTGTTTTGATAACAAATTATTCTTGTTTTGTTACCAATTGTTCTTATTTTAATAACGCATTGTTCTAAATTTGATACCACCCCGTTCTTAATGTGATAACATACTACATTTTGTTCTTAATTTGATACCATGTCGTTCTTGATTTGATAACGGTTCGTTCTTAAAGTAGTAACAGGTCGTTCTTAATTTATTAGCTTATGGTATTTTTTACAATTTGTTAACGATTTTACTACAAATCGTTATTGGTTTATTACCACATGGTATTTTTGTATCGTTTGTTCTTAGTTTGATAACGCATTAATCTTAATATGATACCGAAAGTTAACAAACTGTTGATAACAAATTGTTCTTAATTTGATACCATCTAACAATTTCAGAACCCCTTTTTTCCCTCTGTGTGTATTTGGTAAAAACAGGGAAAAAACAAATTCATAATAGGAGAAAAGGGAAAAAAGTCTGAATACATAAATATATTTTTTATCATTTTTGGGTAATGATTCATATCACTAATTAATTATTTAAAAACCAGCATAACTCAAAAAATTTACTTAACCATATAAAGTTTTAATAAAAATTTTAAAATTCGATTCTGAGAAGGATAATATTATTCTTTTTAGGCATTATGCATAGTTATTAAATACCTCAAATACCCTTTCTTTTGAAATTGTACATGTGTATTTAATAATAAGGTTTTTACTTGGAATCCATTCTTCTAAATCGTTTTGAAATACATATGTAAATTTAAAGCGGACAGCATAAACTGACAAGTGTCATTTGATAATTTTTTCGTAATTCTAATTTATGATTTTGCTTTATGTGTTTTTTGAATTTTACTTTATATAGATGAAGACTTTGCAACTGGTGAATATGGATATATTTTTGCATTTATTTTGGCCCATTTGTCCATTGACTTAAACGAGTGGGTTCATCTTATCATCTTTCAAAAAAGCTTAATTTGAGCAATATACAGGGTACGTTCGTAAAAGCATTTGTAGTGCACGTCTGCAGCATCACGAACATCTAACGTTCAAAAATGCATAACTTGGCAGCACTGCTTAGAGTCAAACGTTTTTTAATGCATTTAATCGGCATACCTGCCGCAAATCTGTGCAAATGGCGCAGTAAATTATTTTAATATGCAAGAAGTTGCAGTGGAACAATAAGTTGAATATATCTATATATTTTGATGTTTAAATTACATGTTTCGAATCTTACCAAAAAAGGATATTGATAAACTCGAATATAACTTTGAAACACATAATCTTGGTAGTTTTTTATTATTTCAAAGGAATTTTTTTATTTTAGTTGTATTCTTTTTAAAGCCAATGCTGTTCTCATAAGAAATTGTCGCTTTGATTTTCTTTTAAATTTTTTGCTTACTACATATAATTTAAAAGAAAATTGTCACTATTTTCTAAAATAAAATTACTTGCCAATTTTAAAATTTTTTGCAGTTTGTTCAACAATGTCAACTGGGCACAGATGTTGAGCAGTTGCAAAGCATGTGCAGCAGATAATCACGCATACGCAGTAAAACCTGGCAGAACTGCCGCATTGATGCATAAATTTGCAGCATTTACGAACGTAGCCACACTTTCCTCGGAAAATCGGTATTTTTTGTGGTAAAAGCTCGGATATTTTTACATCATTTATTATTGGGAATTGGCTACCTGTGTGTGGCTGTTTTAATATGAGATTCAATGATTCATTCGGCAGATGAACAACTGATTGCAGAAAACACAAATGGGTGTTTTGGCATCTGCATCCATCTGAACCCACTTATGCCGTCTCTCCTAATCATTGGAATACTTTCGTGTTGCTTTTTTCTTTTTTACTGGTTTTTCCAAGATAATAGGCTCACATGATGAACTAATTTCATGGAAACTTAAATCAAAAGCATTACTTGATGATAGCAATTCAGTGTGGTATTTTCATACAATATTATTTCCCTTAGCATAAAGTTTTTCACCTTTGAAAATTATGTACTTTTATCCAATTTGGCTTTCAAATCAAATTTGGCTGTGGAAAAACAAATGAAAAGATTCATACCAACGCTTTTTAACACCATATACTCCCACAGAAAATAATATTGCGCCATACTGTCAATTAACCAAAAAAAAATTATTTTTTTCATATATACACATAAATAAAATCTTGTTGACGAATGTGGTAGAATCTGTATAAATTTGCGTACATTTATTGTAAAAATAAAAATTAAAGTTGACTTTGAATAAAAAGGGGCAAAAAGGGGCACAAAATAATGAAAATGATACTAAAAGGGGATTTAAAACTAAGGGGCATAAAAAGTGGCAAGGCATTCGAAAAAGGGGCAAAATGCGACTTTAGTCGCACAACGGTAACGCTGGATGCCAATACTTTATATAAATCTATAGTTCATCTTTTTCAAAAATTTAATATAGATTATAAGAAAAATATGTTGGGATTTGCAGCTGTAATGACGGGAAAAAATCATTCAGTTGCTAAGTTATTGAAAAACGATATTTCTGAGTTATTTGTAATCAAATGTATTTGCCATTCTTTGGCATTGTGTTCATCGTACGCGTGCCTCAAATTGCCTTCATCGGTTGAAACATTAACACGGAATATTTTTAATTATTTGTCAAATAGCCCTAAAAGGTGCAATCAATTTAATGATATCCAAAAATTATTGGAGTTACAACCAAAAAAGTTGTTACACCCAAGCCAAACAAGGTGGCTGTCTTTAGAAGCAGTTGTTATTCGCATATTAGAATTATATGAATGTTTAAAAATTTATTTTTCATTCGCTTGTAATGTAGATCAAATTGATACATCTAGGAAAATTTTTGAAAATTTAAATGAAGAAAATGAAATTTATTTATCTTTTCTAAAATACATTCTTGGTGTTATTAGCAACATTAATCGACTATTTCAAAGCGAAAGTACAGAAATTCACATTATGTATATGCAAATGGAAATACTTTTTAAAACAGTCCTTAACAATTTCATTAAAGGCAATTTACTAAAGGATGGCAAAGTACATTTAGTTAATTACAAAGACTGCAATAATTATTTAAGTAAAAACAATGTGTACCTAGGACTATATGCCAAAACTATTATTTCAAAAACAAAACTAAACAATTGTAAAGTTGATGAAATCATAAACAATTGTATTAATTTTTACATTGAATTGTGCGATCAAATTTCAAAAAGATTTGATTTTGAAAATAATCTGAAATGTCTAAGTATTATTGATCCCGCAAATATTTTAGATAAAAAAATGACTCACTTTTAGATATTATTCAAGAATGACCACATTTCGTTAAAGAAAATGAAAAACAAGATCTAGATACTGAATTCCGTGAACTGCAATTTTTAGATTTTGATTCCATTTTTGAAAATAAAGATATAAATTTATGTATGTTTTGGGAAAAAATTTCTTCTTTAAAACGCGGCAATTCTTCTCAAGCTTTTCCAATTTTGTCAAAATTTATTAAAAACATAATGGTATTACCCCATTCCTCTGCAAACGTAGAGAGAATTTTTAGCCAGATTAATTTAAACAAAACAAAAATAAGAAACTCATTGGAGAATGGAACAATCGAGGGTATTATGTATTCAAAGGATTATTTAAAATTAAACAACTCAAGTTGTTTTGATGTAATAATTAAACCTGATTTGTTAAAATTATTATCTTCTAATATATATGTCTAAAAATTGCATAAAACTAAAACTTATGTTTTTTATATAAATATGTACATACAAACTTTATATAGGCATATATTAATGCATTTCTTTGTTTGTACTTATATTTATAAGATTTTTTATGATATATTGATCTCAATTAATTGTACCTATGAATTAAAGCTTTAATATTTAATATTGTATAAACTTAATGTACATTTATAAATTGCTATAAGCACGCATTTACAATGTGTATTTTTGTATTAATATGTACATATACATATTGACATTTTAAATAAAAACAAGAATTACTAAAAATTTGCTTGTTGTTTTTTGTACGATTTTTTTGACGATTTTGCAATACCTAAATGACGATTTTTTTCAAATTTATCGTCAAAATGACGATTTTCTACAATTTTTTTCTGGCAGCCCTGGGCATGATACAATAATACAGGTAGCCGCGAAGCTCCAGCTGTTTTGCTTGTTTCGTGATGTGATCTGACAAATGGTGCTTATGTTTTACCAACACACGCGCACAGTGTCTATTAAAACTGTACTAATTCATACATGCCTTGCAAAGCCAAGAGAAAACGCAAGTAATGGGTGTTTTTTATTGAGGTATAGAACTTTAAGTTGGCATCACTTTTTTAACTGGCGGCCATTTTGTCAGCTGTCAAGTGATTAATATTTAGTTTGGTTTGCCATTTCATCATGAACAGGTTGACAAAAGAACAACGCTTGCAAATCGTGCAAATTTATTTCGAAAATAATGGTTCAGTTCGCGAAGTTTACCGCAAGCTCCGTCCATTTTATGGTCGACATAATCGTCCATCAGAGCAATTAATTCGGTTAACCATGGATCGTTTTCGCACTACGTTTACTCTATGTGATAATACGCATCCGCAGAGACGTCGAACAGTGCGCACCGAAGAAACAATTGCCGCTGTAGAGCAAAGTGTTGAAGAGGACCCGAATGAATCGATTCGCCACCGTGCACAGCAATTGGAGCTTTGTCCATCAACTTTATGGAAGATTTTGAAGATTTTGAATGTGGATGAGTTGTGGTTCCAACAAGACGGCGCTACATGCCACACAGCGCACGTCACAATCAATTTATTGAAGGAAACATTCGATGAGCGCATAATTTCGCGGAATGGACCTGTCAATTGGCCACCAAGATCGTGTGATTTGACACCATTGGATTATTTTCTTTAGGGATATGTGAAGTCGCTCGTCTACGCCAACAAACCAGAAACGTTAGGGGACTTGGAAGCCAACATTCGTGGCGTTATTGCCAACATACGGCCCCATATGCTCGAAAAAGTGGTTGAAAATTGGACCTGTAGAATTGGCTTTATTCGAGCCAGCCGCGGCGGCCACATCCCCGAAATCATATTTAAACATTAATGGCATAAAATTATCCTTCCAATAAAGCCAAAAAAAAAAACACCCTGTATATCGAAACCTATTTTCTGTTTAATTGTAAGCAAGATGTTGTAAAAAATAAACTTTTTAATTGAAATTAAAATAATAGCCTACCCATAGTTAAGAATTATCAAAATGTCGAAATGTTTGATATCTTTTAAAATACAGTCGGTAAAATTTTATCGTAAGCGACAACTTACGTATGACGTAAAACACATTTAAATACTATAAAACCATATTCCGAAAAGTTTAATTTTTGTCGCTTACTGATAATTGAAAATACATAGTATATAATACATAGATATTCATTGTATCTACATTACGTAGGAAACACATAATTGTAAAAAAATTACATTTTTAAAAGGAATTATTCTCTACACTGAAATAAAAAATTTAACAAATTAGTATTTTTTATTTTAAGCAAATTCTGCCAAAAAGCATTTGGGAGAATTTTTTAAAAGTTTAATGCTTTTCGTGAAATGAAAATGCCAGATCTGGCAGCGAAAATGCCAAAATGGCAACAATGGCACAGTGAAATGTTTTGAGTGCTTTCCTTGCCTGTTTTTATTATAGGGGTTTGTTATATTCTTGTGTATATTGTTTTTGTCATTTACGTTTGTTTAAAATTTTGTACCTTTAGTGTGTTTGAGTTATACCAGGTACATAAACTTGAAAATAATTCTCATATTATTTAGCTTTTGAATACTATAAGAAATTGAAGTTAACGGCTAATAGTTATCGCTTCTCGGCCTTATGGCTAAGATCAAAGTGTAGTATCTGTTCTTATCAGCTTAACATCTGATAGATTCTCCATCGGAGGACAACAAATGTTAAACTGATTTTTGGAAAAAGATGGGATGTTAGGAGCTTGCTCCACTCCTGTCGCGGGTTGGCCCGGTATTGCAGTCAGTGATGCCAACAATTCAGAAGCAAAACGAGCCAACCTAGTAGTCAAAAAGAGCTAAAAAGAGCTAACTTTAAAAATTTGGCATTTTTCCGTTTTAAATCTATGAATGTATTTATCATTCAATTTGTACTTCAAGATTTTTTAACATTAATGAAAACAACAGTAAGAAAAAATAAAAGTTCCATTGATAAAAACGGTGTATGTACTGCAGCATATATGGTGAAAATGATATGTCAGGCTAGGATAGCAAAATATCGTTAAATGGAGCCATACATTTTTTATGCTTTTGAGTCTCCGAATGGAGTACTAAATCAAAATGTTCCGCATTTATAATTATAATTGAATTGTAATATTTGCACAAAGCCGTAGATGGATCTTTTGTAGGTTTAATCTATTTTTTAAACGGGGATTTGATTCCAAAATGTCCCTATATTTTTGGCAGTAAGAATCCATTTCAATAATTTATCAAAAATTGTCTAATTATTTAGAAACTAACAGACTAAATACATAAATACATCTAACATAGTTGCAAAAATGTAATTGCCTGAAAGACGAAACAATAGGCTAAAAACGGGAAAATTTACTATAAGATACGAAAAGTGCTAAACGTGCCATTTCCACAATTAAAAAGAGCTGTGTTGGCTCTTTTCTTTAAAAAAGAGCTAAAGGGAAAAATTTCGAGTTAGAAGCAATCAAAAAGAGCTAAATCTAGCTCTAAAATAGCTAAGTTGGCATCGCTGATTGCAGTACCGCCGGGATTTCGGCCCAAATTATTAATAAATTTCAAAAACATGCGGCGTGACCCGCATTTCAATGCTAAATTTAGTATTATGTACAGTGTGACCAGATTTTAAAATATTATTAAGCTAAATCACGTTTGAAATAAAGGCTACGTTCGTAAATGCTGCAAATTTATGCATCAATGCGGCAGTTCTGCCAGGTTTTACTGCGTATGCGTGATTATCTGCTGCACATGCTTTGCAACTGCTCAACATCTGTGCCCAGTTGACATTGTTGAACAAACTGCAAAAAATTTTAAAATTGGCAACTAATTTTATTTTAGAAAATAGTGACAATTTTCTTTTAAATTATATGTAGTAAGCAAAAAATTTAAAAGAAAATCAAAGCGACAATTTCTTATGAGAACAGCATTGGCTTTAAAAAGAATACAACTAAAATAAAAAAATTCCTTTGAAATAATAAAAAACTACCAAGATTATGTGTTTCAAAGTTATATTCGAGTTTATCAATATCCTTTTTTGGTAAGATTCGAAACATGTAATTTAAACATCAAAATACATAGATATATTCAACTTATTGTTCCACTGCAACTTCTTGCATATTAAAATAATTTACTGCGCCATTTGCACAGATTTGCGGCAGGTATGCCGATTAAATGCATTAAAAAACGTTTGACTCTAAACAGTGCTGCCAAGTTATGCATTTTTGAACGTTAATGATCAAACAGAATAAGTCCGCAACTTCAGGAAAAATCGCTGTCAAATTAACAAAGCCCATAATAAAATCTAAGGCAGTAACTTCAAATGCTCTCTAATTTTTGTTTTATTTTCTTTTGTGCTTATTTTTCTTTGTAGTTTTGTTCACAAAATGTATGAAATTTATTGAAAGTATGGTAACATGTTTGAGAGAATATTTATTTATATGTGAGAGCGTAAGAAAAAATGTTCCCAAAATAAAATAGATTCTATCTATCGACTGCTTTCTGAGGCTAGTTTTTGTGTTTTTGTATGGAAAATGTGTTTATGCCCCAATTCTGTTTGATCATTGCTGCAGACGTGCACTACAAATGCTTTTACGAACGTACCCAAAGCTAAAATAAGCAGTGATGCCAACAATTCAGAGGCAAAACGAGCCAACCGAGTAGTCAAAAAGAGCTAAATTTAAAAATTAGATATTTTTCCGTTTTAAATCTATGAATGTATTTATTATTCAATTTGTACTTCAAGATTTTTTAACATTAATAAAAAATAATAGTAAGAAAAAATAAAAGATCCATTGCTAAAAACGGTGTATGTACTGCAGCATATAATGCAAGATTTGTTTGCGCAATTTACGTTTGTGTTGGAACTTCTGATCAGTGTTGCCGAATCGCGGGTAATTACCCGAATCAGGTGTAATTTTTATGTGCATGTGTAGTGCGTGGGTAATTGCTCTCAGGTGTAGTTCACGGGTAATTTGAAATTCTTTTGTTTTATATAATAAATATATAACTATGTATAATATAATAAATATATAACTATATATAATATAATAAATATATAAATAAATAAAATAAATTATCGTCTGAAAGCGTTGCTTCAATTTTATTATTTAAGGAAGGTATATAGAAAAACGGCAATAATAATCTTAAACCTCTCCTAAACAATAGTAATAAAAATTTAAGTTCCAATGACCTTATTTGTTTAAGATTTTTATGTTGCTTTTTATTATGTAATTTTTTTTTGTATATTTCTTTTTAATTACTGTATAGTATAACAAATATTGAATTACTTTTAATGTATTTATTTGCTGTTTGTAACAGACTTTTATGAAATAAAATAGTTATCAAAAACATATTGCTTGTTGTGTATTCAGCTGGTATATATCTAGAGCCTATATTCAAAAATACGTCAACTTAAAAAAGCTTACTTTTCAGTAGTTAATTCGCTCATTATTGTAAACCATAATATGGTTAAAATATGCTTGCTAATTTATAAGTCTGAAAAACATTTGGTTTGCACTGGCTTGCGTATTTTTTGAGATAGCTTATTTTAGTCGATCCAAAAATAAATATTTTAAGAGTTAGCATATTTTGTCCGAAAAATATATGATTTTTTTATATATACATATATGTATATATCAATTTATGAAATCTTTTACTCAATACTGCAAATAAGAATTGAAAACCTGCAAGAAAAAACCTAAAATACCATAAAAAATATAACTTAAGCCTGATTGAAAGCCTATTCCATCTCTTTGGCACTCTCTAACTCAATCCATATTATAGCAAGGTCACTCCAAATTTTCAATTTCGAAAGCTTATATCATTGATTATAATACATAATATTTCTTTTTTATTGACAGTTTAAAAGTTATACATATAATCGGGTATGTTCTGTATTCCACGTGAAATTAAAAGGTGTGGAATACAGAAAATATCCGATTACCAATTTATTTTTATCGAAACCCCTATATACTAATATGTTAAAAGTGACCATATCTCAAAAACTAAGCATAGGATATCAAAATCCTTACTTGATTCGAGTTCAGCATACCAAATGCAATAAGATATGAGGTAGATTTACATATAATAAACTACTTTTTTTTAAATTTTGGAAATTTACATGAGAGTTGGCATTTATTTTCACCAAAAAAAAATATACTTTGAGATAGCAGAATAAAAAAAAATTGACACAAAACAATGGGCTTAATTATGAGTGTGGTACATCGACTACGCCTACGACGATTTTGTGCTATTTTAAAGGAAAAATTTTGCAATGTTCTTTATTCTAGTACAAAATCGTCGTAGTCGAAGTCGTAATAAGGCCCGCTAAAAATTAATTTTTTGCATTCGAAATTCATAGTAAAGATTAATATTATATAGGGGAGCTTTTTGCCATCGGAAACTCATATTGACAAAATTTGAGTTGACGTATTTTGAATATACGCTCTTAATGTGTTGCATTTCATTAAGGCTGATACCAAATCACAAGTAGACCTTAAACAAGATTTTGGAAATGTGTCAAATATATATTTTAATATTGGGTGTAATTCCGTTGAAATCGGGTAATATTGGCTCCTACGAGGTGTAATTTTGAATATATATTTTGGTAACACTGCTTCTGATATATCTGGCTAGGATAGCACAATATCGTTAAATGGAGCCATACATTTTTTATGCTTTCGAGTCTCCGATCGGCGAACTAAATCAAAATATTTCACTCTTATAATTAATTTGCAGCATTTGCACAAAGCTTAACATGGATCTTTTGTTGGTTTAATCCATTTTTTAAACGAGGAATCTGATTCCCAAGCTTTCCTATATGTTTGGCAGTAAGAATCCATTTCAATAATTTGTCAAAAATTTTCTAATTATTCAGAAACGAACACACTAAATACATAAATATATCTTACATAGTTTCAAAAAAAGTATCTGAATTTGCAACAAAACATATTTACCAAAAATTTAAATACCTCAAAGACGAAACAATAGGGTAAAAACGAGAAAATTAACTATAAGATGCGAAAAGTGCTGAACGTGCCGTTTTTAAAATTGAAAAGAGCTGTGTTAGCTCTTTTTTTAAAAAAAGAGCTAAAGGGAAAAATTTCGAGTTAAAAGCAATCAAAAAGAGCTAAATCTAGCTCTAAAATAGCTAAGTTGGCATCGCTGAAAATAAGCTAAAAAGTTACATTTCTTATTGCTAAACTAACGTTAAATATTACACAAACATATTTTTATTATACATATAGAACAGTGTTGGTATTTCTACGAAGAGCAAACGCACATTAAGCTCAGCGATGCCAATTAGCGCGTTTCGCGCTAGATTTAGCGCGTTTTAACTACTCCAAACGCGCTTTTTTTCGTCTTAGCGCCAGGGCTGCCAGACGTTTTGCGAACAAAATCATCATTTGTCGGAAAGGAAATCATATTTTGAAGAAAAATATCATCACAAGTCCAATTTTTTTTCAAATAATAAAAGTAACAATTAACATATTTACAGTGGACAAACAAAACTATTCGACGTTTACCAATTTTATTTTGTTTTCATCAATAAAAAAGGTATTTACTAGCTTATTTTACAAAAAGAATTTAGAAAGCATTTTCAAATTGAATTCAATAAAAAAATTAGATCATTTAAGTAACTTATTTAGAAATTGCATTAAATGAAAAACTAGTTAAGAAATTCAAACAAAATAAGTATTCGACATTGCCAATGTTCTTATCATATAAGGTATGTACAGGAGTGATGCATTTTGGCTTTTTTGGTTTAGGACCAAATTAACGATTTAAAAGGGCCAGAATACCTTTGATAGGGCCAAATGTACTCGACTATAATCTTTTAATTTAAATAAAAACAAAAGTATGTGTTAATAATATGTGATTTATTTTGTTTAGAGAAAAGCAGAACTTACCCAGCAAAAAATTTTCAAGATTTTGTAATGGGTAGTACTCTTTTAATGGCTTACAAAGTAATGTGCGATACTTATTTATCTAATTATTTAATGTGTGTAATAATGACTGTCCTCTAATGAATAAAATAACAACTTATTTATATCATTACGTGAAAGTACTTATTGTAGTACTTTCCACTTAATAATGAAATATATCTGGAGAAAAATTTTCGCATATTCGAATATACATATTCATATACTTTCTTTGTAAAATTAAAGAAAAGGTACAAGTTTTATATTTATGTTACAAAAATCTGTGTATTTTTATTAAAAAAAATTAGGCTAAAAGTAATCTACCAAATTTTGCATATATGTAGCAAAAAATAACCCATTAAATTTTGAATACTTTTAGGCAATCAGTAATCTATTAATTTTTTGGTTATTTGTAGGCATACTTTTTGAACTTCTCAAACAAAAATAATGGGTTATTCAGTCAAATTGTAAGTACTTACGACTGGAGAGTACATACACTTTTTTGCATTCTAGTAGGCAAACTTTTTTGGTGGGTAGCGACAAAAGTTAAAATTTTTTAAGGTATTTTTTGTTAAATTAAAGTAAATACATATTTTATGTGTATGTATGTTGCTTAAAAAACTAAATTTTAGTTAAAAAACTTTATTTATGTAATTCTAATTTTATTAAACATAATCTCTAAATTCTTAGTCCAATAGTTCCTCCATTTACCCCTGTTTAAAAGCATTTTTTTTTGTGTTAAGTTTTAAAATATCTTCATCATAACAATTATTAAAACTAGATTTCATTAATTTTTTTTAATTGTATTAAATATGACACAGTATTTTTTAGATGACGACGATTTCTTCTATTATGCCCTGTTTCACAATATCGAAAGAAAACTCTCGACTGAAAATTTATATTGAAAACAAAAGCTAATTTTCAAATTTTATTGTTGATTTCAACATAAATTTTCAGTCCTGCTGGGGATTGCTGAATAGAAAGAGTTCCTTGAATAATTCTGTATATATTTGTATACAAAAGTTTACACAAACAATTTTTAATGGTAGAAATCCTTTTGCAAAATTTACTTCTACTTAAATCTTTGAGCTTTTTAAATTCTGGAACTTGCGATATTGCCTATTCAGTTGTTCTGTTTCCTTTTGAAAAAGTTTAATAGCAAGTGGTATAATACTATTGGTTTCCCCACTCAAAACATGATCTGGCGCAGATTTCGGAAACCAGTTTAAATAAAAATCTTCAAAAATAAGAGTAGTTTTTAAAACGAAGAAAACTCAATTAAAAAGTGTACTCAAAGGTTTCAAGGAATTAGTTGAATTTTGAGCTGAAAGGGCCAAAATATCCTAGAGATTACCACAGGGCGACAAACATCCAAAAGTGCCACAATGGCCCAATAGTGCCACATTTTGCATCACTGATGTACAGTTGTTTTATACTCTAAAATTTAGAGGAAAATTGCTTTTCCTTTGCGACGAATGACTTGTTTTAAACGATTTGGTATACATTTGTGCAAGATTTGAATATATTCCGGTCCGATTTTTCGTCACTTCTCTAACATGACTTTTTTTTGTAAAGTGACGTTTTCTTATTATTTTTTTTTTTCTCAAATGACCCCAGAAGAGGAGGGAGAGTTGTGCTCTCTGCCCCTTACCAACCTATTCCCATGAAGACGAATATTTTCGCTGGAATAAAAATGTTTTCCTTATAGGTGTAGCTATTGATAAACATTCTAGAACAACAAAGAAAATTTTACATACTACACATGTATGCATTGAAAGTAAAAATCATAATTTGCAAAATTAAAAATCATCATTCGAGAACAGAAATCTTAAAATCATATTTTGGTCCAAAAATCATCAAAAATATGATAAAATAATCATTCTGGCAGCACTGTTTAGCGCGTTTAATCAAAAAAGCGCTAACTTAGCGCGTTTTGGATAAAGTCAGTAACATCATTTCAGTTAAATTTTTTTTCTTCTTTTGTATAAATTTACCAATTTTCTAGTATCCAAAAGTCTGATACAATTATTTTTTTAAAATCGTTAATGATTCAGCTGTTGCAAATTAAATTCTCTTGCCTGTGATTAGAAGTAAAAACGCATTTTAATACTGTAAATGGCAAATATCTTTAAATTTCACAACAATAAATATGTAGTCGTACTCGTGACCAAAAAATTATATATAATTTATAAAGCATCTATTATAGCTGAAGTACAAAAATCATTTGAATCGCAAAACTATAGGACATTTTATACGAGTATGTTGTTACTGGTACAAAGTTTGTTAAAGAAAATTGAAATAAAAATAAGGATTTCGATTATTTGGTGATTCTGATTCTGTATTAAATTATTTTAGTTATTTAGGATATAATTTCGAAGAAGCAATATTGCAAAATCTGAAAAAGAGTTGCTTAAAAAAGTATATTTACTAATACATACATCGACTTTTATTAAAATTTAATTTAGCGCGCAGAAAAATAGCGCGTTTTAGCTATAAATAGTTGACAATGCTGTAACTCAGCGCGTTTTGAGAAGGCGAATAGCGCGTTTAGGTTGTAAATAGTTGGCATCACTGATTAAGCTGTTGCGAAAAGGGCAGCGTGACCGTTTGACCGACTAAAGTGGCAAATTGCCATTTTTTCGATATATCGATTCCACTTTTTCGACTGCCTTGCCACTTTTTGTCTCCCGTTTTTTAGGGTGTGTTATATGAAAATACATTAAAAATAAAAAGTTTAGTGTAGTTTTCTCGTATTTTTGTTAATTTTTTTTTTTTTTTTGATAAATCCCCCATTTGGTGCCACTTTTTGAAAAATGTCATCGGTCACCCTGGAAAAGGGTAAAAGCGCAAAAAAAAAAAATACGAAAAAGAGGGTAAAAAAGCACCAAATTTTTTTTTTAATTTTAATACATTAAGCTATTTAAAAAAGGAGAGTTTGGGGTGTAAAACCTCATATATAATTTCAAGTTTTTGCCTCAAAATATTTAATATTAATTATATTAATTTTTCAAAATGTTAGTAGTTATATGATCGGTGTTAGTCATTTGGTAAGTGAAGCTTAGGCCTAGATTAGGATAACGATGTTACTGAAAAATCATTAACACATTCAAAATGCATTAAAAGCAACACTTTTTTCTTAACTAACTTAATTTTTTTTTGCGATATACACCCATTTCCAGTTGTCAACATTGACAGCACGTCAATACGATACCAACAAATTGGGACTTGGCTACCCGTTGTCTAAAACAACTGACTGCTATTAACAACCTCATCCTGTCAATTGTTCTAGGATGATTAAATATTTGTGTAAACTTTAACAAATGCTTATTGCGTACTACTATCAATCAAATATTGTGAAGAGAATTAATTAAAGAGATATGCTGCTATTAGCGCTTAAAAGTATTTTAGGTTTGTAAAACTAAAAATATTTTTATTTAACAAAAAAACACCAAAGGCACTGTGAGAAATTGTTAAAAAGCACTGTAAATACCCGCTTTTTAAAAAAGGGTATTACCCTGGAGTTAATGTCAACGTCGTCGACGGCGTCAAATGTCAAAAAAAAAGTTGAATCGTATGAAATTGTATGAGAGCAGTTAATCTCAACGCGTTGCAACGCCGTAAAAGTTCAATCTGTTTAAACTTTTTCGTCGTTAAAACGCCGTCAACGACGTCGACATTAACTCCACTATTAACCAAAATTTCGCGCTTATGAAGAAGCAAAAAGCACCAAAAAATACCCGAAACGCACCAAAATAACATCACTGCGCCACACTGCATTGGTAATAAGCCCATATAGACTTATTCCAGAATTAATTGAGTAATAATGCCATTTTGGCTTATTACTTATGACTTTATTGAGGTGTACCGACGAAAATCGGTACATAGTGTTATCCAGGCTTAAGGCTATTTCAGGGTTTTGTTTTAAGTTAATTGATGCCGCTGAATGAACGTTCAACATAAGTCAAATAATTTTATACCCAAAAAACTGTACAAATGTTTTGGCCACTAATATGAATTTAACTTTTTCCATTGGAATTCTAACGATTCTGCCCTTTTCTATAATTTTTCAACATCCCATTTCTGTTATAAAATTGTCGTATAATTGACATTTTGTATTTTTTGTAAACTATTTTGCAATGTTAAAAATTATAATTTTTATAAGCTGTTTATGTTTTTAATATATTTTTAGAGAACACGCAATTTAGACTAAAAAAGGCTAAAAAAGCTAAATGAGTTTTTAAAAAAAGCTAAAAAATAAGCTAAGAGCTAAATGAAAATTTCAAAGCTAAATCTGAAATAAATAAGTTAAAGCTGGACTCAAGCAATAAAATATAAACATACAGATCAGTGTTGCCGGTATCCAAGTTCAATTTTACACCAACGGAACTTCAAAATTATCCAAAATTTTAGAAATTACAAATCAAATTTTGTATAACAAACAGTAATGTAAGTTTTTGTTGATTTTGCTGACAATTCTTTAGACTGAGCAGTTCGAAAATATTATAAAAGTGTTTCATAGTAAACAATGCATTTTAAATGAAAAGAAAACTTTTGATTAAGAAATTTACTTGTATATAATGTAGAGACGAAATTACACGAACATAACACAAAAATGTTATGGTCAAAAATAATCCAAGAAAATCTTATTTCTTATATTTTTGTATAATTACATAGAACTCGGCAACACTGACTTAGGCAGATGTTAGTACAACACTATCATACCATTTGCATGATATTATAAAGCAAAAACAAACAACCATGGGATTTTTATAAACACAAGCAGTGAACAAAATACAAGTATATGTACGTATGTATGTTCGATTTATATACACACACACTGTGGTTATATATGACAGAAAATTTTTGTTTATTTTATAAATGTTCCCACATTTTCGTCACAATTCTCAGTTCGTTGAAAATTATAGTAGCATAAGATGTCAAGTTTGTGTCGAAGAAAGCATACTTACCTGGCGTAGGGGTTACCGTGATCATGAAGGCGGTTCCCCCGGAGTGAGGCTTGGCCATTGCACTACGGTTGAGTTGACCTCCGCGATTATTCCTAATGCGAATAACTCGTGCGTGTAATTTTTGGTAGCCGGGAATGGCGTTCGCGCCGTCCCGACATTATTAATAAATTTAAACAACCGGCATAAATGCCGTCACAAAGTAGACCAGAGTTGAAGAAAGTGCTAAAATCATTTGTGGCGCAAAAGAAAATGTGTACTTTGTAAATGTGTACACATTTACAAGATTAAATTGAAGAATTAATAATTAAAAAAACCGAATGTGAAAAAGATTGTTTGTTTAATACAAAATAAAAAAATACTTTTAATAAAGTTATTAAAATTTGTTTGCAAATGATTCCTGATTTAACTTTACGCATTTTCATTGAAAAATTTTAATTTTTACCTTTTGTTTAAAAAAATCACTCAGCGAATAAGACCACAAAGTGTTAAACGAAAAACATTTTAACAAGTAAAGTAAACAATTTTACAAAATTAGATGAAAGAATTTGATGTGTTGAATTAAGGAAACAAAGTGCGAAATAGCTTATAAGTTATAACTATTAAAAAGGCAATTAAAAATTGTTTTAAGATGATTGCAGATTTCATTTGAAGCATTTTCATTAAAAAAATATTAATTTTTATCATTTATTTACAAAAATCGTCAAGCGAAGGAGGTTACAAAGTATAAATTGAAATTAAGCAACAAAATTCCACCACGAAAGAGGTTAAAGAAGACGCAGTGACAGAGTGAGCGCGAAATCCAAAAACACAAATTATCTTCCGTCTTGTGTCATCTCTGGTATACCCTGTGGTTGACGTCAGTGTTGGCAGAATTTCTAAGGATAAAATATGTAAAATTCAAAAATTTTTCACGAAAAAAAATTATTTTTTTTGAGGAGAGATTGGCCATGATTTACACTAACAACTTTCTATTTTTTTGATTTGGAAAGCCATTAAGGAATAATGTCATACAAAGACTCGATTTTCAATTTTTCCGACTTTTCCGGAGGGATTTTCCAAAATTTTCTTCCGTAAAAACCTTCTCCTCGATAATACGAACAACTAACAAATAATTTTACAGAAATCGGCCCAGCCGTTCTCATTTGAGTTAACGTATGTTATTTGAGTTAACGTATGTTGAATATACGCTCTCGATATGTTGCATTTCATTGGGGTTGATACCAAATCATAAGTAGACCTTAAACAAGATTTTTGAAATGTGGCAAATATTTATTTTAATATTGGGTGTAATTCCGTTGAAATCAGGTAATTTTGGCTCCTACGAGGTGTAATTTTGAATATACATATTGGTAACACTGCAGCTATTGTATTCAACTTTGCTTTATACATGTGTGCAGTGTGACCAGATTTTAAAATAACATTAAGCTAAATCACGTTTGAAAGAAAAAATCTAATGCTATGTTTAGACGACAAGTTGAATCACCTGCTTCGCTCTCTGAAACATTTTAATGAATAATGTTGTTTATACTATGTTTAGACGGTACGTGCTTCGCTCTCTATTCATGCTTCACGCCCCAATCATGACCGAATCCACTTGCTTCGCCATACAAAATTATGAGAGCGAATCAAGTAGATTCAATATGAATCTACTTGCCAAGCACGTAAAATTGGTATCTTATCTAACTTTTATCGCAGTTAATCGCCACTTTATCTGAACTAGCTATCAAAACAAAATAGGTATATGTGTATGTGTGTGTTTGTAAACAAATAAAAACAAACCAAAAAACATAGATGTGAGTTTAATATAAATAAATTTAATTAAGTTATGAATAATATAATAAATTCAGTAAAGTGCGACTTTGACTCGCGCACGAAGGGTTCCGTACGTTGGGCTTTGACCATTTTTTTTAATAGTGTTTTTTTACGTTTTTTCAGCTGAAATAATTTTTTTTTTTACTATTTTTCGCTTTTTTATCGTTTTGGCGATTTTTAAATTTTGGCGATTTTTTAATTTTGGCGGTTTTTTTCATTTTGGCGATTTTTTTTTTCATTTTGGCAATTTTTTTCATTTTGGCGATTTTTTCATTTTGGCGATTTTTTTCATTTTGGCGATTTTTTTATTTTGGCGATTTTTCCGGTTTTCCGCGATTTATTTTCGATTTAGAAATTTTTTTTAATTTGGTGTTTTTTTTCGTTTTGGCGATTTTTTTTTGATTTTGGCGATTTTTTTTCGGTTTGGCGATTTTATAATTTTGAGATTTTTTTGTTTTACCGGTTTTGAAAATTTCAAGAAGTTTGCTCTTACGGTTTCCAAGATACAGCAAGTTATCAAAATTACATAGTCAAAATTACATTAACTGATGGTACACCCTCTAATTAAAATTTTTTAAATTTTAGTGTTAATTGTTGTAGTCTGTATGAAAATACACGAACTTTACAAATTTCAAGTGCATATACATACAATTGTATGTATATTACATAGGATTTTAACATTTTTCGTTGCTCGTTTTGGCACACCCTTTAATTTCCAACTCTCATGTATTTGTTGTTGAAGCGGCCAAGGGTCCCATGTAATATACATACATACATACAATTGTATGTATATTACATGGGATTTTAAAATTTTTCGTTGCTCGTTTTGGCACACCCTTTAATTTCCAACTCTCGTGTATTTGTTGTTGTAGCGGCCAAGGATCCCATGTAATATACATACGATTGTATGTATATTAGATGGGATTTTAAAATTTTTCGTTGCTCGTTTTGGCACACCCTTTAATTTCCAACTCTCATGTATTTGTTGTTGTAGCGGCCAAGGGTCCCATGTAATATACATACATACAATTGTATGTATATTACATGGGATTTTAAAATTTTTCATTGCTCGTTTTGGCACACCCTTTAATTTCCAACTATCATGTATTTGTTGTTGTAGCGGCCAAGGGTCCCATGTAATATACATATATACAATTGTATGTATATTACATGGGATTTTAACATTTTTCGTTGCTCGTTTTGGCACACCCTTTAATTTCCAACTCTCATGTATTTGTTGTTGTAGCGGCCAAGGGTCCCATGTAATATACATATATACAATTGTATGTATATTACATGGGATTTTAACATTTTTCATTGCTCGTTTTGGCACACCCTTTAATTTCCAACTCTCATGTATTTGTTGTTGTAGCGGCCAAGGGTCTACACACTGTGTCCAAATTTCAGGTCCGTAGCTCTTTCGGTTCTCGAGAAAATACCCTGTGACGGACAGACGGACGGACGGACAGACGGACAGACGGACAGCGTAGCGAAAACAATAGGGTTCCATTTTCACCTTTGGTGTACGGAACCCTAAAAAGGAAAAATAAGAAGAAAATATAGAGATGCCTTCCAGGGCTGTCGATTTTGGTTATTTCTAACCAAAATTGGTTACTTTTTTCTTTAATGTGGAGATGTGAATATTTTTCTCATTTTGGTTATTTTTTTTCCAAAATAATGATACACATGTACATATTTTTTATGTTATATTTTTAAGCTTTTATTTTCTTCAATTTTAGTATTGCTACCAAGGCAACTGAAAATAAAACAGCTGTGACTAAAATCGCTAGTGCAGCCACCTGTTCTGAATTCGCCTTGATTGCTACTCACTTGTTTGCAATACTTTTACAACACTGTCAACAGCTTTTAATTTTACTAAATTATCGCAACTCTGTACTACAGAAATTACATGTCTTTTGTAATGGCGGCAACATTCAATTAAAAGATTTTACAAAATAAATTTATATAAAGAATATGCACGTAAGTTGCTCTTTGTGTAAAAATACTCTTCGTCTTTCAAATACAAAAACTAAACGTGTGAAGAAAAACAAAGTTCAACAACAAAACGGAAAACTAAACGAGAAAAAATTAATCAGCTGCCGACTGGCATATACCTTACAAATGAGCATTGAAGTATTGCTTGCAAATCAGCTTCATGTACCTTGATTTCTTGTTGTAGTGCGGCACAAATTGTATGCATTTTCAATGTTATTTAATAAAAATACTACATATTGAAATTTGGTTATTTTTTTTTCTCATTTGGTAACTTTTAAAGCGAATTTTGGTTGTAAAAAGTTTTTGGTTGTGGCAGCACTGATGCCTTCAAAAACAAGATTTCGCATGAGTGGAATTTATGTAAAGTATATATGCTTATGTGTATGCATGTATATACGTGCGTATGATACGTATGTTTGTGTGAATATACATAAAAAAAATGCCACGCGAACAGTGATGCCAACTTTTTCAGAGCAAAAACCACTGTGTGTTCATAAAAAAGCACTAAATGAAATAAGTACTCGTATATATGTACATATGTATGTATGTACATAAATGTATTTTTATTTATTTTTTTATATTTATCTATTTATTTGCAATACAGAGAAAGCCCATATGGTTAATTGTAAATGTATTGAATTAGTAAAAATTAAAAATTTAAGTTAACTACAATTTTAAATTTACTACATTTCATAGGTTTTTGTAATAATTTCAATTATATTGAGCCATATTTCGATTTTGCTTATAAGTAGAATATGAGTAGGAAAATAATTGAAGTTCATTTGGGAAGACACTCCAATTATGGTGTACTATTTTAACAAAAGATGATCAACGAGAATTATACTCCTCGTTTCAAGAAATGCAGTTGCATCTTTTTCCTCTGGCCATGAAACTGTTTTAATAAAACAATTAGATTTTTAGGTGCTTCGTCTGAATTAATTTTTACATGAACATGGTTCAGTATGTTACATTCTGAACAGCATAAGCCTTTTCTTTTTAGACCGTATTTTATATGAATGAAACAATTTGATTTATAAAATCATTATTGTATTTCTAACTTACTTTTAAAATATTTATAAGCGCTAAAAGTCATTTCTACTACAACATTTGAACATGGTAATGTTAATAGTCTTAGAGAAAATATTGACAGTATTAGAAATGGATTATGATTAGTTGAATTTCTAGAATTATGAACTTCAATCCAAAATTGATCAGTTTTGAGCAAATTTTTCCATTTATGTATCCTTAAATTTCTGATACTTCGTTCTATTTCTTCAATTTCACCATCCCAGCAAAAATTACCGCTTCCCAGAAGAGTTTTTGTAAGCCAGCTAGAAGCAATGCATTCAGTTTACAAAAAGCCGTTAATTTTTTGCTTTACTAATTCGTTTTACAGAAGCAATAATGTGCAGTTTTTGTGTACTGAGATGCAAAAGTTACTGGTGTACATTCTTTTACTTTTGTCCACTTTGTTAGAGAGCCTTACGTTAGTACTTTTCAGAAGCATTTTTGAAAGCTTTCGTTATCAGGAAAGCAATACATTGCTTCCCTCAGTGGTTAGTAATTAGATTATTGTAATTAAATTATTTTATAACGTGTATGGTATCCTCTGTAATTGCTAGAAATATATTATTTTTTCTCACTATGAAAGATAAAGTCCTTCATATTTCACCAAGCTGAATTAACATTCTTCAAAGGAAACTTTGCATGTCTAAAAGGGGTGAAAGCAGATAGTTTTTGAAAAGTGAAAATAAAGCCACCACACTTTAACAAATTAATATTTAGTAGATTTGCAAAACGCACTATCAAAGGTGAAAAGCACCAATTTAGTGCCTTTTTTTAAGCAACAATTTGAAAAATTCCGCACTGTTATCAATTAAAAAACTTTAAATCTAGTACGAAAAGCACTAAATTGGCACGCTGCACACGAAGCACGAATGAGTAGTCTAAACAACAAGATTCATAAACAAGATTCAGAGAGCGAAGCAGGTGATTCAACTCGTCGTCTAAACATAGCATTAGACTGCGCATTCGTGCTTCGTGTGCAGCGTGCCAATTTAGTGCTTTTCATACTAGATTTAGTGTTTTTTAATTCATAACAGTGCGTAATTTTTCAACTTGTTGCTTTTTAAAAAAAGGCAATAAAAAACTATCTGATTGCACCCATTTTAGACACGCAAAGTTTTCTTTGCAGAATGTTAATTCAGCTGGGTGAAATAGAAAGGAAGAAAAACTTTATCTTTCATAGTGAGAAAAAAGAATATATTTCTAGAAATTACAGAGGATACCATGCACGTTATAAAATAACTTAATTACAATAATCTAATTACTAACCACTGAGGGAAGCAATGTATTGCTTTCTTGATAACGAAAGCTTCTGAAAAGTACTAACGTAAGGCTCTCTAACAAAGTAGACAAAAGTAAAAAAAAAATGTAAACCAGTAACTTTTGCATCTGAGTACATAAAAACTACACATTATTACTTCTGTAAATGGAATTAGTAAGGCAAAAAATTAATATCTTTTTGGAAACTGAATGCATTTCTTCTAGCTGGCTTACTAAAACTCTTCTGGAAAGCAGTAATTTTTGCTGGGATGGTAAAAGTGAAGAAATAGAACGAAGTATTAGAAGTTTAATAGTGGAGTTAATGTCAACGTCGTTGACGGCGTTTCAACGCCGAAAAAGTTGAAACATATTGAACTTTTACGGCGTTGCAACGCGTTGAGATTAACTGCTCTCATACAATTTCATACGATTCAACTTTTTTTTGACATTTGACGCCGTCGACGACGCACAGTGGCGTGAATTAAAAAAAAAGTGGTAAAAAGTCCGCAACTTTTGAACTAGTTAACCGATTTCGATGAAACCAACTGTTTTGGAAAGTAGAAGTGTTGAAATTTTTAGAAAGCATATTTTGAGGCACCCTGTTGTAAGACAGGGTAGCTCCAAACAGCCTCAAAGTGGGAAAGTGCGGGTATCGAAATTCTTTCGGAGCTTGTAACTTTTGTAAATAGGGACCGATTTCAATAATTTTTTCAGCGGGACAATCTACGTTAAGAAATAAAAATAAAACATGCTGAGAGTACCATTTCATCTCTTTCAGTTTCCAAGTTATTTGACTTGAAAAATTTATTTTTTAATTTTTGGCCCTGACTTTTTTTATTCGTTAGTACATAACTTCTTTATTACTTGGCAAAAATCAGTATGTTTTAATGTTTTTGAAAGAAAACTTCATTACAATTCATATAAAAAAAAATTTTTTTGATATCTCAAAAATTGTAGCAAGGAATAATTTTGCAATTTGGATTTTTAAAAATTATGAAAAAATTTGGTATATTTTGTGAAAAAAGTATTCTTAATTTTTTTGGAATATTTTAAAAAATTATTAAGTATTTGATAAAAACTTTGATTGTTTCTGAGAAAGGAGACATTGAGAAAGGCTGTGAAATAAATTTTGGAGATTGTTGTTGGTGCACCCTACATTCAGCATTGGTCGAAAACTAGCAATTTTTTTTCAAAAAATCCGATTTTCGGATGTGGCAAAAAAATTGCACGGTCGTTTTTGTAAATTTTTTGGTTTTTTATTATAAATAAATTTGTTGTTAGTAGCCTGTAAGAAACTTTCGACATCCTACACATAAATGTAGGCAGGAGAGGAGATTTTCTAAAAATTCTAAAATTTTTCTAACACAATTTTTCCCAATAAGAAAAAAGTATTATAAAATTATAAATTGGGAATCATTTTAATTTTTATCAATAGCATACATTTAGTTTTGCAAACTGAAAAAAAATTATTCTCCTACCTTCAATACTTTTTGAAATATTCGAAATCCAATTTTGATTAAAAATTTTAATTTTCTACATTTTTTATTTTTGTCTAAATTATTGATCTTATTTTCTTTACTGCAAATGTTTCTTAATTTTTTCTATGTTATTACAATAGTAGATATAATTATCTATTCAACGGTATATAATATGTATTCCTTTGCCATTATATCAGTTTTAAAATGTATACACAAATATAACACCTCAGGTAACAATTTACGTGTATATCTGATACTCAAACAAACCCACATTTTTTATGAACTCTTGAAGCTGTTATTAAATACTTTTTTTTACTTAAATACAATAAAATATAAGAATTTATATACATAAATATAAGTATATTTATATACCTACAAGGACAAATAGATTGAGTTATTTATTTATTTAAAAAAAATTAGTAGTTAATTTAACATTAGAACATTAAATTACGAAAAATTTTTTATGTAGCTCCTTTTTAAACGCATATAAATTGCCTAAGTTTTGAATATAATTTGACAGAGAATTCCAGAGACTTTTTGCCATGATATCAGATATTTGTTTGTATGAATATAAATACTTATGTATCAAGAGATATATGTACAATGTACATATGTATCTGAGACATCATGGCCTAGCAAGCTATTAATTTCCTCTGCCTCGGGATCGTCCTTCTCGATTTCAATACTTATTTTTGGCAACCATTTCATTCTTATGCCTTGTATGCAAATGATGCATTAGAGCATTTACGTGTATTGAAAAGTCGATATTGCTTAACATCTCTATTTCTAACTTCCTGTGCTTCTTCGGTTAGTTCCCCCAGAGGAATAATGTTTTTTCTATTTGTTCTTTTGTATACGCTAGCACTTTATGTACGGTTGGAGTTATTGATTTTCATGGATATAATTCATTTATTAGAATCAGAGTGTCTTTTGAATATTTTTCAAACTTGTCCTTATTAATTAACTTTTTGCTATTTATGACGGCCAGTATTATTTTGAAACGTCTTATGAGATTAAAACTAAAACCAGTTATAGAAGATGTGGTTTCAGGGTCATCAAAAAATCGCCTAGCAGTGTTGCCATTATTGGAGTTTCCATAGCCATATAAAGGTTTGTCAATGATTAATCCACGTTTCATAAACTCATCTTGAATTCTTTTCTTTTCTTCCAACTGTATCTGCTTTAAAGCAGAATTATTCGCAACTGGAGCGTTCTGATGTTCTGGTACACTGCGATACTTGTTGTCGTAAAATGTACTCCATGAATCGAATCTGAGCATGAAGTGGTGATATTCCAAGCTTAAGGGCATCTTCATTAGTTGGAGTATAATACTCAATGTCCTTAAAATCAGAATCTTTCTTTCCGCATATATTACAAATCAAATAAGATTTTGTATCGGTTATTGCATTTGCAACTTTTCCATCTATCATTGTTAAATAAGGTCTAAAAGATATTGTTATTACTCGTCCTAATATATGAACGTCAATAGGTTCCATATTAGAAATTTCATGTTTTATACCATCAACCAGATTTTGAGTTGTTTCTTTGTTTTCCTTGATGTATTCAAAACGTATTGGTCGGCATAAAAACTTTGAGCCTGGAGTAGTATTTACCCACACATCTTTAAATGCATTTTTACTTGTTGAAGGCATTTCATTATGTAGTCGAAGCCTTAATGGTACTAACGATGCCATTAAAACTTTGGAAAAGTCATTATCGTATTCACTGGGCTGTCTATATTCTGAAAATCCAGATGATCCATCACATCACCATTTGTATATTAGTGTTAGTTCGGAATTATTACATGTATCTAAGTCTCTTTCGTCAAAAGTAGCGATCAGTCTTGATCCTGTATCATGAAGAAGGTCTGACAAACTAATATCAAGTCTTCTTGTTTAATCCTTTTGCTCCTGCGTCGAACGTTATCGTAATCTTTATTTGGCCGACCAAACTTCTTTGGGTATATTTTCGTAGATAGTCCCATATCTAACCAATCCTGATTTTTATTCTGAAATTTAGAAATTGATTTATTGCATTCACGTATCTTCTTTTCATATAATTAAAAAAAAAATCAAGTTTTTTCCATAAACCGGTGTTTACAGATAAACCATATGTAGTAGATATTGTGTACATCATTTGGTCTACCTTGTCCAACCGAGTACTCCCATCAGTGAGGTTTTCCCACATTAATTTGCAGAGCGATTTATTTTTAATTGTTATCTCCATGATAGCTATAACTGAAATAATGACATTAAATGCATCGCAGCTTAAATATATAGCTATTTTACAAGCTACGAATACAAAACCGATACAAATATCAGGTAAAACCATATCCATATTAGAGATGTGCGTGCAGGAACCTTTGTCCTTGTAGGTATATAAATATACTTATATTTATGTATATAAATTCTTATATTTTATTGTATTTAAGTAAAAAAAAGTATTTAATAACAGCTTCAAGAGTTCATAAAAAATGTGGGTTTGTTTGAGTATCAGATATACACGTAAATTGTTACCTGAGGTGTTATATTTGTGTATACATTTTAAAACTGATATAATGGCAAAGGAATACATATTATATACCGTTGAATAGATAATTATATCTACTATTGTAATAACATAGAAAAAATTAAGAAACATTTGCAGTAAAGAAAATAAGATCAATAATTTAGACAAAAATAAAAAATGTAGAAAATTAAAATTTTTAATCAAAATTGGATTTCGAATATTTCAAAAAGTATTGAAGGTAGGAGAATAATTTTTTTTCAGTTTGCAAAACTAAATGTATGCTATTGATAAAAATTAAAATGATTCCCAATTTATAATTTTATAATACTTTTTTCTTATTGGGAAAAATTGTGTTAGAAAAATTTTAGAATTTTTAGAAAATCTCCTCTCCTGCCTACATTTATGTGTAGGATGTCGAAAGTTTCTTACAGGCTACTAACAACAAATTTATTTATAATAAAAAACCAAAAAATTTACAAAAACGACCGTGCAATTTTTTTGCCACATCCGAAAATCGGATTTTTTGAAAAAAAATTGCTAGTTTTCGACCAATGCTGAATGTAGGGTGCACCAACAACAATCTCCAAAATTTATTTCACAGCCTTTCTCAATGTCTCCTTTCTCAGAAACAATCAAAGTTTTTATCAAATACTTAATAATTTTTTAAAATATTCCAAAAAAATTAAGAATACTTTTTTCACAAAATATACCAAATTTTTTCATAATTTTTAAAAATCCAAATTGCAAAATTATTCCTTGCTACAATTTTTGAGATATCAAAAAAATTTTTTTTTATATGAATTGTAATGAAGTTTTCTTTCAAAAACATTAAAACATACTGATTTTTGCCAAGTAATAAAGAAGTTATGTACTAACGAATAAAAAAAGTCAGGGCCAAAAATTAAAAAATAAATTTTTCAAGTCAAATAACTTGGAAACTGAAAGAGATGAAATGGTACTCTCAGCATGTTTTATTTTTATTTCTTAACGTAGATTGTCCCGCTGAAAAAATTATTGAAATCGGTCCCTATTTACAAAAGTTACAAGCTCCGAAAGAATTTCGATACCCGCACTTTCCCACTTTGAGGCTGTTTGGAGCTACCCTGTCTTACAACAGGGTGCCTCAAAATATGCTTTCTAAAAATTTCAACACTTCTACTTTCCAAAACAGTTGGTTTCATCGAAATCGGTTAACTAGTTCAAAAGTTGCGGACTTTTTACCACTTTTTTTTAATTCACGCCACTGTGCGACGGCGACATTAACTCCAGGGTAAGGATAAATAAATGGAAAAATTTGCTCAGAACTGATTAATTTTGGATTGAAGTTCATAATTCTAGAAATTTAACTAATCATAATCCATTTCTAATACTGTCAATATTTGCTCTAGGGCTATTAACATTACCATATTCAAATTTTGAGGTAGAAATATGTAACTTTTAGCGCTAATAATTATTTGAAAAGTAAGTTAGAAATACAATAATAAATCAAATTGTTTCATTCATATAAAATACGGTCTAAAAAGAAAAGACTTATGTTGTTCAGAATGTAACATACTGAACCATGTTCATGTAAAAATTAATTCAGACGAAACACCTAAAACTCTATTATTATTATAATTGTTTTATTAAAACAGTTTTATGGCCAGAGGAAAAAGATGAAACTGCATTTTCTGAAACGAGGAGTATAATTCTCGTTGATCACTCTTTTGTTAAAATAATACACCATATTTGGAGTGTCTTCCCAAATGAACTTCAACTATTTTCCTACTCATATTCTACTTATAAGCAAAGTCGAAATATGGCTCGATATAATTGAAATTATTATAAAAACCTATGAAATGTAGTAAATTTAAAATTGTAGTTAACTTAAATTTTTAAATTTTACGCATTCAGTACATTTATAATTAGCCATGTGGGCTTTCTCTGTATTGAAAATAAATAGATAAATATAAACAAATAAATAAAAAATATATTTATGTACATTCATATATACATACATACATATATGCGAGTACTTATTTCATTTAGTGCTTTTTTATGAACACACAGTGCTTTTTGCTCTAAAAAAAGTTGGCATCACTGTTCGCATGACATTTTTTTATGTGTACTAGATATACCAAACGGACGATACAATCGTCCGCATTCTAAACAGAAACAAAATCTCTTTATTAAACCTTATTCAATTTATTGAACTCTCGTCCTATAAGTTTTATGCAGCGTGACCGTTTGACCGACTAAAGGGGCAAATTGCCACTTTTTCGACTGCCTTGCCACTTTTTCCCCTTTTTTTAGAGTGAATTATATAATAATACATTAAAAATAAAAAAATTAGTGTAGTTTTCACGTCTTTTTTTAATTTTGCCCCTTTTTTTGATAAATTCCCTACTTGGTGCAACTTTTTGAAAAATGTCATCGGCCACCCTGGTTTTATGGCTTTCATACAATAACAAATAAGAAAAAATATGGAATAGCATGAAAAATAGTACACAAACACACACACACACACACACAGTGTAAACTAACAAATGAGCGTGTACTATGTTTGCATGTAGTAGTAGCAACTTTAAACGCTTATAGCTCCCAAAATACTAAACCGATTTCAATAAAATATAGATTCTGCACATCTGCGCAGAAATTCCTTTAAAATGATATAAATCTTTCCAAAATCGGTGCAGTAGTTCCGGCGTAAAAGGGATTACAAGAAACGTGTTCGCCTATTAATTATATAGATTCACAGAACATACGTATTATACGCACGTACATATATACATGCATACACATAAGCATCATACTTACAAAAAATTCGACTCATTCGAAATCTTGTTTTTGAAGGCATCTCTATATTTTCTTCTTATTTTTCCTTTTTATATTATTCATAACTTACATAATTAAATTTATTTATATTAAACGCACATCTATGTATGTTTTTTGGTTTGTTTTCATTTGTTTAAAAACACACAGATACACATATACCTATTTTGTTTTGATAGCTAGTTCAGATAAAGTGGCGATTAACTGCGATAAAAGTTAAAGAAGATACCAATTTGTATATAATGTAGAGACGAAATTACACGAACATAACACAAAAATGTTATGGTCAAAAATAATCCAAGAAAATCTTATTTCTTATATTTTTGTATAATTACATAGAACTCGGCAACACTGACTTAGGCAGATGTTAGTACAACACTATCATACCATTTGCATGATATTATAAAGCAAAAACAAACAACCATGGGATTTTTATAAACACAAGCAGTGAACAAAATACAAGTATATGTACGTATGTATGTTCGATTTATATACACACACACTGTGGTTATATATGACAGAAAATTTTTGTTTATTTTATAAATGTTCCCACATTTTCGTCACAATTCTCAGTTCGTTGAAAATTATAGTAGCATAAGATGTCAAGTTTGTGTCGAAGAAAGCATACTTACCTGGCGTAGGGGTTACCGTGATCATGAAGGCGGTTCCCCCGGAGTGAGGCTTGGCCATTGCACTACGGTTGAGTTGACCTCCGCGATTATTCCTAATGCGAATAACTCGTGCGTGTAATTTTTGGTAGCCGGGAATGGCGTTCGCGCCGTCCCGACATTATTAATAAATTTAAACAACCGGCATAAATGCCGTCACAAAGTAGACCAGAGTTGAAGAAAGTGCTAAAATCATTTGTGGCGCAAAAGAAAATGTGTACTTTGTAAATGTGTACCATTTACAAGATTAAATTGAAGAATTAATAATTAAAAAAACCGAATGTGAAAAAATTGTTTGTATTAAAAAGTTATTAAAATTTGTTTGCAAATGATTCCTGATTTAACTTTACGCATTTTCATTGAAAAATTTTAATTTTTACCTTTTGTTTAAAAAAATCACTCAGCGAATAAGACCACAAAGTGTTAAACGAAAAACATTTTAATGCATTAAACACATTCGACACAGCAGGCTACACGAACACACGACTTCAAATGCTGCCAGCTACATTCGTCGCCATGAAGTCAGCTACATAATTATTTTAAAGACGGCAGCTACAAAGTAACCATCTGATCTTGTAATTTGACGTTTAAAGAAATCTAAAATTAATTTTTGTGTATAAATTGTTAAAAAATGAATGAAGAAAATTTAATGCATTTTGTATCAGCCATTACTAATATAGCTCATATAACATATAAAGTATATGATGCAAAAAAATTTATTACCAAAGGAAACCGAAGGTGGTGGGTTCGTCCAGTAAATCTGTCACGAGAAGAGGAAGGTTTCTATAAAACTTGTGTCCAACAATTAAGAAACAAGGACGAGGAACATTTCTTTAAGGCAACACGAATGAATGTGTCCAATTTCCATCTGTTGTTGAACCTTTTAAAAGAAAAACTTGAGCGCTTTTCAAGAAGAAAAGCTATAGACGCCGAAACGCGCTTGGCGGTCACAATAATGTAAGTACATACATATATTGATGAATAATTATCATTTTTAGTAAAGACATGTGTAATTTTTAGATACTTAGCACAAATGTGCAATTTCCAAATACTTGCTTGGTCTTTTAAACTTGGCATTTCAACAGTTCGCAAAATAGTGTATGAAACATGCGATGCAATTTGGAGTGAGCTACATGAGTTTTATGTGGCACCTCCTAGCATATCTGAATTTGAGACCATAGCAGATAAGTTTTATGTGAAAACCGGAATGCCAAATTGCTTAGGAGCCGTTGATGGCAAACATATAAATATAGTTTGTCCAAAGAAGAGTGGTTCATTGTACTATAATTACAAAAAAACATTTAGCATCGTATTAATGGCGGCTTTTGATGCAAATTATGTATTTACCTATGTTGATGTCGGAGCTTTAGGCAGCCAGAGTGATGGTGGTGTACTTGCTCGAAGCGCCTTTGGAAAAAAATTGTTGAGCAACACCTTGGACCTTCCCCACAACGCAAATTTACCAGGAACTTCCATAAATTTTCCCTATTATTTTGTCGGAGATAATGCTTTCCCATTAAAGGACAATTTAATGCGACCATTTCCGGGACATAGTTTACCCCAAGATAAGGATAAATTTAATACAGTGTTATCTAAGGCTAGAGTGCACATAGAAAATGCTTTTGGCATTTTGGCTAATAGGTGGAGGGTACTACATACGACAATTCATATGTCCCCAAAAAATGTAGACAAAATCGTTTTAGCCACCGTTGTGCTTCACAACTTTTTGATGCTAAAAAACGATAGAAACTATTTCACTATCGAGCTCGTTGACCACTCAGTTGAAAGCCGAGAAGTTCAAGGTCAGTGGAGAAGAGAAGGACACCCTCTGTCATCATACCAATCTAGATCAGCTAACCGCTCATCCACAACTGCATTTCAAAAACGAGATATTTTAAAAGATTTCATTCAAAATAATTGTGATCAAAATTTTTATTGAGAATTACATTCATAAGTATATAAATTTTCGATATTTTATTATTTAGTTGCACTAACTAATTATTTGCTATTACAACCAATATTCAAAATCAAAAATGATAGATGTTTCGTTGTGTTCGCTTACCAGCTGTCTGTCCAAATGTTAACATTTAGTAAGTGCAACACTACTCGTTAGTAGAGTTGAAAACTTTTGGAAATGTGGTCAAACATTTACTCTATATTCTATTATTTTAAACTAAATAATGGAATTGAAACAAATCAAATGTTGCAACAAACCCTCATACACAAAGAAGCGTTATTATTTTATGTCGATCGTTTTACTTTTTTTGTAAAAAGGTCGAAATATAATAATGCTTTTGGGTTTGTTGCAACATTTGATTTGTTTCAATTCCATTATTTAGTTTAAAATAATAGAATATAGAGTAAATGTTTGACCATATTTCCAAAAGTTTTCAACTCTACTAACGAGTAGTGTTGCACCTACTATATGTTTACATATGGACAGACGGCTGGTAAGCGAACACAACGAAAAATTGATCATTTTTGATTTACTTCTACCTATATAGATATGTATATAACAAGCGTATACATATAAATATACTCGTATATATATATAACAAACTGTTTGAGATCAAAAACAAAAAAACAAATACTGATATTAAATAACATGAAAAACAAAATAAATACATCAAACAAAAACATAAAATTCAGTTAAAAACATAAAATAATATTATAAAACTAAAGAAGGCACTTCATTGACATCAAGAAATGATGAAGGTGTTTTGTGAAAATCTGAAATGAAGCAATATTGAAAGTTTTTTTATTACAGTCTTAGTCCATTTTTTATGATTTCTTTATAAAATAATATTTCATAAAGAAATATGAACTTGAACTATAATCGTTTTCTATTCGCATGACATACCTAAATATAACGAACACTTTCTAAGGTTTCGTATTCTCTTTGGAATAAAACCGCTCGATTTCTTCGAAAACAATATTTGATATTTTCGCCTCTATTTTATTTATAATGTGTGGAGGCATGTTGGCATTTTTAATTTTTTTTGCCAAGCTTGCAAAAAGGGCACTTGTAGAGTCTTCAGTCCCTTTCATTTTTGCAAACGTTCCGCAAGTTTCTGCAATGCTCGATGCAGCCAAATCTAAAAACTCTTGGAACTTTTCGCTATCGTTTCTCTGAAATTAGAAATTAGGTACAATAATTTTCACAAATTAAAAATTAGTCTTCACTCGTACCTTTTTTGCTCCTAAGCTTGTTGAACAAGTGTCGATGGGAGACAAACAGCTGTCTGTTGAATCTAGTTCAATGATGTCCAAAAAATTTTGTCCCTCGTCATTGAGTGTGATATTCCCGAGCGTTCTACATATCATACCATACACATAAGTATTTCTCTTGAACAAATAAAAAAAGGTACTTACTGTCTGTGGTTAGTAACCCCGTCTAAAAACGTTAAGGCTTCGAAATACCGCCATTTCCTCTTAGGGGTTTGAGCGCTGCTGCCTGAAGCAATTTGCTGCATTCTCTTGCAGCGTTTATAGGAATCCCGAAGGCCCTTCCAACGCTTCTTGCATTCCGCTTCTATAAAAGTGTGTATTTAACTACTTAGAATTTAAACCAAAACGACTTACTTACCATTCAGTTGCAACTTTGCAGCTATTTCTTTCCAGGCTTGTTCCTTTTTCCTGAGACTTTTGTAGTCGCTTTGGCCTAAGTCATACAAAATTACGCGGTTTCGCACCTCTTCAATTAATAGCTCATCAATGTCCATTTTTTCTGAAATAAAACAAGAATTTTAGTAAAACATCGCAAAAGATATGAATATAAAACAATTAAACTCTTACCAAATTCAATCTTTCAAAACAAGTAAACAGAACAATACAAAAAAATAATTAAAATGTACACAGCTGTTGCAGTATTTATTGATATGCATTTCAGTGTCACCAATTAACATTTTTTATATAACAAATAAGCGGAGAAACTGCTTTTTATTTTGCACCCCATACACGTTTCAATCCGATTGGCAGCTGAGTCGGTTGTTGTCCAAATTAAGGCTCTGTGAAATGATTAGTTTCGCGGTTGTCGAGTTGGTTAAAGAAAAATAAAAAGATTTGGATTTTTCAAGTTGACTAGTCAATTTTACACTACGATTGTGTGTGTTCGAGTCTCTTGATCAGCCCTCATAATTAATGTTTGTAGTTTTCTTTTGCAAAAATAAAGTTGAGTACCTTTAATTTCATTGAATTCAATTGACTTCAATTGAATTCAATTGAAATACACTATTAAGCTTGCTAATAGTATAAGTGAAAATATTTTACTATGTGTGACACCAACGATGCTTGAGAGAAAATCAAATAATTTTGATTTTTGCCTCACTTGCTATCAAGGCGCATTTAATAAGATGGCAGCACAAAGCAGATGATTTTTTTGCTCGATTTTTTTCGTTTAGCTTGATGTCAAATGAGCCTTGTTTTGTAAGCACACACACATACACACAAACCAATACATTTTGTTAAAACATAGAACCAGAAAAATTACTCATGCAACTAAAAGTGAATGCTTGGTGGGTCACCAAGCATTACTATGCTTGCCAACAAGTACTAGTGTACTTGCGTACTTGCGCAAATGCACTAAAAATTAAGTTTAATGTACTCTTAATCAGATATCAAAGATAGATTTTCAAATAATATTTTTTCATTGCCAATAGACGCTGGAAAATGCATTTTACGTTTTTCATTTCTATAAAATTATCGTAATCCAAGATCCCAACATAGAATACAATAAACTAGTACGGGTGGACGCCTCGAAACTTTCAAAAGTTATTTACATACTCGTAATTTAAGCAAATTAAAGCAGAGCATATAAAATAAAGCATTTTCTGTGAATAATTTAAGAAAAAACTAAAAGAAAGTTTCCTAAAGCAAAGGCATTAAAAACTTGCCTTGCTTATACGTACAGACTTTGTAAATATTTCTCTGTCAAAAACATTTGGAAACAGAGATAATTTCACAAAGTACTTCAAACCACGAATTTCTTATACTTCTTTTGTTATATTGTCAACATTGTTTTTATTTTGTAGCTGAGAAAAATAGAAATTAGTTTAAAGTTGGCGACAGCTACAACGGTGGTCGTGCAGTCGTGTAGCCTGCTGTCGTTAAATAATTGTTACCATAAGAATGTGTGTATTCTATTTTTGACAGATTGTAGCCCGTAGCCTGCTGTGTCGAATGTGTTTAATGCATAACAAGTAAAGTAAACAATTTTACAAAATTAGATGAAAGAATTTGATGTGTTGAATTAAGGAAACAAAGTGCGAAATAGCTTATAACCAACGTGACCATATTAGCTTATTTTGAGCTAAATTTAGCTTATTTGTTTCAGATTTAACCTTAAAATTTTCATTTAGCTCTTAGCTTATTTTTTAGCTTTTTTTAAAAACTCATTTAGCTTTTTTAGCCTTTTTTTAGTCTAAATTGCGTGTTCTCTAAAAATATATTAAAAACATAAACAACTCATAAAAATTATAATTTTTTAGCATTTTAAAATAGTTTACAAAAAATACAAAATGTAAATTATACGACAATTTTATAACAGAAATGGAAAGAAGAAAAGTAGTAGATAATGGCAGAATGGTTAGAATTCCAATGGAAAAAGTTAAATTCATATTAGTGGCCAAAACACTTTTTGAGTTTTTTGGGTCTAAAATTATTTGACTTGAGTTGAACGTTCATTCAGCGGCATCAATTAACTTAAAACAAAAACCTGAAATAGCCTTAAGCCTGGATAACACTATGTACCGATTTTCGTCGGGCCACCTCAATAAAGTCATAAGTAATAAGCCAAAATGGCATTATTACTCAATTAATTCTGGAATAAGACTATATGGGCTTATTACCAATGCAGTGTGGCGCAATTATGTCCTTGTACTTCAAGTAGTCGATAAATTAGAGCAAAGTCTTTACTTATGACTTTATTTCACTGATCTGACGAAACTCGGTACATTGTGCAGATAGTGTGATCCATGCTTTACCTTAAATAGCATTAATTCACTTAAAAAGCTTTCGTATTTTAGTATAAATGTTTTTACATTTTTAAAAACTTTTTAAGATTATTTTGGGGAAGTTTTTGTTTTGTTCTTCATTAAATCTAAAATATAATAATTAATAAATAATTTCATGAAGCAAATATTCTATAAGTATAATAAAAAAATATGTTTGTGTAATATTTAACGTTAGTTTAGCAATAAGAAATTATTGAAAAGTGATCAAAGAAGTGGAAAAAAGTTTAGCTTTATTTTCTAGCGTAAAATGCAACTTTTTAGCTTATCTTAGCTTTTTTTCAAACGTGATTTAGCTTAATATTATTTTAAAATCTGGTCACACTGCTTATAACTATTAAAAAGGAAATTAAAAATTGTTTTAAGATGATTGCAGATTTCATTTGAAGCATTTTCATTAAAAAAATATTAATTTTTATCATTTATTTACAAAAATCGTCAAGCGAAGGAGGTTACAAAGTATAAATTGAAATTAAGCAACAAAATTCCACCACGAAAGAGGTTAAAGAAGACGCAGTGACAGAGTGAGCGCGAAATCCAAAAACACAAATTATCTTCCGTCTTGTGTCATCTCTGGTATACCCTGTGGTTGACGTCAGTGTTGGCAGAATTTCTAAGGATAAAATATGTAAAATTCAAAAATTTTTCACGAAAAAAAATTATTTTTTTTGAGGAGAGATTGGCCATGATTTACACTAACAACTTTCTATTTTTTTGATTTGGAAAGCCATTAAGGAATAATGTCATACAAAGACTCGATTTTCAATTTTTCCGACTTTTCCGGAGGGATTTTCCAAAATTTTCTTCCGTAAAAACCTTCTCCTCGATAATACGAACAACTAACAAATAATTTTACAGAAATCGGCCCAGCCGTTCTCATTTGAGTTAACGTATGTTATTTGAGTTAACGTATGTTGAATATACGCTCTCGATATGTTGCATTTCATTGGGGTTGATACCAAATCATAAGTAGACCTTAAACAAGATTTTTGAAATGTGGCAAATATTTATTTTAATATTGGGTGTAAATCCGTTGAAATCAGGTAATTTTGGCTCCTACGAGGTGTAATTTTGAATATACATATTGGTAACACTGCAGCTATTGTATTCAACTTTGCTTTATACATGTGTGCAGTGTGACCAGATTTTAAAATAACATTAAGCTAAATCACGTTTGAAAGAAAAAATCTAATGCTATGTTTAGACGACAAGTTGAATCACCTGCTTCGCTCTCTGAAACATTTTAATGAATAATGTTGTTTATACTATGTTTAGACGGTACGTGCTTCGCTCTCTATTCATGCTTCACGCCCCAATCATGACCGAATCCACTTGCTTCGCCATACAAAATTATGAGAGCGAATCAAGTAGATTCAATATGAATCTACTTGCCAAGCACGTAAAATTGGTATCTTATCTAACTTTTATCGCAGTTAATCGCCACTTTATCTGAACTAGCTATCAAAACAAAATAGGTATATGTGTATGTGTGTGTTTGTAAACAAATAAAAACAAACCAAAAAACATAGATGTGAGTTTAATATAAATAAATTTAATTAAGTTATGAATAATATAAAAAGGAAAAATAAGAAGAAAATATAGAGATGCCTTCAAAAACAAGATTTCGCATGAGTGGAATTTATGTAAAGTATATATGCTTATGTGTATGCATGTATATACGTGCGTATGATACGTATGTTTGTGTGAATATACATAAAAAAAATGCCACGCGAACAGTGATGCCAACTTTTTCAGAGCAAAAACCACTGTGTGTTCATAAAAAAGCACTAAATGAAATAAGTACTCGTATATATGTACATATGTATGTATGTACATAAATGTATTTTTATTTATTTTTTTATATTTATCTATTTATTTGCAATACAGAGAAAGCCCATATGGTTAATTGTAAATGTATTGAATTAGTAAAAATTAAAAATTTAAGTTAACTACAATTTTAAATTTACTACATTTCATAGGTTTTTGTAATAATTTCAATTATATGGAGCCATATTTCGATTTTGCTTATAAGTAGAATATGAGTAGGAAAATAATTGAAGTTCATTTGGGAAGACACTCCAATTATGGTGTACTATTTTAACAAAAGATGATCAACGAGAATTATACTCCTCGTTTCAAGAAATGCAGTTGCATCTTTTTCCTCTGGCCATGAAACTGTTTTAATAAAACAATTAGATTTTTAGGTGCTTCGTCTGAATTAATTTTTACATGAACATGGTTCAGTATGTTACATTCTGAACAGCATAAGCCTTTTCTTTTTAGACCGTATTTTATATAAATGAAACAATTTGATTTATAAAATCATTATTGTATTTCTAACTTACTTTTAAAATATTTATAAGCGCTAAAAGTCATTTCTACTACAACATTTGAACATGGTAATGTTAATAGTCCTAGAGAAAATATTGACAGTATTAGAAATGGATTATGATTAGTTGAATTTCTAGAATTATGAACTTCAATCCAAAATTGATCAGTTTTGAGCAAATTTTTCCATTTATGTATCCTTAAATTTCTGATACTTCGTTCTATTTCTTCAATTTCACCATCCCAGCAAAAATTACCGCTTCCCAGAAGAGTTTTTGTAAGCCAGCTAGAAGCAATGCATTCAGTTTACAAAAAGCCGTTAATTTTTTGCTTTACTAATTCGTTTTACAGAAGCAATAATGTGCAGTTTTTGTGTACTGAGATGCAAAAGTTACTGGTGTACATTCTTTTACTTTTGTCCACTTTGTTAGAGAGCCTTACGTTAGTACTTTTCAGAAGCATTTTTGAAAGCTTTCGTTATCAGGAAAGCAATACATTGCTTCCCTCAGTGGTTAGTAATTAGATTATTGTAATTAAATTATTTTATAACGTGTATGGTATCCTCTGTAATTGCTAGAAATAT
Source organism: Tachina lurida (assembly GCA_944452675.1). NCBI lineage: Eukaryota > Metazoa > Arthropoda > Insecta > Diptera > Tachinidae > Tachina > Tachina lurida. Next base: position 40,773,642 of record OX101754.1, read on the forward strand.
ATTATTTTTTCTCACTATGAAAGATAAAGTCCTTCATATTTCACCAAGCTGAATTAACATTCTTCAAAGGAAACTTTGCATTTTGTCTAAAAGGGGTGAAAGCAGATAGTTTTTGAAAAGTGAAAATAAAGCCACCACACTTTAACAAATTAATATTTAGTAGATTTGCAAAACGCACTATCAAAGGTGAAAAGCACCAATTTAGTGCCTTTTTTTAAGCAACAATTTGAAAAATTCCGCACTGTTATCAATTAAAAAACTTTAAATCTAGTACGAAAAGCACTAAATTGGCACGCTGCACACGAAGCACGAATGAGTAGTCTAAACAACAAGATTCATAAACAAGATTCAGAGAGCGAAGCAGGTGATTCAACTCGTCGTCTAAACATAGCATTAGACTGCGCATTCGTGCTTCGTGTGCAGCGTGCCAATTTAGTGCTTTTCATACTAGATTTAGTGTTTTTTAATTCATAACAGTGCGTAATTTTTCAACTTGTTGCTTTTTAAAAAAAGGCAATAAAAAACTATCTGATTGCACCCATTTTAGACACGCACAGTTTTCTTTGCAGAATGTTAATTCAGCTGGGTGAAATAGAAAGGAAGAAAAACTTTATCTTTCATAGTGAGAAAAAAGAATATATTTCTAGAAATTACAGAGGATACCATGCACGTTATAAAATAACTTAATTACAATAATCTAATTACTAACCACTGAGGGAAGCAATGTATTGCTTTCTTGATAACGAAAGCTTCTGAAAAGTACTAACGTAAGGCTCTCTAACAAAGTAGACAAAAGTAAAAAAAAAAATGTAAACCAGTAACTTTTGCATCTGAGTACATAAAAACTACACATTATTACTTCTGTAAATGGAATTAGTAAGGCAAAAAATTAATATCTTTTTGGAAACTGAATGCATTTCTTCTAGCTGGCTTACTAAAACTCTTCTGGAAAGCAGTAATTTTTGCTGGGATGGTAAAAGTGAAGAAATAGAACGAAGTATTAGAAGTTTAATAGTGGAGTTAATGTCAACGTCGTTGACGGCGTTTCAACGCCGAAAAAGTTGAAACATATTGAACTTTTACGGCGTTGCAACGCGTTGAGATTAACTGCTCTCATACAATTTCATACGATTCAACTTTTTTTTGACATTTGACGCCGTCGACGACGGCGACATTAACTCCAGGGTAAGGATAAATAAATGGAAAAATTTGCTCAGAACTGATTAATTTTGGATTGAAGTTCATAATTCTAGAAATTTAACTAATCATAATCCATTTCTAATACTGTCAATATTTGCTCTAGGGCTATTAACATTACCATATTCAAATTTTGAGGTAGAAATATGTAACTTTTAGCGCTAATAATTATTTGAAAAGTAAGTTAGAAATACAATAATAAATCAAATTGTTTCATTCATATAAAATACGGTCTAAAAAGAAAAGACTTATGTTGTTCAGAATGTAACATACTGAACCATGTTCATGTAAAAATTAATTCAGACGAAACACCTAAAACTCTATTATTATTATAATTGTTTTATTAAAACAGTTTTATGGCCAGAGGAAAAAGATGAAACTGCATTTTCTGAAACGAGGAGTATAATTCTCGTTGATCACTCTTTTGTTAAAATAATACACCATATTTGGAGTGTCTTCCCAAATGAACTTCAACTATTTTCCTACTCATATTCTACTTATAAGCAAAGTCGAAATATGGCTCGATATAATTGAAATTATTATAAAAACCTATGAAATGTAGTAAATTTAAAATTGTAGTTAACTTAAATTTTTAAATTTTACGCATTCAGTACATTTATAATTAGCCATGTGGGCTTTCTCTGTATTGAAAATAAATAGCTAAATATAAACAAATAAATAAAAAATATATTTATGTACATTCATATATACATACATACATATATGCGAGTACTTATTTCATTTAGTGCTTTTTTATGAACACACAGTGCTTTTTGCTCTAAAAAAAGTTGGCATCACTGTTCGCATGACATTTTTTTATGTGTATTCACAGAACATACGTATTATACGCACGTACATATATACATGCATACACATAAGCATCATACTTACAAAAAATTCGACTCATTCGAAATCTTGTTTTTGAAGGCATCTCTATATTTTCTTCTTATTTTTCCTTTTTATATTATTCATAACTTACATAATTAAATTTATTTATATTAAACGCACATCTATGTTTTTTGGTTTGTTTTCATTTGTTTAAAAACACACAGATACACATATACCTATTTTGTTTTGATAGCTAGTTCAGATAAAGTGGCGATTAACTGCGATAAAAGTTAAAGAAGATACCAATTCTACGTACTTCGCAAGTAGATTCATATTGGATCTACTTATTCGCTCTCATAATTTTGTATGGTGAAGCAAGTGGATTCAGTCATGATTGGGGCGTGAAGCATGAATAGAGAACGAAGCACGTACCGTGTAAACATACTATAAAATAAGCTAAAGGGCCTGTTTCTCTAAATGCGAACGTTAGATTCGATCGAACATTTATATTAAAAACAAAAACAAAAAACTGAAATTTGTTTTTGTTTCTAATATTAATATTCGATCGAATCTATCGTTCGCATTTAGAGAAACAGGGGGAAAAAGTTACATTTTAAAACAGAAAATAAAGCTAAAGTTTTTTCTACTTCTGTGATAATTTTTCAGTAGCTTTTTATTGCTACAATAACATTAAATATACATACCAGTGTTGCCGAATCGCGGGTAATTACCCGAATCAGGTGTAATTTTTATGTGCAAGTGTAGCGCGTGGGTAATTGCTCTCAGGTGTAATTTACGGGTAATTTGAAATTCGTTTGTCTTATATAATAAATCGTGTGTGTTCTGGTTTTCACATCGTTTTCACACGTTTTCTTGTGAGTTCGGATGTTAAAACACATGGTACGCCTGCTTAAGTTGAAATTTAGAAAATACAAATTAATAGTATGTGTTCTAGCATCCGAATTTAGAAGAACACTATTTGGAAATTGACGATTTCAAACTTTTAGAATTATTTCTTTTTCGATTTCGTTTTCGATTTTCTTTTCACTTGTTAACAGTCTTGTGAAAAAATACGAATTTCACTTGTTAACAGTGAAAAAATACGATTTTTTACTCAAAATCGAAAACGAGAAAATCTAAAAGTTTGAAATCGTCAATTTCCAAATTGTGTTCTTCTAAATTCGGATGCTAGAACACATACTATTAATCTGTATTTTCTAAATTTCATCTTAAACACGCGTTTCATGTGTTTTAACATTCGAACGAAGAAGATAACATGTGAAAGACAGAACACACACGAATACATACATACATATATATTATACGGCCCTGTTCTGTAAACCGATGTTTTGAAACCGCACGATTTTAAATAACTAACTCCGACAATAGAAATATTTTTTTTCGATTTTTAAAATTTTTTTATTATATAGATTCCCAAATATCATATCTGAAAGAAAATTATCTTGTATGATCTTAAACACGTCTCCAGGACCATTAATTATTTTCTGAAAACGAGAAATTTATTCGGATTCGGTTTACAGAACAGCGCCGATAACAAATAAACAAAATAAAATATCATAAATTATAGTCTGATACCGTTGATGCTATTTTATTATTTAAAGAAGGTATACAAAAAAACAAAAATAATAATAAGCAATAAAATATGAGGTAGATTTATAATGAACTACTTATTTTTACATGAAAGTTAGCATTTATTTTCACCAAAAAAATTATACTTTTAGATAGCAGAATAAAAAAAAAATTATACAAAACAAGAAAAAAAATTTTTGTGATTCGAAATTTATTTTACAGATGAATATTCTATAGGAGAGTTTTTTTGCCATCGGAAGCTCATTTTGAGAAAATTTGAGTTGACGTATTTTGAATACACGCTCTCGATATGTTGCACTTCACTGGGGCTGATACCAAATCATAAGTAGACCTTAAACAAGATTTTTGAAATGTGGCAAATATTTATTTTAATATTGGGTGTAATTCCGTTGAAATCAGGTAATTTTGGCTCCTACGAGGTGTAATTTTGAATATACATATTGGTAACACTGATACATACATACACAAAAATATCTATTTATTATACATATGGGCATTTTCACAGGAATGTCAACGTTTTGTAGCGTGTGACGCCAAACAAATATGCTTGTGTTTTTTTTAAATATAACGAAACTTTTTTTCACTTTTTTATATACATATTTGTGTAGGCCGTCAGCAGCTATGTGTTAGGTAAAATTTTAAGAAAACTCGAGTCACGTTGTTCAGAACTACAAGGTTAATTGCTTGCTGTCGCACGGGACAAAAAAGTGTAATTTCTCGGAGAAATGCCGATAGTAGGTATAAAATAAGAAATATTGAATGTTTTTTAATGATATTATTTATTAATTATTAAATTTGAGATTTAAAGAACAACAAAACAGAAACTTCCCAAAATAAGCTTAAAACGTTTTTAAAAATTTAAAAACATTTATACTATAATATTATCGTTTTTTTAAATACATAAATACATACTTACTTGTGTGCATATTAGTATTTCGGATAAAAGTAAGTATGAATTTATGTTGGAAGAAAACAATTAATGGGTAGTGTGAATAAAAAAGAAGTATTTGCTTTTTAAAACAAATTTTTATTTTATTTTTTTAAAGCACTAAGAAAATGTTCAATGGTAACGCTGTGTGTGCGTGCTTGTGTTTTGTTTTACCATTTTGGTGGTGTTTTAACTTTTCATATCGTGTATTCTGTTGGTTTTTGTAAAATTTGCTTATTTTGCTGTTCAACTCTCATTCGGTAAATGTTTATTTTTCTACTAAATATTGAGTTTGTGCAGTTATTATTTACTCTGGCTTCTCTTCAGTTGTCGAATAAATCTTTCGCCTTTTATGCAGCGTGACCGTTTGACCGACTAAAGTGGCAAATTGCAACTTTTTTGACTACCCTGCCACTTTTTCGACTGTCTTGCCACTTTTTGTCCCCCTTTTTTTAGAGTGAATTATATAAAAATACATTAAAAATAAAAAGTTTAATGTAATTTTCTCGTTTTTTTTTTAATTTTGCCCCTTTTTTTGGATAAATCCCCTTTTGGTGCCACTTTTTGAAAAATATCATCGGTCACCCTGCTTTTATGGTAGAATTAGTAGATTCGTATCGTGAGTTGACGGAGCAGCTGAGAAAATCTGTAGCATAAATATAACATGTTGCTGTTTATTTAATATGTATCGTAAGTGTATGTGAGGTAGAAATCTACAGAAAATAGATTTCTACGTCAACTTCTCTCTTACATACATGCACACACATGTATAAAGCAAAGAGAAATACAACAACAGCTGAAACGTTTGGTGGAACTCTCACGTTTTTACTAACTAACATCCAGAATTAAACGATACTACCACTTCAAAAGTAACACGATACGAATCGACTAATTCTACCATTACTAAAGATTTCCTTGGAGAGGAGCACTCATGAGTCTAAAAAATTTTTTGTAGTGCCTTCCGAAAGGAGGGTCATAAATAATAAATTTAAACCGCAGTAAAAGCGGTAAGGGATGAAACGATAGCTGTAAGCAGGGTTACCGTTCACCCGACTAAAGTCGCAATTTGACCCCTTTTTAGCGGTCTGCGACTTTTTGTGAGACTTTTTTTTGTCACCGACTTTTCCGACTTTTTTTGAATTTTATTGCGACTTTTTACCCTTTTTTGTGAAACTTCTCAAAAAACAGTTAATTTGCAGTAAATTAAAATTTTTTTTTTCTATATTCTTATGAATTGAACAGGCTTATGTCCGTAACGCTTTTTAAGCCAAATTACATGTGATAATTATTAATGAACAAATAACATCAAAGTTAGTTGTAAATATTCTGACAACAACACATTGATGTTATTTGTTCATTAATAATTATCACATGTAATTTGGCTTAAAAAGCGTTACGGACATAAGCCTGTTCAATTCATAAGAATATAGAAACAAAATACAGTTCGAAAAATAATAATTAACTAAAAGTTTTTTGATTATTTTTATCAAAAAAATCGTCAAAATAACGTCGGCAAAATTTAAAATCAATTCACAGATTATTGTTCATTTGGAAACACTTTTACCACTTTTTTGCAACATGCATATCATGTATAAAATGTATTCAAGAAATGTTTCATAAATTTTCAGTAGAACTGCAAAGAATAGTTTTAGCTAAAATCTCCAGGGTACATGAAAACATGTACATACCCAGCAAAAAATTTCAAAAAAGGTAATCGGATTTGGAATGAAGCATTTTTGGTGGATGCTATTCCTTACTGGATCACCAACTTAATGATTAGAACAAGGCGTGAGACTAAAATAATCGATTCTCGAGAACTACTTACTTATTTTATTTGGCAACTTGTTCATCTAATCTATTTAATCTAAAAAAATTATTCTCATCATTTAGCAACTTGTATATAATTTTTTAAATTTTAGGTAATGTGATTTGTAAGCGAGTAATGAAATTTGGTAATCAGAAAAGTAATTCATTATATGGTAATGCGTAATTTTTTGCTGGGTACATATATAAGCATGTATAATGCAACTGCATGTGTTGTGAAATATGATAGAAATGGATTCTGCAATAAGATTTTTGTTTTGTTTCAATTGTTTTTTTGTTTTGTTATGCTTTTTATTAATAAAAAACTTGAAAAAAAAAGAGATGCAACTTTTATTTTCTCAAACGACTTTTTTGTGCGACTTTATTTTTACAAAACGACCTTTTGTGCGACTTTTCTAAAATTCCTAGCGGTAACCCTGGCTGTAAGGCAGTGTTGCCAGAAAATGATGATTAGAGAATGCTAGATCCGTAAAAAATTCCGCTAAAATGTTCTACAGAAGAAAAACATAATGCCAGATTTAAATTAAAAAAAAAATTATTGAAATAGCTTTGAATTTCACGTTTATACAAAGTTATTACTATTTAGAGTCTAAACACAATGTTTGCGGTGCGGTGCGATTTCTCGTTGTGGGAAAGAAAAATAAACACAATACAACGGAAGACGGCTACGGCAATACTTGTCATTGTTTGTTTAAATTTTTATTAATTTTTTTTTTGTGTATACATTTTTATAAAAAAATACTCTTTGTGTTGAATATTTTGTATTGGCAGTAACTAAAAACAAAAAATTAATAACATTTTATACATTCGCAGATATATTTGATATATTTTTTAAACTTTTATATATTATGACAAAAAAAATCATGCTTTTTGTTAAAACAATGTTGTGAACAGGGTTGTCAGATTTTTTCGGGCCTATTTCGCCAAATTGATTTTAAAAATCGCCAAAAGTCGCCAAAATCAATTTTATGTAGTTTTTCTTAATAAATATTTGATAATAAATTTGATTTTATATAAAACTTTTTTTAATATAAATTTTTACAAAATAATCGTATAAAAATTTAGCATAAAATCGCCAAAACTAGAAATAAAGTCGCCAAAAATTATTTTTTTACAAGTTTTTCTCATCCAAATTCAAATCGAAATAATTAATATAAGAAAAATCATCAAAATTCAGCCGATTTTATTTCTTGCAAACGAGTTTTGGGTGGGTTTTATTTTTTTAAACTACTCCTTTAACAAACTAATTTTGCTGAATTACAAAAATTTTGAGTTTCAATTTTGTTAAAAAATCGCCAACAAATTTATTTATCGCCAGAAAAATCGCCATGTCGCCAAACCAAAAATTTAGACGCCAAACAAGTTGAAAAATCGCCACGTTTGGCGAGAAATCGCCATATCTGACAGCCCTGGTTGTGAACACCGCCAATTATCCAAAAACTGTGGCAACATCAGAAAGAGAAAGAGTGTCAAAAATTGAGAGAATAAGAAAGTCCGCAGAGAAAATAAAATAGATTTCAATTTTATTCCGTTCCGCACTGCGGTTTTTTACTTCAAAATCGTATGAAAAACCGCACCGCAATAAATTATCGTTGCATTGTGTTCAGACTCTTATATGTGTTTTTATAGCACATACATATTATATGTAGGTATTTGTTATTATCCACCCTGCAGTAAGACGGGGCCAAGTATCTATGTCAATGATGTCAGTTTCATGGCACAATTGTGCAAACTAAAATTACACACATTCTTATTCTCTTCCATTTAGTCGTCGATGAGACAGCGACGAGAACACATGCGTAGCGGGTGTATTAATTTGTTTATAGAATGTATATATATATATAATATATGCAGATACAGTGAAAGAAAAGAAGTGGTATGCGAAATATATTCTATGATCACCAATGCTTTTCGCGATTTTTTATGTGTTTGATGTTGTAAAACGTTTAAGGAAAGAAATTAATATGTATTTAAGACATTTTGACTTTTTTTTGGAGCATTTTCACTAAACTGCACTTTCTTTTTAAACATTAAAGACCAATAACTCGGGAAATATGGCCTGCAGCAAATTTTTTTGATTAAGTTTTTTTTCTTATTTTTCACATTACTATCTGATAAGCTATTTAAAAATTCTTTTTTTGAGATTTTCAGAGTTTCCTATGAAAAGTTCAGAGCCCGATAACTTGAAAAATATGGGTCACTGCCAACTTTTTTATTTAATTTGTTCATCTTATTTTTTAATTTTCTATCATATAGGCTCCTTTTTATTTATTTTTAGCTGCTTTACTAAACTGCATTTGTTCCAAATATTTATTTTTTCCTATGTACTTCAGAGACGAATGAGACAACTTTTCTCACACATACAACTATAGTTTTATTTTTGACATCACTGGTCTATGTCAACATTAAAATTGTAGCAGTAGTAACATTGTCTACAATTTCTCTTCTATTCGTCAGTATAAAAGAAAGAGAGAAAACAAATGTGGTGTATTCCTGGTGTATTTTGCAACAACTTGTCAATATAAGTAAATTTGTATGTACATACGTAGTAAGGTATAGAAATGTACCAGTGGTTGGTATGTCTCCATCTTCCCATAAGAACTACGTAGTCACTACTTTTCAAACATTACTTATATACATATATTATATAATATAATAAAATATAATAAATTATCGTCTGATCAGGGTTGCCAAAAGTGCCGAGTTTTCGGCATTTTGCCGATTTTTCCATTAAAAAACCAACAAATGCCGATTTGTCGATTTTAGACCAAAAAATGCCGATTTTTATCAATCCAACTGAAAATACGGGAATTCCGTTTTCAAACCACATTTTTGTGATTTGGCAACAATATAGTGGGATGTTAGAAGAAAAAACTACACATGTTTTTGTTAATGTATTAGTAAGAGAGAAAGAGAAAACCACAAATCTATTAGTGAATGAATGTATGTATATTTTATTAACTTAAGAAAAAGTGATCAAAAAGAAACAAAACTAGAATAGCTTTTATTAAAACACGAATACTGATTGTTCCAGAAAATTTAAAAAAGCAATAAATTTATTTAGAAAAATGTTAAGATATTTGCAAAATAGAGATATTGATAAGCTTAAGAATGTTTTGCTAAGACTATTGTAACTTTAAATAATTTTTTTTTGTAGAAGAAGCAAACGACCATAATTATGAATGGGTTGAGCAGACTGTTGCTACATCGAGCAACCATCCTCTTGTAAGTTTCCAGATTTTTGGAAACAATTTATTTGAAATTATCTTGAATCATTATTTTCAGGTGGAAAAAAAGAAAAAGAGAAAGCAAAAGGAAGAATGGCTCATGGATCCTAAAATTAAAGATTGGGCAGAAAAAAATAATGACATATTTTACTGCAAATTATGCAATGTCCAACTGAAGGCATATTCTGGAAAAACTGATCTGTTGACCCATGGTGAGTCAAAAAAGTATACCGCTGCTGCTAAATCCGTTTCGATTCAAAAGAAAATCGATGAAAGTTTTAAATTAGAAAAATTTGGTGCCAGAATTGCTGAAATCAAGATGGCTCTTTTCATAGCTGAACACAACCTTCCATTCGTGATTGCTGATCACATGACTAAAGTATGCAAAAGTTCGTTTTCTGAATTGAATAATGCCCAAAATATGCATTTGGGACGCACTAAAGCTACGGCCATTGTTAAAAATTTTATTGGAAAAGACCAATTTATGAATGTTTGTGAGTTTTTACGGAAAAATAAATTCTCCCTATGTGCTGACGAGTCAACTGATTTTACCAATTCTAACAGCCTGTTTTTAGGACGCGACTCGTTAATAATAATCGCTAGTAAATGAGCATTTTTCTTTTTTTGGTTTTTAGAACGCGACGTTGACGTTTTTTTACTAAATTTATTTTGGTTTGTATTAAACGATTTGTCTCGTCATAAACGTCAAGGTGGACGACAAAAAATTTATAGTCGTGTTCAGCAAAAGCGTATAAAAATAAAAATAAACAAACAGTGACATAAAACAAAACAAAGAAAATGGAAAATTCAACAAAAAAGGTTAGAATTACATAAGTATGTTATCACATATAAATATATATACATATATATATATATATATGCATGTACAATGTACATTTGTATATACCATAAAGTGAAATTATTTTTACATTCATATTAAATATAATTTTGATTATTCAGCATCAAAATGACAACAGCAATGCAGTTTGAGCAATTGGTCGCCTGCATGGAGAAGTATCCTTATTTGGCCGCAGGAAATCCGCAGTTTGGGAGCAGCAAAGCTTCTATGGCGTGTACATGGGAGACGGTGGAAAAGAAAATAAATTCTTACGGTCCTCCATCAAGAAGTGGTAATAAATGGAAAAAGGTATGTATGTATTTTTAAATGTTTAATTGGATTACATATGTTCTTATACGTAACTCTAATTAACTTCATTGTAGGTATGGACAGACCTTAAGTTTCGGCTAAAAAAGAAAATTTCAGACAACAATAACGGCCTTCACGAAACAGGCGGTGGACCTTGCCGCGTAAGTAATTTAACGCAACTAGAGGCAGACATAGACAGGATATGTCATATTTCGGCTGCCGCTGCTCCAAGTGGGAACGTTTTTGGCGGTCGCAAAAATACTGCCGTACCAAGAGATGCTAATAGAAAGTTGTTTGGCGTAACTCCTCCTGGAAGAAGCCAAAACGTGGCGATTGTGACTCCCAGTTCATCTTCTGTGGTAACAGTTGTCGAAATAATTTGCCAATACATATTTACGTTTTCGACTATTAATTATAATTCTTTTTTATTACACATTTTTATTTAAAACAAAAATGTTTACAGTTTTCCTTATGTACATACTTCAAAATCAAAGTATCACTGCCTGGCTCACGATGTCGAAAAGAAATTTTCATTCACTTATTTATATTGAAAACAAAAACACATTTTCTTATTTTGTTTTTGTTTTCAATATAAATAAGCGAACGAAAATTTCTTGTCGACATCGTGAGCCAGGCAGTACATGTTTTTAAAATTAGAAAAAAAATTGTCCAGAGAAACTACCGAAACGTGTCAACGAATTTAGTACAAGTCTGACTTCAGAAAAAGATTTTATCGTAAGCGACATGTTATCGAAAATAGACTTTTTTATTGAAATTAAAATTGTATGTTCCTATCTACAGTTTACAATTATCAAAATGCAAAAATTTTTGATAGCTTTTAAGATACGAGCTGTACAATTTTATCGTAAGCGACAATTTACGTACAAAAACATATTTGAAAATTTTAAAAAAAACCTCCTGAAAAATTTAATTTTTGTCGCTGACGATAAAATCGAAAATAAGGCTCGATATGTATCAATAAAACGTTTAATTTTTTAACAAACCTTTTTAATTTTATTATTATCCCAGAATTAATTTCATTTTGTTAGTTTATTTATCTTTATTTAATAAATCAATGTTTTTATTAAAACAAGTTGTTTATTTTTACAAGGCACACTTTACAGGTTCATAGCAATTTGATCCCTAATCAGTGTTGTTAGATTTGACGATTTTACGTCATTTTGACGAGTTTTTATGAAGAATTTCCCAAAATGACGATTGACGATTTTGTTTTGAATATTCCTCATATTTTGACGATTTGTTGAAATAAGTATTTAGCAACATACATAAATATGCCAACAAGTCCTTGCAGAAAAGAGTATTGGAGGGTTACTGTGTAATTCGATTCGAAAAAAAAAAATTACGAGTTCGAACAAAAGGAACTGTGTAAAACGATTATCGCTAATTTATTTCCGAACGTACGTACATTTTTTTGCCCTTTTCGTATTCATGAATCTCTCCTTCGAAAATGCAACTGTGTAATACGAAAACAAATGCCAAAAACGTTACAACTGTTCGTATTTCATTCGAAAGACATTTTGATAGTGAAAATCTACAAAAATGGAAAATGTAAGTATTTTTTATTAAATAAAATAAAAAAATAGAAAAACAAAGGAATTTATTTACATACATACATATGTATATGTCAGTAAAACTTAAAATTGTATTGTGCTTGTATTATTTGTAAGGAATGTCCAAAAACAAAGTGCCATACAAAATCCAAACAATTTGAGTTAATGGTTGAGTTTATGGTGGAACATCCCGAATTGGCTAAAGAGCATATTAACTCCCCAGAAGCAAAAAGCAAATCGCGGCATTTGTGGGAAAGGTTAACGATAGCACTGAACTCTGCATGTTTTCCCACACGCGATACAAATGCATGGAAAAAGGTGTGGGCAGACTACAAAAACCATATTAAAGTCAAGTGCAAGCGCAACAAAATTGGTATTTCAGGAACCGGCGGAGGACCTAGTAACTATTGCCCGCTTATACCACTTGAACAGCAAGTTTGTGATCTTCTTGCTATAAATGTATCCGTGCACGGTATGAGTGGAAGAAAAGATTTTGGAGCACCGAAACCAACAAATACCGGGTCATCAACAAGCATAGTTGTGGAAGAAAACATTGAAATAACGGATGAGTCAATTTTACTCTCTCTGGAGGAAAACATAGAAAATTGCAATGTAAATACATTATTTAGACCAAAGCGAAATGAAGCTGCAAATAATAAAGACTGTTTGTTAAAAAAACAAGTTAAAAACCAAATAGCTTTCCAAGAAAACTCCTTGAAAATTTTGAAAGAAATTGATAATAACCAAAAAAATAGTAACAAATCTCTTGAACAAATCAAACTGGACATAGCCGATATAAAAAGATATTCAAAACGAAAATGTGATATTGAAGAACGAAAACTAAAGCTAGCAAAAGAAAAATTTGAATTTAAAAAGAAAATAGAATTGGAAAAAGCCAAGAGGAAAATGGACAGATTGAACTGAAACAACAAATGTTTGAACTAGAATATAATGCATTTTTTTGTTTAAATGTACACACATAAATATGTACATATGTATGTATATGTACATCCTATATTTATTTTGAATTCAAGTTTATTTCTTATATAAAATAAATTTAACTTCTCGTTTAATATTAGATTTTTGAGTTCATTATGTATTATTGGTTTTGATACAAATTGTTTTTTATTGTATTTCTTATACTTTTCGCTAAGTTGGAGTAGCTTAGATTATCTTCATTATTATTCATGTTGCATGGTTGAACGCTTTCACCTTCATTATCTCTTTCAATACTTGGATTCTTTACTTTAAAGTCCAAACATATGTTATGCAATGCGCAGCATACGTTGAGAATTTGAACAGCCTTCCCTGGTGTGTAATGTAATTCTCTTGCTGCTAATAAACAACGAAATCTTCCTTTTAAAATTCCAAAAGTCCTTTCAATAATCGATCTTCCTTTCGAATGTTGTTCATTAAATAATGATTCTGCTGAGTTTTCCGAAACATTTCTATAAGGAGTTAAAATCCACGGTTCAAGGGGATATCCTGAATCGCCTATGTGGGAAATACCTGTGTTATCAAATTTTACACCACAAGTAAATAAAAGTTTAATCTTACCAAGAATTCTTGTTTCTGTATCACCACTTTGATATTTTACTATTAAAAATTGTCTTTCATTACTCAAGCTCCAAATATGGGAATCATGATTTGCACCACCAAAACGTCCGTTGACAGCCTTTATATACATTTCATGATCACAAATCTAAAATAATTTACATACATATGGGTAGCTTAAGTTTAAAACTATGTAAGTATGTACATAAACACATTTCTTTTTATTTTACAAGAGAATGAAAATGATGTGAAGCGATACTTGTTATGTTGATATTATTATTAGCTATTTGTGTCAATCAGAAAATAATTTCATATATCTAATTTGATGTACATATGTATGTATGTACATAAGTATACAAAAACTTACAACCATTGCGTTAATGCTGTGCTTTAGTTTTGTTCCTAAATACAGATGTTCATCATTACTTGGTTTAATGATTTGTATATGGGTACCATCAGCCGCACCAATAATGCCTGGTATTCCACATTTATTATAGAAATGTATTTTGGCTTCCCGTTTTTTTTCATCTGTCATTTCAAAAATTATGTGTTTTGGACAGAGAATATCTTCGATCGCTTGGCATATTTCTGTAATACAACAGGAAATCGACTGTTGTGATATTCCCAAAAGACGATCTTGGCCAATTTGATGCTGATACCCACCTTGGCCTAAAAATTTTAGTGTGCCAGCTAGTTTCAATAAGGGTGGAATCGCTGTGGACCTTTGTGGAGAACTTAAGTTGTCCTTAATTGAATTAAAGACATACAAGAAGGCATCCTTATTTAGTCTAAAATTTTTAATAAAGCTAAAAATATACACACATTTCCATTAAAATATGTATATGTACTTATTTAACGTTCCTAGAATATTCATACATACATATACATATAAGTATGTGCGTACTTACTTTTTCTCATTAAGAGCCAGTTGCAATTATCTTTTATTAATTTTCTTTGGACTCTTTCTGGTAGAGCATCGTCGTCATTACCATCGATCCACAGTAAAACACAATCCATTGTAAAAATATGTTCAACTCAAACGTTTTTTATTTAACTGACACGTTTTTTATACAAAATTTTAGTAACAATTTAAAACTATAGATATAAAGAGTGATATCAAGTTTTTGTGTTTTTCTTCGTTATTTTGACATTTGTAATGAAGTGCTCCCAAGTATTGTAATATTTTTCCCATATACGTATTGGTACTTTGCTGCAAGCTATTCGAAAGTGTTAGGCAGTACAATTTAATTTTCGTATCGAATATGGCATTCGAATGATTTTAGTTTTCGAATCGAATTACACAGTAACCCCCCTGGAAATGCAAACGAATGTGTTTGCATAGAATTTGTAGTGTCATGAAAAAAAACTATAGGTATGGTATAAAGCTATGTACACACGGTTGTCTGATCTTACAATATTGTTAGATCTGACAATGTGCTGACATTGTACTGACAATCAAAAATTGCAAGTGTATGGCAGATTGACAGTTCACACGGTTGTATCAAATTTGTCAGGAAATCTTACAATTTATTGCTAGATGATTGTAGAACAATAAAATCAGCTGACAAAATCGTCAGCAAAAAAATTGTAAGTTCACACGGTTGTCATATGCAAAAATTGCCAGACATTATTATGCGTTGCCAGACTCAAAGCGCTTGTTAGAAATTGTTAAATATCAATCGTTTGTGGTGGTGTTAAATGTAAAAAGTGAAAATATTAATTATTATGGACCATAAGGAAGCAACTGCAATAATTTTGGCTGCATATATTTTATTAAATATATTTTCTTTAAAATCAAGCGTGTACAGTGTTGCCCATAGAAATAATTCTCTTACAATGACGCCATTGTCAGATGCACGAACTTCGCGCATCTGACAATATTAAAATGTCTGACAAATAGCTGGCAATAATTTTACAATGTGTTCACACGATTGTAAGATGTCTGACAATTTGTTGTCAGCTGCTAGTCTTGCAATGGACTGACAATGATTTTTCTGGCAACGACGTCTGACAAAAATTGCCAGTTCACACGGTTGTAAGAAATTTTGAGCACATTTTACTGGCAATATTGTAAGATCTGACAACCGTCTGTACATAGCTTAAGCAAAGACTATAAATATATAAAGATATTCTACGTCCATACATTGTACTGCCAGTGCTTAATTTGCTGGTGGATTTACTACTAAATCCATTTGTTTCAAAGAGAGTAATTTATTTTCTCAGAGCACTTATTATTCTCATGTCTTCGCTATTCATCTGCATACGCATGCATGTGTGCGTGCCTTTGCATGCGTAAGTATGAATGGATGTGTGTATTTAACCTAAAGCAAAGAAAAAATTTACACAAACAAAAAGAACTTGTGTTTTCGCACCTATGCATATGTGTATGGACATAAGCTACATAAAATTTAATGTTACCGATTGTCTATTTATATGGCAAAAATATGTATTTTATTGTTGTACTTTTGCAAATACATGGATTCGCACCGAAAATAAATTTAGCGTTATTTGAATTTAATATATTTACTGCCGTATTCATAAAAAATGTTTTAGGTTTATTACAGGTTTATTTGACATATTTCCCATAGAAATACGTCAAATAAGCGCTTAATAAACCTTCAATATTTTTATGAATACGGCAGTTAGCGTTTACGTTGGAAAATATTTATTTAACTTTATTTCAGTATCGCTTTCGTTGTGAGTTACAAGTGCTTGAAAATATAATCCAGTGTGAAATTAAAAAAGTTTGAATAGTAATATAAATAAATAATATCATAATGAGTGAACTAATTGAAATTACTTCCGTAGTAAAACAAAAGAAGTTATCGCTTAAAGCAGGCAATAAGTGTTGTTTGCCTCATTGTGGCAGATCCAAAAGATCTACTACTTAAAGCGTGGATAGAAAAGTGCAACTTTGGCGAAAGCTTTTTGGAAAAATCGCGGACATTATATATGTATATGTGAAAGACACTTTTCGTCGGAAAATATAGGAAAGAAATACTTGAAGCGCGACGCAGTACCAACCTTAAATTTGACTGATGACTCGGGTATAGAAAAGTGTTTATTAAGTGAGGATGTTGCCTTACCCTTGTTTAGATGTCCGGCTCTTCAGCGCAAACGATCGGAATCACCATCGTTTTGCACAAATTGTTATAAAAGTTGTAGAAATGAAGAGTTTTATAGAAAGAAATATTTTACAATGTTTAAAAAACTTAAGACTGTTTCGCAAGATAAACTTAAATTAAAGAAAAAATCCGAAAGTTTAAAAAGAAGGATAAAAACGTTAGAAAGCAAAATAATGATGAAGAAATTTATTGAAGCCGAAGTTGATAATTTAAATATAAATCCAAACGAAAAAACTTTTTGCAAAATGCTCCTAAAGATAAATAGAGGGACAAATGCGCGTTGGGAAGAGCATTAGATAAGCTTTTCTCAAAGTATATTTTATAGATCAACCTCCACATACTTGTTCTTAAGAAATATTTATATTGAAATTGAACCTTCCGAGTCCTTCATCCATTAGTAGATGGAGTAGCATTAAAAATTTGCAGCCAGGCAACAATTCATGTATATACACTGCAAAAATCCTTCGGTCTATGAATTAAATGTCGCAGTAGCTAAACTGCTATCTCTTAAAATAACGCAATTTAGTACCTCTTCAAATTGTGCAAACGACGATGCGATATTTTTACCTATTGAGTTCCAAACAATTTTAGAAGATACTCAAAGAAGTGAAAGTACAGCAGAAAGTAGTCGCACACCTGACGTTAATGTAACAAACATATTCGATGAAAATGAAGATTATTTTAATGAAGATGCAGATTCTTTTAACTCTAATAATGTTCCAATAGAGTTAACATCAAGCCGATATTTTGTTGGTTATATAGCTCAACGAATTACTTGCGCTAAATGTCGTGTGGATATAATTAAACCAGCACAAGTTTTGTCATATCCTTCAGAAATGTCTGTTCACGCATACATAGTATATATATATATATATATATATATATATATATATATATATATATATATATGTATGTATATATATAAATATATTTATGTATATATACATATATGTATATATATAATTGAAATTTTTAAATAAAATAATTATAGTTCGGTGCGAATCAAATTATTTTTAATTTTACAACAATAAAACACGTATTTTTACCCTACAATAACACAATCGGTCGCATTTGATTTCCGTGATTTATTTGCACATGAATGTATCAAAACAAGAAACTTCTTTTAGTTATTTCATATTTTTGACTGCGCTTTAACAAGAAATATAACACACACAACTAAATTTCTCTATAAGCTTCAATTATGTGTGTGCATACATTGTATCCCTGCAGTCAGACTGGGGCCAAATGTCTCTATGTCAACACTAAATTTCTAGTAGTAGGTACATTGTCTACAATTTCTTTTCTATTCGTCAGTATAAAAGAAAGAGAGACAACAAATGTGGTCTATTTCTGGTGGCTTTTGCAACAACTTGTCAATATTCATATAATTGTATGTACGTAAGGTATAGAAATGTACCACTAAATGTCTGGTTGGTATGTCTCCATGTTCCCATAAGAACTATGTATTCACTACCTAGTCAATTGTTTTAGTGTTACTAGTAGATTTTCAATGACAAGCACATGCTAAATGTC
This sequence comes from Tachina lurida, assembly GCA_944452675.1. Lineage (NCBI taxonomy): Eukaryota > Metazoa > Arthropoda > Insecta > Diptera > Tachinidae > Tachina > Tachina lurida. The sequence continues at coordinate 40,792,187 of OX101754.1, forward strand.
TATAGCACAAAGTATTGTATGGGGATTAATTAGAGAGTAGTACTGGTGACAAAGTCAAAAGCGACTCAGTACATTTTCACCATCGACATTTCCTTCAGGGATGCCATACAACATTACTACATACATATTTATATAAGTGTGCATGCTCAAAAATTTTGTGCTCTCTTTGTGGTTTCGTTCAAATAACAAACAATATATTCTTCCCTTGTTACTTCCCCCACAGCATCTATAAACGCAAACAATTTTACGGCACTATGTATAAGCAAAAATTGGCATGAAGTTAGCAAAAGTGACGAAATTGAATTAGGTATTAACGAGTTCCTCCATACAATTAGACATTAGAAATGGTTGCATTACCTAATTTTAACCCACCTCTACTCCCTAGCATAATTTTTAATGTGAAGTTTCATGGCAAAACTCTTTAAGATCATGTTCAATTTTGCCACTTATGCTAACTTCATGCCAAATTTTGCTTATACATAGGGCCGTTATGCAAGCCATACACCTTGCGACCGTTGGTACAACACGTTGGATTAACAAGTTGTGTGTTTTGCCCACAAACTTTACAACAACGTGTACAACATTAGAGTACAACTTCATTTCTTAATTTTTTTTTTGGAGTAAATATGACATCGGGTGTTATGTCGCGTATTGTAATGGATGGTTTTTTTTTGGTGACAAAATAAGAAGAAGAACGTAAAAAAGGACAGAAAAAAATAATTTGCTTAAAGGAGTGATTTATATAAAAAAAACGTATTCTAATAACAAACTTTTGGAAATATTAAAAGAAAGTGAGCCACTGGACTATAAAAATTACACCTGGGTGTCAGACGAATTATTCAATGACCTTTTGTCAAAAGTTCCGATGCATATACAAAAGCAATTCTTCCGCGCAAACTCATACAATTATATCAAATCACTTATTTCTGTTGAATTCTCCATTTTATACGCAAATTTGAATTCGAGCGCGATGTTTTTCATATGACCACAACGAAAATAAGAACAAAATGAAATGAAGTTGTACAACACACTCCTAAATTTTACAACCTGTCTATACAACTTGCCAAAAAATCAAATCTTTTTAATATTTCGTACAACCGATACACAACTTCATACGACGACCCCACACACTTAACAATCTTATACACAACTTGCTCATGTTGTACCAACAGTCGCAAGGTCTGTGGCTTGCTTTAGTTTTCATTTAATGTTCTACGTGGAACATCTTTATATATTTGTAGTCTTTGGTATAAGCATTCGCACATACATACATACATATGTACTTATGCATAAATATACGCTTCCATAAGATTTTTTGTATTCTGTGTTGAATTGAACAACTACAACAACAACAATATGCTACCAATTGTATTGAAAGAATAATATTCAGTTTTTTGTTGTAAAAACTGAGAATTATTTTATATACAACATACATAGCTACATATGAATGTATGCATATACTTATAAAGTTTTGTATTAAAGAATGCACGTGTTCATGATATATGTACATACTAAAGTCCTGCACAAGACTATTTATAAGAACTTTCAAGACATGAGGGATTTTTCAAATGCTTTACTACAGCGAAGTCTTCTAAAACAAACGCTAAGCAACACTGTTTGCAAGAATTTGTTTCAGTTATTGCAAGTATAGGAGTAAAGAAGAAAATACTTCGTGACTGAAAAATTTGTGATGCTTGTTTCTTTCTACGCATGGGCGCGTATAAAAGCGTCATGCATGTACATACACACACACGTTGTGTGTATGCTCTTCTATTTTTCTGCACGCAAACAAACGTTCATATGCATTTACATTAGTTGTGTGCGCTTGCTTAAAAAAACCTCCCTTAAACACATAATAGCTTCCCTGCAGGAAATACGAATAATGAAATAGTAGTGATTTACTGGTGACATTGTCAGTAGTACTACTGACCAGGTGTACCCCAGCCAATGTAATCATCTATTGACATTTAACATTAGCTTGTCATTGAAAATCCACCACTAGACAGTAGCACTACTGATTAAGTAGTTCTTTTTGGACCACATGAAGACATTTTCACCAAAGATTCACTAGTAAATTTTAGGGGCTCTAGTCTACAATATTGATATTTCCTCGCTTGTAAAAATAGTAAATTTGTAGTAATTTACTATTTACATTGTCAATAGTATAACTGAATAGGTGTACCGCAGCCAATGTAATCTCCTATTGGCATATAACATAGGGTTGATATTGAAAATCTACCAGTAGACTTTAGCACTATTCTTTTACGACCATATGGAAACATTTGAACTAAAGATTGACTAGTGACCCTCGCCTACAAGGGTTGGGGCAACAAACTTAAATACATATACATACGTACATATGTACATATACATACATACTTATTGCATAGCACAATAAAAGAGAAAAACAAACTACATATTAACGCGCTCATTGATAATGTCACAAGAAATACACTAGAACTGTTGTCTCTAACGTATTTCTACTCGCGCATAAAAGGAAAGTTGTCGACATTTCAACTAGTGCAATTGTCGCTAGAGAAAATAGTGTTGACATAGAGACATACGGTTCCCGGCTGACTAGAGGGTTACCATCTACATCTTACACACACACACTCAAACGTACAATATGGAAAATAACAAGCATACACGTATCAACACTACTTTGTTGACTGTTTGTTCGTAACAAGAAGTCTTGACGACATTGCTTGTTAGCACTCATATACACATATACCAATGCACCTATCGTGCTTTGCTTATAATGCGACAGCATTTATTATTGGTTAAGTATAATGCAGCAATGAGAATACATTTAAAAAACAAGACGTATTTAAATTTCAAGACAATTTACGCAGGTCTATAGTACATACATATGTACATATAAAAATGTAGGTATGTACATGCTTATGTAGATATGTATATAGATTCAAATGCAAAAGTAAATAGAAATTCGTTTGCAATGTTCTTATGTACATACATACATACTATTTAGAAGGTATTATTTAAATAAGTAAATATGCGTTTGATAAATAGCATAGATTTGTTATATGTATGTAAATATGTACATACATACATACATACATACATATGTATTTCAAAGTGGACAGGATTGTTTGAGTTCGATTTATTTTCTTAATACATTTAGTAAGAAAATACAAGATATTTATCGAAGTGGCGTGGATCAATGATAAGCAATCGGCCTGTGAAAATTCGCAGGCGAGTTCAAACAATGAGTTTTAATCAAATTTAGTTTTTTCAAAATATTTTTGAAAAAAAAATCAAACAACCATTTTAGTTGTCCTTAACTAGATTTTTCTAAACGCCAATTACATATACATAATGCTATAGTTTTGGAACTCATTAAAAACGCATGCGATATTACTGGGTAATATGTACTATGTATATTGAAATAAATACCCAGCAAAAAGGGTATGTAAAAATGGAATTAAATTATCATCACATTGCTATATTTTCATATAACAAGTTTTATTTCCAATACATAACAAGAGTACAGTGGTAGAGACTGTGCTTTGAAATTGAGAAAAGCGTGGTTCGTATCCTGCGACAAAAACTTTATTTTTTGTTTTGTATTTACGTCAAATATTTTCATAAAATAAGCCTTATCTCTAAAGAATAACGAGAGTACAGTAGCTCAGTGGTAGAGAGTGTGCCTTGTGCTACAAAAATTTTATTTTTTTTTGTTTTGTATTAACGTGACACGATCGGATAGGGAACTGGCAAGGGTTTCAATTCATTAATTTTAATGGATATCAAACTATTTAAATTCTCGCACAAACACATGCTCTCTAATGACAAGCTAATGTAAAAATCATGCATGTTTCACCTAAATCGAACCAATGCGTCATCACTTGAACCCATGATTCAACACATGATTTGTCATGTTTTTTTTTTGCTGGGTATATAAATAGATATGTACATACCCAGCAAAAAAGACATGCAAAAGAAATAGTTAATGCATGGCTTCTACTGAAAATTCAATTTAGTTCAGAAAGCATTATTTTAACCCCTGTGTTAAAATCATGCTTTCTGACCAGTGTGACCATATTTTAAAATAATATTAAGCTAAATCACGTTTGAAAAAAAGGTAAAATAAGCTAAAAAGTTGCATTTTAGGCTAGAAAATAAAGCTAAACTTTTTTCCACTTCTTTGATCACTTTTCAATAATTTCTTATTGCTAAACTAACGTTAAATATTACACAAACATATTTTTTTATTATACTTATAGAATATTTGCTTCATGAAATTATTTATTAATTATTATATTTTAGATTTAATGAAGAACAAAACAAAAACTTCCCCAAAATAATCTTAAAAAGTTTTTAAAAATGTAAAAACATTTATACTAAAATACGAAAGCTTTTTAAGTGAATTAATGCTATTTAAGGTAAAGCATGGATCACACTATCTGCACAATGTACCGAGTTTCGTCAGATCAGTGAAATAAAGTCATAAGTAAAGATTTTGCTCTAATTTATCGACTACTTGAAATACAAGGACATAATTGCGCCACACTGCATTGGTAATAAGCCCATATAGACTTATTCCAGAATTAATTGAGTAATAATTCCATTTTGGCTTATTACTTATGACTTTATTGAGGTGGCCCGACGAAAATCGATACATAATGTTATCCAGGCTTAAGGCTATTTCAGGTTTTTGTTTTAAGTTAATTGATGCCGCTGAATGAACGTTCAACTCAAGGCAAATAATTTTATACCAAAAAAACTCAAAAAGTGTTTTGGCCACTAATATGAATTTAACTTTTTCCATTGGAATTCTAACCATTCTGCCATTATCTAACATTTTTCTTCTTTCCATTTCTGTTATAAAATTGTCGTATAACTTACATTTTGTATTTTTTTAAACTATTTTACAATTTAATTAAACTATATTTTTGAGCTTTAGGTCTATTTGTATTATGTTTTATTACTTCAATATTTCGTTAACCTTCGGTTAACTTCTTCAGGATATAGTATATGGTTTCTGATTTTTCTGCTTTTTCTTTTTCCTTTTTTTTCAATTATGTATACAATTTTCAAGCAATAAAGTGTGTCATAAAAAATATTTTTAGAAAAATCAGAAACAATATACTATATCCTGAAGAAGTTAACAGAAGGATTAACGAAATATTGAAGTAATAAGACATAACACAAATAGACCTAAAGCTCAAAAAATAGTTTAATTAAATATATAAAAAAGGTCGAAAAATTAGATAAAAGAACTATTTTACAATGCTAAAAAAAATTATAATTTTTATAAGTTGTTTATGTTTTTAATATATTTTTAGAGAACACGCAATTTAGACTAAAAAAAGCTAAATGAGTTTTAAAAAAAAGCTAAAAAATAAGCTAAGAGCTAAATGAAAATTTTAAGGCTAAATCTGAAACAAATAAGCTAAATTTAGCTCAAAATAAGCTAATATGGTCACGCTGTTTCTGACTGTTCAAAATGTGTGGTTGAAGTCTACTGACGATATGTTACAGCAACAATGAAATGCATATAGACATCGCTGAACCACCAGCAAATAAATTTAAAATTAAAATAAACTTATGACAATATGTCGAATAATAAATTTCTTAAAATTTAGAAAGAAATAAATTTGTACTCGTATTAGAACCAGAAAAATTTAAATAATTCCAGGGTTGGAAGTTGAAAAAAAAATTGGCTAAAAAAAACCTAAAATATTTTTTTTTCAGTTAAAAATATTTTATATTTTAGGAAGATCTTTACTCAAGCAAATTCTTTAGTCGAAAAAAAAACCGAGAGGTCACTTACTAAAAATTGCACTATAACAAAAAGTTATAAATTTTATCAGAAAACAAATATGTATGTATGTACATATGTACTAATGTGTGTATCTGTATACTACATATATATACGTTGGTAAAGGGTATATAATATTCGACACAGCCGAATATAGCACTCTTACTTGTTATATATAGATTTGTATATTAAATTGTATATTATTATAAGGAACTTTTCTTTTATTTATATACGTACATATGTACATATTATTGACCTGCACAAGACCATTTATAATGCTATGTTTAGACGACGAGTTGAATCACTTGCTTCGCTCTCTGAATCATATTTATGAATCATGCTGTTTAGACTATGCATTCGTGCTTCGTGTGCAGCGTGCCAATTTAGTGCTTTTCGTACTAGATTTAGAGTTTTTCAATTTATAATAGTGCGGAATTTTTCAAATTGTTGCTTAAAAAAAGGCACTAAATTGGTGCTTTTCACCTTTGATTTTAGTGCGTTTTACATATCTACTAAATATTAATTTGTGAAAGTGTGGTGGTTTATAAGAAACACCAAATAAGAAATTTTCACTTTTCAAAAACTATCTGCTTTCACCCCTTTTAGACATGCAAAGTTTCCTTTGCAGAATGTTAATTCAGCTGGGTGAAATACGAAGGAAGAAAAACGTTATCTTTCATAGTGAGAAAAAAGAATATATTTCTAGAAATTACAGTTATAAAATAACTTAATTACAACAATAATCTAATTACTAACCACTGAGGGAAGCAATGTATTGCTTTCTTGATAACGAAAGCCTTCAAAAATGCTTCTGAAAAGTACTAACGTAAGGCTCTTTAACAAAGTGGACAAAAGTAAAAAAAATGTAAACCAGTAACTTTTTCATCTGAATACATAAAAACTACACATTATTACTTCTGTAAAATGAATTAGTAAAGCAAAACATGAATGGCTTTTTGGAAACTGAATGCATTGCTTCTAGCTGGCTTACAAAAATTCTTCTGGGAAGCGGTAATTTTTGCTGGGATGGCGAAATTGAAGAAATAGAACGAAGTATCAGACATTTAAGGATACATAAATGGACAAATTTTCTCAGAACTGATTAATTTTGGATTGAAGTTTATAATTATAGAAATTCAAATAATCATAATCCATTTCTAATACTGCCAATATTTTCTCTAAGACTATTAACATTACCATGTTCAAATGTTGAAGTAGAAATAACTTTTAGCACTTATAACTTTTTTAAAAGTAAGTTAAAAATACAATAATGATTTTATAAATCAAATTGTTTCATTCATATAAAATACGGTCTAAAAGGAAAAGGCTTATGTTGTTCAGTAACTCGTTTCTGTAATTCTCGCATCGTAAAATTTCTCACATGAAGTGTGAAACACAAAATTCCATCGTTTCTCGATTTCTGAAAAAAGTGTTTCTGTATTTGAATGTGAAAACAGACAACACTGAATCTGTTTTTACTGGAATATTTCCAGTAATCGAGTGTCAAATGAAAACAAAAGTCACAAAATTTTATTTCAATAACAAAAAAATAATAATTTTCAAGAAAAATAAAATTGAATAATGAACATGAATATAAAGTGAATGTAAAATGCTTGAAATAAGTTTTTTCTAGCAACTGTCTCTATTATAGAAAATTCCAAAAAAGAATTCTAAATAAATATAATCATATCGAATCGTTAATAATAATTTTAGTTCAACAATTCGTTGCATATCTTTTCAACTAGTTTATTTTTCATATTTTCACACACAAATTCAAAAATTCACATGTTTTTGTACAATTTAAAATCCGAGAATTGCGAGAAAATATTCACAAAATATTGTTACAGAAACACTTTTTCTCACATCGTTCCAATAATTGCTGGAAATTTGTTTAAATGACAGATAGTTCTCGCAAAGTAACGATACAGAAACACTTATGTGAGAAAAGCCATTATGTGTTTCAATTTACACTGTTTCCACGATTCCCTTGTTTCATGCGGGAAATTTTACGACGCGAGAAATACAGAAACGAGCTACAGAATGTAACGTACTGAACTATGTTCATATAAAAATTAATTCAGATGAAACACCTAAAATCTAATTGTTTTTTTTAATACACCATAATTGCAGTGTCTTGCGAAATGAACTTCAATTATTTTCCTACTCATGTTCTACTTATACGCAAAATCGAAATATGGCTCGATATAATTGAAATTATTACAAAAACCTATGAAATGTAGTATATTTAAAATTGTAGTTAACTTAAATTTTTAATTTCTACTCATTCAATACATATATAATTAGCCATGTGGGCTTTCTCTGTATTGAAAATAAATAGATAAATATAAAAATATAAATAAAAAATATGTATATTGCATTTAGTGCTTTTTTATGAACACACAGTGATTTTTGCTCTGAAAAAGTTGGCATCACTGTTCGCGTGGCATTTTTTTTATGTATATTCACACATTCATACGTATCATACGCACGTGTATACATGCATACATACTTACATAAATTCGATTCAAGCAAAATCTTGTTTTTGAAGGCATCTCTATATTTTCTTCTTATTTTCCCTTTTTATATTATTCATAACTTAATTAAATTTATTTATATTAAACTCACATCTATGTTTTTTTGGCTTGTTTTCATTTGTTTACAAACACACACATATACATATACTTATTTTGTTTTGACAGCTAGTTCAGATAAAGTGGCGATTACTGCGATAAAAGTTAGAGAAGATACCAATTTTACGTGCTTCGCAAGTAGATTCGTATTGAATCTACTTGATTCGCTCTCATAATTTTGTATGGCGAAGCAAGTTGATTCGGTCATGATTGGGGTGTGAAGCATGAATAGAGCACGAAACAGGTGTCGTCTAAACATAGCATAAGACCTTTCAAGACACGCGACATTTTTCAAACGCTCTACTACAGCGAAATATTCTAAAATAAACGCTAAACAACACAGTTGGCAATATTTTTTTTGAGTTCTTTGTCTTGCCAACAGTGTTTTTTAGCGTTTTTTTTAGAATATTTCGCTGTAGTAAAGCGTTTAAAAAATGTCGCTTGTCTTGAAAGGTCTTATAAATAGTCCTGTGCAGGACCTTAATACATATCTATATTTAAATAAAAAAGTTTAAAATATATACATACATACACTTTGTGTTAATTGCAAAAAATTTTTATTTGTATTTAGCAGAGTTTCTAAGACTTTTCAATAATTTATCGTTGTGTTTAACATATTTATAAAATTCTAAGGATTCATATTCATAATTAAATAATATATGAAGCTCCGACGTAATTAAGTTTGGGTAGCATTTATTACAAGATTCTGACCACTTTAGATTCATTTGCGAAAATACTCTTTCAGTGTAACAATTTGAAGGTGGTATGCTTAAAAGAAAATTTACAATTGTTTACATATATGTATGTATATTAATCAAATTCATTTGCTTAAATTCCGTAAAAATAATGTTACATTTTCCAACAGTATGACTGCACTTTTCGTTAATCGAATTTATATGAGTATTTAAACATTTTCCTTCATAAAGCTTATCTTCATCAAAATCAATATTGAGTATTTTACCAGCATTAAGATAGTCTTCATATTTAAAATTGCAATTTAAATTTATAAACTTTAACTTTAAAAAAATGTTGTTTTCAGAAAAATCGAAACGAGATTCGATATAATCCAAAAATTTTTCATAAAATGTAAAAAACTGAATTTCTAAATTATTACCTTCAACTTTTTTAACAACATCACCAGCTTTAAATCCGAATAAAACGTTGTGTTTTATATTAATTATACCTTGCCGTACATTAATCATTTCTGATACAATATCTGTTGCGTATAAAAAATCTGACTCAATTTTTTAATTGAGTTTTCCAAAAAAAAAAACAGAACGTGGTGGACAAAATGCAAATACGATAATATGTATGTACCTTATTTTCAGTTTCCTCTGTTGAAAAAATCTGTTCAAGCATGTGGGGACATTCCTTTTTCATATTTTTAAAATATGATTTGAGCGCTGGCCATATTTTTAAAATTCTATCGATTGCAGTTGCTAAAGATAAAAAGCGAGCGGAGACATGCTTAATAATTTCCAACCATTCCATGCTATGGATTTGAAAATGATGCTGCAAATTTTTCTCTTCTCTTTGCAGAAGGACTGAAGTGACCACAAATTTTTAAAATCACTGTCTCCACGTCGTACTAAAGTTTATGGGTACAAAATCTTCGTGCATTGTGAAGAATATGTGCAGCACAATTTGCTTTTAATATATTTTTATTTTTTGATAACAAAGTTGAATAAACAGAATGATGTTTGCCAAAATTTACGTTTGTGTTATCAGCCGAAAAAGCTGATACTTTTGATAACTGAAGATTGTATTTGCTTAAGGTTTCCATTACCATCTTTGATATATTATCAGAGCATTCGTTATTATTTTCAATGAAATCTAAAAGTTTATTTTGAACTCCTTTTTTAAGGAAAATTTTCCGGTTGTTTTTTATCTGTGGCAATAGAAAAATACCACTTGGTTATTAAAATGTCGTTAACCATATTTTCTACGGAGTGTGGAGCCAGTACATGAACAAGAGCTTCTGCTTTTGTTCTACTGCAATCTAGTTTTTGGAGGAATCAGTTTATTTGAAGAGTCCATAGAGTTGTAGCTAAGAGAATGCTTAACAGTATGTTATACTATTGAAACTTCAGCCGCTGTCACCTTTTGAATTCTTATTAGGGTTTGCCAGTTTTATTTTTAGAAAAAGCGGGACAAAAGTGAAAAAAATTCCAAAATTACGGGATTTTCAAAAGTTTCGCGGTATAAAATCGCGCGGTACGCGTGATTTAATTTAAAAAATCGGGACAAACCCGCGAAAAGCGGTACGAATGGCAACACTAATACATACATATGTACAATGTTATATATAAAGAAAAAATCTATATATAAAGAAAACAGTTTTCTATCAGTTTGTTATACATATATTGCCTCCATTCACTTTACTTATCCACTAGGATGTCTCGCAAAAAAATTTCACCGTACACCACCGAATGAAAAGTATTATTGCAAGGCAATTAAAAAAATTTGCCGATTGTAGGGGTCGCCAAAATACATTTTTCGTTATATCTTCGGGATTTATAGTCGGATATAAAAGTGTGATGCATCGATGTTTTTGTCTCGAGGAGACCAATTTTTTGCTTCAATACTCATTGACCTCAAATATCCCGTTCTAGTATTTACCCACCAGATCTCAGTTCCTACCACCCTAATTTAAAAAAATTAAAGCTCTCAAGATATTAAACTTTTGCTAAGGAAGTATTTCAATAATTCCAGCAGAACCATTTTAATTTTTTTTCATTAAATGCTCTATTCAGATCATTGCTTGGCAAACAGAAAGAAAGAAACAGAATCTGGCCATGAAGTGTCGGAGAATACATTCAGAATTGCATACACTGCAAGTTTATTATATTAACAGTTTTTAAAATGCTTTCAGGTCCGACTGTAAATACCGAAGATGTAACGAAAAATGTATTTTGGGGATCCCAACGTTCGGCAAAAACAAATAATAATTTTTTTGAAACTGCCTTGCAACAATACTTTACATTGGCTAGAGCACCACGATTTTGTTTTGCTTGTAAGGGTGACGGTCTATTGCAGGGTGCACAATGTATGAGTGTTTTGGGCATATACAATAGTCCAATTCACAGTCTTGTGCAATTGTCTTGCATCGTAGCATGTGCAAAATGGTATAGTATATTGATAATTGCCACTTCAAAATTCTTAGTCGTGAGTATCAACATAATATACCATTTTGCACATGCTACCATGCAAGACCATTTGCACAAGATTGTGAATTGATCTAGTAAAAAATTTGATTTCTATATATGTACATATCTCAATTGTTGTTAATTTTTTTTTATTTAAAAAAATTGGACTTGTGATGATTTTTTTCTTCAAAATATGATTTTCTTTCCGACAAATGATGATTTTCTTCGCAAAACTTCTGGCAGCCCTGAGTGGAAACCCTTTTTGGTATAGGTGGTTATATGCAGCATGCAAGCATATCGCACTTGATATGTCTGGCCATTTCCAATTAACGTTGCCAGGAACCATAAGTTTGCGGACTTGTCCGTCCGTAAGAATAGAACGCATTGCGTCAACGGCGGCATTTGCCTTGGCCAGGCTACATTTAAGCTCTTTTATCTAGGTCTCTAAGCTTTGAACTTTTTTTTAAATACTGCTCTACATAGGTTAGAGTTACCGGTCTAAAATAAAATATATATTTTGTTAAAAGGATCCGAATAAAATTTTATTAAAGAAAATTGATTAGTATTTGGTTTTCTGCGTACATCTTTTTTACGGACTGCTGTTCAAAAGCATCATTTGTAATAGGAGTACTAGAGCAGATTTCTTCAAATGATGGGTGATAAATTACTTTCACATTATTTCCTGATGATGATAAGTAAATCCTTAGTTCATTATCATCATTTATAAAGGGAGTTTGACACATTTCTGCAACTGACTACAAAGAAATCCCATCATTTTCAATAGGAGCTGTGTGGCACATTAAAGATTGTTGATGTGTCTCAAAATGATATGCATCTGCTGGCAACAATGCAACTGGATTGTTGACCGGTATTCTAAATTATATATATATGTTATTGTAATAACTAATAAATAAATACTACTATAAAATATAATAATATACAAAATAAAACAGACATTACATTGGTACAGCATCCGGCAACAACACAGTATTTCGTACGGTTTTTATAAAGGCTGATGGCGGAAAATGATCCATACAAACTATGGCGTTTCTAGAAAAGGCCAGACCGCAAATTTTGGTCCACTTACTTCTGCGGTTATCGTTCGGAACACGGAAGAAACTTCCACTTCCACGTTTTTGTTTTTTTTTTGCCATATGCAGCAACTTTTCATTTTTATATATTATGCATACATATATATACAGTACATATAAACTTTTTCACTAAACTTGCTTTTTTTCTTGATAAGAAATATTCACAAAAATTATTTCAATTGCACCTTTTTCACACTTTCTTTTTAACTTTATAACTGTAATTTTTAGCGTTGGATCCAGTATTTGTAAACATAAACTAGTTTTGACATACGAGCCACCAATTCGCCTTTAATTAGGTAACAAAAATAGAACAGCTTATAAATCGGCCTTGCTCTAGACCAGCGATCCCCACACACATACATTCATACTTATGTTTGTGTTGATTGTTTGTTTTTGAGCGTAATTTATCTTTAGTTCACTCTATTAGGGTTGCCAACATTTATTTGTCTCTGACCACGAAAAATAAATTTCAATTTTAGTTAATTATTATTTTTCGAACTGTATTTGTTTCTATATTCATATGAATTGAATAGGCTAAAGTTCGTAACGCTTTTTAAGCCAAATTACATGTGATAATTATTAATGAACAAATAACATCAAAGTTAGTTGTAAATATTCTGACAACAACACATAGTTGAACGGAACAGCCAGCCGTTTTCGAAGGCCACTAAACCTTCCTCATCAGCGTTCTTCTGTGTTTTGGTCCACTGTGTGTGGTGTCAGTTGATGTAGATGTCTGCCTTATATACGAAACTTTATTGCAAATGGAATATGTGAATTGGTTTGATTCATTGCATTTTTCATATATATGTTAGGTAATGAAGGCTGAAAATTTACCATCTTCCATATATATTACAACAGTCTTACCATTGTCGTTTGTTCCTTACTAACTATGCACATGTTTGTTAATTTGCTTATTTTTGTTTTACTTAAGACAAACTTTTTTGGTTTGTTACTATTAAGTATATTTTTATTTTTTGATTTTTGCCACAAGCCAATGACTATTAATTTTAGTTAATTATTATTTTTCGAACTGTATTTGTTTCTATATTTTTATGAATATAATAGGCTAAAGTTCGTAACGCTTTTTAAGCCAACTTAAACTGACACCACACACGGTGGACCAAAACACAGAAGAACGCTGATGAGGAAGGTTTAGTGGCCTTCGAAAACGGCTGGCTGTTCCGTTCAACTATGTGTTGTTGTCAGAATATTTAGAACTAACTTTGATGTTATTTGTTCAATAATAATTATCACATGTAATTTGGCTTAAAAAGCGTTACGAACTTTAGCCTATTCAATTCATAAGTAAATTTCAATTTGTTATTTTTATTTGAATTCAAATAAAAGCTTAGTCTTTTGCAAAAAAAAAAATTAATGAGGATTTTTATAAAACAAAAAGACGTTGACAAATTTTGTGTGTTGTGTTTTTGTTATTTATATTTTTTTCCATTAAAATACCTCAACGTTTAGCGTTTTCGTTTTACAAACAATAAAGAAATTTTGATGCGTGATTATAAATTTTTATTTAAATTTTGTTTTGAATTTGTTTTTATTCGAAGAAAACGATTTACAGAAACTTTATGAACAATTGCCTTTCTTTAAAAAAAAGGTTTGATTGCGCAATACAGTGCATTGTCATAGTGAGCACTCAGCTTTACCGAAGTAATTTTATGCAAAGAAAAAAGCGTTCTCCCACTCTAATTTAATCACTTTGGTCATTGTTGTCTAGTAAGAAACAACTACACAACCTGCTCACATGAATAGTCTAAAGGCTCAGCTAGCCGACTGTACAGTAACAGCAACAGTAGGAAACAGCTGATCGATATTGTTATGTCAAAAGTAATGTAAATGGTTATAGAGATGTAATGTAACGTAACCTACTACTCATATAAAAATATCGATCAGCTGTTTCCTACGTTACTTTTACATTACATTACCGTCGGGTAACTGAGCCTTAAGATCAAAATGGTAACCCTGTTTACAGAAAATGAAGGTAGAAATACATAACACGCGTTTGTTCGTCGATGAATATCGTGCGCTTGAAAACTTTACCGCATGAAAAATGGCAAGTTACACATCACGCGTTACAAATGCCTTTTATTTCAGTTTTTTATCTGTTTTTACATTGAAAAATGATCTTGGAACATTTTCAATTCCTTTTTGTGCAATACTGTATAATTTTCAAACTCTTTTTTAAGATTTTCGTTCAAGATTCTAATTTTTTTTAATTTCTTCTTTTTTATTGTCGGCCGATTAGTTGTCAAAACAGCACAACGCGTTAAAAAGTTGAAAGTTAACCGACTTTCTGCGGCAAACGCGTCAAAGAGTTTGGTATGTAACTTGTCGTATGCAAAAACACTATTTCAACTTTTTTTTTTGACAGATGCCTACAGTTCGCACGTGCACTAACGCGTGTTATTTAACTTCACCTTAAGCGAATATGCGCGGTTTTGAAGATCGCTGTTCTAGACGAATCCAGAAGAGCGAAGTGGAGTAATTTGTGCAAGACGGACTTTAAAACATGTACTCGGATGTGCACCGACCACTTTTCTAAGGACGATGTTATAACTGCTGGATGTCGTTTTTATTTTATGCCTAACGCTATGCCAATCGTACAGCAACAAAAAGAATCAACAGCGCAGTGCACTGGTATACTGCTTATTTGCAGTTCCATTTCTTGCCCAATGGAGTATCAAGTGCAGCAGCAAAAAGGATCAAGAGCGCAGTGCACTGATATACTGCCTATTTGTAGTTCCATTTCATGCCCAATGGAATATCAAGTGCAGCCATTGGAAACATCTTTGCAAGATTTACGTTTTTTTCAGTGGAAGAAATGGCAAAAAGCGCAGCTTTCAAGTCTCCAAAACAAGTTTTTAAAGAAGAGGAATGTCAAACTGAGTAAGCGACACAAAATATTTATGTATGTACATTAATGCTTTTTAATTCTTATAATAAGGAGATAATATTGTACGTATTTTTTAATAAGTTTGTAATACGAGTAGTAAATTTGTTATCTTAGTCCTTAAATTTTTGATATAGTATCAAAAAGTACCTGGGAGAAAAGTCGTCAATTGGAGTCAGAAAATGGGGAATTAAGGTTTAAGCTCCTCGAAGTGGAGCTGTTGATTCAAGTTCGGCATTTAACGACGCCATGCCATATAAAATGGAAATGGGTTGATATTTCTGCTGATATTTGCTTGCACGCATCGGAAACAAGAGCGTACTGTCTAGGGTTGTCAGTTTTATTTTTCAAAAAAGCGGGACAAGTTAAAAAAAAATTTAAAAATCACGGGATTTTCAAAAGTTTCGCTGTACAAAAAAACTTTTAAATATTTCTACTTTAAAGAATATATTTATTAACATTTTAAAAAGCATTTAAAAATATACATACATTTTTCTTACATCGAGTAAAAATTAACCAATGTAAACATAACAGTTGGATTTGAAAACAAAACAAAATAAAAAATTTTCATTGGCAAGTATTTTAACATTCAGGGCTATCATGAATAAAATTCCACGTGAAATTTTTCCCAAGGAAAAATTCCAACTAATAGCAAATAATAGGGAAAACAAAAAATTGTAATTGGAAAAGGGAGAAATTTCACATGGAATTTTTTTCATGATAGCCCTGATTAATTTATAGACATAAGATCGGTTTACAGTACCCAGGCGAATTCGTCATCTACTACATATGTATACGGCGTGAATTATAGTCTTTGAATCTATTAAGATGCACTTTTTCTTTATTAGTTGAAAGTTTCTGCAGTTAAATTAAAAATCATAAAATAAAACTTGAAAAAAGTGGAATTGTAAATCCCGCGCGGTGCGCGAGTTACTTACCCACTCTATATCTAATAGTAATTGCTGGTAAAGTGTAGTGAACCTAATAGCTTCAATTACATCTTTAAATTCCGTTCCAACACTTTGCCAGACAGTAACATCAGCATTTATATAAATATGTTTATGGTGCTTACCTTTAATTAAATATAAGTTTAAAGTTACATTTTTGGAATCCCACATTTTGGTGGAATGATTTTATATCAGTGATGGGAAATGAGATTTGCATTTCGGTATCAAAAACAAATTTTTTTAGTACTTTTTTGATCCCGAGAGTACCAAAAATTATAATATTTCTTATTTAAATTTTATTAACAAAAAATTATAAGAAATTCATTTACAAAAAAAAAGGAACACATAGGTACAAATATACAAATAGGTGTAGCCTGGATTAGACTTAATACTGTTGGAACATAAAGCTTGCCTCCGTATTCCATAGCTCGCCAAAGCTAAAGCTAAATTCGACCGCTAAAATGCTGAACAAATAGAAAATTTTAAATTTTTGGCGATGACATAAAGCAATAAAATTTCGGCGAATTACATTTTTAAGCCATTACCTGATTCATCAATACCCGTTTGAAAATTGCATTCGTAGCCGAAAATCGACAAATTGATTTTATGGATTCTTAGCGATAGAGATTTAGCTTTAGCGAGTTACAGAATACGATGGCTGTTGATATATATTTTGTTTTTATGAAATTTTGGTAAGAGAAAATCCTTTCGACATTTACAGAGGAGTGAGGCATGGATAAAATTCCGTAAGCTACTCTCGATATATCAGGAAACATGTATTCATCTAATGCGTTTTTATATAAGCCAATGCTCTATATTGGTTGTTAATATTTCAAATTATTGTTCTTTTCTTTTTTTTCTTTTCCCTGAGAACATTTTAATTAAAAGTGGTATAATGATATTGGTTTAACAGATAAAATACTTTCTGGGGGAAACTTACTAAACCAAACTAACATTTTATTGTCAAAGTCCACTTTTGCCCTTAGAACTTAATATAAACTTTTTAAAATTTTCTTTAAACTGATTTAAAACAGTTGTTTCAATAGATCAACTTCTGCGCCACATAAAATATCATTGAATGAAATATGGTTTTCGTTGATATTTAATTGTGGTTACACTTTTCTAAAAGATCTTTACTTATAAAGCTTCGTTCTATTTGTCGAAAAAACAATTGAATTCTTGGTAAAATATATGCATGCGCGAGTCTTCTGACTGCATTTCTAAGTTGCCCGTGAGAGTATCAAATTTCTTAGGGGAGTACTACGGTACTTTTTCATGTCAAATAGTATCAAAAAAAGTACGATCGTACCACCTTTCCCATCACTGTTTTATATTATTATATTTTTATATTTTAAAGTTCAGTCTTAAGATTCATTCAATAAAGGACAGTTGTCCAAAAGAACATCCGTCACTAGAAATTAAATGTTTGCTTTAGTTTTATTTCAAAATAAATACAAAAGCCAAATATAATTGGCGCAGTCGGTAAACGGCCAAAGTTAAAAAAAAATCAAAAATAAAAGAATAGTAGACTTCTTTGAACTAAAGTTCATTTAAAAAGTGCTTTTCAATACAGACTTGATTGTATGTAAACAAAAACTGTTAATTGCTAAAAATAAAATAAAAAGAATTGTGAGAATCGTATATTAAATTGTACAAATATTCAAAATAAATCTGAAATATAGACACAATGAATAAATTCGACGTCAACAGAGATTTAAAAGAACAAAGAATTAGTGAGTTGGAGATTGTTCTGCGGCAGCAAGAAGAGAAAATTATGCAGCAGACCGAACAACTTAAGGTACAACAACAACAACTGCATTTAGAGCAGCAACAACGAGAACAGCTACAACAACAACAGCAGCAAATACATCAGGTACAACAACAACTGCATTTAGAGCAGCAACAACAACAACAGCAGGAATTACATCAGGTACAACAACAGCAGGAATCACATCAGGTACAGCAACAGCAGATTCATAAGCAGAATTACATTCCAATGGAACCCAAAGACATAATTCAACAGTTTAGACAAATTCGACCGCTAAATAACAACCATAGCATCAATGGATTCATAAAATCCATCGAGATGTTAATCGATCTTTGTGGAGGTAACACCGCATTAATTAAGTTTGGGATCCAGATAATAATAAACGAAAAAATCACTGCAGACTTCGCAACATATATAAGGCAACTTGGAGACATCTCATGGGATCAATTAAAAGCAAAGTTGAGGGCCCAAGCCAGGCCAAAGACATCGTATGCCGAAATTTTTAACAGGTGTCGATACATTAAAGTAAGTAATTTAAGAGAACTTTTTGAGTGTTTTGAATTAGCTAAAAATGAAATAAGTGAAATTTGCGAACTGGATGACAATAAATCTATGTTATATAGGTCAGAAAATGTAGACAGGGACTTAGTAAATATATTAATTGAAAAAATAGATGGACCACTCAGAGTTCATCTAGACGAAAGTTTGACACTGAACGACATAGTAAACAAATACACTAAACTTAGATTGCTAGACGATAGTAGGGCTATTGACAGTAGGCATAAAGCAAATAAAAATATCAGCAATAATTACTATAGGAACAAGGTGAACGGACATCAAAATTTTAATCAAAACTACAACCGGCAAAAGTCCGAGTTAAAACCTAATAACAATTGGAAAAACTCTGTGACAAACAGCTCTCAATATGGGCCAAGTTATAGTTCTAAAAGAAATTATTTTCAGGAAAAAAGCAGTGGAAACTTTGGAAGAAATCAACAGGATAGATACCGTCAGAATAATAATGTAGGGAACTGGCAAAATAAGACTAATAGGTATAATGAGGGAAATAACTTTCAAAACCACCAAATAAATGAAAGGTGTTCGAATAGGACAAGGAACTCTCATATGAGTGTAGATCAGCAAACTACACATATGGACATAGGAAATGGAGAGGAAAAAGAGGTAAATTTTTTAATGCAGCATCCCCAATCCAATTACCGATAGTGATACTTACTATTGGGAAACAAAAAATACGATTTTCAATTGATACTGGCTCTTCAACTAGTATTATTAAACCTCACGTTTTGAAAGAACATTTTCAAATAGAAGAATTAATGAAACCCGTTCAATACAGAACAATTAACGGCACAAACATAATTAAATTTAAAGTTGTAACTCCCTTTCCAAAAGAATTTTTTGCTCAGGGAACTGTGAGTTGGAAAATTATTAATTTCTGTAATAATAAATATGATGGAATTATTGGACAAAATTTTTTGATACCCCTTAAGGCAAATATAAATAATGAACATGGTTATATAGAAATTTTTGGCAACAAATTATTTTTCGAGGAAATGTTTTGTTCCTTCTTTTATGAGAATATAAGCGTATTAGAACCAGTTGCAAAAACAAATGTCGTAGACAAACTTGATTTTTGTCACTTAAATGAAGAGGAAAGAAGAGAAATCAAAAATCTTCTTACTGAGTTTAAAGATTTATTTTATGTAGAAGGCGATAATCTTTCAGCCACAACCCAAATAGAACATCAAATCGTTACTACAATTGACAAACCCCTTTATTCAAAAACATACAGATATCCACAAGTTCATGAAAACGAAATAAACAAACAAATAAAAGATATGTTAAAACAAAACATTATTCAAGAGAGCAATTCTGCTTACAACAGTCCTCTATGGATTGTACCTAAAAAAGCCGATAATTCTGGAGAGAAAAAATGGCGATTAGTAGTAGACTATCGCAAACTAAATGAATTCACAGTAGGAGATAGGTACCCTATACCTAACCTTAACAGTATTTTAGACAAATTAGGCAGAGCCCAATATTTTTCGACTGTGGACCTGGCAAAAGGTTTCCATCAAATACTCCTTAAGGAGGAAGATCGAAAGAAGACGGCATTCTCTACACCCTATGGGCATTAGGAATTTATTCGAATGCCTTTTGGCCTTCGTAACGCACCATCAACCTTTCAGAGATTGATGAATTCTGTACTAAAAAAATTTATAAACAGGACATTTGTAGTGTATATGGATGACATTTTAATATTCAGTTCATCCTTAGTGGAACATATCGATAATATAAAAGATATATTTAAAACCTTAAGGAAGGCTAAGCTAAAGATACAAATTAACAAGTGTGACTTTCTCAAGAAAGAAACACAGTTTTTGGGTCACGTATTAACAATTAATGGTATAAAACCAGATCCTAAAAAATCTCAATAATACAGAATTTGAAACTTCCAAGTAACGCAAAACAAATTAAGTCGTTTTTAGGAATGACCGGATTCTATAGGAAATTTATTAACAACTATGCCAAAATTGCATACCCAATGACCAAGTATTTGCAGAAAAACACAAAAATTAATATGAATGACCCTAGCTATATAGTGGCTTTTGAAAAACTTAAGGAGCTTATAACGAGTTCACCCATACTTAGATATCCAAATTTTACAAAACGTTTCAAAATCGTCACTGATGCAAGCAATAATGCAATTGGAGCCGTCTTGACTCAAGATGGGCACCCAGTAGCATATGCTTCGCGAACGTTGAACAAACACGAAACAAACTATGCAACAATTGATAAAGAATTGTTGGCAATAGTTTGGGGTGTTAAATATTTTAGGCCATATATTTATGGGAAAGAATTTGACTTAGAAAGCGACCATCAACCACTGAAGTGGCTCATAAGTAAATATGCGGGCAAAGATATAAGCCCTAGGCTACAGAGATACCTCATTGATTTAGGCGAATATAATTTTAAGATAGAATATATATAAAACGAGATAAATACATCAGAGGAATTGATGGACGGCAGTGAAACAAGCAATATTGAAGGTTCTTTAGATGTTGAGACTGCACACTCTCAAGAGGAGGATCTCCACGATGGCATTCCAATACTGGATACGGTAGTAAATCGTTTTAAAACTCAAATCATTGTAGTGGATATTAAAGAAAAAGACATTGAAACGGTTTTTGGCAATAAAAGAGTTTTTATAGACAGACATGACATTACAAATAATAACATATCCAATATTTTAAGAAGGGAGATTGCTAAAGGAAAAATAGGAATTTTTTCTAAATTAAACGATCATTGAATATTACGAGGTTCAACTAAAGTTGATAGAGGAATTCCCAGATAGAAACAACTTTAAATTAATAAAGTGTTCTTTTTTTGCTAGAGATATTGAGGATGATATTGAACTCAATAAACAGATATCATTGTTTCATAAATACGAAAGTGGACACTCAGGTATTGTAGCTACCTATGAGAGCATCAAGCATAAGATATACAATCCACATTTGAAATTATCAATACATAAAATAATAAATAACTGTCACATTTGTTCGTCAGCTAAGTATGACAGAAAGCCAATAAAAAATAAGTTCAAAATAACTGAAACCCCTTCTACTACAAACGAAATAATCCACGTCGATACTTACGTAAACAGTAAACACTCATTCATAATTTTTATCGACAAATTTTCAAAACACGTAATTTCATTCCATTTGATCGACAGAAATAGTCAAACCCTAGTTAGAAAAATTAGAGCATTTTTAGCCATTAAAGGCAATGTTACCAAATTTGTGTTAGACAATGAATTCAATAATGTCAATGTAAGGAACTACCTTGATCAAGAAGGAATTCAATATCATTTTACGAAACCGAATAGCCAAACCGGTAACTCTGACATTGAAAGATTTAACAATACGGTCACAGAAAAAGTTAGAGCCCTTAATTTGGAAGAAAAACTTCCAATGAATACTCAATTCCTTAAGGCAATAAAATTCTATAATAGCACTTATCATAGCGCAATTAAATGTAGTCCTATAGATGTACAAAATAAATTGATCGACCATACCATTACAAAACAAAGACTAAAAGATGCAAAAATTAAAAAAATCCAAAAAATAAATAAATCCCGTGAAAACTACATAGAAAACAGAGAAGAAGGCTTTATAAAAAACTATAAAAGCCTAAGGCATAAGGAACAACCAAAGTTTATTAAAAAGGTTTTGGAAAATGTACATGAATCCAACATTAAAAGACCTTGCAAATATGCAGTTGACCGTATAGACAAAACGAATCCTAATAGTGATGAAGACGATGTTGATTTTGAGCATTTGTTGGAACGTTTTAAAAACCTTAAAAGACGTTTTAGAAACGACTAGTGCCCAGAAAAAAAAATCTTTAGAAAACGCTCTTATCGTTAGTATTAAAATCCTTTTAAATTTGCAGATCCTGATAGTAATGGTAATGATGATCCTAGCAACTGAGACACAGGGAACACTGCGGATTAATCCAATCACTGAGAAGTCAGGTTATGCACAAATTAGGGTAGGAAAAGTTGAGGTGATAAACCAAACGTTTACAGTATTGCACTTGGTTGATACCAAGGAATTATATCAGATTTTGAATCAGGTCGAGAGTAATATGAAAAATTTATACCTTGATAATATGAAAATGATTGAAACAGAAATAAAAATTGTAAAATCTAAATTAAAATCAATCACTCCGTCAGAAATAAGGAGAAAAAGGGGAATGTTTAATTTTATTGGACATGCTTATAAGTGGCTAGCTGGAGTTATGGATGATGATGATCGCCAAGAAATTTTTGAGCATCTTGGTGTAATCGATGAAAATAATCATAATACAATAGCCGCAGTTAATAAACAAATTTATATAAACACACAGTTTAATGATTCGATACAAACTTTAAAATCAGCAATAGAAGAGGACAGAACAAATATTAAAAATGCATTCATGAGTTTTAAGATTAGACAGAGCGAAATTATTCAAAGACTTTTGTATGCAGACCAAATGTTCAAACTTAATTACCTTAAAGGGAAAATTGAACATATTCAAGATAACATTGCTTCCGCTAAAAATCACATTTTTCACCCAAGCATCTTAACATCATAAGAAATTGATAAATTCCAAATTGATTTATTTAAATTGAAATCCATGAAAGCTGACATTTTAAATTACAAAGACGGAATTCTGATTATTGCAATAAAAATTCCAATTGACTACATTCAAACTGACTTAAAAATGATTACAGCCTTACCAAATAAACATTATATGGAAATTAACGAGCCAAATAGCTATATTATTGAAATTGAACACAATGTTTTCACTTATGAGGAGAATGTATACATATCTCAAAAATTTAAAACACTGCACTCTGTTAAATAACTGTAATTTTAAGTTTAATAATGCGACTGTCATAGAAACGTTTGAAGACGATATGATTTTAATAAAAAATGCCAACGGCTTAGAAATTATACAGGACTGTGACGATCGAAAGCTAAAAATTAATAAAAATTATTTACTTTTCTTTTATGATTGCGAATTAAAAATTAACAGCCAGATCTTCAAGAATAATAGAATAGCTTTTCAGGACAGATACTTTTACCCGAATAACAACTTTTCAATTTCTAATATAACACCAATTAATTTTAAGCAAATAGAACTAAGAAACTTTGAGAATGTAAAAGAAATAGAGGAACTGAAAGTCCACAAAAATATTTCTTACGGAATAAACATAGTATTTGTGTTTGTAATTATAATTATATTAATTTTCATAATAAAAAGTAGAAATAGTAATATAGTTAATAAAACAAAAATTATAAATAAACCAGAAATAAAAGACATTGAATTAGAAGATATCTTAAAAAAATACAGACCTAAGTAATAAGTAAACCTTTAAATTTTCATAAAAAAAAAAAAACATGAAAAAATTTAAAAACCACTAAAGAAATTAAACCAAGCAGAAACAACTTAACTTTAATTGTACTTGCAATTGTAAATAGATTTATTAAATTACAAAAAAAAAAAAAAAATCTGAAGAAAATATAATAAAAAAAAAAAAAAACTAAAAATATGATATATAAAACCCAGGAGTGTTTTAAACAAGGGGTGGAGGAGTTACGTACCCACTCTATATCTAATAGTAATTGCTGGTAAAGTGTAGTGAACCTAATAGCTTCAATTACATCTTTAAATTCCGTTCCCACACTTTGCCAGACAGTAACATCAGCATTTATATAAATATGTTTATGTTGCTTACCTTTAATTAAATATAAGTTTAAAGTTACATTTTTGGAATCCCACATTTTGGTGGAATGATTTTATATTATTATATTTTTATATTTTAAAGTTCAGTCTTAAGATTCATTCAATAAAGGACAGTTGTTCAAAAGAACATCCGTCACTAGAAATTAAATGTTTGCTTTAGTTTTATTTCAAAATAAATACAAAAGCCAAATATAATTCGCGTGATTTAATTTAAAAAATCAGGACAATCCCGCGAAAAGCGGTACGAATGGCAACGCTAGTACTGTCACTTATACAGGAATGGTTTCCTCTACCTCATGTAACAACCTTGCAACGTTGGCGCGATAAAGTTAATGTACCGCCAGGAATTCTAAACGCCGCACAGTGTTCGATTTCAGAAATTAGGAGGTCAAAAAAAATAGGAGTTAATTAAAAATTTAAATTAACCGCAGTTTGCAAGCGAAGACAAAGACTAGCTTAAAACTATAGGATTCTTGTATATATTTCAGTTAGTATGCTTATAACGGTACTGTAAATGACATGTTAAAAGAAAAAAAAAACACAAAAATACTATGCGTATTTTATGCAAATTCAAAAGTAAATAGAATGCGCTGTAGAGGCGATATTAAATTTTTTTATTCAATTGTAACTTTTACCTCTTTTTTAACTAACACACAAAAACACATTATTTTCTAATAAATGATAAGTATTTTATTAAGTGTTTTCTTAAGTGAGTTTTATTTTAAATTTTTACCAAACAAATTAATTTTGTCAGACGAAATCTTTTTATATCCACCCGTTTCACCACATCCATAAACGTTTTTGTAATCTTTCAACCTTGCTGTAATAGACTTTATATAAAATTCCTGCCCCAAGCTGCCCCATTAAATTTTTTTCCAAAGTACAATATGAGCAGCAACTCATTATTATTTTTTATATTATTGTTAATTAATGAAATTTCTCTTACTTTTATTGTTGTAAAATATGTGTGAACATAAATTTAATGTACATACATTGTGAATACCCAAAACATATAAATAAATTTTGTAAAATATTCTTAATTTATGCAATTTCTTTTACTCTTATTATTGTAAAATATGTGTGTACATAAATTTAAAGTACATACTTTGCGAATACCCCTAATTTAAATACAAATTTAGT
Organism: Tachina lurida; assembly: GCA_944452675.1. Lineage (NCBI taxonomy): Eukaryota > Metazoa > Arthropoda > Insecta > Diptera > Tachinidae > Tachina > Tachina lurida. Next base: position 40,817,905 of record OX101754.1, read on the forward strand.
ATCCAAATACAAAATATTAGGACTCTATCTTAATTAATTACAAATTTATGATTTTTGTCGTCCTAAATTCTTAAATCGAACACTGTGCGATGATACCAATTTAACGCTTAATACGTTTTGTGCAAAATTTATTTAAGACAAAGGTTTAAACAAATTAAATTTTTTTAGCTTAACAGCGCAACTCAAAAAGTAAATTAAAAAAAGAAAAACTTAAAACTTTTTTAAATTATTTTTTTAATATAAAGAACTATAAATCAGTGATTGTTTTTACGATTAACACTTTATAAATATGTATAAGCTGATAAAAGAACATCTTTTTCTTTTTTGCAAAAAACACAAGAATATCTAATACGAGTAAACGCTCTTATTAATATGTTATAAACGCTACATTCTGGGAAGTATTACAAATGGAAATGCCTGCCTTAATCAGACTACAACCTGTAAAACTACTTTTTTTTACTTACATACATACTTACGCATTATTTCTTGACTTCCTAATATAGATGTCATACGAGTAGATTTCACTAAAAGTATTTTATAGTTCGGCAAGCGCCCCAAAAGAAGAAATGCTTGTACTCGTTTTCTCATCTGCCCTTAATTCTAAAAACACACAAACAAAATGCCAAACACTTGCTTCGTCATCATTTCAAAACGCTGATAAAATTGGTAAGAAACAAATTTGTAAAAAAATAACTGGCTCAGATATGTTTTTCCCGACATATACACTTCGTTCAAAGAAAAGTCTTGCTACTGTATTAACAAATATAAAAACCAAGTGCCGCAAAGCAATTTTCTCATCTGCCTTTAATTCTAAGAAAACACCAACAAAATACCAAACCCGCGCTTCGTCATCATTTCATAACGCTGATAAAATTGATAAAAAAGAAAATTGTAAAAAACTAACTGGCTTAAATATGTTTTCCCCGACATATACTCTTCGTTCAAAGAAAAGTATTGCTACAGTTTTTACAAGGCAAGGCAATTTTTAGAGAAAGCACTGAAATATTAACATCTTTCGAAGAAAAATTAGAAAAAACCACTTCCGAAAAGTTGCTCAAATCTCTCCCCAAAGAAAGTGCTTGCAAAAAATTAGTTACACCCAACGAAATATGCAATTTTTCCGGCAATGTTGAATTTATAACAAAAAAAAAAAAACAGAATGTCTTCTTAAGTCTAGAAATGATAACATAATTGCAAACAATGGCTCGAATTCTAATCCTACACGCAAACATAAATTTCAAAAAGATTCAATAGGAATAAAATCCCAACCAGCCCGTGCTACGTCATCGCCTGCTACAAACTCGTCTAAAGAATCTATAGAAGAGAAAAAAGCTATAAAAACATCATCGACATATACACTTCGGTCAATCCAAATATCACCTACTTTTCCAAAAACAAAACGCCACACACGTAATGCAATTTCGAGAAAAACCACTGACATAGAAACTATTACTAGCGGAAATTCTGAAAAGAAAAAAAGAGAAGACAAAACATCTCCTAAAAATGTAATTCGTTCAAAAACATCATCGACATTTACACTTTTGTCAAACAAAATTTCACTTACTTCTACAAATATAAAACTTTAGTCCCGTAATGCAATTTCTAGAAAAAGCACTGACATAGAAACATCTACCATCGAAATTTTTGAAGCAATCAAAACAAATACTTTGTTAAATTTGCCCATGTCTCTCTCCAAAGCAGAATTTGCCTTTAACGAAAGTGCTTCAACTTCTCATTTTGAGCCAGTTTCTTGTAATATCAGTGAACTTAGCAATTGTTTCGAAGTTTGCCCACTCATAACAAATGAAAGTTTGTCTACTTTTTTCCGGAAGCAACAAATAATATTATGAAGTATTCTGATAACAAATCGATGCAAGAACATGAATTGCCAACGTTTTGTTCTCCAAACATTAATAATGAGCAGCGTGAAATTGTAGTGAGATTGTGGAAGCCCGTTAGAGAAACTATAACTGTGACAATTAATGTGCTTATACAAGATTCAATTGCAGTACCCAATTCAAATCAAAAGGAATTGGATATTGATGAAAATGTAAGCATGGGTACCGAGCAATATTTCACAGCTCCACTGAAATTAGACCAAGTCTAGATAACAATTGAACTACACGCCATGAAAGCGTTATATATAATTCTACCGAAATAAGCAACTTTTCAAACAACAGTGCACTTGTACCGAATGAAAGCTTATCTGAATACATGCCAAACTCAACAGATGATGTCACAATTGCAAGCAATAATAATGTGTCCTTAGAAGAGATTGAAAAAAGTGTTAACGAGATTAAATCACCTTTAAATATAACTAAAGTTACAGTTCCGTACAGTAGCCAATCAAAAAAACACTTTTCCGTTTTCTGCAAAACACTTTAAACAAAACTTGCACGGTATTTTTTGCTTAAGCACAAATTCGAAAAAGAAATAAAAGCAATTTCAAGTTTATCTAAAAAGCACATTGATCGCTTAAAAATGTTTAACAAGTTAAGAAAAGATGGAGACTTTTGACACAAAACAACTCAATCGTTAAATATTGGTATATTAATTGTTAGTAGGCAACAAAATTCCAAGGCAAAACATGATTCTGATGGCTACGTTTGTTGCCGAAATTGCAAGGGTTTTTTTTTCAAAAATATCTTTAAAATTTCATATGCGTGGGTGTGAAAAACATCTGAAAACGATCGTTCAAACATGATACAAAACAGGAGAATGACGCAATATATACACGAAGAAGCAAATGAAATTCTCAAAACCAAAATTTTTCCCGTTTTGAGAAATGACGAAGTTACAAATGCTATTCGGTATGACGATCTTATTATTAAATATGGCAATAAAATGTTCCAAAACTATACACTTATCCATTAACATGACATGATTCGGCCAGAGCTAAGGCTATTAGGAAGATTTAAAATTTGTGTTCAAGAATTGTGCTCTGATATAGAAAACATTAAAGAAATCTTTAAGCCACAGATGCACGACACATGTATAAAAGCAGTACATAAAGTTACAAAATGGGATAACACATCAATGTGGTTTAAAACTCCCGCCGTAGAACAGAGTTTAACTTCTCTAACAAAAAAATGTGGCTACAAACAAAAAACTGAGTTCATAAAAATACAGGAAGATAGTCTTAAAAAGAACGTCGAAGATTTTCTACAATTATGGGAGGAAAAAGTACCAGTACTCATCAATAAAAAAGCTTACGAAGACCAGGAAAATCAAAAGCGTATTAAAAAAATTGTTTTACCCTCTAAAGAAGGTATACATAAGGAAGTTGTATATTTTCCTAAAAACGAAATTATGACACAAATTAAAGTCTTACAAGTTAAATTTTGTAGCCAATCGTGGATAGATTTGATAAAAGCTACATTGATTTGTATTCAAATTTTTAATCGAAGAAGAGCAGGAGAAATGGAAAGGCTTACGCTATCTAATTACAAAACCAAAGAAGTCATAACAGATAGCGTGGAAGAGGCTCTTTTAAAAGAAATGTCCGCTGGATCACTTCAATTTGCAAAGCAAATCAGAGGAAAATTGGGAAGGACAGTGAGTGTATTACTTAGCCCGTTGTGTATTACTGCTATTGACCTAATTATAAAATATAGGAATACAGCAGGAATAACTACTTTCAATGAGTACATATTTTCTAAAACAAGCACCAAACCATATTGGAGAGCTTGTCCATTATTAAGAGAATTTTCTACCACGTGTGGAGCTACGTTGCCAGAAAGCTTAAGAGGAACCACTTTACGCAAGCACATTGCAACATATACATCTCTTTTAAATGTCGAGGAGGCTACTGTGGACAAATTAGCCAACTTTATGGGCCATCACAACAATAGTTTTTCGTTGACAATTATTGCGAACATAAAACTGTCAAATTTGCTTGTCAATTTAAAGAAAAGAAAAAACTCGGTATAAAAAAAAATAAAAGCATCAAGTGAACAATTTTTAAAATAATTAAAAAGGTAAAAAATTAATGAAACATGTCACAAAAATATATCTGAAGATGAACTTTGCCGACGAAGACGTGTTAAAGTTAATTCAAGCTTATAGACAGAAAAAAAAATGCTTGGGCTGAAATTTCAAAAACATTGGATAAAGATGAGAAAGTGATTAAAAAAAAAAATTTAAGATCAACGTACCTCCTTGAGAAAACAAAAAGTAGATGCCTCCAAAAAATCTGGTTCCAGTGCTGATGCTGTGTACGAACCACATTTATTTTATTTTATTATATGGAAATGCAATTTCTGAACCAAGATATTGCGCAAAGAAAAACAAGCAGTAACTTCGAAATTGTAAGTAGTATTTCTTCTTATTTCTGATTTACTATATCAATTACAATTGTTTTAAAATATTTATGTTTTCAGGAAACTGGATTAGTAGAGTATAGCCAGTCAACACAGTCGTATAAAGAGACTGAGGAGAGCTATTGCACATCCGAAAGTGGTACGCCGCTAAAACAGAAAAAATCGTCATCAAAAAGGATAAAGTTGGAGAAGGCTGAAAAATTTAATTGCGCACTGGACACTCTAATTCAGCAGGTAAACAATGAAAAAACAGAAAACCAGAACATGTTTTCCTTATTTGTCAAATCAATTGGCATACAGTTGGCCGTATTGCCGCTTAAAGTAGCAAGTGAAACGATGGCAGGTATACAGCGTCTTGTATCCGAAAAAATTGGCACCATCTCGAAAGGTGATATTTTAAAATAAGCAATGTATGAAGCAGACCTTTTGTAATTTTGATTTTCATTGGCCAATGTGCTACATACATACTGGTAAGGGCTAAACTCTCCATACACCCATATCTTTTAGCTTCTTTCGGCCCATCAGGAGCCTGACAATTTACTGCCCAAATATATGCAAATTTTGAAGAAAACTCACAAGAAAAAAAAATATAAGAAAGAAAAGTTATTTTAAGACTACATTATCCAGATTCGGTGTTTATATTAATTTTTGTAAATACCAAGAAAACCTCTACTATTAATGTTTGACAAATTTTTCGCTTGGGGTTTCTTATTGCAATAACGATTTAATAATTGTTTTTTTATATTTTTTCAAACTGAAACTTTAATTTTTAAATCACCAATTTCATATATTCAATAATTCAATTTGAAATTTTCAATCATTGTCTAAAATCGCGAACTAAAATTTTATTGATGTTAACTTGATAAAGTACCTAATCAGTTGTTGTAATTCATTAACATATTTTTACATACATAATTCAACAATACATTTTTTTTAATATTTAAAAGGAATATTCTTGAACTGAAAATTTAAAAATTAAGAAGAAGAAAAAAAATTAACAGAAAATCATTATCACTATTCAACGTTACATCAGGCCTGTTGTCGTCGTTGGAGATAAATTGGTGAGTGATGCAATTTGTTTGTTAATTTTTAATTTACATGTTAATAACATAATTAAATGTTTTTATGTTAGTAACATACAAACAACTCTTTGATTGAATTTGTTATTGTTTATTTTAAGTTATTATTTTCATTAATTTATATATATATATATATATATATATATATGTTTCCTCTTAATCAGGCTCAAGGTCATAATCATTTAAATAAAACTCTTTTTTGTTTTATTAAATTATTGATTTTTCTTATATCTTTTATTTTTTCAATATTTCGAACACCTTCGGTGTCCTTCTTCAGGAAAAATTCTATATAAAGGACAAAAAACAAAAATAAAAACATATGTATGTAAATTAAATATATATGTAAATACAAATTTCAATTTTATATACATAAATACATCAAAAACATATTATTATCTTACTTAGAGTAAGGTCGTCAGCTGTCCGCTTTGAGAAAGAGTCAAATTCTTACTAAAAACCTGTTTGTTTATTTTCTTATTTTTTGCTTATGCTTAGCTAATACATGTCTATATGTATGCGCGCAATTTTCTGTGTCTGTTTTATAGTTCATCCTCTTATTCGCGGGAGTATTAATTATATGTAACATCTCTATTGTAAATCTCTTTTTGTAATTATTTTCATGTTGTAATATTGTTGTATTGGTGATATCAGGCGAGTGTCCACTTATTGCACAGTGGGCTGCTAATGCTGTTTTTTGGTCAGTTGTTCCTTTACGTCTTTTGTAATCAGATTTATGTGCGGCTAATCTAGTACGTAGTTTGGACTTCGTTGTTTCAACATATACTTTGATTTCTTCTCACGGTTACTCCGTGAGAAGAAATCAAACAAATTTATTATAGCAACAGCTACAGTTGTAATTTCTGGTAAATATTTTACATTCTATCGGAGTTAACATCAACTCTTGATATATAAGGAACATATTTGGCCATGTCACAGAGTTTAATTCCGTTCGGAACGGAATCAAGCCCTAGCCGGAGCATGCCCCAGCATACCAGCGCCCCCCAAAAGTCTGGACACACCTGACAAACTTCTGTATTTCAGTTTTCTTTTTTAGACACCATCTCCTAAAAATGAGCCGTATTCAATTCCGTTTCCGAACGGAATTAAACTCTGTGACATGGCAAAATATGTTCCTTATATTATTATTACTAATTATTTTACTAATTAAGTAAAATAATAATTTGGGATTATTAGTGCGTTAATAAATGTTAAACTTAAATTGTAGCAATTCCCAAAAATAAAACACTAATTATTAACTTGACTGCACCAGGTGAAAAATACTTGTGTGGCAACACTCTATTCTTGAATAGCTGTTGTTGTTATTTACAAGTAGAGCTGAAAAAAAGTCAGCCAATGCAGTAAAGTAAGAAAATAAAAACATGTTGATTATTGAGTTCTTGTTTCAACTTTGTTATTTGTTGAACTTCTCATTTGTTTAAATGAAAGTTTATAAAATAATAACTCTAGTTGTTCTAAGATTTTTGGGTAAAGGTTCCCTGATGATCTGCATTAGCAACAGTGAAATGCGCATAGGATCCAGCTAAACCCCTCAATAATCAATTTCAATGTATTTTTAATAAAAAATTATTTTACTAATTAAGTTAAATAATAATTTGGGAATATTAGTGCGTTAATAAATGTTAAACTTAAATTGTAGCAATTCCCAAAAATAAAACACTAATATATTAATATTTGTTAATCTAACTGATTATCTTAAAAGCAAGTGCAATACTAAGTAACCATATAGTTTACAGTTTTACAACTCTGAGTAATTAGAATAATTTGCAAAACAAAAGGATTAATAAAATCAATTACAAAACATGTATTAACAGCATTTATTATTATTCTTCATAAATTAATTGCTTTTTAATTACTTTCACAATTTTTATTAACCCTTTCTTAAAATTTTACACTTTTCGTTTGCTTACTTTTCATTTGTTTACATTTTGAATCATATGTTTTTATCTTATTAAGCTTTACTACAACAAATTTCTGCAGTAAAAATTTCCAAAACATTCAGTCAAGAACTGTCACTGTACTGTCTCAATTTGTGTTCGCATTTACTGTATTTTGGGTAAACGAACGCAATTTAGTAAAATGCAGTAAAGTTCAGTAAAAATTTGTAAAAATTTTTGGGTACGCGAACGCAATTATAGTCACAAAAATTCAAATTTAATAGTTAACATTCCATGTCAAATGAAAATTATGATATGACATTTGGATATTAAATGAAGTTAAATAAAAATAAAAAAGTTAATAAATTAAATTAAAATAAAAAAATTATGACATTTGAATATTGAATGAAGTTAAATAAAAATAAAAAAGTTAATAATTTAAAATCTTTTGGGTTGAAGTCTACTGATGAGTTCGAAAAATGGGATCGAATGCAATGGTAAAATCGGGTAGGAAATGGAAAAATCTTACTCGGTTTTTAGCACAGGCTAGTTATTCGATTGCTTGTGGAAATTTAACAACGCCATCAAAATGAGCTATTAGCAAAAATGTAATTAGAGAAAGTGAGGACTGACTCATTGGCATCAAATAGCTATTTGAAATGGGTTCTTAGTATCCTCCATGGGCATAAAAACAATGTAGATACGAATCGTACGAGTACTTACTCGTATAATGTCATTTGCATTCTTTGGTCATCAAAGGGTCTTAAAGTTTTAATTATTTGTCTGCAGATTGCGTCTGGCAGTCGATGAAACTTTTTAAATGTGGAGTGTTGTAAAGCAAACGGATTGGTCTTATCACGCAATAGCTTGTGCCCCTTTTTCTTTTAATGACTTGATTTCGGCGCTACTGTTCAGCGAAATTTATATATACCACATACATATATTACTTCTAGCATTTCCAAATTAGTTAAAGTTTTTTTTATTTTAGTATAAAATGCCTGTCACAATTACTATGATTGTCTACATTCTTAGTCTTTATTTTAAAAATTTATGTTGGTAAAGGGTATATAAGATTCGGCACAGCCGAATATAGCACTCTGACCTATTTCAATTGGCATTTTTTTGCGCGTTTTTTTTGTTTTGTTTTTTTCATTTTGGGGACTTTTTTTAAATTTGGCGATTTTTCCAGTTTTTTTGCGATTTATTTAAATTTTATACTATGTTCACACTTATGTCTTTAACTCCTTAAACACGAGGATTTTTAGATCTTTTACCATACATTGACATGTTTTGTTAAACATCTGAAAAACGGTGTCTTAAATTTCAACACTTTTATAAACACGTAAATGGCGTATGTTCAGGGCGTTTTTTATAACTCTGGCAACATTATGTTGGTATTTAATGGCGGCACGTGAAAACAATTAATTAATACAAAACAATTACTCAAAAAAATTTAAATTAATTACAAGAAAAATTTGTTGTTTAAAAATAAAAAGTATATATAAAACAAACACAATAATTTATTGACATACCGTCAACCTTAAACATCTCAAATATAATGTGAACGGTTGTGTTTAGTTTATGGAAAACACGTTTAAAAACATAAATGTGAATATAGTATTAGACATTTTTTTACTATGGCGCTTTTTTTTCGTTTTGGCGACTTTTTTGTGGTTTTTGACGGTTTGGCGAATTTATAGTTTTGGGATTATTTAGTTTTACCGATTTTGAAGTTCCTCAATCGAGTCAAAATGTATGACCGACCCGCACAAATTTTGGAGGGCCTTTGCCAGTAGCACACCCTCTGGAACCACCCCTAGGGGTTCCCATACAAACATTTGTGATTTTTTTAAATATTGTACATACAAATATGATGGGTTATCAAAACACTAAATATTCTACAACAACACCCGTTCACCCGATCACCCGTTTTGATAAACTGCAAATTTCTGCTTTTTTCCGTTCGCGTATTTTTTTTCAAGAGGCATTCTATGGCAACAGAGTGCCCTACATCTATCGGCTTCTTATACAAATGACTACACATATGCGAATACATTTCCCTCTGTGGCCACAATTGTGTTAAATTTACCACGATTTACAAAAGCTACAGAATGTAAAACATCTACAATAGCCAACCGTGAATACCGCCTTCCTTTTTAATTAATTTTTTTTTACTTCTTTGACTTGTTTTTGAGAATAGCCACAATTATTACTTGTAATTTTATGGATTAATTTCTAAGTGTGTTAATTTTTTGTAGACCTGGGCCAATTTGAAGTCCCGCACAAAGAAAAAATGTCTGAAAATGCAAGAAGTATGTGCGAAACTGGTAGAGGTATATACAGTGTGATTAGCTTGTCGCAATTGGAACAAATAGTTGATCGAACTTTTTCCTGTCTAAAGCTGGTGCACCTAGTGGCAAGGTGTTTTGAGGCAGAAACAATTCGAAAACTATTGATCCAATCAATAATTATCTCGCACTCAGGTGTGGCAAGGAGATAGCTGTTATGACGCCTTCTAGGCAGCATACAAATCCACACTTGGAATACGCACAACAAAAACTACTACAACACACCCAACTACAACACCAGCAACAACCAATACAACGCAGCCAACTACAATACCAGCAAGAGGAGCAGGAGCCGTTTTTATATATTCATTGCAAGTACCCCAAAGCATCCAGGCACAAAAACACATAAGAAACTTTGCACAAGTGATGAAGAAGTTCTTGTCTGCTCTTCGGCAAAAAGTACCGAAAATCAGAAGTCACTTATTCGACGTCAGATAAGAGTCAGGGAGCACTCAGCTACTAAATATAAAGTGCAGGCAGCAGCAACTCAGACATTGGCTGAAGCGACGAAAGGTCTTGTTGCTGAAGTTAAAAGCATAGCAGACTCAGCTCAACTACAAGCGGAAGCTGCTCAGATAACTGCAGATACTCAAAATAGTATTTTGAAATCAATCTATGAAATGGGCAATTATTTCAGAAATCACAATCAAAAATAAAAATTAATCTGTAATTAATATTTCTTAATATAATATAATATTAATAATATTAGTAATAATATAGTAATAATAATAATGATAATAATCATCATGATGATGACTATGATATCATGATGATAATAATAATGATAACAATAATAGTAATATGTAATGATAGTAATATATATATGTACATATGTATAATAACAACACGAATGAATAATAATTTGTAATTTATTAAATGAGCCTTTTTTCATTCGATATGAGTTGTAACGAACAGTTTGCACACAAACTGATGTCACACCCTGTAAAGTAGTAAAACATAAAATAACAAATATGATCGACGAACTGATGTATAAAACAAAACACATTAACAAAATATATTAAGAGGAATAAACTAAAAAGAAACAAAACATGCAACAACAAACACAGCCAACAAAATAATTTACAAGCAAAGGGATTAACGGTCACTAACAAAATATACATACAAACATGTACATTAAAATAAGTTAGGGACAATAACAACCAAACATAAGCCTGCAGAAATCTCTGTATATATTACAACAATAATGTAAAGGGAAAAAATAGTATAAAAGGCCGAAGAATTTGCAGACGATTATTCAGTCGTTGGCTAGACATCAGTGGATCAGGATTAAGTACGGTAAGCAAGTAGATATTAATAAACATTGCTAGCGGTTCCCTAGTCGCGAAACAATACAGTAGAACACGGATAAGTAGACATTGACAAACATTGCTAGCGATTCCCTAGTCGCGAACCAATACAGTAGCACCTAGATAATTAAATATTAATAAACATTGCTAGCGATTCCCTAGTCGCGAAACAATACAGTAGCACCTAGATAATTAGATATTAATAAACATTGCTAGCGATTCCCTAGTCGCGAAACAATAAAGTAGCACCTGGATAATTAGATATTAATAAACATTGTTAGCGATTCCCTAGTCGCGAAACAATACAGTAGCACCTAGATAATTAGATATTAATAAACATTGTTAGCGATTCCCTAGTCGCGAAACAATACAGTAGCACCTAGATAATTAGATATTAATAAACATTGCTAGCGATTTCCTAGTCACGAAACAATATAGTAAAAACCTGGATAAGTAAATATTAATAAACATTGTTAGCGATTTCCTAGTCGCGAAGCAATACAGTAGAACCTGGAATAAATAAATATTAATAAAACATTGTTAGCGAATACCTAGTCGCGAAACAATACAGTAGTACCTAGAAAAATAGATAATAATGAATAGTGTTAGCGATTCCCAAGTCGCGAAACAACATTGATAAGGAGAAGTTAATAAATATTGTTAGCGATTCTCTAGTCGCTAAACAATACAGTAAGACACCGAGGACTAGATATTATAAACACTGTCAGCAATTACCTAACCACGAAGACAATACAACGCCACCACTGAAACGATAGAAGGCAAGTAGCCGATATATTCAACTGTGCGGAAACATAAGTAAAATATCCATAATGCCCCAATTTTCCTAATAAGGGACTACATAGGACCACAGGAGTAATACAAAGGTTGACTACGGAAGCATAGAAGAGAACTCGCAGGAAGAAAAGCCATAACAAATCCGGGGAGCTGAGAGGCTATAAACAAAACAAATGATATAATACTACGGAATTAAAGTCAAGTGAATTATATTTCAGAAACCACTAAATTTATTAATTTTAAATAAAGAATAGTAATAAATTAAGGGGAAAAAACGTGTTATTTCTTGTAACGACCATTGGCATTTTCAGGCTGAGTATACCTGGTAGAAAACGACGTTACAAGTGGCGCCCGACCAAATTATGGATAAAAACAAGAAAAACATGGTTCAGGGAGAAAAAAAGAATAAATTTTTTTTAATACCACGAAGCAAGAAGCCACGTTACAAGTGGTGCCGGAGCAAATTATGGATAAAAACACGGAACAAATAAAAAAAAATAACACGAAGCAGGAAGCCACGTTACAAGTGGCGCCCGAGCAAATTCTGGATAAAAACAGAAAAACACGGTACAAAGAAAAAAAAAGGATACATATTTTTTTGAAAAAAATTTAAAATTATTTTTTGAAAAAATAATACCACGAAGCAGGAAACCACGTTACAAGTGCTACCTGAGCAAATTCTGGATAAAAACAAGAAAAACACGTAACAAATATAAAATAAAAATAAAAAAAATAATATATAGATATATTTTTTGAAAAAAAAACCCCGAATCAGGATGGTAAAAATAAACTGGATCTACAGTCTTCGAAAGGAAGAGCTGATACAATATGCAGAAGAATTTAAACTAGAAACGACAGGAACAGTCGAGGAACTTCGGAAACGAATGGCTGAATTCATTAAAATGTATTTACAAGAAGATATAGTACAACGACTAGAAGAACTGGAGCAAAAACACACCAGGGCTACGTCGCCTTACCCGAAAGGTGCTAGCACAAGCAAAGGAATCATTCAGAAACAACAACAGGAGGAACGTCAGCTCATAGTAAGCACCCCGGAGGAAGACACAAGGAATACGGAAAAAACGTACCAACAAACAATTGACCAAATTCGGCGATGGTCACTCAAATACGACGCCAGCAAAAATTTTTAAGATCATGCCAACGCCTCCGAAGAAATTACGAGGAACTTGACAAGGAGATACACAGAACCAAGTTTATAAGTACAGAACGTACAAAGGTCCCAGATGAACAAAGGCTTGGAAAACTCGGTAACAAAGGGACAATAAAGTGCGCCACCTTATCAGACTTAAAGAACGATCTGGAAATATTCGAATCTGACTCAGACGGGGAAACCACACCGATTATTAAAGATGACCTATTCCCACTCCAATGTTCGCAACCCGTAACCAGCTGCACGGAAGAGCTACAGAGGGAGCTAGACCTAGCAACGGCAGCAAGGTTTAGTGATGACGCATTATCAATATGCACGGAATGGTCATTCGACGAAGATTCGACAGTACGGTGCGATGGTTCACCAAAGGACCAGGTAAAAGAGCCAACACCGGAGACGATGGAACCACAGCTACCACCCGAGAACCACGATACTAGGCTAGTAGAGATGGGTACCATTAAAAACCTGACGAATGAGGAACTACCAATTGAAATATGGGATTTGGCAACAAATATAGTTCTGCAGGACAGAAGCAAAAGGGTAAAACTGGCGAAAGAAATAGGAGGCAAGCGATACAGGATAAGAGTCTCGAAATTTGGACAGGCATCCGTAATACGTGAAGAAAAAAAAACTGGGGGCTAAAGCCCACTATAAAAAGCATGGAACTATATTCTTTTTTATATATAAATAAAAAAAAACGCATATACATACATATGTATATGAAAAAAAAATTTTTTTTCAATTTTTTTCCAAAGAAGGGGGAAGTGTAACGAACAGTATGCACACAAACTGATGTCACACCCTGTAAAGTAGTAAAACATAAAATAACAAATATGATCGACGAACTGATGTATAAAACAAAATACATTAACAAAATATATTAAGATGAATAAACTAAAAAGAAACAAAACATGCAACAACAAACACAGCCAACAAAATAATTTACAAGCAAAGGTATTAACGGTCACTAACAAAATATACATACAAACATGTACATTAAAATAAGTTAGGGACAATAACAACCAAACATAAGCCTGCAGAAATCTCTATATATATTACAACAATAATGTAAAGGGAAAAAATAGTATAAAAGGCCGAAGAATTTGCAGATGATTATTCAGTCGTTGGCTAGACATCATGCTATAAACACAATCAAAGGCTACCGACCATCGACTACCGACTACAAAAGTAGCTGGCTACCAAAATAGCCAAGTCGCCAGCTACTTAATTCTTTTAACGACTACCGACCACTAACTACAAAAAATAAACATCATTACATTAAACATCATTACATTAAACAATATAATATATACATATAAACAGTAAAAATGACTATTATATACTTACAAATTTCAATAAAAAAAACCAAAAAATAAATATAAATGAAACAAATGAAATGATTATTATTTTTCAATGGTGCCACTATAATAGTTTTTCGCGTTTTTTATAGCGATATTTAATGTATTGAGTTTTTAAAACCACCATTTCATGCATTTATTGTATTGGCAGCACTAATCTGTTTTTCGTAGCCAAGAAAAATAGAAATTAGCCTAAGTTGGCTACGGGCTACAAAAGTAGTCGTGTAGTCGTGTAGTCGGTAGTCGTGTAGCGGCTAAAAGAATTATTCTCATAAGCACGCATGTATTCTATTTTTGACATCTTGTAGTCGATGGTCGGTGGACATGATTGTGTTTATAGCATCAGTGGATCAGGATTAAGTACGGTAAGCAAGTAGATATTAATAAACATTGCTAGCGGTTCCCTAGTCGCGAAACAATACAGTAGAACCTGAATAAATAAATATTAATAAACATTGTTAGCGATTGCCTAGTCGCGAAACAATACAGTAGCACCTAGATAACTAGATATTAATATAAACACTGTCAGCGATTTCCTAGTCACGAAACAATATAGTAAAAACCTGGATAAGTAAATATTAATAAACATTGTTAGCGATTTCCTAGTCGCGAAGCAATACAGTAGAACCTGGAATAAATAAATATTAATAAAACATTGTTAGCGAATACCTAGTCGCGAAACAATACAGTAGTACCTAGATAAATAGATAATAATGAATTGTGTTAGCGATTCCCAAGTCGCGAAACAACATCGATAAGGAGAAGTTAATAAATATTGTTAGCGATTCTCTAGTCGCTAAACAATACAGTAAGACACCGAGGACTAGATATTATAAACACTGTCAGCAATTACCTAACCACGAAGACAATACAACGCCACCACTGAAACGATAGAAGGCCAGTAGCCGATATGTTCAACTGTGCGGAAACATAAGTAAAATATCCATAAGGACCCAATTTTCCTAATAAGGGACTACATAGGACCACAGGAGTAATACAAAGATTGAGTACGGAAGCATAGAAGACAACTCGCAGGAAGAAAAGCCATAACAAATCCGGGGAGCTGAGAGGCTATAAACAAAACAAATGATATAATACTACGGAATTGAAGTCAAGTGAATTATATTTCAGAAACCACTAAATTTATTAATTTTAAATAAAGAATAGTAATAAATTAAGGGGAAAAAACGTGTTATTTCTTGTAACGACCATTGGCATTTTCAGACTGAGTATACCCGGCAGAAAACGACGTTACAGAGTTCAAGTATCAATACAATGGTTAAGGAAAACTTAAGACTATAATGTATTATCTTGATAACAAAATAAAAATATTTAAAATAGTTCCATACTAAATTTGAAAAGAGTATATAGTACATACTTATATAAAATAATAGGGTACGTTCGTAAAAGCATTTATAGTGCACGTCTGCAGCATCACGAACATCTAACGTTCAAAAATGCGTAACTTGGCAGCAATCTTTAGAGTCAAACGTTTTTTAATGCATTTAATTGGCATACATGCCGCAAATCTCTGCAAATGGCGCAGTAAATTATTTTTAGATGCAAGAAGTTGCAGTGGAATAAAAAGTTGAATATATGTATGTATGTGAGTATTTTGATATTTAAATTACCTGTTTCTAATGTTACCAAAAAAGGAAATTCATAAATTCGAAAATAACTTTGAAACACATAATCTTGGTAGTTTTTTTTTTATTATTTTAAAGGAGTTTTTTATTTTAGTTGTATGGTTTCTTATAGCCAATTGTGTTCTCATGTGAAATATACTACGCTTATACGCAGGGCTTATTTGCAAATAAAACTGTAAATTGTTGCCATATTATGCTCTTTATTGCGACTTACTAATTCAGAAAACTATTCACGATTAATACCATGTTCACACTTATGGTGTTATACGAGTTTAAGGCAAGTGTTGTAAAAAACTAAACACAACCGTTCACATTACATTTGAGATGTTTAAGGTTGACGTTTTGTGAGTAAATTATTGCATTTGTAAAAAATTTCGAACAATTATGCTTTTTTATTGGTTTATTATTTTCAAACAACAAATGTTTTTGTAATCAATTTAATATTTCTTCAATAATTACTTGTTTACCAAATGATTTTTCACATGACGCCATTTAATAAAAACACAAAGATGCCAGAGTTATCAAAAAACATACTCCATTTGCTTTCTATAGAAGTGCTACCAAGTTTGTGTGCTTTTGCTATACCGTATGAACAGTGAGGTAATTTATTAGCTGCAAATAGTGCGCGTATAAACGTAGTAATAGTCGGTTTGAATTTCTTTTAATTTTTTTTTTTATATTTTAAAATCAAATTGTCACTTTGATTATCACGATTTTCTAAAATAAAATTACTTGCCAACTTAAAAATTGGAGTTCGTGCAAAAATGCCAACTGAGCACATATGTTGAGCAGTTTCAAAGCATGTGCAACAGATGATTACGCATACACAGTAAAACCTGGCAGAACTGCCCCATTGATGCATAAATTTGCAGAACTAACGAACGTACCAATAGTTAGAAAATATTTATCGCTCTTGCTCCCGGAGCTAACATGTTATGAGAGTAATTCTCCTAAATAAACTTAAAACTATAAATTAAAATAAAACTAAAATAGATAAATAAAATAAAAAAATTTTACAGAAAATACTTAACCTCTATGAGGACTTTTTTGTGTAAAACGGGAGACAAAGACCGAAATTTTAATTCAAATTTGCTGGATCCTCATTAATAAAGCCTATAGGAGATAAATAATTTACATTGCTGATAAATTCATTGTCATGATTCGTAAGTCTAATTATAAATCTCTTTAATAAATCACAAACATGAAAACCGATAGAAGTTATATTTGAATGATTATAAGCATATCGATTCGAATATCGCTTATGTCTTGATTCAAAGTTTTTTCTAATGCAACATCTTAAGAACTTTCCTTAAAATATTTTCATTTCCATAATTATAGTAGGTGAAACATTAAATCAAATGGGAAAACTGTAAAGAAATATGGGCCTTAAACTAGTTTATATAGCAATAATTTAGTTCTAGACGGTAGATTTTTGTTGAAAAGGAACCCATAATTTTATAAGCCTTTTTCAAAACTAATCTAGCGTGTTTATTAAATTTCAGGAGTTTGTTGAAATTAGGGATGAAACGACACGAGTAAATACAAGTAAATACTCGATACTTTTTCTTAGAAACCAAGTACTTTTGGTATCGATACTTTACTACCGAGTACCGAGTAGGTATCGGTAAAAAATACTCGTATCGGTCAAAAATACTAATTATTTATTTGCCGCAACAATGTTGAAAATGATG
Organism: Tachina lurida; assembly: GCA_944452675.1. Lineage (NCBI taxonomy): Eukaryota > Metazoa > Arthropoda > Insecta > Diptera > Tachinidae > Tachina > Tachina lurida. Next base: position 40,835,514 of record OX101754.1, read on the forward strand.
CCAGTTTAACAAAATTTGATATGCTCGTATTAAATGTAAATTTATATTTAGTTTATATATGTATATTAAAGTAAGTTCGCGAAATCAGGCCTTATTAAAGGCCTGCTTTGGATTTTTTTTTATTCAATTACTATCTTATCTAACTGCTAAAGAATATCTTATAGAAGGCCTCGACTTTTTCGTATAAAATATAAGATATACAGTCCACATACCTTTCTATGAGAATGAGAAATAGTAACATGTTTGGTTTTGTTTTTCTTAAAAAAGAAAAAGCAAAAAACTATAAATTTCAAGGCCTTTCGGAACTTGTGGCGCAAGTCCTACCTCGCAATGAAAACGCCTTGTAAATCCAAAAGAAGGAGTATAAAGACCTTACTCCTTTTATTTCCCGTTCGGTATTACTCCTGCCGATGAAAATATTTCAAAGTAATATTTGTGTGTGTGTGTGTGTGTGTGTGTATGCTGTTTGTATACACTTTTGATTTCACTATTTAAAATCATATGAAGTACTGGACCGATACAAGTAAGTATCGATGCTTTTTATTCGATACTGAGTAGGTATCAATTCTTTTGAACCGATACCGTATCAAGTATCGATACCTCAGTGGTATCGTTTCATCCCTAGTTGAAATTAATTGAGAGATATTTCAAACTTTCCTTAAAAGGAATTTCAATATAACAAAGAAATAGTCTAAAGGCCTAACTATAATGTGCTTAACCAAACTTAAGCTAGTCTCAAAATTCAACGAAATGCATGTCAAATGCTTAAGTAAATTACTGAAGACTTTTAGGTGGCTATATTGTACTTATTGAGCTTAAAAACTTTCAACACTTAGTTGCAAACATTTGTACTTTTGGAAAACTATTTTCGTTTTTATTTCTTTAAAAATGTCATATTTTTGACGAAATCTAATTTAATTTAAAAAAGTTATAAATATATTACCATAACCAAGTAAATCCATGTTTATCGTTTATTAATTTATAAAGTAAACGAAAAATAAAATAAAAAAGTACTAAAAAAAGCAACAGTGATTGCATGTTTTAATTGTAAACAATTATATGTATCTATTATGTATGTTTATTGGAAAATTGTTATAATTGTGTTGCAAAAATGGATAAAAAATTTAAATTTCTGAAGACAGTGAAATTTTAAATTGTCCACAAAACTAATTTCGTCCTCCATTATGTTTGAAACCAAATAACCAAATAAAAATGTACAACAGAAACGAACAGATGTGTCATTTGCTTAAGGAAAAGCGAAATTGGCCGCACTTTCCTTAAGCAAATGACACTTGACGAAACTTGACGAAAAGTGTCTTAAGTACATTATAGTTGTATACATTTGATTGTGTGTATTCGCACATTTGCTTAAGTTACATTAAGCACATTATAGTTAGGCCTTAAGAGTTTTACTTTCGTACAACAAAATTTTTACATTTACCAGAAGCATTGGAGGTACGAATTAATAATAATAGTAATATATGTATGTATGTATGTAAATCCATACAAATAAATAAATATATGCATATGTACATTATATACATAAGTACATTGCTTGTGCAGTGGTTTGCTATTCGCTTGTTTCATATTCATTAAAGGCACTATCATTAGTAGCATATAAATCCTCGATTGGTACTTCCACGCATTTATATTTAGCACACATATTGTGCACTGCGCAGCATGCGTTTAAATTCTCGTGGTCTGTTCAGGGCTGTAGTGGAACCCACGCGAGCCAATGATGCATCGAAATCGATTCTTAAGAATACCAAAGCACCTTTCCACCACATTACGTGCACTGGTATGCTTTCCATTAAATCGCCTTTCATGAGCATCTCTGGTATTTCTGAATGATGTCATTACAAAAGACTCTAATTTGTAGCCACTATTACCTATAATGGAAATGAAATGTGTGTGTAAGAATGTATGCACATACAAATATAAATTCATAGCAATGATATAATACCTAGAATCCAGGCATTTCCTTTTCCAGCATCAAAGTCATTTTGTAACATTTGGTTTGCCTCACTATGGTCCCATATAAATAAATCATGATTGGAGCCGAGATACCTAGCGCCAACAAACATAATTGTCATTTTGTGGCCACAAATCTGTAGATAAAAACATTTATTATAGATTTAAAATGCCACCACAATGCCCTTGTACTTACCACCGTTGCGTTTATACTATAATATCCTTTCCTATTATAGTAAAAGTGTTTCACGTTATTACCAGGGGACCTTATACGAATGTGCGTTCCATCTACGAATCCAGTGCGTTCAAAGAATTTTAGCATTATCTCACGTTCTCCCTCACGTCCCTGCAGTTTTATCAGTTGTAGGCAAATCCATTATTCAAACAGCTGTAGGCACTCACTAATTATCCTGTGTACAGATGACTTTGCTGTTGAGGATAAACTTTCATTGCCCACCGTACTTTGGTAGCTGCCGGTGGCTAAGAAGCGTAAAAATATTGCCAGTTTTATATCCGGCCGAATTTTGGTGCTTCGGAAAGCTGGTGCCCATTTTCGCTGCGTAGCGTGTATACCAGGCATTTTATAGGCAAATGCATTGTAATTTATGCCCGTACTTACTGGTTTGTTGTCATACCCAGGCCATTAGATGTGTCTCGCAATTGTTTTCTGGACACTTATTCTACGTCCTCACTTTCCTCTAAAAAATAGACTGCCACCGATATGTTCATTTTAAATGATCAAACAGAATATGTCCGCAACTTCAGGAAAAATCGTTGTCAAATTAACAAAGCCCATAATAAAATCTACGGCAGTAACTTCAAATGCTCTATAATTTTAGTTTTATTTTCTTTTGTGCTTATTTTTCTTTGTAGTTTTGTATGAAATTTATTGAAAATATGGTAGCATTCTTGAGAGAATGAGTATTTATGTATATATGAGAGCATAAGAAAAAACGTTGTCAAAATAAAATAGATTCTATCTATCGACTGCTTTCTGAGGCTAGTTTTTTGTGTCATTTTGTATGGAAAATGTGTTTATGCCCTAATTCTGTTTGATCATTAACACAATTTTGGTCACACACGGTAATGAAGTACATATATTTTTTTTTTCAAATAAATAAATATTTGTTTCTTATTTACTTAATTATTATTAATATTTTTCTGTTGTTTCTTTCATCTTCAAATAGCATAGTGTTTCGTTTTTTGTAGTACAATTCATCCAATTTAACGATTTTTTTAAGTTGTCGATTTATTGTTGATATGGCAATAAAATAATTTGACAACCTAGCTAAAAAAATTATGTATGGTCCATATATTTTTAATATATGAATGTTTATAAATATATGTGAACATATGTGACGCGCAAGATAGAAAGGGACCTAAGGGTAAACACCGGTTTTGTTCAGGAGAGCCATTTTAAAGATTTAAATACGTGTATCTTTGGTATACCATCACTGAGCGTGTTGGTATTGGTCTCATTTGAAAGCTACACATGTCATGGCGTCAGGAACGTGTGGTCAACCTTGAAAACGCACGTAGGTCGTCCCTACCTCTTATTTTGTGTAGTTGGTTTTTCCTGTTTTCTACCTAGCGCGCTGTTTCCATGAGTTTGATATCAATTTTGCTCATTTTCACATAACCTTATGTTATTTGCGAAAATAATTTAAAACTAATAACATTCTTACTGAATGTTTTAGGATGAAATGGTGGACGAATTCGAAGAAGTAGATTTACTTTATCGCTTCCCTGATGACGAGGATGATGACGATCACTTCTCAGAATTATCGGATAGTGACTCTGAAGATGATACCGATAATATGTACCTTGATAAATCTGATCTTGATTTACGCGAAGAAAAGGTAGTTGCTCGACTGTATGGTTCAAAAATACCTCCGTGTTCTTCAAATCAATGCAATGAAGTGACTCCTAAGATGGCTGTGGATTTTCGTACGTCTTTCATGAATTTAGATAAGGAATCCCAAGATTTCATTATTCTCGCACATCTGGCAGCTCACCGTAACGATGCAATGCTTAGGTCAAAAGTTCGTAATCGAGCGAGCTATGAAGAAACGGTACAATCAGATATATTATTTTCGAAGTTTTTCGATATGCCGTGATATGTACTGCTTCCTGTGTACAATGTCAATTAAACACTACAAAAATCTAATCGAAGATTACGACAAAAATGGAAAAAAATAAATAAATAAATGAAAATAAATGAATTTAACGTTAGGTCCTTTTCTATTTGCGCTTATAATCGTCGACTTCAATTTCATAAAACACGCATATCTCTGGGAGGGAACACTTTTGGGGCATGGGATCGGTCTCATTCGATGCTCAGATGTTGTCCACATCAAAAAAAAGTGAAAATTGATTTTTTACCCTTAGGTCCCTTTCTCTATGCGCTGTCACATATATGAATTCATGTATGGAAATGTATAGGATTATACATGGCAAAAGTATTATATTATTATCTTATTTCATTTTCAATGTGTTAATATTTTTGTTTAGACACAAGATTTGGAAAACTTTTTGGTATAGGAAGGATTTCAGAGTCCATATTTAAAATAACTGATGCTGTAATTAAATTAAAATTTTTGATGTGTGCTATAGAAATCAAATCTCTTTTCTGCAATGCTTTGTTGGCATGTTTATGTTACTCAATACTTATGCACATGTAAATCAGCGCAATAAGGCACATATGTACATATGTATGTACATATTTCATTTGCATTTCATATTAGATTTCAATAGCCCTACGTCTACACCTGATATATTTTTATCATAACAAGAGTCAAACTTTATATTGAAAAATCATTTTTTTATACTAGCTCTTTTCCTATATGGAATTTAAAATTTGTCCTGATAAGAATATATCAGGTGTAGATGTAGGGAAAGGTAAAATTTATATATATATAGTAGTAGTATACATACATAGTAGTAGTATACATATATACATAAACATACATATGCGTAAAGGCCATGACAACACTATCTTACAGAATCGCATGATATACGAAAAAATACAACCCTGATCTCATGAATTGTTATTTTCTTTTGAACATTTCCATAAACTCCATCATACCATTTTTTTCTCAAAAATCGCACGACTGTGTATGATAGTGTATCACGACCAGTGTTCGAAAATAAACTGTACATTATTTAATGTATTATACAAAGGGTAAAATATGACAACTTTCTACTTTGTGTATGTTTACATGTACACTACGCGATTAGAATCACAATGATTTTTCAACTCAAGTAAAATACTTTATAAAGCACTCTGCTTGACGGTCATAGCACTGAAATTAAAATTGTTGTGTACATCTATGTGCAAGTAAATTATATTTTAGTGTTCTTTGCCAAAGTGTTAGTGCTTCATAAGCAAACCCTGTAAAGATATGTACATGCATGTATGCATGCATGTATGAATGGATGTTCATATAAAGATGTGAAATTTAAAAAAAAATTGGTTTTCGGTGGAAGGAAAGTAACTAAGAGAGAAAATTATTGAGAGTATAAAGCAACACATCGTCGGTTGGTTTCTGGTTTGCTGCAAATAGATTGTATTTTTAATAAACCGTGCCGCAAACCAATAGCCAACCGACGACAAAACATCAGTGTTGCCGAATTCTGCGATATTATCTATACATGGAACACACCAATTTTTCCACAACTATATTTGAATTACAAAATATATATGTAATTTTAATATAATTTTGCTAGAATTATTCAGTGGAAAGAATATTATAGTTTACACTTTTGATAATCACGTTGCATACATAAATATTTTGACACATTTCGTGTTATATTAAAAATTTATATAAAAAGTATTTTGTTTGTCATTTATATATCGCACACTAAATCATAAAGAGTCAGATGCTGAGTAGTTGCAAACAACTGTTGATACTGTACAAATGACGCAAGCATGTGACATAAAAACAAGCATAACGATATCTTATATTCTTCAAGAAGACTGTATTGCAAAAGAAATTGTTGAGGTCGTTATAGATTTCTTCTATTAACTGGTTTCTAAAAAAGAAAAGTCACTTCTATAATTTTGAGTTGTGACTCTTTATGATTTAGTATGCGATATATTAAATACATGTAAATAATAAATTAAATGTTTCGTTGAATTAGTAAAGTCAAACACTTAAGTATGGAACTAAACGTGTGGAAAACCTTTAACTGATAAAATCTACCACAGGCTCATCAAAATTTCATAATTGACACTTTTTATAAGATATGACATTTTAATGTCGTTCGATAGAGAAAGACATACCGCATCGATTGCCCGAAATATTTGTTTTAATTAGAAACTCCACATGTCGAAAAAACTTGACGTATTAGGTTAATTTCTTAACCAATGTATAGAAAATGTTAACAGTATTTTGTCTCTCCTGTACAATTTTATTGAAGTGAGTTAGCAGGTTTGCACTTTGCGACGATATCTTACGATAATCGTTGATTGTAACCACTATTTGAATTAATCAATTTTAAGGATAATATAACCTTTTTGTCATTTCTCCTATAATTGTTATGTCCCTAGTTATAACTTTTTACATTTTATTTTTATTACTAAAATAATATTGCCCGCAAGATAAATCATTGGGAGAATTACGTCCAAATAAAGTTATATGTACATGTATGGAAGCATTTATGTATTTAAATAATTGTTTGTCTTGCACGTATATGTAGAATTGAATTTCTAAACTCGCTACATGCAAGGTTAAAAAACGTTTAGTCCTAATTTACACTAAGCAAGTCTTATTGCTAAGCTGGTTAGTTTGTCGGAGAGAGATACGAGGGGAACATATAAGTTTCTTTTCCCCTCGTCTCTCTTTCCTAAAAAAAACTAGTCAGCTTAGCAATAAGACTTGCTGAGTGTAAATTAGGACTTAATAAAGCAAGTACGTCATTTACAGTTATGTATTTTCGTTATTTTGTTGGATAGGCACATACATAGTAAATTTTTGCAAAAGAAAAAATATTTTACTTAAACCATATATGTATAGCAGCACTACTTGGCAACGGAAAGTACGACAACTACACAAAGCAAAAACAAAAGTTACACATTAGGCTGGCTATGGTGCAAGGGACGAGTTTTATTCTGTTCCACGTAAGCGAGAAGTTTTTTTCTCACTAGACAATGCAAAAAGAGAGTTTTGGAACTCCCTTCAAAGTTGAATGTAATTTTCAGTAATCATTGAGCAATTTGCTTGTTATTTGTCGGAAGTTACTGCTATGGTGATTTATTTATATACATGCAAGTAATGTACATACTTATGTACATATGTATTTAGGAATAGAGCGCCGTAAATAAAATTACAAAAAATTTTGTTTGCGTAATATCTAAAATTTGGATTAGTTTTATCCCTGTAAAATGAATTACGATTCCGGCAACACTGAATAGAATACAAGATTAATCCAACCCAAGAACTTTGCAGACGGACGACGCCATGCACTCTTTATACTTATCTATTGATAATTTTAAGCTAGGATTGCCAACTTTTACAAATGTAATGTAAAACCGTTCTTCTTGTATTAAGTTTGGCAATAAAGTGTGGATAAAAATTTCTAAAATTTTTTAACCTGCTTACATATGTATGTACATATGTACGTAGAAAATAAAAGAATATTGTTTATGTTGTATTTATCCTTTCTTGAATTTTAGCGGTAATTGCGGAATTTAATGTTATGGATTTGCAAATTGTAGCCAATGTATTCTAACGAGCTTTATTTTACTACATTTTATAGTTAGGAAGCAAAGAAAACTACTCGTAACCAATTTTGCCGTTGAAAATGTCAAATTACACACACACACACAAATGCTATAAGCAAGGTATTTTTAAGCAATTTGACGTTAAAAATCAGACAATATTATGGTTTCTAAAGTATTTATTTCAAAATTAAATTTCATTTTTATTCTTTAGTTAAAATTTACACGAAAATCTCTTTCATATAAATATTTAAATTCATTGAAATGCGTTTATTTAATTTGGTAAAAGTTTAATAAAAAAGTTAAAATGATATTTTTGCTTGTTTTGTTGACTAAACAATGCATTTTTTAGCTTATTTTATATGTATATTAAAAGTTATGTGTTTTACACAAATACATACATTTGTATATACACATACATATATGTAAGCATATGTAAATTAAAGCTAATCCCTAATTAAAAATATTTTATTACCCCTCTGAAACTAAAGATCGATATTTTTTAAAGAGGATTCCCAAAACAATTAAGGGATCTAGAGATAACCGTTCACGTATAGGACCGTGTCTAAAATAGGTAAATTTTTATATTTTTTTTGGAATATTTACGTATTTTTTCGCAAGGCAATTAATTAAAAAGAGATACTTCATCTGATTGATTTTTCAAGCCGCGTCCAATGGTGCATTCAACTTTACTGTTCGTGCCATCAGCAATGTATTATTCCATTAAAACTACGATTTTTAAGCATCGTTGTAGCCTGTGCTACTTATATTAAAATAAATTCTATAATTTCTTTAACTATTATTTGACTCATTTGAGTCATTGTTAACTTATTTCTGTTAAAAGTTTTCCCAAAAAATTCCCTCAAGACCTTCCAACAGAAATAAGTTAACAATGACTCAAGTAGTTTGGCGTTTGTTAATATTTTTTTATAACGATGTGCGCTAGGCCGTGAAAAATTTCATTTTTGCAAAATTACTAAAAAAAATGTGACCCTAATATAGGTACATACATATTTCAATATTTGGAACTTAAATGCATTGTTTTTTGTTGTAATAAAGTACTAAAATACTCTAAGGCACATAGTTATATGTATATGTAAATATACATATACTATATACATACACATAAACATGGCTTTAAGGTATAGCTTTCAATTATTGATGTATTTAAAATAAACATTTTCAAATTGTCGATGGAAAAAGTGGTTACAAATCCTGTTCGTTACTTGCTAACAACACACACGCATTATTATAAAAAAGAAACCATAAAACGTTGGAAAATCCCACAGCCCATTGTAAATGCATAAAATTTAAGTACCCAATTACTCTTAAAATTAAAGAGTATAATGGTAAAGAAAACATTCGACTTACAATTTATATTGAAAAAACAAAAACAAATTTTCATATATCATTGTTGTTTTCAATACAAATTGTAAGTCGAAAGTTTTATTTCGCAGTTCGGAAATAGGCCATATATACAAAAAAGTAGGATTAATTCTTGTCTTCTCTTTTTTACCGAACTTAGCAAGAAAAGTGGGATAAAATTACCTGACTAAAAGTTGGCAGTCCTGTAGCAAAAAAAAAATCTATATATGAAGTGCACAGTGGGCAGTTAAAAGCAAAAAATAAGAGCGAAATTGCACGGATAACTAAGACTTCGTTTTTTTAATAAATACATACATACATACATATGTACATACGCACATATTTTTGGAAATTGGAAATTGTTACAATCAAAGATATGCCGTAGATTCTTAAAATTAGAGAATTTGTTTTCAAAAGGCATATATTGAAAATAATATAAAATCAGAAAGTTGAAACTAATGACATTTTGGGGTTTCAAGTTCTTATTCAAAAGTAGAAATTGATAATATGTTAATAATTCGTATAGCCGACACATTTAAGCAAACGATTTTAAACAATACAGTGTTTAATATCAGTTGTGGCTATCTTGGTAATATACATACATACATACATATGTACATATGTAGTATGTTTGTATCTACTTAAAAGTATTAATAGCATTGATGATATGCTTCAAAATATATATATAGGCAACGAGTTAGAAGATTTGCAGTATGAAGGTGTGTAGAATTCAGTCGGCTATTGTTGTTATAAATTAAAAATATTTATTAATCATATGAGTGAAGGTGGATTAATAAGCAAACCGTAAAATTCGTTAAAATTAAAGGTCTTATATATTTTTATATTTTATATTTTTTTATATTTTCATTACCATTCACAAATTTAGACAATTAAAAAATTTTATTTTTCGCTTTCAAAATTTATGGAGAAAAATTATAATTTGTTCCACTGTGATGTTTTCCCAGTTTTTTTGCTTGTTTTTTTCCTCATATTTTACAGCCAATAGCAATGCATTATGCGTCAACAAGTACCGTAATCCTTTAATAGATGCATACATACATATCTGTATCATACCTGATCCATGCTAGCCAGTGCTGTCAGATTGATTTTTAGCCACAGCGCTGACACATTTGTCGTTTATCGTCAATATTATACAACATTAAATATTAGCTACACAACATTTTTTATTTAAAAAATAATTTTATATATTTTTAGGTTTTTAGAAAAATGTGGTTAATTTTAGGAAATATTCATTGATTTTAGGGTACGAAATGCTTCGTAGATATGTAGTAGATGTGATATTTCTTTATTTTACGAAATATTTGTTGTCTGCAAACAAAATTTTGTATTTCAAACTTTTTTTCGTAAATATAAGAAACACAATGTTAATAATACATAATAAATTAGTGAATCATGAAAAGCAAGTTTGTGTTATACCTATGCGAAATTTTGTATAAAATTAAAATCGTGGAATATAAAAATCTTCAAAAAATGTATATATTCTTGGAAAATAGTTTAATAATCTTTAATTCCTAGAATTGAAGGTTGTAATAATTATGAAAATAAAAAGATAACTTAAGGGAAGTTGTTACAGGCTCTGCATTCCTCATACATCACATACATACACATACATACATACATGAATATTTTGCAATGAAACTCACGAATCAAACTGGGAACACAATTGGGACGAAGACGAAGTTTTCGTTGCGAACTTTTGTCATGGAAAATAAAATATATTTGTTCATATTAAAATTAACACAACGCCTCCATAGAACAAAATTTGTCGAGCGTGACGAGCTCTGCGATAGATTTATTTCTATTTTGTACACCGACGAACTATGAAATACAAATTTGCTCTCTCTCTCTCTCTCTGTCTTTGTAAATGCTTCAACCAACTTTATAAATTATAAAAGCTGAATTCGTTGAGTAAATTCGTCGTTGTTGTGTTTCACACGACGAATTCACGCAGCAAACTCTGCGTGGACGAAATTCGTCGTTCGTACCAGTTGTGTTCCTAGCATGAACTAAAAACAAATTTTTTATTACAATAATTTTTTATACAATAACAGGAAAATAAATGGGGGATATAATAAAAAGTAAAACAAAACAACAGTTTTTATTATATGTTTAAATTGTTTTTTGGAAAATTCACGAAACTTGTGTAGGTTTAAGAATAATTTTGTACTGTAAACAAAATGATAACAAAACAAAATTTATTTATTTCACGAAATTTCCAATTTTGTAAGAATATTTTATTTCTTCCTAAATTCAATGAAATAAACGAAAAATGTGGTACTATATACGAAAATAATTGTAGGAAATCGTTTTTGTAACTTAACGACATTCGTCAAATTATGAAACTTGTTAAGGCCGTGATACACTATCATACAAAGTCGTGCGATCTACGAATAAATACAACCCTGATATGATGGAGTTTATAAAATATTTCAAAAAACAAGAATTCATCACACAAGGGTTGTACTTTTTTCGTAGATCGCATGACTTTGTATGATAGTGAGAAATGGCCTTTATCCTGCAAAGCTACAAATATTTTAGTAAAATTTAAAAATTTTTAGTTTATTGTACAAAAATTAAATTACGAAAAAGTGTTTCGTATTTTTAAGCATGGAATATTTTGGAGTGTATTTCATTTATAAAACAGACATACATACAAACATACTGGAGTATATATACTAAAAATGAATTACATCAATATGAATCTTATTTTCAGTTATTTATATCCTTATCATGATGCATAAGGCTATTGATGCATCATTATCCAAAATGCTAGTTCCAAATTAATAAAAGGAAGTTTTCCCCGCCATGTTTTATAAAAACCACACTTTAGATATAGAAAACAAATCTCTTTTCATTAATTATTTTATGTTGTAGAAAAACTTTCTTGTGTAAAATTTGCAATGTTTTTAACATTAATCTACATTGTTTAAATTGCATATGTGTGTTTAGCTAAAATAATCGCAAATGAGTTGAAATATATAAATGAACAAAAGGCTCGTCAAAATTTTTATTTTAAAACAAAGCTTTTGGCGATTTTAGAGACAAATCGTTACATCCGACAGCACTGGCGGTGGTCATACTCTCAATTTTCTATAATTGGGACAGTGCTATCAACGTTTAAATTTCGAAAAGCACTGCAACTATGAAAAGCACTTAATTTATATAAACAGATGTACTTAATGTAATTGGGCCTTATTTCGAGTGTCGTATTACGACTTCGGCTACGACGATTTTGTAATAGACTAAGGAACATTGCAAGATTTTTTCTTCAATCTATTACGAAATCTTCGTAGTCGAAATACGACCCAGGCCCAATATTTTTAACTTTTATGAAACCCACTCATATATTAAAAAAATCAAATATTAAGGAACATGTATATAGCATAGATAAAAAAAAATCGAACATAACAAGGTTTCATTTCATAAAAATATCACAGTTCCTATTTGAAAAAAGAACTTATTTAACAAAAAAACTGATATAAAAAAATTATAAAAAATAGAAAAATGTCTATTACAATAAGTAAAAAATAAGTTTAAAGTACTAAAGAGATATAGATATCATCGTTTCTCCGACAAAATCAGGTTTGTTTTCAGGAGAGCAAAAAAACTGTGTTATTTTGAAACCTGTAAATGTTTTTATATAAGTATTTCGTAAAATTAATCTTAAATAATTGTAGATTTGAGAGGTATAGCGGAAGTGCCTCAAAAACTACACATAACTCATTTTATTGTTCAGCTTCAAGAGCATTTCTAATAAAATAGTTTTTTATTTTAACACATAACAGTTTATGTTGAATATTTTTTCATAAATATGTAGTATACTTTTGCTTACTTCTGAACCGATTAATATATCATTAAATGATTTGGTGGGTGAATGTATGACACATCAAGTTTTATAATAATGAAATAAACACTTTTTCTGTCAAAGATTTAGAGCCGGACATTTTAAATGCGTACTTTTGTTTCAAATGTGACTTGTTTTATTAACAACTGACTTTAACATTCAAATATTTTGTTCAAATTAATTTCGAATGTCACCATTTCGAGTAATTTGTAAAGCACCAAATAAACATTTACTCATTTTTGAAAATTTCTCGTTTTGAAAACGATTCGGTTTACAGAACATACCCGATCACCTGAGCATAACATAGTTTTTTAAACTTTAAAGTTATATACATTACATTGCTATTTATATAAAAATCGTTATTATTTGTTATTTCATTGATTTCACAACAAAAATTGTATCGTTTCAGACCTTTGTTATATGAAAGCGTTAAACGCGTGCAAAAATATTGTGATAAACCTTAAAAAATTTATAGAGCTTAAAACCCGTTCTATTTCTACATATTAATATGGATGTGACAGAACTTGTATGTCAATTTTTACTAAATAGGTTTATATCAACTGAATCCATAAAGACTCAATTCTCTCTCAATTGCATTAATTGAATCATATTCCATATATTGTCTATAACCAAATTTCGCTATTCGACTCTATTTGGAATGCTGATGACATTATAATTATCTCTTGTTAGACAAAACACTTTTTACATTAATTAAATTAAATATTAAGGTCAGAGTTTGATATAGCGCGTATTCCTTGAATCAATTTTCTAACAATACAAAAAACATCTTGAAATGCACAATTTAAATTTTTAAATGACAAGCATGCTCAAAACAAATTTGATTTGAAATTTTTAGTTTAGAGCTCTTAAGAAAAAAAAAAATTAAAAACTAATTTAAAAAGCACTGAGCACTACAAGTATCTTCATATTTTTTCGCGTTTAAAATTTTAAAAGCTGACAACATTGCAAAGCGAGTATAATGAGTGATGCTCACAGCCTATCCATATAGCCGCGAAGCACATATACTAACAAAGAATAACATAGTGTATGTGTGGACACAACAGCTCTTGATACATTTTACACTCAAAATATGCTGTTAGTAAATTCAAATTAAACATCATTTCAAACAATATTATTTTGATTTAAAAACCGCTCTACTAACCCTATGGTACACGACATGTAGAAAGACACTTATGACGCCAGGAGAATTTCCAACACATTGGTTGCATTATCGGCCTAAAATTTTAATAGTATTTTTGTGTCAAAATACAAATGTAGGCAGCACCAAGGCGAATTCAGTATCAGGTGACCTTATCGCTACAACAATTTTACAACAGAAAAAACAACACGTAGTTTGGTATGCTACAAAACCAATCTGTCAGAAGATTTCTAAGCAAATTTTGACGTTTTGGTTCAAAATGCTCAATTTGGTAGCAACAGCTGATAATCAGCTGGGCTGATAAGGTCACCTGATACTGAATTCGCATTGGGCAGCACTTGTGTGTAAATACATGTGAAGATCTGCTCAAACAAAAAAGTCATTATATAATAATAGATTCTCAGCTATGTTTATTATTTTGACATAACTACGTGGTATGTAACATATGCAGCTTCATAGTGACGTCAATATTACGGCCAAGCTACATGCGCACGTGTTCTTTTATTTGCCGATTACAACAGGCTTTTTTCATGCGAACCGAATGATTTTCAATTTATTTTAATTTCAAATTTCAGTAAAAAAGATTTTTTTTCTTTTATTTTCAATAGCTAAAAACAACTTGCACATAATTAAAAGTATTGATTTTAAATCGTGTTTCAAAATATTTTTCTTCTAATTTGGGACACAAGTATTAATTTGTGTATTCAAAATTTCAACTTAAGCAGGTGTGGCATGTATACCACTGTTTTTCTAAATAATTTATTATATTGAGTGCACAGAAAATCATCAATATATTGTGGTTTGCTTATTAAACAATAAACAAAAAAGATTTTACATACAAATATCTTGGTAAAAATTTACCTACCTGTAAGATTTACTTTAATTTTAGTTAACAGAAACTTCTTGTATATTCAGTTATTGTAAAACTTTTTTGAGTGTAACCTACATGCATTAAATGTACATTAATAATAATGTCCTTAACATTACAAAACGTAGTGTTGATCATCATCATTTTGATTAGGTTAAATAACGATTCTCGTTGGGCACAAGTTAACTAAGATTGTAAGTAGTTATAATTTTAATGTACTCGGTATACGTACATTATTAGCGCTTGTGCGTGTGAGGTTGTACCTTACAGAACATTAAAGTACATTAAATAATGTTTATTTTCGAACACTGATCACGACCTTAAGTATGTAAATTTAAAACTGGTCGTTATTTAATAAAAATCTGCATTTATGCTTTACTGAATATCCTCCAAAGCACATACAATTTGGAAGAAATAGAACATCATTCTATACTGTTTCTTCTTTTTTAAATTGGTAAAGTAAAATAACAGAAGAAAATGAGTAAAACAATGCTATGACGTTGTTTCATAAGTCTATATAACAAAGTAGACCAGAGTTGAAGAAAGCGACTTATGAAAAAAGCTCAAATCATTTGTGGCACAGATTCTGCGAGAAAAGGACAACTGCAGTATATTTATTATTAAAATGTTACCAAAATAATCAAAACAAACAAGAGAAAATGTCGTGGCTGTTTTAACTAACTAACTTAACTGACATCATTTTGAAAAATGAGTTAAGCACACTATTAGACTTTATGAGTCATAATAGACCTTGTCCACAATTTTTATGACTGTAAACATTACTGTCGAGCCTATAACAGTAAAAATATTTCAGACGTTTGCATAAGAATACATGTAGAAAACAATCATAAAAGCTCCTCTCCTCTAAAAATTACAAAATGTCAGTTCGGTCAGTTAGTTAAAACAGTAAAGATGTGTACTTTGTGAAATGAACACGTCTACATATGTACATACATACACATTTACAAAATTAAATTGAAGAATTTGTTGCATTGAATTAAAAATACTGAATGTGAAAAATATTATTGGTATGTATTAAAAAGTGGTTAAAATTTGTTTCGGTTCAACCTGTGAAAATAAATAAATTGTTAACTCATTGTAAGTGGCAGCATATATACATAAAATAAAAACATTTCGAAATAAACTGTGATTGTGATTTAAGAATTTAAAAATATTTAGTTTTTATCAGAAAAACATAAAACTATATTGAAACGTAACAATTAGTGTTTTTTATACGGGATTTCCTGGGATCCCGCACATTTTTCGGGAAAGAAATCCCGGGAAATTAGTGCGGGCAACTTTAGTTTGTACAAATGTACACATTCCTCGATGAGTAAGGTGATGGCAGTAGAACTATAGCTAAAAATTTATAACAATTACGGCCGGGAACTAAAATTGTATTTTTTTTTGACTAATGTGTTTATAAAACGTTATTATTTAATCGATATCATGAATTATAATTTGATTTTTGTTGAAGTAAACAAGTTAAAATTCCCGGGAAACTTAAAAGTCGTTTCCGCTTTCCCGGGAAATGAAAAAGTCCGGGAAAAGAAAAACTCTAACAACAATGGACGATGCAAACCTCATCACTTTAGTGTAATACTGTGACCATTCTGGTCCGAAACAGCTGATAATTTATTACAGAAAAAGTAACTATTAAAATTGAGAAACAGAACGGCACAGAGCAGCAACAGAAAGTAAAAACTAACTAAGTCTTAAGGAGCTACAGTAGGTTACGTATAACTTAACATAAATAGTTCTTTTGTATTAAATTTCTTAAAGTGACTAATTGTGCATTCGAAATTAATGCAGCAAAAATATCGATATATCGAAATATGGATGTTTTCAAAAAATATATATCGATACTGTTGGAAAATATCGATACGATATATATCGAATCATTTTTTTCATTTGCCCATCCTAAATATACATTAAGGTGTCCCTTATAAGCCAAAAAAATTTTTTTTTGAATTTCGAAACGCATGCCTTTTAATTTTTTATTATAGAAAATAATATCTAACTATAAAATATTGTTGTCCTATCATGATTGAACCCGTGGCAAGTAAGCCAAGAAGTTTTGCAAAATGCAATAAATGAAAACAAAAACAAATCCATGAAAAAACTTGTTTTATTAATAGCCTGTTTGTAGAACGCGACAAGGGCAACTCACGACGAGCCATTTCATGGACGACTACGTAATGAAAAGCGTTTGTATAACGCGATTCGACTTTGTCGTGCAGCTTACGTTAACTCGCCCGTACGTCAAATATGTACTAAATCGTACTGTTGCCAACATGTTCAAAAATAGTTTTAGTTTTTATTTTTTCATACAAAATTGTTTTCAGCTAAAAAAAACATAAACCCTATTCTTGAAACACAACTGACATGCACATAAATAACATAAACTAATAAATTAAACAAATTGTGAATAAAATTATTTTAATTTTTGTGTATAAAAGTATTTGTATAAATGTAAGTAATCTAAAGTTGTTTAATATTTTTTTAATAAGTGAGTTTCGTGAAAGTGATGTGCATGCATAAATGTATGTAATAATCTTTGCTTTGTTCGACTTTCTATTTTACTTTTAGAATGTTTTCGTCCGGAATATTAGAGATGCTTGTAATGTTCTGGAAATTCCGGAAGAACGGTAAGTTGTCATCAATATAATTTATTTAATAGTAATAACAGTTTAATAAGAATTTGTATGTAGCTTCGTAGCGAACTTTCGTCTGATGCCTATGTGTGGGAAAATAGTGCAGCTCATAGTTATTTCAAGTCCAGTTATTTAAAAGGGAAAAGAAACACCTGGCTTCTGGGTATGTAATCAATAATGTTTTTAAAGTATCATTTTACCATTAATATTACCCCGATTATTTAATAATGTATTACAGCAGTGATTTTTTTGTATGAATCAAAAAATGGTGGTCAAAGTTGAGGGTAAAACAAAAAAAATACAAAGACTCATATAACCTTCCCGGGGTCATCACTACAAGGGTCAAATGTATGATCAGCACCCATTAATTTGCTCCCCTCAAAAATTTTTTTTAACACACCGACCGCCTAACTATTCTCCTTAAGGGGGCTCCCTTACAAAGGGGAAATTTTTATAAAATTTACTCTCAGGGGTCTAACTTCCTCCCAGGACGTTCCTATCGAAATCAAATGTATTACCAACTTCCCAATATTTTTTCAATACGAAGATTTTTTCCAAACATACTTGACATCTAACCGTTAAGGTAGTCCCCATACAAAAAATAATTTTTTTAATAATTTTTTTTAAGAAAGTTTGTTCCTCTTTTATGGTGCCACGCCTGGGCGTTAAATGTAAGACCGACAAAGAGTAATTTTTTATCTTCAACATTTCCTGTGAACATGCCGATGCCCCATCTCGACTCCTTAAGGGGGCTCCCATACAAAGGGGATCAACTAGAGCCCTGCGAGTAAGTTGTATACATAGGTATCATCATCATCATCTTTATTGTTATTATTATTATTGTTATTATTATTATTGTTAGTATATTTTATTATTGTTAGTATGTTTTATTATTGTTATTGTAGTTATTTTTATTATTATTGCTTGCTGTGCAATAAAAGAGTAATAGCCAGTAGCTATTTTAAATATTTATTTTTTTTTAAATAACAAAATTTTTTTGTATTAATTAAGAATAAATAAGTAAATAAATTTTGAATTGTAATACATGTAAACATATGTGTATCTTTTGGACAACAAAAAATAACAAAACCTAAGATAATAATAAAGAAACAAACTGTGCAAGAGCGATCCACACTCGCTAATTAAAGTTTAGTCTTTTTAATGGATATTCCCAAAATAGTTGAGTGGTCTAACGAAGACCGTTTCTGTGCTGCACCATGTCTAAAAAAGTTAATTTCTTTACTTTTTTTTACATATTTTTGTATTCTATCCCAAGGCAATATAATAAAGAATACACAACTTCATACAAGATGAGTCGCCCTAATATACATGCATGTACCCATCAAACAAAATTCTCCAAATTCGTAAAGAATTCGTAACGACTGGTCGACCAAATCTTCCGATTTCGGAACCGAAATATGACCGAAATCGTAACAATTTTTGTATGAAATGGTTGACACGACTTCGTAACGATATGTCGGTACAAATTCGTTTCGATAAGTCGGTACGAATTCGTAACGACATTTAGGTACGATTTCTTTTTGCTTTTATAGCAGAGTACCGCTTCACCGTTATGTTGCTGCTATTGTCGAAATAATTTGCACATACCCACATATTTTAATATTTGCTACAGTCCTAATTTTATCAACATATACACATATTTATTAAAAAAAAATTTTCACAGACTTTTACTATGTACTCAAAAATCAAAGTTTTAATGTTTAAAAAAATTATTCAGAAAAACTACCGAAATTTCTTAACGAGTTCCGTACGAAAAGTCTGATTTCAGACAAACTACCGAAATGTCTTAACGAATTCGGAACGACAAGTCTGACTTCAGAAAAAGTCGAAACATTTTGTTTGGGGAGTATGTATACAAAATACACATACATAGATATGTATGTATGTATGTATATTAAACAAACCACGTTAGGGAAGAATCAAAATATGTTGGAAATAAATCCGCCGTTTATAAATGATTGGTCCTCTTGTAATGATATTCCATGCACTTAAAGCACATGGCGGTTACCACCCCAAAATCATCTTCTATGGTCAGAAAAGAAGTTGACACAAAATTGCCGTGGAAAGGCAATGGACAACGTGCAGTAATAAATGCGACAGCCTGCATACAACTCTACTTCACAACACTGTATCGTATGACTTCGTCTAGGCCCAAACCAACAGCATTACCACAGAGAAAGAGAAAATATTGCTTAAGCTTGAATAATCACCTGCTTTGCCTGCATGGAGTATCATTGCAAGAGGGTCAACCGTTTATAAACGTCGGGCTTATTTCCAAAATATTTTGATTCTTCCCCTCTGTGAGAACTATATAAAAAAACTAAAATTGTATACATATGGTAAAATAAAAATTAAATAATTAGATAAAATATAAATTAAATAATAAGATAAAAATAACGAAGTAGTGTTGATATTTTACTTCTCTGATATATGCCATAAAATATCAACTATTGACTTCGTCATTTGCTTCAAGAAATTGATTATTGCTACAAGAGTTTCGGATTGAGTTTTATTGCTTCCGCGCATTCTTTTACTGCTGCCGCTACTTCCTTTGAGCTCTCGGCTTATATTTTTATGGCCTCTAGTGTTTGAGAATGAGTCTCGCACTGTTGACGCAAAAGTTTGATGCGTTCTTGCCCCTCCGAACCAGTACCATTATTGCAATATTTTCTCTTTCTCTGTGGTAATGCGGTTGGTTTTGGGCTAGATGAAGTCATACGATACAGTTTTGTGTTGTTTTGTAGAGTTGTTTGCAGGCTGTCAGATTTATTACTGCACGTTGTCCATTGCTGTGGAAACGTCTCATCTTTGTCAAAATCTTTTCTGACCATCGAAGATGATGTTGGGGTGACAACTGCCACGTTTTGGCTTCTCTTAGGTAGAGAAACGTCAATCAATATTTTTCCAGACTCGGATTTTTTTGGGAACACCACAATAGCTACCACTTGGCGCCGCTGCAGCCAATATATGACAAATCCTTTCAATATCAGAGTCCAGCTCTGTCAAGTTGGTGACGCGGCATGGTCCACCAGCAGTTTCGTGGAGACTTTTATTATTTTCCGAGATCTTTTTTTAGTCGGCCCTTAAGATCTATCCAGACCTGAAATAAATTAAAGTCAAAACTGTAAGCATGTATGCATGTACATACATATGTATGTCGGTTTGTATGTACATAAAAATTTATTTGCAATGAGGCAGACCAAACAGCTGGACAGGTTTTGTTCAAATATAAGCAAGAAGATATAAGATCAAGTTACCTTTCAAACGAAAAAACTAAACTAAAATTGATTTACCCGTTTAAGAGGTACGGCGTCAAAGACACACAGATTCAACCGAATATGTCTAGAAAAGATGTGATATCTTCAAAGTGGCTGGACCGATTATTCAAACACAGCTAAGAGCGCTTGTAATCAAGTAACTTTTCAAACAGAAAATCAAAATCGGTCAAGCCGTTTGGTCTGTACATGAGTCGTAGATACAAACAGATATATAGACCCACACTACAAAGTTTATAACAACTTTTTTTAGTCGGGGTTAAAAACAAGCTTGAAGTTATCATAAGTGGCAAAATTGACCGTGATCTTAAGAAGTTTTGGCATAATTTTATATTAAAAATAAAGCCAGGACTTAATAGTGGGTTAAAACTATATTATAACCGTTAACAATACGTACCTTCTTCCACTCGCTACCAGTTCTTAATGGAGGACCGTAAGCATTAACCTTACTGGCCACCGTGTCCCAAGTGCATTCCATGGCAGACTTGCTGCTACCGAACTGCGGAGTTCCCGTGGCCAAGTGCGGAAATTGCTCCATGCCACCAATTGGCCAAACTGCACCCCTGTTGTCATGTTGATGCTAAAAATTTAAGTAATTAAAACAAGAACAATCTTAATATTATACTTTAGTTACCTTTTTCTTGTTGGTAAGTTCCATTTTTTTATTTTTTTAATTATTTTTACTATTTATTTAAATTTTTTTAGTTTTTTGTTTATTTTTTTTTTTGTTTGAAACGACTACAATTTTTTAGTCGTCCTCCTTGACGTTTATTGTGAATAAAATCGTTTTGTACAAACCCAAATAAACTGACATCTGTTACGTTTTTTAATGAAAATCGTCAACACTCGTGTTCTAAAACCCCAAAAAATAAATAATGCTAACATGTTAGTGCTTTTTATTGACGAGTCGTGTTCTACAAACAGGCTATAAGAATATTTTAATTTTAAATACATATTAGATGGGATAACTTCTTTTCAAGTTTAAAGTTATAGCTTAGTTTAAAAATAGATAGAATAGACTAGATGTACCTTCGACACATACGAGTGTGTATGTATATTGTTAACTTACGATATATTGTTTTTTGTATAAAAAATTATACTCTTTGACAAGGCACATTTATTAGGTGGCAGCACTACAACAGGTGACTAATGTAATTATACCAAGCCACATGTCAAATTTGGATTGTGTAGGTGTAAGCCTAAAAACATGCTTTTATTCGTGTATCCATAGACACCTAACCAATATTCAGTTTTGTATGGTGTTTGACATTTCTTATAATAAACCTACAATCTAACGATGCTACCTTGTTTTGAAAAGTAAGATGGTAATTTTTAGCAACAAAGTACATGTGGTTATTGCTGTTGTAGTATTTGTTGTAGAAATACGGGTACCTGATTAAGGTGTCTTGCTCTTTGGCTTTATTAACAGTGATGCCAACTATATACAACCCAAATGCGCTATTCCCCTACTCAAAACGCGCTAGAACGCGCCGAGTTACAGCATTGTCAACTATTTATAGCCAAAACACGCTATTTTCCTGCGCGCTAAATTAAATTTTAATAAAATCGATGCATGTATTAGCAAATATACTTTTTTAGCAACTCTTTTTCCGATTTTTGAAATATTGCTTCTTCGAATTTATATCCTAAATAACTAAACAGTTAAACACAAAATCAAAATCACTAAATAATCGAAATCCGTAGTTTTTTTTTTCAATTTTCTATAACAAACTTTGTACGAGTAACAACATACTCGTATAAAATGTCGAGTTGTTTTGCGATTCAAATGTTTTTTGTACCTCAGCTATAATAGATGCTTGATAAGTTACATAAATTTTTTTTGGTCATGAGTACGACTACATATTTGTAGTTGTGAAATTGAAAAATATTTGTCATTTATAGTATTGAAATGCGTTTTTAACTATAATAACAGGCAAGGGAATTTTATTTGCAACAGCTGAATCATTAACCAATTTAAAAAAATTTTATCAGAGTTTTGGATACTAGAAAATTGGTAAATTTATACATAAAAAGAAAAAATATAGTTGAAATGATGTTATTGACTTTATTAAAAAGCGCTAAATTGGCATCACTGTTAATTAATGTGGAAACCATGATACAATAATATAAAGGTGCCCAGGAAAAAATTATAGGAGTTCTTCCTTACGAACCACTTTTAAATTACTTCGAAAGTATCTAATGCATATTATTAGATGGTAAAGAAGTTTTTTAACCACATATGAAATGGAATTTTAAATCACTACTTTGTTTTCTACAAATTCATTACTTTTTTGGCTCAAGCCAAATACAAATGTTTTTTACTACATTTAAGGCTTTTCAATTCAAAAATTGTTATTATTAAAAATAAAAATGGAATAAAATAACAAAAAATTTAATTATTTAATTAGTGTTTTATTTTTGGGAACTGCTACAATTTTAGTTTAACATTTATTAACGCACTAATAATCCCAAATTATTATTTTATTTAATTAGTAAAATAATTTTTTTTATTAAAAATATATTGAAATTGATTATTGAGGGGTTTAGCTGGATCCATCTTTTTGTTTTGCAAACCCTCTGAAAGGGACTTTAATCAGTGAATAAAAAGCACTTTTTAACTACTTTTGTGAAGTGAATTATTTGCACACTAAAATTTCAGATTTTTATAGCACCAAAACATGGTTTTTATTGAGTTAAAAAAATGTCAAAAGCAAACCACTTCCTTCCAATGACACGTCAATGTAAAATTCATTGGTTTTTTACCTAAATTTGAAGGGGTTTGATTCATTAGATGTGGTGTTTTTACTACTTCTTTTTCCTCACTTTTTTTGCTGGGTAAATATGTATATATAAATATATATAGTAAATATGTATATACTACGTTTATACGCGCACTATTTGCAAATAAATTAACTCACTGTTTATACGGCATAGCAAAAGTACACAAACTTGGTAGCACTTCTATAGAAAGCTTATGCTATGTTTAGACGACACCTGCTTCGTGCTCTATTCATGCTTCACACCCCAATCATGACCGAATCAACTTGCTTCGCCATACAAAATTATGAGAGCGAATCAAGTAGATTCAATACGAATCTACTTGCGAAGCACGTAAAATTGGTATCTTCTCTAACTTTTATCGCAGTAATCGCCACTTTATCTGAACTAGCTGTCAAAACAAAATAAGTATATGTGTATGTGTGTGTTTGTAAACAAATGAAAACAAGCCAAAAAAACATAGATGTGAGTTTAATATAAATAAATTTAATTAAGTTATGAATAATATAAAAAGGGAAAATAAGAAGAAAATATAGAGATGCCTTCAAAAACAAGATTTTGCTTGAATCGAATTTATGTAAGTATGTATGCATGTATACACGTGCGTATGATACGTATGAATGTGTGAATATACATAAAAAAAATGCCACGCGAACAGTGATGCCAACTTTTTCAGAGCAAAAATCACTGTGTGTTCATAAAAAAGCACTAAATGCAATATATTTTTTATTTATATTTTTATATTTATCTATTTATTTTCAATACAGAGAAAGCCCACATGGCTAATTATATATGTATTGAATGAGTAGAAATTAAAAATTTAAGTTAACTACAATTTTAAATTTACTACATTTCATAGGTTTTTGTAATAATTTCAATTATATCGAGCCATATTTCGATTTTGCGTATAAGTAGAACATGAGTAGGAAAATAATTGAAGTTCATTTCGCAAGACACTGCAATTATGGTGTATTAAAAAAAACAATTAGATTTTAGGTGTTTCATCTGAATTAATTTTTATATGAACATAGTTCAGTACGTTACATTCTGTAGCTCGTTTCTGTATTTCTCGCGTCGTAAAATTTCCCGCATGAAACAAGGGAATCGTGGAAACAGTGTAAATTGAAACACATAATGGCTTTTCTCACATAAGTGTTTCTGTATCGTTACTTTGCGAGAACTATCTGTCATTTAAACAAATTTCCAGCAATTATTGGAACGATGTGAGAAAAAGTGTTTCTGTAACAATATTTTGTGAATAGTTTCTCGCAATTCTCGGATTTAAAAATGTACAAAAACATGTGAATTTTTGAATTTGTGTGTGAAAATATGAAAAATAAACTAGTTGAAAAGATATGCAACGAATTGTTGAACTAAAATTATTATTAACGATTCGATATGATTATATTTATTTAGAATTTTTTTTTGGAATTTTCTATAATAGAGACAGTTGCTAGAAAAAACTTATTTCAAGCATTTTACATTCACTTTATATTCATGTTCATTATTCAATTTTATTTTTCTTGAAAATTTTTAATTTTTTTTTGTTATTGAAATTATATTTTTTGTGACTTTTGTTTTCATTCGACACCCGATTACTGGAAATATTCACATTCAAATACAGAAACACTTTTTTTTCACAAATCGAGAAACGATGGAATTTTGTGTTTCACACTTCATGTGAGAAATTTTATGATGCGAGAATTACAGAAACGAGTTACTGAACAACATAAGCCTTTTCCTTTTAGACCGTATTTTATATGAATGAAACAATTTGATTTATAAAATCATTATTGTATTTTTAACTTACTTTTAAAAAAGTTATAAGTGCTAAAAGTTATTTCTACTTCAACATTTGAACATGGTAATTTTAATAGTCTTAGAGAAAATATTGGCAGTATTAGAAATGGATTATGATTATTTGAATTTCTATAATTATAAACTTCAATCCAAAATTAATCAGTTCTGAGAAAATTTGTCCATTTATGTGTCCTTAAATGTCTGATACTTCGTTCTATTTCTTCAATTTCGCCATCCCAGCAAAAATTACCGCTTCCCAGAAGAATTTTTGTAAGCCAGCTAGAAGCAATGCATTCAGTTTCCAAAAAGCCATTCATGTTTTGCTTTACTAATTCATTTTACAGAAGTAATAATGTGTAGTTTTTATGTATTCAGATGCAAAAGTTACTGGTTTACATTTTTTTTACTTTTGTCCACTTTGTTAGAGAGCCTTACGTTAGTACTTTTCAGAAGCATTTTTGAAAGCTTTCGTTATCAAGAAAGCAATACATTGCTTCACTCAGTGGTTAGTAATTAGATTATTGTTGTAATTAAGTTATTTTATAACTGTAATTTCTAGATATATATTCTTTTTTCTCACTATGAAAGATAACGTTTTTCTTCCTTCGTATTTCACCCAGCTGAATTAACATTCTGCAAAGGAAACTTTGTATGTCTAAAAGGGGTGAAAGCAGGTAGTTTTTGAAAAGTGAAAATTTCTTATTTGGTGTTTCTTATAAACCACCACACTTTCACAAATTAATATTTAGTAGATATGTAAAACGCACTAAAATCAAAGGTGAAAAGCACCAATTTAGTGCCTTTTTTTAAGCAACAATTTGAAAAATTCCGCACTATTATAAATTGAAAAACTCTAAATCTAGTACGAAAAGCACTAAATTGGCACGCTGCACACGAAGCACGAATGCATAGTCTAAACAGCATGATTCATAAACATGATTCAGAGAGCGAAGCAGGTGATTCAACTCGTCGTCTAAACATAGCATTACTTACGTTGACAAGAAAAATAGTGTAAATGCACAAAATATCAAATTATTTGTTTTAATTGTTATTCACCTGTATTGCATATGTCGCAGTCGAATATGAAGAATTATCGCAGTCGAATCCGAATTTAATTTCCGTTGGTATTATTTATAATTTTCGGCGTGAGTGTTTTTGTAATAGAGTAGAATGTTATAAAATGTGTAACAGAGTAAGTAAGTATGTTTATAATTACTGAGTCACCTTGTAACAAATTGGATCACCTAATTAAAATTTTGAACTTCTCGCAAATACATAAATTTAAATAATTAAAAATTAAAATAATAAAAATAATTAAAATATTATATAAAATGTTAAGTCTTGAGCATTTTGTTGCTTCTGATTAGGAAGAAGAAACCAGAAACCTCATCGATTTCCGAAGACAGCTAAGATGCCGTGCTAATATATTTGCGCTATAAGTTCAATGTAAGTTTTGTACATCTATGAAGAGATGTTTTTTAATTTGCTTGTGTTTTAGATTTACAAAAATTTTTAGACTAAACAAAGCATCATTTCGGTACGTCCTAAATACGACATCGCCTAGGCTTCGTGACTCTTTAAGATCAACAAGCGTGGGTAAGGTATTACGTTTGGTGGCAACTATGCGAATACTCGCCGAAGGAAGCTATCAAAGGGGTGCTAGGAATGATTCCAATGTTGGTATTGCACAACCAACAATGAGCAGTGCGTTTCATGAGTGTGTCGAAGCAATGTTTGCAGAACTTTGTCCAAAATGGATTTTATTTAAAATGTGTGAATCGGAAAAGAAGGAAATAAAAGAATATTTTTATGAAAAATTTGGTTTTCCTGGCATAATTGGATGTGTTGACGGGACACATATAAAGATTTTAGGATCACCCTTTTCAGAACGCTGGAAATACTACAATAGAAAGGGCTTTAATAGTTTAAATGCGATGTTGGTAAGTATAAATATGTAATAGTACATACATTGTGCAGAAGTTTAACATTAATCGTAACAGGTTTGTGAGCATAACTTGAAGATACGCTAAATTTCAACTCATCATCCAGGGTCAGCACACGATTCATTGGTATGGCATGCTAGTGACCTAAAGTCGTATCTCCGAGAGATATATGCAAATGGAAAAAGAAATACATGGCTTTTAGGTGAGGTAAAATTGGTATTGTGGTGTTTAAAAAATAACATACATATGTATGTACATATGTGCACTTGTTCCTGAAAAGCTAAAAACTCAAAATTTTCAAATTTTCACTTTTTGCAAAAAACCAAACAACAGAGGTCATATCTACCCACTGTAAAAATAATGACATAATTTTTTGCTGTAATATATCTTTAGAATCAACAGAAACATTTTTTGGCCTCTACTGAAAATTTATGAATTTTGAGTTGTTACGCTTTTAAGGAACAAGTGCGATATTAATCCTGATCCTAATGACGGTGACCAAGATAATAATGGCGATTTAACTGCAACAAACATAAGATTGAATGTAATGAATTCAATGAATTTACAATTAAAGTAATTTATTTAACCAAACAAATCAAAAATTAAAATCAAATGTTTTATTCTTTATGATATAAAAATTTAAATAATGATATTTAAGGATTTGGCGCTAACAAGTAAAATAAGAATAAGTTATAATTCTGTGTCACAACTGAAAAAATCAGTTTTGCTGAAAACGCATTTTAAGTTTTCAATTTCCATACAACGCAATGAAAAAATTCAAAAATTTTCTTCGCTCACGAGGTGGTAGTAAAAACTATTTATATGAAATTTTTACGCAAGATAAAATACAAAATGGCAAATTATTTTGCAGTTTTAACTCAAAAAACGCATTTTTTGAGTTATGACACTATTGAAGTAAATGAGCGATATGTACTTACATATCGTCACCCTAAATGCAAACGGACGTAACTTCATTATTATATTTTTTACAGGAGAAACAAAAAACGTTGCAAAATAAATACATACATTAAAAGTATTCTTGAAAATGTTCTTCGAAATTTACTTGTAGTATGAATATATCCATCGTGACGATATGTACATTGTACATACATAAATATGTACAACAAAAAATAAAACCAATTTTATAAGTTATTAAAATGGATTTATATTTTCTTCTATTTCGATTTTACGTCTCTTCAGTTCTATTTCCTCCATACGCAATTTTAGCATGGTCAACCTATGCAACTCCTTCTTCTTTATTTCCTCCCCATACAACGACATTTTCTCCTTTTCTAGTTTTAAATGGTCCTCTTAAATTTCGTACGTTTTCCGATTATATATTTCTATCTGTAACAAACTTCTTTTTATAGCCTTGTACAAATCAGTTTGAACTTTTAGTTGTTGTTCCAGGAGTACATTTTTTCCAGAGTCTTAGATTTTATATTCTTTGTGGTATCGGTTTGGATATTCATACTTATACTATCCACGCTACTTTCGTTGTTTATTTTACTTCGACATATCTCCTCGCTTAAATTTACAGGTACATTTTCAACACCAAATGTTGGTCCGTCTGGATTAATTACAGGGTCCATTTGAAGTAATCCTGCTACGGACTCCTCTAAAGGTGTCAACATTTCCTGATTAAAGTTTCCACCACCAGTTGCACGACTTTCAATCTTATTGTGCATTAATTTTCTCTTGACGCTGGTCTTCATATCTGAACACACCTTCATCCAATCTTCCGTTTCACGAGTAGGACGCCCAATACTGTTTAGCTTTCTTTGAATATCGTTCCATTGCTCCTTTATAGATGATCTATCCGCGTTTTTGTGGTATCCTTTTGCGATATTTGGATTTGTGTACATTAAATCCACAAGTTATTCAAATTGTTTTGGTGTTGTCTTCTTCATCCTAAAATGCACGTATGAATGTAGTACATAAAAAAGTTTTAGGTAAATATTTCGTATAATCAATAATATTATACTCACATTTTTATATCACTAATTTTTTAATAATTTTTTATTTTTTATATGCACTTTTTTATTTTATTTTTAAATGTCACCAGTAAAATACACTAAGACGCTTTTTGTCGAATTTTACATAAAAAACGGCATACATAATACCACAATTTGTAATAGATTTTTGATAGAGTTATATTTATGCTGAAAAGCGACATTTGCAATAGCATTTTCAAAAACCGAAACAAATTCGTCGTGACTTCGACATACATAATACAGGTGATTATTTGCTTCTCTCAATGCTTTTTTTTTGCAATATTTGTCCATTTATTGTTTTTGTTATCAAACATTTGTAAGCGTGGCAACCTTAAGCATTTTATTTGCAAATAGTGCGTTATAGTATGTTTACACGGTACGTGCTTCGCTCTCTATTCATGCTTCACACCCCAATCATGACCGAATCAACTTGTTTCGCCATACAAAACTATAAGAGCGAATCAAGTAGATTCAATATGAATCTACCTGCGAAGCACTTTAAATTGGTATCTTCTCTAACTTTTATCGCAGTAATCGCCACTTTATCTGAACTAGCTATCAAAACAAAATAAGTATATGTGTATGTGTGTGTTTGTAAACAAATAAAAACAAACCAAGAAAACATAGATATGAGTTTAATATAAATAAATTTAATTAAGTTATGGATAATATAAGAAGGAAAAATAAAAATTAAATATGGGGATGCCTTCAAAAACAATATTTTGAATGAGTCGAATATATGTAAGTATGTATGCTTATGTGTATGTGTCAATATACATATAAAGATGCCACACAAACTTTTTCAGAGCAAAAAGCACTGTGCGTTCATAAAAAAGCACTAAATGAAATAAGTACTCGTATATATGTATGTATTTTTATTTATTTTTTTATATTTATCTATTTATTTGCAATACAGAGAAAGCCCATATGGCTAATTATAAATGTATTGAATTAGTAAAAATTAAAAATTTAAGTTAACTACAATTTTAAATTTACTACATTTCATAGGTTTTTGTAATAATTTCAATTATATCGAGCCATATTTCGATTTTGCTTATAAGTAGAATATGAGTAGGAAAATAATTGAAGTTCATTTGGCAAGACACTCCAATTATGGTGTATTATTTTAACAAAAGAGTGATCAACGAGAATTATAATCCTCGTTTCAGGAAATGTCGTTTCATCTTTTTCCTCTGGCCATAAAAATGTTTTAATAAAACAATTAGATTCTTAGGCGTTTCATCTGAATTAATTTTTACATGAACATGGTTCAGTATGTTACATTCTGAACAACATAAGTCTTTTCTTTCTAGACCTTATTTTATATGAATGAAACAATTTGATGTATAAAAATCATTATTGTATTTCTAATTTACTTTTAAAATAGTTATTGGCGCTTCTTTGTGAATGGGCTAGTGTTGATTAGTTCAAACACATAAATCTGAACTAGCACTAAATTCCCAAATAGTTATTCCTTACAAGCACTTGTAACTTGAAGGAAGCCGTTCAGTAATAAAACACTCTTGATATGCTGATTGAAAACGACTAAAAATATGATTTATTTTGACTTTCTTTTATATAAAATTAAAATTAATAAAAGTGCTTAGCTTATAGATAATAACATATGCAATATTAATATTGTTTGAGTAGACACAATAACATGACCTAATTTATAAATGAGGTAAATGCACCTTGTATTTAAATAATTAAATAATAAGCAAATTTCCTTAGCAATGGTTAATGAACCTTATGATGTGTAGGCAATTAATTAAATGTTAATAACTTATAATTGTGTATGATTGTATGTTTGTTAATAACAGAAAAATTCGTTGTGTATGAATGTGTTGCGTTTACAACTGTGTAAAAGTTTGAGCACCAAAGGATTCCTTTGGAGCTCAGAGTGTGTGTTTTTTTTGTTTTGTTTTTAGCCCAGGTAGAATCACCATGTGCTAATATTAGTTGAAGTTAAGTCTTAGTAGAAACACTAAGACTAGTCTAGCAATCAAGAAAGTTATTTTTTGTTTTGCCATAATTTCTTTATTTTTCCCAGTCTTTTATACAATTTTAATTTCATACGTCTATATTAAAATTAATAGCAATGTACATTTTCAGCACTTGTCATAAAGCCTGACTTTGCATTTTATGAATTATTGTAATACTATTCTTAAAGGTAAATGACTGAATTAATTGTATGAGTATAAAATGTATAAAGGTAAATGACTGATTGCAATATGAAACTTATTAATTTGTAAATAAAAATTGGTTAATGAACTTAGAATACAACATAAGCGGAAATTACATTAAATATTAATTTATAACAAACCATTGGTTAAATGAACTTAAAATACTACATAAACAAAATTTCATATTTATAATAAAAAAAAAAAGGGAAGGTATTCCTTTAAAAATACATACAACTTCTAATAATAATAAAAGTAATTATGTATGTATTAACATTCTCCGCCGCGTTGAGCAGTCAGCGAAAACCTGTTGTGTTAAACCTCAGAAATAGGATGACGTGGTGTTGGCCTTGGAGGTGCCGGTGTTAGGTTGACTGAGGCAGTTTTGTTGCATTTGATTCGAAATTGCCAGGCAGTAAGTGTTAGGATTATGAGTAGCGATAGAAGTAGAGCAACGAAGCCTATGTTTGGATGATGAATTGCTGGCTGATATATTTCAAGTGAAGAATTCTTAATGTGCCTTAGTTGTTTTTGAATATCGGTAAGCTGGTCCAATTTGGTATCCAAGACGAGGTTTGGTTCTAATATTTTCTTAACTTCAGAGGGTTTTCCTATTGAGGTGATATTACCAAATGTTGCATAGGAGTTGCGTAAAGTAGTGACACTAGTTTCGTGTCCACGAATGGTAAGAAATTTTCCTTTTATTACACAAGCTGAGTTCATGGTCATTATACCAGAAGTCTTGACCTGTATATGTATGATATCATTGCCGCATACTGCAGTTAGTTCTATAGATTTTGTTGTTGCATACATCCATTGGTTTACGTTGTGCAATGGAATAAAAGAGATATTGTTCTGGATATAGCCAAAATTACAATCAGGGGATGTTTTGTTGTTGAAGAGAGCAATTTCACAAGAATAACTGCCGGAATCTTTGGCCATTTGTATTTGCAATGCTGGACAAATGTATATGTCGACTATGACTACAGTACATTTATTGAATTGAAGTATGTTTAGTGCCAGGTATTCATCGCGGTGGTTATTAACAGCAAGATATTTAATGTCAGTTGTTATGACAATGGTCATGTTGTTTATTTGTGTGGGTATTGCAATGACCTTGTAAAGTTCAAATTTTCCTTGGTCCACCAATGGTAACTCAATAACGAAAATTACATTTGTGTTAGTTACTGTGCCTTTAACATTAATAATTTTGTATAGTTCTAGCAAGTCGGTGTCTTCAACTGGTAATGTACGGCCTATAGGAAGGTGTCCTTTAATTTTAGCAATCTCCGATCTTAACTGTTTTGGTGTAAGGATAAGTGGGCTTATATTGCCATGGTTCGTATGCGTGAGGGCAGCGACCAGCTCTGTTTCAATTCTTTGTAAATCTGAGGCAAGTGTATTTAATTGAATTGCCAGAGACATTAGATTTTGGACTTGTCGTAGATTTGAATTCTCATTTTGAACTTTATTTAGATCTTGATAGATGGTTTTCTTAAGTTCTGAAAAGTGCACTTTAGTATTGTTCTCGCTTTGCTTAAGAATGTTAATGGTAGAATCTATTACTGAAGTTTGATTTTTTAGTAACATATGTAGATACTCTTCATTTTGCTTTACGTTAGTTATAGTTTGAGCCATTTGCTCTGCATAATCTGAGTCCAGGACTCCAAATAGAGCATGGGCCATATTTCCAACGATATCGAGTGCAGCTCTCCGGTTTCTTTTTGAAATTAACAGGTCTGATTCTTGAATAAGATTGTCCCAAGTATGTTGAAGTTGAATGGAAAGCATCTCACATGATTCAAAAGCTACCGATTGCTTGCAGAGCCCTGAAAATGATGTTATACCTACTTCAAGAACCTTATTCCTATCCCAAATTGGTGTTAAGTCGTAATATATAATGAATTTCCAGGTAGCTGTCATCAACTTTGTCGAGCCCATGCCTTCGAAATATAATCCTGGATTGGAAGAAAATTCTGTAACATTGATTGGAGAGGCTAATATTATCGGCAGCAGAAGGAGTGAAACAAAAAGCATATTGAAAACTCCCAGGGAGGCATATGACACTAACTTTCGTTTTGGCTGTATGATGTTAACTTCCGCTGAGCCTTGCCTCTTTTGTGACTTTGAGTTGTCATATCCGGAATGCTCTGTGAGGGAGTCGTTGAACAACGGTGCAAGTCTGTGTATTGGCCTCTTGAAAATTCCCTTTGCTGTTTTGACGTCGCATACCCTGATAAGTCCATCATCTCCTTTGTAAATGCGGTTGATTCTACCCAGTGGCCATTGGAGCACTGGAGTATTATCTTCCTTGAGGATAACAAGCATGCCTTCAATGACGTTCGGTGAAGTAGACTTCCATTTCCCCCTTTGCTGTAGCTCATGTAAATAGTTTTGAGTCCACTCCTTCCAGAATTTATGTTTGATTTCTGAAGTTATTTTCCATCTTGCATCTAATGATATGCTTGGGGGTTGCGCATTTACATCTACTGCTGAAGTCAAGGGTTCCCCTACTAAAAAGTGGCCTGGGGTAATAGCTTCAAGATCATCGTAGCTTGATGAGAGAGGGATCAGTGGCCGTGAATTTAAGATTGCTTCTATTTCAACCACTATTGTTTCCAATTCTTCATATGTAAGTGATGCAGCTGACACACTTCTCAGTAAAAGGTGCTTGGCGGATTTGACAGCCGCTTCCCAAAGTCCACCAAAGTGAGGGGCTCTTGGTGGAATGAATTTAAAATTTATTGACTGATTGCTGCATACTCGTGTAATATTCTCTTGCGCTGATTGAGAATATATTGATTCTTTTAATTCAGTAATTTTATTGTTTGCTCCCACGAAGTTAGTAGCATTGTCGCAATACAAAGTCTGACAGTGGCCTCTTCTGCTGATGAAACGTCGTAGTGCGCCTATGAATGCTTCTGTAGACAGATTTGATACTACTTCCATGTGAATGGCCTTAGTCGCGAAGCAACAAAATACTGCGATATAGGCCTTATCTGGCCTTTTGCCCCTGATCTTGTGATGGATCCATATTGGACCAAAATAATCCACTCCTGTGGTTATGAAAGGACGTGCTGGGGTTACTCTATCTGCCGGAAGGTTTCCCATTAATTGTTTGAAAAGCACCGGCCTAGCTTTAGTGCATCGTATGCATTTGTGGACGGTACTTCGTGCCAGTGATTTCCCGTTTGTAATCCAGAACTGTGACCTGGATGCTGCCAACAATGACTGTGGACCACAATGACGACTCTCTTCGTGTAGCTTGTGCATCAATAACTTTGTCATATGGTGATTATGAGTCAAAATCGCTGGATGTTTTGCCTTGAACGATAATGTTCACGCGCATTATCTGATGCTCATCCATGAATGGGTTTAAGGAGGCCAAGGGACTTGATTTATGTACAGGTGTTTGATGTGATAGCCTTTCTAGTTCTTCCCCAAACTCTGCGGCTTGGATGATCTTGATGATAATGTTTAGAGCTTCTTCTAATTCGAATGCATCAAGTTCCCTTTTGGTTGACCGATAAACATTTGTAGTTTTGGAATTTCTAATAAATCTCAACACATAACCAATCGTGTGTTGAAGAGTTTTAAATGAGTTCCGGTGGTTAATCTGATTTATAATGTCTGCATAATTTTGCTGCAAGGGGGTTATTGTTAGAACATGCTTCGTCACCTTACGTTCTTCGTCGCAAGGTGTCTCAATTGCTTGTGAAGTTGAGGTTGTCCATTCACTCCGTTGTCCCGAAAGAAATAGAGGGCCATAAAACCACATTGAATGTTGTGATAGGTTTTCGGGTGCTATTCCTCGAGATATTGCGTCGGCTGGATTTTCTTTAGAACTAACGTGTCGCCATTGATGTGAATCGCTTAGACCTTGAATTTTTGTTATCCTGTTTGCTACAAAAGTGTGAAAGGATGCTGCTGACGAGTTTATCCAAGCAAGAACAATTTTTGAGTCCGACCAAAAAAAGTTTGCTATATTTTGCAGACGAAGATCTTCTTTTACCCTACTTGTTAGTTCAACACCTAATACCGCGGCGCATAATTTAATTCCAAGCGAGGCAACGTTTGCCTTTTTATGGGTGCTACTCGGGACTTAGCACATAGCAGTCTGGTTAAAACAGTTTTGTCTTTATATGTTGAACGAATGTAGATTGCTGTTCCATAGGCTCGTTCAGATGCATCGACAAACGTATGAATTTCTGTAGAGACTGGGTTTCCGTGTTTTAATACGAATCTCTCTATTTTTATTTTGTTTAGGGTTTCTATATTTGTGCGAAATTTATTCCATTCATTCTGAAGATTCATGGGTAACTCGTCATCCCATGAAAGCGGTAATTGCCACAGCTCTTGCAAAAATGTCTTGGCTCGTACAACTACCGGCCCAAAGATCCCTAGAGGATCAAAGATTTTGGCTAGTTCTGAACTGACTATTCTTTTTGTTACCCTTGTGGCCGTTGGCTTTTGTGACCGTCCACATAATTGATCAGACTTTGGGAGCCATATTAATCCGAGTGTTTTAATTGAACAATCTGAATTCTCGTCTAAGTCCAAGTTGATTTCCTGGTCTTCAGGTGCAATTCCATTTAATAACTGAGGATGATTTGAACACCACTTCCGCAGCTTAAAACCAGCTTCTCTTAGGACTAAGCTTAGTTGTCGTTGTGACTCTAATGCTGTGTTAATAGAATCAGCTCCGGTGAGGCAATCATCCACATAAAAATCATCGCGTAATATTGCAGCACCTTGTGGATATTTTGTAGCGTTTTGAATAGCTAAATGTTGAAGGCATTTTGTTGCTAGGTATGGTGCAGAGGACGTGCCATATGTTACAGTTTTAAGACGATAATATTTTATGTCTTGACGTTTGTTGTATCTCCATATGATGAGCTGGAACATCTGGTCCGTGTCATTGATTTGAATTTGCCGGTACATTTTTTCTATGTCTGCAGTGAAGACAATTCTGTGCATCCTAAATCGCAACAGTACGGAAAACAGCTCACTTTGTACGGTTGGTCCGGCATGTATTATGTCATTTAAAGAGGAACCACTGGATGTTTTAGCTGATGCGTCAAAAACTACTCTTAGTTTTGTGGTTGAGCTGTCAGGTTTCAGTACGCAGTGGTGCGGCATAACGTAATGTAAATTAGGAATGTCGTCTTCTTGTATTTCTACCATGTGCCCCAAGTCTTCGTACTCCTGCATGAAATTGTTGTATCCTGTTCTAAGATCAGGATTAAGGTTCAATCGTTTTTCCAATGCTAAAAATCGATTGAATGTCATTGTTTTGGAACTTCCGAGAACGGATGGATTTTCTGCGAATGGTAGGCGCACAATGAATCTCCCATTCTCGTTTCTTTTTACGTTTTGTGCAAAAGGATCCTCACATCGTTTCTCAGCCAAAGATAGTGCTCGTTCTGTATCATTCGTGTCTTCAAGCTTCCAGAATTTTTCAATTAGCTGGTTTGTTGTTTGCTCTTCTGGGGTAAACACTGCACAAGTTACCAAGTTGCCGTTTCTTTCTTGTAATTTACCCGTGACGATCCAATCCAAAGCTGTGTTTTGCAGAATTGGCAGTTTTTGATTGATCTTTATTTGTTGTGGGCGCATCAATTCATGGTAAAATTCTGCTCCGAGCAATATGTCAATTTTATCCATTTGATTGAAACATGGATCAGCTAATTTAATATTTTCAGGAAGATTCCAATCTGACGTGTCGAAAGAATTTGTAGGCTGAGGTGGTACAATGGTTGGAAGAACAAATGCTTCGATTCTGGTGGCATAGCTGCCTGAATATGCATGTAGTTCTATATTGATTCGTTGGGATACGTTTTGAACTTTACGGCCAATTCCTTCAATGCGCAATGAAGAGTTTGAGGAATTCAAGGACAGTTTGTTCATTACGCGGGTTGTAACCAAATTGACTTGTGATCCAGAATCTAATAAAGCTCGGAATGTGCATGTGTGACCATTGGCTCCAACTGCCTTTACTCTTGCAGTGGCTAGTAATACGTAAGTGTTGTCGATGACCTGTTTGTTTGTTGTAGCGACGATTGGCTTATTTTCATTCGATGCAGACGCTAGTTTTTGTGTTCCTTCTGCCGAAATTCCTCTTGCTAATTCTAAGTGCAACAATGTGTTGTGTCTTTTTGTGCACTTTGAGCAAGACCGTGACGTGCATGCTTTGGCAGCATGATCTGACTTAAAGCAGTTGACGCAAAGCTTCTTTTTTTGTGTCCATTGTAGTCTCCCAGATGGGGACATTTTTAGGAACTTTTCACAGTAATATATGGGATGCCCAGGCATTCCACATACTTTACAGTTTGGGGTTGATGTAGCTGCAGTTATAAGTTTGGCTCTATCCTTCCCCCCACCAGATTCGTGAGACCTTCCGCGTGTTTCCAATGCTTGGAAACGGTGCTCTATAAATCTAAGAAGATCTTTTAGACTTGCGAGCTTTTTGTTGTTTTCTAGCGATTGCTCAAATAAAGTTTGAGTTGATTGATCGAGTTTTTTCAATAAAATGTGAACAATTATGGCGTCCCAACTGTTCACTGGCAGTCCTTGCGCGCTTAAACCATGGATGCATTCTTTAGTGACATCATGTATATTTTTTAGCGCTTGTGCCGTTTCGGTTTTTATTTGCGGATGAGAAAGCAAGTTGTTTAGTAGTGTTGTCACAATGAGCCTTTTGTTATCGTACCTATCAACCAAAATGTTCCATGCAATTTCGTAATTTGCTGTTGTAATTGGCAAATGTTTTACTAGTGCTTTTGGTTCGTCTGCTAGATGTGTAGTTAAGTAAAACATTTTCTCAACTTCGCTCATTGATGCGTTGTGGATTAGCTGGGTATAAAGATCTTTAAAGGCTACCCATTGTAGGTAACTGCCGCTAAATTTCGGAATCTGAATTTTTGGAAGATGGGGTTGACAATGCTCAGTGCTGCGTGGATTATTTTCGCTGATATTATTCACATGCTGCTCTAGCTCACATTGAATGTCGTGCACCTCAGCTTGTAGTTCGTAAAAGTCATCCAAGGTGTAGCCGTCTATTTGTTCTTCATTAGTCATTTGCCATAATGTAGCGTTGTTTGTAAAGAACTCGTGCATATATTTCTTAATGAGCGATAATTTGCCTTGATAATATGCTATCTGTTGATTTCCCTCTGTTCTGACTTCATCAATAGTTCGTCTTAATGCTCTCGTCAATGCCCGCTGATTGCGAAGAACTTTGCTTGTGATATCATCAGGTAGTGCCTTTTCCTGCATACCGCTGCTTGCACCTTCTATTTGTCTCATCGATGGTGTTGGTTTCTTCGCTTTTTTGCTTTCGGACTCAAATAGTTCTTTGTATTTGAGTGTATCGTCCGAAATACGTAAATATTGGTCCGAAATACGTAAATATATTATTGCCTCTATTTGCTCCGCCGTCTTCTGTTGGGCTGCTACCAGGTCTTCAAACGATTCCATTGCTTATGTACAAGGAACGATAGTTGATGATGGAATCCTGTACCTTGCTACAGGACCTTCGATTTGAAATGTGTAGTCTGATGATGCAATCCTGTACCTTGTGACAGGACTGTCGTGATGAAATATGTCTTCTGTTGATGGAATCCTGTACCTTGCTACAGGACCGTCGAGTTGAAGAATGTCTTCTGTTGATGGAATCCTGTACCTTGCTACAGGACCGTCGGGGTCACCAAATGTTGCGTTTACAACTGTGTAAAAGTTTGAGCACCAAAGGATTCCTTTGGAGCTCAGAGTGTGTGTTTTTTTTGTTTTGTTTTTAGCCCAGGTAGAATCACCATGTGCTAATATTAGTTGAAGTTAAGTCTTAGTAGAAACACTAAGACTAGTCTAGCAATCAAGAAAGTTAATTTTTGTTTTGCCATAATTTCTTTATTTTTCCCAGTCTTTTATACAATTTTAATTTCATACGTCTATATTAAAATTAATAGCAATGTACATTTTCAGCACTTGTCATAAAGCCTGACTTTGCATTTTATGAATTATTGTAATACTATTCTTAAAGGTAAATGACTGAATTAATTGTATGAGTATAAAATGTATAAAGGTAAATGACTGATTGCAATATGAAACTTATTAATTTGTAAATAAAAATTGGTTAATGAACTTAGAATACAACATAAGCGGAAATTACATTAAATATTAATTTATAACAAACCATTGGTTAAATGAACTTAAAATACTACATAAACAAAATTTCATATTTATAATAAAAAAAAAAAAAAAGGGAAGGTATTCCTTTAAAAATACATACAACTTCTAATAATAATAAAAGTAATTATGTATGTATTAACAGAATGTATGTATGTATGATTGTAAACTATGTTGTCTTTTTATTTATTTTATTTATGAAAGTAAATGTATGTATGTATGTTTTTTAACAGCGCTAAAATTTTTTTCTACTTTAACATTGGAGCATGGTAATGTTAATAGTCCTATAGCAAATATTGACAGCATTAGAAACGGATTATCATTAGTTGAATTTCTATAATTATAAACTTCAACCCAAAATTGATCAGTTTTGAGCAAATTTTTCAAGCAATGCATTCAGTTTCCAGAAAGCCATTAATTTTTTCCCTTTTACTAATTCGTTTCACAGAAGTAACAATCTATAGTTTTTGTGTACTCTGAGTACAACTTTAACTTTACTGGTTTAAATTTTTTTTACTTTTGTCCACTTTCTTAGAGAGCCTTAGGTTAGTACTTTTCAGAAGCATTTTTAAAAGCTTTCGTTATCAAGAAAGCAGTATATTGCTTCCCTCAGTGGTTATTAGATTAGATTATTGTAATTAAGTTATTTTATAACGTGTAGGGTATCCTCTGTAATTTCTAGAAATATGTTATTTTTTCTCACTGTGAAAAATAAAGGTTTTCTTCCATTGTATTTCACCTAGCTGAATTAACATTCTGCAAAGAAAACTTTGCGTATCTAAAAGGGGTGAAAAGTGAAACATTTTTATTTGGTATTTATTTATAACCACCACACTTTCATAAATTAATATTTAGTAGATTTGTAAAACGCACTAAATGGACTAAAATCAAAGGTGAAAAGCACCAATTTAGCGTCTTTTTGTAAAAAGCAACAAGTTGTAAAATTCCGCACTGTTATGAATTAAAAAACACTAAACCTAGTACGAAAATCACTAAATTGGCACGCTGCACACGAAGTACGAAAGCGTAGTATAAACAGCATGATTCATAAACATGATTCAGAGAGCGAAGCAGGTGATTCAACTTGTCGTCTAAACATAGCATTAATCGTGAATTGTTTTTTGAATTAGTAAGTCGCAATAAAGAGAATAATATGGCAACAATTTACAGTTTTATTTGCAAATAAGCCCTGCGTATAAACGTAGTAATAATTTAATATTTTTATTTTTTAAATGTTGTCTTATTTGGACATGAGGATAACGAAATCTGTGTGTTATATGACATACGCAAATTAGCAAGTGTTTGATTTATTATTTAATTCACCAGATAACAAAAAAGCCTCCCGGATTCAACATCGTTCTTAATAAAAACGATGAAAGAAATGCTGTTAATAGAACCGATACATCTATGTCCTATTTTCTTATCATTAGATGACTTACCTATATAATTAATTAGCGAACACGTTTTTTGTAATCCCTTTTGCGCCGGAACTACTACACCGATTTTGGAAAGATTTATATCATATTAAAGAATTCATATTTTATTGAAATTGGTTTAGTATTTTGGGAGTTATAAGCGTTTAAAGTTGCTACTACTACATGCAAACATAGTACACACGTATTTGTTAGCTTACACTCTGTGTGTGTGGGTGTGTATATTTGTGTAGTATTTTTCTTGTTATTCCAATTTTTAGGGTTCCGTACACCAAAGGTGAAATGGAACCCTATTGTTTTCGCTACGCTGTCCGTCTGGCCGTCTGTCCGTCACAGGGTATTTTCTCGAGAACCGTAAGAGCTACGGACCTGAAATTTGGACACAGTGTGTAGACCCTTGGCCGCTACAACAACAAATACATGAGAGTTGGAAATTAAAGGGTGTGCCAAAACGAGCAACGAAAAATGTTAAAATCTCATGTAATATACATACAATTGTATGTATATGCACTTGAAATTTGTAAAGTTAGTGAATTTTTATACACACTACAACAATTAACACTAAAATTTAAACAATTTTGATTAAAGGGTGTACCATCAGTTAATGTAATTTCGACTATGTAATTTTGATAACTTGCTGTATCTTGGAAACCGTAAGAGCAAACTTCTTGGAATTTTCAAAACCGGTAAATCAAAAAAATCTGAAAATTATAAAATCGCCAAACCGAAAAAAATCGCCAAAATCAAAAAAAAAAAAATCGCCAAAACGAAAAAAAGCACCAAATTAAAAAAAAATTCTAAATCGAAAATAAATCGCAAAAAACCGGAAAAATCGCCAAAATGAAAAAATCGCCAAAATGAAAAAATCGCCAAAATTAAAAAAATCGCCAAAATGAAAAAAAATTGCCAAAATAAAAAAAAAATTGCCAAAATGAAAAAAATCGCCAGAATGAAAAAAATTGCCAAAATTAAAAAAAAAAATCGCCAAAACGAGAAAAAAGCGAAAAATAATAAAAAAAATTGTTTCAGCTGAAAAAACGTAAAAACAACACTATTAAAAAAAATGCTCAAAGCCAACGTCGGAACCCTTCGTGCGCGAGTCAAAGTCGCACTTTACTGAATTTATTTTTTTCTGTTATTGTATGAAAGCCATAAAATTTATAGGTAGAGAGTGCAATAAATTGAATTAGGTTTAATAAAGAGAATTTGTTTTTGTTTAGAATACGGACGATTGTGTCGTCCGTTTGGTATGCCTAGTTAAAATTATTTAACAGTTTTGCAATGGATAAGAAATTTACATATCTGTTGTACCACTTATATTTTAAGATAATTGTTAGTACAACAGATAATGTGTGAGCGTATGTTTCATACATATAATTAATATTCACACATACTTTTGCTGGCTTACAATAAGAGTTAGTGCTTTATTGATGTTTATTTGAAATATTGGACCAATTGCGTACAAGCTTCATTTGCATGCCAAATGTGCCTGTTTATACAATAAGTTACTTATTGTACGACATCAGTATCCGTTAAAATCTGTTAGGGCGAATCATAGTAAAACAAATGTGTTATGCTAGAAACACAACTGGGACGAACGAAAAATTTTTCGGTGCGAACTTTCGTCATAAAAAATAAAACACATTTGTGCATATGAGAATGAACACAACACA
Organism: Tachina lurida; assembly: GCA_944452675.1. NCBI lineage: Eukaryota > Metazoa > Arthropoda > Insecta > Diptera > Tachinidae > Tachina > Tachina lurida. The sequence goes on from OX101754.1 coordinate 40,878,396, forward strand.
GCCGTAGAACGAAATTCGTCGTGCGTGACGTCTACACCTGATAGATTTTTATCATGACAAATGTCAAATTCTATATAGAAAAAAGAGCTGGCATAAAAAAAAATTATTTTTCAATATAAAGTTTGACTTTTGCTATGATAAAAATATATCAGGTGTAGACGTAGCGTGAAGAACTCTGAGATAGATTTACAGGGTTGCCGTTGAAAATTTCCAATAAGGGTAATGAAACGGGTATTTAAGAAAAATAAGGGTAAAATAGGGTATTTTGAAGTAAGGAAGGGTCAAGTTTCTTGTGACCAAAGAAATACCATTTATTTCAATTAAAAACCACAAATTTTACCAATTAATTCAATAAATTTGACTAAAATAACATTAATTAGCATACTTTAATTATAAATTAATTTCAAAACTAAAAAACGATTTACAGGTACATCCAATATAAGTCATATTATCAAAAAAGAAGTTACCTTAACTAAAACTTTTGATAATGTTTATCACTTTTTAGAAATAGTTATTCTATATTTTGTAATTAATTCTTCACTTGGAGTCCATTCTTCCAGGTCTGATCCGGGTACATTGAGAGGGAAAGCATGGATTCACAAGTTTCTATTTTAAGTTTGTTTGTAAGTTTATTTTAAATTTGTGATAGTTTTGAAAAAATTCGTTTATAAGAAACACTACTATGAGGCAAAGTAAATATAGTATATGTAACGAATTCAATTAAATTTTAATATATGTATATTTTCATCAAATCTATTTTTCAAATTTCCAATCTCGAACCACAACTTTTCTGCGTTAGCGATCTTACGTAAATTTTGTTTCTAGCAGCTTAAGCTCATAGACGAAAGTCTCTGGTTCGACAATTATGTTTTTGAACTCAGAAACAATTTCAAAATAATTTATTTCTTGTTTGGAGTTTACGAAAACCGGGTCAAAATATTTCAAAATATTAAGTTTTTGATATTAAGTTGATCATAAGTTCATTTTACAAAAACTTTATATGGAAAAATAGGCAAGCCTGGAATGTGAAAGTTGCAAAAAAGTCAGCTGTTGTAATAATAATATCGCATGCAATTGTTATATGCACGTTTGCGTTCCAGAAACATGCGAATCTAGGAGGGGAGTAAATTGATGATATGACAAAATTTGTGCAAAAATTTTCGACACAAATATTCGTTGCTTGTAGATGTTCTTCACAAATGTTGTCAATAATAAAATGCTTGAGTCTTGACTTTATCAAAATTGCAGATCCCCCGCAAGCTGTTCCTCATAGGTCCTTTGAATCATATAAAGTGTAGCCGTTAATTCTGAATAGACTTCTTGAAGTCAAATGAGTCTCAGAAACAAACATTATATCAATATTTTTTTCCGTGAGGAAGTGCTCAAGTTCATTTTTATGTTGGCGAATGTTGTTTGCGTTCCAGAAACATAGTTTTAACGTGTTCATGGTTTATTGACTAATGCTTGAAGCAGAATATTCTGCATTCTCAGCAGTTCTTGCATCATGCTAGTCATATTTGTTGTAAAGTTGTTTATAATTAGCACTATATTCTCAATAGTAGCTTCAAGGCGACTAAAGTTAAAGCTTGAGTTTTCATTCGTTGAATTATTTGGCGGTGGATTATTTTGTGTTGGAATAGAACTGGTCTTAGCAGCATCGGCACAGGATACACGTGAAGTAACTGGTTGGCTAGTTTGGGGAAAAGTGGCGAAGTTAGCGATTGCTGATGGAGCTGGATCTAATTTAGGTTTTTGACCCATAGCCTGTTTAACGAAAGAATATACAGGGCATCCTCTATAGTTAGCGGTGTAATTACCTCCACAATTACTGCATTTTTTTTTCTGTTTGATTTTTTGGCTTAGTACAGCTAGCAGTACCATGCAATTCACCGCAGATAACACAAACTGTAGGTAAATTGCGGTAAGTTTATGTATGGTCATATTCTTGGCAGTTATGGTACTGTATGGGACCTGAACGCTTACGTGGCTCTTCAACTGTGATTTTTCGGTGTAAGAGAAATTTCACGCTATAAATTGGATGGGTTTAATTTTTTTTCAATTGTATGTCATTCGGTTCCAGTTTAACCCGAAATATACATAGGTTGGAGGACCTTTTCTCTGTTAATTATATTAGTAACATTTTTTACTTTAAATCCTCTGTCGATAAGTGCACATTTTACTTCTTCGGGCTCAACCTATGCCCTTTAATACGATCTGTAGGCCTTTAGCACTCTTAAGCTGGTATGTGTAAAAAATTGTCTTATTTTTTTTTCAAATTCATTAACAATTTTTCGGAAATCTTTTTTTCCATATATTTGGTTTAGTTTCATCAATATTTCCTCGTTTAATTGGAATAATGTGAAAAGTATTTTCACCAATGGTAGACAGTAGTTTTTTTAAAAGCGCGTTAGAATTTTTCTCTTAGATATATAAGTGGTGGCTTAAAATACTTTTGCGATAATGCAGCGGGCTTGTCGTGATTGACTTGTAATACTGAAAAACGATTTTGACGATTGGTAGATGATGCGCTGTTATCCCTAGACATCTTTGGAGCAGATGCAATTTTAGTAGAATTTGGGCTTCGACCGCGCTTTAAAACAGTTATATATCTGTCCATTCCGAAGTGGACTTTTGGTCTTGGGCTACTGTTATCTGTTGTTATAACTGGGTTTAGTGATGAATACGAGCCCAAAGCGAATGATGTCACTGACTTATATGACGAGGTACTAGGCAGCGTTAGTGTTATCGAATCACTATTTGGCATTGGACAAAGGGAATTTTATCGCTGACGAAAACGTGAATTTGCAGTTGGAAAAAGTCTTTCATCAGAACTTTTATTTTTATTGTTTTCAACAAGAGCTTCAGAACTCACAGCAAGTCTATCATCAGATTTATTATTTTGAATGTTTTCATTAAGAGTTTCAGAACATAGTAAAGTTAGAACTCACTTCACAATTTTTTGAGGTACTCATATAGAGTATTCCTCAAGGGCACTTTGTTTGTGGTTTTTTGTTTGCGGTTTTTGTTTGTTTTTGTTATTTCTATGTAAAAAATATAGGCAAAGCAAATAACGCTTATTTATTAAAATCAATATGTATTACGAATATTTTTTTGTATTTTTTGTTTGTTTAGTATGTAAGTATGTAAAAAAACACCGCTAAGACGTCTGTTCACTATGAAGGTACAACGAGACGTACAACGTTCAACTATGTGTTGTTGTCAGAATGGTTACCACTAACTTTGATGTTATTTGTTCATTAATAATTATCACATGTAGTTTGGCTTAAAAAGCGTTACGAACATTAGCCTGTTCTATTCATAAGAATATAGAAACAAATACAGTTCGAAAAATAATTAAATTAACTAAAATTAATAGTCATTGGCTTGTGGCAAAAATTAAATAAAAATATACTTAATAGTAACAAACCAAAAAAGTTTGTCTTAAGTAGAACAAAAATAAGCAAAATTAACAAACATGTGCATAGTTAGTAAAGAACAAACGACATTGGTAAGACTGTTGTAAATATAGAGATGGTAACTTTGAGCCTTCATTACAAAACACATGAGCAAATTGAAATGCAATAAATCAAACCAATTCACATATTCCATTTGCAATAAAGTTTCGTATATAAGGCAGACATCTACATCAACTGACACCACACGCAGTGGAATAAAACACAAAAGAACGCTGATGAGGAAGGTTTAGTGGCCTTCGAAAACGTTCAACTATGTGTTGTTGTCAGAATAGTTACAATTAACTTTGATGTTATTTGTTCATTAATAATTATGACATGTAATTTTGCTTAAAAAACGATTTATGGTTTATTTCTATTACAGGGAAAGTGGAAGTTGTGCCTCCAAATATGAGGAAATCCTATGGGCCGGAGTTACATTAACAAGGTTAGTATTCACATGTGATTTTAAAGTGTCTCAGTAACATGTTATGCACAAAAAAAAAATACATAGTATTACCATAGTATCAGGGCCGCCATTTTTGGTTATTTCTAACCAAAAGTGGTTACTTTTTTCTTTAATGTGGAGATGTGAATTTTTTTTCTAATTTTGGTTATTTTTTTTTTCCAAAATAATGATACACATGTACATATTTTTTATGTTATACTTTTTAAGCTTTTATTTTCTTCAATTTTAGTATTGCTACCAAGGCAACTGAAAATAAAACAGCTGTGACTAAAATCGCTAGTGCAGCCACCTGTTCTGAATTCGCCTTGATTGCTACTCACTTGTTTGCAATACTTTTACAACACTGTCAACAGCTTTTAATTTTACTAAATAATCGCAACTCTGTACTACAGAAATGACATGTCTTTTGTAATGGCGGCAGCATTCAATTAAAAGATTTTACAAAGTAAATTTACATAAAGAATATGCACGTAAGTTGTTGTTTGTGTAAAAATACTGTTCAGTTGTCAAATACAAAAACTAAACGTGTGAAGAAAAACAAAATTGAACAATAAAACGGAAAACTAAACGAGAAAAAATTAATCAGCTGCCGACTGGCATATATGTACCTTACAATTGAACTATTGCTTGCAAGTCAGCTTCATGTACCTTGATTTCTTGTTGTAGTGCGGCACAAAGTGTATGCATTTTAAATGTTATTTAATAAAAATACTACATATTGAAATTTGGTTATTTGTTTTCTCATTTGATAACTTTTAAAGCGAATTTTGGTTGTAAAAATTTTTTGGTTGTGGCAGCACTGCTCACAAGTTTCTATTTTAAGTTTGTTTGTAAGTTTATTTTTAATCAGTGATAGTTTTGAAAAAATTCGTTCAGCAGAAGCACTACTATGAGGCAAAGTAAATATATATGTAACGAATTCATATAAATTTGAATATATATTTTCATCAAATCTATTATTCAAATTTCCTATCTCGAACCAAAACTTTTCTGCGTTAGTTATCTTACGTAAATCTTCATATGGTTTTGTGTGTTAATATTACTTTCTAGCAATTTGAAATTATGGACAAAAGTTTCTGGTTCGACCATTATGTTTTTGAACTCAGAAACAATTTCAAAATAATTTATGTCTTGTTTGGAATTTACAAAAACCGGGTCGAAATATTTCAAAATATTAAGTTTTTTATTCGTTATATATATTCTTGATATCATATCATGACACAATTTTTTATAAAAATTCAAAATGTTAGTTTTTATTTCTATAACATCACATCTTGGATACAAATTAATACATATTCCGGCCTCTGCATCATGACCTATATATATGTACATATATATCAAATGTGTCTATTGCATATGAAATATTTTTAAAATCAATATCCTCTATTTCTTTTTCATCATAGTATTCTTTTTTTAAAAAGTTTGTAAAAATTATTAATAAAATTTCTTTGGTCGAGGGAAGTAGATAAATTATTTGTGAGGTTTCACTCTGAAAATTTAGATTCAGTTTATTTATAATTTGAAGGATATACGCTAAAAATTTTAAATAAATTTTATTTGTTACCGATAATCCTTCTTGTATTGTTTGTATTTTTAACCGACTTAAAAAAAAGGAGGTTAACAATTCGTCTCTATTTTTTGTTTGTTTTAGGTGTGCAGGTTCATAACTCGGTGCATTTTAGAGCGATTGTAATATTTTTTTTGTTTTCTGAGAGGGTATAGCTTTCCATTGGTCTTATTTGAAAAAAGTGGGTGGAGTCACGACCACAATTAAAAAAATTTATTTTGTGATCTTTCAGTCATTGGATTGCTGTGAAACCTAGCAAACATCCTTGGTTCTTGTAATTACAAAATTTTCAAGTTGAAAAAATGGGCGGGGTCACGCCCATTAAAATTTTATATTATATTTCACAGGGTTGTATTTCACCGATTTTTACGAAACTTGGCACACACCCTAAGCTTTAATATAGGCACAAAATTGGGGCGGGGCACGCCTTTTAATTTTAGTATAATATTTAATGTGCTTGTACTTAACCATTATTTACCAAACTTGGCACACACTTTGAACTCTTAATCTTGTTTTAAAAAAGTAGGCGTAGCCACGCCCCATAAAATTTAATACTATATTTCACTAAATAAATAAAACTTTAGAAAAAAAAATAAGCCGACTTCAAAAAAAAAGCACTACAAATAAAACTTAAAAAAAAAATTAAACTGACTTCAAAAATAAGCACTAAAAAGCTACAAATAGTATAGATCTAGTTAAATAAAAGATTTTTATGTATGTTACCTACAGTGCCGTTTGAAGTTGGTGTAGGAACATTGGTAGCTAAGCACATACTTAAAAATTAATTGCAGTTTTTTTTACCGGGCATGTTCCTATGTGTTTAGTACCAGTATTACAGGCAATACAGAAGGGTTTATTTGCATCTTGGTCTAACCTGAGCCTTCCCACTCTTGGCAAAACTTCCGAACAATACTTTTATTTTTTCTTAGTTTTTTAGTGTCACTTGATGATGAATTTATTTCGACGTCGGATATTTCTTCGTACTCCAACACTTGCTCTGCTGCTCATCTATTCTTTTTGATTTAACCACAAACTTAATGTTAAAATACATTTTTGTAAGTTAATGTAATTAAATATTTGGAAATGTACTACTTACTTGTCCACTTGCATTTATTTTGTTGCAAATATAAAAATATGTGAAATTGAATGGCACGCTAAGTTACAAAATTAAATGGAAATCTAAAAAAAAACGTCTATTCATGTTTAATATATATAAGAGCTTCTTATTTAATATTGAAATTTGGTTATTTTTTCTCATTTGGTAACTTTTAAAGCGAATTTTGGTTGTAAAAATTTTTTGGTTGTGGCAGCACTGCATAGTATATTCCGCCGCGCCGCCGCGACAATTTTTTTTCTTTAGTCGCCACGTTAAAACTTAAATAAAATACATTTGTTTCACGGATATTAGGGCCATGTCATATTAAACTTTTGCTTTGCGTTGCGTTGAAGATTCGCTTGACATTTAAGGTGAAATGTACATGGTTATATGAAACGTGTCACATAAAGTACTTTTAACGCAAAGCGAAACGAATAGTTAGGTAATTCTTAACTTTTTGCGTGCTTTGACCATCTGTTCGTACACTTTTCTTAATATGTTTGACCCAACTCGCATATAAATATGAAATTTTTATAAACTTTTGGTAAATTTACATAAAAAAAACTAGATAGTGGCACCAGAGTAATCGAATTGTGCTATATTTTATGCATCAAACAAAACAGTAAAACACAAAGTGAGGGTTGTCAAAGTTTTCGTTGTGTAATACACATTTTGCGTCATACTTTTTTTCTCAAAAAGTTAGAAACGTCACGCAAAGCGTTAAGGTTGTAACTGACATGCCTTTAGTTTAATTTTGTTACAAGTTCATGTCTCTTCCTTTTCATTCGATTAATCGCGCGGGTTAAGACTATGGTGGCTTTCCGAAATCACTAATCGATGATAACGTGAATTTGAGTGCAACGTTCATTTGGACGTAAGCATTGCAGGGACCAAAAACACCAAAGTATTTAAAGTTAATGCTTTAACTTCTTGGCGAGAAGGGGGCGTTCTAAAAATTTATATATATGTTCAGATATATATATATATGTTTCTATATATAAATGTACATATGCATATACATATGCATCTAATGGAATCATATCCGAAATATCAAGATTATTTTTGTAGTAAAATAACATAAATTTGTTTCTGCAGGCTTGGAATTTTAGACGTAAATGGGGCTTATTTTTATCCAGCTGGCCCTTAGGATACCCACCGAAAATAGGTATTATACAATGTGTTATAAAAAAATATATACTCTAAAGTCGTTCTTTTAGGGTAACTCCAGAGCCATGGGAATTCCAGAGGTTGGAATCTACCGCGAACCGCCCGGTGAGTTTTAATTTCCAAGCTTATTTACTTTACATCTCTCTTTATTATATTTAGTTTTACGTTTTTAACTACATAGTTTCCGTACGCGTTCCATTATACCTTTCGCGTTCGTATCCGATGTTAGATTTCTTAAAAATTTATTTTTGATGATAATAGCCTGTTATGAACATTACTTACCAAAAAAAATGTAATATATATACATATGTACATATGTATATATAAATAAAAAGAAAATCATCCAATTTAAAAGAAATTGTAAAAAAAATTTACAAAGGTAAAAAAAACATTGTTACAACTTGCTGTAATATCGGACTCAGAAGAACGTTATCATCAGGGAAACCAAAAATATTCTCTAAAAAAAGTGTTTTATGCGCATTCAATATGCACTAAAAACTTGTAAATATGCACTTTAAATTCAAAAAATATGCTCTTAAAAATAGAATTAATTGGTTTATTTGTAAACGAAAATATTTTTTAATCAAAAATTCAACAATATTTGCATATAAAATAAGACAAATAAATAAATAAACAAAAAAAGGAAACATAATTAACAAAGAAGTTTGAAGTGCAGGTTAAAACAAAATTAGTATAAAAATTTTGACTAGAACAAATAATACAAGTTAATTTTTATTGGATGCATAAGAATTTAACTTTAATTTCAAAAGATCATGATATCAGAATTAAGGCTTTACAACTGTATTTTGGATAAATAAGACAAGATTATAATTTATAATTTTTGTTGCAATAACAAAATATTGGCCTCGAATTTCAAATAAAAATCGTTTCTGTCTCATCTGAATTTGTATTGCAACTAACGTCCGTAAAACTGCGTTATATATAAAAAAAATTTTTAGAAATAAAAATGTGGACTAACCCCTTAATTTTTAAGCATATTTACCCAGATTGCGTAGGGAAAATTTTTTCTTTAAAACTTAAATTTTTATTTCGATAATGAAATTTTAATGAGTTGCTAGAAAAAAATTTTATATAATTTTTTTTCGGATGGTGGTGCCAAGCGGATTGAAATAAAATAAATTCTATAAAGTATCAAAATATGCCCTAAAAGCGTAGATTATGCTCTAAAAAATTTGAAAATATGCTAAAATTATGCGTGTAACACTGATATATGCATAAACGTGCTGTAGAGGGTAAAATATGCAAAAATATGCACTAAAAATTGATGCCAAAATTCATTAAAAGTTCTGAAACGAATAAATATTTTATCCCCGCATTAATACGTGATAAAAGAAAAACAATTGCATATTTGCGGTTTCCCTGCTTATCATACTAGGTGTCTAACGATTCCCAGTCCTTAATGGCATAGTTCCCCAGGACGCTATTACGGAATTGCACTATTCGTATGATGACAGTTATACATGTAACTAGCTTAGAAACGTAAGCTATCTGGTTGTACAAACGATGTTTCCTTTGATTATTTAGTTAAAAAGGTATGCAAGTACCAATCAAATTGGAAAAATTTCTAAGTTCAGAAAGAATAAAGTAAGTAATATCAACAGCAGTGCCATTAAAACAAAAATGAATTTTTACGAGTTTCGTGATTGATGTTGATGGTAATAAAACAAGTTTAAGAAAAAAACGATAATTCTGTTTAAAGTTAAAGCCATCTTAAACAAAGTAAAAATCTACAGCAAAACAGAAAGAAAGGAAAGGAAAATATTCCTATTCAATGTTCACCATAAGGTTAACAGAAACACAAAGACTAAGTCCACCAAGCATCACAGATGCTTGGATTCAAAAAAAATTAAACTTGCTAAAAGTGTTGTAAAGTATTCAATTGAAACCCTCCAAGTATTTGTCACCTTCTAGAAGGCTTCAGTTAGTTTTTGAGTGCCTCTTTAAAAGCTTTGTTTTATATATTCTAATAGACTTATGTATAATTCATATAGGTACTATAAATTCAAGAATACCTGGGCGATGCACCGAAAAAAATTTACATATAAGGACGAGCACCCGATATAAATTCAATGTGGAGGGTCCTCAACCAATATAAAATTTAATAAATTAATCATATATAAAAAAATGTTGAGTAAAAACTAGTCATATTTTTTTGCTTTACAGGTTGACAACGGACTTATGTATATGGTTTTCTCAACAAGATAACTGATATGCAGCGTTGGAGTCAACAAACGAAATTAATACTGAGTGATATATTTTAGATTATTTAGATAAAACGTTAGTAATAAGTATGAAAATCGATTGACGTAGCACAGTGGCGTGAATTAAAAAAAAAGTGGTAAAAAGTCCGCAACTTTTGAACTAGTTAACCGATTTTGATGAAACCAACTGTTTTGGAAAGTAGAAGTGTTGAAATTTTTAGAAAGCATATTTTGAGGCACCCTGTTGTAAGACAGGGTAGCTCCAAACAGCCTCAAAGTGGGAAAGTGCGGGTATCGGAATTCTTTCGGAGCTTGTAACTTTTGTAAATAGGGACCGATTTCAATAATTTTTTCAGCGGGACAATCTACGTTAAGAAATAAAAATAAAACATGCTAAGAGTACCATTTTATCTCTTTAAGTTTCCAAGTTATTTGACTTGAAAAATTTATTTTTTAATTTTTGACCCTGACTTTTTTTATTCGTTAGTACATAACTTCTTTATTACTTGGCAAAAATCAGTATCTTTTATTGTTTTTGAAAGAAAACTTCATTACAATTCATATAAAAAAAAAATTTTTTTTATATCTCAAAAATTGTAGCAAGGAATAATTTTGCAATTTGGATTTTTAAAAATTATGAAAAAATTTGGTATATTTTGTGAAAAAAGTATTCTTAATTTTTTTGGAATATTTTAAAAAATTATTAAGTATTTGATAAACACTTTGATTGTTTCTGAGAAAGGAGACATTGAGAAAGGCTGTGAAATAAATTTTGGAGATTGTTGTTGGTGCACCCTACATTCAGCATTGGTCGAAAACTAGCAATTTTTTTTCAAAAAAACCGATTTTCGGATGTGGCAAAAAAATTGCACGGTCGTTTTTGTAAATTTTTTGGTTTTTTATTATAAATAAATTTGTTATAAGTAACCTGTAAGAAACTCTTGATATCCTACACATAAATGTAGGCAGGAGAGGAGATTTTCTAAAAATTCGAAAATTTTTCTAACACAATTTTTCCCAATAAGAAAAAAGTGTTATAAAATTATAAATTGGGAATCATTTTAATTTTTATCAATAGTATACATTTAGCTTTGCAAACTTAAAAAAAATTATTCTCCTACCTTCAATACTTTTTGAAATATTCGAAATCCAATTTTGATTAAAAATTTTAATTTTCTACATTTTTTATTTTTGTCTAAATTATTGATCTTATTTTCTTTACTGCAAATGTTTCTTAATTTTTTCTATGTTATTACAATAGTAGATACAATTGTCTATTCAACGGTATATAATATGTATTCCTTTGCCATTATATCAGTCTTAAAATGTATACACAAATATAACACCTCAGGTAACAATTTACGTGTTTTATCTGTTACTCAAACAAACCCACATTTTTTATGAACTCTTGAAGCTGTTATTAAATACTTTCTTTACTTAAATACAATAAAATATAAGAATTTATATACACACAGTATATTTATATACCCACAAGGACAAAGGTAGCTGCGCGCACATCTCCAATATGGGTGTGGTTTTACCTGATATTTGTATCGGTTTTTTATTCGTAGCTTATAAAATAGCTATTTATTTAAGCTGCGATGCATTTAATGTCATTATTTCAGTTATAGCTATCATGGAAATAACAATTAAAAATAAATCGCTCTGCAAATTAATGTGGGAAAACCTCACTGATGGTAGTACTCGGTTGGACAAGGTAGACCAAATGATGTACATAATATCTACTACATATGGTTTATCTGTAAACACCGATTTATCGAAAAAACTTGAAAATTTTTTTAAATTATATGAAAAGAAGATACGTGAATGCAATAAATCAATTTCTAAATTTCAGAATAAAAATCAGGATTGGTTAGATATGGGACTATCTACGGAAATATATCCAAAGAAGTTTGGTCGGCCAAATAAAGATTACGATAACGTTCAACGCAGGAGCAAAAGGATTAAACAAGAAGACTTGATAAATACGTATTCGGAAAATGAAATCAAAGATTCATTCAAATTGATTTTAGCGAAGACTCAACTTAAAGAAGCAGGCAAAATCGTAGATGTGCTACCAGTTGCGTCTCCAAAAAGATTAAGACGGATGGTGGAAAGCATTCCAACGCCAAAATATAGTAAACATTTTACGGTGGAAGATGGACTAGCACTCATTCTTAATTTGGGCCTTTCAAGAAATAAATACGATATCTTAAGGAAGGTGCTTAAAGAAAAAAGTGGGCCTTTGCCATCAAGTACATTGTTGTTAAAAAGAAAATCGGAAATTTTGCCACATCCGATAACAGTGGATAGCCGAAGTGCAGTCATTAGTTTGTCAGACCTTCTTCATAATACAGCATCAAGACTCATCGCTACTTTTGACGAAAGAGACTTAGATACATGTAATAATTCTGAACTAACACTAATATACAAATGGGGATGTGATGGATCATCTGGATTTTCAGAATATAGACAGCCCAGTGAATACGATAATGACTTTTCCAAAGTTTTAATGGCATCGTTAGTACCATTAAGGCTTCGACTACATAATGAAATGCCTTCAACAAGTAAAAATGCATTTAAAGATGTGTGGGTAAATACTACTCCAGGCTCAAAGTTTTTATGCCGACCAATACGTTTTGAATACATCAAGGAAAACAAAGAAACAACTCAAAATCTGGTTGATGGTATAAAACATGAAATTTCTAATATGGAACCCATTGACGTTCATATATTAGGACGAGTAATAACAGTATCTTTTAGACCTTATTTAACAATGATAGATGGAAAAGTTGCAAATGCAATAACCGATACAAAATCTTATTTGATTTGTAATATATGCGGAAAGAAAAATTCCGATTTTAAGGACATTGAGAATTATACTCCAACTAATGAAGATGCCCTTAAGCTTGGAATATCACCACTTCATGCTCGGATTCGATTCATGGAGTACATTTTACACCTATCTTACGACAATAAATATCGCAGTGTACCAGAACTTCAGAACGTTCCAGTTGCGAATAATTCTGCTTTAAAACAGATACGGTTGGAAGAAAAGAAAAGAATTCAAGATGAGTTTATGAAACGTGGCTTAATCATTGACAAACCTTTATATGGCTATGGAAACTCCAATAATGGCAACACTGCCAGGCGATTTTTTGATGACCCTGAAACCACATCTTCTATAACTGGTATTAGCTTTAATCTCATAAGACGTTTCAAAATAATACTGGCCGTCATAAATAGCAAAAAGTTAATTAATAAGGACAAATTTGAAAAATATGCAAAAGACACCCTGATTCTAATAAATGAATTATATCCATGGAAATCAATAACTCCAACAGTACATAAAGTGCTAGCACATACAAAAGAAATAATAGAAAACAACATTCTTCCTCTGGGGGAACTAACCGAAGAAGCACAGGAAGCTAGAAATAGAGATGTTAAGCAATATCGACTTTTCAATACACGTAAATGCTCTAGAGTTGCTCAAAATAATGATTTAATGCATCATTTGCTATTGTCTTCAGATCCAGTCCTACAAGGCATAAGAATGAAATGGTTGCCAAAAATAAGTATTGAAATCGAGAAGGACGATCCCGAAGCAGAGGAAATTAATAGCTTGCTAGGCCATGATGTCTCAGATTATTTTAAAGCAAATTCTTGAAGTAAAACCCAAATATAAATTAAAAACAACATATGTATGTATCCATGCACTTAGATATGAGTAATAACGAAAATGAAACTGAACTTATTAAATATATTTTTAATACAATTATCAGAATCAAAACGAGAAATTTAGTTGTAAGTTTTCATAGATATGTACATTGTACATATATATCTTGATACATGAGTATTTATATTCACACAAACAAATATCTGATATCATGGCAAAAAGTCTCTGGAATTCTCTGTCAAATTATATTCAAAACTTAGGCAATTTAGATGCGTTTAAAAAGGAGCTACATAAAAAAATGTTCGTAATTTAATGTTCTAATGTTAAATTAACTACTAATTTTTTTAAATAAATAAATAACTCAATCTATTTGTCCTTGTAGGTATATAAATATACTTCAAGAGTTCATAAAAAATGTGGGTTTGTTTGAGTAACAGATAAAACACGTAAATTGTTACCTGAGGTGTTATATTTGTGTATACATTTTAAGACTGATATAATGGCAAAGGAATACATATTATATACCGTTGAATAGACAATTGTATCTACTATTGTAATAACATAGAAAAAATTAAGAAACATTTGCAGTAAAGAAAATAAGATCAATAATTTAGACAAAAATAAAAAATGTAGAAAATTAAAATTTTTAATCAAAATTGGATTTCGAATATTTCAAAAAGTATTGAAGGTAGGAGAATAATTTTTTTTAAGTTTGCAAAGCTAAATGTATACTATTGATAAAAATTAAAATGATTCCCAATTTATAATTTTATAACACTTTTTTCTTATTGGGAAAAATTGTGTTAGAAAAATTTTAGAATTTTTAGAAAATCTCCTCTCCTGCCTACATTTATGTGTAGGATGTCAAGAGTTTCTTACAGGTTACTTATAACAAATTTATTTATAATAAAAAACCAAAAAATTTACAAAAACGACCGTGCAATTTTTTTGCCACATCCGAAAATCGGTTTTTTTGAAAAAAAATTGCTAGTTTTCGACCAATGCTGAATGTAGGGTGCACCAACAACAATCTCCAAAATTTATTTCACAGCCTTTCTCAATGTCTCCTTTCTCAGAAACAATCAAAGTGTTTATCAAATACTTAATAATTTTTTAAAATATTCCAAAAAAATTAAGAATACTTTTTTCACAAAATATACCAAATTTTTTCATAATTTTTAAAAATCCAAATTGCAAAATTATTCCTTGCTACAATTTTTGAGATATAAAAAAATTTTTTTTTTTATATGAATTGTAATGAAGTTTTCTTTCAAAAACAATAAAAGATACTGATTTTTGCCAAGTAATAAAGAAGTTATGTACTAACGAATAAAAAAAGTCAGGGTCAAAAATTAAAAAATAAATTTTTCAAGTCAAATAACTTGGAAACTTAAAGAGATAAAATGGTACTCTTAGCATGTTTAATTTTTATTTCTTAACGTAGATTGTCCCGCTGAAAAAATTATTGAAATCGGTCCCTATTTACAAAAGTTACAAGCTCCGAAAGAATTCCGATACCCGCACTTTCCCACTTTGAGGCTGTTTGGAGCTACCCTGTCTTACAACAGGGTGCCTCAAAATATGCTTTCTAAAAATTTCAACACTTCTACTTTCCAAAACAGTTGGTTTCATCGAAATCGGTTAACTAGTTCAAAAGTTGCGGACTTTTTACCACTTTTTTTTTTAATTCACGCCACTGTGCGTAGTATAAGAGAGAATTACTGATAAGTTTTCACGAATTTATGTTCTTACGGCCTAATTGCTTTAAATGTCACTGTACAACAGCCAAAATAGCCTTTAGATAAAAGTATGCGGACTATATGGATTTCGATGCGTTAAATTCAAATTTGCTGTCAGTTTTTCTCTATCACGTAGAGATTTTTTTTATGGGCGTGGCTAATTTTGGCCCCTAAATTAGACGGTCATACTAATATATTTTACTATAACTCGAAAACCGCTATTTCGATTTTAATAGATAATAAACCAAAAGACGCGCCACAAAATTTTGTTAAAAAAAATTTATATTCATTTTTTACCTATCTTTTATGGTTTCGGAGTTATTCAGAATTTAAAAGAGAAAAAAGTTTTTTTATGCAAAAATCGCGTAATTTTTTTACATGAAAATTGCAATAAAAAAATCAGAAACTCAAAAGTTTCATATTTTTTACATTTTTCCTAAAACCACATATCCTCGGAATAAAACAAGCTATAAAACGTGAAAATCCAGCAATAAATCTTGATTTTATTCACAATTTAAAGTTCTGTTACCTGCCCGCAATGCCCTTTCAATAGCATTACCAGATGTCAGTGATGGGAAATGAAATTTGCATTTCAATATCAAAAAAAAATTTTTTTAGTACTTTTTTGATCCCGAGAGTACCAAAAATTATAATATTTCTTATTTAAATTTTATTAACAAAAAATTATAAGAAATTCATTTACAAAAAAAGGAACACATAGGTACAAATATACAAATAGGTGTAACCTGGATTAGACTTAATAGTGTTGGAACATAAAGCTTGCCCCCGCATTCCATAGCTCGCTAAAGCTAAAGCTAAATTCGACCGCTAAAATGCTGAACAAATAGAAACTTTTAAATTTTTGGCGATGACATAAAGCAATAAAATTTCGGCGAATTACATTTTTAAGCCATTACATGATTTATCAATACCCGTTTGAAAATTGCATTCGTAGCCGAAAATGGACAAATTGATTTTATGGATTCTTAGCGATAGAGATTTAGCTTTAGCGAGTTACAGAATACGATGGCTGTTGATTTATATTTTGTTTTCATGGAATTTTGGTAAGAGAAAATCCTTTCGACATTTACAGAGGAGTGAGGCATGGATAAAGTTCCGTAAGCTACTCTCGATATATCAGGAAACATGTATTCATCTAATGCGTTTTTATATAAGGCAGTGCTCTATATTGGTTGTTAATATTTCAAATTATTTTTCTTTTCTTTTTTTTCTTTTCCCTGGGAACATTTTAATTAAAAGTGGTATAATGATATTGGTTTAACAGATAAAATACTTTCAGGGGGAAACTTACTAAACCAAACTAACATTTTATTGTCAAAGTCCACTTTTGCCCTTAGAACTTAATATAAACTTTTTAAAATTTTCTTTAAACTGATTTAAAACAGTTGTTTCAATAGATCAACTTCTGTGCCACATAAAATATCATTGAATGAAATATTGATATTGATATTTAATTGTGGTTACACTTTTCTAAAATATCTTTACTAATAAAGCTTCTTTCTATTTGTCGAAAAAACAATTTAATTCTTGGCAAAATATATGCATGCGTGAGTCTTCTGACTGAATTTCTAAGTTGCCCGTGAGAGCATCAAATTTCTTAGGGGAGTACTACGGTACTTTTTCATGTCAAATAGTATCAAAAAAAGTACGATCGTACCAACTTTCCCATCACTGCCAGATGTAAATGTGACTGCATTTAATGCATTACACACATTTTTCCATTTTTAGGTACCTGCTTTAAATTGTGAATAAAATCAAAATTTATTGCTGGATTTTCACGTTTTATAGCTTGTTTTATTCCTAGGATATGTGGTTTTTAGAAAAATGTAAAAAATATGAAACTTTTGAGTTTCTGATTTTTTTATTGCAATTTTCATGTAAAAAAATTACGCGATTTTTGCATAAAAAAAACTTTTCTCTTTTAAATTCTGAATAACTCCGAAACCATAAAAGATAGGTAAAAAATGATTATTAATTTTTTAACAAAATTTTGTGGCGCGTCTTTTGGTTTATTATCTATTAAAATCGAAATAGCGGTTTTCGAGTTATAGTAAAATATATTAGTACGGCCGACTAATTTAGGGGCCAAAATTAGCCACGCCCATAAAAAAAATCTCTACGTGATAGAGAAAAACTGACAGCAGATTATAATTTAACGCATCGAAATCCATATAGTCCGCGTAATATTATCTAAAGGACAGCCAAAAAATTTTATTTTGTTGTACAGTGTGTTTAAACGATTGTTAAAAAAATGCTGGGACTAGCATCACCAAAGATATTAAAGCTTTTGCTTCAAATCTTTGACGTAAAATACCCTCAGCGGTTTTCCTTGAATATCCTCTATTTCATAAAGTCAGTTTTCAATCCGTTTTATGAGGCGACATTTCAAACATTTCCGTGCAAATTTTGCATTAAATCCGCTTTTGAGATCGCTTTGTCGGAAATTTCGCCGGTATATTTCTTGTCCCGGGACAAATTGAAGATTTCGACATCTCGTATGCAGTGTTGTCAGATTCATTTTCAGCCTCCTTGCCAAATGACTTGTCGAATATCGCCAATATAATAAATCATTAAATTTTAGCTACAAAAAATATTTTTTTTTTATAATTACATTGCAAATATTGATAAATTTTATGTTCAGTACGTAACTTCTATCGTAAAACATAAAAATTATATTGCTTAAGAAAAATTAAGAAAATTTTATTAAATAAACATATAAATTCTATCGTATAAAAAATACTTAAAATAATTTATTCCAAAAGACCAATCTAAATACGACAAATTGAACTTGAACACCAAGATCAAAATTATAATTAAAATAAATTTATAATTTAAACAGCATCGTCGTGATCATACACTTTAGGCGAGAACTCGTGGAGGCTTTTTTGAGCTTTATTATGAAAAGGTTGGTTCCAATTTATAAAGGGGCGTTTTCCCCAATATATTTCATAAACACCAAATGAGATTTTGTGGTCCATAATTTATTTTTAATTTCATGAATTTCAGAAAATTTTGTTTGAAATAAAAAATTGCAATATTTAGAATCTTTTCCACGAGATATTTTGTTGTAGAAGAAATTCCTCACATTAAAAATTTCACAGTTTTAATATATACATATTCTATTTCATAGAAATCGTAAGAATATAGCCAAATATATCGCCAAGAAGTTCAAATATCGCCAAGTAAGTCGCCAATCGCCATTTCAAAATTTTCATCGCCAAAATCAAATTTTTGTCGCCACGTTTGGCGAGATATCGCCATATCTGACAGGTACGCTTTGTGTATTGTTTCGCGTATCTTTTGTTTTACTAGTGGCATTTTTTCTGCTTTTGTTATAATATTGAGCTCGGGGTCATTTATACTTTCGAGTTTTCTGGCTAAGTTGTTTACACTACCGTGTCCAAGCGCTTTCATTCCAAATAGTGCATAATACAGTGTAACACCAATAGAAGTCTGCATTGATGATCTTAGGGAAAACTCAATTTCTTACAAGTATTTGTCCCATTCAGCTTGATCATCTTGTAGATAGGAACGTATGGCAGACAAAATCGATTGATTCATTCGGACGCATTAGCTTGCGGAGAATGAATTGCGGTACGTACGTGTGTAATGCCAAAATTTTTCACGAGTTCTGCGAATTCCTTGCTAACAAATTGCTGGCCATTATCAGAGACAATAGTCTCTGGCGTTCCAAATTTATGAAACACTTCTGCTACCAGGAACTTGACTATGTTTTTTGTATTAGCCTTTGGCAGAGCTTTTAAAAGAACAAATTTTGTCAAATGATCTAAACCGATAATAATGAAACTGTTGCCGTTCTTTGCGGATACGGACCGAGGAAATCTACAAAAATTCTTTGAAACGGACGCTCGCTAATAGTTTCTGCTCCCATTGGTGGTCGTATTGTTTTGTTGCTAGGTTTCGTTTCCTTGCAGATTTCACAATTCGTAACGAAATCTCGAGCTTGCGCGTTTTGATTTGGCCAGTGAAAATACTCTGACTCGTCCAAGAGTTTTTCCAACGCCTCCGTGATAAGCTAGTGGTGAATTGTGTGACTTTTCTATGATGGAATTGGTTAATTCATGAGGGACCCATAATTTCCGTGAGAAGGCCTCATTCATTACCACTCCATCATAAGGTCGTGCTCTTTTGTAAACAAATCCCTCAACTACTTTTAAATCAGGCAACTGTTCAGAATTTTTTTCTATAGTAGAAACTAAATCTAAATAGTCACTGGACTTAAAAGAACTTGAGTTGAGATCGACCAGCCCTTCTACATCTGCCGAGACTTCATCCATTTCGTAACGCGATTGGGTATCGGGTACTACATTGTGTTTCTCCTGCCTATGTTGTATCCAGTGTGACCAGATTTTAAAATAATATTAAGCTAAATCACGTTTAAAAAAAAGCTAAAATAAGCTAAAAAGTTAAATTTTAGGCTAGAAAATAAAGCTAAACTTTTTTCCACTTTGATCACTTTTCAATAGTTTCTTATTGCTAAACTAACGTTAAATATTACACAAACATATTTATTATATAAATTGAATATTTTTTTTAATGAAATTATTTATTAGATAATTATTAAATTATAGATTTAATGAAGAACAAAACAAAAACTTCCCCAAAATAATCTTAAAAACTTTTCAAAAATGTAAAAACATTTATACTAAAATACGAAAGTTTTTTTAAGTGCATTAATGCTATTTAAGGTAAAGCATGGATCACACTATCGGCACAATGTACCGAGTTTCGTCAGATCATTGAAATAAAGTCATAAGTAAAGAGCTAAATTTGCTCTAATTTATCGACTACTTGAAAGGCAAGGACATAATTGCGCCACACTGCATTGGTAATAAGCTTATATAGACTTATTCCAGAATTAATTGAGTAATAATGCCATTTTGGCTTATTACTTATGACTTTATTGAGGTCGCCCGACGAAAATCGGTACATAGTGTTATCCAGGCTTAAGGCTGTTTCAAGTTTTTGTTTTATGTTAATTGATGCCGCTGAATGAACGTTCAACTCAAGTCAGATAATTTTATACCCAAAAAAATCAAAAAGTGAATTTAACTTTTTCCATTGGAATTATAACCATTCTGCCATTATCTACTATTTTTCAACTTTCCATTTCTGTTATAAAATTGTCGTATAATTTACATTTTGTATTTTTTGTAAACTATTTTACAATGTTAAAAAATTATAATTTTTATAAGTTGTTTATGTTTTTAATATATTTTTAGAGAACACGCAATTTAGACTAAAAAAAAAGCTAAATGAGTTTTTAAAAGCATCTAAAAAATAAGCTAAGAGCTAAATGAAAATTTTAAAGCTAAATCTGAAATAAATAAGCTAAATTTAGCTCAAAATAACCTAATATGGTCACGCTGGTTGTATCGTGAAATCATACGATTGGAGATGTAGGCTCCACCTAGCTACACGACCAGTGAGATCTTAATGTGACATAAGCCCCTTAAGACTACTGTGGTCGGTTATCACGGAGAAAAGCATAAGTTCTATGTAGGGCCTAAGCTTCTTAATCGCCAGGAGCACTGCCAAGCATTCACGTTGAGTCACCGATTAATTATTCTACGCCGATGTCAATTTGTGTGAAAAATAGGCAATGGGGTGTTCTTCGCCAGAATCGTCTTTCTGAAAAAGAACAGCTCCAGCCCCAACATCTGACGCGTCACACTGAACGTAAAAATGCCGGGAGAAATCTGGGTGATTGAGAAGTGGGCTCGAAATCAGAGCATTCTTTAGGCGATCAAACGCAGCTTTGGCTTCATCTGAAAACTTGAATTGCTTCCCCTTCTTAAGCGTGTCAAAGATTGGAGCTGCAATGGTAGCATAGTCTGGTATAAATTTTCTATACCAGCCTGTTGCGCCCATGAAACTCCGCACCTGCTTAGCTGTTTTAGGGTCAGGTTTAAGTTTACCACCTCAGGTTTAAGTTTACCACCTCTTCCCAGATATTTTAACTCTTTAAAGCAGACTTTAGATTATGTCACATTGATGGTCAAACCTGCTTTTGTCAGACTATTAGCCACACGAGACAACAGCTCCAAGTGTGTCGCAAAACACCACCAGAAGGTCATCTAAGTAGACAAAAACTCTATCCCGAAGCGCCGCAGGGATCACCTTATCCATTAAACGGAATAACCTTTGGGCTGCGTTACACAACCAAAAAGGCATGACCGTAAATTTTTAAAGTAGTCGCCCAGGCACCATCAAAGCAGTTTTTTCCCTACTAGACTGATCCAGCGGGATCCAGAATGCGTCTTTCAGGTCGACACTAGAAATAAAAATCGTGTCTCCCAAGCGGCTAAGCAAACCCTCAATGTGGGGCAGAGGCTAGGCATCCTTGACCGTCAGTGCATAGAACTTTCGAGCGTCCAGACACAGCCGGTTCTTTTCGCCCTTACGGACTGAAGTCGCTGAATGACTGCATGGACTTTCGCTAAGCTCAATGACACCAAGGCCAAGCATCCTATCAAGCTCTGCGTACATTAGTTTTTGTACTGCCGGGGAAACAGGATATTGCCGGTCCTTCACTGGGGTCGCGTCTCAAGTGTTTATATAAAATTTTTCTAAATGTGTCTTACCGAGACCTTTTTTACTGAAGCAGGGGAACAACGATATAACTGAATCTAATTTCTGTTATTCATCTGTCAACTTATGAGTCACTATATCTGTATCACTTTCTGTCTCTTCAATGAGACAGAAAAAATAAAAACTCAATTACGAGTCAAACTGATCTCGTCTTCAAAAACAATTTAAAAAATAAGAAATAAAAAAATGTATATGGTACTACTTGATCTATATCGACTAGTAGTAACAAAAAAAATTAAACGAATAGAAAAATTGTTCTCATGTGACGAACAAAAAAATTTAAAACTATAAAAAAAAATCATCTTTGTTTCCTAAAATAGTACAATACGTTTCTCCTAAGGAAAATGCGGCAGTGTTCGGGTAGAAGTAAAAGGTCCCAGGTGACGTAAGTATTATTTAAATTTAGTTGCAGTGTGCGTATCTATTAACGAGTTATTATTATATTTTTCAGGAAATAATCTTGAAAACAAAACAAAAAAATCAACAGCAAAAATAAAAAAAGGTATGTGGATTTCCGGTGTAATTAGATAAGGAACTACCACTACTTTACCGCAGCTTATGTTTTTCAGAATTATCAGAGATTAAAAAAGGCAAGTTAAACTCAATAATAAAAAATAAGTGTTTAAAGTTTATTTCAGAAAAAAAAATCTTCGCCGTATCTTTACCATTTTCCAGCAGTTGAGCAATTAAAAATATATTAAATATAAGACTTTGAAGTTTTTCCCAAAAATATATAAGCTGCTGCAATATGGTAAAAATTCTGCATGGACGATTTAAGGGAAAATTCGATTTCAGACAAATCTTTGTCCCATTCAGCCTGATCACCCTGGAGATAGGAACTTCACTTGCAGTTGAACAGTTGAAACAAACAGTCCTGTTTATTATTGAGTGTTTTTGCGCAAGTATTTTTGGAAAGTTAGAGTGACAACATAAAAACGGTTTTTATATACTTTTAAAGTGCAGCAGGATTAGCGGAATAAGTGGGTATGAAAATGCAGCCAATCGGTTGACATACACCGAAGTTATAATCCTTCGGTGCTATAGTCAATAGAAAAAAAACATACATGTTTGTATGTAAAGAATTTAAAAATTGAAAAAAAAACATAAACAGAAGAAGAAAAAAGTCTTAAAACTGCCAAGGTTAGATTCCGGCAGAAAGGGCAAACTGTGTTTTTGCAATTTGGTGTCTCAAGGGCAAACTCCGGCGCGAAGGTTAAAAATTTGGAGTTGCCGTACTGACTGTTGCGAGAGACGTTATGTCGATAAATTGACAAGTCGATAAATTGATAAGTCGGTAAACTGATAAGACGGTACGTCAATAAGTCGATACTGCAGTGTGTGAAAAGGCTTATTTGTCATATTCGTCGAAAGGGCCTATCTACCAGAAACTAAAGGTTGCTGAGTGTTGTGAAAATTAAGGTAGGTGAACTTTTTCACTGAAATTTTATTGATTTTTATGCGGTCATGGCACCACCGGTGCCATTGTCGCTAAAGAAGAAGCTGCCGAAGGGTCATGTAGAGGAGGATGCGTATGAATCGATGTTACAATCAGAGTCGATGCTGCCGCCACCGCCGAGGAAATTGTTGAGGCACAGCGATACTGACAGCGAGAAAAAGCTCGTAAAGGAGAAAAGGGTGACGTGGTCGGTGGTGGTCAGGCGCAAAGGTGCCTCAACGTCGATGGAGGTGATGCAGAAGGTGGTGAATGAGGTAGTAGTAACAAATGGACATTTCTGAGAATTTCATTATCAGGACAATCATAGTCTCTTCTTCACGCTCCCACTCGAAAAATAAATTCTTGGACATTCATAGTCTTACTGGTGCCATCAAACTTTAACCCCCATTTGGCTAGTTTATACCTAACTAGAGGTTCATGACTTTGTCTAGAAATTGCCTGCGGATATTCCTGGTAATAAGTTGGCGCAGCCCAAGCCCCCTGCGGATGGCTTGGCTGCGGATTACTCGCAGCTGGACGCTGTAACGAAGGTTGATGATCTAGTGGATATTGCCCATATTGTTGCGGCATGTATACTGGCTATGTGTTAGCTGTCAAAATGTTTTGCTGGTGTCGCACCTGTTTTTGAGCCATAACCATCGTTGGTTGCTACCGTAAATCGTGTGTCGTTTACTGTGCGCATGTTGCCAGTGTAACCGAGGATGGATGAGCAATCGACCGTGGTGGTACTGCTTCGCCTGGTACACTTTAAATAACCGTAGGTGGCTCTGCATATCGCGGTGCTGAATACAACGATGGTGGTGGCATCTGATTTATGGCTGATTGCCTAAAATAATTTTGTTGCAGCTGTTTTTGGTAAAAACGTGCCCAGTCACGACAGAAGGCCGGACGGATGTGGTGATGCTTGACTACCCGCGGATGCTCTTAACGCGTCTTTTAATTCACCTAGTGCTCTTTCAATTTTGCTATCTACTTTTTTCAACCAATTAGCTTGGCACATGCCCACTGTGGCCTCAACTACCTGCTGAATATTAATTGCATCGCAAGGAGCTTCAGCTATTGGACTCAATGAAAAATCTGGTCGCCTTTCGGTACGAGTGTCTTGAGCCCTGGCGGCTGAAAAACTTGGTGACTCTACTGTCTGTTCTGCACCATCTGAGCTAGCTCTTAAGTCATGCGCTACTGAGGTAGCCAGAACTGGATTATTCATCGTTGAGAAGGTACTCACTATACCAGTGGCTGACGTAAAAGTAGCAAAGGTTACTGTTGTAGCGGTCATAGACCCACAAGTAACACTAGCACTGGTTGTAGCCATATTACCCAAGTTATTACTCAGACTTCGGGTTAAAACCATTTATCAAAAGCAAAAAAAAAAAAAAAATATAATTATACAAATAAAAATTCAATTACGAGTCAATCTGCTCTCGTTTTCAAAAACAATTCAAAACAAATAGAAAATAAAAATATAAAAAAATGTATATGGTACTATTTGACCTATATCGACCAGTAGTAAAAAAAATTCAAACGAATAGAAAACTCTTGCAGAGAACCAAAAAGATACAACATTATAAAAAAAATAAACTTCGTATCCAAAATGGTACGATATGTTTCTCCCAAGGAAAAAGGAGAAAATTTTAAAAATATATATATTAAATATATGTATGTGCGGCAGTGTTCGGGTAGAAGTAAAAGCCTCCAGGTGACGTAAGTATTTTTTAAATTTAGTCGGAGTGTGTATGTTTATTAATGCTCTATTATTATATAGTTTCAGGAGATAATTTTGAAAGCAAAAAGAATTTAAACACTGTATGTATGTATGTATGTTGTTATGTGCTGGCAGTAAAAGATGTGTATCAACTATAGAGAATATTAAACTCTTCTCTAACGACTGACCACAACTTTACCGGAGCTGATGTTTTTCTGCACTAAGGAAAATTAAAAAAACGTAAGTAAAACTCAACCAAAAAAAATTAAAAAATGTTTATTATATATTTCACAAGGAAACCAAATCTTTTATCAGATCTTTATAATTTTCCAGCAGTTGAGCAATTAAAAATATAATAATATGAAAACTTGAAGTTTTTCTCAATAATCTCTAAGACTCAGACTGCTGCAACATGATAAGAATTCTCTGAATCTGCCAAATCACCTGACCTCACAATTTGCACATTATGTGGCAACGCGACCTCAGTTCTTATGACTCAAGTGTCGGGACTTACATATGTGCTTAATGGTGAAAGCAATGGCGTTTGGAAAGATCCAGCTTCAATAAAGAAAAATTTTAAAATTGAACAGTTTTTCTTAAAATCGTCGCGGCTGCTAGGTCATACGTAAAGAGAAAAATCAAACAATCTAATAAAAAAAATTAAAATGCAAACTAAAAAAAATTTTTGCTTTCAGGACTTGCTTCGGGCCCCACGCTGGGCGCCATTTTTGTAATAATTGTTGTAGTGTAGTTGTGTATTATAGTTTTGTGGTGACACAAAGGAATGAAACCATATGGACGTGGTGGTTGCCAGATGATTGGCCGTGCTGGCGTATGCCCGGCTAGGGCTCGCCGTCTTGAGGTGGTTCTTGCCAATCCATCTGAAGATCTTGTAACTATCACTAACAAACAAAAAAATCATGCAAGCCAAGTACTCCAAAAAGGAAACAAAAAAATTTAGGTGGTCTAAAAAAAAGTTTGGAGCCTGAAGCAATTCCTAATTACCTCCCTGGCAGATGTAATGCCAATGCATTCAACCCTCCCCTTAGAGGCCAGATGACCTCTCCGTGACATCTTCCTATACTCGCGCTAATTTTTATAACACATATACCCGCGCACGGTCTCACAGACCGAAAGTTTGTACGAGATGAAATAATAGTTTTTTGAAACAAAACTAAGAAACAAAAGATTCTTTTTTAATCTCAATGATATAATAAAAAAATAAAAACACGCATTAAATATGTATTCACTTATTTTATTGATTTTTAGTCCTTAACAAATAAGCCATAAAAATCGATAGCTTAAAAAAAACGTTTTGTCGGTCTCACAGACCAACGCGCGGGTATAGGAAGGTTAACCTGCGTCACCCGGTCGAACTTTTATTCCCCTTACTTACCGCATATTATAATGTCTAGCACCAATTCATCTTAATGAAAACGCCTAGAAATTTAATTCCAAAGGTATTGACATTTTCTATTTATTTAAAATAGTAATAAGCTGGCAATTTAAAAAGAAACTTTCAATTAAACATATATAAAAAAATGGGTTAAAAAAAGAAGTGATAAAAAAATTGATTATTTTAAAGCAAAATTAAAAAGTTTGATGAAAAAAAATTAAATTAATTAAACGAAAGTATTAATACAAAATCTTAAATTATGTAATCATATTTTATATATATTGATATGTATATATGCAAAGAGGCTGAATTTTTTCCGTTTTACTTTTTCAAAAAAATGTTTAACTTCTATTATATATATATATATATTCAAAGGATCATACAAAAACTTTTTTCTATTTCCAGATTGGAAATTCTTATTCCGCCTTATATTGATGATTTGCCGTCGGTCTGTGGCGTATGCTAAGTTTTACATATTCTTTCCAAGATGAGTCATAAATATATAAATATATAGTTTTCGCAAGAAATTTAAATTAAACTTTTATTTTTTCTCTTTTAAGACAAACACTCAAAACTACTGGGGAGAAATATCCCTTTCCTTTCTGCTCCCTACGCTTCCTAGGTTAAGCTCACCCTATATAGCTGGGATATTTCACAAATAGTGAGGACCTCTAAGAGGTAAGTAATTTAACCTTTAATGTTTCCCTCAATTCTACCAAAAAATAACTAAAAATTTTTACTTTATAATTTTTAATATATTGTTCGTTTAGTCCAGTCTCGTATGTCTAGAGTCGCTTGACAAAATACCTGGGCAGAGATACAAATCTTGGTGCGATGGTGTTAGATGCCCTGATCCTGTTCCCTCGCTGAAGGTGGCGTGTTGCTGGTGATTGCTCTTTGGGCTATTGCTTTTAAATTATTGTTTAGTTTTGGTTTTCTTTAATTTATCAAAGTTTGTACAATTTTAATTTTACTTTTTCAACAATTTTCAATTTATTTCATTATGTTTCTTTTTTTTTGTTCACAAATTAATTTTCTTTACATTTTTTCTAGTTTTAAGATTTTATAAGTTCATTGCTTGTTTTAAGTTTTTGTTCACATTTATTTTTCTTTTTGTTAACTATGTTAGCTTTAAATATTTTTTCATATCAATTTTCTTTTTCATTAAACTATATCTTCCATAATAAAAAAATTTTATTAACCTTTTTCCGCAGCCCACTCTGTGTCTTTTTCGACTACCAAAACTTGTCTGACCAGCTCTTCTTCCTATCAACAAGACAAAACCCGCAATGTTTTTTTGTTTTGCCCGCCAAAATGCCTGCCCTTACAGCCATCTTTTTTTGTTGGTAGCTTCTTGGAGCTCCCTTTTCTTTTTTCTTTCTACAAAAAAATCTTTATTTCCACCACTTTCCAATTCCTGGGTTCATAATTAAATTTCCATATATGACCTCATATATTATAATACATTTCATATATTAGTCCATATATCAATTCATATATAATACTTTTGCAATATATAATCCTATATATTTCCATACATGAATTCAAACATATTCATATATATTTATATACATTCATATATTAATAATATATGGAACATACATATTTTTTTAGCTGGGTAGCTAAATTTGTCAGTTACGTTTTTATGGCGCAAACAGAAATTGGCAAAATGTGTCGATTCCAATGTTTTTCTATGACTAAAAAAGTTTCTGTGTGTAAATTAACATTTATTCTTATTAAAAAATATGTATTATGTGAAATGTATACAAACAAACTTAATATTATTTATTCAACTCTTATAGGTACTCACTTAAAATTAAAAATTTTGGAGGTTTCTCGAATTGATTCAAGACTTTGTAATAGATTAAAGAAAATCATTCCATTGGTAATTAAAAAAAGTATTCTTAAACTAATTAAACATAAAAAAACACTTTTAAATCCTAATTTTCATTATTGATAACGAGTTTTTCAAAAAAGGTCAAAGTATTTGTCGGCATTACTTTTCTCAAACTTATCAAATTTAAAAATGACTTTTTCTGTCAATAATTAAAGAATTAATTATGTTCTTCTAATCGAAAAGGAAATGTTTTATTTCGAATCGAAATACATAATAACGTCCCATGAAGTACAATTTCTCTGTTGTCAAAAAATTAATAAAAATATCCCATATATTTTTCGGATCCGAAAAATGATGGTATATGGCCATATATGATAATATACAGTATGTCAAGAAAATGTTTTGACATAGTTAAAATCGTTATAAATTTTGATTTTTATCATAAATATTTTTATTTTTCTTTGCATTATGAAATTTTTGGTTATGGATTTCATTTTATTTACATTTAAGTGAACAAATAGTAGTAAGTTATACGCAAAATTAAAAAGTGAGAGCATAAAAATTACATGAAAGCCAAAAAAACTCAAAAATTTCTCTGTCAAGAAAATGTTTTTACATCCTTGTATTATATAGCAAGAAAATAGGAAAGATTTTAAGTTGTACAAAAATAATTTTTTTTTTTGGCTCCATTGATATTAAATCGGCTTGTAAGACGACTTCTCATGGAAAAAATTTTCTTTTCCAAATATTCCGCCGAAATTTCTCATATTCCCCTCGTATTACTGTTTAAAACTCCATTTAGTTCTTGAAATACCCTTTGGAAATACTATTTTTCAAATAAACCCATAACTTTTGAATAGGGTATAGATCTGGACCTTGAGATGGAGTATCCACAACCTTACCGCAATTGAAAGGACACCATGTTCTTACCCAAAGTGCCTCATGTTTGAGGTCAATACATTAATAAAAATTTAAAACTTCCATATTTACCAGCTATAAAGCCAACCTTAATCGCGCTGTCAACGAAAAACCATTTCAACGTATTGATATACCACTCACACAGTTTCCCATGAGACAAAGGCAATTGCTCAAAAGAATCGCCTGTACTTCAATAAATGGTCGGAAATCCCCGCTTTCTAGAGTGTAGCCCAAACAGCAACAATTGTCTTTTGTGATAACGCATACTTACAATCTTGATGGCTTCTACGATAATGTGATTTTCGGCGACGAAACCAAACTTCTGCTTTATTAGAATGATGGATCTAACAAAGTATGGAGGAAAAAAAATCTTTAAAATTATTGGAAAGTAAAACCGTAAACCCATCTGTAAAACTTAAAAAATGTTGGCTGATGGATTGGAGGTATATATACATACATATGTACATATGTATATATATGGTGTAAAACGTGGGATAAATTTGCTTTATTGAGAACACCATGCATGCGGGGCAGTGCCTTAATATATTGAAGCATTTTTTTTGGATGACAGCTCGAGTAAATTTGGGTTTATTGCTGGAAAACATGCAAGTTTCCAGTTGTTATCAATCTAATGACACCAAACACAAGGCACTTTCGGTAAGAATATGGTGTCTTTTCAATTGCGGTAAGGTTGTGGACACTCCATCTCAAGGTCCAGATCTATGCCCTATTCAAAATTTATGGATTTATTTGAAAAATAGTATTTCCAAAGGGTATTTCAAGAACTAAATGGAAATTTAAAACAGTAATACGAGGGAAACATGAGAAATTTCAGCGGAATATTTGGAAAAGAAAATTTTTTTCCATGAGAAGTCGTCTTACAAGCCGATTTAATATCAATGGAGCCAAAAAAAAAAAATTATTTTTGTACAACTTAAAATCTTTCCTATTTTCTTGCTATATAATACAAGGATGTAAAAACATTTTCTTGACAGAGAAATTTTTGAGTTTTTTTGGCTTTCATGTAATTTTTATGCTCTCACTTTTTAATTTTGCGTATAACTTACTACTATTTGTTCACTTAAATGTAAATAAAATGAAATCCATAACCAAAAATTTCATAATGCAAAGAAAAATAAAAATATTTATGATAAAAATCAAAATTTATAACGATTTTAACTATGTCAAAACATTTTCTTGACATACTGTATATGCATACATTTTCATACATGTACATATTTATTAAAATTCATATTCATATTTATTAAAATTATTTTATTTTAAGATTTCAAACATCGAAGTTGTATTTGATGAAACATTTGTTGGATAAATAATTAAAAACGAACTAAAAGATATTTGTTTCATCATTTTAAGAGAAAAGGTGCATCGATTATTTAAAAAACACAAAACCCATCTTCGAACATAAAATTTAATTTAATAAGAATTTTGATTAAAAACTAATACAATTAAGCATCAAAAAGAATTATCAGTTTTTATACCAACACTAGTTTTCAATAAAATTTTTCGCAGTTATGTATATGAACTTTGTGTCTTAAAAATAGGGTATTTCCTATAAAATTAATTACTGAAATATCCTTTTGATTATTTCATTTATTTAATAGGGCCGCTATGTATAAAATCGTACAAGAATGAAGTTTATTCTTTAAACGTTGTACCAAAGAATATAAATCATATAGAATGCGCATCTCATACAAGCTAAAATTTTCTATGCGGGTATTTCCAGTAGAACCCGTCAGCATACGTGCTCTCATTTCTTTCTGCAGTGTATGCTGCGCTCGCATTGCTGAGAGCGAAAGCATGTGTGTATTTATGTTTGATTTTTATTATTTTGCTTTTTTACAGTCTCGTAGACAGCGTATGCAATGATCAGCGTTGCCGTTTTAGTTACTTGTAACCAAAATTGGTTACTTTTTTTCCAATGTGTACTTGTGTACTTTTTTCCATTTTGGTTACTTTTTTTAACACAAAATTAACAATTTTTATATGGTATTTAAATTAGAAGAGAAGATTATTTTTATAATATTCAAATTTGTTTCACATAATTAATTTTCGCTTACGATAAAATTTTACAGCCCGTACTCGTATCTTAAAAGTTATAAAATATTTGGCATTTTGATAATTCTGAACTATGGATAGGCCCATAAAATTTTAATTTAAATAAAAAGGTCTATTTTCAATTAAATCTCACTTACGATAAATATCGAAAATAAAGCTCAATACAAATATGAAACTCAATTACAAATTTAAATGTAATAGCTTAAAAACATTGCATCCTAAACAAAAAATGTATGTATTTCTCACTATCAAACATAAATTTGTCTAATTTTCAATTAATTTTTAAGCTTTACAACCCTTCTTCCCGTTTTTTACATTCACTGCGAATCAATAGCGGGAACAAACGTTCCCATGAAGTTCCCGATAGCAAATTTCCCCTCATGGGGAAAGAAAATTTCATGGGTTCAAAAATTTCACATTTTATTCACGATAGGGGTGAATGTTTACAACGTCAAGCACTGGTGCCAAAAAATTTTACAAAAAATCTGGAAAAATTGGCTAAAAAATCTGAAAAATCTGCAAAATTATTTAAAAAAATCGGAAAAAAAATCTGCAACAATAAAAACACCTATATTTAGAAATGTTTTTCATTTTGTTTTCGAATTATTAACCGTCTTCAATTAAGGAGGAGGTTAATGTTCGTCATGTATGCATTTTTTATTTAATTTGCGAATTAAGATAAATTATCTTGCTGTATAAAAACATATACCGATATTACAAATTCTTTAAAATAATGGCACATATGCGTCACTGTTTATGATTTAGAGTGCGATATGTTTATATGTATGTATATTCATACATCTTTGCACAGATTAGCTAGTTTCTTTTTACCATTGTTATGTTGGTAGTATGGTTACTGCAAAATTAAACGTCAAACACTACTTATTTATTAGTTTTTCTTATGTGTATGTTTCTGACAGTGACACCATGGTTATTTCTGTTACGGAGTAAAGAAAAACATGAAGTATTGATGTTACACAAGCATTTCAGAAAATCTGCGAATTTCATTTTATAATTTTTTCAATGAAAAATCAGGAAAATGCAGAGAAATCTGCAAAACTGGCAACAGTGACGACAAGCTGTAGCAGAACTCGAAGCTCTGTCGCTGTATCGTACAGTGTGACCGTTTGATCGACTACAGTGGCAAATTACCATTTTTTCGATTGCCTTCCCTCTTTTTGTCCCCCTTTTTCTAAAGTAAATTATATAATTATACATTAAAAATAAGAACTTTAATGTAGTTGTGTCGATTTTTTTAATGTTGCCCCTTTTTTTTTGATAAATCCTCCCCTATTTGGTGAAACTTTTTGAAAAATGTCATCGGTCACCCTGGAAGCAAATGCTCTCTCTCTGCGTGTTTGCTTGCGCTTTATACTTTCCCCCCGCATCAGTAAAGAAATCAAAAATTTTTTAATTTTTTAGCTCAGATGCGCATTCTATATAATTTATATTCTTTGGTTGTACGAATATAAACTTTGCAAACCGTTTGTATTTTCGAATAGATTTGCAATTCTCCATTGATAGAAAAAGAGAGAAAAAGATCTACGGCGCTATGTATAAGCAAAAATTGGTATGAAGTTAGCATAACTGGCGAAATTGAATTAGGTGTTAATGAGTTCCTCCCATACAATTAGGCATTAAAAATGGTCGCATTACCTAATCTTAATCCACCTCTAAGTCCTAGCATGATTTTTAATGCCAAGTTTCATAGCAAAACTCTTTAAGATCATGTTCAATTTCACCACTTATGCTAACTTCATGCCAACTTTTGCAAAGGGTGTTTTTTTAAGAGGTATAGAACTTCGAATTGAAATAAAACACAAGAAAATAGTTTTAATGTCCATCAATTTGGCTTTATTGGAAGGATAATTTTATGCCATTAATGTTTAAATATGATTTCGGGCATGTGGCCGCCGCGGCTGGCTCGAATGAAGCCAATTCGGCTGGCTCGAATCAAGCAAATTTGCACGATTTGCAAGCGTTGTTCTTTTGTCAACCTGTTCATGATGAAATGGCAAACCAAACTAAATATTAATCACTTGACAGCTGACAAAATGGCCGCCAGTTAAAAAAGTGATGCCAACGTAAAGTTCTATACCTCAATAAAAAACACCCTATACATAGGGCCGCTAGTTAATAAAATGCAAGCTTTTTTGATTGCAAAACCGATGTTATGTGAGGTTTCATGTATGCATACTAGGGATGCCAATTGGGATCGATTTTAGGAAATCCCGGGATTCGGGATTTGTAACTCGGGATTCCGGGATTTCGGGATCTACAATTTTTTGGTGAAATAAATAATTTTTTTTAATAAATATTACTTTAATAACAATTATGCATTTTAAAAGGTTTTATGTTGATAATATATCATTAATAATAATAATATATAATTGGGGTATTCACAACAGTCTCTTAAGTGTCCTAAGTGTCATAATGTCTTAACATTTTAACATAGTTTAAAAAAATTGTTGTTGTGGCTCAAACAAAAAGGTCATAAAGTAATAAGACTTTCTCAGCTATGTTTATTGTTTGTCATAACTACATGTAGAAATACGTGAGAGTTTACCAAAGGAATTGAGAGGGAGAGTAAGCAATGCACAAAGGTGCTAAAACCGAAATACAAATAAGTACAATATTTTTAATTGTAAATTATGAGGGGTTGCTCACAGCATTATATTTTTTCGTGTTATTATTTTAAAACGTGTTAATTAATGAGTACCATCTGAATACCCCAAATATAATAATATATCTTTAAAGTTAACAATTTTCTAATACGAGTATGAAAAAAATCAAAAGAATATTTCTCATCTATTTTTAAGTTGATTAATCAGATTTGGTGTTAGAGAATTTGTACTGAAAACAATAACTAAATATGAAAACTTGCTGTTATTTTCAATATAAATGTTTTTCTATTATCTTATCTAAACCAAAATGAATGTACACATCTATGGACTTTTAGCACTACCGCTTAAGTTGATTTACGAAAATTTTAGATTCACTTTTATACAAATAACTTGCAGAAACATTATTGTTTTGTTAAATATATGTATCTATTAACGTTTTTTTAATTGCGATTGACCAGCAAGAAGTCAATACGGTTGTTCAATATACCAAGCATTGCCTACATTTTTAATAGATTTCGTCACTACTACGACAACGATAATAAGGCTGAACATGTCAAAAGATTAAAAGAAATGTATACACAATTCTAATGAAATTCGATTAATCACGTCTAATGATCACATTTTTATAGGCACATACATTAAAAGTTTGCCTGACCACTTGAACAGTATTTTTGCTCTTCTGAAAAAAATTAAATTCATACATAAGCTGTTTTCTACAAGTTCAACAGATACATATGTAGTCCTACGTTCGCTCAAAGGTTTATTAGTGTGCTGTCCTTCTACTCTGCAACTCGAATGTATATTGAAAATAACCGTGAAAAAGTAGTAAATTTATTTTGCTCTTGTTGTTAATTACAAGAAATATGTCACGAAAAGTCATTAAATTGTTAAAACTGCACATACAAAATTGTATGGGACTATTAAATATTATAAAAAATACCATAAAATCAACGAAAATTTTAATTTATAAGGTTTTTAATATAAAAATTGCTAAGAAATCCCGAAAATGAAATCCCGGGATTGAATTTTACAAATCTCGAAAATCCCTGGATTTTCGGGTTCGGGATTTCCCATTTGGCATTACTAATGCATACATTTTTATATGGGTCCATATATAACATCTTATTTCTATATATGGAGCCACATATGAAGAGCTTCATAATTAAGTTTCCATATATGAGCTCATATATTATAATACATTTTATATATATTGGTCCATATATCAATTCATATATAATACTTTTGTCATGTATAATCCCATACATGAATTGATACATATTCATATATATTTATATATGTATGTACATTCATATATTACAAATATATGGATCATACATATTTTTTTAGCTGGGTGTTTGAAGTCTACTGATGATTTGGTTGAAGCGCCAATGAAATGCGTATATAGACATGCTAAACTGCCAGCAAAAAAATTTCAATTATTGTATATACAATTGTGACAATATGTCAAATAATAAATTTCTTTAAAAACCATACCTGTACGATTTTGTACATTGTGGTCCTATTTAATAAATCAAATAATCAAAAGGATAATTCAGACATTAATTTGTTAGAAAATAACGGAATGTTTAAGATACTTTTGAGAAACAAAGTTCATATTACTGCAAAAAATTATATTAACTACCCTACAAGAAATGAATGACTGCAACTAACACAAACAACATTTTTTTACTAACACATTTGCAACAATTTTACATTCAATTCAACAGTGATTATAGCTGCTCTACTCTAACATATATGCTAAAGTGGAACATCTAATGTACTTATGTCAAAAATATTGAATTTTACTGAAAATAATTTATAGTTCGTTCGGTTTGTAAAATTAAAATGTATAAAAGTGATAAAAAAAAGTTGCGGGTTTTGTGAAAAAAGTAAGATAAAAACAATAATGAACAAAAGAAATATTATAAATTAGTGTTTTTATGGGAATTGATAAAATTCAATATAAAATTTTTAAACGCACTAATAATCCCAAATTATTATTTTACTTATTAAGTAAAATATATTTTTTTATTAAAAATACATTGAAATTGATTATTGAGGGGTTTAGCTGGATCCTATGCGCATTTCACTGTTGCTAATGCAGATCATCAGGGAACCTTTACCCAAATTTCTTAGAACAACTAGAGTTATTATATTATAAACTTTCATTTAAACAAATGAGAAGCCTAACAACAAATAACAAAGTTGAAACAAGAACTCAATAATCAACATGTTTTTTTATTTTCTTACTTTACCATTGCACAGTGGGGACTTTTGCAAAATAAATGGTAATAAATCTGGAACTTCTAAACTACTGATTGGATTTATATGAAACTTGGAATATCTGTAGAGGAGGACTTAAGCTTTATAAAAAATGACTTGGCAGCCATTTGGCTTAAGCTGGACAGGAGTTACAGTGGGCCTCAGTTGACAACATGGGACTCAAAAAAAATTCTGAGGCTTGTAACTTTTAGAAAAGTTATCCGATTTTTATGAGATAAAGCGTTTTGATCTAATCTCACAATTTTAAAGAAATAATGTCCCGAGATGTGTTTTGGTATCTCTCATAACTTAGAAGATATTTGACTTGTAACAAAAAAAAAATTTTTTTTTGCCTTGACTTTTTTTAGTATTTCACCTACAATTTTTTGTCTATTATTGGAATTTAAATTAAAAGACAGCATTAAATTTCCGATAAAATTTTAAATAAAACTATGTAAAAAACTTATTAATATCTGCAGTCGTGAAATCGGGAAAAGGCAAAGAATTCAAAACTTTAAATTTTCCTGAAAAAGGCATGTTTTTTTAAGAAAAAGTATCTTCATTATTTTCAATTTTGTGAAAAACTTTGTTTAACACATGCACTTTTAAACCACATAGCTCTAAAAACAATCTATTCAGAATATGCTAAAAGCTAATTATTTTGTATTTTGGGCATGCTCCCTACATTCAGCAGTGTCCGAAAATTGCTTATTTTAAAAATATTTTTTGTGCTTATGCGTTTATAAAAAGTTGTGACGGTTGATTTTGAAAGTTTTAACTCTAGCATTTAATTGTTAAGATAGTTTGCAACATGTTTAACTTAAGTTTATGGCAGCCTTTTCATAAATGCGAAAATACGCACAAATTTTCTGAAAAAAGTAAAAATTTTGGAAAAATTTTGTTTTGTACCATAAAAAATATATATTTAAATAATTTTCTTTTCTTATGTTGGCCTTTTTGCCTTTTGTATAAGTCTTTCTACTTCACCTGAAAAAATTATTCCAATATAAGTAACTGATCTCGAGATATTCCGATTGTAGGGTGCAATTCAAAAAATATGTAGAATGCGCTTAACTTTTTTCCCTTTATTCACACATCAGCTGTTTAAAACTTTAATGAATTCTGAAATTCAACCTAACTAGAAAAACAAAAATAAATTTGGAATGTTATCCAATAAGTCTATGTATATTTTTCGCAATAAAAAATATTTATGGTAATTATACCATATGATTTTCTATGTAAGTGTAGTTAATGCTAATAACAGGTAAGCATTTAACGAATAACAACACACATTTTTAATGGATTAAAAAAAGGTTTTCGCGCGTTATTTTACAGTGGCATCGGGTGGTGCTACCTGATTATGCTACTACTTAAATAACACTTCACAGTACCAGGTAACTAGACAAAATTAGCAAAGGTGCTTATAAAGTATGCTGTATTGTATAAACAATTTGAAAGGTTTTAAAGGTGTTTTTTTATTATTATTTACCAATATATAATCCATTTAATATTACGCGATAACTAAGAAAAACTTTTTAAAACTAAGTAAAGTATTTATTTTTAAATTACATGTTTTTTCAATTATTTTTATGAAAACAATCCGAAATATCGAAGGTTAAGGGGTTATTTATTTTAACTGCTTCACTGTCGTCTTTCTCTATTTCTTTAGTTATCTTTGGTAACCATTTCAATCGTATTGCTTGTAAAACTGGATCTGAGGATAACAATAAGTGAAGCCTTAAATCATAATTTTCTGCTAATTTTGAACACTTTCGACTATTAAATAATCTGTACTGCTTTACATCTCTGTTCCTTGCTTATTGAGCTTCTTCTGTAAGTTCTCACAGAGGTAGGATGTTGGTTTCAATGATTTCTTTTACATGAGATAATACCTCATGTACAGTTGGTGTCATGAATCTCCATAGATAAAAATTTTTTATCAGTGCTATTGCTTCATTAGCAAAAGCATAAAATTTTTCTGCATTGATTTGCTTTTTACTGTTAATAGTTGTCAGTATTGTTTTGAAGCTCCTTATTATTTTTTATCTAAGCCGGTTATCAAGGATGTGGTCTCAGGATCCTCATAAAAGTGTCTAGCAGAGTTTTCATTATTCGAGCTACAATAAGCATTAATTGGCTTATCAATTAGAATCCCATGCTTTCTAAATTCATCTTGTATCCTTTTCTTCTCAGTTCTTCGTGTCTCTGCTAAATCTTTGTTGTTTCGTGGGGAGACAGTTTCATTACCTTTGATATTTCTATATTATCATATGATAGATGCAAGCAATACTCCACAAATCTAATTCGAACATGAAGTGGGCAAATTCCAAATTTAAAGGCTTCCTCTTTTATAGCTTCATCAGATTTATCTTCAAACTCAGAGCCTTT
This sequence comes from Tachina lurida, assembly GCA_944452675.1. Taxonomy (NCBI): domain Eukaryota; kingdom Metazoa; phylum Arthropoda; class Insecta; order Diptera; family Tachinidae; genus Tachina; species Tachina lurida. The sequence continues at coordinate 40,917,079 of OX101754.1, forward strand.
ATTTCAACATATATTGCATTTCCAGTATGACTTGGCAACTTTTCCATCTATCATAGTCAATTGTAAATCAAATGTGACATTTATAATGCAGCCAGAAATTTTTACTGCAATGCTTGGTAAGTTCCTTATTTCTTCTGATATAGAAACCACAATATTTTGAGTTTCATCTCTATTTTCTTTCATATATTAAAATTTATTGGTCGACATAATAACTTTGATGCATTCGTCCTATTTATCCATACGTCTTCTAATGCAGGTATAGTGGATGATGATGATGAATTTGTATATAAACTCATTTTAAGAGGTACCAACGTAGACAAACGTAGACATAAATATCGATGAAAAAGATATATTATCTTCGCTTTGTTGTCTATATTCAGAAAATCCAGTAGTCCCATCACAACCCCATTTACAAATTAATACTAGCTCGGACTTGTGGCATTTACTTATGTCTTTTTTGCTAAAGGTTGAAATTATCCTAGAAGCAGTATTTTCGAGGAGACTGGATAACTCAATAGTGGTGCCCGTGCTACTAACGTTCGAAACCGATGGCAAAATTACATCCTTTGTTTCCTTCAATGACTTTGTAGATGGCAAATTTCCCCAATTCTTTTCAGTCATAGCTTTTCTTAATATTTCAAATTTATTCCTTGTTGGACCCAAGTTTAGAATAAGGGCTAATGCATCTTCATTAGTAAAATCTGTTTTAGATTTATGTGTTGGTATGCTTTCTACCATACGTTGTATTCTCTTTGGAGATGCTTTTGGAAAAGCATCTACAATTTGGCCAACTTCCTTCGGTTTGTTTTTGGTTAAGGCTTTTCTAAAGGCATCCTTAATAAGGCCAAACGAGTGGTTTTCAATGAGGTCCTCTTGCTTTCTTTTCTGGCTTCTTGGTTGAAGTTCGTCGTATAATTTATTAGGCCTTCCCAATTGTTTCATACCAATCTGTGATTGGTATGAAATGGTTTTTAGCCATTCTTTATTTTGTTTTTGGAAGTTAGTTTTGTTATAATTTAATTCTTTATTTTTTCTTTCGTACGCTACCAAAAAGTTCTCTATTTTCTTAGTACCTTCTTCATTTAGTTTTAATCCAAATGAGTTGTCAATTATATCTATGATTTTAGAAAATTTTTCTTGGCGCAATAAACAAACAGGAACGTATTCCCATAGAAGTTTACATACCGCGTTATATTTAATACTGATCTCCATAACAGTTCAATATAGAGTGATTATTCTTATAAAAGAACCCTGCGTTTTTATACAATACAGCATACTTTATAAGCATCTTTGCTAATTTTTTCTAGTTACCTGGTACTGTGAAGTGTTATTTAAGTAGTAGCATAATCAGGTAGCACCATCCGATGCCACTGTAAAATAACGCGCGAAAACCTTTTTTTAATCCATTAAAAATGTGTGTTGTTATTCGTTAAATGCTTACCTGTTATTAGCATTAACTACACTTACATAGAAAATCATATGGTAGAATTACCATAAATATTTTTTATTGTGAAAAATATACATAGACTTATTGGATAACATTCCAAATTTATTTTTGTTTTTCTAGTTAGGTTGAATTTCAGAATTCATTAAAGTTTTAAACAGCTGATGTGTGAACAAAGGGAAAAAAGTTAAGCGCATTCTACATATTTTTTGAATTGCACCCTACAATCGGAATATCTCGAGATCAGTTACTTATATTGGAATAATTTTTTCAGGTGAAGTAGAAAGACTTCTACAAAAGGCAAAAAGGCCAACATAAGAAAAGAAAATTATTTAAATATATATTTTTTATGGTACAAAACAAAATTTTTCCAAAATTTTTACTTTTTTCAGAAAATTTGTGCGTATTTTCGCATTTATGAAAAGGCTGCCAAAAACTTAAGTTAAACAGTTTGCAAACTATCTTAACAATTAAATGCTATAGTTAAAACCGTCACAACTTTTTATAAACGCATAAGCACAAAAAATATTTTTAAAATTAGCAATTTTCGGACACTGCTGAATGTAGGGTGCATGCCCAAAATACAAAATAATTAGCTTTTAGCATATTCTGAATAGATTGTTTTTAGAGCTATGTGGTTTAAAAGTGCATGTGTTAAACAAAGTTTTTCACAAAATTGAAAATAATGAAGATACTTTTTCTTAAAAAAACATGTTTTTTCAGGAAAATTTTAAAGTTTGGAATTCTTTGCCTTTTCCCGATTTCACGACTGCAGATATTAATAAGTTTTTTACATATTTTTATTTAAAATTTTATCGGAAATTTAATGCTGTCTTTTAATTTAAATTCCAATAATAGACAAAAAATTTGTAGGTGAAAAAAAAAGTCAAGGCAAAAAAAATTTTTTTTTGTTAAAAGTCAAATATCTTCTAAGTTATGAGAGATACCAAAACACATCTCGGGACATTATTTCTTTAAAATTGTGAGATTAGATCAAAACGCTTTATCTCATAAAAATCGGATAACTTTTCTAAAAGTTACAAGCCTCAGAATTTTTTTTGAGTCCCATGTTGTCAACTGAGGCCCACTGTAACTCCTGTCCAGCTTAAGCCAAATGGCTGCCAAGTCATTTTTTATAAAGCTTAAGTCCTCCTCTACAGATATTCCAAGTTTCATATAAATCCAATCAGTAGTTTAGAAGTTCCAGATTTATTACCATTTATTTTGCAAAAGTCCCCACTGTGCAATGGTAAAGTAAGAAAATAAAAAAACATGTTGATTATTGAGTTCTTGTTTCAACTTTGTTATTTGTTGTTAGGCTTCTCATTTGTTTAAATGAAAGTTTATAATATAATAACTCTAGTTGTTCTAAGAAATTTGGGTAAAGGTTCCCTGATGATCTGCATTAGCAACAGTGAAATGCGCATAGGATCCAGCTAAACCCCTCAATAATCAATTTCAATGTATTTTTAATAAAAAAATATATTTTACTTAATAAGTAAAATAATAATTTGGGATTATTAGTGCGTTTAAAAATTTTAAACTAAATTTTAACAATTCCCATAAAAACACTAATTATTAACTTGACTGCACCCGGTCATAAAAAATACTTGTGTGGCAACACTCTATTCTTTAATAGCTGTTGTTGTTATTTACATTTATTTTCTTTTACATACTCTTACAACTACAATTTGAAGCTGAAAAAAGTCAGCCAATGTAGCAATGGTAAAGTAAGAAAATAAAAAAACATGTTGATTATTGCTTTTATATTTGCATTAGTATTTAATCTCGTTTTTAGGGTTCCGTACACCAAAGGTGAAAATGGAACCCTATTGTTTTCGCTACGCTGTCCGTCTGTCCGTCTGTCCGTCCGTCCGTCTGTCCGTCACAGGGTATTTTCTCGAGAACCGTAAGAGCTACGGACCTGAAATTTGGACACAGTGTGTAGACCCTTGGCCGCTACAACAACAAATACATGAGAGTTGGAAATTAAAGGGTGTGCCAAAACGAGCAATGAAAAATGTTAAAATCCCATGTAATATACATACAATTGTATGTATGTATGTATATTACATGGGACCCTTGGCCGCTACAACAACAAATACATGAGAGTTGGAAATTAAAGGGTGTGCCAAAACGAGCAACGAAAAATTTTAAAATCCCATGTAATATACATACAATTGTATGTATGTATATTACATGGGACCCTTGGCCGCTGCAACAACAAATACATGAGAGTTGGAAATTAAAGGGTGTGCCAAAACGAGCAACGAAAAATTTTAAAATCCCATGTAATATACATACAATTGTATGTATGTATGTATATTACATGGGACCCTTGGCCGCTACAACAACAAATACATGAGAGTTGGAAATTAAAGGGTGTGCCAAAACGAGCAACGAAAAATGTTAAAATCCCATGTACTATACATACAATCGTATGTATATTACATGGGATCCTTGGCCGCTACAACAACAAATACATGAGAGTTGGAAATTAAAGGGTGTGCCAAAACGAGCAACGAAAAATGTTAAAATCCCATGTAATATACATACAATTGTATGTATATGCACTTGAAATTTGTAAAGTTAGTGTATTTTTATACAGACTACAACAATTAACACTAAAATTTAAAAAATTTTAATTAGAGGGTGTACCATCAGTTAATGTAATTTTGACTATGTAATTTTGATAACTTGCTGTATCTTGGAAACCGTAAGAGCAAACTTCTTGAAATTTTCAAAACCGGTAAAACAAAAAAATCTCAAAATTATAAAATCGCCAAACCGAAAAAAAATCGCCAAAATCAAAAAAAAATCGCCAAAACGAAAAAAGCACCAAATTAAAAAAAATTTCTAAATCGAAAATAAATCGCGGAAAACCGGAAAAATCGCCAAAATAAAAAAATCGCCAAAATGAAAAAAATCGCCAAAATGAAAAAATCGCCAAAATAAAAAAAAATCGCCAAAATGAAGAAAATTGCCAAAATGAAAAAAAATCGCCAAAATGAAAAAATCGCCAAAATGAAAAAAATCGCCAAAATGAAAAAAATCGCCAAAATTTAAAAAATCGCCAAAACGAGAAAAAAGCGAAAAATAGTAAAAAAAAAATTATTTCAGCTGAAAAAACGTAAAAAACACTGTATTAAAAAAATGCTCAAAGCCCAACGTACGGAACCCTTCGTGCGCGAGTCAAAGTCGCACTTTACTGAATTTATTTAAGATAAATTTTATGTACACTTAAAATAAACGAAAAATATGGTTAATTTTAAGAAAATATTCGTTATTTTAACGGTACGAAATGCTTCGTATATACTAGGAATATTATTCTTTTATTTTACAAAATACTTTTTGTCTGTAAATAAATCAATTTTGTATTAATTAAATTAAATTAAAATATAAAAATCTGCAGAGAAAATTGTATTTTCTTACATTTGAAAAATAGTTTTGTAGGATTATCCTAAATTCTTTGAATTGAAGGTTGTAATAATTATAAAAAGAAAAAGATAATTTAAGGGGAATTGTTACAGCCTCTGTATTTCTCATAAATCACATACACGCACGTCCCTACATATTTTGCACTAAGCTCACGGATCAAACTGGGAATGCTGTGTAGTGAAAATGCGCAATATATATGTAAGTCATGTGTCACTCAACAGTTTATTTACCTGCACATACCATGGAATCGTATTATTAGCTGACTTACTTAAAGTACAGGTTATTTACCTGCAAATACCTAGGAGTCATATTACTGGCAAGTAATTGGGTATTCTCTCTACACATCCATTTTTACTTAGGTTTAAGTTTTATTGTTCAAGTATTAACTATAAGTATTTTAATTTTTAGATGATAACAGTTAGTTGTAAACAGACAAGTAAATAAATGAGTTGAAACAACTTAACATGGCGACATATTAGTGAAAAAACATTCAAATTAAAATAACTATTTTAAACATAAAAGCATTAAACTTTAATAAAAAAAAAGCGAACACAAGTTAAAGTGATAACGATTCATTTTTGTTAAAGTGCAAAAAAAAAAAAAAAATTTTAACTGAAAATTGGAAACAAACAACAAGTACAATATGAAACAATTACAGCTATTAACTTAAACCTATTGAAAAAAAAAAATAAATCAACAAAAGAGTTCAAATAACAAAGTTCTCTGGACATAAAATATAATAAAACTCCTGGATTTTAAAAACAACGTCAAGTTAAAATGGTGTGGTGGAAAAAAATTTTATCAACCATTCCACTCCTGGTGGCAGGTTACGAAGTCGGAAAATCAACTGAAGAAAACAACAACAAAGATCTGGTGGAAATACTCCGTAACAGTGAACAATTAAAAACTGAACAACATGTAGTAAAAAGTGCTGAGACAAGTTACATAGAAACTCTATCAATAATAGTGGTGATATTACTAGCAGTTATTTATTTGACCAAGCTGATATGTAAGGTGATGAAAGCCAGAAGTGTTAATGCTGCCCAACAACAACATATATAACATCTATAATTCATCTGTAAACACCATCAGTATATTGTAAGTTTATTTTTAAAATGTCTAAAATTATAAATAAAATAAATAATTGTAAATTTTAAATATATGTACGTATTATGCAATGGGAAAATATAATAGACAGTCTAAGCCCTTTTCAAATTAAGTTTGAACAATCATATAAATGTTTAAACCAAAATCGGACAATTAAACAAGATACCTTAGACAAACACGCACAAAATTTAATTGAAAACTATAATTCAATTAGGGCAACATTACATAGAAACTACGACAGATACACTACCCCACACAAAGAAAAAGCGAACGAGATCTTTCTGACGTTAAGAGATAAATTGATAAAAGTCTTTCATCGACATAATATTAATACTAAGGTGCCGCTCGCATTAGGATTTGAGGTAGTTAGGGAAATCACTGAAACAGAAGAAAACGAAGATTTTAAAACGGAAACAAACATGACACGAACAGAGGACGACATTATAGACAAGACAACTAAAATTGTCCCTGTATTTGACGGTAACGTTAATGAGCTGCAAAGTTTTCTTGACGCGTTGACTCTGATTGACAGAATTAAAGAAACACACGAGGTAGTCGCTATAGATGTAATTAAAACGAAACTGAAAGGACAGGCAAGAAACTTAATTACAGATGAAAACTCTATTCAGGCTATTAAAAGCAGACTACAGACTTCCATAAAGGGTGAATCGTCGGAATTATTATGTTCTAAGCTAATGAACATAAAACAAAATTCAAAATCAACCACCGCATATGCGGATGAGATCCAAGAGATTACGAAGAAACTAGGTGGAGCCTATATAAGAGAAGGCTACCCTCAAGATATTGCTGATAAATTAATAAGACAAAATACGGCTAAAGCCATTTCACGAAACGCCTCAAATGATGAGGTAAAACTTATCATTAAAACTGGAAACTTCTCGTCCTTCAATGAAGTCGTTTCGAAATTCGTAGAAGCTAGTACCGAAGCTTCAACTTCAAATTCTGCAGTTTTCTACTTTAAACGCCGTGGATCTGGTAATTTCAATAACAGATTCAATAATTATCGCATGCGCGGCCAAGGCTGGCGTTCGAACAATAACTTTAATCACAACAGGTATAATAATAACAATTTTAATAATAATAATTGGCGGCGTGGAAGCCAAAATAATAACTTTAGAAACCAGGCCAACCGTCCACCGAATAGAGGTCGCATAAGATTGGCACATGAAATCTCGGAAAACGAGATTTCCCCCCAGCACAACTGGGACGAATATCCAATTTTTCGCTGTGAACTTTCGTCATGGAAAATAAACACATTTCTTCACATGAAAACTAACACTACAAAACCGTACAACGAAATTTGTCGAGTGTGTCGAACTTGCGATAGATTTATTTCTATTTCTTACGCCCACGGCGAATTCAATATCAGGTGACCTTTTCCGCCCGGCTGATTATTAGCTGTTGATGCCAAATTGAGCAATTTGGTTTGAACCAACCAAAAATTAATTTCTATTAATTAATTAATTTTTATATACATACATAAATACTTATATACATTACGAGTCTTTTGTATGCGAATATAGAAAAGTGTTGTTTTTAAACTTTTTCAAGGAATATTAAAAAAAAAGAATAAGCGAAATCGGTTGCACTTAGCAACACATTCAGCGATTCATTTTTATATTATAGATGACAGGAAAATAAATGAAGAAATTATTAAAAAATAAAACAAAACAGTTTTATTAAAAATTTTGTTTTAATAAAATTCACGAAACGTGTATAGATTTAAGAATAATTTTGTACTGTAACAAAATGATAACAAATCAAAATTTTCTTTATTCTACGAAATATGCAATTTTATAAAAATGTTTTCTTTTCTCCTAGGTTCAATAAAATAAACGAAAAATATGGTACTATATACTCGTATAACAAAGTAATTGTACGAAATAATTTTTGTAGCTTAACGAAATTCGTAAAATTACAAAATCTGTTTCCCTGCACATGCTACAAATCTTAAAATAAATGTAAAAAATTTTCGTTTATTGTACAAAAATAAATAAATTTTTTTTTTGGAATTTTTAGGCATGTAATATTTTGAGTGTATATATAACGTGGCGAATGATGAATAAGAATCCCAAGCATCGCGTGCATTTCCTTTGTCCATTAAGTATCCCTAGTGTGAGTATAAGCATACTCCGACTGTAAGTATGACCTCACTTGCAGTTTAATACTGGAGTGAACAGTCGGATTTTTATTAAAGTATTTTTACGTGGATAATTCTATTCGGTGAAGTTTAAGTAAGAATCACGAGGTTGATTCCATTTTGAAGCGCGGAGTGTTGTGAATACGTGGATATTGGAGTGCGGTAGAAATATTGACATAGACCGGAGATATAATCGTTTTTATCCTCCGGTACTATAGTACGATTAATTACATACATGTATGTATGTATTTTGTTGAAAATTTGAAAAATTGTGTGAGTGCGAAGAAGAAAAGAGCCTTAGAACTGCCAAGGGCAAAGTCCGGCAGTAAGGACAAACGGTTTTTGAAAAAATTTTGTGTCTCAAGGGCAAACTCCGGCGGTAAGGTCGAAAAAGAGAAAAAAGTAGAATCAGTGTTGCCGTTCTGAATTTTGTTGAAAACAGTGTTGCCGTTGAGTTTTGCCGGGGAAGTTCTGGGATTTTGGGGATTTTGAAAAAAGTTTTTGGGAGTTCCAAACCGGTTTGTGTCTCGGCTAAGTTGGTTTTTGTCCGTGCTGAGTGGTCACTGCTGGTTTGTGTCTGGACTAAGCTGCTGCCCATCGCAGAAATTAAAAAATTTGCTGAAAATTTTGGGGAAGATTTGCTGAAAATTTTGCCCGTTTTTCCTGGATTTTGACTGGTGAGTGCGAAAATCTTTTGTTTTTATTTGGGTTTTTTGCCGTTTTTGTGGTCATGGCTCCACCGGGCCCACTGTCTTTGCGGGGGAAGGTGCCTAAGGGCGACGTGGCAGAGGATGCTTCTGATTCGATGTCACAATCGGAGTCGATGTTGCCGCCTCCGGGAAGAAAGTTGTTGAGGCATAGCGACACGGACAGCGAGAGGGAGCTCGCTAAGGAGAAGAGAGTGAAGCCGAGCTCGCCTAAAACGCGGAGGGAGCGTTCTGCTGCTGCTACGGATGCTGCTGTTGGTGCTGCTATTGGTGACGTAACTTCCGCTGTCGACGAGGTGGTATATGAAAGGGTGGAGGAAGGGTGTGCGATGGTCACGGACGCGTCCGACAAGACGCGTGCTGCCTCGTCAGGCCAGGGTAAGGGGAAGAAGAGGCCTAAAGGTGCTAGGCCTGCTCGTGCTGCTGGTGCTGCTGTTGCTGCTGGTGCTGCTGTTGCTGCTGGTGCTGCGGGTGTTGGTGTTGATATGGGCTGGTACTGCTGGTGAAGCCATCTCAAAGTTGAAGCGCATCACTAGCGCTTTGATGGAGGTTCTGTTGGCTGACAGTGTTGACCGTGATGTGGGCAGATTGGTGTCCTAGATATCAGCGGAGTATGAGGAGCTGATGATGGGGCTGGTGGCGGAGAATGAGAGGTTGTGGGGGCGATTGGAGGCCGGCTCACCTGCTATTTTTGGTGGTCGTGCTGCTCCTGCCCCTGCTGCTGCTGCTGCTGCAACGACGTTTGTTGCTCCAACCGCTCGTGCCCCCATGGCTGTGGCGGCAACACCTGCCGTGAAGCCTGTAGAGACTTGGTCGGTGGTGGTGAGAGGTAAAGGTACCTCCACGTCTAAGGTGGTGATGGAGAAGGTGGTCACTGAGGTAGGGCCAACTTTGGGTGTTCGTGTCCATGATGTTCGTCCCATCAAGTCGGGAGGTGCGGTGATACGCACACCGTCGGTGGCCGAACGAGAGCGCATTGCGGCGAATGAGAAGTTTGCTGAGGTCGGACTGGAGGTCAGTATAAATGACAAGCTTGGACCGAGGGTGCTGATCCAGAAGGTGCACTCTGAGATAACTCCTGATGAGTTTATGGAGGAGCTCTATACCATGAACCTGGGTGGTATGATGTCTCCTGAAGTGTACAGGAAGAGCGTGCGGCTGGTTACTGCGCCATGGCGCAGTGATAGTGGCCAGCAGGTGAATATCACCCTTGAGTGCACGGAGAGGGTTGCGGAACAGCTGAGGAGCACTGGCGCATATATAAAATGGTTCCGTTTTCAGGTGCGCTCACAGGAGCCGGTCCAAAGCTGCTTCAGGTGCCTTGGGTTTGACCACCGGGTGCAGAATTGCAAAATGCGTGAGGAGACTTGCCTGCGGTGTGGTGTAGCTGGTCATCGTTCCTCAAATTGTGTGAACGAGGTGAGGTGCCGGAATTGCGTGTTCAAGGGCCTGCCTGCTGATCACAGGATGTTGTCCATGGTGTGTCCTATATATGGGGCTATGGTTACAAGGGCGAATTCTAGGCACTAATCATGGATCAGACGTTGTTAATTTTACAACAAAATCTTCAGAGGGCGTATTCTGCGACGTGCGAGTTTGGCCAGGCCATGAAGCGAAGTGGGGCTTCTTTTGCACTTGTGCAGGAGCCCTACTTTGCAAATGGTTGTGTCAGGGGACTGCCGGATATGGTGAGGGTATATGCCAATCTTCCAGGGAATGCTGCTGTTGTTGTGGACGATTCGACTGTCGACTGCACTGTCGTGAGTCGTACGCGTTGGGGTGTTTGTGTGGCCGTAGGGGGTGAGTTTGGGCGTTTGCTTCTCGCGAGTGTCTATTGCTTCATTGGATCGTTATTTGGGATACATGGATGCAGTGTTACTACTTGTGAGTAACACTCCTGCAATCCTTGGCCTAGACGCGAATGCATGCTCTCGCATGTGGTGCAGTAAAATACCGGAGCACGCTCCCAGGCATTCGAACTATATTCGAGGGGAAATGCTAAGTGAATGGCTGCTTACGGTGAGTGCTTCTGTGTTAAATGAGGCTAGTGAGTTGTACACGTTTGATGGTCCGATGGGTGCTAGTGACATTGACGTTACTGTGGCGAACAATAGCGCTTGGTTGCTGTTTGGTTTTCGCTGGAGGGTGCGTGATAATGCGGGGGTAAGTGACCACAATCTTATTGAGATTGTCGTTTCTTACCATCGGCGTTCCGGTTTCGTTCCGGCTCCACGCAAGTGGCGGGTGCGTGATGCCAATTGCGTTGCTTATGCCTGTTTCTTTAGAGCGGTGGCCCTTGGCATGCCTTTGGATACCTTTGGTGCGCTGTCCGTTGATGAGCAGGTTGACCAGATAGATAGGTGGATGTGTTCGGTAAATGACACGTTGCTAGGTTTTAAACATAAAAGCATTAAACTTTAATAAAAAAAAAAGCGAACACAAGTTAAAGTGATGACGATTCATTTTTGTTAAAGTGCAAAAAAAATAAAAAATTTTAACTGAAAATTGGAAACAAACAACAAGTACAATATGAAACAATTACAGCTATTAACTTAAACCTATTGAAAAAAATAAAAAATAAATCAACAAAAGAGTTCAAATAACAAAGTTCTCTGGACATAAAATATAATAAAACTCCTGGATTTTAAAAACAACGTCAAGTTAAAATGGTGTGGTGGAAAAAAATTTTATCAACCATTCCACTCCTGGTGGCAGGTTACGAAGTCGGAAAATCAACTGAAGAAAACAACAACAAAGATCTGGTGGAAATACTCCGTAACAGTGAACAATTAAAAACTGAACAACATGTAGTAAAAAGTGCTGAGACAAGTTACATAGAAACTCTATCAATAATAGTGGTGATATTACTAGCAGTTATTTATTTGACCAAGCTGATATGTAAGGTGATGAAAGCCAGAAGTGTTAATGCTGCCCAACAACAACATATATAACATCTATAATTCATCTGTAAACACCATCAGTATATTGTAAGTTTATTTTTAAAATGTCTAAAATTATAAATAAAATGAATAATTGTAAATTTTAAATATATGTACGTATTATGCAATGGGAAAATATAATAGACAGTCTAAGCCCTTTTCAAATTAAGTTTGAACAATCATATAAATGTTTAAACCAAAATCGGACAATTAAACAAGATACCTTAGACAAACACGCACAAAATTTAATTGAAAACTATAATTCAATTAGGGCAACATTACATAGAAACTACGACAGATACACTACCCCACACAAAGAAAAAGCGAACGAGATCTTTCTGACGTTAAGAGATAAATTGATAAAAGTCTTTCATCGACATAATATTAATACTAAGGTGCCGCTCGCATTAGGATTTGAGGTAGTTAGGGAAATCACTGAAACAGAAGAAAACGAAGATTTTAAAACGGAAACAAACATGACACGAACAGAGGACGACATTATAGACAAGACAACTAAAATTGTCCCTGTATTTGACGGTAACGTTAATGAGCTGCAAAGTTTTCTTGACGCGTTGACTCTGATTGACAGAATTAAAGAAACACACGAGGTAGTCGCTATAGATGTAATTAAAACGAAACTGAAAGGACAGGCAAGAAACTTAATTACAGATGAAAACTCTATTCAGGCTATTAAAAGCAGACTACAGACTTCCATAAAGGGTGAATCGTCGGAATTATTATGTTCTAAGCTAATGAACATAAAACAAAATTCAAAATCAACCACCGCATATGCGGATGAGATCCAAGAGATTACGAAGAAACTAGGTGGAGCCTATATAAGAGAAGGCTACCCTCAAGATATTGCTGATAAATTAATAAGACAAAATACGGCTAAAGCCATTTCACGAAACGCCTCAAATGATGAGGTAAAACTTATCATTAAAACTGGAAACTTCTCGTCCTTCAATGAAGTCGTTTCGAAATTCGTAGAAGCTAGTACCGAAGCTTCAACTTCAAATTCTGCAGTTTTCTACTTTAAACGCCGTGGATCTGGTAATTTCAATAACAGATTCAATAATTATCGCATGCGCGGCCAAGGCTGGCGTTCGAACAATAACTTTAATCACAACAGGTATAATAATAACAATTTTAATAATAATAATTGGCGGCGTGGAAGCCAAAATAATAACTTTAGAAACCAGGCCAACCGTCCACCGAATAGAGGTCGCATAAGATTGGCACATGAAATCTCGGAAAACGAGATTTCCCCCCAGCACAACTGGGACGAATATCCAATTTTTCGCTGTGAACTTTCGTCATGGAAAATAAACACATTTCTTCACATGAAAACTAACACTACAAAACCGTACAACGAAATTTGTCGAGTGTGTCGAACTTGCGATAGATTTATTTCTATTTCTTACGCCCACGGCGAATTCAATATCAGGTGACCTTTTCCGCTCGGCTGATTATTAGCTGTTGATGCCAAATTGAGCAATTTGGTTTGAACCAACCAAAAATTAATTTCTATTAATTAATTAATTTTTATATACATACATAAATACTTATATACATTACGAGTCTTTTGTATGCGAATATAGAAAAGTGTTGTTTTTAAACTTTTTCAAGGAATATTAAAAAAAAAGAATAAGCGAAATCGGTTGCACTTAGCAACACATTCAGCGATTCATTTTTATATTATAGATGACAGGAAAATAAATGAAGAAATTATTAAAAAATAAAACAAAACAGTTTTATTAAAAATTTTGTTTTAATAAAATTCACGAAACGTGTATAGATTTAAGAATAATTTTGTACTGTAACAAAATGATAACAAATCAAAATTTTCTTTATTCTACGAAATATGCAATTTTATAAAAATGTTTTCTTTTCTCCTAGGTTCAATAAAATAAACGAAAAATATGGTACTATATACTCGTATAACAAAGTAATTGTACGAAATAATTTTTGTAGCTTAACGAAATTCGTAAAATTACAAAATCTGTTTCCCTGCACATGCTACAAATCTTAAAATAAATGTAAAAAATTTTCGTTTATTGTACAAAAATAAATCAATTTTTTTTTTTGGAATTTTTAGGCATGTAATATTTTGAGTGTATATATAACGTGGCGAATGATGAATAAGAATCCCAAGCATCGCGTGCATTTCCTTTGTCCATTAAGTATCCCTAGTGTGAGTATAAGCATACTCCGACTGTAAGTATGACCTCACTTGCAGTTTAATACTTAGAGTGAATGGTCGGTTTTTAATTAAAGTGTTTTTGCTTGAATAATTTTATTCGGTGTACTTTTGTTAAGAATCACGAGGTTGATTCCGTTTTGAAGCGCGGAGTGTTCTGAATACGTGGATATTGGAGTGCGGTAGAAATATTGACTTGGACCGGAGATATAATCGTGTTTATCCTCCGGTACTAAAGTACAATTAAATACGTACATGTATGTATGTATATTTGTTGAAAATTAAAAAATATTGTGAGTGCGAAGAAGAAAAAAGACTTAAAACTGCCAAGGGCAAACTCCGGCAGAAAGGACAAGCGGTGAATTTTTGCAGATTGGTGTCTCAAGGGCAAACTCCGGCTCGAAGGTTGAAGTGTTGGTGTTGCCAGACTGACTGTTGCGTCGATAAGTCGATAAGTCGGTAAGCCGGCAAGTCGATAAGCCGGTAAGTCGATAAGTCGGCAAGTCGATAAGTCGGCAAGTCGGTAATTCGACAGGTCGGTAGTACGGTGTGTTTCCGCAGCCTGGTTGGTGTCTCTGCTGTGCTGATAGTGGAAGAGGCCTATCTGCTTTTTTTTGGCGAAAAGGCTTATCTACCAAAAGTTGAAGTTGCTGATTGTTGCGGAAAGTAAGGTAGGTGAATTTTTATCACTGAGTTTTTGTTGTGCTTTGCGCGGTCATGGCTCCACCGGGGCCATTGTCCCTTAAGAAGAAGGAGCCGAAGGGTGACGTGGAGGATGACTATTCTGAGTCGATGTCACAGTCGGAGTCGATGTTGCCGCCTGCGGGAAGGAAGTTGTTAAGGCATAGCGACACGGACAGCGAGAGGGAGCTAGCTAAGGAGAAAAGGGTGAAGCCGAGCTCGCCCAAAACGCGGAGGGAGCGTTCTGCTGCTGTTGCTGCTGCTATTGCTGCTGCTACTGCTGCTGTTGCTACGGATGCTGCTGTTGGTGCTGCTATTGGGGACATAACTTCCGCTGTCGACGAGGTGGTATATGAAAGGGTGGAGGAAGGGTGTGCGATGGTCACGGACGCGTCCGATAAGACGCGTGCTGCCTCGTCAGGACAGGGTAAAGGGAAGAAGAGGCCTAAAGGTGCTAGGCCTGCTCGTGCTGCTGGTGCTGCTGTTGCTGCTTGTGCTGCTGGTGCTGCTGGTGCGGCTGGTGCTGCTGGTGCTGCGGGTGCTGGTGTTGGTATGGGGGCTGGTACTGCTGGTGAGGCCATCTCTAAGTTGAAGCGCATCACTAGCGCTTTGATGGAGGTGGTACTGGCTGATGCTGTTGACCGTACTGTGGGCAGATTGGTGTCCGCAATATCAGCGGAATATGAGGAGCTGATGATGGGGCTGGTGGCGGAGAATGAGAGGTTGAGGGGGCGATTGGAGGCCGGCTCACCTGCTATTTTTGGTGGTCGTGCTGCTCCTGCCCCTGCTGCTGCTGCGGCTGCAACGACGTTTATTGCTCCAACCGCTCGTGCCCCCGTGGCTGTGGCGGCGACACCTGCCGTGAAGCCTGTGGAGACTTGGTCGGTGGTGGTGAGAGGTAAAGGTACCTCCACGTCGAAGGAGGTGATGGAGAAGGTGGTCACTGAGGTAGGGCCAACTTTGGGTGTTCGTGTCCACGATGTTCGTCCCATCAAGTCGGGAGGTGCGGTGATACGCACACCGTCGGTGGCCGAACGAGAGCGAATTGCAGCAAATGAGAAGTTTGCTGAGGTCGGACTGGAGGTCACTGTTAATGACAAGCTTGGACCGAGGGTGCTGATCCAGAAGGTGCACTCGGAGATAACTCCTGATGAGTTTATGGAGGAGCTCTATACCATGAACCTGGGTGGTATGATGTCTCCTGAGGTGTACAGGAAGAGCGTGCGGCTGGTTACTGCGCCATGGCGCAGTGATAGTGGCCAGCAGGTGAATATCACCCTTGAGTGCACGCAGAGGGTTGCGGAACAGCTGAGGAGTACGGGCGCATATATTAAATGGTTCCGGTTTCAGGTGCGCTCACAGGAGCCGGTCCAAAGCTGCTTCAGGTGCCTTGGGTTTGACCACCGTGTGCAGAATTGCAAGATGCGTGAGGAGACTTGCCTGCGGTGTGGTGTGGCTGGTCATCGTTCCTCAAATTGTGTGAACGAGGTGAGGTGCCGCAATTGCGCGTTCAAGGGTCTGCCTGCTGATCACAGGATGTTGTGTATGGTGTGTCCCATATACGGGGCTATGGTTGCAAGGGCGAATTCTAGGCACTAATCATGGAGCAGATGTTGTTAATTTTACAACAAAATCTCCAGAGGGCGTATTCTGCGACGTGCGAGTTTGGCCAGGCCATGAAGCGAAGTGGGGCTTCTTTTGCACTTGTGCAGGAGCCCTACTTTGCAAATGGTTGTGTCAGGGGACTGCCGGCTACGGTGAGGGTATATGCCAATCTTCCAGGGAATGCTGCTGTTGTTGTGGACGATTCGACTGTCGACTGCACTGTCGTGAGTCGTACGCGTTGGGGTGTTTGCGTGGCCGTAGAGGGTGAGTTTGGGCGTTTGCTTCTCGCGAGTGTCTATTGTCCGCCTAGTGCTTCATTGGATCGTTATTTGGGATACATGGATGCAGTGTTACTACTTGCGAGTAACACTCCTGCAATCCTTGGCCTAGACGCGAATGCATGCTCTCGAATGTGGTTCAGTAAAATGCCGGAGCATGCTCCCAGGCATTCGAACTATATTCGAGGGGAAATGCTAAGTGAATGGCTGCTTACGGTGAGTGCTTCTGTGTTAAATGAGGCTAGTGAGTTGTACACGTTTGATGGTCCAATAGGTGCTAGTGACATTGACGTTACTGTGGCGAACAATAGCGCTTGGTCGCTGTTTGGTTTTCGCTGGAGGGTGCGTGATAATGCGGGGGTAAGTGACCACAATCTTATTGAGATTGTCGTTTCTTACCATCGGCGTTCCGGTTTCGTTCCAGCTCCACGCAAGTGGCGCGTGCGTGATGCCAATTGGGTTGCTTATGCCGGTTTCTTTAGAGCGGTGGCCCTTGGCATGCCTTTGGATACCTTTGGTGCGCTGTCCGTTGATGAGCAGGTTGAGCAGATAGATAGGTGGATGTGTTCGGTAAATGACACGTTGCTAGGTCGCTGTCGTAAGACTCGACCAGGTAGTGTCAGGTGGTGGACTAGTGAGCTTGATGGGATGCGGAGAAGCGTCAGGCGCCTCAGAAGAGTGTTTCAGGGGGCCAGGCGTTCCAATGCTGACGATCTTGCGACACGTAGAGCTGAATATCTGGTCAGCTTGCGGTCTTATAAGGACCGCATCGAGAGGGTGAAGGAGGATGAGTGGAGGGCGTTTGTGCGGGCGAATGAGGATGACCCGTGGGGCGACGTGTATCGCATCTGCAGTGGCAGAAATCGGAGACTTGACGTGGAATCCCTTCAGGTTGGTGACACTATGTTCACTGCCTGGCGGGATTGCATGAATGTATTGCTCAGCTCCTTCTTTCCGGATGAGGACCGGGTTGATAACCCTCCTCTCATTAGGGAGGAAGTCAGCCCCCCGAATTTGGAAGGATCGGAGTTGGCTGCCGGTTTCTGCCAGACTAAGAGTAGAAAATCTCCGGGTATTGATGGTATGACTGGAGAGATGTGTAAAAGCATCTGGAAGGCTATACCTGAATACTTGGAGGTAGTTTACGAGAAGTGTCTGAGTGAGGGCTATTTCCCTAGGGCTTGGAAGCAGGCACGTATTGTGGTGCTCCTGAAGTCTCCTGATAGGGTAAGGAGTAATCCGCGCTCTTATCGGGGCATCAGTCTCCTACCAGCGCTTGGAAAAGTGCTGGAGAGGATAATGGTGAAAAGACTGAAGGAGTATGACACTGCTGCCTTATCTGAGTACCAGTTTGGTTTTAGGGAGGGGAGGTCCGTTGATGATGCGTGGCTGCATGTTAAGCACTGTGTTGGCAACTCGTCTGCTAAGTATGTATTAGGCCTATTTGTTGATTTTAAGGGTGCATTTGACTACCTCTCGTGGAGTGTAGTTCTTAATAGGCTGCAAAGTGTTGGCTGTCAGGAGCTACCTTTATGGAGTAGCTACTTCAGCGGCAGGAAGGCTTGTATGGTGGGCGCCAGCGATGCTGTTTGGAGGGATGTTTCTAGGGGCTGCCCGCAGGGGTCTATTTGTGGTCCATTTATTTGGAACCTCATGATGGATACTCTGCTGCGGCAACTGGCTGCATCTTACAAATTGTGCGCATATGCTGATGACTTGCTGATTCTGGTTGAAAGTCAGTCTCGTGCTGAGCTGGAGATAAAGGGTGAGCAAGCCATGAGTATTGTGACTGAGTGGGGTAATCGTGTCGGGGTTGGGGTGGCCATGGATAAAACTGTGATGATGTTGCTCAAGGGCAAATTGTCGCATGGTCGTCCACCACTCATTCGGTCTGGCGGTGTTAGCCTCAAATATATGACCAAGGTCAAATATTTGGGAATAATGGTGGCTGAGAGGTTGAACTTTTTAGTTCATCCTGTCTATGTGAGGGACAAGCTGAATGCTGTTGTTGGTAGAGTTAAGCGCATACTTAGAAGTGACTGGGGCTTGAGTAGGCGTGCCACTCGTACTATATATGGTGGGCTATTTGTTGCCTGTGCAGCATATGGTTCGCCTGTATGGTATGAGGTGGCTATGTCTGTTGCTGGTAGAAACAGGATATTGTCTTGTCAGAGGGTGGCCATGCTGGCTTGCATGCCAGTCTGTCGAACTGTATCAACGGATGCTCTTCAGGTCTTGCTGGGTGTGGCTCCGCTCGACTTGGAGGTGATACGCCGTGCTATTACCTTCAAGGTAAGGCGTGGGCTACCACTTCTTGGGTATGACTGGCTTTCTGCTAGTAGTCTTGTAGGTAGGGAATCGGGCGAAATCGCGAGGGAATTGGATGCTCATCTAGTGTCCATTTGGAGGGAAAGGTGGGAGGACAGTGACCATGGTAGGGTAACGTATAATTTTATGCGTGATCCGACCTTTGTGCGTGAACGCCCAGAGTTTAGCTTCGGCTTGCATCTGGGGTTCATACTGACCGGGCACGGCTCTTTGAATGCATTTTTGCATCAAAGGGGCTTGTCTGATTCTCCTGCTTGTCGGTGTGGTGCGGGCGTTGAGGATTGGCGGCATGTTCTGATGTATTGTCCGTTGTATGATGATATCAGGGACTTGCCGGCCATGGGCGTGGTGTTTGATGGTGGTGGTTTTGATGTCAGTCGAGTGTTGGCTGATGCAGTGGCATTTTCTGGATTGAGCGATTTTGCCCGTTTGGCCTTCCGTAGAAGGCTCTCTGGTGCGTAGTCTGGTGGAACCTGTTTGGACGCGTGGTGTCGCTGAGGTTGCTGGGCCTTTCTGGCCATGTTTGGTGTCTGGGATTTTCTCATGTGGCCATGGTTTTGCGCGGGGGCTCCTTTTCAGTCTCATTGAGACTGGGTGGGTGCCTTGGCGTGGTATTGGGGCATACTGTGGGCAACTCTTGGAAGAATTTTGCAAAGTGTATGGACAATGATTTGGATTTCGGATTGAATGTTTTGCTGCCTTGTGATGTGTTTTTGTTGCTGTCTTGCTGTGTTGCTGTGTTGCAGTGTTGCTGTGTTGCTGTTTGCTATTTGTTTGATGTTTGCTGTTTTGCTGTTTGCTGTATGCTGTTTGTTATATTGCTGTGTTGCTGTGTAGCTGTGTGGCTGTGTTGCAGTGTTGCTGTATCGTGGCAATTACATCGATTGCCTTGGTGTTTTATGTTTGTTGTTTGGTGGTGTTTCTGCCAACGTGTTACTCGTGAGAGTGGCATTGTGTTTTTTGTTTTGTGTGTTTTGTCCATTGCTGGTGCCAATGTGCACAATTGCCATCCGTGAGGGTGATTGTTGACTGTTTTGTTTTTGTTGTTTTTGTTGTCTTACGGGTCACCAGTTCCCGAAATCGTTTGGGGTTTGCAACTGGTAGTAGCCTTGGCTACGAAGTCTGACCAGAGTCTTTAATCTGGTACCACGGGGTCAGGAGCCCCAGAAACTTCGGTTTCTGCCTGACTTGGGTCGGCCCTTCGGGGAGATTCGTGGTGGTTGTGGTTTGTACCCAAATCGCGGGTAGAGCGTTTTGCTCGGTGTGGAGTTGCATTGCGACCGGGTGCCTAGATCCATATCTAGGAAGGAGTTTTAGATAGGCTCCGCTCCAAACCAAGGGGGGTTGATAATGTCCAAATACATGTCAGCCATTGGTACCTATGCATAACAGCCAGTTATGTATGGGGGCGTTGGTAGACGCATTGATTCTACCCAGTGTTAAGAGCACCGTCAGGTTAGGCCACATTGGCAGGTACTGACGCTAATCTTGAACACATCTGTAAGTATGACCTCACTTGCAGTTTAATACTGGAGTGAACAGTCGGATTTTTATTAAAGTATTTTTACGTGGATAATTCTATTCGGTGAAGTTTAAGTAAGAATCACGAGGTTGATTCCATTTTGAAGCGCGGAGTGTTGTGAATACGTGGATATTGGAGTGCGGTAGAAATATTGACATAGACCGGAGATATAATCGTTTTTATCCTCCGGTACTATAGTACGATTAATTACATACATGTATGTATGTATTTTGTTGAAAATTTTAAAAATTGTGTGAGTGCGAAGAAGAAAAGAGCCTTAGAACTGCCAAGGGCAAAGTCCGGCAGTAAGGACAAACGGTTTTTGAAAAAATTTTGTGTCTCAAGGGCAAACTCCGGCGGTAAGGTCGAAAAAGAGAAAAAAGTAGAATCAGTGTTGCCGTTCTGAATTTTGTTGAAAACAGTGTTGCCGTTGAGTTTTGCCGGGGAAGTTCTGGGATTTTGGGGATTTTGAAAAAGTTTTTGGGAGTTCCAAACAGGTTTGTGTCTCGGCTAAGTTGGTTTTTGTCCGTGCTGAGTGGTCACTGCTGGTTTGTGTCTGGACTAAGCTACTGCCCATCGCAGAAATTAAAAAATTTGCTGAAAATTTTGGGGAAGATTTGCTGAAAATTTTGCCCGTTTTTCCTGGATTTTGACTGGTGAGTGCGAAAATCTTTTGTTTTTATTTGGGTTTTTTGCCGTTTTTGTGGTCATGGCTCCACCGCGCCCACTGTCTTTGCGGGGGAAGGTGCCTAAGGGCGACGTGGCAGAGGATGCTTCTGATTCGATGTCACAATCGGAGTCGATGTTGCCGCCTCCGGGAAGAAAGCTGTTGAGGCATAGCGACACGGACAGCGAGAGGGAGCTCGCTAAGGAGAAGAGAGTGAAGCCGAGCTCGCCTAAAACGCGGAGGGAGCGTTCTGCTGCTGCTGCTGCTACGGATGCTGCTGTTGGTGCTGCTATTGGTGACGTAACTTCCGCTGTCGACGAGGTGGTATATGAAAGGGTGGAGGAAGGGTGTGCGATGGTCACGGACGCGTCCGACAAGACGCGTGCTGCCTCGTCAGGCCAGGGTAAGGGGAAGAAGAGGCCTAAAGGTGCTAGGCCTGCTCGTGCTGCTGGTGCTGCTGTTGCTGCTGGTGCTGCTGTTGCTGCTGGTGCTGCGGGTGTTGGTGTTGATATGGGCTGGTACTGCTGGTGAAGCCATCTCAAAGTTGAAGCGCATCACTAGCGCTTTGATGGAGGTTCTGTTGGCTGACAGTGTTGACCGTGATGTGGGCAGATTGGTGTCCTAGATATCAGCGGAGTATGAGGAGCTGATGATGGGGCTGGTGGCGGAGAATGAGAGGTTGTGGGGGCGATTGGAGGCCGGCTCACCTGCTATTTTTGGTGGTCGTGCTGCTCCTGCCCCTGCTGCTGCTGCTGCTGCAACGACGTTTGTTGCTCCAACCGCTCGTGCCCCCATGGCTGTGGCGGCAACACCTGCCGTGAAGCCTGTGGAGACTTGGTCGGTGGTGGTGAGAGGTAAAGGTACCTCCACGTCTAAGGTGGTGATGGAGAAGGTGGTCACTGAGGTAGGGCCAACTTTGGGTGTTCGTGTCCATGATGTTCGTCCCATCAAGTCGGGAGGTGCGGTGATACGCACACCGTCGGTGGCCGAACGAGAGCGCATTGCGGCGAATGAGAAGTTTGCTGAAGTCGGACTGGAGGTCAGTATAAATGACAAGCTTGGACCGAGGGTGCTGATCCAGAAGGTGCACTCTGAGATCACTCCTGATGAGTTTATGGAGGAGCTCTATACCATGAACCTGGGTGGTATGATGTCTCCTGAAGTGTACAGGAAGAGCGTGCGGCTGGTTACTGCGCCATGGCGCAGTGATAGTGGCCAGCAGGTGAATATCACCCTTGAGTGCACGGAGAGGGTTGCGGAACAGCTGAGGAGCACTGGCGCATATATAAAATGGTTCCGTTTCAGGTGCGCTCACAGGAGCCGGTCCAAAGCTGCTTCAGGTGCCTTGGGTTTGACCACCAGGTGCAGAATTGCAAAATGCGTGAGGAGACTTGCCTGCGGTGTGGTGTAGCTGGTCATTGTTCCTCAAATTGTGTGAACGAGGTGAGGTGCCGGAATTGCGTGTTCAAGGGCCTGCCTGCTGATCACAGGATGTTGTCCATGGTGTGTCCTATATATGGGGCTATGGTTACAAGGGCGAATTCTAGGCACTAATCATGGATCAGACGTTGTTAATTTTACAACAAAATCTTCAGAGGGCGTATTCTGCGACGTGCGAGTTTGGCCAGGCCATGAAGCGAAGTGGGGCTTCTTTTGCACTTGTGCAGGAGCCCTACTTTGCAAATGGTTGTGTCAGGGGACTGCCGGCTATGGTGAGGGTATATGCCAATCTTCCAGGGAATGCTGCTGTTGTTGTGGACGATTCGACTGTCGACTGCCCTGTCGTGAGTCGTACGCGTTGGGGTGTTTGTGTGGCCGTAGGGGGTGAGTTTGGGCGTTTGCTTCTCGCGAGTGTCTATTGTCCGCCTAGTGCTTCATTGGATCGTTATTTGGGATACATGGATGCAGTGTTACTACTTGTGAGTAACACTCCTGCAATCCTTGGCCTAGACGCGAATGCATGCTCTCGCATGTGGTGCAGTAAAATACCGGAGCACGCTCCCAGGCATTCGAACTATATTCGAGGGGAAATGCTAAGTGAATGGCTGCTTACGGTGAGTGCTTCTGTGTTAAATGAGGCTAGTGAGTTGTACACGTTTGATGGTCCGATGGGTGCTAGTGACATTGACGTTACTGTGGCGAACAATAGCGCTTGGTTGCTGTTTGGTTTTCGCAGGAGGGTGCGTGATAATGCGGGGGTAAGTGACCACAATCTTATTGAGATTGTCGTTTCTTACCATCGGCGTTCCGGTTTCGTTCCGGCTCCACGCAAGTGGCGGGTGCGTGATGCCAATTGCGTTGCTTATGCCTGTTTCTTTAGAGCGGTGGCCCTTGGCATGCCTTTGGATACCTTTGGTGCGCTGTCCGTTGATGAGCAGGTTGACCAGATAGATAGGTGGATGTGTTCGGTAAATGACACGTTGCTAGGTTTTAAACATAAAAGCATTAAACTTTAATAAAAAAAAAAAGCGAACACAAGTTAAAGTGATGACGATTCATTTTTGTTAAAGTGCAAAAAAAATAAAAAATTTTAACTGAAAATTGGAAACAAACAACAAGTACAATATGAAACAATTACAGCTATTAACTTAAACCTATTGAAAAAAAAAAAATAAATCAACAAAAGAGTTCAAATAACAAAGTTCTCTGGACATAAAATATAATAAAACTCCTGGATTTTAAAAACAACGTCAAGTTAAAATGGTGTGGTGGAAAAAAATTTTATCAACCATTCCACTCCTGGTGGCAGGTTACGAAGTCGGAAAATCAACTGAAGAAAACAACAACAAAGATCTGGTGGAAATACTCCGTAACAGTGAACAATTAAAAACTGAACAACATGTAGTAAAAAGTGCTGAGACAAGTTACATAGAAACTCTATCAATAATAGTGGTGATATTACTAGCAGTTATTTATTTGACCAAGCTGATATGTAAGGTGATGAAAGCCAGAAGTGTTAATGCTGCCCAACAACAACATATATAACATCTATAATTCATCTGTAAACACCATCAGTATATTGTAAGTTTATTTTTAAAATGTCTAAAATTATAAATAAAATAAATAATTGTAAATTTTAAATATATGTACGTATTATGCAATGGGAAAATATAATAGACAGTCTAAGCCCTTTTCAAATTAAGTTTGAACAATCATATAAATGTTTAAACCAAAATCGGACAATTAAACAAGATACCTTAGACAAACACGCACAAAATTTAATTGAAAACTATAATTCAATTAGGGCAACATTACATAGAAACTACGACAGATACACTACCCCACACAAAGAAAAAGCGAACGAGATCTTTCTGACGTTAAGAGATAAATTGATAAAAGTCTTTCATCGACATAATATTAATACTAAGGTGCCGCTCGCATTAGGATTTGAGGTAGTTAGGGAAATCACTGAAACAGAAGAAAACGAAGATTTTAAAACGGAAACAAACATGACACGAACAGAGGACGACATTATAGACAAGACAACTAAAATTGTCCCTGTATTTGACGGTAACGTTAATGAGCTGCAAAGTTTTCTTGACGCGTTGACTCTGATTGACAGAATTAAAGAAACACACGAGGTAGTCGCTATAGATGTAATTAAAACGAAACTGAAAGGACAGGCAAGAAACTTAATTACAGATGAAAACTCTATTCAGGCTATTAAAAGCAGACTACAGACTTCCATAAAGGGTGAATCGTCGGAATTATTATGTTCTAAGCTAATGAACATAAAACAAAATTCAAAATCAACCACCGCATATGCGGATGAGATCCAAGAGATTACGAAGAAACTAGGTGGAGCCTATATAAGAGAAGGCTACCCTCAAGATATTGCATAAATTAATAAGACAAAATACGGCTAAAGCCATTTCACGAAACGCCTCAAATGATGAGGTAAAACTTATCATTAAAACTGGAAACTTCTCGTCCTTCAATGAAGTCGTTTCGAAATTCGTAGAAGCTAGTACCGAAGCTTCAACTTCAAATTCTGCAGTTTTCTACTTTAAACGCCGTGGATCTGGTAATTTCAATAACAGATTCAATAATTATCGCATGCGCGGCCAAGGCTGGCGTTCGAACAATAACTTTAATCACAACAGGTATAATAATAACAATTTTAATAATAATAATTGGCGGCGTGGAAGCCAAAATAATAACTTTAGAAACCAGGCCAACCGTCCACCGAATAGAGGTCGCATAAGATTGGCACATGAAATCTCGGAAAACGAGATTTCCCCCCAGCACAACTGGGACGAATATCCAATTTTTCGCTGTGAACTTTCGTCATGGAAAATAAACACATTTCTTCACATGAAAACTAACACTACAAAACCGTACAACGAAATTTGTCGAGTGTGTCGAACTTGCGATAGATTTATTTCTATTTCTTACGCCCACGGCGAATTCAATATCAGGTGACCTTTTCCGCCCGGCTGATTATTAGCTGTTGATGCCAAATTGAGCAATTTGGTTTGAACCAACCAAAAATTAATTTCTATTAATTAATTAATTTTTATATACATACATAAATACTTATATACATTACGAGTCTTTTGTATGCGAATATAGAAAAGTGTTGTTTTTAAACTTTTTCAAGGAATATTAAAAAAAAAGAATAAGCGAAATCGGTTGCACTTAGCAACACATTCAGCGATTCATTTTTATATTATAGATGACAGGAAAATAAATGAAGAAATTATTAAAAAATAAAACAAAACAGTTTTATTAAAAATTTTGTTTTAATAAAATTCACGAAACGTGTATAGATTTAAGAATAATTTTGTACTGTAAACAAAATGATAACAAATCAAAATTTTCTTTATTCTACGAAATATGCAATTTTATAAAAATGTTTTCTTTTCTCCTAGGTTCAATAAAATAAACGAAAAATATGGTACTATATACTCGTATAACAAAGTAATTGTACGAAATAATTTTTGTAGCTTAACGAAATTCGTAAAATTACAAAATCTGTTTCCCTGCACATGCTACAAATCTTAAAATAAATGTAAAAAATTTTCGTTTATTGTACAAAAATAAATCAATTTTTTTTTTTGGAATTTTTAGGCATGTAATATTTTGAGTGTATATATAACGTGGCGAATGATGAATAAGAATCCCAAGCATCGCGTGCATTTCCTTTGTCCATTAAGTATCCCTAGTGTGAGTATAAGCATACTCCGACTGTAAGTATGACCTCACTTGCAGTTTAATACTGGAGTGAACAGTCGGATTTTTATTAAAGTATTTTTACGTGGATAATTCTATTCGGTGAAGTTTAAGTAAGAATCACGAGGTTGATTCCATTTTGAAGCGCGGAGTGTTGTGAATACGTGGATATTGGAGTGCGGTAGAAATATTGACATAGACCGGAGATATAATCGTTTTTATCCTCCGGTACTATAGTACGATTAATTACATACATGTATGTATGTATTTTGTTGAAAATTTTAAAAATTGTGTGAGTGCGAAGAAGAAAAGAGCCTTAGAACTGCCAAGGGCAAAGTCCGGCAGTAAGGACAAACGGTTTTTGAAAAAATTTTGTGTCTCAAGGGCAAACTCCGGCGGTAAGGTCGAAAAAGAGAAAAAAGTAGAATCAGTGTTGCCGTTCTGAATTTTGTTGAAAACAGTGTTGCCGTTGAGTTTTGCCGGGGAAGTTCTGGGATTTTGGGGATTTTGAAAAAGTTTTTGGGAGTTCCAAACAGGTTTGTGTCTCGGCTAAGTTGGTTTTTGTCCGTGCTGAGTGGTCACTGCTGGTTTGTGTCTGGACTAAGCTACTGCCCATCGCAGAAATTAAAAAATTTGCTGAAAATTTTGGGGAAGATTTGCTGAAAATTTTGCCCGTTTTTCCTGGATTTTGACTGGTGAGTGCGAAAATCTTTTGTTTTTATTTGGGTTTTTTGCCGTTTTTGTGGTCATGGCTCCACCGGGCCCACTGTCTTTGCGGGGGAAGGTGCCTAAGGGCGACGTGGCAGAGGATGCTTCTGATTCGATGTCACAATCGGAGTCGATGTTGCCGCCTCCGGGAAGAAAGCTGTTGAGGCATAGCGACACGGACAGCGAGAGGGAGCTCGCTAAGGAGAAGAGAGTGAAGCCGAGCTCGCCTAAAACGCGGAGGGAGCGTTCTGCTGCTGCTGCTGCTACGGATGCTGCTGTTGGTGCTGCTATTGGTGACGTAACTTCCGCTGTCGACGAGGTGGTATATGAAAGGGTGGAGGAAGGGTGTGCGATGGTCACGGACGCGTCCGACAAGACGCGTGCTGCCTCGTCAGGCCAGGGTAAGGGGAAGAAGAGGCCTAAAGGTGCTAGGCCTGCTCGTGCTGCTGGTGCTGCTGTTGCTGCTGGTGCTGCTGGTGCTGCGGGTGTTGGTGTTGATATGGGCTGGTACTGCTGGTGAAGCCATCTCAAAGTTGAAGCGCATCACTAGCGCTTTGATGGAGGTTCTGTTGGCTGACAGTGTTGACCGTGATGTGGGCAGATTGGTGTCCTAGATATCAGCGGAGTATGAGGAGCTGATGATGGGGCTGGTGGCGGAGAATGAGAGGTTGTGGGGGCGATTGGAGGCCGGCTCACCTGCTATTTTTGGTGGTCGTGCTGCTCCTGCCCCTGCTGCTGCTGCAACGACGTTTGTTGCTCCAACCGCTCGTGCCCCCATGGCTGTGGCGGCAACACCTGCCGTGAAGCCTGTGGAGACTTGGTCGGTGGTGGTGAGAGGTAAAGGTACCTCCACGTCTAAGGTGGTGATGGAGAAGGTGGTCACTGAGGTAGGGCCAACTTTGGGTGTTCGTGTCCATGATGTTCGTCCCATCAAGTCGGGAGGTGCGGTGATACGCACACCGTCGGTGGCCGAACGAGAGCGCATTGCGGCGAATGAGAAGTTTGCTGAAGTCGGACTGGAGGTCAGTATAAATGACAAGCTTGGACCGAGGGTGCTGATCCAGAAGGTGCACTCTGAGATCACTCCTGATGAGTTTATGGAGGAGCTCTATACCATGAACCTGGGTGGTATGATGTCTCCTGAAGTGTACAGGAAGAGCGTGCGGCTGGTTACTGCGCCATGGCGCAGTGATAGTGGCCAGCAGGTGAATATCACCCTTGAGTGCACGGAGAGGGTTGCGGAACAGCTGAGGAGCACTGGCGCATATATAAAATGGTTCCGTTTCAGGTGCGCTCACAGGAGCCGGTCCAAAGCTGCTTCAGGTGCCTTGGGTTTGACCACCAGGTGCAGAATTGCAAAATGCGTGAGGAGACTTGCCTGCGGTGTGGTGTAGCTGGTCATCGTTCCTCAAATTGTGTGAACGAGGTGAGGTGCCGGAATTGCGTGTTCAAGGGCCTGCCTGCTGATCACAGGATGTTGTCCATGGTGTGTCCTATATATGGGGTTATGGTTACAAGGGCGAATTCTAGGCACTAATCATGGATCAGACGTTGTTAATTTTACAACAAAATCTTCAGAGGGCGTATTCTGCGACGTGCGAGTTTGGCCAGGCCATGAAGCGAAGTGGGGCTTCTTTTGCACTTGTGCAGGAGCCCTACTTTGCAAATGGTTGTGTCAGGGGACTGCCGGCTATGGTGAGGGTATATGCCAATCTTCCAGGGAATGCTGCTGTTGTTGTGGACGATTCGACTGTCGACTGCACTGTCGTGAGTCGTACGCGTTGGGGTGTTTGTGTGGCCGTAGGGGGTGAGTTTGGGCGTTTGCTTCTCGCGAGTGTCTATTGTCCGCCTAGTGCTTCATTGGATCGTTATTTGGGATACATGGATGCAGTGTTACTACTTGTGAGTAATACTCCTGCAATCCTTGGCCTAGACGCGAATGCATGCTCTCGCATGTGGTTCAGTAAAATGCCGGAGCACGCTCCCAGGCATTCGAACTATATTCGAGGGGAAATGCTAAGTGAATGGCTGCTTACGGTGAGTGCTTCTGTGTTAAATGAGGCTAGTGAGTTGTACACGTTTGATGGTCCGATGGGTGCTAGTGACATTGACGTTACTGTGGCGAACAATAGCGCTTGGTCGCTGTTTGGTTTTCGCTGGAGGGTGCGTGATAATGCGGGGGTAAGTGACCACAATCTTACTGAGATTGTCGTTTCTTACCATCGGCGTTCCGGTTTCGTTCCGGCTCCACGAAGTGGCGGGTGCGTGATGCCGATTGGGTTGCTTATGCCGGTTTCTTTAGAGCGGTGGCCCTTGGCATGCCTTTGGATACCTTTGGTGCGCTGTCCGTTGATGAGCAGGTTGACTAGATAGATAGGTGGATGTGTTCGGTAAATGACACGTTGCTAGGTCGCTGTCGTAAGACTCGACCAGACAGTGTCAGGTGGTGGACTAGTGAGCTTGATGGGATGCGGAGAAGCGTCAGGCGCCTCAGAAGAGTGTTTCAGGGGGCCAGGTGTTCCAATGCTGACGATCTTGCGACACGTAGAGCTGAATATCTGGTCAGCTTGCGGTCATATAAGGACCGCATCGAGAAGGTGAGGGAGGATGAGTGGAGGGCGTTTGTGCGTGTGAATGAGGATGACCCGTGGGGCGACGTGTATCGTATCTTCTGTGGCAGAAATCGGAGACTTGACGTGGAATCCCTTCAGGTTGGTGACACTATGTTCACTGCCTGGCGGGATTGCATGAATGTTTTGCTGAGCTCCTTCTTTCCAGATAAGGACCGGGTTGATAACCCTCCTCTCATTAGGGAGGAAGTCAACCCCCGAATTTGCAAGGATCGGAGTTGGCTGCCGGTTTCTGCCACACTAAGAGTTGAAAATCTCCGGGTATTGATGGTATGACTGGAGAGATGTGTAAAAGCATCTGGAAGGCTATACCTGAATACTTGGAGGCAGTTTACGAGAAGTGAGTGAGTGAGGGCTATTTCCCTAGGGCTTGGAAGCAGGCACGTATTGTGGTGCTCCTGAAGTCTCCTGATAGGGTAAGGAGTAATCCGCGCTCTTATCGAGGCATCAGTCTCCTACCAGCGCTTGGAAAAG
The DNA here is from genome assembly GCA_944452675.1 of Tachina lurida. Taxonomy (NCBI): domain Eukaryota; kingdom Metazoa; phylum Arthropoda; class Insecta; order Diptera; family Tachinidae; genus Tachina; species Tachina lurida. The sequence continues at coordinate 40,947,140 of OX101754.1, forward strand.
TGCTGGAGAGGATAATGGTGAAAAGACTGAAGGAGTATGACACTGCTGCCTTATCTGAGTACCAGTTTGGTTTTAGGGAGGGGAGATCCGTTGATGATGCGTGGCTGCATGTTAAGCACTGTGTTGGCAACTCGTCTGCTAAGTATGTATTAGGCCTATTTGTTAATTTTAAGGGTGCATTTGACTACCTCTCGTGGAGCGTAGTTCTTGATAGGCTGCAAAGTGTTGGCTGTCAGGAGCTACCTTTATGGAGTAGCTACTTCAGCGGCAGGAAGGCTTGTATGGTGGGCGCCAGCGATACTGTTTGGAGGGATGTTTCTAGGGGCTGCCCGCAGGGGTCTATTTGTAGTCCATTTATTTGGAACCTCATGATGGATACTCTGTTGCGGCAACTGGCTGCATCTTAGAAATTGTGCGCATATGCTGATGACTTGCTGATTCTGATTGAAGGTCAGTCTCGTGCTGAGCTGGAGGTAAAGGGTGAGCAAGCCATGAGTATTGTGACTGAGTGGGGTAATCGTGTCGGAGTTGGGGTGGCCATGGATAAAACTGTAATGATGTTGCTCAAGGGCAAATTGTCGCATGGTCGTCCACCACTCATTCGGTCTGGCAGTGTTAGCCTCAAATATATGACCAAGGTCAAATATTTGGGAATAATGGTGGCTGAGAGGTTGAACTTTTTAGTTCATCCTGTCTATGTGAGGGACAAGCTGAATGCCGTTGTTAGTAGGGTTAAGCGCATACTTAGAAGTGACTGGAGCTTGAGTAGGCGTGCCACTCGTACTATATATGGTGGGCTATTTGTTGCATGTGCAGCATATGGTTCGCCTGTATGGTATGAGGTGGCTATGTCTGTTGCTGGTAGAAACAGGATATTGTCTTGCCAGAGGGTGGCCATGCTGGCTTGCATGCCAGTCTGTCGGACTGTATCAACGGATGCTCTTCAGGTCTTGCTGGGTGTGGCTCCGCTTGACTTGGAGATGATACGTCGTGCTATTACCTTCAAGATAAGGCGTGGGCTACCACTTCTTGGGTATGACTGGCTTTCTACTAGTAGTCTTGTAGGTAGGGAATCGGGCGAAATCGCGAGGGAATTGGATGCTCATCTAGTGTCCATTTGGAGGGAAAGGTGGGAGGACAGTGACTGTGGTAGGGTAACGTATAATTTTATACGTGATCCGACCTTTGTGCGTGAACGCACGGAGTTAAGCTTCGGCTTGCATCTGGGTTTCATACTGACCGGGCACGGCTCTTTGAATGCATTTTTGCATCAAAGGGGCTTGTCTGATTCTCCTGCTTGTCGGTGTGGTGCGGGCGTTGACGATTGGCAGCATGTTCTGATGTATTGTCCGTTGTATGACGATATCAGGGACTTGCCGGCTATGCGTGTGGTGTTTGATGGTGGTAGTTTTGATGTCAGTCGAGTGTTGGCTGATGCAGTGACATTTTCTGGATTGAGCGATTTTGCCCGTTTGGCCTTCCGTAGAAGGCTCTCTGGTGCGTAGTCTGGTGGGACCTGTTTGGACGCGTGGTGTTGCTGGGCCCTTCTGGCCATGTTTGGTGTCTGGGGTTTTCTCATGTGGCCACGGTTTTGCGCGGGGGCTCCTTTTCAGTCTCATTGAGACTGGTTGGGTGCCTTGGCGTGGTATTGGGGCATCCTGTGGGCAACTCTTGGAAGAATTTTGCAAAGTGTATGGACAATGATTTGGATTTCGGATTGAATGTTTTGCTGCCTGTTGATGTTTTTTGTTGCTGTATTGCTGTGTTGCTATGGTGCTGTTTGCTGTTTTGCTGTTTGCTGTTTGTTATGTTGCTGTATTGCTGTGTTGCTGTGTTGTTTTGTTGCTGTGTAGCTGTGTGACTGTGTTGCAGTGTTGCTGTATCGTGGCAATTACATCGATTGCCTTGGTGTTTTGTGTTTGTTGTTTGGTGGTGTTTCTGCCAATGTGTTACTCGTGAGAGTGGCATTGTGTTTTTGTTTTGTGTGTTTTGTCCATTGCTGGTGCTTATATGCACGATTGCCATCCGTGAGGGTGATTGTAGACTGTTTTGTTTTTGTTGTTTTTGTTGTCTTACGGGTCACCAGTTCCCGGAACCATTTGGGGTGTGCAACTGGTAGTAGCTTTGGCTACGAAGTCTGACCAGAGTCTTTAATCTGGTACCACGGGGTCAGGAGCCCCAAAAACTTCGGTTTCGGCCTGACTTGGGTCGGCCCTTCGGGGAGGTTCGTGGTGGTTGTGGTTGTACCCAAATCGCGGGTAGAGCGTTTTGCTCAGTGTGGAGTTGCATTGCGACCGGGTGCCTAGATCCATATCTAGGAAGGAGTTTTAGATAGGCTCCGCTCCAAACCAAGGGGGGTTGATAATGTCCAAATACATGTCAGCCATTGGTACCTATGCATAACAGCCAGTTATGTGTGGGGGCGTTGGTGGACGCATTGATTCTACCCAGTGTTAAGAGCACCATCAGGTTAGGCCATATTGGCAGGTATTGACGCAAATCTTGAACACATCTGTAAGTATGACCAGATGAGGTATGAGGGCTACCAAACAAATGAAAAAGTTGAGCATAAGCTACCAATGTTGCAAATTTTGGTAATTATGATCAGTATTGGGCAACCATGTTATACCCCTTTTAGACACGCAAAGTTTACTTTGCAAAGTCTTAATTCAGCTGTGTGAAAGAAGGAGGGAGGAATACTTTATCTTTCTGTCTTTCTTGCGGCTGCATTAAGACTTTTTTGGCGCTGAAAAGTTGATGTTAATGTTTTATCAGGATTTTCACTGAAACTTGATATATCATCTAAAAATATAAAAATTAGAAATACATACATATGTACATGTTTATGAAATTCTTATTCAAATGTTATTTTTACCTATCATATCCTTTAGTACATTGCGGAAGCTCCGTAATCCTTTTTTTTCGAAAGATCCGTTTATATTGTATTCCATTATAATATTTTGTCCATGAACTAAATGAAAGTCGCGTTCAGCATTACCAGCGAAAAGTAACTTGATTTGTCGTATCTGTAAGATATAAATGATTTATTTTTTATTGTGTATCTACCCAAATTGTTCCACCGAAAAATTATTGACTCAATTAAGGATAGCAATTCAATTTTAGTTAAGTTGCTAGAGTTCACCAAAATTTTATTCATTATTATTTTGACACCTGAAGACGCGACAATAGTTGTATTGCCTTTCATAATCGAGTCATAATACTTACATACGTATGGGTCTTCTTTTGTAGCTAAAATAGCGTTTAACTGTCTTAATTGTTTTTCGGTGTTAACGGGGAAAATCCGCATTATATTTATGCGAACTATATTTTGAGCCGCAATGCGCTCCAGTAGAACTTTATGTTCCGCCAAAATATCGGTTAGGGTGTTGTGTTGTTTTTGAGCAGCTTCTTTATATAATTAAAATTTTTAGACATTTCTTCACAACATTGACACCTTGGAACAACTAAAAAAACAAAAATTCCAGTTTAAATTTAAAAGTTTTATTATAAAAATTACCTTTCTGTGGAAAGTACTTCAGTTTTACTTTAGAAGGGTTAGTGACCTCGTGTAATATTTTTCTGGAAGGCAACTGTGTAGAATTGGTATTATTACGCAATTAGTATTAACAGGTAAGCATAAACATTTGTACTGCATATCCTTTAATACAAATTTTTCCTTTTCACCTAAAAGGTTTGTTTTGAAAATGCCCAACTCACAAGAATTGAGGGGTTCTTTGAAGAAACTATCTACAGTTAGTGTCAGTAATATTCGGTATTCAGACTCACATTCAATAAAAAGTTTACCAAACAATGGCAACCATTTAAACAGAAAAATTTCTTTCATTATTTTATTTAGGAATTGAGTACAAATATGAATTTATAAAAAATAATCGAAAAAATTAGTATAACAGTAGGGAAAAACTGACAGATTACTTGACTCCAAAAAATGTCGCGACATTAATATTGAGTTTTTTGTTGAGTAATGAAAAAATCAAGGGAGTTTGAACCGTTTTGATTATAATTAGTCCTTTTAAGGATATTTATCTCTTCAGAGGACTTCTATTAAAAAATTTGCCATATTTTGAAGAAAAAAAAATATACGATATTTTTTCCGAATATTACTTTAGTTTTCCTCTCTGTTGTAACTAAATTCCAGAATGTGTCACAGTCTTTGCGGGATGAATTTGTCACTAAAACTTTGATTAAGAATAATATCTACTAATTCGTGGGTAAGATGAACTATTTAGAAACAATTACATGCAAGCTATACCCGAATGGGGGTGCTTTATGACAAGGGTCATGTCCTTCGTAATATTGAAATGTGTTGCAAATAGCTCGTTTCATTTGATAATGTTTATAAATTTCTCTTAATATATTTAAATACTGTCTGCATTTGACATCTAATGACAAAAACTCTTAATATTTGACCCTATTTGCTCCCATCAGATACAACAATAATGTAAAATCCTGACTGTAAGGATAATAATTACCATGTAATGCTTTTGTTTACAATTGCTTTAAAAATATTTGTTTTTTTACCCGAATGTTTTATATTAGACTATTATTTCAATTTTAATGATAAGCGAATGTGATACTGTAGCAAAAACTGAACAAGGATCTAAGACTAGAGAATCTGAGGCTAACAAGGTGATGTATGGAAAGATATAAACTCGAAAATTCTATAATTTTTTTGGAAAATATATGTATATTGCTGATATTAAAGATCTTTTGGTATATTTGCCTAAAAATGATAAAATTTATTTCCAAAATTTATTAAAAATTTGATACGAAAGTACTAATATTTGTATCATAAAATTAATGGGCCTTATAAGTCATCCAAATGAATTTTTAATTATAAAAGACTGCTTACTTAATTGTTTTTTTTTGTGTAAGAGACTGTTAATGTTTGTTGAATTATTGTGTTATGTTTTAATCAAATGAATTGATATTATTTTTTTTATAAAATCTTTTTTATTGAATATATTCAAACTGTCTTTTATTTCATCCGTTGTTTTCTTCTAAAAGTCGATATATGAATAAAACTGATATTTTCACCTTTTATATCTAGTTAATATATACTACCGTAACCTACTTGAACAAGTAGTGCACAACAATAGGTATGTTTTATTCGAACTTTATATAAATATTCACAACAAATTTAAGTGTGTATAAACTTATTAAGTAGCTATAGCTGCTTAAAAATTAAGTAATACCTATGTACATGTTTCGAATAAAACATACCTATTGTTGTATTGATTGTGGCATGCGTTGCCAACGATTTTTGTAATTTTGTCTTAAGTCCTAATAGCTTTTCATGTTGGATGTAAAAAGTTTATCACCAAGTTTGAATAGAAAACATATGTATCTAATACTTTTACTATTGAAGAAAAAATCCTATCGTGTATTTTTATAAAACTAATAAACGAAACATTCTTCATCGATTTTCTCGAAAACACATTTTTGTTCCATACATCAAATCAGAAACAAACCGACGACATACAATTCCTTTATGTTGTATGCAGATCTGGGACTATTGCATTAATTAAGCAAATTTATTGGCCATTTTCCCACACTAAACCAAATCAATAAAATTTTTTTGTCACCCAAGACAAAAAATCATATCACTATGTGTCTTATAATTTTTCAAGTGAAAGACAAAACTTGATGAAAGTGTTCCAAGCGGTAGTATTTTATTATTATTATTTAGTTTATTATATCACCATTTTTAAGATATAACTTTACAATAAAATAAAACAAAACCTTGTCAATTGCACGGTATTTCATATAAGCTCGAGATGCAACGTACTTGAAGTACGAAATTTATTAATTTTTTTCATTGGTTCTGAAATGTAGTTTGTATTCATATATATATATATATATATATATATATATATATATATATATATATATATATATATATTTCTTTTCTTTCATTTGTATGGACTTACATCAGTGCTTATGGAAAAGTAATGCAGGTTGCCCAGGTCTGGTTGTATTCATCTGTTTTTGACATTAATCCATTATTTTTACATAAACAAAGCGCATGTTGTTTTTGTATTTTCTTAGTTGTTGTAGACCTGCATATACTTTATATAAATATACTTTGGCTATAACTATCTTTGTATGTATACACAGGATAAAGATTTCAATTCAAATTTGATTTTTACTCTTGTATGTATATTAAATTAAATCATCCGGTATAGTCGAAGTATCAAAGGAAATGTTTTGAAATGTTGGTCCTTATCGAGTGCCCTAGTTATACTATTAAAATAATTCATAGCGCTAAAACTTCTTTTCACCTCAGTATTTGAATATGGTACTGTTAATGGTAATGTTAATGGACTATTATTATTAGCTAAATTTCTATAATTATGAATTTCAATCCAAAATTGATCAGTTCTGAGCAAATTTTTAAATTTATATAGCCTTAAATTTGTAATGCTTCGTTCTTCTGTATTTCTTTAACATCACCGTATTTGTTATTATATTCTTTTATAACTTACATATACTTATGTGTCCTCTGTAATTTCTAGAAATATGTTCTTAACGCTATATAAAGTTTTATTTTAAAATTTAAAAATGATATAGCGATTTAGCTCTAAAATCAATTAACTTTTTCGTGATAGCCATTTTGGCACACTGTGACTTTGCAAAGAAATCTGCGTATCTAAAGGGGTCTAATCAGATATATTATGACAAACAAAATTTATATTATTGTATCATGCATACAACCAGACGCTACGTCCAATTTTTAAATTTCATATGTATCAAAGAAGAAAATAGAGTATTGTTTTTATGTTTTTTCAGTGTTTTTATAGGAAATTTGATAATTAAGAAGGAACACCTTATAGTGAAAGAAGCTAGTACAGACACTTTGTTGGATTTTCATTGAGCTTGTGTGTTTGTGTTTAAATGTAAAGTTTATGAAAAATCCTAATTTGCGTTTTTTATGAAGCTAATAGACTATAACAAATCAATATTTAGTCTAATTACAAAAGGCACTAAGATTAAAGTTAAAAAAGCACTAATTTAGTGCCTTTTAGAAAAAAATTCGCACTGGTATGACCTAAAAAGCAATAAATCTAGGACTAAAGGCACTAAATTGGCATCGCTGAGAACTCTACCCAAGACGGCGAGCCCTAGCTGTTGTATACACCAGCAAACCAGCGCTGGCAACAATCTGTTCACTCCGGTTTCGTTCCATTTCCAACTGCTCACTAAAACGACAAGCAATATATACTTAATAGTAACAAACCAACAAAGTTTGTCTTAAGTAGAACAAAAATAAGCAAATTAGCTAACATGTGCACAATTAGTAAAGAACAAACGACAATGGCAAGACTGTTGTAAACTTAGAGATGGTAAAATTGAGCTTTCACTAAAAAAAGCTTTCAGCAAATTGAAATACAATGAAGCAAAACAATTCACATATTCCATTTGCATAAAAGTTACGTATATAAAGCAGAAATCTACACCAACACTCAGTGGACCAAACACAAAAAAAAGCTGATGATGAAGGTTTAGTGGCCTTCGAAAACGGCTAGTTGTTCCGTTCAACTATGTGTTGTTAGTCAGAATATTTACAACAAACTTTTGGTGTTATTTGTTCATTAATAATTATCACATGTAATTTGGCTTACAAAGCGATACGAACTTTAGCCGGTTCAAATCATAAATATAGAAACAAATGAAGTTCGAATAATAATTAAAAATTAACTAATATTTTTAATTTATTAAAACTTATTCATAATAAAAATAATTCTTATACAAATTTGTATTTGTTAAACCTTCATAGTGAAGAGACGTCATACTTACATACTAACAAAAAAATGCAAAAAAAAGATTCGTAGTAAATAATATTCGTAATAGATATATGTACATATGTATATTAACTTTGATAAATAAGCTTTATGTGCTTCACTAATATTTTTAGTATTATTTCAGAAAAACAAAATAAAACCGAAAACAAAGTGACATGGAGGATACCCTATATTACTTCAATAACAAAAAATTGCGAAGTGCGCCCTAACGGCAGAAATGCCGTTATCAATGAAGCTGTTGATGCAAACAATAAAACAGTATTTTTTAACGGCTAAGCATCTTTTTTCCGAACGATGAACTTCGCTTACTCCAATGCCAACTAGTGATTTGTTAACATGCCCGTTGCCTAGTTCTTCTTCATTTAAGTTAGCGCCATTATCCGCTGCGGGCTCGTGTTCATCACTTAACCAGCTATGACTATTGATAACGATAGACAGAAACCCAAGGTGCTAGTCGAAATGGACCCATATATTGCAGAAGGCAAGCGCATTCATCGAAAATCTAATCGGTTCTCAAGATATTAACGTCAACCGGTTTAAAATATTGCAAGATGACAACGACATACTCGATGGTATCCTCGAACAAAATCTCCAAACCACCACCAATCTGCCTTAGAGAAAAATTTCAAACGCCCTTATTAAAAAATTAATTTTGCCGTTGCTGAGAGTGCATTCCACATTGTTCCATTAAAAATTGGTAACATTGATGAAAAAAAGTTCAAATATGTACATATGTATATGAAGAAAAATATTTTCGCAAAATTGTTACTGAATTTGAACAAAATGAAATTAAAAATGCACACAACTTCCAAGGATTAAAGATAAAAAATATCTCAGTAAATGATATAAAATTGAGGAAAAATAGGACCAATCCAATCTATATTTTAAAGTATCTTTTATACGGAGAAATCAAAGTTGAAGAACCAGACAAGCCTAGAGAACCTTTAAAACACCATAATTGCAAAGAATATGGCCACACAAAAACTTGCTGCAAATAATCTAGTGTTTGTGCTCTGTGCGGTGAATTACACGGTACTGCTAGTTGCAATAAGCCAAAAGATCAGAAAGAAAAAATTCTAAGACAAGCTTTGATTTCAGTAGGCTTGAAGCTATTTACTATTAGTAATCTGGTGCAAACTAAAAACAACTTTGACTATCACTACCTCACGAAAAAAAAAATATTGATATAATGTTGGCCTGTGAGACTCATTTGATTTCTAAATGGTTACACTCTATATGATTGAAAGGACCGGAGGGGAAGAGCATGCGGTGGATCAGCAGTTCTAATAAAATCAAGATTTAATCACTATATTCTTGACAATATTTGTGCAGAAACATCTGCATATAAGCAATTAATAATTGCATCACCAATTTTTGTACCAATTTCTTAATATCTTTAATTTCTACAAATCGCTTGGACCCTGTTTCATAGCAGCTGGCGACTACAATGCAAAATACACGTTCCGGGGCTTACATCTTATTAAACCTAGAGGTCGAGCGTTGTTCAGCACAATTTCAAAAATAGGCTTGGGCGTTATTTTTTTAATTCGTACTCATTTTAAAAGGCCGTGTACGCAATGTGGCATTTTGTGACTAATATGGCAAAAACAACAGTTGTCATTTCCGATATTTGTCGTTGTGTGGCATTACTAAACAAACTGTTTGAGCATCTGCTGTAAACAGCAGTGAGAATAAGTTGGCTGCATTGCAAAAACAAAAAGAAAATGTCAGCGTGTTGACATTTTGACAAAACTACCGAAAGAATTTTAAATGTGTGTGGGTATAAAAATTTAAAAGTATGGAAAACGAAAAAAAAAGTAGAAAAGCATAGAATAGTGTGAGAAAAATTCAAGCGCCTTGAACGCATGACATGGCGACACTTCTAATTGCGGTTGTGGGGGTTCGTGGGGCTGTATGGAATTATATACATTATATACTACACGTAAAGAAAAAATATGGTTGAGGTAACCATAATCAAACAGCAACATACTTTGATTGAATTATATGGTTGCAGTCAATTAATAATAATATTATCTACAAAAACAATTAACTTTGTTATAGCTAATCTTATTATTGTAAATACGACAACACTATTGTTAGATGTGACTAAAATATAATTGAGACTTATCATACCATGTTCTAATATTATAATAATATTGTTAAATGTGACCATAGTATTATTTTATGTTATAATAATATTTTGTTTTTCAATCATATATTTATTGGCAAATCTTTTGTTTAAAACAGCTGTGCGATAAATCCGAAATAAAAATAAATTAATATTGTTGAAAGAAACTGTATGTATGTATGTATATAAATGTATACTTACATATATGTGTATAAACGAAATACAGACATATCTGTATAAAGAGATATACATACATACATAACTATGTACATACATATTATTTTTATTTATCTACTCTTTTGCTTATACTTTTTTTATTTATTTAACACCACGCGTGCACTACCGATAGACTACAAACGAAACACTAAACTGACAGAAGATGTTTCTGAAAAACATTTTTTTTAAACTTAACTTAGTATGGTTTTGGATAACATTATATTGCTATTTACATCATATTATTTTTACACACTAATACAAATTATATTGTAGTCAAAAGTTTTCAAAAAAACTATATTGTTAAACTATAACCATATCGCACTTTCTATGAATATAACAATGTAATTATTAAATTCAAACACTGTGTTTATCGTAACGAAATTAATGTTTAAAATAACAATAACTAGTTTTCAACGACCACACATTTGTTTTAGAGAACATAATATTGTTTTTTCAACCATTTTACGACCATATCTTTTCTTTGCGTGTATGTAGCATTTATAGGGATACAAATGCAAGAAAAATTGCATGGAGTGAAATTTCGTTGGAATTAGGTCTTCATGCACACGAAAGTTTTAAACCAACTTGCATCCCACTTCCCTGGTCCTTTCCAATACTTTCTTGTGTCGTTTTCTATATTTTTTTCTTATTATTGATAAACACACAGTTGCACTAGCCAATTGAATAATTTTGCGATTATCCATTTGTATAAATATTAATAAACTAACAATACGAAAAACAGAGTCTAACAATGATAAAGCAGACGACACTAAATGTCATTATGTCAAAATTAGTTCTTGATGTAGACAATAAGTGCGTTCGAGAACTCAAAAATTTGTACAAATTTGTACTATTTTTTACTGGAAATCACTATATTCACAAATTTTTTTTAAGGCCGATAATACCTATATTTTTAAAAGTCATTTTTCAATCATATATAAGTGTACTTTAATAAGGCCCGATTTTAAAGTTAATACATTAAATTGAAGCTTAAGATGTCTTCTATCCAACAAAAAAAATTTCATTAAAAAATTTTAACCCAGTCAAAAGTTATAGAATTTTGACCGCCAACTCACAAAATGTGCCACTGTGCGCCGATTCGGAATACATATTTGAAAATATTCAAACTTAAATTCCGAGTGGAGATATTTCATCAACAAAATTTGTTGATAGACATGTTTCCTACGTTATATCGTATGTTAATAAATGAAGTTTTAATGATGATTTAAATAAGTTATGTGTTTTATTGTTTTAAATCATTGTGATTTGAGTGGCAAATATAGAGGGGCTGCACATAGTGCGTGTAATCCTAATTACAAAGCTCCAAAATTGTTCCCAGTTCCTTTTCATAATTTTTCTGGCTGCATTTATTAATGAAGGAGTTAAATAATATAAATGATGGCCCAATAATTATTATTCCAGTCAATAAAGACCTATATTTCTAAATCTATAAGTGATGACAATATTGGATATAAAGAAATTAAATTTCTAGACTCCTATAAAATTTTACAATCAAGCTTGAATGATTCAGTTAAAAATATAGTTAGCAGGATTTGAAAATAGTTAAAACAATTTATGGTCAAAATAAAAGTAACATTAATTTACTTATTAGAAAAGGTGTCATTCCATATAATTAATTAAATTCGAAAAATTAAAAAAGAAACTTCACTACCGAATATATAGTTTTTATAATAAATTAACAGATGAATATTGTTCTCAAGAAGATAACATGCTAAAGAGTAGTACTTTTGAGTATACAACTTTGGAAGATTACTTAATCTTATATTTGAAAACAGATGTCTTGTTATTAAATGATGTTTTCGAAAACTTTATATTTCCTTGCAATGCTATCTATAAATTAGATCCTTGTATAAGAGGAGGAATAAAATAATGTTCTCAACAACATTCTGTTGAAAATAGTAAATATATGAGTGACTAATGAACATTTCAAACAAACGCAATAAATTTAATTTAATAAAAAAGTGACTAATGAAAATTAAATAACTAAATTGCTCTGATTATAATAATTATTAGATGAAATAGTTGTTTTTCAAATGCATAATTGCACAGCTTAAGATTACGAGTCAAAATTATTGGGTAAACTTACTATGTTTGTATAAATAAATTTTTGACATTTTAAATAAATATGTGCGCGAGTCTAAAAATTTACAATTGCACAGTTTGCGAGACTTTTGAACGTTCCACAGTGGCGTGAAATAAAAAAAGTAGTAAAAAGTCTTCAACTTTTGAACTAGTCAAACGATTTCGATGAAACCAACTATTTTGAGGCAGTAAGACAGGGTAGCTCCAAATAGCGTCAAAAGTTGGAAACTGCGGGTGTCTCTTTCGAACTGTAACTTTTGTAAATATCGACGGATCTTAATAATTGTTTAACTTTGCAATCAAAGTTAGGAAACGGAAATAAAAAATCCGAAGAGCACCATTTCATCTCTTACGGTTTCCAAGTTATTTGAGTTTAAAAAAAAGTTTTATATTTGACCATGACTTTTTTTTAACGTTAGCGCATAACTTTTTTGGTTGTGGTGTTTTTAAAAGAAAACTTCATTCAAATAAAGTAAATCTTTTTGAAATCTCAAAAATTGCATCAAGGAATATGTATTCTTGATTTTTTTTTTGTAATATTTTAAAAACTTATTAACAGTTTATTAACCCACGATGTTGATCGATAACTCGAGCGACTGAAGACAAGTCACTTATTATACAGTGAAACTTCGATATAACGAATTCTAATGGGACCCGAAAATACTTCGTTATACCCTTGATTCGCTATAAATATAATCAGCAATGTCTTGCTACAACAAAATATGAAGAAATACGAAAAAATAAAATCATAACTATAGTTTTCTTAATTCAAATTCTATTTAACATGGAATGCTAATAAAAGCTTATATTTCATGCTATACATAATTTTATTCTTACTTCGTTGTATAGAGGCTTTTCTACGAGTACTTCGTTGTATAGAGGCTTTACAAATGCGCTTGTAAATACATTTAGACTTCACTGTTTTTATAACGGGACAATTGGTCATCCATAAATGGTGATTGACAATTTCGAAAAAATGACATTAGGGAATGTTTAATCAATTTTACGTGTCAACCATATGTGAATAAAATTCATGTTACAGCTCCTGCGCCGACCTTGTAAGGTACGTGCATAAATTGAATACGAAAATTCGTACAACAAATCACTCACAAGCTCGGTGGAAACACTTTGAAGTAATTTACTTAAACCCACTTGATTAAAGGTCGGTGAAACATACTCTTAGAGTTATTTAGACAAATCATGATGATTTGTGCAGATCGTGCATAAATTGAATACGAAAATTCGTACAACAAAAAACTTACAAGCTCGGTGGAAACACTTTGAATTGATTTACCTAAACTTACTTGATTCAAAGTCGGTGGAAATATACTATTAAATTTTAATTGCTACCGTTAAGTGGAAACATTTTGTGGTCTGGTAACTTGCAGACTTGGCAAAAAAAATCATTCATGAGCGTATTCCACTTAGATTTTATATAAAAAGGAAAAAATAGATATATAAAAAGTGTATACATATGCATATATATATATACATATTTCAAAACCAGAAGTTTGTATACATTTACTTAAAATGAGGCTTCCATACAACTCTTAAATTTCATCATTTCATTCAAAGTAAAACGTTAATCAAAGATGGACAAACATTCTCAAGGAAATATTAATTTTTTTGATGTAATTTTTGTTTTAAAAAATTTTTTTATACAAATATGTGTTGTATATGTATATTATTTTAATTTTAAATATTTGCTTTATTTACAGGATTTATTCGAATACATTTTAAATATAAATAGAACCCCGGTGGTGGCAGCACTCGTAGCCACGGAGGTGGACGTGGGAGATTTATATATATCCTTCCATACCAGGTAATCAGTAGTTTTTTTATACATATATTAGAGTGGGTCCATTTGTTTGTGTGAGAAAAAAAAGCAAATGGGGTCTATCAAAATTTAAGTCTACACGAAATTCTAAGAATATTACTCTCAGAAACTAGAGGTCAGAATTCATAAAAGTTTTAAACAGCTGATGTGTGAATAAATGGAAAAAAGTTAAGCGCATTCTACATATTTTTTGAATTGCACCCTACAATAGGAATATCTCGAGATCAGTTAATTATATTGGAATAATTTTTTCAGGCAAAGTAAAAAGACTCATATGAAAGCTAAAAATGCCAACATAAGAAAAGAAAATTATTTTTATATATATTTTTTATGGTACAAAACAAAATTTTTCCAAAATGTTGACTTTATTCAGAAAATTTGCGCGCATGTTCGCATTTATGAAAAGGCTGTTAAAAATTTAAGTTTAACATGTTGCAAACTATCTTAACAATTAAATTATATAGTTAAAACTTTCAAAATATACCGTCACAACTTTTTATAAGCGCATAAGCACAAAAAAAATTTTAAAATTGGCAATTTTCGGACACTGCTGAGTGTAGGGTGCATGCCCAAAATACAAAATAATTGGCTCTTAGCATATTTTGCATAAATTTTATTTAGCGCCACGTGGTTTAAAAGTGCATGTGTTAAACAAAGTTTTTCACAAAATTTAAAATAATGAAGATACTTTTTCTTAAAAAAAAGCCTTTTTCCGAAAAATTTTAAAACTTTGAATTCTTTGCCTTTTCCCGATTTCACGACTGCAGATTTCAAAAAGTTTTTTACTTATTTTTATTTAAAATTTGATCGGAAATTTAATGCTGTCTTTTAATTTAAAATCCAACAATTGACTAAAAAGTTCTAGGTGTTAAAAGTCATATATCTTCTAAGTTATTAGAGATACGAAAACACATCCAAGGACATTATTTATTAAAAATTTTGAGCTTAGATCAAAACGCTTTATCTTATAAAAATCGGATAATTTGTCTAAAAGTTACAAGCCTCAGAATTTTTTTTTGAGTCCCATGTTGTCAACTTAGGCCCACTGTAACTCCTGTCCAGCTTAAGCCAGACGGCTGCCAAGACATCTGTTATAAAGCCTGAGTCGTCCTCTACGGATGTTCGAAGTTTCATATAAATCCAATCAGTAGTTTAGAAGTTCCAGATTTATTACCATTTATTTTGCAAAAGTCCCCACTGTACACTGTAAATGGCGCTTAAGTTGTCAGTATCTTCTTTTTTGTTCATTGTTTTCATCATTTTCTGTTGTATTCTGAAACTTTCTGTTGTGTAACGTTTTCTTGTATTGTTTTCTACATTTAAAATTTTAGTATTGTCAAAATCAGGTGCATGGTTAGTTTCTTTTATATGTTTAGATAATGTCGTGCTTTCTTTGTTTTTATTTATGTCTGCTTTATGTTCTTTCATTCTTGTTGCTAAATTTATTTTTGTTGTGGCAATATAGACAAGCTCACAGTTGTTTGCATTATCTCCTTTACATGGTATTTCATACACGACATTATTTTGCTGTAGTTTGTCATTTTGCTGTAGTTTGTTTGTTTATAATGTTTTTAGTTTCTGTTTCTATAAATTAAAATTATTAATTCGATAAGTATTTTCGTAGGGAAAAGTTTTTACGTATGTAGGTATTTTTCTAAAGAAATAAAACTGCAGACAAAATTTCTGTCCGGACAAATTAGTTTTCTTTATTTTTAAACGGTTTTGATCAAAAATATACTTACATATATTTACAAACGATATATTTTTTTATTTATACGCAGCAAATGCGACCTGAGTATAAATATACGAGTATGTACATACATATGTATGTATATGAATTTCATTTTTCCTTGTTTTTGTTAAATTTTTTGTTTCTGATCTTTTATTTTTTACATAAAATTTTTTTAAATTATTTTTATTGAATCTTTTGTTTTTATTGAACTGTTTAATAAATAAATATTGCATTCTGAATTATCAATTCATGTAACATACTTTTACATCTCGAGCCATAACCTACAAAAAAGGTTAACGGACACATTTTTTATACTTCGTTTTTTTAAATAAAATTTAGTATTTACGATCGCAAATGATAGATTTTGGGCAAAAAACTAAGTTTAAAAAATATAAGTTTTTTGTCGGCTATGGCACGATGTGTTAGTATGTAAATTTTTCTCAATTTAGAACATTTTAGCATTATTTTTAGAAGAAAATATCGATATTGATGTTTTAAAAAAATATATATGGATACTATTCAAAAATATCAATACGATAGTCATGTATCGATACATTTTTTTTCATTTGTCCATCACTCGCACATGTGTATGTCTCAGGGACAAAAAATAGCTGTTATTTTTTAAAATTTACATAAAAAAAAACACATACAAAACGATCGTAGAAAATTTTGGTTCTAATCATTATGATACATAGGTGATGTACATGCAAATTTTTGTATGACTTTTAAATTTGTGCCTATTTTGATAAAAGTCAAAAAATAACTTTTAATTTTGACTTTTATTTTTTAAGGCAAAAATTAAAAGTTATTTTTGACTTTTATAATTTTACTCAAGAAATAAAAGTTTTTTTTTAACTTTTCATATTTTAAGGCAAGAATAAAAGTCATGAATTCAATATTGCATAGTAATACGCAATTATTATTGCTTTCAATGCTATAAATGATAAAGCATCCGTATAGGCTTCTGTAATATACATCAATTATTCTTACCTATAAATAGGAGGCAATAAAACTAGCGTATTACTATGCAATACTTAATTCATGACTTTTATTTTTGCCTTAAAATACCTATTAAAAGTTAAAAAATAACTTTTATTTTTAGAGTAAAATAATAAAAGTCAAAAATAACTTTAAATTTTTGCCTTAAAAAATAAAAGTTAAGAAATAACTTTTATTTCTGCCTTAAAAAATAAAAGTTAAAAATAACTTTTTTTCTTGACTTTTTCGATAAAAGTCACAACAGTTACGGTCCCTGGTATGTATATTTAAAAACATAATAAATGCCTATATATACAAGAGGATTCCTATTATTAAGGTTAGTACAATTGTAGGTTACAAAACACGTCATTATCCTGGTATTTGTTTCTCTCCGAATTTTTAAGATAAATAACATCGTCTTTGGTTATTGATGTCTCTGCTAAAATGGTAGATAGTATGTCATATGGTGCTGGCTTAAACATTTCCATCTGTTCAATTGTTGGTACCTGTGAATGTAATAAATACCCAATAATGTCTGCAGATAAGTTTTTATGCTTCCAAATCGAGGAATCTTGCAATTTTTGAGAAAGCAAGGAAATTCTTCCGTAATCATATACATATATAAAAAATTAGGTGTTCCAAAAAGTCCAAATTTTCACACCCTTCACAATCCTTGTAGTTGTTAATAGTTTCAATTACTAGACGATCGTATTTTCATTGTAATGAGGGTAAATATTGTTTTATCATATTTTTGTATTGCAGCTTTAGTTCCTCATTACGCTTCAAAAGATTTTGTCTGCTTAAGTTGTTTTTTTTTATTGATACTGATAAAACTTTTCGAACTATTCAATCTAAGACCGCAGCTTCAAAGAAATTCCGTAACTGCATCGAGCAATTTCTGAAGACCTAGTGGTGTAAAAGACTACGTCCCTAATACATATATCACAGTACCGGCGGAAATTGAGATTCATTTCTTAAAAAGTTCATTATGCAAATGTTTAATAAAATTGTAAGTCACTCCATGACATACAGCACACCAAGTACCAATTTGTCTTATCTGAAATCTTAAAATTATGAACATATACGTATGTAGTTAACTTCAACTAAGTGACTTTAAAGCTCAAAGCTTTAAAGCTTAAAAATAAAAATTGTTATTATTATACATTTTTTTAATTATACATCATCATACATTTTATTATTATACACCATTTTAAAACGTTATTTAATGGCGACTATTAAAATATCAGGAAGTTTTTATTATCTTTAATGTATGCAAACAGGATGATGAATTTCCCTTTCACTGGTGTGCAAATACTAACATATGTATTCCGAATAAAAAGGAAACATATGCCATTGATTTTATTAATGGTAGTTAATTTAATTAAATGAAGACACCTTGTGTTTAGTTTTTAACTTAAAAAATACATTTTTAATTTAGTAAAAAGTGCATTGTACATACCATGTACAATCGAAAACCTTAATTAAAATATCATATCATATATTGTCTAAACTTTTGTCGAAATATTCTTACGGCATTATGTTCATATAATGACAAATTGGACGAAGTTAATAGCAATACTCCTTAATCGGGCTCAAGGCCTGTTTATTATATCTATGCAACTCTACAAAAACACAGCAATACAAAAAACAACTTTATGTTAAAGTTGTCGGAAACACACAAACATAAACTAAAGTACATGGTGCAAACAACTTTTGACAGCTTAAACACGAAAACACACAAGATTATCATGACGATTGCATTGACGTGATAAATAGGCCTAGATTGGCCTTAAGTTCAATATTTTCAATTCTTATTGAATTTTTTTTAATACAATTATTTGTTTATTGTATCTTCAAATATGAACTAACAATAAGTATTGAAATCTTAAATCTAAATATAATTAGGCCAAACCAGAGTAGGACATAAACTTAGTGATAGTTGTTAATAATACATACATATGTATGTATGTAAGTCATGATAAGCAAAAACAAAAGTATTTACAAGCATTTTCCTCTAGAGTGTTGAGTACTAGAGCCCTTGTGTCCCTCTTTTTTAAGCGGATGTGTCCAGTAAAATTCAAGATAGTACGAGCAAGCGTATTAGGATGAGACTCGAGTTTTCTAAGATCTTTGCCTGTGCATTTCGCAATTTCTTTAGTTACTTGTGAGCGTATTCAAAGCAGGATGTAAATTTGAATTTCTTATGTACCATGGAGCCGATGTTATTAACCGTAAAATTTTGTTTTGTCTTCGTTGAATTTTTTCTATATTTGAAGCTGAAGCAGTACCCCATAGCTGAATTCCGCAGCACCATATAGGTTTTAAAAGCGACTTGTTTATTAAAAGTTTACAATCTAGGCTGAGGGTTGAACTTCTACCAAATAGCCAATGTATCTGAGTTAGTTTAAGTTTCATTTGCGTTAGCTTAAAGTCAATGTGGTGTCTCCATATACCACAGATATAACCAGATATGGCAGCACTGACTTATGTCAAAGGCCCATATCAGATTTTAGTTAACCCCATATTTCGAAGAGTTAAACTCTAGGTGGCATCCTGAAAAACAATGTGATAGAAGAAAAAACTATATATTACCAAGAATTTTGCCAAAAAAATGTAAACAAACAAAATGCAAAGAAAATTTTTCATTGTTTTTATTTAAAAAAATTTAAATATATAAAATTTCAAGCTGAAATAGATTTTTATTAAATTTAAATTTGTTCCAACGCGTTGGCTTAGCATCGGAATGGTAAGTACAATCTGAAAAACAAGTATTAATGTTTAAATAAGTCTATATTGCACAAAATTTTTGTTGACTTACAGGTAGAAGACAGATGCACGCACTCAAATTTGTCTTTTAGAACTACTGCCGCCGGACACAATTTTTAGGGTGGTAAGAACTCATTAATACATAAAAACAACAAATTTAATAACAAATGTTATTTAATAGAATCATTGTGTACATTTTGTTTACGTACCATGCAACAGCACAAACGTGCCAATCAAAACTGGAACTCTTAACAAATGTGGAAGTTGGTGCCTTTGTCCAAAACAACGAGATGAACCTATAGCTCCAAGGTGCAAAGGAATGTGAATATCGGTATGTATCAAACATCTGAAAAGATAAATATCAAAATATTTAATTGTTTTATACCTACATAGGTACAAACTGTGCAAAAAATGACGAAGAAGAGGAAAATGGTTCTGTCCTATTTGTATTTGTAACTACTATTTGCATTAAAATTATATTTCTTTATATTTAAAATGTATTCCAAATACATTAAATATTATGATAGAAAAATTTGTCTGGTGTCCGTGTATTTTGTCAGTAAGTTGTCTTTGTTTCGTACGGTACGGTATATCTGCCAGCCAGACAATTATGTTGATGTGTATTTAGAAATACTGATTAAGGGAGTTTTTCTACTTTCCAAAAAACAAGCAGAATGGAATATCAAAAAACCACACACAGTATACAAAAATACAAATCGCATAATTTACTTTTGTATGGACATATATATGTACGTACAAATGATGAAACTACATACATACATATGTATCTATGTACATAGTACATTGTTGTGTGTCTGCCGGCCAGACTCTTATTTATATGTGGAATTGTAAACACTGTTAAAGGGTTTGTTTTCTTTATTTCCATACAGACAAATATTAGCATATTTATTAATTTGAAATATAATGATATTCATCTGTATATTATGTATAAAGAAAACCAACTTACAGTATTAGCAAAAACACAAAACACATTAGCAACTTATGTATGTACATACATACATATATATTTGTGTGCCTGCCGGCCAGATCATTATGTGGATGTGTGTTAAGGAAGAATGTTGAAGGTTTTGTTTCCTTTATTTCCATACAGACAAACATGAGCACTTGGAAATTTCAAATATAAGTCTGTATGTTAAAAGAAAACCTAACAACAAACAGCATTCGATAAACACACAAAACACTATTGCAAACAACACAATTCTGGGTCTGCCGGCCACACCTTTATTGAGTGCCAATACTGTTTATCAAATAAAAGTATGTTCCAAATTCCCAACAGTATCTGGCACTCATTGAATAAATATTTTTTCACTTAAAATTTCAAATACTAACCTTTCGGGATTCTTCGGGAACCGATGGAGCTTCTCCACATCTTGGCAGCCCTTTATGCACTTGCGACTCCTGTAAAGAGTAATGGGAATTATTATTTATTTAATTAAATCTATAAAATAAGTACTTACATGTTTATTTTCCTCAGAATTTGTTTTATACAGGATCTGCAAAAGAAATTTATAATTAATAAAAGTTAAATAAATATAAACAAAACAACTTACCTCTTTGAAAAACTGCAATACAATGGCCACAACAATGGCTGCTGCCTTAAAATTTGGGGTGGAATGCAGGATTGCATTCATGAAAAGGCGCGAATTTATGCATTTTTTCCATAAATTTGCGCCTTTTCATCATTTTTTTTAGGAAAAACTTCAATTGAAAATAAAAATATTTCAATTGACGTTTAACCTGTGAAAATGACAAAGAAAGGCATATGCAAAACAATATCATTCTGTCCTTTAATTAATATGGGGTTAAATGATATTGCCACTTGGGATGCCAATCGTCAATTTTTCGGAAAAATTACGTGGCAGTGTTTTCCCGTGTACAATCTGCCTAACCTGTGCCATATACGACTTCTTATTGCATGAAATATTTGTGTTAATTTAATTGATTCTGTAAAGAGAAGAAAAACTAAACTAGACTTTTAGCTGGGGCGAATGCCAACATTTTTCTGTGCAGCCACGCACTTCAACAGCACTAGGGTTTGGGAAACGGGAGTTCCCGGGCAGGAAATCGTGAGAAATGTCTAACTTACATTCCCGGGAAATTTTTATAATTTTCCCCGGAAAACGGGAAATTAAAACTACACTTAATTTCATAAATATATACCACCGTATTCATAAAAAATATTTTAGGTTTATTAGAGGTTTATTTGACAAATTTTCCATAGAAATACGTCAAATAAGCGCTTAATAAACCTAAAATATTTTTTATGAATATGCCAGATAGACTTTAGTGGCACACATATTTATAAAATGGCGTTATTGACAGTGAAATTCATTTTCTTTCACATAAGAAATTTGTATTCTAATTCTGTTTTACTTTAATATCAATATTTTCAATGTTTTTTTATATACATATATTACGAAAGGTCGATTGAAGTTTAGTTTTTCCCGGTAATTCCCGGGAACGCGAGAATATGGAATATGATTATATTGTTATATTATTGATTTACCTTTGGTAAATACATTTGAAAGTATGACTTCTAAATTTTTGTTTTTCCGTTTTTTCATGTTCTATTAGAAAACACAATAATATGTATGTACTGATGATCATGTGTCCTAAGAAAACTTTTTGAAGAAAAATTACATTTTCTTATTTAATTTCTTAAATGGTAATTTTTTATAATTCGGGAAATATTTTAATTTTGTTTTAGTAATTTTATTTTTCAAAATTTTCTTAAGAAAACAATATTACATGTTTGTTTTAATAGAAATAAAGTTGTAGAAAACTGGGTAAAATTGCGATTTTTAAATACTTTTAACCATAACTTTTAATCTTAATAATTTCTTAAGTATTTTTGTGTGCTAAATTTCTAAAGATATTTGAATTTAAAATTTATATTTCGATGATAAGAACTTTTTGGAGGTTTATACCACGTAAATACGATTTATAAACCCATTTTAAACTTTCCAGCTTAAAAATGGGTTATGAGTCTGTTTAAATTTTTAAGAATAAGGCAGATAATCTTTAATTGTATGTTATTGCATACAAATCACTATTAATGACAAATATTCATTAAAAAATAATTTTTTTCGTTTTGAATTTTCTTCTGTTCAAAACCATTTGCAAAGTTTTCGCTTATGTCAAAAACTCTAAATTCTCTACACAAGGCATATTCATATAAGGTATACGAATTTCTTTTTCATAGACGATTTCAAATGTTATATTCGTATTCGCGAATACTGTTTCAAATATTCGTATTCGCGGATATCAAAATTTTACATCAGCAGGTCACTGGTATGCAAGTACAAAAATATGTATTCCGAATAAAAAAGAAACATATGCCATTGATTTTATTAATGGTAATTAAGTTAATTAAAGACACCTTGTAAACAGTTTTTAATTAAAAAAAATAGTTAATTTAGTAAAAAGTGAATTTAACATAACATGTACAATCTGAAACATTAAATAAAATTAAGGATCATTTATTGTCTAAATTTTTTTCGAAATATTCTTAACAGAAATAATTTCCTAATCGAGCTTGAGTTAAATTTTTTCAATTCTTATTGAATGAAATATTTTTTTTAACTGATTTGATTTTCTAAAGAAGAGAAGAAAGGTCAAAGTAGACTTACAGCTGTTGGAACGCCGACATTTTTCTGTGCAGCCTCGCACTATATCAGAACTCATGTCTATAAACTGGGTAGATAAAATCAATTATTAACAATGATTGTATTATAAATTTTTTTAATATGTGCAATTTTTTTCCAAAAATTTCTTTAGAGCATATTCACCCAAAATAAACTCTCTAATACCGTGCTCAGACATACACCTTAATTGCGTAATTAGGGCTTTTTTTACAATTAAGAACTTAATTGACAACAATTTACCATACAATAAGTCAATTAATAAAGTCAGCAATTACTAGTTAATTGTTACTACGTTCATACGCGCACTATTTGCAAATAAAACTATTTGCAAATAAATTAACTCACTGTTTATACGGCATAGCAAAAGTACACAATTTTGGTAGCACTTCTATAGAAAGCTTACTTACGTTGAGAAAAAAAAAATAGTGTAAATGTACAAAATATCAAATAATTGTTTGTTTTAATCGTCATAATTTGATTCTAGCAATATTTTTTGTTGCAATATTTATC
This sequence comes from Tachina lurida, assembly GCA_944452675.1. Lineage (NCBI taxonomy): Eukaryota > Metazoa > Arthropoda > Insecta > Diptera > Tachinidae > Tachina > Tachina lurida. The sequence goes on from OX101754.1 coordinate 40,970,895, forward strand.
AATTTATTGTTTTTTGTTATCAAACATTTGTAAGCGTGGCAACCTCAAGCATTTTATTTGCAAATAGTGTGTTAATCGTGAATAGTTTTTGAATTAGTAAGTCGCAATAAAGAGAATAATATGGCAACAATTTACAGTTTTATTTGCAAATAAGCCCTGCGTATAAACGTAGTATGTATCACTAATTGCGTAAAACTCGAAATGAAACCTTGTAGCTCGTTTCTGGGGCCTAATTCCTGCACTCGTGAACGAAATTGCATTCGAGTAGAAATTAATTTCGAAAGCAAGAAATTTTCCGATGATGTCACTCGATACCAACCGAATCGAGTTTTTGTTTTAGTGTTGGAAAAAGGCAAATAAATTTATTTTCCAACACTGAATAAATTGTAAGCAAAAACATATGTTTGTATGTAAGTATATGTGCAAAAACATACGTATGTACGTACGTACATACACGCTATGTTTATGCAAAAAACGAAACGAATATAAATGGTATTTTAATTTTTATTTAATTATTAACTAAAAACTAATTAATTAGTGTAAAGTTAGAGAATAGAGCACTACCCACATTTTAGATTCTTTTATTGCTTGACCAGAAATACAGAATATAAACCAGAATTCCCACCTGTGACTTATGAAAAATCGCGATAACAGCTGATCGCAGTTTTTACTAAGTTGTTGCAAATGAGAAAAAAAATTGCTTTCTACATGTATAAAAAGCAATAGCTATATATGTGACGCGCAAAATAGCAAGGGACCTAAGGGTAAAAACCGGTTTTGTTCAGGAGAGTGATGGTGTACCATCACTGAGCGTGTTGCTATTGGTCTCATTTGAAAGCGACACATCTCATGACGTAAGGAACGTGTTGGTCAACCTTGAAAACGCGTGTAGGTCGTCCCTACCTCTTGTTTTGTGTAGTTGGTTTTTACTGTTTTCTACCTAGCGCGCTGTTTCCATGAGTTTGATATCAATTTTGCACGCGTTTTTTCGAATCCAGGTTTATTTTGCAAAATTATTAATTGTGAATTATAATACATACTCATTTATAATTCTTTTAAATCGTGAATATCACTGTTAGTACGAAAATTTTTTCACATAACCTTAGAATCGTCGCCTTCAATTTAATAAAACGCGTAAATATCTCTGGGAGGGAACACTTTTGGGGCATGGGATCGGTCTCATTCGATGCTCACATGTCGTCCACATCAAAAAAACAAGTGAAAATTTATTTTTTTACCCTTAGGTCCCTTTCTCTATGCGCTCTCAAATATTGCATTTGCAAATATGTGTTCATAAAAAACTAGAAAATAAATTCAAAAAAATTTTTCGAAAGTGAAAAGTTTTAAGTAAAAATTAAATATTTGCAAAAAATAGATGTATTTTTAACATAATAAGTTGTGTAACTGAGGGTCAGTAGTATTCCTCAACTGCTGACTGTAAATTGTGGCCCAAATAATGTGACAAATGTTTGTAATTACAAAGTTAAAAAAAATTAATAAGGGCATTGTGATATTTTCCCGGCTTTTGGAAATATGAAGCCACAAAGCTACGGCTGATGACGAAGACTCATCCAAAGGATAAGTTTTTGTAGACTTCGGAAGACTAATTACTAAAGTGAAGAAAGGATCCGGTTGTAAATTCCTTGCCTATAAGAAAGCCAGGAGATTATTGGCATTAGCTCGACGAAAATAAAGCTCATCTGAACTCACAATTTGTGCATCACAAGTGCGGTATACGGCGCATGGAACAACTTGGCCAAGTAATCTAATATAATGCTGTTGGGGGCTTCTTTGTGCCTAACATGGGGTCCGGCCAACTTTTTTTTGGATCCGCAACTTCATACAAAAATACGTGTAACACCACGCTGGCCTGCACATGTGCGGTTGTGATATAAAAGGCCAGCTAACTATTCCAGCACCTCATATTGCTTTTGCTGGACCACCTGTAAAATCTGGTGCTATTAAAGCGTGGTACCAAATGAAAACGTACGCGTGCTACCAATTAAAAATGCACACGTGCTAGAATCCCAAAAATGTGATCCGGCCAAATTTCTTTTGTATCGGTAACTGCATACACAAATGCGTAATACTCTACGCTGGGCAACGCGACCTTTACCAGCGTGTTACCAAATAAAGATGTACGCAAACAGTTCAGAAGTTTCCAGCAAGTCAGCTTGTTTTACAACAAAACGGTAAGTTTTATTTGAGCAATATTTCAGTATTTTAAATATTAATTGTTGTCACCGTTTATTCCAGAAAATCGTTAGGTCTCTCTCTCCATTTCTGGCTAGTAAGATCAATGGTATGTTGCTTGAAATATTAGCTGACCAAGAAACTATTGCAGAAATCAATGTTTCTTTGGCTGGCTTTTACCAGCTGCTGAAACAGCTTGGAAAGATGATTGAAAAGGAACTATTGCAGAAAGAAAGTTTGGGTGCTGTCGCTAATACTATTGAAAGAAGCAAAGAAAGCATTTGAGCCATTATACTATGCAAAGCTACAGTGCCACAACTTTTTGGTTTGGCTCGTTCCACGGGGCGATATACCAGCCACAATCTACCTTTATTATGCCCCACAACCATGTTGAACAAAGGAGCAGACGGCTCCCATAAATAGAGAGATTAGAAATTTAATAACGTCATTACACGCTATAAATTTGAAAAACATTTTCGAGGTAAAGTTGTTTTTTATTTTAATATATATGAATGTGCATTTTATAGTTAACTTTTTTTCTTACAGATGCTGACATCATTTAAGAAAGTTAAATCGCAAAAGTGAATTTGATTAGTTTATTTATTTTATCAGTTATACAATGGATATATTCCAATTTTTAATCATGCTAACAATTACCTTAATCGAATCATGTCTTTTTGAGTCAGTAGTTTTTAGAAAGAAAGGGGATATTTATAAAATAGTTATAATCATAAATGTCAAAAAGTTTACGTACACCACCACTTGTCTATGGTTATGACTGCACTATTTTATAAAACTCTTTTTTTTCTAAAAACTGCTAATACAAAAAGATCTGATTCGATTAAGCTAATTATGATAGTTATTAGCATTATTAAAAAATTGGAAGGTGTACTGGGGGGTTACTCTCTATTACGATGCGAAAGAAAAATGGTACGAAATCGCACGATTGGTACTCTCTAATGCGTTTGCGCATTTACCTTTCGCATCTTTTATTGTCCGTTTCGCAAGTCTGGTATCACCGTACTCTACAATGCGAAAGCGCCTGTCAAATCGCTCGATAAGCGCAAATATCTTGCGTTAGCTAAATACCAAACGCAAAGTGTGAAAAACATGTAAATACGTTGAAAAAAATATTTATATATTGACTGTCTTATTCATAAAAAATATTTTTGTTTTATAAGAGGTTTATTAAACTAATTTTCTATGGAAATTTGATTAATAAACCTTTTATAAAACCAAAATATTTATATTTAAATCGTAGTTTTTAGGGAAAATGCTAAAAAAAATTAAAAACAAAAGAACGTCAGTTTGAAATTTTAGTGGATTGCATGTGAGCAAATGGCAAATAAGCCGCAAATAATTTGTGGACAAAATTCTAATGGACCTCCTGTAAGGGATAACCTTACCAGCTAGGTTGTTTATAATGAAATGTGACACTAATAGTACTTATAATATTACACACGTATGTTTGTATGTACATATGTATTCATATTTGATTTTAAAAATCACACCAAGTGAAAATGCGTAAAAATAAATTAAGCATTTCCAGCACAGGTGATGGTCCCTCTCAGTTTTTTTTTCTCAATCGCTACGTAGAGCTCTTTTAAGCGACGGGACATTGACTGCTGCTATATTCCTAAGGTATGGTCCTGGCCAATTTGATGTTGGTATCCAGCTTGGCCAAGTAATTTTAAGGCAGCGGCTAGTTTTATAAACTTTTAGCTGGTGTTGAACAGCGTTTGGAACATACAGAAACGCAAAATTTATACAAAGTTAAAATAAAGCAATATTTATTTAATAACATATTCCGCTAGATGTTTTCTTACCTGTGGTCATTAAGGAAAGTATACCGGAACTATCTCTTAAGCTTAAATTAGACGTGACATACCCATAATGCCATAGCCATAACCAAACCAAAATTTAATTGGTTTCTATGGTGACAGTTATGGCTTTAAGGTTGTTTTCTATGGCTATGGTTATGTCACGTCTAATTGAACCCTTAAGACTCGTCTTGCAACTCGTTATACATGGACGTTTTCTTCATAAAACCATAATGCTACAGAATCCATCTTTTTATTTTCAATTAAAAGCTGTTACACTTCACTTTTTCTTAAATTTTGATTTTAAATGTCGTTTTTTTATACATATTTTGACATTTCAGTACTGCCAACCTTTGCCATATTTTCTTTTGCAATGTCCGTGGTGCCACTTTTTCAAACAACTTTGCGAAAAGTTTTGCGAAAGTAATAGAGAGTATCAAATTTGCATATCAACGCATTTAGCTTTCGCATCGTAATTGCTTTCGCATCGCAATAGAGAGTAACCCCCCTGAAATTTTAGAGGTCCACTGTAGATCCAATTTAAGAGTTGTTTTTTGCATTAAAGTAATATTATATTGAACATTTTTAATATTTTTTCTGAATCTTAGCACCTTGTACCTATCCAAATTGCTACTAATTTCTTAAGAGTGGAACAATCGTGGAATTCTGTTATTAAATATATCTTAGACTCAAAGTAATATTTTTTTATAAAAATGAATGGTTTTTTAAATTTTGTGTTAACTTGAAATAATATTAAGTATAGAAATAATTTATTTTAATAGGAGATCCAAATCAAAAAGGTCTTCGTTTCTTGAGCTTATACTAACCTCAATTTAGTAGTAATAAAATCTTAAAAAATAAGTTATACATATGTTCAATTTTGGAATTGTTTTCCTATTTTTATTTTAAATTTTTTTTAGTAACTGCATAAATATATAATTTATAATCATTTAAAATTGTTACAAAAAGAACTGCACTGCACACATTGTAAACAAAAACTAAATTAGAATATTTTCTAATATAATTAATTAAATTTTTTAAAAAAATATCTTGAATATATTGACTATCTTGCCGTCGTCGATCACGATCCATGATTAACCGAATTAATTGCTCTGATGGACGATTATGTCGACCATAAAATGGACGGAGCTTGCGGTAAACTTCGCGAACTGAACCATTATTTTCGAAATAAATTTGCACGATTTGCAAGCGTTGTTCTTTTGTCGACCTGTTCATGATGAAATGGCAAACCAAACTAAATATTAATCACTTGACAGCTGACAAAATGGCCGCCAGTTAAAAAAGTGATGCCAACTTAAAGTTCTATACCTCAATAAAAAACACCCATTACTATTATTAAGTTCAAGTAAAAAAAATTTCTAAGTTTTAGTAATTTTATCTAAGTTTAAGTAAATTCTTACAAAACTTTAGTAAAAATTACTTAATATGAGTAAAAAATAAAAAGTTCATATCCTCAAAAATAGTTCATAACAATACACAAACAAATCTTACATTTAATTAAATGTTTACTGACTTAAAGGAAATATTTACAGAGAGTAGGAAAATGGTTATAAAGTGAAGGAAATTTTATACTAAGGACTAGTCAATTTCGTCTTAAATCAAAAAATAAATTTTAGGAAATGAATTACTCCTGATTAGTTCAAGAAATTTGACTTACTTAAAAGATGTAAAATGGTATTCTAAATTTTAGGAAAATATTTACCAGTGCCTATGTTCTGTAACTTTAGTGAGAACTTTTACAGACGAGAAGTTTGTTATCATTCTGTAAAACACAGGATGAGTAACAAAAACATTAATTCCTTGCTCATGTTTCTGTAATCTTATTTACGGGTTTATACGAATCAGCCTGTGAAAAACAGGACAACCAATATAATTGCTTAATTTTTCTCGACGCGAAAACTTCTCGCAAGTTACAGAACACAGGTACAGTTTTAAGTATTTTTCTTTGAATTATAGAATTTATTATTAATTTACATTTAGCAAAAAATCCAAGTAAATTTTTTTATTTTCGAGGAATATTTGAACTTGATATTTATTTTTTTGTAAATAAAATAAAATTTTAAAACTCAATAATTTCAATGCTAATTCAGGCTGCCTTGTTAGGCAATTGGTTGGAGGGCTTGCCTATCAATCAGAAGGTTGCTGGTTCAATACTTGTCTCCTCTCAAGAAATTAATATGTATTTATGGTGAATTAATTAAGAATATAATATGAAGATATAATAAATAACATATTATTTGGTATAGAATTTAATTAAAAATAAAAATAAGTACCAGAATTAAAAACAAAAAAAAAATTAAAAAATTTACTAAATTTGAGATCAAAGACGAAACAAATTGTTTGGAAAGCTCCGAATTTTATGGGAAAATTTTACTTAATTTTAGGAACATTTTACTTAAATATGAAAATACAATTACTAGAAACTAGTTTATTAATGAACTAGAAATTTAGTAAACATTTTACTGGTTTCAAGTAGGGATGTAACGAATACCAGTTTAGCGAATGCGAAAACGAATACTACATTTTAATTTTTGCGAAAGCGAATGCGAAAGCGAATGCAAATATTACAATACGTTAAAAAAAAGCACATGAAACTAAATTTGTATAAGAACATGACGTTGTGTTGTATACATCGATCTACTTAAGTCTTGAATTCATCAAATATTTATTAATTTATTAGAAATAAAAATTGTTAAACTGAAAGATATATGAAATCATATTAAAATAAATATACATAATAATTAAAACTAAATTTACAAAATGTTTGGCAATCAACCCATTTGAACTTTGGCCCTAAGACCTTGTACTAAGTTCAACATTTCCTGTAAAATACTACCAAAATACATATAAAGAAAAATTGGAATGAATTGTTCATGAAATTTTTTTGCAGAAGTAGTACTCTGTTCATCTTGGGAAAAACATATGAAATATATTTTCAACATTTTAAGTTTAAATGCGAAATAATATGAGTGGCACTTGTTTCGCAAAAAATTTACAACAAAGAAGGAATAGTTAATATTTTTGAATTTAAATTTTTTTGAACGAAGTAATGATGTGCTTACCATTTTTCAAAAGTTTTAACGCACTAGTCCTAAGTAGAAAATATTTTCTCGCAATTTAAACACTGCCTTTTCTTAAAAAAAACTGGAAAATATTTCCAATATTTTTGTCTTTAGTATTCGCTTTAAATATTCGCATACATTTTAGCGAATGCAAAAGCGAATGCAAATAGCAAAAGTAAGCGAATTATTTGCGAAAGCGAATGCGAACATTCGTTACATCCCTAGTTTCAAGTAAAAAGCAGCTTTGGCGCCATACGACAACTTTTTTTAATTCAAATTTAGAAAATTTTCCAAAGTTTTAGCTAATTTTTTTTTTGAGTGTGCTATGTGATGTTTTGATCCTTATATAAAACTTAAAAAAAAAATTAAACCGACTTCAAAAATAAGCACTAAAAAGCAACAAATAATATAGATCTAGTTAAATAAAAGATTTTTATATATGTTACCTACAGTGCCGTTTGAAGTTGGTGCCAGCAACATTGGTAACTAAGCAGATACATATGTACATAAAAATTACTTGCAGTTTTTTTACCGGGCATGTTCCTATGTGCTTAGTACCAGTATTACTGGCACCAACTTCAAACGGCACTGTAGGTAACATATATAAAAATCTTTTATTTAACTAGATCTATATTATTTGTTGCTTTTTAGTGCTTATTTTTGAAGTCAGTTTAATTTTTTTTTAAAAAGTTTTATTTTTACCTTTTTAGTGCATACTTTTGAGCTCTGGTCAATTCAAAAAAAATTTTTTGTAAGTATCTTTCTTTATTTAGAAATATGGTCCAGTTTCGTAAAAATCGATTATGTAAAAACACGTGAAATATAGTATTAAATTTTATGGGGCGTGGCTACGCCCCTTTTTTTTAAACAAGATTGTGTATTTTTAAGAGTTCAAGGTGTGTGCTAAGTTTCGTAAAAATCCGTTAGGTAGAACCACGTGTAATGTAATAATAAATTTTAATGGGCGTAGCCCCACCCTTTTTTTCAACTTAAAAATTTTGTAATTACGAAAACCAAAGATGTTTGCTAGGTTTCGCAGCAATCAAATGAGTAGAAGATTACAAAATCAAATTTAAAAAATTGTAGGCGTGACCCCACCCACTTTTTTTTCACAATTTTGTGGCTTAATTAAAGCTTAGGGTGTGTGCCAAGTTTCGTAAAAAGCGGTGAAATAGAACCCTGTGAAATATAATATAAAATTTTAATGGGCGTTACCCCGCCCATTTTTTTAAAACACGATTGTGTATTTTTAAAAGTTTAAGGTGTGTGCTAAGTTTTGTAAAAATCGGTTAAGTAGAACCACGTGTATTGCTATAATACATTTTAAGGGGGTAGCCCCGCCCATTTTTTCAACTTAAAAATTTTGTAATTACAAGAACCAAAGGTGTTTGCTAGATTTCGCAGCAATCAAATGAGTAAAAGATCACAAAATCAAATTTAAAAAATTGTGGGCGTGACCCCGCCCACTTTTTTCAAATGGGACCAATGGGAAGTTACACCCTCTCAGACAACAAAAAAATTTTTACAATTTGTCTAAAATGCACCGAGTTATGAACCTACACACCTAAAAAAAAAAAAAAATAGAGACGAAATGTTAACCTACCAACTTCATTTTAAAGTCGGTTAATTATTAAATGAAATACATATGTATATTGGGCCCAAATTTAATTGGATTATAATTATTGCTATCCAATTTTTAGCAAGAGCCGTTGAAAGATAGACTTCCCAAAAAACTTAAGCTATGTACAGACGGTTGTCAGATCTTACAATATTGCCAGTAAAATGTGCTCAAAATTTCTTACAACCGTGTGAACTGGCAATTTTTGTCAGACGTCGTTGCCAGAAAAATCATTGTCAGTCCATTGCAAGACTAGCAGCTGACAACAAATTGTCAGACATCTTACAATCGTGTGAACACATTGTAAAATTATTGCCAGCTATTTGTCAGACATTTTAATATTGTCAGATGCGCGAAGTTCGTGCATCTGACAATGGCGTCATTGTAAGAGAATTATTTCTATGGGCAACATTGTACACGCTTGACTTTAAAGAAAATATATTTAATAAAATATATGCAGCCAAAATCATTGCAGTTGCTTCTTTATGGTCCATAATAATTAATATTTTCACTTTTTACATTTAACACCACCACAAACGATTGATATTTAACAATTTCTAACAAGCGCTTTGAGTCTGGCAACGCATAATAATGTCTGGCAATTTTTGCATATGACAACCGTGTGAACTTACAATTTTTTTGCTGACGATTTTGTCAGCTGATTTTATTGTCATACAATCATCTAGCAATAAATTGTAAGATTTCCTGACAAATTTGATACAACCGTGTGAACTGTCAATCTGCCATACACTTGCAATTTTTGATTGTCAGTACAATGTCAGCACATTGCCAGATCTAACAATATTGTAAGATCTGACAACCGTGTGTACATAGCCTTAGTTTAATACTATGTTTAGACGGTACGTGCTTCGCTCTCTATTCATGCTTCACGCCCCAATCATGACCGAATCCACTTGCTTCGCCATACAAAATTATGAGAGCGAATCAAGTAGATTCAATATGAATCTACTTGCGAAGCACGTAAAATTGGTATCTTCTCTAACTTTTATCGCAGTTAATCGCCACTTTATCTGAACTAGCTATCAAAACAAAATAGGTATATGTGTATGTGTGTGTTTGTAAACAAATGAAAACAAGCCAAAAAAACATAGATGAGAGTTTAATATAAATAAATTTAATTAAGTTATGAATAATATAAAAAGGAAAAATAAGAAGAAAATATAGAGATGCCTTCAAAAACAAGATTTTGCTTGAATCGAATTTATGTAAGTATGTATGCATGTATACACGTGCGTATGATACGTATGTTTGTGTGAATATACATACAAAAATGCCACGCGAACAATGATGCCTACTTTTTCAGAGCAAAAATCACTGTGTGTTCATAAAAAAGCACTAAATGCAATATATTTTTTATTTATATTTTTATATTTATCTATTTATTTTCAATACAGAGAAAGCCCACATGGATAATTATATATGTATTGAATGAGTAGAAATTAAAAATTTAAGTTAACTACAATTTTAAATTTACTACATTTCATAGGTTTTTGTAATAATTTCAATTATATCGAGCCATATTTCGATTTTGCGTATAAGTAGAATATGAGTAGGAAAATAATTGAAGTTCCTTTGGCAGTACACTGCAATTATGGTGTATTATTTTAAGAAAATAGTATCAACGAGAATTATATCCTCGTTTCAGGAAATGCAGTTTCATTTCTTTCAGTATGTTACATTCTGTAGCTCGTTTCTGTATTTCTCGCATCGTAAAATTTCCCGCATGAAACAAGGGAATCGTAACAAAAACAGTGTAAATTGAAACACAAAATGGCTTTTCTCACTAAGTGTTTCTGTATATTTACTTTGCGAAAACTATCTGTCATTTATATAAATTTCCAGCAATTATTGGAAGGATGTGAGAAAGGGTGTTTCTGTAACAATATTCTGTGAAAAGTTTCTCGCAAGAACCGTCTAAATAACTCGCATTTTAAATTGGTGCGAGAACAACAAAATTTGTACAGAAACATGAAACATGAAAATATGAATAATAAACTAGTTGAAAAGATATGCAACGAATTATTGAACTAAAATTATTATTAAGGAGTCGATATCATTATATTTATTTACAATTTTTTTGTGGAGTTTTCTATAATAGAGACAGTTGCTAGAAAAAACTTATTTCAAGCATTTTACATTCACTTTATATTCATGTTCATTATAAAATTTTATTTTTCTTTAAAATTATTATTTTTTTGTTATTGAAATAATATTTTTGTGACTTTTGTTTTCATTTGACACTCGATTACTGGAAATATTCCAGTAAAAACAGATTCAGTGTTGTCTGTTTTCACATTCAAATACAGAAACACTTTTTTTCACAAATCGAGAAACGATGGAATTTTGTGTTTCACACTTCATGTGAGAAATTTTACGATGCGAGAATTACAGAAACGAGTTACTGAACATCATAAGCCTTTTCTTTTTAGACCGTATTTTATATGAATGAAACAATTTGATTTATAAAATCATTATTGTATTTCTTACTTACTTTTAAAATAGATATAAGCGCTAAAAGTTATTTCTACTTCAACATTTGAACATGGTTATGTTAATAGTCTTAGAGGAAATATTGACAGTATTAGAAATGGATTATGATTAGTTGAATTTCTATAATTATAAACTTCAATCCCAAAATTGATCACTTCTGAGCAAATTTTTCCATTTATGTATCCTTAAATTTCTGATACTTCGTTCCATTTCTTCAATTTCACCATCCCAGCAAAAATTACCGCTTTTCAGAAGAGTTTTTGTGAGACAGCTAGAAGCAATGCATTCAGTTTCCAAAAAGCCATTCATTTTTTGCTTTACTAGTTCGTTTTACAGAAGTAATAATGTGTAGTTTTTGTGTATTCAGATGCAAAAGTTACTGGTTTACATTTTTTTACTTCTGTCCACTTTGTTAGAGAGCCTTACGTTAGTACTTTTCAGAAGCATTTTTGAAAGCTTTCGTTATCAAGAAAGCAATACATTGCTTCCCTCAGTGGTTAGTAATTAGATTATTGTAATTAAGTTATTTTATAACGTGTTTCCAACGTGGTATCCTCTGTAATTTCTAGAAATATATTTTTTCTCACTATGAAATCGAAAGTTTTTCTTCCTTCGTATTTCACCCAGCTGAATTAACATTCTGCAAAGGAAACTTCGCATGTTTAAAAGGGGTGAAAGCAGATAGTTTTTGGAAAGTGAAAATAAAGCCACCACACTTTAACAAATTAATATTTAGTAGATTCGCAAAACGCACTAAAATCAAAGGTGAAAAGCACCAATTTAGTGCCTTTTTTTAAGCAACAATTTGAAAAATTCCGCACTGTTATGAATTAAAAAACTCTAAATCTAGTACGAAAAGCACTAAATTGGCACGCTGCACACGAAGCACGAATGAGTAGTCTAAACAGCATGATTCATAAACATGATTCAGAGAGCGAAGCAGGTGATTCAACTCGTCGTCTAAACATAGCATAAAGGTATTTTTATAACTAATCTCTATTGCATGTATGTACATTAGAGAGTGGCCGTTAGTTGTATGTTTTGTTGATTTCTTTTATTCTCACCCCAAATCGGTTCAGTTTTATGTAAAAAAAAAGGCAAAAAAATTTCATGGCGATAAGTTGTGTTTTAGGGGGTGCGTCAGGCCATCAAAGTTAGCCCGCAAGCCCATATATTTAATGTATTTTTTATTTATTTTTTGGTTAATTTTTTATGACTATACTTAATATACACATGTATGAAATAATTTAATAGATATAAACTCTTATTGTAAACGCTTAGTAAAATAATTCCCATATAAATGTAATTTCGGTATATATAATTTTTGGTATTTTGTTGGTTATTTTCTTCATTATTTCCTAAAATATTAATTTTAGCTAAAAACTTTCTTTGAGACTAATGTTGTAGACTAGAAGAGCTAAAATATTGCCATATATCATATTCTAGGCATATGCAAACAAATTACATTTACAATGGGCTTGAAAGCCAACTTTGAGGGGCGGGCGCACCCCCTTAAACAACTTATCGCTATGAAATTTTTTTGTATTTTTTTAGGATAAAACTGAATTGATTTGGGGGTGAGAATAAAAGAAATAAAAAAAAAGTAATTAACGGCCACTCTAATGTACATACATACATATGTACGTGTCCTAAGTTATGAAAGTGGTTCACGTCATATGCAGTTTTGTTTCTATTAATCGAGACTACTAACTCTAAACTAAAATGTTGCATAGTATAAAAATATTTTTTGATTTGTTCAAATACAATCTACTAAATATCTCGACAAAAGAAATACATACATACATACATATATTTATATGAAAATCACTTTCATAATTAAGGGCACATAATAAGGGCAATGTCAACCAAAAAAAAATTTTGTTGCTACAAATTGTTGTTCTGTTTTTAATAATAAAGCTGAAACTCTATAAAAGCATTTTTAATTTTTGAAATTTTTTGACCGACATATGCTACTGACTGTAAAAAAATACCATTTTTTTTTGGCTGGGACTTTTTTTTGCAATTATTTGAAGTAATAGGTATTATATAATTTTTTTTGGTGATTTAAGAAATAATAAAATCTTACGCATTAACACAAAAGAAATAGAATGGAATTCTAATAAGGGCATTTTTTTGAGTTTGCTTTCACTTATAATTAGTCGCATCCGTCGCATAAAATCAATATTTATTAATTTTTTTTCAGCAGCAAATACATAGCATGCGTTATTATTTAATTTCTTTTGAATTAAAGTTCAACCAATAGCAGCAAAGTTATGGCGCTTAGTCTTCTGGGAAAAAAACTGTCGCATCCGCCATGTCACGTCCGTATTTGTACACCCAAAAAAAAAAGTTTTAAAATCAAGAAGAAACAATTTGATTTTAAAAACGTAACCTTTATGAAATAGAACTTAGTTTGTTTTCTGTTATTTTAAAAATTTTCATTCTTGTTTTAAAAATGAAAAATATTTTGAAATCAAAAAAGAATATTTTTTTGTTTGAAAAAGACAACAACCTTGATATAAAGTTAAGAATGAAATATTCTTGAAGTAATAATGAAGCATTTTTATTCTAAAACTTATTATTTTTATATTAAAAATTAAGCGTGTGAATTAATAATGGAGAATTATTAAATTAAGAATGAAAGATCTTTAATTAATAATAGAGAATTTTTGAATTAAGAATGAGACGACTTAAATTAATAATGGAGCATTTTTTAATTAAGAACGAAACGTCCTAAATTAATAATGGAAAATTTTTGAATTAACGATGGTTCGTTTTTAAATTAAAAATGTTACCGTCTTACTTTAATGGTGCTTCATACTTACAATATACTATGGAATCAAAAAGTACACGCATAAGAGAGAGATTTTTTTTATTAATTTTCATTTATTTTAAATATGTAATAATTTTACAAATACTATATGCTAAAAAGTGATTAATTAAGTTATACGTACTACAGGAAAAGATTGAATTGCAAGATGAAGATGCTGTTTCGGAATTTTTCAAGCAATCTTTCAATGGCAGCGACAAATATTCGTAATCATTTCATAATTCTTTCTTTCTCCATTCAAATAATTTTTCGAGGAACTCTGCCCTTCTAATTACCGAATGAATAACTTCTTTTAAGTCCTCATTTAATAAATAGTTGAGTCTCGTGACAGAAATATCTGCATCTGCAAGAATTAAAAAAAAATAATAATATGCGAAATGCGATACTGTATCGCACTATCGGCACAATGTATCGATTTTCGTCGGTTCACTGCAATAAAGTCATAAATAATAAGCCAAAATGGCATTATTACTCAATTAATTCTGGAATAAGTCTATATGGCTTTATTACCAACACAGTGTGGTACAATTACATATGGGTACTTCCACAGAAAAGTCCACCTTTTGTCACGTCACGTCACCATGCAATTAAGCTTGTATTTTAGAGCTATACTATTCGATTGTATTCTAGTTTTTACCGAATGTAGACCTAATTGCTATCTATACTGACATGCAAAAAAAAAGTATATAAAACATTATTGTATGTGTTCTGGCTTTCACATCGTTTTCACATTTTTTCTTGTGAAATCGGATGTTAAAGCACATCCTACGCCTGTTTAGGTTGAAATTTAGAAAACAAAAATTAATAGTATGTGTTCTGGCATCCGATTTTAGATGAAAACGATTTTTAAATGAACGATTTCAAATTTTTAGCTTTTTTCGTTTTCACTTTTGACAAAAAAACTGGTATTCTTTTCACAAGACTATTAACAAGTGGAAAGAATACGAGTTTTTTTTTTTTGCCAAAAGTGAAAACGAAAAAAGCTAAAAATTTGAAATCGTTCATTTAAAAATCGTTTTCATCTAAAATCGGATGCCAGAACACATACTATTAATTTTTATTTTCTAAATTTCAACCTAAACAGGCGTAGGATGTGCTTTAACATCCGATTTCACAAGAAAAAATGTGAAAACGATGTGAAAGCCAGAACACATACATATGTTTTCTTTGAAAATCAAGGTACATCACAAAGTAACGTGACGTGACAAAAAGTGGACGTTTCTATGGAAATGCCCATATGTCCTTATATTTTATTTTTAGTTGAGAAATAAGGCAAATTTAGCTGATTACATATGACTTTATTTCAGTGAGCCGACGAAAATTGGTACATTGTGCCGCTAATGTGATCTGGCTTTAGGCTCATTACCCATTCGAAACAAATCCAATTAATAATATTGAAACCTGTGATTGCAACAACTTATCTTTCAAATATGGCAATACGTTGACCACAGATATAATACGTTGACCATATCGATAAATTAATTCACTTTTTTTAACCCGACACAAACATACAAGGTTACTTCGATAAAAAAAATTGATTTTTAAAATTCAAATTCTTGTTATAATAATAAAATATTTTTGGTTAAAAGAATTTCTGTTTAATAAGCAGAAACGTACATTTTTGTTTTAAAACTGCTGCGTTATAAAAATAAGAATGTTGTATATTAAAATTATAAGAAACATTCTAAATTTAAAAATGCTGCATTTTTAAAACGAAAACGTACATTTTTGTTTTGAAACTGCTTCGTTATAAAATTAAGAATGTTATATATTAACAGCATTATTTATAAAAACGATTTTATAAAAATTTGTTTTAAAACCCTTTTATAAAGCGTTAATAAGTTTTATAAATAAGGTTGTAATATTATAAGAAACATTCTTAATTCAAAAATGTTCCATTTTCAAAACGAAAACGTACATTTTTGTTTTAAAACTGCTGCGTTATAAAAATAAGAATGTTGTATATTAAAATTATAAGAAACATTGTAAATTTAAAAATGCTGCATTTTTAAAATGAAAACGCACATTTTTATTTTGAAACTGCTTCGTTATAAAAATAAGAATGTTATATATTAACAGCATTATTTATAAAAATGATTAAGGATTTATAAAGGCTTTTTAAGAAAATTTTTTATGAAAATTTGTTTTAAAACCCTTTTATAAGCGTTAATAAGTTTTATAAATAAGGCTGTAATATTATAAGAAACATTCTTAATTCAAAAATGCTCCATTTTTAAAACGAAAATGCACATTTTTGTTTTAAAATGTTTTATTCTTAATTAAAACATTATTATTATTACTTCTTAACACAAAAACATAATCTTTTAATTTGAGTATGTTCAACTTTATATCAAGGTTGTTGTCTTTTTCAAAAAAAAATATTTTTTTTATTTCAAAATATTTTTCATTTTTAAAACAAGAATGAAAATTTTTAAAATAACAGAAAACAAACTTAGTCCTATTTCATAAAGGTTACGTTTTTAAAATCAAATTGTTTCTTCTTGATTTTATAACTTTTTTTTTGGGTTTAGTTTAGTAAGAAATATTCTTAATTTAAAAAATGCTTAATTTTTAAAACGAAAACGCACATTTTTATTTTAAAACTGCTTCGTTATAAAAATAAGAATGTTGTATATTAATGTTATAAGAAACGTTCTTATTTGAACAATTATTTTAAAAAATGCTGCATTTTAGAAACGAAAACGAGCATTTCTTGTTTTAAAACTGCTTCGTTATAAAAATAAGAATGTTATGCATTAATGTTATAAGAAACGTTCTTGTTTTAACAATTATTTTTAAAAATGCTGCATTTTAAAAAAGAAAACGCAAATTTCTTGTTTTAAGAATGCTTTTTTGGTTCAGTGTAGTTACTTTGACCATTAAAAAAAAAATAAAGCAAAATTTTCATATTTCATAAATCCACACATAAATGATCTTCTTTCACGTTTAGTTCCGCATTCACAAAAACAATCTTTATAAAATTTCGCCAAATTATGATTATTTCTATAAGTGAACAAAAAAACTTCTATTTTTGTCGCGTCCGTTTCTCGCTGACATTTGCTTATATCTTCTTACTATATAATTGATATCGTCAAAAAATTTTACTTAAATATACTACTCCTTCATTGCTTTAAAACACTTAAGATATGTATATACTTAATCTTTCCATTCCTTTCTTGTTTTTTGCTCAACTAAAAGTATTCGAATAACGCGTCTGTCGCCTAGGAATTAGCCAGATGTACTGAAGATTGAAGAATTGTGTAACTTCAACTCAAAAATACATCCTTAATTTTGATAATAGATTTGTATTAGACATATATATTTCATGGAATTGCTGATAATTTCCTTTAATGGTTTCCCGGCCCTTATTTATGCATAATTTTTTTATTATTTATTTTAAATACATCAAATGCCGGCTTAGTAGCTGTTGTCGATGTAAAGGCTAAACTTTTTAGCGGAAAGCACACAACTTTTAATAAAATAGAAGAAGTAAAGTGTGCAAGGTTTTCGCTAGAATTTTAAATGAAAACGGAATAGAAGTAGAAACTTTAGTGAAGTGTAAAAAATGCAAAAATTTATTTAAACTAATAAAGAAAAACAATGCAAAACAAATTTGCTTAAACGTAAGTGGTACATCCAGTTTGCTTCCAAAAAAAATTGTACACCATCAGAAGAAGTGGACAAAAGAACGAAGAATAAAAGTGTGCATGTCGTAACAGAATGGGCTGTTGAAAACTGTCGGTAAAGTAAATATTTTTATATTTAAATGCTTATAATTGCACAATTCTACTGATATTACATCGTTGTAGTAAACAAAAGTCATACCTATATATAGAATAGAAAAATAAAAGACACTTCATCATATTTTGGAGCAGTGGGACGATGCTTTTTCTAAACTATGTATATTAAGTCATTACGAAAATATTTACCGAGTATGAGTCAAAAAGAAAAATCGAATTCTAGAAATAATTATCCAATTCACAACCTACTGTAGATTGTAAATTGTATTAGCTACAACTAAGAAAGTTGTGAACGGCCTGTTGTTAAAAAAGTCGAACATTTAAAAAGAAGAAGATAAAGAATAAAAATAACGAAAATAGTTTGAAATTAATAAAAGCAACCAAAAATAATTTTCGGCATTATGCGAAAAATATACTGCAGAAATGGTAATAGTGGATTCGGGCGATTAAAAAATAAAGAAAATTACAATTTCATAAAAAATCAAAAAATTTCAGGCGATTCTGAAATTCTTATTCCAGCTTGCTTCCGATTTTGCAACTTCTCGCGAATTTTTGCACACTTCACGATAAAAGCGAATTTCTTCATGCTTTCATTTTCCTAACAGTTCTGCCGATTTTTAAAAAATATTAGACTTTGTTATCATCCCGCTGTTAGTAGCTTTTTGCGAATTTTCGCGATTTTTATTGAATTTTTTGTATTCCTTACATTTTTGGCGATTTTTAATCAATATTCACCCATATTGCGTATGTCGAGTCGAATATTCGTTTACGACAATTTTGTATTTGATTAAACAAAACTTGTATAAGAGTAGTAGTGAATTGCCACTCTGGGGACAATTAAAATTTGAAATTTGGGTAATTAAAATTTTAAAATTTTAAAATTCTTGGAAATTTGTGAAATTTGATACCCTACGAGGGTGGGTCAATAAGTCCGTCCAACTTTTTGTTTACATAAGGAATTTTTTTGTTTACATAAGGAATTTTTTGTTTACATTAACTTTGTGTGAACGGGTGATTTTTTTTTGAGGTTACCTTAATATAGAAAGGGCCTAACTCATTATTTTTTTTTGTGGGGTGGATTAAGGGGTTTCATAAGATTAAGATTTCATAAGTATATATGCGGACGGGAAAATCATGAATATGATTTTGCATTGTGGCAACTACACATAAGTCGCTTTATCTAAAAAATTTGTATAGGAATCACTATAAAATTTAGGTGTTTTTCATATATTTTCTTATATTATATTAAATTTATTTATTTATTTACTTGATATTAAAATTATATAAAATATAACACTAATATATACATTGATAGCACTGGCTGCTAAGGCCATCGGCTAATATTAAATTTATTTTCATATATTGCGTGATTTTCATAAACATTTTCGAGATCATTCAACTGCTTGGAAACAAGGGGTAAGAAATGTTAAAAATTATTTAACCGCCACTTTATCGAAGACAATCAAAACTTCTCGTCTGGGTATTTATATGGAAAACAAAAACAAAGTACTCAAAGTATTCAAATGGGATACAAAAACAGATCTTTCGAGCGGATCAACAACGAAACACTATAATTTGTTTACAATAATTTTGATTAGCTGTTAAATTTGAAATCAAGTTGGTAGTCAATATCGAAATGTGTTTAATAGTAAAAAAGTGTTAGTGTATTGAAACTTCAAAGACAAATCTTGAGCACGTAGCCCCCAAATTAATTTCAAAAAAGATTGAGCGTGTCAGCTCCGATGCGCGATTGGAGTTTACTCTTAAAGAATATAATAGAAGCAAAAGTGACAATAAATGCATCTCTTGTAATACTAAATTACGTTTTTAGACCTTTTCTTAAAAACGCTTTCATTATTTTCCACAGGTTGGTCGAATTCCAATTAAAGTAAGACGCTGACATGTAATTTCAAAAATAACTTCTTGGTAACACTATTTATTTCAGTGTTCGAAAATAAACATTATTTAATGTACTTTAATGTTCTGTAAGGTACAACCTCACACGCACAAGCGCTAATAATGTACGTATACCGAGTACATTAAAATTATAAGTACTTACAATCTTAGTTAACTTGTGCCCAACGAGAATCGTTATTTAACCTAATCAAAATGATGATGATCAACACTTCGTTTTGTAATGTTAAAGACATTATTATTAATGTACATTTAATGCATGTAGGTTACATTCAAAAAAGTTTTACAATAACTGAATATACAAGAAGTTTCTGTTAACTAAAATTAAAGTAAATCTTACAGGTAGATAAATTTTTACCAAGTTATTTGTATGTAAAATATTTTTTGTTTATTGTTTAATAAGCAAACCACAATATATTGATGATTTTCTGTGCACTCAATATAATAAATTATTTAGAAAAACAGTGGTATACATGCCACACCTGCTTAAGTTGAAATTTTGAATACACAAGTATTAATTTGAAAAATATTTTGAAACAGACTATTTAAAATCAATACTTTTAATTATGTGCAGGTTGTTTTTAGCTATTGAAAATAAAAGAAAAAAAATATTTTTTACTGAAATTTGAAATTAAAATAAATTGAAAATCATTCGGTTCGCATGAAAAAAAGCCTGTTGTAATCGGCAAATAAAAAAACACGTGCGCATGTAGCTTGGGCGTAATATTGACGTCACTATGAAGCTGCATATGCTACATACCACGTAGTTATGTCAAAATAATAAACATAGCTGAGAATCTATTATTATATAATGACTTTTTTGTTTGAGCAGATCTTCACATGTATTTACACACAAGTGCTGCCTACATTTGGATTTTGACACAAAAATACTATCAAAATTTTACACCGCTAATGCAACCAATGTGTTGGAAATTCTCCTGGCGTCATAAGTGTCTTTCTACGTGTACTATAGGGTTAGTAGAGCGGTTTTTAAATCAAAATAATATTGTTTGAAATTATGTTTAATTTGAATTTACTAACAGCATATTTTGAGTGTAAAATGTATCAAGAGCTGTTGTGTCCACACATACACTATCTTATTCTTTGTTAGTATATGTGCTTCGCGGGTGTATGGATAGGCTGTGGCATCACTCATTATACTCGCTTTGCAATGTTGTCAGCTTTTAAAATTTTAAACGCGAAAAAATATGAAGATACTTGTAGTGCTCAGTGCTTTTTAAATTAGTTTTTAATTTTTTTTTCTTAAGAGCTCTAAACTAAAAATTTCAAATCAAATTTGTTTTGAGCATACTTGTCATTTAAAAATTTAAATTGTGCATTTCAAGATGTTTTTTGTATTGTTAGAAAATTGATTCAATGAATACGCGCTATATCAAACTCTGACTTTAATATTTAATTTAATTAATGTAAAAAGTGTTTTGTCTAACAAGAGATAATTATAATGTCATCAGCATTCCAAATAGAGTCGAATAGCGAAATTTGGTCTGTTATAGACAATATACGGAATATGATTCAATTAATACAATTATATTGAGAAACATTGAGTCTTTATGGATTCAGTTGATATAAACCTATTTGAGAAATTAGTAAAAATTGCCATACAAGTTCTGTCACATCCATATTAGCATGTAGAAATAGAATGGGTTTTAAGCTCTATAAATTTTTTAAGGTTTACCACAATATTTTTGCACACGTTTAACGCTTTCATATAACAAAGGTCTGAAACGATGAAATTTTTGTTGTGAAATCAATGTAATAACAAATAATAACGATTTTTATATAAATAGCAATGTAATGTATATAACTTTAAAGTTTAAAAAAAACTATGTTATGCTCAGGTGATCGGGTATGTTCTGTAAACCGAATCGTTTTCAAAACGAAAAATTTTCAAAAACGAGTAAATGTTTATTTGGTGCTTTACAAATTACTCGAAATGGTGACATTCGAAATTAATTTTAATAAAATATTTGAATGTTAAAGTCAGTTGTTAATAAAACAAGTCACATTTTAAACAAAAGTACGCATTTAAAATGTCCGGCTCTAAATCTTTGACAGAAAAAGTGTTTATTTCATTATTATAAAACTTGATGTGTCATACATTCACCCATTTACAGGTTTCAAAATAACACAGTTTTTTTGCTCTCCTGAAAACAAACCTGATTTTGTCGGAGAAACGATGATATCTATATCTCTTTAGTACTTTAAACTTATTTTTTACTTATTGTAATAGACATTTTTCTATTTTTATAATTTTTTTATATCAGTTTTTTTTTGTTAAATAAGTTCTTTTTTCAAATAGGGACTGTGATATTTTTATGAAATGAAACCTTGTTATGTTCGATCTTTTTTGTCTTTGCTATATACATGTTCCTTAATATTTGATTTTTTTAATATATGAGTGGGTTTCATAAAAGTTAAACATATTGGGCCTGATAACGAGTATCGTATTTCGACTACGACTACGAAGATTTCGTAATAGATTGAAGAAAAAATCTTGCAATGTTCCTTAGTCTACTACAAAATCGTCGTAGCCGAAGTCGTAATACGACACTCGAAATAAGGCCCAATTACATTGAGTACATATGTTTATATAAATTAAGTGCTTTTCATAGTTGCAGTGCTTTTCGAAATTTAAAAGTTGATAACACTGTCCCAATTATAGAAAATTGAGAGTATGACCACCGCCAGTGCTGTCGGATGTAACGATATGTCTCTAAAATCGCCAAAAGCTTTGTTTTAAAATAAAAATTTTGACGAGCCTTTTGTTCATTTATATATTTCAACTCATTTGCGATTATTTTAGCTAAACACACATGGCAAATTTTACACAAGGAAGGTTTTCTACAACATAAAATAATTAATGAAAAGAGATTTGTTTTCTATATCTAGTCTTGTGTAGTTCATGAACGAACTAGTTCAAATGAACGATTCAGTACTTTGAACTATGTGAACTAGTTCAATTGTTTTACGATCACTAGTTCACTTTTTGAGCTAGTTCAATTTTTGAACTAAGAACTAAGATACAAAATGAACTAACACAGAGGATATGAACTAAATGTTTTCAACGTTTTGCTTTACTTTTTTACTGTTTGTGTGCTTTGCTTCTATACTCATCCATATGTATGTATGTATGCATGTGTATTTAGTTCTTTTTATCGATGGCTACTACCCCAAATGCAATAAACAAGAAAACACAAGTAAACACTTAAAAATATTTTAAATTTTAAAATATTTAAAGGTTTGCACACTAAATATGTTTTATAAACTCATTATAAAGCAAATTTATTATTAATTAATTAGTTTTCGTAGTTTTTTAATCACAGAGTCTGTGTTTTAAATTTTTCCAAAGACCACACAAACATACATAAGCATGTAGAATTGTAGATGTAAAATCATTGAACTAAAAAGACCTAACTAATTCATTGAACTAAAAAGACCGATTGAACTAAATGAACGAACTAGTTCATTTATAAATAATGAACTAAAATGACCGGTCACTGAAATGAACTAAATAGCACAAGTCTATCTATATCTAAATTGTGGTTTTTATAAAACATAGTGGGGAAAACTTCCTTTTATTAATTTGGAACTAGCATTTTGGATAATGATGCATCAATAGCCTTATGCATCATGATAAGGATATAAATTACTGAAAATAAGATTCATATTGATGTAATTAATTTTTTGTATGTTTTATACTCCAGTATGTTTGTATGTATGTCTGTTTTATAAATGAAATACACTCCAAAATATTCCATGCTTAAAAATACGAAACACTTTTTCGTAATTTAATTTTTGTACAATAAACTAAAAATTTTTAAATTTTACTAAAATATTTGTAGCTTTGCAGGATAAAGGCCATTTCTCACTATCATACAAAGTCATGCGATCTACGAAAAAAGTACAACCCTTGTGTGATGAATTCTTGTCTTTTGAAATATTTTATAAACTCCATCATATCAGGGTTGTATTTATTCGTAGATCGCACGACTTTGTATGATAGTGTATCACGGCCTTAACATGTTTCATAATTTTACGAATGTCGTTAAGTTACAAAAACGATTTCCTACAATTATTTTCGTATATAGTACCACATTTTTCGTTTATTTCATTGAATTTAGGAAGAAATAAAACAATCTCACAAAATTGGAAATTTCGTGAAATAAATAAATTTTGTTTTGTTATCATTTTGTTTACAGTACAAACTTATTCTTAAACCTACACAAGTTTCGTGAATTTTACAAACTACAATTTAAACATATAATAAAAACTGTTGGTTTGTTTTACTTTTTATTATATGCCCCATTTATTTTCCTGTTATTGTATAAAAAATTATTGTAATAAAAAATTTGTTTTTAGTTCATGCTAGGAACACAACTGGTACGAACGACGAATTTCGTCTACACAGAGTTTGCTGCATAAACACAACAAAAAAAGAGAAAATTTGTATTTCATAGTTCGTCGGTGTACAAAATAGAAATAAATCTATCGCAGAGCTCGTCACGCTCTACAAATTTCGTTTTATGGAGACGTTGTGTTAATTTTAATATGAACAAATATATATTATTTTCCATGACAAAAGTTCGCAACGAAAACTTCGTCTTCGTCCCAATTGTGTTCCCAGTTTGATTCGTGAGTTTCATTGCAAAATATTCATGTATGTATGGGATGTGTGAGGAATGCAGAGGCTGTAACAACTTTCCTTAAGTTATCTTTTTATTTTCATAATTATTACAACCTTCAATTCTAGGAATTAAAGATTAATAAACTATTTTCCAAGAATATATAAATTTTTTGAAGATTTTTATATTCCACGATTTTAATTTTATACAAAATTTCGCATATAACACAAACTTGCTTTTCATGATTCACTTATTTATTTTGTATTATTAACATTGTGTTTCTTATATTTATGAAAAAAAATTTTAAATACAAAATTTTGTTTGCAGACAACAAATATTTCGTAAAATAAAGAAATATCACATCTACTACATATCTACGAAGCATTTCGTACCCTAAAATTAACGAATATTTCCTAAAATGAACCACATTTTTCTAAAAACCTAAAAATATGTATATAAAATACATTCAGTAAAGTGCGACTTTGACTCGCGCACGAAGGGTTCCGTACGTTGGGCTTTGAGCATTTTTTTAATACAGTGTTTTTTACGTTTTTTTTTTTTGATTATTTTTCGCTTTTTTTTGTTTTGGCGATTTTTTTCATTTTGGCGATTTTTTTCATTTTGGCGATTTTTTTCAATTTGGCGATTTTTTTTTCATTTTGGCAATTTTTTTATTTTGGCAATTTTTCCGGTTTTCCGCGATTTATTTTCGATTTAGAAATTTTTTTTAATTTGGTGCTTTTTTTCGTTTTGGCGATTTTTTTTTGATTTTGGCGATTTTTTTTTTTTTGATTTTGGCGATTTTATAATTTTGAGACTTTTTTGTTTTACCGTTTTTGAAAATTTCAAGAAGTTTGCTCTTACGGTTTCCAAGATACAGCAAGTTATCAAAATTACATAGTCGAAATTACATTAACTGATGGTACACCCTTTAATTAAAATTTTTTAAATTTTAGTGTTAATTGTTGTAGTCTGTATAAAAATACACTAACTTTACAAATTTCAAGTGCATATACATACAATTGTATGTATATTACATGGGATTTTAACATTTTTCGTTGCTCGTTTTGGCACACCCTTTAGTTTCCAACTCTCATGTATTTGTTGTTGTAGCTGCCAAGGGTCTACACACTGTGTCCAAATTTCAGGTCCGTAGCTCTTACGGTTCTCGAGAAAATACCCTGTGACGGACAGACGGACGGACGGACAGACGGACAGCGTAGCGAAAACAATAGGGTTCCATTTCACCTTTGGTGTACTGAACCCTAATTATATTTTAAATAAAAAATGTTGTGTAGCTAACTAATATTTAATGTTGTATAATATTGACGATAAACGACAAATGTGTCAGCGCTGTGGCTAAAAATCAATCTGACAGCACTGGTTAGCATCTATCAGGTATGATACAGATATGTATGTATGCATCTATTAAAGGATTACGGTACTTGTTGACGCATAATGCATTGCTATTGGCTGAAAAATATAAGAAAAAAAAACAAGCAAAAAAACTGGGAAAACATCACAGTGGAACAAATTATAATTTTTCTCCATAAATTTTGAAAGTGAAAAATTAAATTTTTTTATTATTGTCTAAATTTGTGAATGCTAATGAAAATACAAAAAAATATAAAATATAAAAATATATAAGACCTTTAATTTTAACGAATTTTACGGTTTGCTTATTAATCCACCTTCACTCATATGATTAATAAATATTTTTAATTTATAACAATAATAGACGACGGAATTCTACACACTTTATACTGCAAATATTCTAACTCGTTGCCTATATATGTATGTATATATTTTGAAGCATATCGTCAATGCTATTAATACTTTTAAGTAGATACATACATATGTATATTACCCAGATAGCCACAACTGATATTAAACACTGTATTGTTTAAAATCGTTTGCTTACATGTGTCGGCTATACGAATTATTAACATATTATCAATTTCTACTTTTGAATAAGAACTTGAAACCCCAAAATGTCATTAGTTTCAACTTTCTGATTTTATATTATTTTCAATATCTGCCTTTTGAAAACAAATTCTCTAATTTTAAGAATCTACGGCATATCTTTGATTGCAACAATTTCCAATTTGCAAAAATATGTGCGTATGTATGTATGTATTTATTAAAAACACGAAAAGTCTTAGTTATCCGTACAATTTCGCTCTTATTTTTTGCTTTAACTGCCCACTGTGCACTTCATATATAGATTTTTTTTTACTACAGGACTGCCAACCTTTAGTCAGGTAATTTTATCCCACTTTTCTTGCAAAGTTCGGTAAAAAAGAGAAGACAAGAATTAATTCTACGTTTTTGTATATATGGCCTATTTCCGAACTGCGAAATAAAACTTTCGACTTACATTTTGTATTGAAAACAACAATAAAATATGAAAATTTCTTTTTGTTTTTTCAATATAAATTGTAAGTCGAATGTTTTCTTTACCATTATACTCTTTGATTTTACGAGTAATTGGGTACTTAAATTTTATGCATTTACAATGGGCTGTGGGATTTTCCAACGTTTTATGGTTTCATTTTTATAATAATGCGTGTGTGTTGTTAACAGGTAACGAAAAGGATTTGTAACCACTTTTTTCCATCGAAAATTTTAAAATGTTCATTTTAAATACATAAATAATTGAAAGCTATACCTTAAAGCCATGTTTGTGTGTATGTATATAGTATATATTTACATATACATATGTATGTATAAGTATGTGCCTTAGGGCTAATAAATCAGTCAATGATTATTTGTATTTTATTTTTAAATCTTACTTAAACACAAAAATTTGTTTCTCACTGCACAATTAAATCAAACTTAAACAGCCAACACTGTAGATTTAAGTGTTGTTTAAATTTTACAAACATACCATATGTTTGAGCATGTGTGTGTTTTTTGAAGTCACGTACATGAACATCATGTGGTCGTATTAAAATGAATTTCGTTTAATTTTCGCAAATGTACAACAAATGTAACACATATTTTCATATCATGAAATATATAAATAGAAAAATGCATTCTGATGCTCTTTTTGTATCATAAAATGTGTTTTTTGCTATTTCACTTTTCTGCAAATTGATAAATCAACTTTCTTGTTTATATTGAACCGCTGTTTTTTGGAAAGCTTTCCATAATATGGTAGTGCTACCGTACTTTCAACTTAATTTGATAATAACTTTAATTAACCACTGAAAAAATGAAAGTGTATTTAAACACATTTTAATTTTTAATGAAAATTAACTCAAACTATATTTAAACATTCACTGATTTATTAGCTATTAGAGTGTTTTAGGTACTTTAGTGTTTTAGGTACTTTATTACAACAAAAAACAATGCATTTAAGTTCCAAATATTGAAATATGTATGTATATTAGGGTAACAGCTTTTTTAAATATTTATATGAAAGAAATTTTCGTGTAAATTTTAACTAAAGAATAAAAATGAAATTTAATTTTGAAATAAATACTTTAGAAACCATAATATTGTCTGATTTTTAACGTCAAATTGCTTAAAAATACCTTGCTTATAGCATTTGTGTGTGTGTGTGTAATTTGACATTTTCAACGGTAAAATTGGTTACGAGTAGTTTTCTTTGCTTCCTAACTAAAGGGTGTTTTTTAAGAGGTATAGAACTTCGAATTGAAATAAACCACAAGAAAATCGTTTTAATGTCCATCAATTTGGCTTTATTGGAAGGATAATTTTATGCCATTAATGTTTAAATATGATTTCGGGCATGTGGCCGCCGCGGCTGGCTCGAATAAAGCCAATTCGGCTTTTTTAAAGCCAATTCGGCTGGCTCGAATAAAGCAAATTTGCACGATTTGCAAGCGTTGTTCTTTTGTCAACCTGTTCATGATGAAATGGCAAACCAAACTAAATATTAATCACTTGACAGCTGCCAAAATGGCCGCCAGTTAAAAAAGTGATGCCAACTTAAAGTTCTATACCTCAATAAAAAACACCCTAAAATGTAGTAAAATAAAGCTCGTTATAATACATTGGCTACAATTTGCAAATCCATAACATTAAATTCCGCAATTACCGCTAAAATTCAAGAAAGGATAAATACAACATAAACAATATTCTTTTATTTTCTACGTACATATGTACATACATATGTAAGCAGGTTAAAAAATTTTAGAAATTTTTATCCACACTTTATTGCCAAACTTAATACAAGAAGAACGGTTTTACATTATATTTGTAAAAGTTGGCAATCCTAGCTTAAAATTATCAATAGATAAGTATAAAGAGTGCATGGCGTCGTCCGTCTGCAATGTTCTTGGGTTGGTTTAATCTTGTATTCTATTCAGTGTTGCCGGAATAGTAATTCATTTCACAGGGATAAAACTAATCAAAATTTTAGATATTACGCAAACAAAATTTTTTGTAATTTTATTTACGGCGCTCTATTCCTAAATACATATGTATGTACATAAGTATGTACATTACTTGCATGTATATAAATAAATCACCATAGCAGTAACTTCTGACAAATAACAAGCAAATTGCTCAATGATTACTGAAAATTACATTCAACTTTGAAGGGAGTTCCAAAACTCTCTTTTTGCATTGTCTAGTGAGAAAAAAACTTCTTGCTTACATGGAACAGAATAAAACTCGTCCCTTGCACCATAGCCAGCCTAATGTGTAACTTTTGTTTTTGCTTTGTGTAGTTGTCGTACTTTCCGTTGCCAAGTAGTGCTGCTATACATATGTATATGGTTTAAGTAAAATATTTTTTCTTTTGCAAAAATTTACTATGTATGTGCCTATCCAACAAAATAACGAAAATACATAACTGTAAATGACGCACTTGCTTTATTAAGTCCTAATTTACACTCAGCAAGTCTTATTGCTAAGCTGACAATTTTTTTTTTAGGAAAGAGAGACGAGGGGAAAAGAAACTTATATGTTCCCCTCGTATCTCTCTCCGACAAACTAACCAGCTTAGTGTAAATTAGGACTAAACGTTTTTTAACCTTGCATGTAGCGAGTTTTGAAATCTAATTCTACATATATGTACGTATAAGACAAACAATTATTTAAATACATAAATGCTTCCATACATGTACATATTGCGGGCAATATTATTTTAGTAATAAAAATAAAAAGTTATAACCAGGGACATAACAATTATAGGAGAAATGACAAAAAGGTTATATTTAACCTTAAAATTGATTAATTCAAATAATGCTTACAATAAACGGTTATCGTAAGATATCGTCGTCTTAGAGTGCAAACCTGCTAACTCACTTCAATAAAATTTTACAGGAGAGACAAAATACTGTTAACATTTTCTATACATTGGTTAAGAAATTAACCTAATACGTCAAGTTTTTTCGACATGTAGAGTTTCTAATTAAAACAAATATTTAGGGCAATCGATGCGGTATGTTTTTCTCTATCGAAAGGCATTAAAATGTCATATTTTATTAAGTGTCATTCATGAAATTTTGATGAGCCTGTGGAAGATTTTATGCCATCAGTTAAAGGTTTGCCACACGTTTAGTTCCATACTTAAGTGTTTGACTTTACTAATTCAACGAAACATTTAATTTATTATTTACATGTATTTAATATATCGCATACTAA
Organism: Tachina lurida; assembly: GCA_944452675.1. Taxonomy (NCBI): domain Eukaryota; kingdom Metazoa; phylum Arthropoda; class Insecta; order Diptera; family Tachinidae; genus Tachina; species Tachina lurida. The sequence continues at coordinate 41,000,863 of OX101754.1, forward strand.
ATCATAAAGAGTCACAACTCAAAATTGTAGAAGTGACTTTTCTTTTTTAGAAACCAGTTAATTGAAGAAATCTATAACGACCTCAACAATTTCTTTTGCAATACAGTATTCTTGAAGAATATAAAATATCGTTATGCTTGTTTTTATGTCACATGCTTGCGTCATTTGTACAGTATCAACAGTTGTTTGCAACTACTCAGCATCTGACTCTTTATGATTTAGTGTGCGATATATAAATGACAAACAAAATACTTTTTATATAATTTTTTAATATAACACGAAATGTGTCAAAATATTTATGTATGCAACGTGATTATCAAAAGTGTAAAATATAATATTCTTTCCACTGAATAATTCTAGCAAAATTATATTAAAATTACATATATATTTTGTAATTCAAATATAGTTGTGGAAAAATTTGGTTTGTTCCATGTATAGATAATATCGAAGAGTTCGGCAACACTGATGTTTTGTCGTCGGTTGGCTATTGGTTTGCGGCACGGTATATTCAAAATACATTCTATTTGCAGCAAACCAGAAACCAACCGACGATGTGTTGCTTTATACTCTCAATAATTTTCTCTCTTAGTTACTTTCCTTTCACCGAAAACCAATTTTTTTTAAATTTCACATCTTTGTATGAACATCCATTCATACATGCATGCATACATGCATGCATGAATGGATGTACATATCTTTACAAGGTTTGCTTATGAAGCACTAACACTTTGGCAAAGAACACTAAAATATAATTTATTTGCACATAGATGTACACAACAATTTTAATTTACATGCTATGACCGTGAAGCAGAGTGCATTATAAAGTATTTTACTTGAGTTGAAACATCATTGTGATTCCAATCGCGTAGTGTACATGTAAACATACACAAAGTAGAAAGTTGTCATATCTTACCCTTTGTATAATACATTAAATAATGTACAGTTTATTTTCGTACACTGATTTATTTACTTCACAATTTAAATAAATACGCGTATCCTTAAACACGATGCTACCACTAACTCTTCTTGGAGATCTTCACCCGTCTATATTCAAAAATACCCTGGCTCAACAGATGTCTGGCTACCCCTTTATATAGCACGTAAATAAGACGTCTGGTAACTTCGCAAACCATCTGGTCGTAGTTATTCCCATTGTTTGTCTTTCTCTACAGTGTATGTGAGATTGTGTGTATGCACAACCATGATGAAATAAACAGGTGGCATTACTACGCCAGATGACAGTTTTTTTGTTCTACATTATTTGTCTAATCTTATGTCAAAAGTTTTGTTTATGTTTACATTTTATGTCCACGTTTGTTAATAAGAAAATTTCTGTGGAAAAAGTATATCGGTTCGTGAAAGTTTTATGTGTTTAAAATTAATTGTATTGTGAAAAGAAAATAATAACAAAGTTTATGCTCACGTTTGTTAATAATAGCATATCGTTTCGTGAAAATTTGATGTGTTTTAAATATATTGTTTTATAAAGAGAAAATCATTGTTAAGTGAAAATGCGTTACTGTATTTTATGTCGCAAACAAGCGGTACCCGGGAATGGCACATTTTTTAATGCTCCTAGTGACCCAATAAAAAGAAGCGAATGGGCTAAGTTGTGTAAAAGGGAGTTCAATACAAGTACCCGTATTTGTAGTGATCACTTTTCCAAAAGCGACATTGTCACGTTGGGAAGTCGGTACATGTTGTTACCCAAGGCCATGCCTATATTGCCACAGCAAGAGGAAACAGTGTTCACCAGTACCAAGCTCCCAGACAACTCAGGATACCAAACGAACACTCATACTCAATTGGTGTCAAATGAGACATCGCTACACAATTTGCGATTTTTTTCTTATGAAGAACTGACGACCACTGCAGCTTCAAAATGTCCGGACCCACAATTCAAGGCAAAAGAGTCTCAAACTGAGTAAGTGACACTAAACAATAATCTAAGGTATGTATCCACATATACATACATATGTATGTATTTATGTATAGTAAGATTATGGACGTCTGAATATAGAATTTTTTAAACTTTGGTAAGATATATTTTATAGTCTTCAACTTTTACAAATTGTCCAGGGAAAAGAATTCCAAACATAGCAACTGATATTGAATAATAATATTATGTATGTATATATATATATGAATTTAGGTATTCAAGGACTTGACAATCGTCTAACAACAGCATGTTTTTAAAATTTTATTTGGTAAGTTATAATTAACTGGTAAGTTATATTTTAAAGTCCCTCAATTTTTGATACGGTGATGAAGGAATACAAAGAAAAAATTCGACAATTGGAGGCGGAAAATAAAGATTTGAAGTGCCAGCTTCTTCAAGCCAATTTGGCTATAAATTCGATGAAGAAGATTTTTACGGATGGGCAAATTCGGTCTTTAATGTCACCAGGAAATATTAAATGGAGGTGGAATGATATTTCTAGCGCCGTTTGTTTGCACGCATCTGGGCCGAGGGCATATAACCATCTTTACAAGAAGGGGTTTCCTCTGCCTCATGTCACAACATTACAGCGTTGGTGTCGCAATGTTGATGTATCGCAAGGCATATTGAAAAAGACAATAAAATTCATGGCAAAAGACATAGATATGTCTTTGCAGCAAAAGCTTTGCGTGTTGGCATTCGACGAAATGAAGGTTGAGGAAACCTATGAATATGACTCGCTGGAAGATGTCGCCAGGAAACCAGCTAAATATGTTCAAGTTGTAATGGCGCGTGGCTTGAAGGAATCATGGAAGCATCCTATATTTTATGACTTTGATTGCCAAATGAATGGAAAAATATTGAAAGAAATAATTGAAAGACTACACTGTTCTGGTTATCCTGTAGTTGCGATCGTATGTGATATGGGTCCGACTAATTGTAAGTTATGGAGAGAGATGGGCGTGACACCAGGTAAGTTAAAAATTTAGATATTGCACATTTTTTACAGACGGACTACTTTCAAAATCGGTAATATTGAGATTAATTTGATTTAACTACGCTGGACTTAATTTCGCTTAATTTAATTAATTAATACTATATATAAAAGTTAATAAGATCGTAAATAATTATTGGAAATCAACATAAGCTTTATTAATCGTTTGTAAGTAAAGTTTTTGTTTTGCGACCTAAATATCAATTCCAAACACAAGACTATTTTAGGTATTATTTCAACTTTTACGGGCATATTCATAAAAATAATTTCGTTTTGTAAACTAGAACTATTTTTTATGCATAAGGCCTTCGATATTTTTTGGAAAATAACACCATTTTATTTCATATATTTCTGAAGAAAAGCCTTGGTTTTCCAACCCTACAAACTTGGAGGAAAAAGTGTTTGTTTTTATGGACGCGCCCCACCTTCTGAAATTAATTCGCAATCATTTTTTGGATACCGGATTAATTTATGAAGAAAATCTGCTGAGTACACGTCCTATATGGGAATTAATAAGACATACGTCAAAGTCCGACATGTCTATATCTTACAAATTGGGCGAAGATCACCTTACTGTTAAAGGTCCTGGTAAGTAAAGACTATCTTTATTTATATACATACTAAATAAAATAAAAATTTCACAATATGTGTATACAATTAAAGGAAGACAAAAGGTCAAATTAGCAGCTCAACTTTTTTCGAATACCACAGCAAAAGCACTCACATGGTGTCACTCATGTGGCATGGATATTTGTCAAGCTCCAAAAACTGCCGAATTTGTCGGGCTAGTGAACGACTGGTTCGACGTACTAAATTCAAAGATGAATACGTTTAATTACCCTGGCAAGGTACTTCCTGATTTTATTAATATATACATACATACGTATTCCATAAACAAAATGTCAAATACTTGTTTTTATCCCATAAGGAACCCTTTGGACGAAAATATAAAGAGCAAACTGACATACTAAGCCGCATGACAAACTTTATGTCTAAAAACATAGTACCCGGAAAAAAATCTACACAGCATTTTCAAAAAGGCATTATAACCACAAATAATGCACTGGATATGCTTCACAAATATGTAGCAAAGTATGGGATACGCTATTTGGTGACCAGTCGTCTAAACCAGGATGTGCTGGAGCACTTGTTTGGTGCAATACGGAGTAAAGGAGGGTTACATGACCATCCTTCTCCAATGCAATTTAAATATAGGCTCAGAAAATATATTTTAGGTAAGTTTGACAACGATTGATATAATAATAATGTATATCGTATAGCTTTTGCCCTCTTATATTTTACATTTCAAATTCAGCAAGAAATACTGAGTATTTAAAAGGGCATGGGAACGTTGAAAATGACGAAACTGCCTGGTTAAATACTAGTGATGTCAACATGTCTTTTGCTGATCATTCCCGTATTTTCTCTGAAGCTCTCGATGAAGACATCATATCTGAAGATGCCTTGCGTGAAAGCGAGATCGTAGAAGACATCATATATGAAGATGGCTTCCGTGAAAGCGGGTTTGTAGAAGAAGACTTGGAAGAGCAAGACATATTGAACGGTTTGGGCGGTTGTAATATTCGTGACATTGGTATACTACAAAAGGATGCTTTGGAATATATAGCTGGCTATATAATTCGGAAGCTTAAACTAGTAGGATACGAATGTCACGAAGATGAAGCTTCCCATACCTACGTAGACCACGTATCGAAAGGGTTCCTAAAAAAGCCAGCAAAAATATTTGTTGAGAAAATCACGGAGCTCGAGGCCATATTTTATAAAGAGAACGGGTCCAACATATCCCACTCTTTCAATATACATAAAAGATTGGTCGAGAAAAGCTCGAGAATTGATTTGCCTTTGGACGTTAAAAAGTTTTTTTTTAAATGTCGAATTTATTTCCGCATAAAGGATTTAAATAAACGACTGAAACTGCAAAAGTGTAAGCAGCGTATTTTGGGAAATAAGAAGCTACTAAAAGTTAAATTATAAAGTGGTAAGTATCCAAAAAAAATTGTTTTTGATAAAAACTATAAATTTTTTTAAATATTGTTTTAGCCTTAAAATATTTTTAAACCATCCCTCCTTGAGTCAACAGGTAAGCCAAAGGAAAAGAAAACCATTGAAGGAAAACTTACAGCTTTAACTATTTTTTTTACTTATTTCAAACATTTATTGTGTTTTTAATTTACATTTGAAGTTTTTTTATTTTTATTAAAACTAGGATCGGCTGGTGGTCTTAATTAGACCACTTTGCTTTATTTATAATAAACATGCATGTTCATGTGTGTGTGTATGACACAAGAACAAAACAAATTTGTTTTTATAGCAATTTTAAAACGCCTTTTTTATCACTTTTAGGTTTTATTACTTTTATGTTTGAAAAATATTTGTATTGTACACAAAAATACCTCTTAAACAATATATGTTTCGCCAATATTGGGGGACGGTAAGATACTTAAAAGTGTACGACAAAAAATGTGTGAGATATTTATATGTACATATATATAAGATCTCAATTTTTGAAGAAATAAAAAATGAAAAATACATTATGTCTGCAATAAAACAAAAAAAAGTATTTGCACATATCGCTCATTTACTCAAAGAATTTACATACAACTTAATGGAGAAAGAAATTTCATTTTTCTCTCAAGAGCTGAGTAAATAAAATATTTGTATGCTATTTTTACACAACATAAATAACGATCTGAGGATTAATTAAAAAAATCCATTTTTATTGAGTTATGACGTTCTTTTAGTAAATGGGCGATTTGTACATATTATATTATTTCAGTTGAAAACCACTTTATTAAAAACTAAAAATGAATTTGTTATCATTTGTCAATGCCTTACAGGATTACCTTGGGAGGTATAAAATTTGCAAAAGTTAATGTATCAGTTAAAAAGTTAATGTATCATGTAAAGGTAATGTATCATTGGTCTCAAGTAGAAAGGACCTAACTCAAATAATTCTAACTTTACAGTAGAAAGTAAACACATATGTATTAGAAAGTGCATATTTTTTTAAATCGTACCTGATTTGTACACTATTACAATAAATTTTTGTGACGGAAATTTTTGCGAAATTCGTTGGAATTACTGAAAAAGTAAGTTTCGTAAAAAATACGAGTTAGGGCCTTTCTGCATGAGACCATCGGTAAGATCATATATAATACTATCACTTACTTCCACTTAACATTTTCACATTCAAAATTCAGTTTTTTTAAATCTCAAACAAAAAATAAATTTCGCTTTGTTACCAATTTTATGATGAAGATTAAACTGCATTCTTCTTTTTATACCTGCGCTTAAATCCCCATTATTTGAAATATGTATATTTTTTATTTGTTTTCGTTGGCAAGATATTTGCATGAATGCTAAAATCAACTTCTTGCTGCTTTAATGCTAATTTGTTTGTTTCATCGAAATTTCACAAAAACCTTAACCATTTTTTAAATATGCATTTTAGATTAACTATGAGTAATAGAAGGCAGGCTTGGCTCTTTGTTGCAATTGGTCAGTCATTGAGTTATGTTTTTGTTTTTTTTTAAGATTTTTAGGGTTACATTTTTTGTCATTTTATATTTTGTTGGCGTTTTAATTGTTGGTGTTCTCACGAATCGTAGTTTCCCAGTCCAGAGTATTTGAGTACTTTGGAATATATCAAAACTTTTGAAAACAAAATCTTCCGACAGAGGTACATTAACACGAACATCAAACATATCTCCAAGGGTTTGGCGGACGTTCGGTGTTATAAGAAATTCGCGCTCAAAATAAACCTTACGTGTGAAAATGTCAATATTACAATAATTTAACAATTTAATGATTTTATGGATAAACTCGGGATTAGAGTGAAAGCAGCCAAAGAGTATTTAATGATTTATACGTAACCAATCGAATAGAATCTTCAATGCCCTTATAGTAGGTTCGTTCTGTGCAAAGTCCACAATAATATTTGGATTGATCTTTGTATATTTATTGCGGTAAACCATTTTTTTGGTTGGCTCTTCGTTGAACGGTTTGAAATCTTCATTTGATTTTCGCATATTTGTTTGTTGTACCTTTTTGGGAAGATTCTTTGTCACAACTCGTAAAATTTAAAACTGCATTATTTGTGTGCAGCTGAAGAATTTCAAAACTTTTCAATAGTTCTTCCGTATCATTTTCTTGAGAATTGCAATTCGGGACTTGAGTTTGCAATAGTTTTTCTTGGTCTTCGGGATATATAATGTTCTCTTCTTCAATAACGATATCCATTGTCAGAGAAGTTTGGCCCAGCAGTGCACAAATTAGACTCAACACTTTCCTTTGAGCCATGATGTGACGACTTGCGCAAATTGTTATGCTTATGTTTGCTTTCAACATGCAGGTTACGTCCTTGATCTATTTCCCCTGGTTCCGCTACTTCAATGTCACTACATTTCTACATTTTTTCTAAACATCTCTTCTAGGATGGCTGCTCTCCAGGTTTGACCACAATACTTGCATAAGGCCATGGCATTATCAATGTGCCCTTTAGGTATTTCATGAAATACACAACGCGATTAACGAATAGTATCCTCTTCATTTAATGAATTGTATTATTATTTATTAATTTTTAGGAAATTTTATTTCATCAAACATTATTTCACCACCACTACAACGCGTCACTTTGGTTTTTGCTTATATTAATTTATGACATAAGCAAAGACATTACCCAAACAAAAATTCCTTTTGTTGTTGTAATCGTACATTTGTTGCCCTAGTAATGCCACCTGTTTATTTCATCATGTGCACAACTCTATTATGAATGGCAAAGTGACATTTACTACGTTTATACGCGCACTATTTGCAAATAAAATTATTTGCAAATAAATTAACTCACTGTTTATACGGCATAGCAAAAGTACACAAACTTGGTAGCACTTCTATAGAAAGCTTACTTATGTTGACAAAAAAATAGTGTAAATGCATAAAATATCAAATAATTATTTGTTTTAATAGTTATTATTTGCTTCTATCAATGTTTTTTGTTGCAATATTTGTCCATTTATTGTTTTTCTTATCAAACTCTTGTAAGCGTGGCAACCTTAGGCATTTTATTTGCAAATAGTGCGTTAATCGTGAATAGCTTTCTGAATTAGTAAGTAGCAATAAAAACAATAATATGGCAACAATTTACTGTTTTATTTGCAAATAAGCCCTCCGTATAAACGTAGTAATTGAATAATACACACATAATGATACAGACATTATAACAAGATAGTTGTGCTAACAAGATTATTAAGATTCATTAATTAACAACTAACGTTGTAATTTTATTTTGTTGCTATCCACTCTGTCATTCAAAATTCTTGAATAATCTTGTAAGCTCTCGTCACTATTTGCGGAAGTCTCCGGAAAGTTCCGTTTCCGTCATTTTGAATTTCTATTTGCGATGATTTTGACAATCGGCCGTGTTGTAGTTTATGGGAACACAGAAATTTTGTTCTAAGACTTTAGAGGCTCATAACTGGGAAAATAGAGGTCAGCTCTTAATAGGATAAGAAATTTTAGATTATTTTAGCAATTAAATTGATCGCATATGTTGGAATATATCATTTAGAATCACAATTTTGTACTAAAACTTCAGAGGCCTAGAGTATGTCGAATAGTGGCTCCACTTAGTAAACGTTAATTAACCAGTGAAAAAGAAAAAATAATTTCTAAAAAAATTCTAGTTAGCCTCGTGATAGGAAATTGAAAAATAAGAAACGCATATTTATATATATATAGCTTTTCCACGCTGGGAAGGTAGCTGTCCTTCAAAATATCAATGTACATGGCCTTATTCATAGTTCCTTCAATAAACCTTAGACATCAAACACCACCTGCCGCCATCCACAACAGTGGGCCAAGTACTGATCCTTGAGGAACGCCGCCAATGACCTTGCGTCTCCTAGTACCCTTATCAGTATCATAAACTAACTCTCTATTTCAGAAATAGTCCTGTATAATTGCTAGTAGATATCCTGGAATGTCTACTCTGGCTAGGGCATCAACAATACGTTCCCAGTTTGCCGTGTTAAAACAGTTCTTCACGTCTTGAGTTACAACTACACAATACTCCTTTCTTCCATTTCTCCACCTCCTGGATAGCCTGAGCAGCAGTTTCTACTACAACTTTGACAGCATCTACTGTTGATCTTGCTTTCCTAAAGCCAAATTGGTTATCTGATAGACCACAGTTAGCTTCAACACAATTTTCCAATCTTCTACAAATTATGCTTTCAAGCATTTTCCCAGTTGTATCTATCATACACAACGGACGATAAGAGGAGGGCTCATCTAGCGGCTTATTATCCTTGGGTAACAATACTAATATATATGTGGGATATATAGCAGAACAACGTAGCAAGACTGGCAGATTGGAATTCGGAATTACGGACAGATAAAGAGTACAAATGAAATTAAAAAATTTATGATACAGTTGGTAATTAAAAGTTGGCAAGTAAAGTCGATCATTAAGTTGTTAAAGTAGCATAAGTTGTAAAGTTGTCCCGTTTTTTCTATATTGATAAATTGTAGATCAGAAAGTGTTAAAACAATTAATTCGGACGGACATTAAATTTACTATCAATAATTTTCTATCAACTACATAATTAACTAATTTAAAAAAACTAAATTGAATTTTGAATATAATAAATAAAAGGAATTTCTTCGTTTCTTCGGTACAGAAATTTCCTGAAAAAAGTAAACAAAAAAGGACATTTTAAAAATAGTATATTTTTAGAAAAGTACATTTTCTGAAAAGTACTTGAATACTTATTGTAAGTTCAATTTAAAATTGAAGATTCAATAAAATCAAAAACGTTATAAAAAAACATAAGATAGTTAAACATATATTTACCGGTATTTCGCTCCCAGCTGGCACAACATCTTCGTTGGCATCATCAGCTGACACTCCTGAGCATGATGCCTCGAAAAGATCCTGCAAAAAAATATATGTTATTTTTTATATGTATGGATGCTGTTATGATATTGAAAATATAATTTTGCTGTGATGTCAATCCTACTAACCCTTAAGTAATTAATATGAATTATAAGTAACCTTTGTAAATATTGTGGGTACGTTCCTAAATGCTGCAAATTTATGCATCAATGCGGCAGTTCTGCCAGGTTTTACTGCGTATGCGTGATTATCTCCTGCACATGCTTTGCAACTGCTCAACATCTGTGCTCAGTTGATATTTTTGAACAAACTGCAAAAAAATTTTAAATTGGCGGGTAATTTTATTTAAGAAAATAGTGATAATTTTCTTTTAAATTATAGTAAGCAAAAAATTTAAAAGAAAATCAAAGCGACAATTTCTTATGAGAACAGCACTGGCCTTAAAAAAAATACAACTAAAATAAAAAAACTCCTTTGAAATAATAAAAAACTACCAAGATATGTGTTTCAAAGTTATTTTCGAGTTTATCAATATCTTTTTTGGTAAGATTCGAAACATGTAATTTAAACATCAAAATTCATAGATATATTCAACTTATTGTTCCACTGCAACTTCTTGCATCTGAAAATAATTTACTGCGCCATTTGCACAGATTTGCGGCAGGTATGCCGATTAAATGCATTAAAAAACGTTTGACTCTAAACAGTGCTGCCAAGTTATGCATTTTTGAACGTTAGATGTTCGTGATGCTGCAGACGTGCACTATAAATGCTTTTACGAACGTACCCTGTTATTGTATATAAAATTTTGTTATACACTTAGTCGCAAAACTCTACATACGACTTAATATTTTAAAAAAATTGTACTTTTTAAGGGAAAATCATTAATTTTGTCAACTTTTTTTATTTTAAAGTAGAAGTAATTTAAATTAAATAAAAATACCACATTTGATTTCACTAAACAATATTAAACAAGCAAAAATAATAAAATTGAATATTTTATCCGATTGCAAAAGTGTACATACGATGTATTGTTGAGTATATTGTGTAAAATTTTTTTAAAATTTTAAGCCTTTTAGGTACCGAAGAAACCTGACCTTTAGTTGTTTTCGCCAATAAATTTTCCCATTTTCCCTTTAAAATTTTAATTATTTGAGATAAGAGACTGTGGCCACTATTTTTACGCCTCTACTGCAAGGAAGCCCATAAATAATCGATCAGATTTAAATCTGGGGACTGTGGAAGATGTGGAAACTTCGGTTTTACTTTATAAAGAAGCCATTCCTTAACTAGCCTTAAGTTATTCTTGGGGTCATTATCATGCATAAATATATATTTATCTTTAAGGCGCAATTTGTTCACATTCTGTAAAAAAATATATTTTTAAATATCTAAATTACCACGACGATCCATAATTACATCAAAAGATTTTAATTTTCCAACCCCATCAGTACTTATGCACTCCAACACTATTACAGAGTCCCAACCATGTTTGACAGCACTGCATACGTTTTATTATCCAAGTCAATATTACATTTTATCCATGTTTTTGGTCGTCCATCGTTTCGAAATAGGTTGAATTTACGCTCATCCGTAAAAATAACTCTTTCCCAAAACTTAGATTTGTTAAGTTGGACTTGTTTGTACTCCAGATCATATGTATATCGTTTAGTTTTGTTTATATGACCTATGTATGGTATTTTTCTGGCTATACACGTCTATAATCCAACTTTATTTAAGTAATGGCGAAATTATTATATTAGCATCTACAAGAATTTCATAATTATTTTCAAGGCCCTCTTTCAGTTTTGTGCTACTTCCGTTTGTATTTTTCGCAATTTCTCTCACAATTTTGCGCCTTAGTTTTTCATCAAGCCTTGCTATTCGTCCCAATCGTGGAAAACTTTGATTCTTTTGTAATTTTAATAATAGCTATGATTGTAAATTTACAAAAATTTAAGGTTCGTCCGGTTTTTCTCATTTAATTCCCTTCATTTGAAAGATTGATGACGAATTTTCGAACGTTGGTTGATATTTTCTTATTTTTCCCCATTTTTTCCAACTACTGCTAATAATCAAAGCAAAATTTAAGCAAAATCTAACACATATTGTTAAAACTAGACTAAATGAACACAAAATTATAAAATAAAACGTGCTACTATATCTGTAGTTAATAAAATACAAACGCGTATGTACACTTTTGCGACGTTGGCTAAGAGTCATTTTTCAGTCATTTTTACTTTACCAAAAAAGTAACAGTGATTTTTTGTGTTTTTTTATCTCGAAGTTATAAAGTGGGTCCAATATAATACTCAAGATTCAATATTTTCAAAAATTAAACATTAAATAAAAATTAGGAATAAAAGATACGAAATAGCTAAAATCGTATGTAGAGTTTTGCGACTAAGTGTATATACTTTTCTTTTTATTTCATTAATAAATGTAGTAATCTTAATTAAATAACATGGTGTCAGGTTGAAAATTAAAAAAAAAAATTTATATAAAGCAATTGAAAAATTAATAAAAATTTAAAAAACAAACCTAAAAATAAATAAAACCAAAAGACTTTATTACAAATAAAAAGTTTGGTAATAAAATTACAATCTTCAGTTGAGGTAAAAAAAATAAAAGAAAAACAAAATGGCACTGTCTGAAGATAATAGGAAGGAACTTAAAGAATTAAGTTCTTCAACAGGCACAATGACGCCTTTCAACACAAAAGCATTTAACATAGCGGTAGAGTGGAAGAATTGGAGCAAACAGTTTCAAATATTTTTGTTGGCTTCCAATCTGGATGGACAGCCAGACAAGAGGAAAGTTGCCCTTTTGTTGCATCACATGGGTCCTACAACTCTACAAATATTCAACTCATTTAATGAGAGCATTGATACAGTTAAGTATGAGGACCTACTGAAAAGGTTTGATGCGCACTTCATACCGAAGGTTAATGTTGCCATGGAAAGGCATGTATTTTTTACGAGACATCAAACAGCGGATGAAATCATAGTACAGTATGCAACAGTTTTACAAAATCTGAGCAACACCTGTCAATTCGATACCTTGCGAGAGAGTCTTATCAAAGACATATTTATATGTGGGCTATCGGATAGTTATAAAAATATAAAGGAACGATTGTTGAGTGAGGGGGACATCAATTTGAAAAAAAGCCATTGAGATTGCCCAAACAATTGAGATGGCAAAAGAAAGTTTATCTAGCATTCAAAATGGTGGTCAAAAAGAGCCAGTTATAGCGGCGTTACAACATTTCAAAAATAAAAAACAAACCTATCATCAACAAAAGCAAAAACAGCAATTTACAGTTGACTGTAAGAAGTGTGGTCAGAGACATAGAACAAAATGTCCCGCAGAAGGAGCAAAATGTAATGCATGTGGTAAATTAAACCACTATGCAAAAATGTGTTTTACAAAATCATACGAGAAAAAGAATAACAACATCAAAAAATTCGTAAAAGTAGTTGACGAAAATGAAGAAGATACCCTGTTTATTGGTACTGTAAGTGAAATGCGTAGTAAGCATAATATATGGAACATTGCAGTAGAAGTAAAAGGAAGACGAATGATCTGTCAAGTAGACTCTGGAGCTCAAATTAACCTCATGTCGATAAGTACTTTTGAAACTTTAGGTATTAGTAACGTAGATTATAATATTTCAAGTAGCGTAGTCACATTTAGTGGTGAGAAATTACCAGTAGTTGGAAAAATCCTTATAAAATTACTTTATGAAAATGTATTTTATTCTACAATTTTTTACATTATTAACATGACATGTAATAACATTATCGGTTTGGAATTAGCGTCGGAAATGAATTTAATCAAATCGGTAAACAAAGTAAATTGTGATAAAATTTTGGATAAATATCAGGATATGTTTCATGGGTTAGGTGAATTAAAAGAGGAATGTCATTTACAAGTTAGGGAAGATTGTCAGCCTGTAATCGATCCACCTCGTCGTGTACCATTCAGTCTTCATGAACTTTTAAAACAAGAACTAGAGAGGATGGTAAAGCTTAACGTCATAGTTGAAGTGAAGGAACCCACGGATTGGGTGAATTCAATTGTACTTGTGAAAAAAGCTAATGGTAATTTAAGATTGTGTTTAGATCCGCGAAATTTAAATAAAGCGATTTTAAGACCAAGATATGATTTTCCTACAATTGACGACTAGCGATCAACAGAAAACGAAGTCGTTTTCTTACAATTTAGGTCTAACCTCTCAACTGTTCCTCTAGTATACAATATAACTTTGTATGTCAGCATTTCTGTCTACTCTTTGTGAGCGTTATGGATAATTAAATTTTAAACTTTTTATTCTTCAAATTGTGTTACTTCATACTGATAATATCTTTAAGTACATTAATAAGGTACGATTATATGTTTATTTTATGAAGGGTGAGCGCCTATGGCTTTTATTTGATGTTCTGGATGAAGTGATTTTTTTTTCTCATTTTATTAAAGTTTAGCATATTGCGTATATATTTCTAATATATTTAAGTGAGCTTTTTGTACCTGTCAGACAGAGTGTACGTATCAGTAGGTCAGACAGTCTCTCTTTTAATTAATTTTTTTTCTAATGTGTCACTACTATTTTTTCAGATTTTTCTACTTGAAATACGGAATATTTGTGTAATTTTTAAATGTATTAATATATACATACATATAGGTAAATATATGTATGTATGTATGTGGAAATTAGTTCATATACAAATAAATACATGTTTAATAATAAACTTTTCTAGAAAATCGATCTAAAATAACACATTTACCTCCATCATCAATTCACCGTCAGTGTTTTCATAAAGTGTTATTTCATTTCTCACTTAGAAAAGGTCCTCATCACCATCAATCATACCTGTATACAATTCATTCATGAGTTGAGTTGATACAGATACAATTGATGTCTACAAATTAATGATTAGAAAATAGCTTTCTCATCACCTTCTAACAAGTTTAATATTTTGCTAGCATGCATGCTTTAGCATGCTTCTATCGATAGTGACGCGAGAGTCCGACATTTAGTGGTGTTTTAATTAAAAATCTATACTATTAGAATTGCGAATTCACTCTTTTGAATTTTTAACAAAGTCAATACATATGTATGTATTTGATTTGCCACAAAGTCTTAACATTTCTTTGCTTATAAAAGTATGACGTGAGGAATTTTTTTTTTGAAATTATACATGCTTAGGCATGCTTCCAATATTTTTTTCGGTAAATTTATTTCATATCCATACAGATAAAGATATAAAGTAAGATCTGTCTATATTACATTTTACAATTTATGCATGCTTTAGCATGATTCTAGTTGAAGTTTGTATTTATTTAGTAATTTTGTTTGATACATTCTTAAAGATTGGATATCAAAGTCTAATTTCCTTACTTTATCTAGAAATGAACAGAGTGAATATCTATTATATTAACCCCATATTCACAATTTAAAATTTTGTGTGCTTTCGAAATAAAAAATGTACACCTTTACTATAAAAATTTATAATATGATGTGTTGTTGAATATTTTGAACGCTTAAGTTTTCACAATATTTCATACAGACCAACAAGTTTAGAGAATTCCACTACATTAAGCTAATTATCTTCCCTGAGACTTAACATTCCTAATCAATCAATCCTTCAAAAAAACCAATACAAACTAGATTTTTCCTTTCTAATTTTATTTATATATTCATTAAATTTCATCATTTTGTACATCTTCAAATTACTGTATACTGTATTTTGCACCTTTTTCTCATTCGTAGAGTTAACTTTAATCACAAATATTTTAATGATGAGATGAACTTTTCTATTTCATGTACTAAATAAATCCTTATATATCTATAACAATCTACTTATATGAACCATTAATTCTAAATTCTTAACACATAATTCCTCTTAATGATCTATTAAATCATTATACTATTGATGCTTTCATATTAAGTAATTCTTAATCTTCTATTTATGCATGAATTTTACAATATCTATTAAAAAATTCTTTACCATCATCTATTTGTAAGTTTCTTGGTACTCGTACCATTTCAAAAATATTTTCCATTGACTAGGTTTTTTCGAGTGCAGTTTCTATTTTCAGCGGCACTGACCATATAAATTTTGAGAATGTGTATATTACAGTCTACAAAATTCAATCATTTCTATTTTCTGTTGAATAGTTACCCACTTCACCTAAATCAGCTTCATAAAATATCATATATTCCATTCATTACATCACTACAATTCACAAACAATTTTCGAAATTTATTCTGGAGTTCGTTTACATATTTTTTTTTGAAGACATTGATTTGTTTTACAGTTTTTTGGAGAGTGTTGTGATCTACTTGATGTATTTTCAGCTATTTATACTAAAATGTAGTTAATTTTTCAGTCTATAAATTTTATCGCTCAGCTATTCAATTTGTTTGTCAAAAAGATGATTTAATTTTATTTCACACTCCACTCCATCAATTTGCATTTGAATATATCCTTGAATTATATTAATGCCTTAAGCTTTATTATTAATTCATCCTTTAGTTTCTAGATTTGAGTTTCCAGAAACAATTTACTGATAACATTATTCTCCGTCAGTGAATGATGATGATTCTCTATGTATGCATTGGTAGAAATTATATATTTTATTTAGTTTTCAAAATCAAATTTGTCATAGTATTTTCACGTTTTATCAATCACTAAGGAAAATAAACCCACTTTTAAGCCCCATATTTGACCATCAACTTGTATTTTATCTTTATTCAGTTTTAGATTTCTATCACCAAATTTCCATTTATTATTGAAATCTTTAGGTGAGCCATATTTTGTATCTAATTCATTTCTTCCTTCCAAGACTAATAAGTCAATATAAGTGTCTTCGGAATTGGAAGTCTGTGAGTAAAAATCACCTTCATAATCGTCACCACCATTTTCAGTATTAACATCATTAAATAAGATGGTATTATCAAATATTGTTCCTTATGCTAGGTTCTTTGGTGTACTTTTCCCTATCTTGACTGATGGTTTTTCAGGCCTTAAACTTGTATTATTTTCAACTTCTGTCTTCATTTTATTTTCTTCTTTAACGGGAATTCTTTTAATTTTTTTAGAACTATTTATGAATTCTTTGAGTGGTTCTGTTATAGGTTTAAATGTATCTCTTAGTTGTTCACGTGTATCTATTTCACCAGTTTTTATACTACAAAGCTTTTTCTTCAAGACATTTCTCGTCAACACCAACTGTTTTAAAATTTGCTCATCCATGTTTAATAAATAA
The DNA here is from genome assembly GCA_944452675.1 of Tachina lurida. NCBI lineage: Eukaryota > Metazoa > Arthropoda > Insecta > Diptera > Tachinidae > Tachina > Tachina lurida. The sequence continues at coordinate 41,017,978 of OX101754.1, forward strand.
AACGTATCAGCTATTAGATCAGGTATCATCTATTACATCAGGTATCATCTATTACATCAGGTATCAGCTATGAAATCAGCTTATCAGGTATCAGCTATGAAATCAGCTTATCAGGAGGTGGTCTGGTTTTCAGATCAGCTTATCAACAGCTGGTCTGGTTTTCAGATCAGCTTATCAACAGCTGGTCTGGTTTTCAAATCAGCTTATCAGGACCTGGTCTGGTTTTCAGATCAGCTTATCAGGAGCTGGTCTGGTTTTCAGATCAGCTTATCAGGAGCTGGTCTGGTTTTCAGATCAGGTTATCAGGACTTGGTCTGGTTTTGAGATCAGCTTATCAGGACCTGGTCTGGTTTTGAGATCAGCTTTTCAGGAGCTGGTCTAGTTTTCAGATCAGCTTTTCAGGACCTGGTCTGGTTTTCAGATCAGCTTGTCAGGACCTGGTCTGGTTTTCAGATCAGATTATCAGGACCTGGTCTGTTTTCAGATCAGCTTATAAGGTAGCTGGTCTGGCTTTCAGATCAGGTTATCTGATTCAGATTGAGTTATCAGTTTACAAGTCATTTATAACATTTATATGAATGAAGTTTCAGGTCAGATGAAATAACTAAAGTCAATCCTTTATGAGCAGTAATTTATATAGTTATGAAATAGTCAAAATATTTTCTAAAACGAACATCATTTAATTTATCATCAAAAATCCATATTTTTCGTTCCAACACTATACAAATTTCTTGAAACTTTTCAAAATTCATATTACTGACAACATAATCCCTATAGACGAGCTTAATATTTTTCTCATCTTGCTTAAACATTATAATAACATTTGCATTGTCTCTTGTTAAATACTTACAGCCGTATTCATAAAAATTTTAAACAGCATTTTGAATGTTGTTTAACCAAAATTCACTAAAATTGTATTCATAATAGAATTTTAGCTTAAAAAACGTTTTTTTAAGCTAATTAAATGCATTAAAAAACGTTTGACTCTAAACAGTGCTGCCAAGTTATGCATTTTTGAACGTTAGATGTTCGTGATGCTGCAGACGTGCACTATAAATGCTTTTACGAACGTACCCTGTTATTGTATATAAAATTTTGTTATACACTTAGTCGCAAAACTCTACATACGACTTAATATTTTAAAAAAATTGTACTTTTTAAGGGAAAATCATTAATTTTGTCAACTTTTTTTATTTTAAAGTAGAAGTAATTTAAATTAAATAAAAATACCACATTTGATTTCACTAAACAATATTAAACAAGCAAAAATAATAAAATTGAATATTTTATCCGATTGCAAAAGTGTACATACGATGTATTGTTGAGTATATTGTGTAAAATTTTTTTAAAATTTTAAGCCTTTTAGGTACCGAAGAAACCTGACCTTTAGTTGTTTTCGCCAATAAATTTTCCCATTTTCCCTTTAAAATTTTAATTATTTGAGATAAGAGACTGTGGCCACTATTTTTACGCCTCTACTGCAAGGAAGCCCATAAATAATCGATCAGATTTAAATCTGGGGACTGTGGAAGATGTGGAAACTTCGGTTTTACTTTATAAAGAAGCCATTCCTTAACTAGCCTTAAGTTATTCTTGGGGTCATTATCATGCATAAATATATATTTATCTTTAAGGCGCAATTTGTTCACATTCTGTAAAAAAATATATTTTTAAATATCTAAATTACCACGACGATCCATAATTACATCAAAAGATTTTAATTTTCCAACCCCATCAGTACTTATGCACTCCAACACTATTACAGAGTCCCAACCATGTTTGACAGCACTGCATACGTTTTATTATCCAAGTCAATATTACATTTTATCCATGTTTTTGGTCGTCCATCGTTTCGAAATAGGTTGAATTTACGCTCATCCGTAAAAATAACTCTTTCCCAAAACTTAGATTTGTTAAGTTGGACTTGTTTGTACTCCAGATCATATGTATATCGTTTAGTTTTGTTTATATGACCTATGTATGGTATTTTTCTGGCTATACACGTCTATAATCCAACTTTATTTAAGTAATGGCGAAATTATTATATTAGCATCTACAAGAATTTCATAATTATTTTCAAGGCCCTCTTTCAGTTTTGTGCTACTTCCGTTTGTATTTTTCGCAATTTCTCTCACAATTTTGCGCCTTAGTTTTTCATCAAGCCTTGCTATTCGTCCCAATCGTGGAAAACTTTGATTCTTTTGTAATTTTAATAATAGCTATGATTGTAAATTTACAAAAATTTAAGGTTCGTCCGGTTTTTCTCATTTAATTCCCTTCATTTGAAAGATTGATGACGAATTTTCGAACGTTGGTTGATATTTTCTTATTTTTCCCCATTTTTTCCAACTACTGCTAATAATCAAAGCAAAATTTAAGCAAAATCTAACACATATTGTTAAAACTAGACTAAATGAACACAAAATTATAAAATAAAACGTGCTACTATATCTGTAGTTAATAAAATACAAACGCGTATGTACACTTTTGCGACGTTGGCTAAGAGTCATTTTTCAGTCATTTTTACTTTACCAAAAAAGTAACAGTGATTTTTTGTGTTTTTTTATCTCGAAGTTATAAAGTGGGTCCAATATAATACTCAAGATTCAATATTTTCAAAAATTAAACATTAAATAAAAATTAGGAATAAAAGATACGAAATAGCTAAAATCGTATGTAGAGTTTTGCGACTAAGTGTATATACTTTTCTTTTTATTTCATTAATAAATGTAGTAATCTTAATTAAATAACATGGTGTCAGGTTGAAAATTAAAAAAAAAAATTTATATAAAGCAATTGAAAAATTAATAAAAATTTAAAAAACAAACCTAAAAATAAATAAAACCAAAAGACTTTATTACAAATAAAAAGTTTGGTAATAAAATTACAATCTTCAGTTGAGGTAAAAAAAATAAAAGAAAAACAAAATGGCACTGTCTGAAGATAATAGGAAGGAACTTAAAGAATTAAGTTCTTCAACAGGCACAATGACGCCTTTCAACACAAAAGCATTTAACATAGCGGTAGAGTGGAAGAATTGGAGCAAACAGTTTCAAATATTTTTGTTGGCTTCCAATCTGGATGGACAGCCAGACAAGAGGAAAGTTGCCCTTTTGTTGCATCACATGGGTCCTACAACTCTACAAATATTCAACTCATTTAATGAGAGCATTGATACAGTTAAGTATGAGGACCTACTGAAAAGGTTTGATGCGCACTTCATACCGAAGGTTAATGTTGCCATGGAAAGGCATGTATTTTTTACGAGACATCAAACAGCGGATGAAATCATAGTACAGTATGCAACAGTTTTACAAAATCTGAGCAACACCTGTCAATTCGATACCTTGCGAGAGAGTCTTATCAAAGACATATTTATATGTGGGCTATCGGATAGTTATAAAAATATAAAGGAACGATTGTTGAGTGAGGGGGACATCAATTTGAAAAAAAGCCATTGAGATTGCCCAAACAATTGAGATGGCAAAAGAAAGTTTATCTAGCATTCAAAATGGTGGTCAAAAAGAGCCAGTTATAGCGGCGTTACAACATTTCAAAAATAAAAAACAAACCTATCATCAACAAAAGCAAAAACAGCAATTTACAGTTGACTGTAAGAAGTGTGGTCAGAGACATAGAACAAAATGTCCCGCAGAAGGAGCAAAATGTAATGCATGTGGTAAATTAAACCACTATGCAAAAATGTGTTTTACAAAATCATACGAGAAAAAGAATAACAACATCAAAAAATTCGTAAAAGTAGTTGACGAAAATGAAGAAGATACCCTGTTTATTGGTACTGTAAGTGAAATGCGTAGTAAGCATAATATATGGAACATTGCAGTAGAAGTAAAAGGAAGACGAATGATCTGTCAAGTAGACTCTGGAGCTCAAATTAACCTCATGTCGATAAGTACTTTTGAAACTTTAGGTATTAGTAACGTAGATTATAATATTTCAAGTAGCGTAGTCACATTTAGTGGTGAGAAATTACCAGTAGTTGGAAAAATCCTTATAAAATTACTTTATGAAAATGTATTTTATTCTACAATTTTTTACATTATTAACATGACATGTAATAACATTATCGGTTTGGAATTAGCGTCGGAAATGAATTTAATCAAATCGGTAAACAAAGTAAATTGTGATAAAATTTTGGATAAATATCAGGATATGTTTCATGGGTTAGGTGAATTAAAAGAGGAATGTCATTTACAAGTTAGGGAAGATTGTCAGCCTGTAATCGATCCACCTCGTCGTGTACCATTCAGTCTTCATGAACTTTTAAAACAAGAACTAGAGAGGATGGTAAAGCTTAACGTCATAGTTGAAGTGAAGGAACCCACGGATTGGGTGAATTCAATTGTACTTGTGAAAAAAGCTAATGGTAATTTAAGATTGTGTTTAGATCCGCGAAATTTAAATAAAGCGATTTTAAGACCAAGATATGATTTTCCTACAATTGACGACTAGCGATCAACAGAAAACGAAGTCGTTTTCTTACAATTTAGGTCTAACCTCTCAACTGTTCCTCTAGTATACAATATAACTTTGTATGTCAGCATTTCTGTCTACTCTTTGTGAGCGTTATGGATAATTAAATTTTAAACTTTTTATTCTTCAAATTGTGTTACTTCATACTGATAATATCTTTAAGTACATTAATAAGGTACGATTATATGTTTATTTTATGAAGGGTGAGCGCCTATGGCTTTTATTTGATGTTCTGGATGAAGTGATTTTTTTTTCTCATTTTATTAAAGTTTAGCATATTGCGTATATATTTCTAATATATTTAAGTGAGCTTTTTGTACCTGTCAGACAGAGTGTACGTATCAGTAGGTCAGACAGTCTCTCTTTTAATTAATTTTTTTTCTAATGTGTCACTACTATTTTTTCAGATTTTTCTACTTGAAATACGGAATATTTGTGTAATTTTTAAATGTATTAATATATACATACATATAGGTAAATATATGTATGTATGTATGTGGAAATTAGTTCATATACAAATAAATACATGTTTAATAATAAACTTTTCTAGAAAATCGATCTAAAATAACACATTTACCTCCATCATCAATTCACCGTCAGTGTTTTCATAAAGTGTTATTTCATTTCTCACTTAGAAAAGGTCCTCATCACCATCAATCATACCTGTATACAATTCATTCATGAGTTGAGTTGATACAGATACAATTGATGTCTACAAATTAATGATTAGAAAATAGCTTTCTCATCACCTTCTAACAAGTTTAATATTTTGCTAGCATGCATGCTTTAGCATGCTTCTATCGATAGTGACGCGAGAGTCCGACATTTAGTGGTGTTTTAATTAAAAATCTATACTATTAGAATTGCGAATTCACTCTTTTGAATTTTTAACAAAGTCAATACATATGTATGTATTTGATTTGCCACAAAGTCTTAACATTTCTTTGCTTATAAAAGTATGACGTGAGGAATTTTTTTTTTGAAATTATACATGCTTAGGCATGCTTCCAATATTTTTTTCGGTAAATTTATTTCATATCCATACAGATAAAGATATAAAGTAAGATCTGTCTATATTACATTTTACAATTTATGCATGCTTTAGCATGATTCTAGTTGAAGTTTGTATTTATTTAGTAATTTTGTTTGATACATTCTTAAAGATTGGATATCAAAGTCTAATTTCCTTACTTTATCTAGAAATGAACAGAGTGAATATCTATTATATTAACCCCATATTCACAATTTAAAATTTTGTGTGCTTTCGAAATAAAAAATGTACACCTTTACTATAAAAATTTATAATATGATGTGTTGTTGAATATTTTGAACGCTTAAGTTTTCACAATATTTCATACAGACCAACAAGTTTAGAGAATTCCACTACATTAAGCTAATTATCTTCCCTGAGACTTAACATTCCTAATCAATCAATCCTTCAAAAAAACCAATACAAACTAGATTTTTCCTTTCTAATTTTATTTATATATTCATTAAATTTCATCATTTTGTACATCTTCAAATTACTGTATACTGTATTTTGCACCTTTTTCTCATTCGTAGAGTTAACTTTAATCACAAATATTTTAATGATGAGATGAACTTTTCTATTTCATGTACTAAATAAATCCTTATATATCTATAACAATCTACTTATATGAACCATTAATTCTAAATTCTTAACACATAATTCCTCTTAATGATCTATTAAATCATTATACTATTGATGCTTTCATATTAAGTAATTCTTAATCTTCTATTTATGCATGAATTTTACAATATCTATTAAAAAATTCTTTACCATCATCTATTTGTAAGTTTCTTGGTACTCGTACCATTTCAAAAATATTTTCCATTGACTAGGTTTTTTCGAGTGCAGTTTCTATTTTCAGCGGCACTGACCATATAAATTTTGAGAATGTGTATATTACAGTCTACAAAATTCAATCATTTCTATTTTCTGTTGAATAGTTACCCACTTCACCTAAATCAGCTTCATAAAATATCATATATTCCATTCATTACATCACTACAATTCACAAACAATTTTCGAAATTTATTCTGGAGTTCGTTTACATATTTTTTTTTGAAGACATTGATTTGTTTTACAGTTTTTTGGAGAGTGTTGTGATCTACTTGATGTATTTTCAGCTATTTATACTAAAATGTAGTTAATTTTTCAGTCTATAAATTTTATCGCTCAGCTATTCAATTTGTTTGTCAAAAAGATGATTTAATTTTATTTCACACTCCACTCCATCAATTTGCATTTGAATATATCCTTGAATTATATTAATGCCTTAAGCTTTATTATTAATTCATCCTTTAGTTTCTAGATTTGAGTTTCCAGAAACAATTTACTGATAACATTATTCTCCGTCAGTGAATGATGATGATTCTCTATGTATGCATTGGTAGAAATTATATATTTTATTTAGTTTTCAAAATCAAATTTGTCATAGTATTTTCACGTTTTATCAATCACTAAGGAAAATAAACCCACTTTTAAGCCCCATATTTGACCATCAACTTGTATTTTATCTTTATTCAGTTTTAGATTTCTATCACCAAATTTCCATTTATTATTGAAATCTTTAGGTGAGCCATATTTTGTATCTAATTCATTTCTTCCTTCCAAGACTAATAAGTCAATATAAGTGTCTTCGGAATTGGAAGTCTGTGAGTAAAAATCACCTTCATAATCGTCACCACCATTTTCAGTATTAACATCATTAAATAAGATGGTATTATCAAATATTGTTCCTTATGCTAGGTTCTTTGGTGTACTTTTCCCTATCTTGACTGATGGTTTTTCAGGCCTTAAACTTGTATTATTTTCAACTTTTGTCTTCATTTTATTTTCTTCTTTAATGGGAATTCTTTTAATTTTTTTAGAACTATTTATGAATTCTTTGAGTGGTTCTGTTATAGGTTTAAATGTATCTCTTAGTTGTTCACGTGTATCTATTTCACCAGTTTTTATACTACAAAGCTTTTTCTTCAAGACATTTCTCGTCAACACCAACTGTTTTAAAATTTGCTCATCCATGTTTAATAAATAAAACGTATCAGCTATTAGATCAGGTATCATCTATTACATCAGGTATCATCTATTACATCAGGTATCAGCTATGAAATCAGCTTATCAGGTATCAGCTATGAAATCAGCTTATCAGGAGGTGGTCTGGTTTTCAGATCAGCTTATCAACAGCTGGTCTGGTTTTCAGATCAGCTTATCAACAGCTGGTCTGGTTTTCAAATCAGCTTATCAGGACCTGGTCTGGTTTTCAGATCAGCTTATCAGGAGCTGGTCTGGTTTTCAGATCAGCTTATCAGGAGCTGGTCTGGTTTTCAGATCAGGTTATCAGGACTTGGTCTGGTTTTGAGATCAGCTTATCAGGACCTGGTCTGGTTTTGAGATCAGCTTTTCAGGAGCTGGTCTAGTTTTCAGATCAGCTTTTCAGGACCTGGTCTGGTTTTCAGATCAGCTTGTCAGGACCTGGTCTGGTTTTCAGATCAGATTATCAGGACCTGGTCTGTTTTCAGATCAGCTTATAAGGTAGCTGGTCTGGCTTTCAGATCAGGTTATCTGATTCAGATTGAGTTATCAGTTTACAAGTCATTTATAACATTTATATGAATGAAGTTTCAGGTCAGATGAAATAACTAAAGTCAATCCTTTATGAGCAGTAATTTATATAGTTATGAAATAGTCAAAATATTTTCTAAAACGAACATCATTTAATTTATCATCAAAAATCCATATTTTTCGTTCCAACACTATACAAATTTCTTGAAACTTTTCAAAATTCATATTACTGACAACATAATCCCTATAGACGAGCTTAATATTTTTCTCATCTTGCTTAAACATTATAATAACATTTGCATTGTCTCTTGTTAAATACTTACAGCCGTATTCATAAAAATTTTAAACAGCATTTTGAATGTTGTTTAACCAAAATTCACTAAAATTGTATTCATAATAGAATTTTAGCTTAAAAAACGTTTTTTTATTTAAACCTTGTGTAAATCACCAAATCTTTAAAATTAACTACACCCATACTTAAAATAATTTTGAGTTGACGTCGTTGTAATTTTGCTTCATGTTTATTTGAATTTTTAACTTTACCTATATGTATGTATGTATGCATGTATGTATGTATGTATGTATGTATTTAATGTTAAAAAGAATTATGTTATAAGTTGGGCACAAGTAGAATGAGTCATCATTCTTCTGTCGCCCCATACAAAAATATACACGTACATATGTATGTATATTATTTTGCTTTTCACATGCAGCATCAGCAAATATCATACTTGAAATTCTTTAAGCTTCATTACGAGAAAAAAAATAATTGTATAATATACTATTCTTTTAATTATGAAATCAACTTCTTCAGATATTCATATTTGACTTTTTAAACTTGAGATAGTAGTAGTGAACTGTCACTCCGGCGTAGATTAAAGTTTTAAAGTTTAATTACCCATACCTCCGACAAAGGACCCCCACAAATTAGAAACATTTTATTTTCACGTTTTTCCCGTCCACATTATGAAAAATCAATTTCATGATTTTCCATTGGCATTAGGAAAAATCATGCTCATGATTTTCTCGACGGCATTACAAAAATATGTTCATAATTTTCCCGTCGGCATTACAAAAATATTTATTTCCACTTTTTGCCCGTCAGATTAACATAAATATTTATTTTCACGTTTTTACAATCCACCTTACGAAAAATCATTTTCACATAAAACGAACTTATTGATCCACCCTCGCATGTACTAAAGAAAAACAACAAAACAAAAAAGTTAATGTAAACAAAAAAAAAATTAACGGACTTCTTGAACCACCCTCGTCGGTATCAAATTTCACAAATTTCCAAGAATTTTAAAAATTGGGTAATTAAAATTTTAAAATTTTAATTGGTCCCAGAGTGGCAGTTCACTACTACTTATAAGTTTTCTTTATTCTATGACAAAATTCTCGTAGATGAATATTCGACTCGATATACGCAATACGGGTGATTATGGCTTGTTTAAAATTTTGCAACTTCTCCGTAAATAATATATATATGTACATACTTGTATATTGTTATGCATATGTATGTTGTATGCTGAATTGCGTAGTAGTAAGCATTTACTGTTTCACAATATCGAAAGAAAATTTAGTTTTGTACAATTACATTTAAATCAAAAACCAAATTAAAATTATAAACTCAATCAAAATTAAAATTTTATTTTTGTTTCAAAAGAAAATGTTATGTGTTAGTTACGAACGTAAGATATTTACGGCCTAATTCATAAAAAATATGTCGGTTTTATAAAAGGATTGTTAATAAAATTTCCGTTGAACATTTTGATTATTAAACAGAAATTATTTTTATGAATTAGGCAGTTAATATAAAAATTAAATATTAAATTGATTTTATTTTACATATAAAATAAAAAGTCATTATTTTAAACGCATCGCATTTTTTAATAGTTGAATACACATACATACATACGAATGTAAATGCCATCACCGGCATTACTATTTTCATTTCAACCTTTCTGTATATTGCACTAAAATACTTGAAGTACCACATGAAGTGAACATAATTTTTGAGGTACATACTTCTTTTTGGTAGCCTACATTTTTCTATGTTCATTTTTATCGGTACTTATTTAATCTTCGGCTACTGCTTGTTGGTATTTGCCAAACAAACAATCTCTTCACTTCACTGCTTGTGCTCTGAGAGGGAGAACAAATATGTACTATACTCGACAGCGATTTTCACATATAAACAAAAATGTTACTCGTTGCAGACGTTTAATATTTATTTATCTGGGTATACATATACATACATATGTATGTACATACGTAACTACTGCTTGTAAGTAGTGGTTACGCTTTTTGGGCACATGGCACATAAAGATAAACTCGGCCTAACTTTTCTGATTGAAATATAAAAATAACAAGTAAGAGTGCTATATTCGGCTGTGCCGAATCTTATATACCCTTTACCAACGTACGTACATATTTATAGTATACAGACACATACATACATATTTGTTTTGTGATAAAATTTATCATTTTTTTCTCTAAAGCAATTAATAGTAAGTGAACTTTCAGTATTTTTCGATTAAAAAATTTTATTAAATTATTTTATTTTCGATATTAGCAATAGTTGAATATTTTACTCTACACTCTGTGGTTAAGATATATTTTACATTCATTCTTATTTCAGTCAACATCGACGTCACGTCAATACAATACCAAAAAATGGAGCTTATTTACTCGCTCTCGAGATGTTGAAAAACCGTGCTGCTATTTAATAACTCTAAAATATTCTTAGTATTGCACCTCCATACCAAGTAAACTAACTTGTTTTATATTTTCCCGTATTTAATAATGATTGATGTTGCAAAACTGCTCAGTGTCTTGATTTAAAGTTCCCATTGCAAATGGTATACATCGTGGTATTATGTAAACGTTTTATTCCTACAGGATTTTTTTGAAATTTGTTCAGCAGAAAGGAAAGGTATCAGGAAAATGAAACGGAACATGTCCTTTAATTTATCTTTAGCGATAAATTTTAGTTTTATCTCCAGTTACTAAAAATTAATAGTTATTATGCTGAGAGCACAATAAGCACAAACCTTCGTTTATACTTCAATTATATTAGATATCCATCAAAAAATTAACCATGTATAAAAAATCTTGAGTAAAGATTTTCCTAAAACATGAAATCTGTTTAACTTAAAAAAAATATTTTTGGTTATTTTTCTTACCGAAACTTTTTTTTAAGCTCCAACCCTATAACCATATTTCTGAGTTTCTTAATACTAATTTATTTCTTTATAAAATATAGAATTATTAAAGAAATAATTAGTTTTATATACCAGAAAAAATTTATGTTTTGCAGCTCTAGAGCTATGTCTTTTATTTTTCTAATTTCTATGCCAAACTATTTCATTCTAAGTCATAAAGTGTATAAAACTTATAAACAAAAAGAAAAAACTAACTTGGCCTAGTCACTTTTATAAAAAAAAGAATAAATTTACCAACCCTGGAATCAACCTTTTAGATTTTTCTGATTTAAAAAATTAATAAAGTGTGTTAAGTGAACAAATACAAAAATTATATTAATTTTATACTTTAATATTAAAAAAAATCAAAGTTTCCATCTTTGGAGCTGTAATTTTAATTTTTCAAATTTTATACGCCAAACTTTTCTTTCAGAAGCATAAAATATATTCAATTTATATAGGAAAAAACTTTTTAGAACTATTTAATTTTACATAACACAAAAAGTGTAAGTTTTCGAACCCTGGAATCATAATCTAGGATTTTTCTAATTCCTTATACCAATCTAGTTCTTTAAAAACTACTTAAAATATATTAAGTGAGCAAAGCAAAAAGGAAAAAGAAAAAACTTTGTTTTATTTAGTTACTCTTTTATCAAAAAAAGTTAAAATTTTCCATCTCTGGAGCCTTGGTTTTCATTTTTATAATTTTATAGGCCAATTTTTTCTTTCAGAAGCATAAAATATATTTAATTTATAAAGGAAAAATGAATTATTTAGACGTATTTAATTTTACATAACACAAACAGTGTAAGTTTTCCAACCCTGGAGTCATAATTTTGGATTTTTCTGATTATTGATACCAATCTAGTTCTTTAAAAAATACATAAAGTATGTTAAGTGAACGAAGCAAAAACGAAATAAGAAAAAACTTAGTTTCGTTTAATTCCTTTAATATTAAAAAAATTCAGTAAAGTGAGACTTTGACTCGCGCACGAAGGGTTCTGCACATTTGGTTCTGAGCATTTTTTAATGTGGCTTTTTTTGTTTTTTGAATTTTTTTTCAGTTTAAAAGATATTTTCCGTTTAGTCGCTTTTTTCTCATTTTGGCGATTTTTTTTCTGTTTTTTTTGGGTTTATTTTCATTGAAAGGTTTTTTTCATTTTGGCAATTCTTTTTTCATTTCGGCGACTTTTTTTCATTTTGGCGATTTTTTTCTGGTTTTGGGGCTTTTTTCATTTTGGCGTTTTTTTCCGTTTTTGGGGGTTTATTTTCATTTTGGAGATTTTTTAATTTTGGCGATTTTTTTTCTTTTTCTTGGGGCTTTTTTTCCATTTTGGAGATTTTTTTCATTTTGGCGATATTGTTTCATTATGGCAGTTTTTTCCTATTTTGGGGTTTTTCTCATTTTGGCGATTTTTTTCTGTTTTTTGGGGCTTTTTCATTTTGGAGATATATTTCATTTTGGCGATTTTTCCCTGTTCTTGGGGTTTTTTTGCATTTTGGCGATTTTTTCTGTTTTTTCGTTTTGGCGATTTTTTTTAATTTTGGCGTTATTTTTTCATTTTGGCGGTTTTTTTTCATTTTAGCAATTTTTCCGGTTATTCGCGATTTATTTTAGTCTTAGACATTATTTTTGTAATTTGGTGCTTTTTTCATTTTGGCAATTTTTTTGTTTTTGGCGATGTTTTTCGGTTTGGCGATTTTATAATTTTTTGATTTTTTAGTTTTACCGTTTTTGAAAATTTCAAGAGTTTTGCTCTTACGGTTTCCAAGATACAGCAAGTTGTCAAAATTGCATTAACTGATGGAACACCCTTTAATTTAAATTTTTTGATATTTTAGTGTTAATTTTTGTAGTCTGTATAAAAATACACTAACCTTACAAATTTCAAGTGTATATACATACGTACATACAATTGTATGTATATTATTTGGGATTTTAATATTTTTCGATGCTCGTTTTGGAACACCCTTTAATTTCCAATTCTCATGTATTTGTTGTTGTAGCGGCCAAAGGTCTACACACTGTGTCCAAATTTCAGGTCGCTAACTCTTACGGTTCTCGAGAAAATACCCTGCATAGTTTTAGACATAGTTAATTTTACATAACACAAAAAGTTAAAGTTTTCCAACCCTGGAAACGTCCTTTTATTATTTTTTTATATTTTTTTAATTTAAAATTCCAATTTTAGTCGTACTGAAGTGTAAAATAAATTTATTTATTAAAAAAAATAAAAATTTGTTTTCGGTAGTTACTTTTATATGGCAAAATAAAGTTTAATTTTTCCAGCTCTGCAATCGTCTGCTCGATTTTGCTGAATTTCAATACCAATCTAAGTTGGACCATTTCTGATACATCAGTCTAAGAACGAAGTCTCTAGCTTTTCTGGGAGCTTCGGAAAACCGATTTCACGTACACCAGACGGACGGACGGACAGACGGACATCGCTTATTCGTCTTCGCTATTCATAAGGACCCAGAATATATATATTTTTTTGGTCGCAAATTAAAATTATGGAAATTACACACGGAATGACAAACCTATATATACCCTTTTCCATTTTTGGTAAAGGGTATAAAAATAAGGAGTTGATTTTTAATTCTGCTTGATAAAATAAAATTCAGAAAATTATCACTATTTCCGCTGGAAAGATATAAATTAAGATTTTTAAAATCATTCCACTTAAGAAAAATCTACTTAATAAAATGGTGTCACTGGGCACGAAAACTAAAACCTAAACAAAAATTTTTTTCGGCGGCGCAGCGGAAATATTTTTTGTGATAGCAGAGTTGCACACTTTCACATACCTTCTAAATTTTGATGCCAACACGCCCGGTTTCCTAAATTCCTTGATGGCCAGTCCTTAGTTCTCTTTAATAAAAAAAATATAATTAAGAAAAATATTTACATTTATATGGAATTTGCAAACTTACCTATCAGCTTTGTATTCAAACAGGAAATAAAAGTTGATTGCCCTGCTGCTGTATGTAAGTCCCGGTTCACACACGTTAACTTTTATTTAAGCTGCAGCGTTGTCAACTCGATGCTTTTGGCACCGGTTTTAGTGCTTTTTGAAACTTTCGACACGAAATATTTTGAAGTTAGTGCTCAGTGCTTTTTTAAATTCATTTTTTGTTTTGTGACGATCGCCCTAAACCCTTATCTATTTTTTTCGAGGAAGTCTATCATTTAAAAAGTATAAGCTCTGACGATAAGTGGACAATTTCAAAGAATTCTAATAATATTCTACAAGGCTTGGTGGAAGAAATACTCGGTATGTTACCCTCTAAGTTTAACATTTGAGGCATAATTAATATAAACAGTGTTTTGCCACACGACAAAGAAGACATAATGCAGGTATAGTCCAATACCGAAATTTTGTCTAGTATATACAATAGATAGAGAATGATTTACTTAATGCAATGGAGAAATTTTGAGCAATAAAATCGAGTTTTGAGCAATAAAATCTAATAACGATTCAGTTGACATAAACTCGTTTGAGGTATTATCAAAAATTGCATTTTCATCAAACTTATGTCACTTCCATGTTTAAACACAGAATTTGATCACGTTTTTACCCTATGACTTTATTTAAGATATTGCAAATTCATTCAACATAACAAAAGAAAAAATTTAACAAGGTAATATCGCAAGCATAGAAAGTAAAATAAAAAGCGAAGCTGAAAAATCAGGTACCGAGTTTTCTGTCGAAAATAATTAGTACGTAATTACACTTGGTTAACGCTTTGTATTATATAAAGAAATGGTCTGAAACGATAAAATTGTGTTGTGAATAATATAACCAAAATTTATAATTGTTTTCCCAATGTCGAATATTTTTTGATATTGTTTTTATATGTATAACTTGATAAAATTGCAAATCACTTTTTTTAATTTTTAACTTTGTTATTTATATTGCGTTTGATATAAAAAAAATAACTACTAAGCCCACCACGTTCAAAATCTTATCAGCTCTTAACGTCAGAAAGACACACCGATTACTGCCAATTTGACTAAACTCAAGTGATTCGTTTGTTCGTTGACAAAAAAGATTTAAAAATTTTTTTTATATTAACTCCAAATGCTTCATCAAATTGGTTTTAGAATTGATTCTCATAGAATTTTGTATTGGATGCCTCAAATTTTAAGTTTTAGGGATTGAACTGATTCCTATATTTCTTATGTACATGTGTATGTACATGCATATTTGTTAAAAGAAAATTTTTAATACGAGTATAATAAAAGAACATTAAATTTAGTGATTTTTTACTTAAATTACGTGTTTTTCCTGGTTTCAGTGTTTTTAAATTTAAAAGTTGACAACGCTATTCAGCTGGTAAAAAAAAACAGAAATATTCATATTTGAAAAAAGTAAAACAAGCTTCTACACATCCAGCTTAAGAGCGCTAAAGGCATGCAGATAGTATTGAAGGGCATAGATTCTTATGTTGCCCCCGAAGAAATAAAAGATGCACTCGTCCTCCAGGGGTTCAAGGTAAAAAATGTGTCCAATATAATAAATAGAGAAAAGATTCCCCAACCCCTATTTCGTGTTGAACTAGAACCTAATGATATAAAATTGAAAAAAAATGAGACGCATCCAATTTATAATTTAAAATACCCCTTGTACCGAAAAATCACAGTTGAAGAGCCACATAAGCGTTCAGGTCCTGTACAGTGCCATAATTGCCAAGAATATGGCCATACAAAAACATACTGCAATTTACCCTCTGTTTGTGTTGTGTGCGGCGAATTACAAGGCACCGCTAGCTGCAACAAACCAAAAGATCAAAGTGATAAAAAATGCAGTAATTGTGGAGGTAATCACACCGCTAACTACAGAGGTTGTCGTGTGTACTCTTTGGTAAAGAAGACTATGGTGCAAAAACCTAAATTAGCTCCAGCTCAATCAGCAAACGTTTACTCTGCCACTTTTCAGCAAATGAGCCAACCAGTTACTTCCCGTGTATCGTATGCAGATGCTGCTAAGGCTAGTTCTATTCCGACACAAAATGTTTCACCGCAAAATAATTCTACAAATACAAACTCAAACTTTAATTATAATCGCCTTGAAGCCACTATTGAAAATCTTGTGCAAACTATAAACAATTTTACAACAAATATGACTACCATGATGCAAGAAATGTTGCGAATGCAGAATACTCTGCTTCAAGCAATACTTAATAAGCCATGAACACGTTAACAATATGTTTCTGGAACGCAAACGGCATTCGCCAACATAAAAATGAACTTGGGCACTTCCTCACGGAAAAAAATATTGATATAATGTTAGTATCTGAGACTCATTTGACTTCGAGAAGTCTTTTTAAAATTTTTGGCTACACTATATATGATACAAAGGACCCTAGAGGAAGGGCTTGCGGTGGATCAGCAATTCTAATAAAGTCAAGACTCAAGCACTATGTTCTTGATAACATTTGTGAAGAATACCTACAAGCAACAAATATTGGCATTGGAAGTTTTTGTTCAAATTTCGTTATATCATCAATTTACTCCCCTCCCAGATTTTCAATCACTGAGAATCAATATGAGGATTTCTACAAATCTCTTGGACCTTGTTTTGTAGCAGCTGGAGACTACAATGCGAAACATACGTTCTGGGGTTCGCGCCTTGTTACACCCAGAGGTCGAGCATTGTTCAACACTATTTCAAAAATGGGCTTGGATGTCATTTCGAGTGGGGAGCCCACTTATTGGCCTACTGACATAAAAAAAATTCCGGATGTTATAGATTTTGGCGTCATAAAAAATATCTCTAGGGATTTAATTCAAGTTCAAGCTTCTCTTGATCTCTCGTCCGATCACTCCCCGACGATCATCACAATTTGTAGCCCATTAAGAAGTAACTTACCTGACCCATATGTGAAGATGATCAATCGTGTAAATTGGCTGGGGTTCAAAAAATATCTCAGCAGTCATTGTACGGAAAACATTACGCTTAGAACACCCGATGATATTGAATCGAACATTGCCAATCTCAGCGAGAATATTAAACAGGCTGCTGAACATGCCGCTATCTCCCATCCGCAGATTGGGTTTAATAAAATTTATTCTACAGACATTGAACGTCTCGTACGTGAAAAAAGAAGGGCTAGAAGGGAATGGCAACAGCACAGATCACCACAAAATAAAATCAGATTTAAAGAGTGCACTAAACGACTCCAAGAGTTGCTTGCATCTGAAAAAATTGCATCTCTTAAAAATTATCTGGAGGGTCTTGATGTTACACCGGCGTCTAATTACTCCTTGTGGCGCGCTGCCAGAAAGCTTAAAACACCCGTTGAGTATAAGCCACCTCTACGCACATCTACCGGAGGTTGGGCAAGAAGCGATACTGAAAAAGGTAAAATATTTGCTGAGCACTTAAAATCCGTTTTTACGCCAAATATATGTACTGGTGTTGCTGATTTGCCGAATATAGTCGCTCTACCCCCTCAACACATAAAGTTTAAGACGCGTGATTTACAAAAATTAATTGCCGAACTCAACCCGAAGAAAGCTCCGGGTATTGATGGAATTAGTAATCAGATGCTGATGAACTTGCCTCGTATTGCAATGAGAATCCTGTTATTCATATTTAATGCTATTTTACGACTGGAGTATTATCCACACAACTGGAAACTTGCCAAGGTTAAAATGATTCCAAAGCCGGGCAAAGATATAACAAAGGCTGAGTCATATAGGCCAATAAGTCTACTATCTACAATGTCAAAGCTTTTCGAAAAACTGCTCAAAACAAAATTGTCCCCAATTCTAATTAGTAGTGGGTGCATACCAGACCATCAATTTGGTTTTAGAAGTCAGCATAGCACCATTGAACAAACTCACAGATTAGTTCAATTTATAAGAAGAACTTTTGAGGGAAAAAAGTATTGTTCTGCGCTGTTTATTGACGTTTCCCAGGCATTTGATAAAGTGTGGCATGAAGGCCTTATTTTAAAATTGAAGACTTACTTACCAATAAACATTTTAAATCTTTTGGAAAATTACATTATTTCACGTAAGTTCACTGTTGCGGAAGGAGACTTTACAAGTAGGCCTGAAACAATTTCATCTGGTGTGCCACAGGGGAGTATACTGGGACCAGTTTTATATTTAATTTATACTTGTGATATGCCTGTGAGCAGTAGTATCCATACTTCCACATTTGCCGACGATACAGCCTGCCTTAGTATGCATGAAAACCCTGATGAGGCATCCCGCAAACTCCAGGAACACATTAGCCAGATGGAGCTTTGGTTAAACTTATGGAGAATCAAGGTAAATGAACAAAAGTGTGTTCAAGTAACATTTACTTTACGAAGAGATACTTGTTCCCCCATTCGGATTAACAATCAAGTTGTTTCTCAACATTCACATGTGAAATATCTTGGTATACACCTTGATCGACGACTTACATGGAAACACCACATTGATTCTAAGTTAACTCAAATGAAACTTAAACTAACTCAGGTACATTGGCTGATTGGTCGAAATTCAACACTTAGCCTAGACTGTAAACTTTTAATATACAAGTCGCTTTTAAAGCCAATATGGTGCTACGGAATTCAACTATGGGGCACTGCTTCAGCTTCAAATGTAGAGAAAATTCAACGCAGGCAAAATAAAATTTTACGCATGATAACATCGGCTCCATGGTACATCAAAAATTCAAATATACATCGTGATTTGAATATGCCACTAGTGACTGAAGAAATTGCAAAATACGCTGGCAAATATTTAACAAAACTCGAGTCACATCCTAATCCGCTTGCCCGTAATATTTTGAACTTTACTGGACACATCCGCCTAAAAAAGAGGGACACAATGGCTCTTATTCACAGCACTCCAGATGGGACTTCTTGAAAATACTTTTATTTTTTTTTTCCTTTTGATTATCACTACTTACATATGTATTATATATAACTACTACTATGCTTATGTCCGACATTGGTCGGGCCTAATTATATTTTTTAGATTTAAGATTTGAATACTTATTGTTAGTTCATATATGAAGATACAATAAATAAAAATTCATGCATAAAAAAAAAAAAAAAAAATATTCATATTTCCTTCTTCGACTTTTTATAGCTGAGTTACGAGTTGATCAACAAAAGTTGACGTGTGTGTACCGGGACTAACAGAGATTATTTGTTAAAAATTATATTAATGAAAACTGTTTTGGCTTTTACTATGTGGCGGTGACATCATCTTGCATGAGTGTATAATAGCGTAGACAGACGACAGCGTTAATTTGCATTAAAAGCTCACTAATGTAAATTAAAAATTTACCCTGACAAACGACAGTATTTGCATTAAGTATATCGTTGATTGGTTATATGTTTGCGGCACAGTATATTCAAAATACATTATGACTGCAGCAAACCAATAACCAACCGACGAAATAGCCAGCAAAATTTTCCATTTTCTTTCGTACCACACATTTCGATTATTTTCCTTGGAAATCTTAAAATGGAAAAAATGTGTTTCGATTTTAATATTTATTTTTTATTTTTTTTTAAACAATTAAAATAATTTATCTTTTCTGACTTTGAATCCATTTTGATCTTGCAATAGAAAACAATTTGCCAACATTTGATTGATTGTTCACTGTGTTACCATATGGAAATAGCTAAATTCTGTATTAATTCAAACTCATTTAGTGCATTTACTTCATATCTAATACACATTGCGATAGGGATAATTCTAAAGTTAATTTGAATTAAGACAGCTAATGCAAATTAACGCTGTCGTCTGTCTATGCTATAAAAAGAATAAATTATAATCAGATTTATGGTAGAATTAGTCGATTCGTATCATGAGTAGACCTATCAGCTGACAAGATCTGTAACATAAATAAAACATGTTGCTGTTTATTTAATATGTATCGTAACGTATGTGGTAGAAATCTACAGAAAACAAATTCTTACGTCAACTTCTTTCTTACATAAATACACACTTACGCATACAGCAAAGATGAATACAGTAACAGCTGGCACGTTCACTAGCAGCCTCACGTGTTTACTAACTAACATCCAGATTTAAACGATATGACCACTTCAACAGTAACACGATACGAATCAACTAATTCTACCATAAATGCAGTCATTTAGGGATGAGTGACGGGAATTGAAAATTTTGTTTTCGTACTGAATAATGCAAAATCACTTAAATACTGCCGACTGATTTTTTATATAATTTAAATGTTGGCAGTTAATTTACAGTATGTCATATATACGTATGTACGTAAATACCATAATAACTAGTTAACTAATTTCAAATTCAAATTAACTTTTTCTTGTCAGATGTATATATATAGTTGCAAATATAACTTTGGTTTATGCTTTGTTGTATGGTTAAAATATGTACTGATAAGTATAGGTTCGTACACGGTAAAAATAATAATAATTTTTTATTTTAGTTAATTATTATTTTTCGATTTGTATTTGTTTCTTAAATTCTTATGAATTGAATTAGCCTACTGTTCGTAACGCTTTTTAAGCCAAATTACATGTGATAATTATTAATGAACAAATACATCAAGTTAGTTGTAAATATTCTGACAACAACACATAGTTGAACGGAACAGCCAGCCGTTTTCGAAGGCCACTAAACCTTCCTCATCAGCGTTCTTCTGTGTTTTGGTCCACCGTGTGTGGTGTCAGTTGATGAAGATGTCTGCCCTATATACAAATACAGTTCGAAAAATAATAATTAACTAAAATTAATAGTCATTGGCTTGTGGCAAAAATAAAAATATACTTAATAGTAACAAACCAAAAGAGTTTGTCTTAAGTAGAACAAAAATAAGCAAATTAACAAACATGTGCATAGTTAGTAAGGAACAAATGACAATGGTAAGACTGTTGTAATATATATGGAAGATGGTAAATTTTGAGCATTCATTACCTAACACATATATGAGCAAATTGAAAAATGCAATGAATCAAACCAATTCACATATTCCATTTGCAATAAAGTTTCGTATATAAGGCAGACATCTACATCAACTGACACCACACACGGTGGACCAAAACACAGAAGAACGCTGATGAGGAAGGTTTAGTGGCCTTCGAAAACGGCTGGCTGTTCCGTTCAACTATGTGTTGTTGTCAGAATATTTACACCTAACTTGATGTTATTTGTTCATTAATAATTATCACATGTAATTTGGCTAAAAAAGCGTTACGAACAGTAGCCTAATTCAATTCATATGATTTTTTATATTATTTTGTTTATTTTCTATCTCCAGCTCAGCATGAGACTGACCTTCAACAAAAAACCAGCAAGTCAACAGCATACCCGCACAGTTTGTAAGACATAGACAGTTGCCGTAGCAGAATCCAAAGTGTATCTCTGGTGCCCACCATACAAGCCTTCATTCCGCTGAAGTAGCTACTCCACATATATACCTCCCGACAGCAAATACTTTGCAGTCTATCAGAGCCACACTCAACGAGAGGTAATCAAATGCACCCTCAAAATAGACAAAAGGCCGGAAAACATACCTACCAGACGAGTTGAGAACGCAGCACGTAACATGCAGCCTCGCATCATCAATGCACCTCCCCATATTTCCGAGAACTGGTGGCCCGCAAAACAACAAAAATAACAAAAACAAAACATTCAACAATCACCTTCATGGATGGTAAACGTGCATAGCTCAGCGGCAGGGGAAAAAACACACAAAACAAAACACAAAGCCACTCTCACAAGTAACACACCGGCAGAATCACCACCATACAACAAACACAAAACACCGAGGCAGTTATAGTAATTGCCACAAGACAGCAAAACGGTAACACAGCAGCACAGCAAAAAGAAAGCAACACGGTAATACAAGAGCACAGCAACACATCAACACAGCAACACGGCAGCACAAACACATCACCAGGTAGCAAACATTCAATCCGAAATACAAATCATTATCCATACACTTTGCAAAATTCTTCCAAGAGTTGCCCACCGTATGCCCCAATATTACACTGAAGCACCCACCCAGTCTCAATGAGACCGAAAAGGAGCCCCCGCGCAAAACCATGGCCGCAAGAGAAAACCCCAGATACCAAACATGGCCAGAAGGGCCCGGCACGACACATCAACACAGGTTCCACCAGACTACACACCAGAAAGCCTTTGACGGAAGGCTATTATGGCAAAATCGCCCAATCCAGAAAATGCCACCTCGTCAGCCAAAACATGACTGACATCTAAAACCCCCCATCCACCAGAACACGAATAGCTGGCAAGTCCCTGACATTGTCATACAGCGGACAATCTACAAGAACGTGCCACCAATCCTCAACGCTCGCACCACACCGACAAGTAGGAGAATCAGACAAGCCTCTTTGATACAAAAATGCATTCAAAGAGCCGTGCCCGGTCAGTATGAAACCCAGATGCAAGCCGAAGCTAAACTCCGGGCGCTCACGCACAAAGGTCGGGTCACGCATAAAATTATACGTTACCCTACCATCGTCACTGTTCTCCCACATGGATACTAGATGAGCATTCAAATCCCTCGCGATTTCGCACGATCCTCTACCTACAAGATCACTAGCAGAAAGCCAGTCATACCCAAGAATTGGTAGCCCACGCTAAATCTTGAAGTTGATAGCACGATGTAGCACTTCCAAGTTCAGCGGAGCCACACACACACGCAGCAAGACCTGAAGAGCATTCGTTGATATAGTTCGACAGACCGGCATACAAGCGAGCATGGGCACCCTTTGACAAGATAATATCCTGTTCCTACCAGCAACAGACATAACCATTTCATACCATACAGGTGAACCATATGTTGCACAGGCAACAAATAGTCCACCATATATAGTACGAGTGGCATGCCTGCTCAAGCCCCAGTCAATTCTAAGTATATGTTTAACTCTAGCAACAACTGCATTCAGCTTGTCCCTCACATAGATAGGATGAACTAAAAAGTTCAACCTCTCCGCCACCATTATTCCCAAATATTTGACCTTAGGGTGCCCCTGTTGCTGAGTGGCAGCGATGCTAGCCTCTCAGTCCTGAGGTCGTTGGTTCGATTCCCACCGTAGACCCTGGGTGTTTTCCGCAGACAAGCTAATCGCTTTGCGGGTTGTGTTTGTTCTTAAAAAAAAAAAAAAATATTTGAGACTAACACCGCCATACCGAATGAGTGGTGGACGACTCTGCGACAATTTGCCCTTAAGCAACATCATTATAGTTTTATTCATGGCCACCTTAACCCTGACATGGTCACCCTACTCAGTCACAATACTCATTGCTTGCCCACCCATTGTCTCCAGCTCAGCACGAGACTGACCTTCAACCAAAATAAGCAAGTCATCAGCATATGCGCACAATTTGTAAGATGCAGCCAGTTGCTGCCACAGAGGATCCATCATGAGGTTCCAAATAAATGCACCACAAATGGAACCCTGCGGGCAGCCCCTAGAAATATCCTTCCAATCAGTATCGCTAGCTCCCACTATACAAGCCTTTCTGCTGATGAAGTAGCTACTCCACAGAGGCAGCTCCCGACAGCCAAAACTTTGCAGCCTATCAAGAACTACGCTCCACGAGAGGTAGTCAAATGCACCCTTAAAATCGACAAATAGGCCTAATACATACCTGGCAGACGAGTTGCCAACACAGTGCTTAACATGCAGCCTCGCATCATCAATGGATCTCTCCTCCCTAAAACCAAACTGATACTCAGATAAGGCAGCAGTGTCACACTCCTTCAGTCTTTTCACCACTATCCAGCACTTTTCCAAGCGCTGGTAGGAGACTGATGCCCCGATAAGAGCGCGGATTACTCCTAACACTGCCTCCAAGTATTCAGGTATAGCCTTACAGATGCTTTTACACATCTCTTCAGTCATACCGTCAATACCCGGAGATTTTCTACTCTTAGTCTGGCAGAAACCGGCAGCCAACTCCGATCCTTGCAAATTCGGGGGGTTGACTTCTTCCCTAATGAGAGGAGGTTTATCAACCCGGTCCTCATCTGGAAAGAAAGAGCTCAGCAAAACATTCATGCAATCCCGCCAGGCAGTGAACATAGTGTCACCAACCTGAAGGGATTCCACATCAAGTCTCCGATTATTGCCACTGCAGATGCGATACACGTCGCCCCACAGGTCATCTCTATGCTCACGCACAAATGCCCTCCACTCATTCTCCTTCAACCTCTCGATGCGGTCCTTATAAGACCGCAAGCTGACCAGATATTCAGTTCTACTTGTCGCAAGATCGTCAGCATTGGAACGCCTGGCCCTCTGAAACACTCTTCTGAGGCGCCTGACGCTTCTCCGCATCCTATCTAGCTCACTAGTCCACCATTTACCCTCGCATATAGTTCGAATGCCTGGGAGTGTGCTCCGGCATTTTACCGAACCACATGCGAGAGCATGCATTCGCGTCTAGGCTAAGGATTGCAGGAGTGTTACTCGCAAGTAGTAACACTGCATCCATGTATCCCAAATAACGATCCAATGAAGCACTAGGCGGACAATAAACACTCGCGAGAAGCAAACGCCCAAACTCACCCTCTACGGCCACACAAACACCCCAACGCGTACGACTCACAACAGTGCAGTCGACAGTCGAATAGTCCACAACAACAGCAGCATTCCCTGGAAGATTGGCATATACCCTCATTGTAGCCGGCAGTCCCCTGTCACAACCATTTGCAAAGTAGGGCTCCTGCACAAGTGCAAAAGAAGCCCCACTTCGCTTTATGGCCTGGCCAAACTCGCACGTCGCAGAATAAGCCCTCTGGAGATTTTGTTGTAAGATCAACAATATGCATATTAATGCTTAGAATTCGCCCTTGCAACCATAGCCCCATATAAGGGACACACCATGGACAACATCAGCAGGCAGGCCCTTAAATTCGCAATTGCGGCACCTCACCTCGTTCACACAATTGGAGAAACGATGACCAGCTACACCGCACCGCAGGCAAGTCTCCTCACGCATTTTGCAATTCTGCACCCGATGGTCAAACCCAAGGCACCTAAAGCAGGTTTGAACCGGCTCCTGTGAGCGCACCTGAAAACGGAACCATTTAATATACGCGCCAGTACTCCTCAGCTGTTCCGCAACCCTCTCCGTGCACTCAAAAGTGATATTCACCTGCTGGCCACTATCACTGCGCCATGGCGCAGTAACCAGCCGCATACTCTTCCTGTACACTTCAGGAGACATCATACCACCCAGGTTCATACTATACAGCTCCTTCATAAACTCATCAGGGGTTATTTCAGAGTGCACCTTCTGTATCAGCACCCTCGTTCCCAGTTTGTCGTTTACCTTGACTTCCAGTCCGACCTCAGCAAACTTCTCATTTGCTGCAATGCACTCACGCTCAGCCACGACGGTGTGCGTATCACCGCACCTCCCGACTAGATGGGACGAACATCATGTAGCGAACTCCTAGTGTTGGCCCTACCTCAGTGACCACCTTCTCCATCACCTCCTTAGACGTGGAGGTACCTTTGCCCCTCACCACCACCGACCAAGTCTCCACAGGTGGCGCCACCACAGCCACGGGGGCACGAGCGGACGGAGCAACGAGCGTCACCACAGTAGCAGGAGCAGCACGACCACCAAAAATAGCAGGTGAGCCGGCCTCCAACCGCCCCCTCAACCTCTCATTTTCCGCCACCAGCCCCATCATCAGCTCCTCATACTTCGCTGATATCGTAGACACTAATCTGCCTACAGTACGGTCAACACTATCAGCCAATACTACCTCCATCAAAGCGCTAGTGATGCGCTTCAACTCCGAGATGGCTTCACCAGCAGGACCAGCCCCCATACCAACACCAACACCAGCAGTACCAGCAGACTTAGTACCTTTAGGCCTCTTCTTCCTCTTACTCTGGCTCGAAGAGGCAGCACGCGTCTGGTCGGTCGCGTCCGTGACCATCGCACACCCTTCCTCAACTCTTTCATAAACCACCTCGTCGACACCCAAAGCGTCACCAAGAGCGGAAGTAACGCCACCAACAGCAGCATCCGTAGCAGCCACAGCAGCAGCAGAATGCTCCCTCAACATCTTGGGTGAACTGGGTTTCACCCTTTTCCCCTTTCCATACTCATCACTTTCGGTGTCGCTGTGCCTCAGCAACGTTCTCCCAGGCGGCGGCAACAGAAACTTGGCCTGCGACACGGATTCCGACGCATCCTCATCAACGTCGCCCTTAGGCACCTTCCCCACAACGACAGTGGACCCGGTGGAGCCATGACCGCACAAACCCCAACAAAAACTCAGTGAAATATTCACCTTCCTTACTTTCTGCAATAATCAGCAAACCTCAACTTCCGGTATATAGGCCTTTTCGCCAAAATAGCAGATAGGCCTTTTCCACTATCAGCAAAGCAGAGACACCAACCAGTCAGCACAAACACACCGCACTACCGAATTATCGACTACTCGACTTACCGGCTAATTGGTTTACCGACTTATAGACTTGCCGACTTGCCAATTTATCGACTTGTCAATTTATCGACTTATCGACGCAACGACACCCGCAACAGTCAGTGAGGCAACTCCAATACTTCAACCTTCGAGCCGGAGTTTGCCTTTGAGACACCAATTTGCAAAAATCACTGTTTGTCCCTACTGCCGAAATTTACCCTTGGCAGTTTTAAGACTTTTTTCTTCTTCGCACTTCAATAATTTATTCAATTTTCAACAGCAATACATACATACCTGTATGTATTTTATCGTACTATAGTACCGAAAGATAAACACGATTATATCTCCGGTCTATGTCAATATATTGCCCGTACTCCAATATCCACGTATTCACAGAATTCCGCACTTCAAAATGAAACTAATCTCGTGATTTTAACTTAAAGTTCCCCGAATAAAAATACTCACGCAAAAACACTTTAATTTAAATACGACCGCTCACTTCAATTATCAAACTGCAAGTGGGTCATACTTACAGTCGGAGTATGCTTATACTGAGACTAGGGATACTTAATTGAAAAAGAAAATGAACGCGATGCTTGGGATTCTTATTCATCATTCGCCACTGTATATATACACTCAAAATATTACCAGCCGTATTCATAAAATTCTTAAACAGCATTTCATAAGTTGTTTAAGCAATATTTGCTTAAAAAACGTTTTTTAAACCTTGCGTAAATCAGCAAATTTTAAAATTGACAACTCCCATGTTAAAACCAATTTTAGGATGTTGTTGTTGTAATTTTGCTTTGCTTGTGTGTATGTATGTATGTACTTACATACATATGTATATGTCAGTGTTGTTTAGAAAAACAATTTGATTATTTTATGGAAACTATTGCCGAAATATTAAATGGACTCCAAAGAATATTTAAAAGAAAAGGAGCGATTCACTTTCCATTCCCAGTCATTATTTTCTAACTTTAAAGCCCGGTACGGAGTTCTTACGGAAATTTACATTTATTTCTACACGGAAAAATAGAAGTGTAGCCTTTTGTGTAGAATTATGTTTCTATAAACACAAATTTGTTTATTTTTAAATTTAAAATGCACAAAAAAACTAGAAATTAATTACAACTTGATGAAAATTAGAAATGTCAAAAATTCCGTCACCAAACAATTGTAACATTAATTTTTGTATCAGTTGACTGAAAAATGTCTCCACTTATATTTCTAAATCCCTAACATAGGCAATACATTTAAAAAATTTTGGGTATTTTTCTTTTGAAAGTCCGTACTGGCAAATGGAAACTTCTTTATGAAATTTACCAACCTGAATTTCCGCAATTTGTTTTACATAGATTTTGTATGAGAACCTGAAACTCCGTATGAACTCCGTACCAGGCTTTATGTGTTAAGAAAAATAATAATAATTAAGAAAAATAATAATAATTATAGAAAATGAACTAGATGTACATGGTGGCCCAGAATTACCGAAGGGGTTTGAATTCCTTATAACTTTTTTATTATAATTTTTTTTTTATTTTTCTTTTCAGTATTTTGTAAAGAAGACTTGGGGAATTTCAAATTGAATAGTACACAATTCAACAACGATATCTAACACTAGTGATAGAAATGGCAACACCGTGTTCATTTAAAAAAAAATATGGCCTAATTATCCTTTTCGACGAAACACCGCACCAAACGGTTCACTTAAGTGGGTGTAATTCTCGCTGTTTAAGTACTCTTGGATTTTCCGAAGCCCAAATCCTGCAATTTTGCTTATTAACCAACCTATTTAATTGGAAATGGGCTTCGTTGCTCATAATTAAGTTATGAATCAGATCACTATTTTCTTCTGCTTTTTGAAGAAAATAAATTGTATAATCAAGTTCTTGCTGGTAATCTGTCGGCTTCAGTTGTTGGACAAATTCCCGAAGTCTTCTTTACAAAATACTGAAAGGAAAAATGATAAAAACATTATAATAAGAAAAGTTATAAGGCATTCAAACCCCTTCGGTAATTCTGGGCCACCTTGTATAAACACTCAAAACCAGTGTTGTCAGATTTATTTTCAGCCTCCTCGCCAAATGACTTGTCGAATATCGCGAAATATCGCCAATATAATAAATCATTAAATTTTAGCTACAAAAAATATTTTTTTTTATAATTACATTGCAAATATTCTTAAATTTTATGTTCAGTACGTAACTTCTATCGTAAAACATAAAAATTATATTGCTTAAGAAAAATTAAGAAAATTTTTTACATTAACATATAAATTCTATCGTATAAAAAATACTTAATATAATTTATTCCAAAAGATCAATCTAAATACGACAAATTGAACTTGAACACCAAGATTAAAATTATAATTAAAACAAATTTATAATTAAAACAGCATCGTCGTGATCATACACTTTAGGCGAGAACTCGTGGAGGCTTTTTTGAGCTTTATTATCAAAAGGTTGGTTCCAATTTATAAAGGGGCGTTTTCCCCAATAATTTTCATAAGCACCAAATGAGATTTTGTGGTCCATAATTTATTTTTAATTTCATGAATTTCAGAAAATTTTGTTTGAAATAAAAAATTGCAATATTTAGAATCTTTTCCACGAGATATTTTGTTGTAGAATAAATTCCTCACATAAAAAATTTCACATTTTTAATACATACATACATATTCTATTTTAAAGAAAGCGTAAGAATATAGCCAAATATATCGCCAAGAAGTTCAAATATCCCCAAGTAAGTCGCCAATCGCCATTTCAAAATTTTCATCGCCAAAAAAAAAATTTTGTCGCCACGTTTGGCGAGATATCGCCATATCTGACAACACTGCTCAAAACAAATAAAATAAAACTCCCGGGGAATAATTTCAAACAGTAGCACATAATAGGGAAAACAAAAAAAAAATTAATGGAAAAGGGAGAAATTTATTGCGGAAATTTATTCATAATTGTAGTGTATAACTCTGTATGTCGTCTCCTCAACGCTATAAAAAATTAGCACTTATGTATCTACTTTTCGGTAACAATTGAGTACTATTGACAGCTTTTTACAATTGAAGTAGAAAGTCACAACCCGACTTAAAAGCGAGAAATATTTAGTGTATGTATGTTTTTTACGTTTCAGTTCAAAATTATTTTCGTTTTAGTTAGACCGTTTAGATCCTTTTTGACACAAACCTATGACCTATTTAAATTACATGGTTTTGATAAAATGTTTGTGTCAAAAACGACCGACTGAATGTGTACGACTCAATTATAGTTTTATTCGAGTTGCAGAGTAGAGGACAGCACACTAATAAACCATACTCCACTGAGCGAACGTAGGACTACATATGTATCTGTTGAACTTGTAGAAAACAACTTATGTATGAATTTAAATTTTTTCAGAAGAGCAAAAATACTGTTCAAGTGGTCAGGCAAACTTTTAATGTATGTGCCTATAAAAATGTGATCATTAGACGTGATTAATCGAATTTGATTAGAATTGTGTATACATTTCTTTTTAATTTTTTGACATGTTCAGCCTTATTATCGTTGTCGTAGTAGTGACGCAATCTAATAAAAATATAGGCAATGCTTGGTATATGTAACAACCGTAGTGACTACTTGTTGGTCAATCGTGCTCAAAAAATTGCTTTGAAGATTTTTGGAAGATTTTAAAAATAAAATGCAGATTTTGCAGATTTTTTCGTTACAAATTGTTAAATTTTGCAGATTTTATCCTTAGAAATTCTGGCAATACTGATATAGATGCATTGTGGATGCATACATGATATATGAATTTTGTTTTTTTAATAAAGGTTTCATCTTTTCTCTTAAAATTATAAATAAAATCTTGGCTAGTTTTTATTTATTTTGTTCGAATAAATATGTATATACTATCATTTATGTCCATATACCCTAATTTTTGGGATTCGAACTGTATGTACATATATGGAATATCATATATGCTCCATACATATTTATTTATCTGGGTGTACATATACATACATATCTACTCGTATGTACATACGTAACTACTGCTTGTAAGTAGTGGTTACGCTTTTTGGGCACTTGGCACACAAAGATAAACTCGGCCTAACTTTTATTTCTGATTGAAATAAAAATAAAAATAAAAATAAGGAGTTGATTTTTAATTCTGCTTGATAAAATAAAATTCAGAAAATTATCACTATTTCCGCTGGAAAGATATAAATTAAGATTTTTAAAATCATTCCACTTAAGAAAAATCTACTTAATAAAATGGTGTCACTGGGCACGAAAACTAAAACCTAAACAAAAATTTTTTTCGGCGGCGCAGCGGAAATATTTTTTGTGATAGCAGAGTTGCACACTTTCACATACCTTCTAAATTTTGATGCCAACACGCCCGGTTTCCTAAATTCCTTGATGGCCAGTCCTTAGTTCTCTTTAATAAAAATAATATAATTAAGAAAAATATTTACATTTATATGGAATTTGCAAACTTACCTATCAGCTTTGTATTCAAACAGGAAATACAAATTGGTTGCCCTGCTGCTGTATGTAAGTCCCGGTTCACACACGTTAACTTTTATTTAAGCTGCAGCGTTGTCAACTCGATGCTTTTGGCACCGGTTTTAGTGCTTTTTGAAACTTTCGACACGAAATATTTTGAAGTTAGTGCTCAGTGCTTTTTTAAATTCATTTTTTGTTTTGTGACGATCGCCCTAAACCCTTATCTATTTTTTTTTCGAGGAAGTCTATCATTTAAAAAGTATAAGCTCTGACGATAAGTGGACAATTTCAAAGAATTCTAATAATATTCTACAAGGCTTGGTGGAAGAAATACTCGGTATGTTACCCTCTAAGTTTAACATTTGAGGCATAATTAATATAAACAGTGTTTTGCCACACGACAAAGAAGACATAATGCAGGTATAGTCCAATACCGAAATTTTGTCTAGTATATACAATAGATAGAGAATGATTTACTTAATGCAATGGAGAAATTTTGAGCAATAAAATCGAGTTTTGAGCAATAAAATCTAATAACGATTCAGTTGACATAAACTCGTTTGAGGTATTATCAAAAATTGCATTTTCATCAAACTTATGTCACTTCCATGTTTAAACACAGAATTTGATCACGTTTTTACCCTATGACTTTATTTAAGATATTGCAAATTCATTCAACATAACAAAAGAAAAAATTTAACAAGGTAATATCGCAAGCATAGAAAGTAAAATAAAAAGCGAAGCTGAAAAATCAGGTACCGAGTTTTCTGTCGAAAATAATTAGTACTCCTTACACTTGGTTAACGCTTTGTATTATATAAAGAAATGGTCTGAAACGATAAAATTGTGTTGTGAATAATATAACCAAAATTTATAATTGTTTTCCCAATGTCGAATATTTTTTGATATTGTTTTTATATGTATAACTTGATAAAATTGCAAATCACTTTTTTTAATTTTTAACTTTGTTATTTATATTGCGTTTGATATAAAAAAAATAACTACTAAGCCCACCACGTTCAAAATCTTATCAGCTCTTAACGTCAGAAAGACACACCGATTACTGCCAATTTGACTAAACTCAAGTGATTCGTTTGTTCGTTGACAAAAAAGATTTAAAAAATTTTTTTATATTAACTCCAAATGCTTCATCAAATTGGTTTTAGAATTGATTCTCATAGAATTTTGTATTGGATGCCTCAAATTTTAAGTTTTAGGGATTGAACTGATTCCTATATTTTTTATGTACATGTGTATGTACATGCATATTTGTTAAAAGAAAATTTTTAATACGAGTATAATAAAAGAACATTAAATTTAGTGATTTTTTACTTAAATTAAGTGTTTTTCCTGGTTTCAGTGTTTTTAAATTTAAAAGTTGACAACGCTATTCAGCTGGTAAAAAAAACAGAAATATTCATATTTGAAAAAAGTAAAACACATACCAGCTTAAGAGCGCTAAAGGCATGCAGATAGTATTGAAGGGCATAGATTCTTATGTTGCCCCCGAAGAAATAAAAGATGCACTCGTCCTCCAGGGGTTCAAGGTAAAAAATGTGTCCAATATAATAAATAGAGAAAAGATTCCCCAACCCCTATTTCGTGTTGAACTAGAACCTAATGATATAAAATTGAAAAAAAATGAGACGCATCCAATTTATAATTTAAAATACCCCTTGTACCGAAAAATCACAGTTGAAGAGCCACATAAGCGTTCAGGTCCTGTACAGTGCCATAATTGCCAAGAATATGGCCATACAAAAACATACTGCAATTTACCCTCTGTTTGTGTTGTGTGCGGCGAATTACACGGCACCGCTAGCTGCAACAAACCAAAAGATCAAAGTGATAAAAAATGCAGTAATTGTGGAGGTAATCACACCGCTAACTACAGAGGTTGTCGTGTGTACTCTTTGGTAAAGAAGACTATGGTGCAAAAACCTAAATTAGCTCCAGCTCAATCAGCAAACGTTTACTCTGCCACTTTTCAGCAAATGAGCCAACCAGTTACTTCCCGTGTATCGTATGCAGATGCTGCTAAGGCTAGTTCTATTCCGACACAAAATGTTTCACCGCAAAATAATTCTACAAATACAAACTCAAACTTTAATTATAATCGCCTTGAAGCCACTATTGAAAATCTTGTGCAAACTATAAACAATTTTACAACAAATATGACTACCATGATGCAAGAAATGTTGCGAATGCAGAATACTCTGCTTCAAGCAATACTTAATAAGCCATGAACACGTTAACAATATGTTTCTGGAACGCAAACGGCATTCGCCAACATAAAAATGAACTTGGGCACTTCCTCACGGAAAAAAATATTGATATAATGTTAGTATCTGAGACTCATTTGACTTCGAGAAGTCTTTTTAAAATTTATGGCTACACTATATATGATACAAAGGACCCTAGAGGAAGGGCTTGCGGTGGATCAGCAATTCTAATAAAGTCAAGACTCAAGCACTATGTTCTTGATAACATTTGTGAAGAATACCTACAAGCAACAAATATTGGCATTGAAAGTTTTTGTTCAAATTTCGTTATATCATCAATTTACTCCCCTCCCAGATTTTCAATCACTGAGAATCAATATGAGGATTTCTACAAATCTCTTGGACCTTGTTTTGTAGCAGCTGGAGACTACAATGCGAAACATACGTTCTGGGGTTCGCGCCTTGTTACACCCAGAGGTCGAGCATTGTTCAACACTATTTCAAAAATGGGCTTGGATGTCATTTCGAGTGGGGAGCCCACTTATTGGCCTACTGACATACAAAAAATTCCGGATGTTATAGATTTTGGCGTCATAAAAAATATCTCTAGGGATTTAATTCAAGTTCAAGCTTCTCTTGATCTCTCGTCCGATCACTCCCCGACGATCATCACAATTTGTAGCCCATTAAGAAGTAACTTACCTGACCCATATGTGAAGATGATCAATCGTGTAAATTGGCTGGGGTTCAAAAAATATCTCAGCAGTCATTGTACGGAAAACATTACGCTTAGAACACCCGATGATATTGAATCGAACATTGCCAATCTCAGCGAGAATATTAAACAGGCTGCTGAACATGCCACTATCTCCCATCCGCAGATTGGGTTTAATAAAATTTATTCTACAGACATTGAACGTCTCGTACGTGAAAAAAGAAGGGCTAGAAGGGAATGGCAACAGCACAGATCACCACAAAATAAAATCAGATTTAAAGAGTGCACTAAACGACTCCAAGAGTTGCTTGCATCTGAAAAAATTGCATCTCTTAAAAATTATCTGGAGGGTCTTGATGTTACACCGGCGTCTAATTACTCCCTGTGGCGCGCTGCCAGAAAGCTTAAAACACCCGTTGAGTATAAGCCACCTCTACGCACATCTACCGGAGGTTGGGCAAGAAGCGATACTGAAAAAGGTAAAATATTTGCTGAGCACTTAAAATCCGTTTTTACGCCAAATATATGTACTGGTGTTGCTGATTTGCCGAATATAGTCGCTCTACCCCCTCAACACATAAAGTTTAAGACGCGTGATTTACAAAAATTAATTGCCGAACTCAACCCGAAGAAAGCTCCGGGTATTGATGGAATTAGTAATCAGATGCTGATGAACTTGCCTCGTATTGCAATGAGAATCCTGTTATTCATATTTAATGCTATTTTACGACTGGAGTATTATCCACACAACTGGAAACTTGCCAAGGTTAAAATGATTCCAAAGCCGGGCAAAGATATAACAAAGGCTGAGTCATATAGGCCAATAAGTCTACTATCTACAATGTCAAAGCTTTTCGAAAAACTGCTCAAAACAAAATTGTCCCCAATTCTAATTAGTAGTGGGTGCATACCAGACCATCAATTTGGTTTTAGAAGTCAGCATAGCACCATTGAACAAACTCACAGATTAGTTCAATTTATAAGAAGAACTTTTGAGGGAAAAAAGTATTGTTCTGCGCTGTTTATTGACGTTTCCCAGGCATTTGATAAAGTGTGGCATGAAGGCCTTATTTTAAAATTGAAGACTTACTTACCAATAAACATTTTAAATCTTTTGGAAAATTACATTATTTCACGTAAGTTCACTGTTGCGGAAGGAGACTTTACAAGTAGGCCTGAAACAATTTCATCTGGTGTGCCACAGGGGAGTATACTGGGACCAGTTTTATATTTAATTTATACTTGTGATATGCCTGTGAGCAGTAGTATCCATACTTCCACATTTGCCGACGATACAGCCTGCCTTAGTATGCATGAAAACCCTGATGAGGCATCCCGCAAACTCCAGGAACACATTAGCCAGATGGAGCTTTGGTTAAACTTATGGAGAATCAAGGTAAATGAACAAAAGTGTGTTCAAGTAACATTTACTTTACGAAGAGATACTTGTTCCCCCATTCGGATTAACAATCAAGTTGTTTCTCAACATTCACATGTGAAATATCTTGGTATACACCTTGATCGACGACTTACATGGAAACACCACATTGATTCTAAGTTAACTCAAATGAAACTTAAACTAACTCAGGTACATTGGCTGATTGGTCGAAATTCAACACTTAGCCTAGACTGTAAACTTTTAATATACAAGTCGCTTTTAAAGCCAATATGGTGCTACGGAATTCAACTATGGGGCACTGCTTCAGCTTCAAATGTAGAGAAAATTCAACGCAGGCAAAATAAAATTTTACGCATGATAACATCGGCTCCATGGTACATCAAAAATTCAAATATACATCGTGATTTGAATATGCCACTAGTGACTGAAGAAATTGCAAAATACGCTGGCAAATATTTAACAAAACTCGAGTCACATCCTAATCCGCTTGCCCGTAATATTTTGAACTTTACTGGACACATCCGCCTAAAAAAGAGGGACACAATGGCTCTTATTCACAGCACTCCAGATGGGACTTCTTGAAAATACTTTTATTTTTTTTTCCTTTTGATTATCACTACTTACATATGTATTATATATAACTACTACTATGCTTATGTCCGACATTGGTCGGGCCTAATTATATTTTTTAGATTTAAGATTTGAATACTTATTGTTAGTTCATATATGAAGATACAATAAATAAAAATTCATGCATAAAAAAAAAAAAAAAAATATTCATATTTCCTTCTTCGACTTTTTATAGCTGAGTTACGAGTTGATCAACAAAAGTTGACGTGTGTGTACCGGGACTAACAGAGATTATTTGTTAAAAATTATATTAATGAAAACTGTTTTGGCTTTTACTATGTGGCGGTGACATCATCTTGCATGAGTGTATAATAGCGTAGACAGACGACAGCGTTAATTTGCATTAAAAGCTCACTAATGTAAATTAAAAATTTACCCTGACAAACGACAGTATTTGCATTAAGTATATCGTTGATTGGTTATATGTTTGCGGCACAGTATATTCAAAATACATTATGACTGCAGCAAACCAATAACCAACCGACGAAATAGCCAGCAAAATTTTCCATTTTCTTTCGTACCACACATTTCGATTATTTTCCTTGGAAATCTTAAAATGGAAAAAATGTGTTTCGATTTTAATATTTCTTTTTTATTTTTTTTTAAACAATTAAAATAATTTATCTTTTCTGACTTTGAATCCATTTTGATCTTGCAATAGAAAACAATTTGCCAACATTTGATTGATTGTTCACTGTGTTACCATATGGAAATAGCTAAATTCTGTATTAATTCAAACTCATTTAGTGCATTTACTTCATATCTAATACACATTGCGATAGGGATAATTCTAAAGTTAATTTGAATTAAGACAGCTAATGCAAATTAACGCTGTCGTCTGTCTATGCTATAAAAAGAATAAATTATAATCAGATTTATGGTAGAATTAGTCGATTCGTATCATGAGTAGACCTATCAGCTGACAAGATCTGTAACATAAATAAAACATGTTGCTGTTTATTTAATATGTATCGTAACGTATGTGGTAGAAATCTACAGAAAACAAATTCTTACGTCAACTTCTTTCTTACATAAATACACACTTACGCATACAGCAAAGATGAATACAGTAACAGCTGGCACGTTCACTAGCAGCCTCACGTGTTTACTAACTAACATCCAGATTTAAACGATATGACCACTTCAACAGTAACACGATACGAATCAACTAATTCTACCATAAATGCAGTCATTTAGGGATGAGTGACGGGAATTGAAAATTTTGTTTTCGTACTGAATAATGCAAAATCACTTAAATACTGCCGACTGATTTTTTATATAATTTAAATGTTGGCAGTTAATTTACAGTATGTCATATATACGTATGTACGTAAATACCATAATAACTAGTTAACTAATTTCAAATTCAAATTAACTTTTTCTTGTCAGATGTATATATATAGTTGCAAATATAACTTTGGTTTATGCTTTGTTGTATGGTTAAAATATGTACTGATAAGTATAGGTTCGTACACGGTAAAAATAATAATAATTTTTTATTTTAGTTAATTATTATTTTTCGATTTGTATTTGTTTCTTAAATTCTTATGAATTGAATTAGCCTACTGTTCGTAACGCTTTTTAAGCCAAATTACATGTGATAATTATTAATGAACAAATACATCAAGTTAGTTGTAAATATTCTGACAACAACACATAGTTGAACGGAACAGCCAGCCGTTTTCGAAGGCCACTAAACCTTCCTCATCAGCGTTCTTCTGTGTTTTGGTCCACCGTGTGTGGTGTCAGTTGATGAAGATGTCTGCCCTATATACAAATACAGTTCGAAAAATAATAATTAACTAAAATTAATAGTCATTGGCTTGTGGCAAAAATAAAAATATACTTAATAGTAACAAACCAAAAGAGTTTGTCTTAAGTAGAACAAAAATAAGCAAATTAACAAACATGTGCATAGTTAGTAAGGAACAAATGACAATGGTAAGACTGTTGTAATATATATGGAAGATGGTAAATTTTGAGCATTCATTACCTAACACATATATGAGCAAATTGAAAAATGCAATGAATCAAACCAATTCACATATTCCATTTGCAATAAAGTTTCGTATATAAGGCAGACATCTACATCAACTGACACCACACACGGTGGACCAAAACACAGAAGAACGCTGATGAGGAAGGTTTAGTGGCCTTCGAAAACGGCTGGCTGTTCCGTTCAACTATGTGTTGTTGTCAGAATATTTACACCTAACTTGATGTTATTTGTTCATTAATAATTATCACATGTAATTTGGCTAAAAAAGCGTTACGAACAGTAGCCTAATTCAATTCATATGATTTTTTATATTATTTTGTTTATTTTCTATCTCCAGCTCAGCATGAGACTGACCTTCAACAAAAAACCAGCAAGTCAACAGCATACCCGCACAGTTTGTAAGACATAGACAGTTGCCGTAGCAGAATCCAAAGTGTATCTCTGGTGCCCACCATACAAGCCTTCATTCCGCTGAAGTAGCTACTCCACATATATACCTCCCGACAGCAAATACTTTGCAGTCTATCAGAGCCACACTCAACGAGAGGTAATCAAATGCACCCTCAAAATAGACAAAAGGCCCGAAAACATACCTACCAGACGAGTTGAGAACGCAGCACGTAACATGCAGCCTCGCATCATCAATGCACCTCCCCATATTTCCGAGAACTGGTGGCCCGCAAAACAACAAAAATAACAAAAACAAAACATTCAACAATCACCTTCATGGATGGTAAACGTGCATAGCTCAGCGGCAGGGGACAAAACACACAAAACAAAACACAAAGCCACTCTCACAAGTAACACACCGGCAGAATCACCACCATACAACAAACACAAAACACCGAGGCAGTTATAGTAATTGCCACAAGACAGCAAAACGGTAACACAGCAGCACAGCAAAAAGAAAGCAACACGGTAATACAAGAGCACAGCAACACATCAACACAGCAACACGGCAGCACAAACACGTCACCAGGTAGCAAACATTCAATCCGAAATACAAATCATTATCCATACACTTTGCAAAATTCTTCCAAGAGTTGCCCACCGTATGCCCCAATATTACACTGAAGCACCCACCCAGTCTCAATGAGACCGAAAAGGAGCCCCCGCGCAAAACCATGGCCGCAAGAGAAAACCCAAGATACCAAACATGGCCAGAAGGGCCCGGCACGACACATCAACACAGGTTCCACCAGACTACACACCAGAAAGCCTTTGACGGAAGGCTATTATGGCAAAATCGCCCAATCCAGAAAATGCCACCTCGTCAGCCAAAACATGACTGACATCTAAAACCCCCCATCCACCAGAACACGAATAGCTGGCAAGTCCCTGACATTGTCATACAGCGGACAATCTACAAGAACGTGCCACCAATCCTCAACGCTCGCACCACACCGACAAGCAGGAGAATCAGACAAGCCTCTTTGATACAAAAATGCATTCAAAGAGCCGTGCCCGGTCAGTATGAAACCCAGATGCAAGCCGAAGCTAAACTCCGGGCGCTCACGCACAAAGGTCGGGTCACGCATAAAATTATACGTTACCCTACCATCGTCACTGTTCTCCCACATGGATACTAGATGAGCATTCAAATCCCTCGCGATTTCGCACGATCCTCTACCTACAAGATCACTAGCAGAAAGCCAGTCATACCCAAGAATTGGTAGCCCACGCTAAATCTTGAAGTTGATAGCACGATGTAGCACTTCCAAGTTCAGCGGAGCCACACACACACGCAGCAAGACCTGAAGAGCATTCGTTGATATAGTTCGACAGACCGGCATACAAGCGAGCATGGGCACCCTTTGACAAGATAATATCCTGTTCCTACCAGCAACAGACATAACCATTTCATACCATACAGGTGAACCATATGTTGCACAGGCAACAAATAGTCCACCATATATAGTACGAGTGGCATGCCTGCTCAAGCCCCAGTCAATTCTAAGTATATGTTTAACTCTAGCAACAACTGCATTCAGCTTGTCCCTCACATAGATAGGATGAACTAAAAAGTTCAACCTCTCCGCCACCATTATTCCCAAATATTTGACCTTAGGGTGCCCCTGTTGCTGAGTGGCAGCGATGCTAGCCTCTCAGTCCTGAGGTCGTTGGTTCGATTCCCACCGTAGACCCTGGGTGTTTTCCGCAGACAAGCTAATCGCTTTGCGGGTTGTGTTTGTTCTTAAAAAAAAAAAAAATATTTGAGACTAACACCGCCATACCGAATGAGTGGTGGACGACTCTGCGACAATTTGCCCTTAAGCAACATCATTATAGTTTTATTCATGGCCACCTTAACCCTGACATGGTCACCCTACTCAGTCACAATACTCATTGCTTGCCCACCCATTGTCTCCAGCTCAGCACGAGACTGACCTTCAACCAAAATAAGCAAGTCATCAGCATATGCGCACAATTTGTAAGATGCAGCCAGTTGCTGCCACAGAGGATCCATCATGAGGTTCCAAATAAATGCACCACAAATGGAACCCTGCGGGCAGCCCCTAGAAATATCCTTCCAATCAGTATCGCTAGCTCCCACTATACAAGCCTTTCTGCTGATGAAGTAGCTACTCCACAGAGGCAGCTCCCGACAGCCAAAACTTTGCAGCCTATCAAGAACTACGCTCCACGAGAGGTAGTCAAATGCACCCTTAAAATCGACAAATAGGCCTAATACATACCTGGCAGACGAGTTGCCAACACAGTGCTTAACATGCAGCCTCGCATCATCAATGGATCTCTCCTCCCTAAAACCAAACTGATACTCAGATAAGGCAGCAGTGTCACACTCCTTCAGTCTTTTCACCACTATCCAGCACTTTTCCAAGCGCTGGTAGGAGACTGATGCCCCGATAAGAGCGCGGATTACTCCTAACACTGCCTCCAAGTATTCAGGTATAGCCTTACAGATGCTTTTACACATCTCTTCAGTCATACCGTCAATACCCGGAGATTTTCTACTCTTAGTCTGGCAGAAACCGGCAGCCAACTCCGATCCTTGCAAATTCGGGGGGTTGACTTCTTCCCTAATGAGAGGAGGTTTATCAACCCGGTCCTCATCTGGAAAGAAAGAGCTCAGCAAAACATTCATGCAATCCCGCCAGGCAGTGAACATAGTGTCACCAACCTGAAGGGATTCCACATCAAGTCTCCGATTATTGCCACTGCAGATGCGATACACGTCGCCCCACAGGTCATCTCTATGCTCACGCACAAATGCCCTCCACTCATTCTCCTTCAACCTCTCGATGCGGTCCTTATAAGACCGCAAGCTGACCAGATATTCAGTTCTACTTGTCGCAAGATCGTCAGCATTGGAACGCCTGGCCCTCTGAAACACTCTTCTGAGGCGCCTGACGCTTCTCCGCATCCTATCTAGCTCACTAGTCCACCATTTACCCTCGCATATAGTTCGAATGCCTGGGAGTGTGCTCCGGCATTTTACCGAACCACATGCGAGAGCATGCATTCGCGTCTAGGCTAAGGATTGCAGGAGTGTTACTCGCAAGTAGTAACACTGCATCCATGTATCCCAAATAACGATCCAATGAAGCACTAGGCGGACAATAAACACTCGCGAGAAGCAAACGCCCAAACTCACCCTCTACGGCCACACAAACACCCCAACGCGTACGACTCACAACAGTGCAGTCGACAGTCGAATAGTCCACAACAACAGCAGCATTCCCTGGAAGATTGGCATATACCCTCATTGTAGCCGGCAGTCCCCTGTCACAACCATTTGCAAAGTAGGGCTCCTGCACAAGTGCAAAAGAAGCCCCACTTCGCTTTATGGCCTGGCCAAACTCGCACGTCGCAGAATAAGCCCTCTGGAGATTTTGTTGTAAGATCAACAATATGCATATTAATGCTTAGAATTCGCCCTTGCAACCATAGCCCCATATAAGGGACACACCATGGACAACATCAGCAGGCAGGCCCTTAAATTCGCAATTGCGGCACCTCACCTCGTTCACACAATTGGAGAAACGATGACCAGCTACACCGCACCGCAGGCAAGTCTCCTCACGCATTTTGCAATTCTGCACCCGATGGTCAAACCCAAGGCACCTAAAGCAGGTTTGAACCGGCTCCTGTGAGCGCACCTGAAAACGGAACCATTTAATATACGCGCCAGTACTCCTCAGCTGTTCCGCAACCCTCTCCGTGCACTCAAAAGTGATATTCACCTGCTGGCCACTATCACTGCGCCATGGCGCAGTAACCAGCCGCATACTCTTCCTGTACACTTCAGGAGACATCATACCACCCAGGTTCATACTATACAGCTCCTTCATAAACTCATCAGGGGTTATTTCAGAGTGCACCTTCTGTATCAGCACCCTCGTTCCCAGTTTGTCGTTTACCTTGACTTCCAGTCCGACCTCAGCAAACTTCTCATTTGCTGCAATGCACTCACGCTCAGCCACCGACGGTGTGCGTATCACCGCACCTCCCGACTAGATGGGACGAACATCATGTAGCGAACTCCTAGTGTTGGCCCTACCTCAGTGACCACCTTCTCCATCACCTCCTTAGACGTGGAGGTACCTTTGCCCCTCACCACCACCGACCAAGTCTCCACAGGTGGCGCCACCACAGCCACGGGGGCACGAGCGGACGGAGCAACGAGCGTCACCACAGTAGCAGGAGCAGCACGACCACCAAAAATAGCAGGTGAGCCGGCCTCCAACCGCCCCCTCAACCTCTCATTTTCCGCCACCAGCCCCATCATCAGCTCCTCATACTTCGCTGATATCGTAGACACTAATCTGCCTACAGTACGGTCAACACTATCAGCCAATACTACCTCCATCAAAGCGCTAGTGATGCGCTTCAACTCCGAGATGGCTTCACCAGCAGGACCAGCCCCCATACCAACACCAACACCAGCAGTACCAGCAGACTTAGTACCTTTAGGCCTCTTCTTCCTCTTACTCTGGCTCGAAGAGGCAGCACGCGTCTGGTCGGTCGCGTCCGTGACCATCGCACACCCTTCCTCAACTCTTTCATAAACCACCTCGTCGACACCCAAAGCGTCACCAAGAGCGGAAGTAACGCCACCAACAGCAGCATCCGTAGCAGCCACAGCAGCAGCAGAATGCTCCCTCAACATCTTGGGTGAACTGGGTTTCACCCTTTTCCCCTTTCCATACTCATCACTTTCGGTGTCGCTGTGCCTCAGCAACGTTCTCCCAGGCGGCGGCAACAGAAACTTGGCCTGCGACACGGATTCCGACGCATCCTCATCAACGTCGCCCTTAGGCACCTTCCCCACAACGACAGTGGACCCGGTGGAGCCATGACCGCACAAACCCCAACAAAAACTCAGTGAAATATTCACCTTCCTTACTTTCTGCAATAATCAGCAAACCTCAACTTCCGGTATATAGGCCTTTTCGCCAAAATAGCAGATAGGCCTTTTCCACTATCAGCAAAGCAGAGACACCAACCAGTCAGCACAAACACACCGCACTACCGAATTATCGACTACTCGACTTACCGGCTAATTGGTTTACCGACTTATAGACTTGCCGACTTGCCAATTTATCGACTTGTCAATTTATCGACTTATCGACGCAACGACACCCGCAACAGTCAGTGAGGCAACTCCAATACTTCAACCTTCGAGCCGGAGTTTGCCTTTGAGACACCAATTTGCAAAAATCACTGTTTGTCCCTACTGCCGAAATTTACCCTTGGCAGTTTTAAGACTTTTTTCTTCTTCGCACTTCAATAATTTATT
This sequence comes from Tachina lurida, assembly GCA_944452675.1. Classification (NCBI taxonomy): domain Eukaryota; kingdom Metazoa; phylum Arthropoda; class Insecta; order Diptera; family Tachinidae; genus Tachina; species Tachina lurida. The sequence goes on from OX101754.1 coordinate 41,061,887, forward strand.
CAATTTTCAACAGCAATACATACATACCTGTATGTATTTTATCGTACTATAGTACCGAAAGATAAACACGATTATATCTCCGGTCTATGTCAATATATTGCCCGTACTCCAATATCCACGTATTCACAGAATTCCGCACTTCAAAATGAAACTAATCTCGTGATTTTAACTTAAAGTTCCCCGAATAAAAATACTCACGCAAAAACACTTTAATTTAAATACGACCGCTCACTTCAATTATCAAACTGCAAGTGGGTCATACTTACAGTCGGAGTATGCTTATACTGAGACTAGGGATACTTAATTGAAAAAGAAAATGAACGCGATGCTTGGGATTCTTATTCATCATTCGCCACTGTATATATACACTCAAAATATTACCAGCCGTATTCATAAAATTCTTAAACAGCATTTCATAAGTTGTTTAAGCAATATTTGCTTAAAAAACGTTTTTTAAACCTTGCGTAAATCAGCAAATTTTAAAATTGACAACTCCCATGTTAAAACCAATTTTAGGATGTTGTTGTTGTAATTTTGCTTTGCTTGTGTGTATGTATGTATGTACTTACATACATATGTATATGTCAGTGTTGTTTAGAAAAACAATTTAATTATTTTATGGAAACTATTGCCGAAATATTAAATGGACTACAAAGAATATTTAAAAGAAAAGGAGCGATTCACTTTCCATTCCCAGTCATTATTTTCTAACTTTAAAGCCCGGTACGGAGTTCTTACGGAAATTTACATTTATTTCTACACGGAAATAGAAGTGTAGCCTTTTGTGTAGAATTATGTTTCTATAAACACAAATTTGTTTATTTTTAAATTTAAAATGCACAAAAAAACTAGAAATTAATTACAACTTGATGAAAATTAGAAATGTCAAAAATTCCGTCACCAAACAATTGTAACATTAATTTTTGTATCAGTTGACTGAAAAATGTCTCCACTTATATTTCTAAATCCCTAACATAGGCAATACATTTAAAAAATTTTGGGTATTTTTCTTTTGAAAGTCCGTACTGGCAAATGGAAACTTCTTTATGAAATTTACCAACCTGAATTTCCGCAATTTGTTTTACATAGATTTTGTATGAGAACCTGAAACTCCGTATGAACTCCGTACCAGGCTTTATGTGTTAAGAAAAATAATAATAATTAAGAAAAATAATAATAATTATAGAAAATGAACTAGATGTACATGGTGGCCCAGAATTACCGAAGGGGTTTGAATTCCTTATAACTTTTTTATTATAATTTTTTTTTTATTTTTCTTTTCAGTATTTTGTAAAGAAGACTTGGGGAATTTCAAATTGAATAGTACACAATTCAACAACGATATCTAACACTAGTGATAGAAATGGCAACACCGTGTTCATTTAAAAAAAAATATGGCCTAATTATCCTTTTCGACGAAACACCGCACCAAACGGTTCACTTAAGTGGGTGTAATTCTCGCTGTTTAAGTACTCTTGGATTTTCCGAAGCCCAAATCCTGCAATTTTGCTTATTAACCAACCTATTTAATTGGAAATGGGCTTCGTTGCTCATAATTAAGTTATGAATCAGATCACTATTTTCTTCTGCTTTTTGAAGAAAATAAATTGTATAATCAAGTTCTTGCTGGTAATCTGTCGGCTTCAGTTGTTGGACAAATTCCCGAAGTCTTCTTTACAAAATACTGAAAGGAAAAATGATAAAAACATTATAATAAGAAAAGTTATAAGGCATTCAAACCCCTTCGGTAATTCTGGGCCACCTTGTATAAACACTCAAAACCAGTGTTGTCAGATTTATTTTCAGCCTCCTCGCCAAATGACTTGTCGAATATCGCGAAATATCGCCAATATAATAAATCATTAAATTTTAGCTACAAAAAATATTTTTTTTTATAATTACATTGCAAATATTCTTAAATTTTATGTTCAGTACGTAACTTCTATCGTAAAACATAAAAATTATATTGCTTAAGAAAAATTAAGAAAATTTTTTACATTAACATATAAATTCTATCGTATAAAAAATACTTAATATAATTTATTCCAAAAGATCAATCTAAATACGACAAATTGAACTTGAACACCAAGATTAAAATTATAATTAAAACAAATTTATAATTAAAACAGCATCGTCGTGATCATACACTTTAGGCGAGAACTCGTGGAGGCTTTTTTGAGCTTTATTATCAAAAGGTTGGTTCCAATTTATAAAGGGGCGTTTTCCCCAATAATTTTCATAAGCACCAAATGAGATTTTGTGGTCCATAATTTATTTTTAATTTCATGAATTTCAGAAAATTTTGTTTGAAATAAAAAATTGCAATATTTAGAATCTTTTCCACGAGATATTTTGTTGTAGAATAAATTCCTCACATAAAAAATTTCACATTTTTAATACATACATACATATTCTATTTTAAAGAAAGCGTAAGAATATAGCCAAATATATCGCCAAGAAGTTCAAATATCCCCAAGTAAGTCGCCAATCGCCATTTCAAAATTTTCATCGCCAAAAAAAAAATTTTTGTCGCCACGTTTGGCGAGATATCGCCATATCTGACAACACTGCTCAAAACAAATAAAATAAAACTCCCGGGGAATAATTTCAAACAGTAGCACATAATAGGGAAAACAAAAAAAAAATTAATGGAAAAGGGAGAAATTTATTGCGGAAATTTATTCATAATTGTAGTGTATAACTCTGTATGTCGTCTCCTCAACGCTATAAAAAATTAGCACTTATGTATCTACTTTTCGGTAACAATTGAGTACTATTGACAGCTTTTTACAATTGAAGTAGAAAGTCACAACCCGACTTAAAAGCGAGAAATATTTAGTGTATGTATGTTTTTTACGTTTCAGTTCAAAATTATTTTCGTTTTAGTTAGACCGTTTAGATCCTTTTTGACACAAACCTATGACCTATTTAAATTACATGGTTTTGATAAAATGTTTGTGTCAAAAACGACCGACTGAATGTGTACGACTCAATTATAGTTTTATTCGAGTTGCAGAGTAGAGGACAGCACACTAATAAACCATACTCCACTGAGCGAACGTAGGACTACATATGTATCTGTTGAACTTGTAGAAAACAACTTATGTATGAATTAAAATTTTTTCAGAAGAGCAAAAATACTGTTCAAGTGGTCAGGCAAACTTTTAATGTATGTGCCTATAAAAATGTGATCATTAGACGTGATTAATCGAATTTGATTAGAATTGTGTATACATTTCTTTTTAATTTTTTGACATGTTCAGCCTTATTATCGTTGTCGTAGTAGTGACGCAATCTAATAAAAATATAGGCAATGCTTGGTATATGTAACAACCGTAGTGACTACTTGTTGGTCAATCGTGCTCAAAAAATTGCTTTGAAGATTTTTGGAAGATTTTAAAAATAAAATGCAGATTTTGCAGATTTTTTCGTTACAAATTGTTAAATTTTGCAGATTTTATCCTTAGAAATTCTGGCAATACTGATATAGATGCATTGTGGATGCATACATGATATATGAATTTTGTTTTTTTAATAAAGGTTTCATCTTTTCTCTTAAAATTATAAATAAAATCTTGGCTAGTTTTTATTTATTTTGTTCGAATAAATATGTATATACTATCATTTATGTCCATATACCCTAATTTTTGGGATTCGAACTGTATGTACATATATGGAATATCATATATGCTCCATACATATTTATTTATCTGGGTGTACATATACATACATATCTACTCGTATGTACATACGTAACTACTGCTTGTAAGTAGTGGTTACGCTTTTTGGGCACTTGGCACACAAAGATAAACTCGGCCTAACTTTTATTTCTGATTGAAATAAAATAAAAATAAAAATAAGGAGTTGATTTTTAATTCTGCTTGATAAAATAAAATTCAGAAAATTATCACTATTTCCGCTGGAAAGATATAAATTAAGATTTTTAAAATCATTCCACTTAAGAAAAATCTACTTAATAAAATGGTGTCACTGGGCACGAAAACTAAAACCTAAACAAAAATTTTTTTCGGCGGCGCAGCGGAAATATTTTTTGTGATAGCAGAGTTGCACACTTTCACATACCTTCTAAATTTTGATGCCAACACGCCCGGTTTCCTAAATTCCTTGATGGCCAGTCCTTAGTTCTCTTTAATAAAAATAATATAATTAAGAAAAATATTTACATTTATATGGAATTTGCAAACTTACCTATCAGCTTTGTATTCAAACAGGAAATACAAATTGGTTGCCCTGCTGCTGTATGTAAGTCCCGGTTCACACACGTTAACTTTTATTTAAGCTGCAGCGTTGTCAACTCGATGCTTTTGGCACCGGTTTTAGTGCTTTTTGAAACTTTCGACACGAAATATTTTGAAGTTAGTGCTCAGTGCTTTTTTAAATTCATTTTTTGTTTTGTGACGATCGCCCTAAACCCTTATCTATTTTTTTTCGAGGAAGTCTATCATTTAAAAAGTATAAGCTCTGACGATAAGTGGACAATTTCAAAGAATTCTAATAATATTCTACAAGGCTTGGTGGAAGAAATACTCGGTATGTTACCCTCTAAGTTTAACATTTGAGGCATAATTAATATAAACAGTGTTTTGCCACACGACAAAGAAGACATAATGCAGGTATAGTCCAATACCGAAATTTTGTCTAGTATATACAATAGATAGAGAATGATTTACTTAATGCAATGGAGAAATTTTGAGCAATAAAATCGAGTTTTGAGCAATAAAATCTAATAACGATTCAGTTGACATAAACTCGTTTGAGGTATTATCAAAAATTGCATTTTCATCAAACTTATGTCACTTCCATGTTTAAACACAGAATTTGATCACGTTTTTACCCTATGACTTTATTTAAGATATTGCAAATTCATTCAACATAACAAAAGAAAAAATTTAACAAGGTAATATCGCAAGCATAGAAAGTAAAATAAAAAGCGAAGCTGGAAAATCAGGTAGCGAGTTTTCTGTCGAAAATAATTAGTACGTCCTTACACTTGGTTAACGCGTTGTTTGGTCTGAAACGATAAAATTGTGTTGTGAATAATATAACCAAAATTTATAACTCTTTTCCCAATGTCGAATATTTTTTGATATTTTTTTATATAATTGGATAAAATTGCAAATAACATTTTTTAATTTTTAACTTTGTTATTTATATTGCGTTTGATATAAAAAAATAACTACTAAGCCCACGACGGTCAAAATCTTATCAGTTCTTAACGTCAGAAAGACACACCGATTACTGCCAATTTGACTAAACTCAAGTGATTCGTTTGTTCGTTGACAAAAACGATTTAAATTTTTTTTATATTAACTCCAAAGGCTTCATCAAATTGGTTTTAGAATTGATTCTCATAGAATTTTGTATTGGATGCCTCAAATTTTAAGTTTTAGGGATTGAACTGATTCCTATATTTTTTATGTACATGTGTATGTACATGCATATTTGTTAAAAGAAAATTTTTAATACGAGTATAATAAAAGAACATTAAATTTAGTGATTTTTTACTTAAATTACGTGTTTTTCCTGGTTTCAGTGTTTTTAAATTTAAAAGTTGACAACGCTATTCAGCTGGTAAAAAAACAGAAATATTCATATTTCCTTCTTCGACTTTTTATAGCTGAGTTACGAGTTGATCAACAAAAGTTGACGTGTGTGTACCGGGACTAACAGAGATTATTCGGTAAAAATTATATTAATGAAAACTGTTTTGGCTTTTACTATGTGGCGGTGACGTCATCTTGCATGCGTGTATAATAGCGTAGACAAACGACAGCGTTAATTTGCATTAAAAGCTCACTAATGTGAATTAAAAATTTACCCTGACAAACGACAGTATTTGCATTAAGTAAATCGTTGATTGGTTATATGTTTGCGGCACAGTATATTCAAAATACATTATGACTGCAGCAAACCAATAACCAACCGACGAAATAGCCAGCAAAATTTTCCATTTTCTTTCGTACCACACATTTCGATTATTTTCCTTGGAAATCTTAAAATGGAAAAAATGTGTTTCGATTTTAATATTTCTTTTTTATTTTTTTTTAAACAATTAAAATAATTTATCTTTCCTGACTTTGAATCCATTTTGATCTTGCAAACGAAAACAATTTGCCAACATTTGATTGATTGTTGACTGTGTTACCATATGCAAATAGCAAAATTCTGTATTAATTCAGTCTCATTTAGTGCATTTACTTCAAATCTAATACACATTGGGATGGGGATAATTCACAAGTTAATTTGAATTAAGACAGCTAATGCAAATTAACGCTGTCGTCTGTCTATGCTATAAAAAGGATTAATTATAATCAGATTTATGGTAGAATTAGTCGATTCTTATCATGAGTTGACCGATCAGTTGACAAGATAAAAATAAAACATGTTGCTGTTTATTTAATATGTATCGTAACGTATGTAGTAGAAATCTTCAGAAAACAGATTTTTACGTCAACTTCTTTCTTACATACATACACACTTACGTATAAAGCGAAGATGAGTGTTGGCCCTACCTCAGTGACCACCTTCTCCATCACCTCCTTAGACGCGGAGGCACCTTTGCCCCTCACCACCACCGACCAAGTTTCCACAGGCTTCGCAACAGTTGGCGCCACCACAGCCATGGGGGCACGAGCGGACGGGGCAACGAGCGTCGCCACAGCAGCAGGAGCAGGAGCAGCACGACCACCAAAAATAGCAGGTGAGCCGGCCTCCAACCGCCCCCTCAACCTCTCATTTTCCGCCACCAACCCCATCATCAGCTCCTCATACTTCACTGACATCGCGGGCACTAATCTGCCCACAGCACGGTCAACACTATCAGCCAATACTACCTCCATCAAAGTGATAGTGATGCGCTTCAACTCCGAGATGGCTTCTTCAGCAGGACCAGCCCCCATACCAACACCAGCACCAGCAGACTTAGCATCTTTAGGCCTCCTGGTACTCTGGCTCGAAGAGGCAGCACCCGTCTTGTCGGTCTCGTCCGTGACCATCGCACACCCTTCCTCCACCCTTTCATAAACCACCTCGTTGACACCCAAAGCGTCACCAAGAGCCGAAGTAACGCCACCAACAGCAGCATCCGTAGCAGCCACAGCAGCAGTAGCAGCAGCAGAATGCTCCCTCCGCGTTTTGGGTGAATTGGGTTTCACCCTTTTCCCCTTTCCATACTCATCACTTTCGGTGTCGCTGTGCCTCAGCAACTTTCTCCCCGGCGGCGGCAACAGAAACTTGGCCTGCGACACGGATTCCGACGCATCCTCATCAACGTCGCCCTTAGGCACCTTCCCCCCAACGACAGTGGGCCCGGTGGAGCCATGGAAAAAAGGGGCTAAATATACAGCAAATCTTCCGTAAATACTTCAGAAATTTTTCTATTTCTGCGATGGGCAGCAGCTTAGCCGAGACACACCAGCAGTGACCACTTAGCACGGACAAAAATCACTTATCCGAGACACAAACCGGGTCTGGAATTTCCAAAACCTTCTTGAAAATCCCAAAAGCCCAGAACTTCCCCGGAAAAACAACGGCAACGCTGTTCCCACAAAAATTCACCAAAGCGGCAACACTGATTCCACTTTTTTTTTCTTTCACGACCTTACTGCCGGAGATTGCCCTTGAGACACCAAAATTTTTTAAAAACAGTTTGTCCTTACTGCCGGAATTTACCCTTGGCAGTTTTAAGACTTTTCTTATTCGCACTTCATTAATTTATTCAATTTTCAACAATAATACATACATACACATATGTATTTTATCGTACTATAGTACCGGAGGATAAAAACGATTATATCTCCGGTCTATATCAATATATTTCCCGCATAAAACTAATCTCGTGATTTTAACTCAAAGTTCATCGAATAAAAATACTCACGCAAAAACACTTTAATTTAAATACGATCGTTCACTTCAATTATCAAACTGCAAGTGGTCATACTTACAGATGTGTTCAAGATTTGCGTCAATATCTGTCAGTATGGCCTAACTTGACGGTGCTCTTAACACTGGGTAGAATCAATGCGTCTACCAACGCCCCCACACATAACTGGCTGTTATGCATAGGTGCCAATGGCTGACATGTATTTGGACATTATCAACCCCCCTTGGTTTGGAGCGGAGCCTATCTAAAACTCCTTCCTAGATATGGATCTATGCACCCGGTCGCAATGCAACTCCACACCGAGCAAAACGCTCTACCCGCGATTTGGGTACAACCACAACCACCACGAATCTCCCCGAAGGGCCGACCCAAGTCAGGCCGAAACCGAAGTTTTTGGGGCTCCTGACCCCGTGGTACCAGATTTAAGACTCTGGTCAGACTTCGTAGCCAAGGCTACTACCAGTTGCAAGCCCCAAATGGTTCCGGGAACTGGTGACCCGTAAGACAACAAAAAAAAAACAATCAACAATCACCCTCACGGATGGTAATCGTACACATAAGCACCGGCAAGGCACAAAACTCACAAAGCAAAACACAATGCCACTCTCACGAGTGACACATAGGCAGAAACACCATCAAACAACAAACACCAAACACCAAGGCAATCGATGTAATTGACACAATACAGCAACACAGCAATACAGCAATATAGCAAACAGCAACACAGCAAAACAGCAACAAAAACACATCACCAGGCAGCAAAACATTCAATCCGAAATCCAAATCATTGTCCATATGCTTTGCAAAATTCTTTCAAGAGTTGCCCACAGTATACCCCAATTCCACGCTGAGGTACCCACCCAGTCTCAATGAGACTGAGAAGGACCCTCGCGTAAAACCATGGCCACATGAGAAAACCCCAGACACCAAACACGGCCAGAAGGGCCCAGCAACCTCACCAACAACACGCGTCCACACAGGTCCCACCAGACTACACACCAGAAAGCCTTCGACGGAAGGCCATACGGCCAAAATTGCCCAATCCAGAAAACGCCACTGCATCAGTCAATACTCGACTGACATCAAAACTACTCCCATCTAACACAACGCGCATGGCCGGCAAATCCCTCATATCGTCATGCAACGGACAATACATCAGAAAACTGCCGCCAATCTTCAACGTCCGCACCACACCGACAAGCAGGAGAATTAGACAAGCCTCTTTGATGCAAAAAGGCATTCAAGGAGCCGTGCCCGGTCAGTATGAAACCCAGATGCAAGCCGAAGCTAAACTCCATGCGTTCACGTACAAAGGTCGGATCACGCATAAAATTATACGTTACCCTACCATGGTCACTGTTCTCCCCCCTTTTCCCTCAAAATGGACACTAGATGAGCATCCAAATCTCTCGCGAATTCACCTGATTCCCTACCTACAAGACCACTAACAGAAAGCCAGTCATATCCAAGAAGTGGTAGCCCACGCTTTATCTTGAAGGTGATAGCACGACGTATCACCTACAAGTCAAGCGGAGCCACACCCAGCAAGACCTGAAGAGCATCCGTTGATACAGGCCGACAGACTGGCATACAAGCCAGCATGGCCACCCTCTGACAAGACAATATCCTGTTTCTACCAGCAACAGACATAGCCTCTTCATACCATACAGGCGAACCATATGCTGTACAGGCAACAAATAGCCCACCATAACACCACCAGACCGAATGAGTGGTGGACGACCATGCGACAATCTGCCCTTGAGCAACATCATCACAGTTTTATCCATGGCCACCCCAACCCCGACACGATTACCCCACTCAGTCACAATACTCATGGCTTGCTCACCCTTTATCTCCAGCTCAGCACTAGACTGACCATGAATCAAAATCAGCAAGTCATCAGCATATGCGCACAGGTTTTAAGATGCAGCCAGTTGCCGCAGCAGATTATCCATCATGAGGTCCCAAGTAAATGGACCACAAATAGAACCCTGCGGGCAGCCCCTAGAAACAACCCTCCAAACAGTTTCGCTGGCGTCCACCATACAAGCCTTCCTGCCGCTGAAGTAGCTACTCCATAAAGGTAGCTCCTGACAGCCAACACTTTGCAGCCTATCAAGAACTACGCTCCACGAGAGGTAGTCAAATGCACCCTTAAAATCGACAAATAGGCCTAATACATACCTAGCAGACGAGTTGCCAGCACAGTGCTTATCATGCAGCCACGCATCATCAACGGATCTCCCCTCCCTAAAACCAAACTGGTACTCAGATAAGGCAGCAGTGTCACACTCCTTCAGTCTTTCCACCACTATCCAGCACTTTTCCAAGCGCTGGTGGGTGACTGATGCCCCGATAAGAGCGTGGATTACTCCTAACCCTATCAGGAGATTTCAGGCGCATCACAATATGTGCCTGCTTCCAAGCCCTCACTCAGACACTTCTCGTACACTGCCTCCAAGTATTCAGGTATAGCCTTCCAGATGCTTTTACACATCTCTCCAGTCATACCGTCAATACCCAGAGATTTTCTACTCTTGATCTGGCAGAAACCGGCAGCCAACTCCGATCCTTGCAAATTCGGGGGGTTGACTTCCTCCCTAATGAGAGGAGGGTTATCAACCCGGTCCTCACCTGGAAAGAAAGAGCTCAGCAAAACATTCATGCAATCCCGCCAGGCAGTGAACATAGTGTCACCAACCGGAAGGGATTCCACATCAAGTCCACTCATCCTCCTTCATCCTCTCGATGCGGTCCTTATTAGACCGCAAGCTGACCAGATATTCAGTTCTACGTGTCGCAAGATCGTCAGCATTGTAACGCCTGGCCCTCTGAAATACTCTGCTGAGGCGCCTGACGCTTTTCCGCATCCTATCTAGCTCACTGGTTCACCACCTGACCCTGCCTTGTCGAGTCTTACGACAGCGACCCAGCAACGTCTCATTTACCGAACACATCCACCTATAAATCTGGTCAACCTGCTCATCAACGGACAGTGCACCAAAGGTATCCAAAGGCATGCCAAGGGCCACCGCTCTAAGGAAACCGGCATAAGCAACCCAATTGGCATCACGCACCCGCCACTTACGTGGAGCCGGAACGAAACCGGAACACCGATGGTAAGAAAGGACAATCTCAATAAGATTGTGGTCACTTACCCCCGCATTATCACGCACCCTCCAGCGAAAACCAAACAGCGACCAAGCGCTATTGTTCGCCACCGTAACGTCTATGTCACTAGCACCCATTGGACCATCAAACGTGTACAACTCACTAGCCTCATTTAAAACAAGCACTCACCGTAAGTAGCCATTCACTTAGCATTTCCCCTCGAATATAGTTCGAATGCCTGGGAGCGTGCTCCGGCATTTTACTGAACCACATGCGAGAGCATGCATTCGCGTCTAGGCCAAGGATTGCAGGAGTGTTACTCGCAAGTAGTAACACTGCATCCATGTATCCCAAATAACGATCAAATGAAGCACTAGGCGGACAATAAACACTCGCGAGAAGCAAACGCCAAAACTCACCCTCTACGGCCACACAAACACCCTGTTAAGAGTCGGAGGCACTTACTTATATATTTTTTATATAATGGAACATTTATTTATACTTCTTATATTAAGATTACTTATATATTTTTTATATAATGGAACATTTATTTATACTTCTTATATTAAGATTTAAGCATTTGATCCAATTACTATATTCAGAAAACATCTATAGCTAGATGTTTTCTTGTGCCGAGTGGGGAGGGATGTTGTGAATCATACTTGAACAACCCTCGTATTCAAACATAGCACAATTTGCCAGCGCCAACAAAATAAGAAGTAACTGAGTCAATGAACTAGTTTCTGCTGCGTCAACCAATTAGTGCAATGTTTGAATACGAGGGTTGTTCAAGTATGATTCACAACATCCTTCCCCACTCGGCACAAGAAAACATCTAGCTATAGATGTTTTCTAAATATAGTAATTGGATCAAATGCTTAAATCTTAATATAAGAAGTATAAATAAATGTTCCATTATATAAAAAATATATAAGTAATCTTAATATAAGAAGTATAAATAAATGTTCCATTATATAAAAAATATATAAGTAAGTGCCTCCGACTCCTAACATACCTCCCCTCTTGGCGGAAAGAAAATGTGCCGCATTTTCTTTGATGTTTTGATTCTTGACATCTAAGTTAGGTTGACGTGGTTTTGTTTATCCTTATGTGTTGAAATTTATGGCACCTTTATGTATTCAGTGATTTTCTCCTTTATGCAGGGACGTAGTTGCTTGTGGTTAAAAAAAAACAAATCACAATCATCACGAACTAATGTCTTCGGCTGAGTAAGGGTGTATCAAGAAACCAGCATCGCCAATAAAGGTGTTCTCACTTGAGCTGAGATGTGTTAATGGTCAAAGACTACGACTTGTGTAAAAGATGGCCAGTTCATATGTAAAATGACGGCCATCGGTATCACAACGTGAACACCCATCGTGGAACGAATACAATACATTTTTTAAAAATTTTGGATAACAGTACGAAGAACTATCTCACTTAGTTTATTGGATTACAAATCCGCATGTAAGCTGTTAAGCTGTACTCAAACGGTGTATAGTATTGATGATAGCAATGGAACCAGTATCATCCCACTTCGTGTGGGTGGATAGATAAATGTCAATGCGGTATAGTTGATTTCAAAGGGTTGTAATCTATACAAAGATTTTTTTAAGTGTTGCTGGGCCTTGACTTCCCGTAATAATCTGATCGTGCATATTATTGGGAGTCCTGTTGTGGCTACAATAATTCATCTCAATGTACTACACTCGTTAGATAAGAGTATTACTTGATGTTTCAGCTGCTGTTTTTATGGTGTGTGTTGCAGGCTTTTGATTTAGAAATTCATCGGAACGGAACCAGTATCATCCCACTTCGTGTGGATGGATAGATAAATGTCAATGCGGTATAGTTGATTTCAAAGGGTTGTAATCTATACAAAGATTTTTTTAAGTGTTGCTGGGCCTTGACTTCCCGGAATAATCTGATCGTGCATATTATTGGGAGTCCTGTTGTGGCTACAATAATTCATCTCAATGTACTACACTCGTTAGATAAGAGTATTACTTGATGTTTCAGCTGCTGTTTTTTATGGTGTGTGTTGCAGGCTTTTGATTTAGAAATTCATCGGTTATGTTGTTATTGCTGAGGTAAAGTTATCGCTTCAGATATTAACTTTTGGCTGCAAGAGACTATACGCCTTGTGTTGTTAAATTTATATGATGGTTGCAATTTCTCTTGTTGTTTTGATGTTGTTGTTACGTTTGTTGTCTTCACTGTATGCCAACTTTCTAGTTCTGGGGATTGTAGTTGAGCCGCGATTGCACTTATTTAGTTTAGTATTAGCATACAACAAAATTACTTATTTAGTATTAAAATTATTTGAAATATAATATTAATATATATATTGATAACACTGACTGCCAAGGGCATCGGCTAACAATAAAATTAATTTGTGTGTTTATGTTTCAAATATCAACAATTTATTTAGTTTTTATTATTTTTTTTTTCTATACGTAATCATTATTTATATATTTCAATTTACTATTAATTTAATGCCAAAAACTAAAATTTCACTTTTAAAAGCTGTGCTTGAGTACTCGTTAATTGTGACAATTTGTGCGCCTGTTACGTTTAATTTCAATTGTGGACCAATTATTCCACACTTACTCAATAATTGTTATTGGATGTGTACACATCTAGTATGACATAAATTTTTTCTTATACATATGTTTTATTCTTTTCTTAACCTATAATTTTAATAGCAAAATTTAAAAAGTTGAATATTATTATTTACTCATTTGTTTTTATTATTGTTTTTCTTTCTTTCAAATATATGCTTAATTCGTATAAAACTAGTTAGTTATTTATAGTATGATGTTATAACCCTTTTATAGCTCTACTTGTTATATTAATGTGTTTTTTATATACATATATATGTATATGTGTGTACTTACAAAGACAATTCTTACTAAAATTATAAATTTGAAAAACATTATAGTTTACAATACAAATTTATTTTTTGCTGCATTTGAAAACTTCAAGATTTTTATGGCAAATTAAATTTTAAATTTGAAATTTCAGTGTAAAATTTACTAGCCTAAGATTTTTCAACCTTGAAAACTCAAATTACTTAATAAAAATTACAATTAATTTGTTTTGAATAAATAAAAAAATGCATTCACATATACATATGTATGCATGTACGTATCGTATTTATGCTATGCTTACGTAGCAAGCTTTTAATGTTTTGGTTTATTTTTGTATTTTTTTTTAGTGCCCGTAATTTTGTTGTAGTTGCAAAATAATGTTCTACTTTTGAATATGACGAAAGTCAATTTTTTTTATATTTTTTAACAAATAAAACAAAACACAAATATTAAATTAAATTTCAAATATGAAGCCATGAAAGGTTAATGATCTCTATGAAAATCATTTAAACCCCTTTTTTATAATGAAAGTTTAATGGTATGCATTTAAATCATTATGACCTCTTTTCCATTAATAATGCACGATGCTCATTGACGTATTACCGTGAACACTAACCTACCAAAAAAAAATATTTTGTTTCATCTTCCTACAGTGTTTGCATTCCTCTTCCCTTGCTGTAAACCAGTGATCATGATTTTAGTTAATTTACATTGTATTTTCCTCCTTATTTCTCTTATATGCGCCTGCATATGTGTGATTTATATTTTAATTTTCTTCTTTCTTGTTATTTTTTTATAACGCCTTGTACTTCCATTTCGCCTTGAACATTTGGTTTCGAGCCAAAGTTCACTAAGGTTGGAAATGGAATAAAAGGTCTTCCTTGGAGCTTGAATATCCTCCATATTTATTTGTTTTCTTATCTTCTTCTCTTTTTCTTCTTATATGCGCCTGCATATGTATTTTTTGCAACTTTAAATTTCTGCTTTTCTTCATTATTATTGTTACATTGCCTTGCACTTCTATTTCGCCTTGAACATTTGGTTTCGAGCCAAAGTTCACTAAGGTTGGAAATAAAGTGATAGGTCTTCTTTTGAACAAGTTCTAAGCTATTCCTGAGTAGCTACTATCCTTAGTTCTTTTAGTTTTAGAGTTTTCATTTTCTTTTAGCATTTCTTTTTTATTATATTCAGTTTGGAAGAGGTTGCTTGTTAATGTATTCTATATCTGTGGTTGTTTTGTGTTCTGTTTCATGTTTCATAACTTCTACTGTGTCTTGTCAAATGTCGTCCCTTTTGTTTTCTCCTTATTTTGGAATCTTTTGTTTTTCCATCTACATTCATGTCATCTTCCCTGGAGTGGCAGGTCTTTCTGCGGGTTTACCACTATTAAGACACCTAAATAATTAACCTACACATGGTTTTACCAAATTGTTATGGTATGAAGACATCCTTACGACTTGACAAAACCCGGACGTTGTAGTGTTTCGTGGCACAAAAATTTATAAATACAAAAAAAATTTCCACAGTGCAAGGTTTAATTTTTAATCTGATTGAGAAATACACTTTTATTTTTATTGTATTATTATTGTAATAAAGATCTATATGCGTCCACAAAGTCGACTGCACTTTCTTTTCACAGCCTCTAAGGCAAGCTATAAAAGCTGTACCAACAGAGACTTTCCAAGTCAGAAACAGACGAAATTACATGGTAGCAAGGGTCAATTTGCGGCCACTAAACCGACTGTACTTGCTTTTCCCTGCTTCTAAGGCGAGCTATAAAAGCTGTACCAACAGAAACTTTCCAAGCCAGAAACAAGCGGAGTAATAGCATGCAAAGCTTTACCGGCTGCGCCAAAATATGTTATAGTGTACTTTTATCTTTTACCTTTTACCTGGAGGGTCCCTTGGGAATCGCATGTATATAGGTATTTTTATTAACAACTTACTTAGTTACTGTAGCTGCTTCCACACTTGCAGACTGTCCTCTCTTTTATTTTTCTATCTGCTATTTATACAAAATATACTTTAATATATTTTTTCAATATTTTACTTACAATTAATTTTCTTATGCTTTTTTCAATATTTTACTTACAATTAATTTTCTTATGCTAACTAGACAATAACTTATTTCATAAGTATTATTTAGCTTTTGACCCAATTACAAAAAATCGATATTGCACAATTTGCCAGCGCCAACAAAATAAGAAGTAACTGAGTCAATGAACTAGTTTCTGCTGCGTCAACCAATTAGCGCAATGTTTGAATACGAGGGTTGTTCAAGTATGATTCACAACAACTCCAACGCGTACAACTCACAACAGTACAGTCAAATCGTCCACAACAACAGCGTCATTCCCTGGAAGATAGGCATATACCCTCACCGTAGCCGGCAGTCCCCTAACACAACCGTTTGCAAAGTAGAGCTCCTGCACAAGTGCAAAAGAAGCCCCACTTCGCCTAATGCCCTGGTCAAACTCGCACGTCGCAGAATACGCCCTCTTGAGATTTTGTTGTAAGATTAACAATATCTGGGGGTCTACTCTGTAATTCGAAACGAAAGAAAATGTTTTCGAATTTACATGTTACAAGCATACAAATTCGAAAGCATTTTCTTTCATTTCGAATTACGCAGTAGACTCCCTGATCCATGATTAATGCCTAGAATTCGCCCTTGCAACCATAGCCTCATATATAGGACACACCATGGACAACATCCTGTGATCAGCAGGCAGGCCCTTGAATTCGCAGTTGCGGCACCACACCTCGTTCACACAATTAGAGGAACGATGACTAGCCACACCGCACCACAAGCAAGTCTCCTCACGTATTTTGCAATTCTGGACCCGACGGTCAAACCCAAGGCATCTAAAGCAGCTTTGAACCGGCTCCTGTGAGCGCACCTGAAAACGGAACCATTTAATATACGCGCCAGTACTCCTCAGCTGTTCCGCAACCCTCTCCGTGCACTCAAGGGTGATATTCACTTGCTGGCCACTATCACTGCGCCATGGCGCAGTAACCAGCCCCATACTCTTCCTGTACACTTCAGGAGACATCATACCACCCAGGTTCATAGTATACAGCTCCTTCATAAACTCATCAGGGGTTATCTCAGAGTGCACCTTCTGGATCATCACCCTCGGTCCAAGCTTGTCGTTTACACTGACTTCCAGTCCGACCTCAGCAAATTTCTCATTTGCTGCAATGCAATCACGCTCAGCCATCGACGGTGTGTGTATCACCGCACCTCCTGAATTGATGGGACGAATATCATGCACACGAACTCCTAGTGTTGGCCCTACCTCAGTGACCACCTTCTCCATCACCTCCTTAGAGGTGGAGGTACCTTTGCCCCTCACCACCACCGACCAAGTCTCCACAGCCTTCACAACAGGTGGCGCCACCACAGCCACGGGGGCACGAGCGGACGGAGCAACGAGCGTCACCACAGGAACAGGAGCAGCACGACCACGAAAAATAGCAGGTGAGCCAGCCTCCAACCGCCCCCTCAACCTCTCATTTTCCGCCACCAGCCCCATCATCAGCTCCTCATACTTCGCTGATATCGTGGACACTAATCTGCCCACAGTACGGTCAACACTATCAGCCAATACTACCTCCATCAAAGCGCTAGTGATGCGCTTCAATTCCGAGATGGCTTCATCAGCAGGACCAGCCCCCATACCAACACCAGCACCAGCAGCACGAGCAGACCTAGTACCTTTAGGCCTCTTCTTCCCCTTACCCTGGCCCGAAGAGGCAGCACGCGTCTTGTCGGTCGCGTCCGTTACCATCGCACATCCTTCCTCCACTCTTTCATAAATCACCTCGACGACAGCGGAAGTAACGCCACCAACAGCAGCATCCGTAGCAGCCACAGCAGCAGCAGAACGCTCCCTCCGCGTTTTGGGTGAACTGGATTTCACCCTTTTCCCCTTTCCATACTCATCACTTTCGGTGTCGCTGTGCCTCAGCAACTTTCTCCCCGCCGGCGGCAACAAAAACTCAGCCTGCGACACGGATTCCGATGCATCCTCATCAACGTCGCCCTTAGGCACCTTCCCCCCCCCCCAAACGACAGTGGGCCCGGTATAGCCATGACCACACCAACGGCAAAAACCCCCAATAAAAATAAAAGTTTCTGCACTCACCAGCCAAAATCCAGGAAAAAAACGGGCAAAATATTCAGCAAATCTTCCGTAAATATTTCAGCAAATCTTCAATTTCTGCGATGGACAGCAGCTTAGTTGAGACACAAACCAGCAGTGACCACTCAGCACGGACAAAAACCACTTAGCCGAGACATAAACCGGGTCTGCCATTTCCAAAAACTTTTTGGAAATCCCCAAAATCCCAGAACTTCCACGGAAAAACAACGGCAACGCTGTTCCCAACAAAATTCTTCAAAGCGGCAACACTGATTTTTACTTTTTTCTTCCACGACCTTACTGCCGGAGATTGCCCTTGAGACACCAACATTTTCAAAAACAGTTTGTTTAAGTTTTAAGACTTTTTTCTGCTTCGCACTAATTGAAATTATTCAATTTTTAACATCAATACATACATACATGTATGTATTCTATCGTACTATAGTACCGGAAGATAATTACGACTATATCTCCGGTCTATGTCAATATATTTCCCTCACTCCAATATCCACGAATTCACAAAACTCCGCGCTTCAAAATGAAATCAACCTCGTGATTCTTACTAAAAGTTCATCGAATAAAAATATCCACGCGAAAACTCTTTAATTTAAATCCGACCGTTCACTTCAATTATTAAACTGCAAGTGGTCATACTTACAGTCGGAGTATGCTTATACTCAGGCTAGGGATACTGAATTGACAAAGAAAATGCACGCGATGCTTGGGATTCCTATTCATCATTCGCCACCGTATATATACACTCAAAATATTCCAATACGAAAAAAATTTTCGTAATTTTATTTTTGTACAATAAACGAAAATTTTGTAAATTTTAAGAAAAAATTTGTAGCATGTGCAGGGAAACAGGTTTTGTTCGAATTTCGTTAAGTTACAAAAATTATTTCGAACAATTATTTTGTTATACGAGTATATAGTATAGAGTTGGGCATAGTTCTTCTTTTTGCGGATTCTTCCTTTTTGTTCCCTACACAAAAAAGAACTAGTTCGTTCTTTTCGATCAGTTGTTCAGCGAACGACAGAACAGAGATTGGAAAGTTATCGAATCCTTTTTAATGTTTACTTCGTTTCGTGTTATTCTAAGGTATTTGGATTTTATACATTTTTGCATTCATTCGCTTTGTAATTTTCACAGAATAATGTAATTTTCGCGGAATAATTTAATAAAATTTACAGAGAATTGTTACATTGGAACCACAAAGAAATATTTAAGTGTTGTTTTGGAAATTTTGAAGGCTTATTTTCAAGCATTTTCGTTCGTTTCGAATTACAGAGTAGACACCATGGCATCATACAGGGACTCAAGGGTGTAGAACAACAACCAAATCAAAATGTTTATCAATGTGGTTCTAGTTTACAACTTTTTGTTATCATATACATAAATCATTGATTTGTTTGTTTTGCTATTTTAAAACTGTTCGTTGTTCGCAAAATGAACACTGTTTTGATGTCCAAAATAATAATAATTTTTGTTTTAAAAAGATAAAATCCTTAAGTCCTCGTCCATACAGTAAAACATTTGCTGCGAAACATTTTTGATTTCTCTTTTGAAACTGCATTCGTGACCACACTGTGAAGTGTGTACACGAATGGAAGAAGGACTATGTCCTCGTCCATACAGTGAAACATTTGCTGCAAAACATTTGAGTTTGTAGACGAGAGGAGAAAGAGGAATGAGAAAGGGTACTTTGTTTCATGTACACGAAGTTCTTGTTGAGTACGTCATTCTCGCCTCATTATCATGAAAAATATATGAAAAAATGTATTAAGCTGCAAAACAAAAACTTCAGTGTGGACACGAATGCAGTTTCAAAAGAGAAATTAAAAATGTTTCGCAGCAAATGTTTCAACGTATAGACGAGGACTACCATAAATTAGAATACTCAAATTAAAAACTTACAGCCTTATTTATAAAAATTATTATGGGTTTATAAGGTTAATAAAGGCTTAATAAAAAAACTTTCAGCCTTAGTTATAAAACTTATTAAGGCTTTATAAAGGGGTTTTAAGACAAATTTTCATAAAAAATTTTTCTTACAAAGCATTTATAAAGCCTTAATAAGTTTTATAAATTAGGCTGTTTGTAGTTTGTTCTAAAAACCCTCTATATAAAGCCTTAATAATAAGTATAAATAATTCCGTTAATTTTTTCTATATTATTTATTTTTATTAAAGCACAATTTTATAAGTAAACATTTATTTATTTATTTATAAATAAACATATAATTACAAAGATAAATTTTTTATAAATACATTTGTATATATTTGCGCTGTAACGCTAGGTAGCCATAGCGTTGTTAATCTGAAATAAAGAGAAATTCGATTTAATAAAAATATAATTTTTTAAAATTATTAGCAATTATACTCTCCTTTCTTTGTAGTAAGCGCTAGGTAATTACCAAATCTGATCTATAATTTAAAAAATTAAATAATAAAACCGAAATTTACATACATATGTATGTATGTATTTACAAAAAAAATTAATGATAGTTTTTTTTTTGCTTTTTCGCCACACCGTTGGGGTATTTCATAAACGGTCTACTATATAACTTTAAGCAAAATGCAAACTATGCAGCTGAAATAGAAAAGAGAATACGTATTATCCTTAGTGTTCTCTGAAATAAAAGAAAAAACTTCATGTAATTAATGTTAAAATTTTTAATAAAATAAAGCATTTATGTACTTATATAAGTGAATATTATCCTCATAGTATATTGCGATGAAAAATAAATCTTCTCTGCATATTTTGTGTTTTCTGAAATAAAAAATAGATTCATGTTAATAAAGTTGAAAATCTCATATTTTAGACTTATATTATATTTAAAACTATAAAAACGATTATTATTTGATGAGCTGAAATAAAAAGAAACGAATTCACATATTGTGGTATAAAAAGCAAAGCTGGAAACTTTTTTAGGTTTCACAAGGAACGGAGGTAGCTACTAGACAAAGGCATTTCATTGCATACATATAAACATGCGGGTAAAAAAATCTTCGTTCTTTCCACCATTCTATATATATTTTTCTATCTAAATACTCCTCATTTAGATATTTATCCAGCTCTCTTATAGTTGCAGCTCTAACTTTGTCTGGCGTAACGGTTTTATTATAATCCAAGTCATGGTCTGTCCATATGGATTTTTTCTCAGCAGCCGAATTTGGTTCGCTTCTGATTTCTGCAGGTACTTCACCATCATTTGGTAGTCTTATGATGCAGATTCTACTTTTTAGAATATTAACTGCATCTTCGTAGTTGTTATCATTTTTGAACCCCCTTCTCTTGAAGCGCGCATCAAAATTTTACCTTCAGCATACAAATTGTTGCGCTCTAGGTTACCAAAATGAGTGGACATTTCCTTTTGAATTGTTTTAATCATTTCCGCAATATTTGGCATCAAGGAGTGGGATTTGGAAATTAAACGTCCTAAGAGATTACAAAATACTGTAACTTTAGAAAGCGTTAAATTTTTTTCCGCGGAAATTTCATTAGTAATTTCATAGAACGGTTCCAAAATTGGTAAAACATCTTTAATTACCTCCCATTCTTCAAAAGCTAAGCACAAGTCTAATCTATTATTGAAAATAGTAGGCACTACTGCATATTTCAATTTATAAATTCTTTCAAGCATGTCATATGTTGAGTTCCATCTTGTAGGCACATCTTGTTCTAATTTAATTTCCGGTAAATTCATTTGCTTTTGAGTATCCTGAAGCTTTTTTATCCTTGAGAACTTTTGGGAAATACTCAGCTATTCTCTTTACCTTGACCAATACCTCACTAATGCTCTTCAAAGTTGTTTGTGCCACCAAATTCAAAGAGTGGGCAAAACAACCTGGACCTCTCTAGCCTCCAAGATTTACAGATGACGTCATGTTTGCTACATTATCACTTACAATGGCAGCCACTTTATTTGGAAGACCAAATTCAAAATAATTTTCTTTAAAAAGTTGCATATATTTTCTCCTGTGTGCCTTTGTCCAAATTCTTCACATGCCAACAAACAAGATTTCAATTTTGTATTCTCATCGATAAAATGAGCTCTAACGGCCAAAAAACTGGTGTTTCCCTTTGAGGTCCATCCATCCGTGGTCAAACAAACTGCAAACGCAGAAGACGCATCTCTTTTTACCTTATCTAGGACTTCATTATATATGGATGGCACAAGTTGTTAGATAAATCCTTACGTTTGGGTAGAGTGTACCCTGGACAAAGCGATATTTCTTCAACGAGCTTTCTGAACACGGGTTCCTCCACAATTCTCAACGCATGATGTCCTTTGGCTATAATCTTAGGCACTTGCTTATCTATTTTTCCACCCTTCGTACTGGAGGTGGTCTACGCTGTTTTTACTAAGTTGTCGCAAATGAGAAAAAAAATTGCTTTCTACATGTATAAAAAGCAATAGTTATATATGTGACGCGCAAAATAGAAATGGACCCAAGGGTAAAAACCAGCTTTCTTCAGGAGAGCCATTTTAAAGATTTAAATACGTGTATCTTTGGTGCACCATCACTGACCGTGTTTGTATTGGTCTCATTTGAAAGCGACACATCTCATGACGTCAGGAACGTGTTGGACAACCTTGAAAACGCGCGTTGGTCGTCCCTACCTCTTGTTTTGTGTAGTTGGTTTTTACTGTTTTCTACCTAGCGCGCTGTTTCCAGGTTTATTTTCTAAATTATTAATTGTGAATTATAATAAATACTTATTTATAATATTTTTAAATCGTGAATATCACTCTGTTAGTACGAAAATTTTTTTACATAAACTTATAATCGATGACTTCAATTTAATAAAACGCGCATATCTCTGGGAGGGAACACTTTTTGGGGCATGGGATCGGTCTCATTCGATGCTCAGATGTTGTCCACATCAAAAAAAAGTGAAAATTAATTTTTTTATCCTTAGGTCCCTGTCTCTATGCGCTGTCAGATGTTGCTTTGGCAAACATGTGTTCATAAAAAACTAGAAAATAAAATTCAGAAAAATTTTACAAAAGTGAAAAGTTTTAAGTAAAAATTAAATATTTGCAAAACATAGATGTGTTTTTAGCATAATAAGTTGTGTAATTGAGGGTCAGTAGTATTCCTCAACTGCTGACTGTAAATTGTGGTCCAAATAATGTGACAAATGTTTGTTATTAAAAAATTTAAGAAAAAATTAATAAGGAAATTGTGATATTTTTCCGGCTTTTGGAAATATGAAGCCACAAAGTTACGGCCGATGACAAAGACCCATCCAAAGGATAAGTTTTTGTAGACTTCGGAAGACTAATTACTAAAGTGAAGAAAGGATCCGGTTGTAAATTCCTTGCCCATAAGAAAGCCAGAAGATTATTGGCATTAGCTCGCCGAAAATAAAGCTCATCTGGACTCACAATTTGTGCATCACAAATGCGGTATACGGCGCATGGAACAACTTGGCCAAGTAATCTAATATAATGCTATTGGAAGCTTCTTTGTGCCTAACTAACATGGGGTCCGGCCAACATTTTTTTGGATCCGCAACTTCATACACAAATACGTGCACATGTCCAGGCGCTGGCCTTGATATAACTGGCCAGCAAACTATTCCAGCACCTTATATTGCTTTTGCCGGACGACCAAATGAAATGAAAACGTACGCGTGCTACCAAATAAAAATGCACGCGTGCTAGAATCCCAAAAATGTGATCCGGCCAAATTTTTTTTGGATCGGTAACTGCATACACAAATGCGTAATACTCTACGCTGGGCAACGCGATCTTGAACAGCGTGTTACCAAATAAAGATGTACGCAAACAGTTCAGAAGTTTCCAGCAAGTCAGCTTGTTTTACAACAAAACGGTAAGTTTTATTTGAGCAATATTTCAGTATTTTAAATATTAATTGTTGTCACCGTTTATTCCAGAAAATCGTTGGGTGTCTTTGTTGGTAAATGCAACAAGATCAGAAACAAATACTGGTCGAACATTTATACCCAATAATCAAACATGTGCATCCATTTCTGGCTAGTAAGATCAATGGTATGTTGCTTGAAATATTAGCTGACCAAGAAACTATTGAAGATCAATGTTTCTTTGGCTGGCTTTCACCAGCTGCTAAAACAGCTTGGAAAGATGATTCAAAAGGAACTATTGCAGAAAGAAAATTTGGGTGCTGTCGCTAATACTATTAAAAGAACCGAAGAAAGCATTTCCGCCCAAAGAGCCATTATACTATGCAAAGCTAAAGTGCCATAACTTTTTGGTTTGGCTCGTTCGACGGGGCGCTATACCAGCCACAATCCACCTTTATTATGCCCCAAAACCATGATGAACAAAGGAGCAGACGACTGCCATAAATAGAGAAATTAGAAATTTAACAACGTCATTACACGCTATAAATTTGAAAAACTTTTCGAGGTAAAGTTATTTTTTATTTTAATATATATGAATGTGCATTTATTAATTAACCTTTTTTTTACAGATGCGCACATCATTAAAGAAAGTTACATCGCAAAAGTGAATTTGATTAGTTTATTTATTTTATCCGTTATACAATGGATATATTCCAATTTTTAATCATGCTCATAATCAGCGTTACCGTTGTGCGACTAAAGTCGCATTTTGCCCCTTTTTCGAATGCCTTGCCACGTTTTATGCCCCTTAGTTTTAAATCCCCTTTTAGTATCATTTTCATTATTTTGTGCCCCTTTTTGTTCAAAGTCAACTTTAATTTTTATTTTTACAATAAATGTACGCAAATTTGTACAGATTCTACCACATTCGACAACAAGATTGTATTTTCTATGTGTATATACACTCAAAATATTTCATAGGTAAAATAAACGAAAAATGTGGTTTATTTTACGAAAATATTCGTTGTTTTTACGGTACGAAATGCTTCGTAAATAGTGGAAAAAATATTTGTTTATTTTACGAAATACTTTTTGTCTGCAAATAACAAAATTTTGTATATTTACAGGTTTTGTTTCGTAAATTTACGAAACACAATGTTTATATTACAAAATAAATTCGTGAATGAAAATCAATTTTGTGTTATATACGAAATTTTATGTAAAATTAAAATCTTTAGAATATAAAAATCTGCAAAAAAATATATATTACATTTGAAAGATAATTTTGTAGAATAATCTTGGAATTAAAGGTTGCAATAATTATGAAAATAAAAATATAATTTGAGGGGAATTGTTGCAGCCTGTGTATTCCTAATACATCACATACACATACATACATACAGTGGCTCAAACGGAAAATCGGACAAACTTTTATTTATTTTGTTTTTAGTAAAAATTCGCAAATAATATAGTTTTTTCATTTCAGTATTTTACTCTGCTTTTTATTTAAGACTTGAATATTTATTTAACATTCATTAATTTGCTAAAAATCAACTCACTCATAAGAAATAGTTCATAATAAAAAAAAATATTAGATACTCAAGGTCAAACAATAAATCGGACAAGCAAAGTAGGCTGACAATTTTCTGCAATTTAGTGTATGAAAGGGGAAAAATTTATTTACTTTTAATCTACGTATGTGTATAATACAAAAATAAAACTAAATGGCTCCGCGAGGAAAGCAAACAACAATTGAAACAAGGCATCTTATTATCAGAATGTATGGAGAAGGGAAATCAGTCAGATCCATTGCTGAAATCGTACGTAGAAGTCCATCTACTGTCCATGATGTTATTAAAAGATACAGAAATGAATATAGAGTGGAAAATAAGAGCAAAGAAGGCCAAGGAAAATTTTTAAATGAACATGATGAGAGACGCATTCTAAATGAAATAAAAAAAAATCCACTTAAATCCGCCGTTGAACTACAAAAGTATGTACAAACTCACATTGGTAAATTGGTTTCTGTTGAAACTGTGAGAAATATTTTAAGAAAACACGATTATCATGGTCGAGTTCAAGAAAAAAGCCTTTTATAAGCCCGAAAAATAAAATATTACGTTTAAAATTTGCCAAGGAGTATATTTGTAAGAATCAAGAATTTTGGAATACGGTAAAGTTTATCTCAGTGTAAAATTCTCCTAGAAAAATTACATAATAATATTCTCAACAGGTTCTTTATACCGATGACAGCAAGTTCAATCTGCACGGCTCAGATGGAAGGAAGTTTGTATGGCGTAAACCAAACACTGAATTTGAGGTGAAAAATACAAGGGCTACAGTAAAGCATGGGGGAGGTTCTGTGATGGTTTGGGGCTGTATGCCTAGTGCTGGGGTAGGAAATCTACAATTTATTGATGGAAAAATGGATAGGTTTGTTTACCTTGACATTTTGAAAGACAATGTTAAGCAAAGCGCGGAAAAGTTGGGCATAAAAGATAACTTTGCATTTTACCAAGGTAATGACCCAAAGCATACATCTGAAGTTTGCAGGCTATGGCTCATCCATCATTGCCCCAAGCTGCTTAAACCTCCTCCACAATCACCTGATTTGAATGTTATTGAGCATATGTGGGATGATCTTGCGCGCAGAGTATATAAAAACACTTTTAATAACATAAACCAATTAAAAACAGCTTTATAAACTGAGTGGAACAAAATACTGGCTGTTCCGTTCAACTATGTGTTGTTGTCAGAATATTTACAACTAACTTTGATGTTATTTGTTCATTAATAATTATCACATGTAATTTGGCTTAAAAAGCGTTACGAACAGTAGCCTATTCAATTCATAAGAATTTAATTAATTTTCGTTATTTTGAAATATCTCTTATGAGTTAGTTAATTTTTTTCAAACTTATGTATATAACTAAGTGACCTAGTCTTAAATAAAAGGGGAAATGAAGAACCAAGACGAAAAAACAAAATTTAATTGCAATTTTTACTCAAAATAAACAAATTAAAAATAATTAAAACCTTGTCCGATTTTCCGTTTGAGCCACTGTACATATTTTGTACTGAAACTCACGAATCAAACTGGGAACACAACTGGGACGAACAACGAATTTTTTGTTGCGGACTTTCGACATAGAAAATAAAAGACATTTGTTCATATGAAGATTATCACAACACCCCTGTCAAACGAAATTCGTTCTGCTTGACGAACTCTGAGATAGATTTTTTTAGATGGATTTTCTATTTATTTGCACAAACAACAACCAATTATCACTTATAAGATCTGTTACTTATTCGTTGTTGGTGTTCAGTGGGCGAGATTTATCGTTCTTCCCAGTTGTGTTCCTATCGTAAGCCAAAAAGTAATTTTTTATTACAATTTTTATTTTTATTGAAATTTGTTTAAAAGTTTTTTATATTTGTATACAATGACAAGAAAACAAATGGGGAAAAAATTAAAAAATAAAACAAAACAACAGTTTTTCAAAAAAATTTTTTCTTAAATTTACGAAACTTTTGTAAATTTAAGAATAATTTTGTACTGCAAACAAAATGATAACAAAACAAAATTTGTTTATTGTACGAAATTTCCAATTTTATAAAAATGTTTTATTTTATACTAAATTCCATAAAATAAACGAAAGATATGGTACTATATACGAAAATAATTGTACGAAATAATTTTTGTAACTTAACGAAATTCGTAAAATTACAAAATCTGTTCTCGTGCACAAGCCACAAATATTTTCGTAAAATGTACAAAATTTTCGTTTATTGCACAAAAATTAAATTACGAAAAAATATTTCGTATATTTAAGCATGGAATATTTTGAGTGTATGAAAAATACAATTTTTTTTGGGAAATTGACAGTATGGCGCAATATTATTTTCTTTGGTATGAATCATTTCATTTGTTTAAGATTTTCATATATGAAATTACATACAGTCATTCATAGATAATTCTAACTGTATTTTCCGCAGCCAAATTTGATTTGAAAGCCAAATTTGTACAATTTTCCCTTTATGCTAAGGGAAATAATATTGTATGAAAATACCACACTGAATTGCTATCATTAAGTAATGCTTTTGATTTATGTTCCCATGAAATTAGTTCATAATAGGCTCATATTATCTTGGAAAAACCAGTAAAACAGAAAAAAACAACACAATTCCAATGATTAGGAGAGACGGCACAAGTTCAGATGGATGCAGATGCCAAAAAACCCATTTGTATTTTCTGCAATCAGTTCCTCATCTGCCGAATGAATCATTGAATATCATGTGAAAACAGACAAACAAGTGGCCACTTCCAAAAAATAAATGATGTAAAAATATCCGATCTTTTACCACAAGAAATACCGATTTTCGGAGGAAAGTTGATATTGCTGAAATGAAGCTTGTTTTAAGGATGATAAGATGAACCCGTTTAAGCAAATGGACAAATTGGCCAAATTAAATGCAAAAATATATCCAGATTTACCAGTTGCAAAGTCTGCGAGTTACACCTTATTTCTTTATCTATATAAAGTAAAATTAAAAAAAAAAACACATAAAGCATAAACATAAATTAGTACTCGTATCACGAAAAAACTATCAAATAGACTAACGGCCTGCCCCACGATGTCACCAGAAATCGTTTGGTCGAATACTTACATATATTGAAAACAATAACAAATTTTCTAATGTTATTGATGTTTGCAATACAAGTTGTCGATCGAACGATTTCTGGTGACATCGTGGGACAGGCCGTAAAAGTAGAAACTTGTCAGTCCATGCTGTCTGCTTTCAATTTATTTCAAAACGATTTGGAAGAATGGATTCCAAGTAAAAAGCTTATTAATAAATACAAATGTACAATTTCAAAAGAAAGGGTATTTAATAACTATGCATAATGCCTAAAAAGAATAATATTATCCTCTTCAGAATCGAATTTTAAAATTTTTGTCAAAACTTTATATGGTTAAATACATTTTTTGAATTAGGCTGGTTTTTAAGTAAATAAGTGATATGAACCATGTGCCAAAAATAATAAAAAATGTATTTATGTATTCTTTAATTTTTGTATATCGCATCCCCAGCAATAAGTAATTGTTCTCGTGAATTAGTAAGTTACAATTTTTAATTGCAAATAACACGTGCGTATAAACGTAGTATATGAGCTCTCATAAAATTTATGTTTTTGTACTTCTTATACATGAGAAATTCTTGTTGTTTGTTTTAAATAAAAGAAATTAATAAATATGATTGTTTCCTTAATTTTTCTTGATTTTGAAGTTGCCTCTTTTTTTCTTTGAAATCCCCTTTTTGTGCCACTTTTTTTTTGAAAATCCCCTTTTTGTGCCCCTTTTTAAAAATTTTCAACGGTAACGCTGCTCATAATTAGCTTAATCGAATCATGTCTTTTTAAGTCAGTAGTTTTTAGAAAAAAAGGGGATATTTATAAAATAGTTATAATCATAAATGTCAAAAAGTTTCCGTACACCACCACTTGTTTATGGTTATGACTGCACTATTTTATAAAACTCTTTTGTAATTATTATTTTTGGCCAATCGAAATTTTATGTTTTGTTGTGTTGTATACATCAGCTATTAGGCCTACCATCTT
Organism: Tachina lurida; assembly: GCA_944452675.1. NCBI lineage: Eukaryota > Metazoa > Arthropoda > Insecta > Diptera > Tachinidae > Tachina > Tachina lurida. Next base: position 41,091,375 of record OX101754.1, read on the forward strand.
TTATGTAAATAAAAATGCAAATATAAGTTTAAAATTTTTAAACGCACTAATAATCCCAAATTATTATTTTACTTATTAAGTAAAATATTTTTTATTAAAAATACATTGAAATTGATTATTGAGGGGTTTAGCTGGATCCTATGCGCATTTCACTGTTGCTAATGCAGATCATCAGGGAACCTTTACCCAAATTTCTTAGAACAACTAGAGTTATTATATTATAAACTTTCATTTAAATAAATGAGAAGCCTAACAACAAATAACAAAGTTGAAACAAGAACTCAATAATCAACATGTTTTTTTATTTTCTTACTTTGCCATTACTACATTGGCTGACTTTTTTTCAGCTTCAAATTGTAGTTGTAAGAGTATGTAAAAGAAAATAAATGTAAATAACAACAACAGTAGAGCTGTGTCGTTCATGAACGAACGAGTACAATTGAACGAATCAGTGAAATGAACGAAGTGAGCCGGTCACTTTACTGAGCTGTTTTGGCTCAGCAGTACTGATAAAAAGTACAATCTCAAAACTGTGGTACAATTGAATGAAATGAACGACCCAGCACACTTGGCTCCTTTTTTGTTTTGTTTGGCTTTTTCTTTGTTCATGTGAGATTTGTTGTCATATTCTTGTTTTCATTTGACTTTTTATATACTTTTAGTAACACTGTGGCCATTATGAAATTAATTACCATTCATATTTATTTAAGTTTTTAGAACATAGATATTAATAGTTTTTTTTAGCAAAATTGGTTTAGATATTTTAGTTTATTTTCATTGTCATTATTGTGTATAAGTATGTGGGTCTTTTGGCGATATGAATCTTTTTTCATTTCTTTACTTTCAATTCATAACAAAATGCATTGTGCATGTTTCCCTTTTTATGTACAGAATCAACTGCTTGTTTGTTTTCACTTCGTTCTATTTCTTGAAAAGAGCGGATGAACGAAATGAACGAACTCGTTCTTTTTTGGAAACTGAACGAAAATGAGCGGTCACTTGACTGAACGATTTGGCACAGCTCTAAACAACAGCTATTAAAGAATAGAGTGTTGCCACACAAGTATTTTTGACCGGGTGCAGTCAAGTTAATAATTAGTGTTTTTATGGGAATTGTTAAAATTTAAGTTTAAAATTTTTAAACGCACTAATAATCCCAAATTATTATTTTACTTATTAAGTAAAATATTTTTTATTAAAAATACATTGAAATTGATTATTGAGGGGTTTAGCTGGATCCTATGCGCATTTCACTGTTGCTAATGCAGATCATCAGGGAACCTTTACCCAAATTTCTTAGAACAACTAGAGTTATTATATTATAAACTTTCATTTAAATAAATGAGAAGCCTAACAACAAATAACAAAGTTGAAACAAGAACTCAATAATCTTCGTTTCTTGAGCTTATACTAACCTCAATTTAGTAGTAATAAAATCTTAAAAAAATAAGTTATACATATGTTCAATTTTGGAATTGTTTTCTTATTTTTATTTTAAAGTTTTTTTAGTAACTGCATAAATATATAATTTATAATCATTTAAAATTGTTACAAAAAGAACTGCACTACACACATTGTAAACAAAAACAAAATTAGAATATTTTCTAATGTAATTAATTAAATTTTTTTAAATATCTTGAAATAAAAATACTTTTACTTATGCCACCAAAGTCTAAAGTTGTTTTCCTTGCAACCATTCATCCTTGTTTTTTTCGTATGTAAATGAAATAACAAAAATTTTAAAAACCCCCCAAATTATCTAGAAAAGATGTGACATCTTCTAAACGGCTAAACCGATATTCTTCAAACATGGTTAAGAACCATCTCGATCAAGTCACCTATCAAACAGAAAAAACTAAATCAAAATCGGTCCAGCCGTTTGGGCTGTACGTGGACACGGACAGACAGACACACAGATACACACTACAAACTTATAACACCCCTTTTTTGGTCGGGGGTTAATAAAAATTAAAAAAATAGCATTATTAAAATAAAATACAATTTTAAAAAATTATTTTTTTTGGAAAAAATAAAAGAGCTTTTTATTTATTGTACTAAGGTTGTATGTATATCTTTAAAACAAAAGTTGAATGTATTTTATAAAATATTCTGTAGCCCGTAAAATTTCTTTTAATTTAATGAAAAGTGGTTTCTTTTTTGTCTCAAAAACTTGTAAAGAAGGACACAAAATTAACATACTTGCATTTTAATTGCTTGGAAAACTTCCTTTTCTAGAGACATACAAACTGGTGTTATTGTACATTGAACAAGACCATCGTCGTCCTTTCCAATGTAGAAAATTCCACGTTGTCAATTCACTTTATAGGCACACATTAGTCTCATTTCTGTTAAGTACTTAAAAAAAGAGCACCAAGCGAACATATTTTATTCCAATTGATCTGAACACTTCATTTCGTTTTCATGTTAACCTGTGTCATTGTACATTGGACAATAACAAGATTGTCCTTTCCAATGTACAAAATCCCACACAAACAACTCACTTTACGTAGACACAAATCACTTATATTTGTTAAGAACTTGTGAAAAACAAAAATGTAGTGTTCAGATCAAAAGATCTGAACACTACATTTTTATACGTCTTGTTTAACCCTTGCTATTGTGCATTGGACAGGAACATCATTCCACACATACACTTCACTTTATCTGTCCACATTAACCATATAAACTTGTTTGCGAAAGGCACTTCCAATTGATCCAAACACTTCATTTCATGTCGGCATGTTAACCAAAGTTTTTGTGAATTGGACCATCGTATTTTCCAATGTACAAAATTTCACACTTTCAATTCACATTACATGCACACAATAGTCGTGCAGTTTACATTACTTAGCTCCTTCTACATGTTAAGCAAAGCACTTGTACATTGGAAGGGACAAGAACACCATTGTCCTTTCCAATGTACACAATTCCACACTTAAACTTCACTTTTAAAAATTCACTTTTCACAGACGTTTTTATATAAATTACTTACTTAGTTGGCTCTGTCGGGAACAAATTCAGCTTATATCCTGTAGGTCAACCCATAGTCCATCTGTGGCTCCTGGAAATTAAGTATATATTATTAAAATCTATTATAAATAAGTAAAAGAAACAATATATATATATACTTACATTTTTACTTTTTCTGTGTGATCCTCCAAGTAATAAGTATTTTTTTCACCATGACTTTTGTCTTGTTCACTTTTCTCACTGTTGACTTTTGTCTTGTTCACTTTTCTCACTGTTGGTAATATGTGGACAAAATAATCTACCAATTTTTGTCCACATATTACCAATTTTGGCAAGGATACTGGCGCAAAATCATTTTATTTGCGTCAATTCCTGCCAAGAAAATTTTTATTTTGTAAATTAACTAAATGTCATTTTACTAAGATGGTGCGATGAGAAAGTCATAGAAATTAGTCATATTTACTGTCTCTACCGCAAGAACTTAGTAAAGCGAATTCTCTTTAATTCGCCGGTGTCGCGTCCAGTGATGCCAAAAGTAGGGAATTTTCCCTTTTTGTAGGGAGTTTTCTGTAAAATTTTATGCGTAGGGGAAAAAAGACAGATTTTTATTTTGAGCAAAATGTAGGGAATTCTTACAATTATTGCTTTTTAAATTTTTTAGACATAAAATGCAAAAATATTTGCAGGATTTTTATGTAGGAGCTGAATGTTTCACATTTTTCTTTAATACATGATTTATTTATTGTATATTGTATATATATCATATATGAACTAACAATAAGTATTCAAATCTTAAATCTAAAAATATTAGGCCCGACCAGTGTCAGACATGAGCTTAGTAATAGTTATATATAACACATAAAGTAGTGATAATCAAAAGGAAAAAAAAAATACAAAATAAAAGTATTTCAAGAATAAGAGGCCCTAATGTCTCTTTTTTAGGCGGATGTGTCCAGTAAAGTTCAAAATATTACGAGCAAGCGGATAGGATGTGACTCATGGTTTGTTAAATATTTGCTGCATATTTGCAATTTCTTCAATCACTAGTGGCATGTTTAAATCACGATGTATATTTGAGTTTTTTATATACCATGGAGCCGATGTTATTAACCGTAAAATTTTATTTTGCCTTCGTTGGATCTCTCGACATAGAAGCTGAAGCAGTACCCCAAAGCTGAATTCCGTAGCACCATATAGGTTTTAAGAGCGACTTGTATATTAAAAGTTTACAATCTAGGGTGAGTGGTTGAATTTCTACCAACCAGCCAATGTATCTGAGTTAGTTTAAGTTTCATTTGCGTTAGCTTAGAGTCAATGTGGTATTTCCATGTGAGCCTTCGATCAAGATGTATACCAAGGTATTTCACATGTAAGTTTTGAGGAACAATTTGATTATTTATTGTAATGGGGGAACAAGTGTCCTTTCTTAAGGTAAATGTTACCTGAGCACACTTCTGTTCGTTTACCTTTATTCTCCACATGTTTACCCATAGTTCTAGCTGAGTAATATGTTGCTGAAGATATCGGGAAGCCTCGTGAGGGTTTTCGTGCATACTAAGGCAGGCTGTATCATCGGCAAATGTAGATGTGTGAATGTACTGTTCACTGGCATATCACAAGTATAAATCAAATATAAAACTGGCCCAGTATACTCCCTGTGGCACACCGGATGAGATTATTTCAGCCGTACTCATAAGTCTCCTTCCACAACAGTGAACTTCCGGGCAGTAATGTAGCTTTCCAAAAGACTTACAACGTTTATTGGCAGGTATGTTTTTAATTTTAAAATTAGGCCTTCATGCCACACTTATCAAATGCCTGAGAAACGTCAATAAACAGCGCAGAGCAATACTTTTTTCTTCAAAAGTTTTTCTTATAAATCGAACCAATCTATGAGTTTGTTCAATGGTGCTATGCTGACTTATAAAACCAAATTGATGTCCGGTATGCACCCACTACTAACTAGAATTGGGGACAATTTTGTCATGAGCAGTTTTTCGAAAGCTTTGACATTGTTGACAGTAAACTATTGCCTATATGACTCAGCTTCGGTAAGATCTTTGCCCGGCTTTAGAATAATTTTAACCTAGGCAAGCTTCCAGCTGTTTGGATAATACTCCAGGTCGTAAAATAGCATTAAAAAAGAATAACGGATTCTAATAGCTATACGAGGCAACTTCATCAACATCTGGTTACTAATTCCATCAATACCCGGAGCTTTTTTCGGGTGAGCTCTGCAATTATTTTTTGTACATCACGTGTCTTAAATTTTATTGGTCGAGGGGGTAGCGCAACTACATTTGGTAAATCAACAGCACCAGAACATGTGTTTGGGGTGAATACGGATTTTAAGTGCTCACCAAATATTTTACCTTTTTCAGTATCGCTTCTTGCCCAACCTCCTGTAGATGTGCGCAGAGGTGGTTTAAACTAAACTGGTGTTTTAAGCTTCTAGCAGCGCGCCACAAAGAGTAATTAGATTAGGTGTGACATCAAGACCTTCAAATAATTTTTAAGAGATGCAGTTTTTTCAAATGCAAGCAACTCTGGAGTCGTTTAGTACACTCTTTAAATCTGATTTTAAGTTGGGGTGATCTGTGCTGTTGCCATTCTCTTCTACCTCTTCTTTTTTCACTTACGAGACGTTCAATATCCGTAGAATAAATTCTATTTAACCTAGTCTGCTGATGGGCGGTAGCGGCATGTTGAGCAGCCTGTTTAATATTTTCATTAAGGTTGGCAATGTTAGATTCAATATCATCATGTGTTTCTTAGCGTAATATTTTCCGTGCAATGACTACTAAGATATTTTTAAATCTCAGCAATTAACACGATTTATCAAATTCGCAAATGGATGAGGTAAGTCACTTCTTAATGGGCTACAAATTGTAACGATCGTGGAGAGTGATCGGACGAGAGATCTAGAGAAGCTTCAATTTGAATTAAATCCATAGAGATATTTTTCATAACGCCAAAATCTATTACATCCGGAATTTTATGTATGTCAGTAGGCAATAAGTGGGCTCCACACTCGAAATGACATCCAAGCCATTTTGGAAATTGTATTGAACAACGCTCGACCTCTGGGTGTAATAAGACGCGAACCCAGAACGTGTGTTTAGCATTATAGTCGCCAGCTGCTACGAAACAAGGGCCCAGAGATTTGTAAAAATCCTCGTATTGATTCTCATTGTCATCATAAATTGATGATATCACAAAATCTGTGCAAAAATTTTCAATGCCAATATTTGTTGCTTGTAGATGTTCCTCACAAATGTTGTCCAGAATATAGTGCTTGAGTCTTGACTTTATTAGGATTGCTGATCCACTGCATGCTCTTCCTCTCGGGTCGTTTGAATCATATAAGGTGTAGCCATAAATTTAAAAAGGCTTCTCGAAGTCAAATGAGTCTCAGAGACCAACATTATGTCAATATTTTTTTCCGCGAGAAGTGCTCAAGTTCATTTTTATGTTTGCGAATGCCGTTTGCGTTCCAGAAACATATTTTTAACGTGTTCCTGGTTTGTTAACTAAAGCTTGAAGCAATGTATTCTGCATTCGCAGCATTTCTTGCATCATGCTAGTCATATTGTTGTAAAATTGTTTATAGTTTGCACCATATTTTCAATGTAGCTTCAAGGCGGTTAAAATTAAAGCCTGAGTTTGTATTTGTTTAAGTATTTGGCCGTGAAACATTTTGTGTGGGAATAGAGCTTGTCTTAGCAGCATTGGCATACGATACACGTGAATTAACAGGTTGGCTTGTTTGAGAAGAGTGGCGAGTAAGCGTTTGCTGCTTGAGGTGGAGCTAGTTTAGGTTTTTGACCCATAGCCTGTTTAACAAAAGAATATACAGGGCATCCTCTGTAGTTAGCGGTGTGATACCTCCACAATTACTACATTTTTTTCTGCTTGATGTTTTGGCTTCGTGCAGCTATCAGTACAGTGTTGCCATAAGATGTAGAGAAAAGTGCTAGAATGCAGAAATAAAAGTGATAAAATGTTCTACAGCACACACAACAAAGTGCTAAAATCATTTAACATTTTTAGTTTCTCTTATTTCTTAAGCGGCCCATACACTTGCAATAAAATTATGAATTTATTGTATTCTATATTATCACTAACGTGTATATCATATTCATAGGCAGCACAATACATTTTTTCATAACCAAGAAAGTAGAATTATATTGTGTATGTGTTGGCAAAATTAGTATATACTAATTATTATGTTAAGTATTTTAGTGTGAGAAAAATTTCGCCATTTTTTTGAAAGATTTGTAAGTCATTCCAATAGTAAAGGTAAAACCGACAATAATATCGATAATTTTGCGTAAATTGTGAGAATTTGACCTTAGCTTAACCTAAAGTGAGCGCTTAGTTAAAGCTTTCTTCAAGCTCAATAACCTAATTAACACTATAATCTCTTAAAAAGTATAAAACTTAGAACAAGTTTTGTTAATTTAGTATTTCAAATGGTGGACTTTAATATATTTGTACCCATATGTGTATCTCAGAGCGGTTCAGTTATATGATTCCTGTCATACTAAACACTTAATGAAGATAAATAATTTTGATAAACATATAATATTAATTGGATCGCAATTTGTCTTAAGGAATTATCTGTGGAAAATTTATAAATTTAATGAAATAAAAAAGTGCAAAAAATGCCAAATAGTTTTCAGAAAGTGCTAAACTAGCACTCAGCATTATTTTCAAAATCTTTAGTGCTAAACGAAGAAAAAAGTGCTAAATCTAGCACTAAAAGTGCTAAAATGGCAAGCCTGATCAGTACCATGTAATTCACCGCAGATAACACAAACTGTAGGTAAATTACAGTAAGTTTTTGTATGACCATATTCTTGGCAATTGTGGCACTGTACGGGACCTGAACGCTTATGTGGCTCTTCAACTGTAATTTTTTGGTATAAAAGGTATTTTAGGCTATCAATTGGATGTGTATCGTTCTTTTTCAACTGTATATCATTTGGCTCCAGTTCAACAAGAAAAAGAGGCTGGGGGATCTTTTCTCTATTGATTATATTAGTAACACTTTTTACCTTAAATCCTTGTATGTTGAGTGCATCTTTTATTTCGTCGGGATTAACATAAGCATCAATGCCCTTCAATACGATCTGCATACCTTTAGCACTTTTAAGCTGATAAGTATAAAAATTTGTTTTATTTTTTTCGAAATCAGTAATAATTTTGCGGAAATCTTTTTCTTCATATATTTGAATTTTCGTTTCATCAATTTTACCACGTTTTATTGGAATAACGTGAAATGCGTTCTCACCAACTGCCGAGACTAATTTTTTAATAAGGGCATTAGAATTTTTTTCTCTCAGGTATATTGGTGGTGGCTTGGAAGTTTTTTTGATGAAACAGCATCTTGGTCGTTATTTGATTGCAATATTGAAAAACGATTTTGACGGTTAACTGCTGCGGCGTCGTTATCCCTGGATATCTTGGGAACCGATGAAATTTTTGATGAATTTGGGCTTCGCCCGCGCTTTAAAATTGTGATATATCTGTCCATTCCGACTTGGACTTTGGGTTTTGGGCTAATCTTATCTTCAGTGACAACTTGGTTAAGTGATGACCTCGAGCCCGAAGCGGGTGATATCGCTGAGTTAAATGTGGAAATACTAGGCAATAATATCAACGATTCACTAGTTGGCATTGGACAAAGCGAAGTTGATCGCTGACGAAACTGTGGTTTTGCCGTTAGGAAAAGTCTATTATCAGATTTTTGATTTTTATTAAGAGCTTCAGAACTCACAGCAAGTCTATTATCAGATTTTTTATTTTTATTGTTATCATTATGAGCATCAAAACTCACAGTAAAATAGGCATTTCTGCCGTTAGAACTGACTTCACTATTTTTTTTCCTTTGGGGTACCCATAAAGAGTATTCCTCAAGGGTACTTTGTATGTTTTTTTGATTACGGTTCTTTTTTGATTTTGTTATTTCTATATATAAAAATATTAGCAAAGCAAAAAAAGCTTATTTATCAAATTTAATATGTACTACGAATATTTTTTGTATGATTTTTTTTTTGTTTAGTTTGTATGTAAGAAAAATTCCGCTATTTCTTCTGTTCACTCTAAAGGTACAACGAGAACTGACATCATCAAAACATAACTTGAAATTTTGCGTTTAATTTTCTACTTTTCACAAAAAATAAGACAAATTTTAAATTTGCATGTCGGTACATGTGCATCTTACGCAGAAATGAACTTATTGTGCACTTGTAAGATAAAATACATTGTACATCCTCATACATACAAACAGTTATAGTACACGTACTTCGATACATATATGTATATGTGTGTACATATCGATCATTTACTTCAACAATGTCATAACTAAAAAAAAATAGTTTTACAGAAAACGAGTTTTGAGGTTTCACGTTATATGCAACTGAATTTAAAAATTAAATACATAAAATTTTTTCTCAAGGAGTTGAATGAGGATTAAGGGACCAGGCACATAGAATCTGTCATACGTTAAACTTCGCCTTTTTCAACTGACATTAACGCAACAACGGAGAAGGTTGGCACAATGAGTACTTTATTGACGGAAGCATTTGAACAGGTTCAATAGGTTAGTTCTCCAGTTTATTTATTAAACTCAAATTCGTTTCATTTATTTCTTTTGTTTTATATTTTTGCTGCCACAAAACACAAAAATCTAAATCATAAGATATACCAAAAAAAAAAACCAAACAATATCTGTCAAATTACTGAATGCATGCAAAAAGTTAAAAGTTCTCGTTGTACCTTCATAGTGAACAGACGTAATAGCGGAATTTTTCTTACATACAAACTAAACAAAAAAAAAAAGCATACAAAAAATATTCGTAGTACATATTAACTTTGATAAATAAGCCTTTTTTTGCTTTGATAATATTTTTACATATAGAAATAACAAAAACAAAAAAAACCGTAAACAAAACAACATATAAAGTACCCTTGAGGAATACTCTTTATGAGTACCCCAAAGGAAAAAAATAGTGAAGTGAGTTCAAACGGCAGAAATGCCTATTTTACTGTGAGTTTTGATGCTCATAATGATAACAGTAAAAATAAAAAATCTGATAATAGACTTGCTGTGAGTTCTGAAGCTCTTAATAAAAATCAAAAATCTGATAATAGACTTTTTCTAACGGCAAAACCACAGTTTCGTCAGCGATCAACTTCGCTTTGTCCAATGCCAACTAGTGAATCGTTGACATTATTGCCTAGTACTTCTACATTTAACTCAGCGATATCATCCGCTTCGGGCTCGTGGTCATCACTTAAACAAGTTGTCACTGAAGATAAGAGCAGCCCAAAACCCAAGGTCCAAGTCGGAATGGACAGATACATTACAATTTTAGAGCGCGGGCGAAGCCCAAATTCTACTAAAATTGCATCTGCTCCAAAGATGTCTAGGGATAACAGCGCATCCTCTACTAATCGGCAAAGCCGTTTTAAAATATTGCAAGATGACAATAACAAACCCGCTGAATCTGCGAATAAAACCTCCAAGCCGTCACCAATCTATTTAAGAGAAAAAAACTCAAACGCTCTTATTAAAAAATTAATTTCGGTCATTGGTGAGAATACATTTCACATTGTTCCAATAAAACCTGGTAATATTGATGAAACGAAAATTCAAATTTATGAAGAAAAAGATTTTCGCAAAATGGTCTCTGAATTTGAAAAAAGTAAAACAAATTTCTACACATATCAGCTCAAGAGTCCTAAAGGTATGCAGATTGTGTTGAAGGGCATAGACTCCTATGTTGCTCCCGAAGAAGTAAAAGATGCTCTCGTCCTCCAGGGTTTTAAAGTAAAAAATGTATCGAACATAATGAATAGGGAAAAGATCCCTCAACCTCTATTTCGGGTTGAACTTGAGCCAAATGATATAAAATTTAAAAAAATGAGACCCATCCAATATATAATTTAAAATATCTCTTATATCGAAAAATAACCGTTGAAGAACCACACAAGCGTTCAGGACCCGTACAGTGCCATAACTGTCAAGAATATGGCCATACTAAAACTTACTGCAAATTACCTACTGTTTGTGTTGTGTGCGGCGAATTACACGGCACTGCTAGTTGCAATAAACCAAAAGATCAAAGTGACAAAAAATGCAGTAATTGTAGAGGTTATCACACCGCTAACTACAGAGGTTGTCCTGTGTACTCTTTCGTCAAACAGACTATGAAGCAAACACCTAAATTAGCCCCAGCCCAATCAGCAAACGCTTTATCTGCCACTATTGCGCAAGTGAGCCAACCAGTTAGTTCCCGTGTGTCGTATGCCGATGCTGCTAAGACAAATTCTATTCATACACAAAATGTTTCCCCACCAAATAATTCAACAAATACAAACTCGAACTTTAGTTTCAATCGCCTTGAAGCTACTATTGATAATCTGGTGCAAACTATAAATAATTTTACAACAAATATGACTAGCATGATGCAAGAAATGCTGCGAATGCAGAATACTCTGCTTCAAGCTTTAGTTAATAAACCATGAACACGTTAAAAATATGTTTCTGGAACGCAAACGGCATTCGCCAACATAAAAATGAACTTGAGCACTTCCTCACGGAAAAAAATATTGATATAAGAAGATGGAAGAGCATGCGGTGGATCAGCAATTTTAATAAAGTCAAGACTCAAGCATTATATTATTGATAACATTTGTGAAGAACATTTACAAACAACGAATATTTTTGTCGAAAATTTTTGCACTAATTTTGTCATATCTTCAATTTACTCCCCTCCTAGATTCGCAATTACTGAGGATCAATATGAGGATTTTTACAAATCTCTGGGCCCTTGTTTCGTAGCAGCCGGCGACTATAATGCTAAACATACGTTCTGGGGTTCGCGTCTTATTACACCCAGAGGTCGAGCGTTGTTCAATACAATTTCCAAAATGGGCTTGGATGTCATTTCGAGTGTGGAGCCCACTTATTGGCCTACTGACATACATAAAATTCCGGATGTTATAGATTTTGGAGTCATAAAAAATATTTCTAGGGAATTAATTCACGTAGAAGCTTCCCTAGATCTATCGTCCGATCACTCTCCCACGATCGTTACAATCTGTAGCCCACTGAGAAGTGGTCTACCTTACTCATATGTGAAGTTGGCCAGTCGTGTAAATTGGCTGCGATTCAAAAAATATCTTAGTAGTCATTGCACGGAAAACATTACACTAAGAACACCTGATGATGTTGAATCTAACATTGCCAACCTTAATGAAAATATTAAACAGGCTGCTAAACATGCCACTACCACCCATCCGCAGACTGGGTTTAATAGACTATAGTCTACAGATATTGAACGTCTCGTATGTGAAAAAAGAAGAGCTAGAAGGGAATGGCAACAGCACAGATCACCCCAGAATAAAATTAGATTTAAAGAGTGCACTAAACGACTCCAAGAGCTGCTTGCACATGAAAAAACTGCATCTCTTAAAAACTATCTGGAAAATCTTGATGTCACACCAGCATCTAATTACTCTTTATGGCGCGCTGCTAGAAAGCTTAAAACACCTGTTGAGTTTTAACCACCTCTACGCACATCTACCGGAGGTTGGGCAAGAAGCGATACTGAAAAAGGTAACATATTTGCTGACCATTTAAATTACGTATTTACCCCAAACACATGTACTGGTGTAATTGATTTGCCAAATGCAGTCGCTCTACCCCCTCAACAAATAAAGTTTAAGACGCGTGATGTGCAAAACTAATTGCTGAACTCAACCCGAAGAAAGCTCCGGGTTTTGATGGAATTAGTAACCAGATGCTGACGAGGCGTATTGCAATTAGAATACTGTTATTTATTTTTAACGCCACTTTACGACTGGAGTATTATCCACACAACTGGAAACTTGCCAAGGTTAAAATGATTCCAAAGCCGGGCAAAGATCTTACCAAGGCTGAGTCATATAGGCCAATTAGTCTCCTATCAACAATGTCAAAGCTTTTCGAAAAACTGCTCATGACAAAATTGTCCCCAATTCTAGTTAGTAGTGGGTGCATACCGGACCATCAATTTGGTTTTAGAAGTCAGCATAGCACCATTGAACAAACTCATAGATTGGTCCAATTTATAAGAAGAACATTTGAAGAAAAGAAGTATTGTTCTGCGCTGTTTATCGACGTTTCTCAGGCATTTGATAGTGTGGCATCAAGGCCTAATTTTAAAATTAAAATTGCATGAAAATCCTTACGAGGCATCCCGATATCTTCAGGAACACATTACCCAGCTGGAACTATGGTAAAACTTATGGAGAATTAAGGTAAACGAACAAAAGTGTGTTCAAGTAACATATACATTACGAAGAGATACTTGTTCACCCATTCGGATTAACAATCAAGTTGTCCCTCAATATACTCATGTGGAATATCTTGGTATACACCTTGATCGAAGGCTTACTTGGAAACACCACATTGACTCTAAGTTAACCCAAATGAAACTAAAATTAACTCAGGTACATTGGCTGATTGGTAGAAATTCAACCCTCAGTCTAGATTGCAAAGTTTTAATATACAAGTCACTTTTGAAACCGATATGGTGCTACGGAATTCAACTATGGGGCACTGTTCAGCTTCCAATGTCGAGAGAATCCAACGAAGGCAAAATAAAATTTTACGGTTAATAACATCGTCTCCATGGTATATAAAAAACTCAAATATACATCGTGATTTAAACATGCCACTAGTGATTGAAGAAATTGCAAAATATGCAGGCAAATATTTAACAAACCTTGAGTCACATCCTAATCCGCTTGCTCGTAATATTTTGAACTTTACTGGACACATCCGCCAAAAAAAGAGGGATACAAGGGCTCTTATACTCAACACTCCAGATGGGACTGCTTGAAAATAATTTTTATTTTTTATTTATTTTTTCTTCCTTTTGTTTATCACTACTTAAATATGTATTATTTATAACTATCTCTAAATTTATGTCCGACAGTGGTCGGGCCTAATAATTATATTTTAGATTTAAGATTTGAATACTTATTGTTAGTTCATATTTGAAGATACAATAAATAAAAAATATGTATTAAAAAAAAAAAAAAAAGTTAAAAGTTTCCCAATTTTAGTACTACGTTGGCGGACTGGTACTGAATATAACAGACCTAATAATAAATAATGTATTTCAACTTAGCTGTCAGTTGAAAACCCGGTGTTAATGTTATCGATTTCGAATTTATCTCGAACATTTATCGTGTAAAACTATCGAGAGTTACTCTCAAAAATTAATCGAAAAATGTTCACCTGTCGCTACAGTTTTGTCTCAAAGAACATTCTATCTCGGATTTCGTTACCAATATCAAAAGTGAGAGATTATCGAATTAATTTCGATACCGCAAAAATGCAGCAGAAATAGTAAAAAAGAAATTTGTTTTCTTATTTATTTTCATTATTTATCTATTTATTTTTATTTATTTATTTTAACTTACTATTTTATTTATTTGTTTAATTCCGTAACTTACGCTGTAGGCTTTGAACATGGTACCTCTATTCTAACAGGCTAACACACATCCACTAGGCTATCGTGGCAAATTTTTTTTCATTCAATTATTGCATATATGTAGGTATTTTTTAACTTACAGTGCTGTCATGCTTCGAACTTGGTACTTCTAGACTAACAGGCTGATACACGCAGCTACCTTCACACATTCGAAAAACTTTCAATAGAAGTTCGCAGTTTGGAATTTTATAGTGTTTTCACACTGAATTGGTTTTAATAAAAGTTGGTTTTAATGTTAAAACCAACTGTTAAAACCTGGTTTTACCATACACATTGTTTTTGTTTAATCCAACTTAAAACCATTTCTGAATTGGTTTTATTTTGGTTTTATGAAATGCAACCCTGTTTTCGCTGTGGTGAATTCAGTGCTGCCAAGTTAAAATGACCGGAAGCAGCTGATAATGTTTATGCCAGTGAATAACAAGAGATGTCGCTGGCAAGATTTTCAACTTAAAAATGGATGCAGCAGCAACAATAAGTAAAAAATTAAGGAAAAATAAGAGTTTTTTGAAAGGACAACAACAAAAATATTTTCATTGACCTCTGGAAAGTGAAAATAAACGATATGGCATATCGATCCACCGATAAAAAATTTTATTTTGTAATTTATTTGTGAATTTTTTATATACAATAACTTGATTTCCAAGCACTTCTTTATTTTGTATTACTAGTGCCATAATTTTAAAATATTAACTTACAAAATATACAATAATTTCCATTTTAGAGCGCATTGTAAAGTTTCTTAGTTTTTCATACAAATAAAAACAATTGTACAGTTTGTCAAATAAGTGTTATAAAAAGCAGACAAAAATACAGCAACAAACACACGCATTTCTGCAGGAGATTTATTTTATTTTGAGCAAAGTTATTAGACAGTCTGTGAGTTAAAACCTGAATTTAACAAACTTGCAGTGTGAATGCAAAATCAGCTGTTTAGGGTTTTAACGTTAAAACCAGGTTTTAACTTGCAGTGTGAAAACACTATTAGCGGACATTGGCATTTTTTTAGATTTGCGAACAAATATCGAACAATTTTGATTCGAAATTTCTTCGCTTTAGTGAGCATTCGTTTTTATCGAATCACAGGTCAAGTGGGGTATGACAGATTCTATGAGTTTTTGAGTTATGACTTTGTTGAAGTAAAAGAGCGATATGCTGGAAATTTCATGTATAGAAAGGAGCTAGATATTCGCATATAAATATGTACATTGTACATCCATCACACTTGAACCATACCTTCTGATAATATCGAGGCAGTATAGATGGGACAACCAGCACCATTCGAAGCAGTACGGCGATGACCGGCAACAACACCGCTGACACCGGTTAAGGCATTGCGCAAATTTTTATGATTGAAAAAACGGCGGCGAGTCGGTGGTGTGGCAAATGATGAAGCATGAATTTCGCTATAGTTGTTAGAGGTGGAGGCAGCACTGCCACTACTGCAACCACCACCACCACTGGTACCACCATTTGTGGTGTGGTGATGATGATTGAGGTTGTGGTGATGATGGTGACCACTATTGTTAGTAGAGTTTATTGTTGCGGTTGTAAGATTGTTATTATTAATGTTGTTGTTGTTGTTGTTGTTGCTGTGACCATTGTTGGCTGAAATGATGAATGCTGATGTACTGTTGTTATGGCCATGGCTGATGATGCCTTTGTTGCTGTGAATATCGACTGTAACGGTATATTGTTGTTGTCCAGCTTTTGTTGCTGTTGTTGATGCCGATGTTGAGCTGCCTGTTTGATTGCTAATATTGTTGTTGTTGTTGTTAACATTTGTTGCTGTGTTCGATTATGAAGCTTTAGGTAATTTACCAATACTGGCATAACGATGATATTCAGGTGATATAGACTCCTGCCGGTTATGCTGAAACAATAAAAAAAGATACAAAAGAATCTAATAAAATATTTGATTATAATTCTAATAAGGAAATATTTTATAGTTTCTAACGTACATATGTAATTTTGTATGTATGTATGTACATAAGTCAGGGGCAAACAAGTATGGCGGTGACCAAAGGAAATAAAAACTATTAAAATTTTCCATTCTTATCAATGATGAAAGTTTTTGAAACTAAAAAAAATATGTACATACATACATATGTATATGTAAAATATACATTGTACATACATATGTATGTATGTATGTAAATACGTATGAGTATACATACATATGTACACACTTACATATCGTCACCTTAAATTTAAACGGACGTATGTAGATATGTATTATAGACCTGCGTAAATTGTCTTGAAATTTAAATACGTCTTGTTTTTTAAATCTATTCTCATTGCTGCATTATACTTAACCAATAATAAATGCTGTCGCATTATAAGCAAAGCACGATAGGTGCATTGGTATATGTGTATATGAGTGCTAACAAGCAATGTCGTCAAGACTTCTTGTTACGAACAAACAGTCAACAAAGTAGTGTTGATACGTGTATGCTTGTTATTTTCCATATTGTACGTTTGAGTGTGTGTGTGTAAGATGTAGATGCCCAGCCAGCATTTTGTGAAAATAATGATCACATTTGAATATTCTAGATGATTAAAACCTGCACATGCTACAAATCTTAAAATAAATATAAAAAAAATTTTCGTTTATTGTACAAAAATAAATCTATTTTTTTTTTGGAATTTTTAAGCATGTAATATTTTGAGTGTATATATAACGTGGCGAATGATGAATAAGAATCCCAAGCATCGTGTGCATTTCCTTTGTCCATTAAGTATCCCTAGTATGAGTATAAGCATACTCCGACTGTAAGTATGACCCACTTGTTTGCCGGACTTTGAAGTGTATTGACGTGTTATTAATAGCGGAGTATAATTCTTGTGAATACGGGGATATAAAAATCTTTGAATTCGGTTGGCGGATGCCGAAAATATTCGCGGATTAGAAAAGTGGTTAGGAATTTGAGCAATCTTGCACGTGCAAGTGGACTTTGGAGTGTGGTTTGTGGCGCCGTTGTTTAGCGGTGGGTGTGACTACGGCGGTAGGGTTATTTGGTGGCGGAAAACAGGAAAGTGTTGCCGCTTTGGTATTTTTTGGAGTTTCAGCGTTACCGCCTTGAAATTTTTGGAAAATCCAGTGTTGCCGCTTTGGGATTTTTTGGAGTGACAGGTGTTGCCGCTTTCGGATTTTTGCGAATTCAGCGTTACCGTTTTTTGGTACCAAAAGTTGCAGAGAATAAGGTAGGTGGTATTTTTCAAGTGCTTTTTGATATTTTGTGCGGTCATGGCACCACCAGGGCCATTGTCCCTTAAAAAGAAGGAGCCGAAGGGTGACATGGAGGATGATTTTTCTGATCCGATGTCACAATCAGAGTCGATGTTGCCGCCTCCGGGAAGAAAGTTGTTGAGGCATAGCGACACGGACAGCGAGAGGGAGCTTGTAAAGGAGAAAAGGGTGAAGCCGAACTCGCCCAAGATCCGGCGTGAACGTGCTGCCGCTGCTGCTGCTACTGATGCTGTTGCTGCTGCTGGTGTGGGCATGCGTGATAGTGCTGTTGGTGGTGCTGTTGTTGGTGCTGTTGGTGGTGCTGTTGGTGGCGGTACTTCCGCGGTTGCTGACACAGCTGGCACTGGCTGCGAGATGGTGTATGAGAGGGTGGAGGAGGGTAATGCGACGGTCACTGACACGACCGACAGGCCACATGCTGTTGCTTCTAGCCGCCGTGGAAGGAAGAGAGGGGCAAAGGTCTCTGGTGCTGGTGGTGTTGTTAGTGTTGGATCTCGTACTGCTGGTGAAGCAGTTGCTGAGCTGAAACGCATCACTGGGGCGCTGATGGAGGCTGTGTTGGCTGATGGTGTTGATCGGAATGTGGGCAGGCTGGTATCCACGATATCAGCCGACTATGAGGTGCTGCAGATGGGGCTCGTGGCTGAGAACGAGAGGTTGAGGGGGCGTTTGGAGGCTGGCTCACCTGCTATTTTTGGTGGTCGTGCTGTTCCTGCTGCTGCTGCTGCTGCTGCAACGACGTTTGATGCTCCAACCGCTCGTGCCCCTGTGGCTGTGACACCTGCCGCGAAGCCTGTGGAGACTTGGTCGGTGGTGGTGAAGGGGAAAGGGACTTCTGTGTCCTCGAAAGAGGTGGTGGAAAAGGTGGTGGATGAGGTGGGTCCGACGCTTGGTGTGCGTGTGCACGATGTACGCCCTATTCGTGGTGGTGGTGCAGTAATCCGTACTCCATCTGCTGCCGAAAGGAATAAGATTGCTGGAAACAAGAAGTTTGAGGAGGTGGGGTTGGAGGTGTCTGTGAAGGACAAACTTGGACCGAGGATAGTGGTGCAGCGTGTGCACAAGCAGATAACGCCGGACGAGTTTATGGAGGAGGTTTACGAAATGAACCTCAAGGACCTGATGACGCGAGAGGGATACAAGAGGGCAGTGAGGCTCGCTAGCGCACCGTGGGCCAGTGGAGAGGGTGACGTCAGTGTTGTGTTGGAGTGCACGCAGAGTGTTGCTGACCATTTGTGTGCAACTGGTGTATATGTGAAGTGGTTCCGTTTTATTGTGCGTACTCAGGATGTGGTGGCTTCCTGCTATAGGTGCCTTGGCTTTGACCATCGGGTCAAGGATTGCCGCATGGCGGAAAGTGTTTGCCGGAGGTGTGGAGTTACTGGACACATAATTTCTCGATGTCCGAATGAGTTGAGGTGCCGCAATTGTGCTTTCAAGGGCTTGCCTGCGGAGCACTTGATGATGTCTGCTGCGTGCCCCGTGTACGCGGCAATGATGGCTAGGGCGAACGCAAGACATTAATCATGGATCAGATCACTATACTGCAACAAAATCTGCAGAGGTCTTATGCGGCGACGTGTGAGTTTGGGCAGGCGATGCGACGGTGGGGTGCTTCTTTTGCATTTTTGCAGGAGCCATACGTTACAAATGGCCATGTCAGGGGATTGCCGGGGAGGTGCAGGGTGTTTACGAACTTGCCGGGAAACTCTGCTATAGTTGTGGACGAAGATGACGTGGACTGTACTATAGTTAGTCGGGCTAGGTGGGGGGTGTGCATTGCTGTGGAGGGCAGGTTTGGGCGTTTGCTCTTGGCCAGCGTCTACTGCAGGTTTGGTGGCCCATTAGAGCCTTATTTAAGGTATATGGATACGGTGTTACTCTTTGCGAGTAACTTTTCTGTTATCCTCGGCTTAGACGCAAATGCATGTTCTCGTACTTGGTTCAGTAAGATGCCCAGGCATGCTCCTACGCATCAGGTTTTTGTGCGAGGAATTATGCTTAGCGAATGGCTGGTCGCAAATGGTGTTTCGGTGTTAAATGAGGCTAGCGATTTGTATACTTTTGATGGCCCAATGGAAGCCAGTGATATCGATGTCACACTTTCGAATGGGGTGGCGGTCTCTCTTTTCGACTTTAGGTGGAGGGTGTGTGATAACGCGGGGGTCAGTGACCACAATCTCATTGAGATAGTGGTTACTTACCATCGTCGCACCGGGGTAGTTTTACCACCTAGAAGGTGGCGACTCCATAGTGTGGACTGGGCCAACTACGAGGACTGTTTGAGGGCGGAAGCGACTGCACAATCGCTGGAAAGTTTCAGAACGCTTTCTGTTGACGATCAGGTAGAGCAGATAGATCGCTGGATGTGCACCATTAACGACTTATTGCTTGGCCGATGTCGCAAGACTAAGCCAAGTAGGGTCAAGTGGTGGACACATGAGTTGGATATGATGCGGAGGAATGTCAGACGTCTTAGGAGGCGACTCCAGGGGGCGAGGCGTTCTAATGCTGAAGATTTGACTGAGTGTAGGGCTGACTATCTTGCTGGCCTTAGAATATATAAGGCACTGATTGTTGATGTAAAGGAGATGGAATGGAGGAGCTTTGTGCGGGAGAACAGGGATGACCCTTGGGGTAAGGTGTATCGTATTTGCAGGGGTAGGTTTGGCCAGCCGGATATTGAATGCCTTGAAGTTAATAGCGTTATGCTGTCTTCTTGGAGGGATTGCACTGGCGCTTTGCTAAATGCCTTTTTTCCGGATGCGGAGGTCGGTAGCCTTCCTCTCATTAGGGAAGGAGCTGGTCCCCCAAATTTGGAAAGGTCTGAAGTAGATGGCAGTGTCTGTCAGGTCCGTAGTAGGAAATCTCCAGGTATGGATGGTATGACTGGAGAGATGTGTAAAAGCATCTGGAAGGCCATTCCTGAGTATCTGGAGTCAATTTTTGGAAGGTGTCTGAGTGAGGGCTATTTCCCTAGGGCTTGGAAGACCGCTCGTGTTGTCGTCCTCTTAAAGTCGCCTGATAGAGTTAGGAGCAATCCACGCTCTTATCGGGGCATCAGTCTCCTGCCGGTACTTGGAAAAGTGCTGGAGAGGATAATGGTGACAAGACTGAAAGAGGCTGATGGCGCGAGCCTCTCTGAGTACCAGTTTGGATTTAGGGAGGGGATGTCTGTTGAGGACGCGTGGATGCATGTAAAGCGCTGTGTAAGTGATTCCTCTGCCAAGTACGTCCTTGGCATATTTGTTGATTTTAAGGGAGCGTTTGACTACCTCTTGTGGGGTGTGGTTCTTGACAGACTACGTGAGATAGGCTGTCGAGAGCTTGACTTGTGGAGTAGTTACTTCAGCGGCAGGAAAGCTTGTGTTGTAGGTGCCAGCGACACTGTTTGGAGGGACGTTACACGTGGTTGTCCGCAGGGTTCCATTTGTGGTCCATTTATTTGGAACCTCATGATGGATCCCTTGCTGAGGCTGCTGGAGCGTTCCTTCAAGCTGTGCGCATATGCGGATGACCTGCTCATCTTGATCGAAGGCCAGTCTCGTGCTGAGCTGGAGAGAAAGGGGCAGCAGGCCATGCGTGATGTGAGTGATTGGGGAGGTCGTGCTGGGGTTGATGTGGCTTTGGACAAAACTGTGATGATTCTGCTCAAGGGCAGGTTATCACATGACCGTCCACCAGTCATTCGATCTGGTGACGTTAGTCTCAGATATGCGACTCAGGTCAAGTATCTAGGAATAATGGTGAGTGAGAGGATGAACTTTCTGGTCCATCCTGCTTACGTACGAGACAAGCTGAGTGCCGTTGTAGGTAAGGTTAGACGTTTCCTTAGGAGTGACTGGGGTCTCAGCAGGCGTGCTACTCGTACCATATATGGTGGGCTATTTGTTGCTTGTGCAGCATATGGTGCGCCTGTGTGGTGTGAAGTGGTTATGTCTGATGCTGGCCGTAAAAAGGTACTTTCATGTCAGAGGATAGCTATGCTGGCTTGCTTGCCGGTCTGCAGAACAGTTTCGACAGATGCTCTTCAGGTCTTACTGGGTGTAGCACCCCTTGACTTGGAGTTGATGCGTCATCTTCAAGTTTAAAAGGGGACTACCGCTTTCCTCATACGATTGGATTACTGCTCAGGATTTAGTAGATAGTGATGTTGGGCGGCTAAAAGTGCTCCTGTCGGATCACCTTTTGGCTAGGTGGAGGGAGAGATGGCTTTCTAGTGAGAACGGCAGGGTGACTTACAGTTTTATACGTGACCCAGAACTTATACTCAGGCGCCCAGATTTTAGCTTCGGCCTTAGTCTGGGACTTTTGCTGACAGGACATGGCTCTCTTAATGCATTTTTGCATCAAAGAGGCCTGTCCGAGACTCCGGATTGTTTGTGTGGTGGGGGGATTGAGGACTGGAGGCATGTACTGACCGAATGCTCCTTGTACAGTGACATTAGGGATCTAGATAGTATGGGAGTCACGTACCATACTGGGTTGGGGTACGATTTTAGTAAATGCCTTTTTTCCGGATGCGGAGGTCGGTAGCCTTCCTCTCATTAGGGAAGGAGCTGGTCCCCCAAATTTGGAAAGGTCTGAAGTAGATGGCAGTGTCTGTCAGGTCCGTAGTAGGAAATCTCCAGGTATGGATGGTATGACTGGAGAGATGTGTAAAAGCATCTGGAAGGCCATTCCTGAGTATCTGGAGTCAATTTTTGGAAGGTGTCTGAGTGAGGGCTATTTCCCTAGGGCTTGGAAGACCGCTCGTGTTGTCGTCCTCTTAAAGTCGCCTGATAGAGTTAGGAGCAATCCACGCTCTTATCGGGGCATCAGTCTCCTGCCGGTACTTGGAAAAGTGCTGGAGAGGATAATGGTGACAAGACTGAAAGAGGCTGATGGCGCGAGCCTCTCTGAGTACCAGTTTGGATTTAGGGAGGGGATGTCTGTTGAGGACGCGTGGATGCATGTAAAGCGCTGTGTAAGTGATTCCTCTGCCAAGTACGTCCTTGGCATATTTGTTGATTTTAAGGGAGCGTTTGACTACCTCTTGTGGGGTGTGGTTCTTGACACACTACGTGAGATAGGCTGTCGAGAGCTTGACTTGTGGAGTAGTTACTTCAGCGGCAGGAAAGCTTGTGTTGTAGGTGCCAGCGACACTGTTTGGAGGGACGTTACACGTGGTTGTCCGCAGGGTTCCATTTGTGGTCCATTTATTTGGAACCTCATGATGGATCCCTTGCTGAGGCTGCTGGAGCGTTCCTTCAAGCTGTGCGCATATGCGGATGACCTGCTCATCTTGATCGAAGGCCAGTCTCGTGCTGAGCTGGAGAGAAAGGGGCAGCAGGCCATGCGTGATGTGAGTGATTGGGGAGGTCGTGCTGGGGTTGATGTGGCTTTGGACAAAACTGTGATGATTCTGCTCAAGGGCAGGTTATCACATGACCGTCCACCAGTCATTCGATCTGGTGACGTTAGTCTCAGATATGCGACTCAGGTCAAGTATCTAGGAATAATGGTGAGTGAGAGGATGAACTTTCTGGTCCATCCTGCTTACGTACGAGACAAGCTGAGTGCCGTTGTAGGTAAGGTTAGACGTTTCCTTAGGAGTGACTGGGGTCTCAGCAGGCGTGCTACTCGTACCATATATGGTGGGCTATTTGTTGCTTGTGCAGCATATGGTGCGCCTGTGTGGTGTGATGTGGTTATGTCTGATGCTGGCCGTAAAAAGGTACTTTCATGTCAGAGGATAGCTATGCTGGCTTGCTTGCCGGTCTGCAGAACAGTTTCGACAGATGCTCTTCAGGTCTTACTGGGTGTAGCACCCCTTGACTTGGAGTTGATGCGTCATCTTCAAGTTTAAAAGGGGACTACCGCTTTCCTCATACGATTGGATTACTGCTCAGGATTTAGTAGATAGTGATGTTGGGCGGCTAAAAGTGCTCCTGTCGGATCACCTTTTGGCTAGGTGGAGGGAGAGATGGCTTTCTAGTGAGAACGGCAGGGTGACTTACAGTTTTATACGTGACCCAGAACTTATACTCAGGCGCCCAGATTTTAGCTTCGGCCTTAGTCTGGGACTTTTGCTGACAGGACATGGCTCTCTTAATGCATTTTTGCATCAAAGAGGCCTGTCCGAGACTCCGGATTGTTTGTGTGGTGGGGGGATTGAGGACTGGAGGCATGTACTGACCGAATGCTCCTTGTACAGTGACATTAGGGATCTAGATAGTATGGGAGTCACGTACCATACTGGGTTGGGGTACGATTTTAGTATGGTTTTGGGGGACAGTCGGACGTATGGGAGGCTGAAGGAGTTTGCTCGTGAAGCCTTTAGGAGAAGACTGAGACGGCGTTAGTGAAGGTGGTCCCTTGCATGGTAATTTGTACGGTTGCTGTCTGTGGATATCGCCCTGGATGCCTACTCTACGTTTCGGCTGCGGGCTGGTGCTGATTACTGTGGGTGTGTTGTGGTGGTGGTTCACCATTATTGATGTCTAGTGTTGGCCCTGCCTTTATTGCCATGCTGCGGTATCCCCTCTTGAGTCCCTTGGGACTTTTGGGGGGCCTCTGTGGCTGTGCATGTGGGTAGATGACAGCTGATATCTTTTGGTGACGACCTTGCCTGTCCCTGGACTATTCTTGTATAACGTTTGCGGTAGTGTGTGTCTTTGTATGATGACTTTGCTTGTTTTTTTTTTTTTTTTTATTACGCTTTCCATATGCATTTTGAATTGATGTCTATTGTATTGCTGTGTTGCTGTGAAGCTGTGCTGCTGTATTGCCATGTTGCTGTGCTGCTTTGTTGCTGTGTTGCTGTGTTGCTGTTTTGCTGTGTTGCTGTATTGCTGTGTTGCCGTATTGATGTCCTGTGGCAGTTGTTATAATTGCCTGGAGTGTTTTGTGTTTACTGTTTGGTGGTAT
Organism: Tachina lurida; assembly: GCA_944452675.1. Lineage (NCBI taxonomy): Eukaryota > Metazoa > Arthropoda > Insecta > Diptera > Tachinidae > Tachina > Tachina lurida. The sequence goes on from OX101754.1 coordinate 41,116,053, forward strand.
TTCTGCCGATGTGTTACTCGTGAGAGTGACATTGTGTTTTGTGTGTTTTGTCCCTTACTGGTGCTCATGTGGACGGTTACCATCCGTGAGGGTGATTGTTGATTGTTTTGTTTTGTTGTTTTTGTTGTCTTACGGGTCACCAGTTCCCGGAACCGTTTGGGGTTTGCAACTGGTAGTAGCCTTGGCTACGAAGTCTGACCAGAGTCTTTAATCTGGTACCACGGGGTCAGGAGCCCCAGAAACTTCGGTTTCTGCCTGACTTGGGTCGGCCCTTTGGGGAGATTCGTGGTGGTTGTGGTTGTGCCCAAATCGCGGGTAGAGCATTTGCTCGGTGTGGAGTTGCATTGCAACCGGGTGCCTAGATCCATATCTAGGAAGGAGTTTTAGATAGGCTCCGCTCCAAACGAAGGGGGTTGATAATGTCCAAATACATGTCAGCCATTGGTACCTATGCATAACAGCCAGTTATGTGTGGGGGCGTTGGTAGACGCAGTGATTCTACCCAGTGTTAAGAGCACCGTCAGGTTAGGCCATAATGGCAGGTACTGACGCAAATCTGTAACACATCTGTAAGTATGACCTCGACTTGTTTGCCGGACTTTGAAGTGTACAGACGTGTTATTAATAGCGGAGTATAGCGGAGTTTTGTAAAACGTTTTTGAGTGCTAAAGAGTTAAAAACAATTAGTAAGAGTTATATTGTCGGAAAGCGTAAACTCTCGTGATTACGGTGATATAGGAAATTTTGAGTTCGGTTGGCGGATGCCGAGAATAATCGCGGATTAGAAAAGTGGTTCGGGACTTGAGCAATCTTGCACGTGCAAGTGGGCTTGTTAACTTTGGAGTGTGGTTTGTCACGCCGTTTTATAGCGGTGAGTGAGACTCCGGCGGTAGAGTTATTTGGTGGCGGAAAATACGAAAAGTGTTGCCGCTCTGGTATTTTTTGGAAATTCAGCGTTACCGCTTTGGAAATTTTTGAAAGAACCAGCGTTGCCGCTTTCGGGTTTTTGGGAAGATCAGCGTTGCCGTTTTTGAATTTTTGAGGAACCAGTGTTGCCGTTTTTTTTTTACGTGGTACTTTGTAGTGCTTTTTGAGATTCTGTGTGGTCATGGCACCACCGGGGCCATTGTCCCTTAAGAAGAAGGAGCCGAAGGGTGACATAGAGGATGATTTTTCTGAGTCGATGTCGCAGTCGGAGTCGATGTTGCCGCCTCCGGGAAGAAAGTTGTTGAGGCATAGCGATACGGACAGCGAGAGGGAGCTCGCTACGGAGAAAAGGGTGAAGCCGAACTCGCCCAAGACGCGGAGGGAGCGTTCTGCTGCTGCTGCTGCTATTGCTGCTGCTGCTGCTGCTGCTACGGATGCTGCTATTGGTGGAGTTACTTCCGCTGTCGATGAGGTGGTATATGAAAGGGTGGAGGAAGGGTGTGCGATGGTCACGGAGGCGTCCGACAAGACGCGTGCTGCCTCTTCGGGCCAGGGTAAGGGGAAGAAGAGGCCTAAAGGTGCTAGGCCTGCTCGTGCTGCTGTTGCTGCTGGTGCTGCGGGTGTTGGTGTTGGTACGGGGGCTGGTACTGCTGGTGAAGCCATCTCAAAGTTTAAGCGCATCACTAGCGCTTTGATGGAGGTGGTGTTGGCTGACAGTGTTGACCGTGATGTGGGCAGATTGGTGTCTAAGATATCAGCGGAGTATGAGGAGCTGATGATGGGGCTGGTGGCGGAAAACGAGAGGTTGAGGGGGCGATTGGAGGCCGGCTCACCTGCTAGTTTTGGTGGTCGTGCTGCTCCTGCCCCTGTGGCTGCTGCTGCTGCAACGACGTTTGTTGCTCCAACCGCTCGTGCCCCCATGGCTGTGGTGGCAGCACCTGCCGTGAAGCCTGTGGAGACTTGGTCTGTGGTGGTGAGAGGTAAAGGTACTTCCACGTCTAAGGAGGTGATGGAGAAGGTGGTCACTGAGGTAGGGCCAACTTTGGGTGTTCGTGTCCATGATGTTCGTCCCATCAAGTCGGGAGGTGCGGTGATACGCACACCGTCGGTGGCCGAACGAGAGCGCATTGCGGCGAATGAGAAGTTTGCTGAGGTCGGACTGGAGCTCAGTATAAATGACAAGCTTGGACCGAGGGTGCTGATCAAGAACGTGACCTCTGAGATCACTCCTGATGAGTTTATGGAGGAGCTCTATACAATGAACCTGGGTGGTATGATGTCTCCTGAAGTGTACAGGAAGAGCGTGCGGCTGGTTACTGCGCCATGGCGCATATATAAAATGGTTCCGTTTTCAGGTGCGCTCACAGGAGCCGGTCCAAAGCTGCTTCAGGTGCCTTGGGTTTGACCACCGGGTGCAGAATTGCAAAATGCGTGAGGAGACTTGCCTGCGGTGTGGTGTAGCTGGTCATCGTTCCTCAAATTGTGTGAACGAGGTGAGATGCCGAAATTGCGTGTTCAAGGGCCTGCCTGCTGATCACAGGATGTTGTCCATGGTGTGTCCTATATATGGGCTTATGGTTGCAAGGGCGAGTTCTAGGCACTAATCATGGATCAGACGTTGTTAATTTTACAACAAAATCTCCAGAGGTCGTATTCTGCGACGTGCGAGTTTGGCCAGGCCATGAAGCGAAGTGGGGCTTCTTTTGCACTTGTGCAGGAGCCCTACTTTGCAAATGGTTGTGTCAGGGGACTGCCGGCTACGGTCAGGGTATATGCCAATCTTCCAGGGAATGCTGCTGTTGTTGTGGACGATTCGACTGTCGACTGCACTGTCGTGAGTCGTACGCGTTGGGGTGTTTGTGTGGCCGTAGAGGGTGAGTTTGGGCATTTGCTTCTCGCGAGTGTTTATTGTCCGCCTAGTGCTTCATTGGATCGTTATTTGGGATACATGGATGCAGTGTTACTACTTGCGAGTAACACTCCTGCAATCCTTGGCCTAGACGCGAATGCATGCTCTCGCATGTGGTTCAGTAAAATGCCGGAGCACGCTCCCAGGCATTCGAACTATATTCGAGGGGAAATGCTAAGTGAATGGCTGCTTACGGTGAGTGCTTCTGTGTTAAATGAGGCTAGTGAGTTGTACACGTTTGATGGTCCAATGGGTGCTAGTGACATTGACGTTACTGTGGCGAACAATAGCGCTTGGTCGCTGTTTGGTTTTCGCTGGAGGGTGCGTAATAATGCGGGGGTAAGTGACCACAATCTTATTGAGATTGTCGTTTCTTACCATCGGCGTTCCGGTTTCGTTCCGGCTCCACGCAAGTGGCGGGTGCGTGATGCCAATTGGGTTGCTTATGCCGGTTTCTTTAGGGCGGTGGCCCTTGGCATGCCTTTGGATACCTTTGGTGCGCTGTCCGTTGATGAGCAGGTTGACCAGATATATAGGTGGATGTGTTCGGTAAATGACATGTTGCTAGGTCGCTGTCGTAAGACTCGACCAGGCAGTGTCAGGTGGTGGACAAGTGAGCTTGATGGGATGCGGAGAAGCGTCAGGCGCTTCAGAAGAGTGTTTCAGGGGGCCAGGCGTTCCAATGCTGACGATCTTGCAACACGTAGAGCTGAATATCTGGTCAGCTTGCGGTCTTATAAGGATCGCATCGAGAGGGTGAAGGAGGATGAGGTGAGGGCGTTTGTGCGTGCGAATGAGGATGACACGTGGAGCGACGTGTATCGCATCTGCAGTGGCAGAAATCGGAGACTTGACGTGGAATCCCTTCAGGTTGGTGACACTATGTTCACTGCCTGGCGGGATTGCATGAATGTTTTGCTGAGCTCCTTCTTTCCAGATGAGGACCGGGTTGATAACCCTCCTCTCATTAGGGAGGAAGTCAACGCCCCAAATTTGCAAGGATCGGAGTTGGCTGCCGGTTTCTGCCAGACTAAGAGTAGAAAATCTCCGGGTATTGATGGTATGACTGGACAGATGTGTAAAAGCATCTGGAAGGCTATACCTGAATACTTGGAGGCAGTTTACGAGAAGTGTCTAAGTGAGGGCTATTTCCCTAGGGCTTGGAAGCAGGCACGTATTGTGGTGCTCCTGAAGTCTCCTGATAGGGTAAGGAGTAATCCGCGCTCTTATCGAGGCATCAGTCTCCTACCAGCGCTTGGAAAAGTGCTGGAGAGGATAATGGTGAAAAGACTGAAGGAGTATGACACTGCTGCCTTATCTGAGTACCAGTTTGGTTTTAGGGAGGGGAGGTCCGTTGATGATGCGTGGCTGCATGTTAAGCACTGTGTTGGCAACTCGTCTGCTAAGTATGTATTAGGCCTATTTGTTGATTTTAAGGGTGCATTTGACTACCTCTCGTGGAGTGTAGTTCTTGATAGGCTGCAAAGTGTTGGCTGTCAGGACCTACCTTTATGGAGTAGCTACTTCAGCGGCAGGAAGGCTTGTATGGTGGGCGCCAGCGATACTGTTTGGAGGGATGTTTCTAGGGGCTGCCCGCAGGATTCTATTTGTGGTCCATTTATTTGGAACCTCATGATGGATACTCTGCTGCGGCAACTGAGTGGGGTAATCGTGTCGGCGTTGGGGTGGCCATGGATAAAACTGTGATGATGTTGCTCAAGGGCAGATTGTCGCATGGTCGTCCACCACTCATTCGGGCTGGCGGTGTTATGGTGGACTATTTGTTGCCTGTGCAACATATAGTTCGCCTGTATGGTATGAAATGATTATGTCTGTTGCTGGTAGGAACAGGATATTATCTTGTCAGAGGGTGGCCATGCTTGCTTGTATGCCGGTCTGTCGGACTGTATCAACGGATGCTCTTCAGGTCTTGCTGGGTGTGGATCCGCTTGACTTGGAAGTGATACGTCGTGCTATCACATTCAAGATTAAGCGTGGGCTGCCTCTTCTTGGGAATGACTGGCTTTCTGCTAGTGGTCTTGTAGGTAGGGAATTGGGCGTAATCGCGAGGGATTTGGATGCTCATCTAGTATCCATTTGGAGGGACAGGTGGGAGAACAGTGACGATGGTTGGGTAACGTATAATTTTATACGCGACCCGACCTTTGTGCGTGAGCGCCTGGAAGTTAGCCTCGGTTTGCATCTGGGGTTCATACTGACCGGACACGGCTCTTTGAATGCCTTTTTGCATCGAAGAGGCTTGTCTAATTCTCCTGCTTGTCGGTGTGGTGCGGGCGTTGAAGATTGGCGGCAGTTTTCTGATGTATTGTCCGTTGCATGACGATATGAGGGATTTGCCGGCCATGCGCGTTGTGTTAGATGGGGGTGGTTTTGATGTCAATCGAATATTGACTGATGCAGTGGCGTTTTCTGGATTGGGCAATTTTGCCCGTATGGCCTTCCGTCGAAGGCTTTCTGATGTGTAGTCTGGTTTGACTTGTGTGAAAGCGTGGTGTTAGTGAGGTTGCTGGGCCCTTCTGGCCGTGTTTGGTGTCTGGGGTTTTCTTTTTTGGCCATGGTTTTGCGCGGGGGCTCCTTCTCATTGAGACTGTGTGGGTGCCTCAGCGTGGTATTGGGGCATACTGTGGGCTACTTTTGGAAGAATTTTGCAAAGCATATGGACAATGATTTGGATTTCGGATTGCTGCCTGATGATGTGTTTTTGTTGCTGTCTTGCTGTGTTGCTGCGGTGCTATGTTGCTATTTGTTTGCTGTTTGCTATATTGCTGTATTGCTGTGTTACTGTGTTATTTTGTTGATGTGTAGCTGTGTGGCTGTGTTGCAGTGTTGCTGTATTGTGGCAATTACATCGATTGCCTTGGTGTTTTGTGGTTATTGTTGGTGGTGTTTCTGCTTATGTGTCACTCGTGAGAGTGGCATTGTGTTTTGCTTTGTGAGTTTTGTCCCTTGCCGGTGCTTATGTGTACGATTACCATCCGTGAGGGTGATTGTTGATTGTTCTGTTTTTGTTGTCTTACGGGTCACCAGTTCCCGGAACCATTTGGGGTGTGCAACTGGTAGTAGCTTTGGCTACGAAGTCTGACCAGAGTCTTTAATCTGGTACCACGGGGTCAGGAGCCCCAAAAACTTCGGTTTCGGCCTGACTTGGGTCGGCCCTTCGGGGAGGTTCGTGGTGGTTGTGGTTGTACCCAAATCGCGGGTAGAGCGTTTCGCTCGATGTGGAGTTGCATTGCGACCGGGTGCCTGGATCCATATCTAGGAAGGAGTTTTAGATAGGCTCCGCTCCAAACCAAGAGGGGTTGATCATGTCCAATTACATGTCAGCCATTGGTACACATGCATAACATCCAGTTATGTGTGGGGGCGTTGGTGGACGCATTGATTCTACCCAGTGTTAAGAGCACCGTCAAGTTAGGCCATACTGGCAGGTATTGACGCAAATCTTGAACACATCTGTAAGTATGACCAGATGAGGTATGAGGGCTACCAAACAAATGAAAAAGTTGAGCATAAGCTACCAATGTTGCAAATTTTGGTAATTATGATCAGTATTGGGCAACCATGTTATACCCCTTTTAGACACGCAAAGTTTACTTTGCAAAGTCTTAATTCAGCTGTGTGAAAGAAGGAGGGAGGAATACTTTATCTTTCTGTCTTTCTTGCGGCTGCATTAAGACTTTTTGGCGCTGAAAACTTGATGTTAATGTTTTATCAGGATTTTCACTGAAACTTGATATATCATCTAAAAATATAAAAATTAGAAATACATACATACATATGAACAAGGATTTAAGGTAAAAAATGTTACCAATATAATCAATAGAGAGAAGATTCCCCAGCCTCTTTTTCGTGTTGAACTGGAGCCGAATGATATACAGTTAAAGAAAAATGAGACGCACCCAATTTATAGTCTAAAATACCTTTTACACCGAAAAATCACAGTTGAAGAGCCACGTAAGCGTTCAGGTCCCGTACAGTGCCATAATTGCCAAGAATATGGCCACACAAAAACCTACTGCAAATTACCTACAGTTTGTGTTATCTGCGGTGAATTGCATGGTACTGCTAACTGTACCAAGCCAAAAGTACAAGCTGAAAAAAAATTCAGTAATTGTGGAGAAAATCACACCGCTAATTACAGAGGATGCCGTGTATATTCTTTCGTTAAACAGGCTATGGGTCAAAAATCTAAATTAGCTCCAGTTCAATCAGCAAATGCTTATAGCGCCACTCTGCCTCAAACTAGCCAACTAGTTAATTCACGTGTATCGTATGCCGATGCTGCTAAGACTAGTTCTATTCCCACACAAAATGTTCCACCGCCAAGTAATTCAACGAATGCAAACTCTAGCTTTAACTTTAGTCGTCTTGAAGCTACTATTGAGAATCTGGTGCTAACTATAAACAACTTTACAACAAATATGACTAGCATGATGCAAGAAATGCTGAGAATGCAGAATACTCTGCTTCAAGCATTAGTCAACAAACCATGAACACGTTAAAACTATGTTTCTGGAACGCAAACGGCATTCGCCAACATAAAAATGAACTTGAGCACTTCCTCACGGAAAAAAATATTGATATAATGATGGTCTCTGAGACTCACTTGACTTCGAGAAGCTGCTTTAAAATAAATGGTTACACTCTATATGATTCAAAGGACCCGAGAGGGAGAGCATGCGGTGGATCAGCAATTCTAATTAAGTCAAGACTCAAGCACTATATCCTTGAGAACGTTAGTGAAGAATATATGCAAGCTACGAATATTTTCGTAGAAAATTTTTGTGCGAACTTCGTGATATCATCAATTTACTCACCTCCCAGATTTTCAGTTACCGAAGATCAGTATGAGAAGTTCTACAAATCGCTTGGATCTTGTTTCGTGGCAGCTGGTGACTACAATGCAAAACATACGTACTGGGGCTCGCGTCTTGTTACACCTAGAGGTAGAGCGTTGTTTAATACAATTTCAAAAATGGGCTTAGATGTCATTTCGAGTGGGGAGCCTACTTACTGGCCTACTGACGTAAGAAAAATTCCAGATGTTATAGATTTTGGCGTCACGAAAAATATCCATAGGGACTTAATTCACGTAGAGGGCTCTGTAGATCTGTCCTCCGATCACTCTCCCACAATAGTTACAATTTTCAACCCACTAAGGAGTGATTTAACTAACTCATATGCGAAAACGATTAATAGGGTCAACTGGCTAGGATTCAAAAAATATATTAGTAGTCACTGCGTAGAAAACATTCAGCTAAGATCACCTGATGATATTGAATTTAATATTGCCAATCTTACCGAATATATTAAACAGGCTGCTGAACATGCCACTACTTCCTATCCGCAGACTGGCTTTAATAGAATTTATTCTACGGATATTGAACGTCTCGTATGTGAAAAAAGGAGAGCTAGAAGAGAATGGCAACAACACCGATCACCCCTAAATGAAATCAGACTTAAAGAATGTACTAAACGACTCAAAGAGCTGCTATCGTCGGAAAAGACTGCATTACTGGAAAAGTACTTAGAAGGTCTTGATGTAACGTCAACATCTAATTACTCTTTATGGCGCGCTACTAGAAATCTTAAAAGACCCGTTGATCTCAAATCACCATTGCGTACTTCGACTGGAGGCTGGGCAAGAAGCGATAGTGAGAAAGGTAACTTATTTTCTGAGCATTTAAAATCTGTATTCACTCCCAATTCATGTACGGGTGCTGCCGATTTACCGAGTGTAGTCTCTCTACCCCCTCGTCCCTTAAGGTTTAAGATGCATGAACTACAAAAAATAGTTGCTGAACTCGACCCTAAGAAAGCTCCAGGTATTGATGGCATTAGTAACAAGATGCTGATGAACTTGCCTCATATTGCAATAAGAATTTTGCTATTTATTTTTAATGCCATTTTACGAATGCAGTATTTTCCACATAACTGGAAACTTGCCAAGATTAAAATGATTCCAAAGCCAGGCAAAGATCTTACCAAGGCTGAGTCATATAGGCCTATAAGCTTACTTTCAACAACTTCAAAGCTTTTCGAAAAGCTGCTCATGACTAAATTGTCCACAATTTTAGCTGATACTGGGTGCATCCCGGACCATCAATTTGGCTTTAGAAGTCAGCATAGCACTATTGAGCAAACGCATAGATTGGTTCAAATTATAAGGAGGACTTTTGAAGAAAAGAAGTATTGTTCTGCCCTTTTTATTGATGTTTCTCAGGCATTTGACAAAGTATGGCACAAAGGCCTAGTTTTAAAATTGAAGACATACCTACCAATAAATATACAAAAGCTTTTGGAAAGTTATATTCTCGATAGAAAGTTTACTGTTGTGGAAGGAGACTTCATGAGTGTACCCGAATCTATATCTTCTGGTGTGCCACAGGGTAGTATTCTGGGGCCAGTCTTGTATCTAATATATACTTGTGATATGCCTGTGAGCAATAACATCCACACTTCAACATTTGCCGATGATACAGCCTGTTTGAGTATTCACAAAAATCCTGATGAGGCATCCCGCAATCTCCAAGCACACATTACCCAGCTTGAAATATGGTTGAACTTATGGAGAATTAAAGTCAATGAACAAAAGTGTGTTCATATAACGTTTACCCTAAGAAAAGATACCTGTTCCCCCATTCGAATCAACAATCAAAATATTCCTAAACATTCTCAAGTGAAATACCTTGGCATACACCTTGATCGAAGGCTTACATGGAAATATCATATTGACTCTAAGTTAACCCAAATGAAACTTAAATTGACTCAAATATATTGGTTAATTGGCAGAAATTCAACACTCAGCCTAGACTGCAAACTCTTGATATACAAGTCGCTTTTGAAGCCAATATGGTGCTATGGAATTCAGCTGTGGGGCACTGCTTCAGCTTCAAATGTCGAGAGAATCCAACGAAGGCAAAACAAAATTTTACGTTTGATAACATCTGCTCCATGGTACGTTAAAAACTCAAATATTCATCGTGATTTAAATATGCCACTAGTGAGAGAAGAAATTTCAAAATACGCAGGCAAATATTTAACTAAACTCGAGTCACATCCTAATCCGCTTGCCCGTAATATTTTGAGCTTTACTGGACACATCCGCTTAAAAAAGAGGGACACAAGGGCTCTTATACCCAACACTCCAGATGGGACTGCTTAAAAATACTTCTTTTTGATTATCACTACTTATGTATTATTTATAACTATCACTAAGCTTATGTCCGATATTGGTCGGGCCTAATAATTATATTTAGATTTAAGATTTGATTACTTATTATTAGTTCATTTTTGAAGATACAATAAATAAAGATGTATATGAAAAAAAAAAAAAAAAAATACATATGTACATGTTTATGAAATTCTTATTCAAATGTTATTTTTACCTATCATATCCTTTAGTACATTGCGGAAGCTCCGTAATCCTTTTTTTTCGAAAGATCCGTTTACATTGTATTCCATTATAATATTTTGTCCATGAACTAAATGCAAGTCGCGTTCAGCATTACCAGCGAAAAGTAACTTGATTTGTCGTACCTGTAAGATATAAATGATTTATTTTTTATTGTGTATCTACACAAATTGTTCCACCGAAAAATTATTGGCTCAATTAAGGATAGCAATTCAATTTTAGTTAAGTTGCTAGAGTTCACAAAAATTTTATTCATTATTATTTTGACACCTGAAGACGCGACAATAGTTGTATTGCCTTTCATAATCGAGTCATAATACTTACATACGTATGGGTCTTCTTTTGTAGCTAAAATAGCGTTTAACTGTCTTAATTGTTTTTCGGTGTTAACGGGGAAAATCCGCATTATATTTATGCGAACTATATTTTGAGCCGCAATGCGCTCCAGTAGAACTTTATGTTCCGCCAAAATATCGGTTAGGGTGTTGTGTTGTTTTTGAGCAGCTTCTTTATATAATTAAAATTTTTAGACATTTCTTCACAACATTGACACCTTGGAACAACTAAAAAAACAAAAATTCCAGTTTAAATTTAAAAGTTTTATTATAAAAATTACCTTTCTGTGGAAAGTACTTTAGTTTTGCTTTAGAAGGGTTAGTGACCTCGTGTAATATTTTTCTTGAAGGCAACTGTGTAGAATTGGTATTATTACGCAATTAGTATTAACAGGTAAGCATAAACATTTGTACTGAATATCCTTTAATACAAATTTTTCCTTTTCACCTAGAAGGTTTGTTTTAAAAATGCCCAACTCACAAGAATTGAGGGGTTCTTTGAAGAAACTATCTACAGTTAGTGTCAGTAACATTCGGTATTCAGACTCACATTCAATAAAAAGTTTGCCAAACAATGGCAACCATTTAAACTGAAAAATTTTCTTTCATTATTTTATTTAGCAATTGAGTACAAATATCAATTTAGAAAATATAATCGAAAAAATTATATCAGTAGGTAAAAACTGACAGATTACTTGACGTCCTTCAAAAAATGTCGCGTCATTAATATTGGGTTTTTTTGTTAAGTAATGAAAAAATCAAGGGATTTTTTTTTTTTTTTGATTATAATTAGTCCTGTGAAGGATATTTATCTCATCAGACTACTTCTATTAAAAAATTTTACATATTTTAAAGAAAAAAAATATACGATATTACTTCATTCAAATAAAGTAAATCTTTTTGAAATCTCAAAAATTGCATCAAGGAATAAGTATTCTTGATTATTTTTTTGTAATATTTTAAAAACTTATTAACAGTTTATTAACCCACGATGTTGATCGATAACTCGAGCGACTGAAGACAAGTCACTTATTATACAGTGAAACTTCGATATAACGAATTCTAATGAGACCCAAAGATACTTCGTTATACCCTTGATTCGCTATAAATATAATCAGCAATGTCTTGCTACAACAAAATATGAAGAAATACGAAAAAATAAAATCATAACTATAGTTTTCTTAATTCAAATTCTATTTAACATGGAATGCTAATAAAAGCTTATATTTCATGCTATACATAATTTTATTCTTACTTCGTTGTATAGAGGCTTTTCTACGAGTACTTCGTTGTATAGAGGCTTTACAAATGCGCTTGTAAATACATTTAGACTTCACTGTTTTCATAACGGGACAATTGGTCATCCATAAATGGTGATTGACAATTTCGAAAAAATGACATTAGGGAATGTTTAATCAATTTTACGCGTCAACCATATGTGAATAAAATTCATGTTACAGCTCCTGCGCCGACCTTATAAGGTACGTGCATAAATTGAATACGAAAATTCGTACAACAAATCACTCACAAGCTCGGTGGAAACACTTTGAAGTGATTTACTTAAACCCACTTGATTTAAGGTCGGTGAAACATACTATTAGAGCTACAGTATGTTTCCACCGGCATGATTTAGACAAATCATGATGATTTGTACAGATCGTGCATAAATTGAATACGAAAATTCGTACAACAAAAAACTTACAAGCTCGGTGGAAACACTTTGAAGTGATTTACTTAAACTTACTTGATTTAAAGTCGGTGGAAATATACTATTAGATTTTAATTGCTACCGTTAAGTGGAAACATTTTGTGGTCTGGTAACTTGCAGACTTGGCAAAAAAAATCATTCATGAGCGTATTCCACTTAGATTTTATATAAAAAGGAAAAAATAGATATATAAAAAGTGTATACATATGTATATATATATATACATATTTCAAAACCAGAAGTTTGTATACATTTACTTAAAATGAGGCTTCCATACAACTCTTAAATTTCATAATTTCATTCAAAGTAAAACGTTAATCAAAGATGCACAAACATTCTCAAGGAAATATTAATTTTTTTGATGTAATTTTTGTTTTAAAAAATTTTTTTTTATACAAATATGTGTTGTATATGTATATTATTTTAATTTTAAATATTTGCTTTATTTACAGGATTTATTCGAATACATTTTAAATATAAATAGAACCCCGGTGGTGGCAGCACTCGTAGCCACGGAGGTGGACGTGGGAGATTTATATATATCCTTCCATACCAGGTAATCAGTAGTTTTTTTATACATATATTAGAGTGGGTCCATTTGTTTGTGTGAGAAAAAAAAGCAAATGGGGTCTATCAAAATTTAAGTCTACACGAAATTCTAAGAATATTACTCTCAGAAACTAGAGGTCAGAATTCATAAAAGTTTTAAACAGCTGATGTGTGAATAAATGGAAAAAAGTTAAGCGCATTCTACATATTTTTTGAATTGCACCCTACAATAGGAATATCTCGAGATCAGTTAATTATATTGGAATAATTTTTTCAGGCAAAGTAAAAAGACTCATATAAAAGCTAAAAATGCCAACATAAGAAAATAAAATTATTTTTATATATATTTTTTATGGTACAAAACAAAATTTTTCCAAAATGTTGACTTTTTTTCAGAAAATTTGCGCGCATGTTCGCATTTATGAAAAGGCTGTTAAAAATTTAAGTTTAAAATGTTGCAAACTATCTTAGCAATTAAATGATATAGTTAATACTTACAAAATATACCGTCACAACTTTTTATAAGCGCATAAGCACAAAAAAAATTTTAAAATTGGCAATTTTCGGACACTGCTGAGTGTAGGGTGCATGCCCAAAATACAAAATAATTGGCTCTTAGCATATTTTGCATAAATTTTATTTAGCGCCACCTGGTTTAAAAGTGCATGTGTTAAACAAAGTTTTTCACAAAATTGAAAATAATGAAGATACTTTTTCTTAAAAAAAGTGCCTTTTTCAGAAAAATTTTAAGACTTTGAATTCTTTACCTTTTCCCGATTTCACGACTGCAGATTTCAAAAAGTTTTTTACTTATTTTTATTTAAAATTTGATCGGAAATTTAATGCTGTCTTTTAATTTAAAATCCAACAATTGACTAAAAAGTTCTAGGTGAAATACTAAAAAAAGTCAAGGCAAAAAAAAATTTTTTTTTTGTTAAAAGTCATATATCTTCTAAGTTATGAGAGATACGAAAACACATCTTAGGACATTATTTATTAAAAATTTTGAGCTTAGATCAAAACGCTTTATCTTATAAAAATCGGATAATTTGTCTAAAAGTTACAAGCCTCAGAATTTTTTTTTAGTCCCATGTTGTCAACTTAGGCCCACTGTAACTCCTGTCCAGCTTAAGCCAGACGGCTGCCAAGACATCTGTTATAAAGCCTGAGTCCTCCTCTACGGATGTTCGAAGTTTCATATAAATCCAATCAGTAGTTTAGAAGTTCCAGATTTATTACCATTTATTTTGCAAAAGTCCCCACTGTACACTGTAAATGGCGCTTAACTTGTCAGTATCTTCTTTTTTGTTCATTGTTTTCATCATTTTCTGTTGTATACTTAAACTTTCTGTTGTGTAACGTTTTCTTGTATTGTTTTCTACATTTAAAATTTTAATATTGTCAAAATCAGGTGCATGGTTAGTATCTTTTATATGTTTAGATAATGTCGTGCTTTGTTTGTTTTTATTTATGTCTGCTTTATGTTCTTTCATTCTTGTTGCTAAATTTATTTTTGTTGTGGCAATATAGACAAGATCACAGTTGTTTGCATTATCTCCTTTACATGGTATTTCATACACGACATTATTTTGCTGTAGTTTGTCATTTTGCTGTAGTTTGTTTGCTTATAATGTTTTTAGTTTCTGTTTCTATAAATTAAAATTATTAATTCGATAAGTATTTTCGTAGGGAAAAGTTTTTACGTATGTAGGTATTTTTCTGAAGAAATAAAACTGCAGACAAAATTTCTGTCCGGACAAATTAGTTTTCTTTATTTTTAAACGGTTTTGATCAAAAATATACTTACATATATTTACAAACGATATATTTTTTTTATTTATACGCAGCAAATGCGACCTGAGTATAAATATACGAGTATGTACATATGTATGTATATGAATTTCATTTTTCCTTGTTTTTGTTAAATTTTTTGTTTCTGATCTTTTATTTTTTACATAAAATTTTTTTAAATTATTTTTATTGAATCTTTTGTTTTTATTGAACTGTTTAATAAATAAATATTGCATTCTGAATTATTAATTCATGTAACATACTTTTACATCTCGAGCCATAACCTACAAAAAAGGTTAACGGACACATTTTTTATACTTCGTTTTTTTAAATAAAATTTAGTATTTACGATCGCAAATGATAGATTTTGGGCAAAAAACTAAGTTTAAAAAATATGTTGCTTAAAGTTTTTTGTCGGCTATGGCACGATGTGTTAGTATGTAAATTTTTCTCAATTTAGAACATTTTAGCATTATTTTTAGAAGAAAATATCGATATTGATGTTTTAAAAAAATATATATGGATACTATTCAAAAATATCAATACGATAGTCATGTATCGATACATTTTTTTTCATTTGTCCATCACTCGTACATGTGTATGTCTCAGGGACAAAAAATAACTGTTATTCTTATGAATTGAATAGGCTAAAGTTCGTAACGCTTTTTAAGCCAAATTACATGTGATAATTATTAATGAACAAATAACATCAAAGTTAGTTGTAAATATTCTGACAACAACACATAGTTGAACGGAACAGCCAGCCGTTTTCGAAGGCCACTAAACCTTCCTCATCAGCGTTCTTCTGTGTTTTGGTCCACTGTGTGTGGTGTCAGTTGATGTAGATGTCTGCCTTATATACGTAACTTTATTGCAAATGGAATATGTGAATTAAATTGATTCATTGCATTTCAATTTGCTAATGTGTTTCGTAATGTATACGCAAGTTACCATCTATATATATATACCATCTTCTATATATATTACCATCTTCTATATATATTACAACAGTCTTACCATTGTCGTTTTGTTCCTTACTAACTATACACATGGCTGTTCCGTTCAACTATGTGTTGTTGTCAGAATATTTACAACTAACTTTGATGTTATTTGTTCATTAATAATTATCACATGTAATTTGGCTTAAAAAGCGTTACGAACTTTAGCCTATTCAATTCATAAGAATATAGAAACAAATACAGTTCGAAAAATAATAATTAAATTAACTAATTAATAGTCATTGGCTTGTGGCAAAAATTAAAAATAAAAATATACTTAATAGTAACAAACCAAAAAAGTTTGTCTTAAGTAGAACAAAAATAAGCAAATTGACAAACATGTGTATAGTTAGTAAGGAACAAAACGACAATGGTAAGACTGTTGTAATATATATAGAAGATGGTAATATATATAGAAGATGGTATATATATATAGATGGTAACTTGCGTATACATTACGAAACACATTAGCAAATTGAAATGCAATGAATCAATTTAATTCACATATTCCATTTGCAATAAAGTTACGTATATAAGGCAGACATCTACATCAACTGACACCACACACAGTGGACCAAAACACAGAAGAACGCTGATGAGGAAGGTTTAGTGGCCTTCGAAAACGGCTGGCTGTTCCGTTCAACTATGTGTTGTTGTCAGAATATTTACAACTAACTTTGATGTTATTTGTTCATTAATAATTATCACATGTAATTTGGCTTAAAAAGCGTTACGAACTTTAGCCTATTCAATTCATAAGAATATAGAAACAAATACAGTTCGAAAAATAATAATTAAATTAACTAATAACTGTTATTTTTTAAAATTTACATAAAAAAACACACATACAAAACGATCGTAGAAAATTTTGGTTCTAATCATTATGATACATAGGTGATGTACATGCAAATTTTTGTATGACTTTTAAATTTGTGCCTATTTTGATAAAAGTCAAAAAATAACTTTTAATTTTGACTTTTATTTTTTAAGGCAAAAATTAAAAGTTATTTTTGACTTTTATAATTTTACTCAAGAAATAAAAGTTTTTTTTTAACTTTTCATATTTTAAGGCAAAAATAAAAGTCATGAATTCAATATTGCATAGTAATACGCAATTATTATTGCTTTCAATGCTATAAATGATAAAGCATCCGTATAGGCTTCTGTAATATACATCAATTATTATTACCTATAAATAGGAGGCAATAAAACTAGCGTATTACTATGCAATACTTAATTCATGACTTTTATTTTTGCCTTAAAATACCTATTAAAAGTTAAAAAATAACTTTTATTTTTAGAGTAAAATAATAAAAGTCAAAAATAACTTTAAATTTTTGCCTTAAAAAATAAAAGTTAAGAAATAACTTTTATTTCTGCCTTAAAAAATAAAAGTTAAAAATAACTTTTTTTTCTTGACTTTTTCGATAAAAGTCATAACAGTTACGGTCCCTGGTATGTATATTTAAAAACATAAGAAATTCCTGTATATACAAGAGGTTTACTATTATTAAGGTTAGTACAATTGAAGGTTACAAAACACGTCATTATCCTTGTATTTGTTTCTCTCCGCATTTTTAAGATAAATAACATCGTCTTTGGTTATTGATGTCTCTGCTAAAATGGTAGATAGTATGTCATATGGTGCTGGCTTAAACATTTCCTTCTGTTCAATTGTTGGTACCTGAGAATGTAATACATACCCAATAATGTCTGCAGATAAGTTTTTATGCTTCCAAATCGAGGAATCTTGCAATTTTTGAGAAAGCAAGGAAATTCTTCCGTAATCATATACATATATAAAAAATTAGGTGTTCCAAAAAGTCCAAATTTTCACACCCTTCACAATCCTTGTAGTTGTTAATAGTTTGAATTACTAGACGATCGTATTTTCATTGTAATGAGGGTAAATATTGTTTTATCATATTTTTGTATTGCAGCTTTAGTTCCTCATTACGCTTCAACAGATTTTGTCTGCTTAAGTTGTTTTTTTTATTGATACTGATAAAACCTTTCAAACTATTCAATCTAAGACCGCAGCTTCAAAGAAATTCCGTAACTGCATCGAGCAATTTCTGAAGACCTATTTGTGTAAAAGACTACGTCCCTAATACATATATCACAGTATCGGCGGAAATTGAGATTCATTTCTTAAAAAGTTCATTATGCAAATGTTTAATAAAATTGTAAGTCACTCCATGACATACAGCACACCAAGTACCAATTTGTCTTATCTGAAATCTTAAAATTATGAACATATACGTATGTAGTTAACTTCAACTAATTGACTTTTTTTTCTTGAATTTTTCGATAAAAGTCACAACAGTTACGGTCCCTAGTATGTATATTTAAAAACATAAGAAATGCCTATATATACAAGAGGATTCCTATTATTAAGGTTAGTACAATTGTAGGTTACAAAACACGTCATTATCCTGGTATTTGTTTCTCTCCGAATTTTTAAGATAAATAACATCGTCTTTGGTTATTGATGTCTCTGCTAAAATGGTAGATAGTATGTCATATGGTGCTGGCTTAAACATTTCCATCTGTTCAATTGTTGGTACCTGTGAATGTAATAAATACCCAATAATATCTGCAGATAAGTTTTTATGCTTCCAAATCGAGGAATCTTGCAATTTTTGAGAAAGCAAGGAAATTCTTCCGTAATCATATACATATATAAAAAATTAGGTGTTCCAAAAAGTCCAAATTTTCACACCCTTCACAATCCTTGTAGTTGTTAATAGTTTCAATTACTCGACGATCGCATTTTCATTGTAATGAGGGTAAATATTGTTTTATCATATTTTTGTATTGCAGCTTTAGTTCCTCATTACGCTTCAAAAGATTTTGTCTGCTTAAGTTGTTTTTTTTTATTGATACTGATAAAACCTTTCAAACTATTCAATCTAAGACCGCAGCTTCAAAGAAATTCCGTAACTGCATCGAGCAATTTCTGAAGATCTAGTGGTGTAAAAGATTACGTCCCTAATACATATATCACAGTATCGGCGGAAATTGAGATTCATTTCTTAAAAAGTTCATTATGCAAATGTTTAATAAAATTGTAAGTCACTCCATGACATACAGCACACCAAGTACCAATTTGTCTTATCTGAAATCTTAAAATTATGAACATATACGTATGTAGTTAACTTCAACTAATTGACTTTAAAGCTCAAAGCTTTAAAGCTTAAAAATAAAAATTGTTATTATTATACATTTTTTTAATTATACATCATCATACATTTTATTATTATACACTATTTTAAAACGTTATTTAATGGCGACCATTAAAATATCAAGAAGTTTTTATTATCTTTAATGTATGCAAACAGGATGATGAATTTCCTTTTCATACAAAATGTCAAATATATTTGTTGGGCATTTCAATGGTGTGCAAATACTAACATATGTATTCCGAATAAAAAGGAAACATATGCCATTGATTTTATTAATTTATTAATTAATTTAATTAAATGAAGACACCTTGTGTTTAGTTTTTAACTTAAAAAATACATTTTTAATTTAGTAAAAAGTGCATTGTACATACCATGTACAATCGAAAACCTTAATTAAAATATACGATCATATATTGTCTAAACTTTTGTCGAAATATTCTTACGGCATTATGTTCATATAATGACAAATTGGACGAAGTTAATAGCAATAGTCCTTAATCGGTCTCAAGGCCTGTTTATTATGTCTATGCAACTCTACAAAAACACAGCAATACAAAAAACAACTTTATGTTAAAGTTGTCGGAAACACACAAACATAAACTAAAGTACATGGTGCAAACAACTTTTGACAGCTTAAACACGAAAACACACAAGATTATCAGGACGATTGCATTGACGTGATAAATAGGCCTAGATTGGCCTTAAGTTCAATATTTTCAATTCTTATTGAATTTTTTTTAATACAATTATTTGTTTATTGTATCTTCAAATATGAACTAACAATAAGTATTGAAATCTTAAATCTAAATATAATTAGGCCAAACCAGTGTAGGACATAAACTTAGTGATAGTTGTTAATAATATAGTATATGTATGTATGTAAGTCATGATAAGCAAAAACAAAAGTATTTACAAGCATTTTCCTCTGGAGTGTTGAGTACTAGAGCCCTTGTGTCCCTCTTTTTTAAGCGGATGTGTCCAGTAAAATTCAAGATAGTACGAGCAAGCGTATTAGGATGAGACTCGAGTTTTCTAAGATATTTGCCTGTGTATTTTGCAATTTCTTTAGTTACTTGTGGGCATATTCAAAGCAGGATGTAAATTTGAATTTCTTATAAACCATGGAGCCGATGTTATTAACCCTAAAATTTTGTTTTCCCTTCGTTGGATTCTCTCGACATTGGAAGCTGAAGCAGTACCCCGTAGCTGAATTCCGCAGCACCATATAGGTTTGAAAAGCGAATTGTATATTAAAAGTTTACAATCTAGGCTGAGGGTTGAATTTCTACCAATCAGCCAATGTATCTGAGTTAGTTTAAGTTTCATTTGCGTTAGCTTAGAGTCAATGTGGTGTCTCCATATGAGCCTTCTTATTGAATGAAATATTTTTATTAATTATTGCATTGATTCTGTTGCAGTGTATCACACAAGTTGATAATGCTTGCACAATGAAAGCAACAAAGAACTAATAAAGTATCAATAACATTACTTTCGTTGTATGCATGCATGGTGCAATGCTGAACTGCTTACGAATAATTGTTTGAGTGACACATTTCTGTTTGAGTACGATTCTAAATATAAAATACGATGATTGGTCAAACGGAAATGTGAATACGTTCCTTCATAGTATTGAAAGAGAAAACAATAATATTTGTATGTTTAGAATAAGTTAGAAAGGTTAAGATTTATTTTCAAAATTAGTATATAAGCCAAAGAATAAGTAGAATAAAATCAGACATTAATTTGATTAACATAAATCGGCTATTTAGCCTTGTTTTCTTTTAAAGTTTCAAAACTTCTTTTGGCAGTTCTTTTGAACGCCTAAGTTTTAGCTGGGACCCCCCAGCTGTTTTAAAATAAAAAGGGGCTATAGGGACTCCCTTTTTAAAGACGTTTTATATTGCATAACTTTGCCGATCCTTGCGTATTACACTGTAAAGAGAAGAAAAACTAAACTAGACTTTTAGCTGGGGCGAATGCCAACATTTTTCTGTGCAGCCACGCACTTCACCAGCACTAGGGTTTGGGAAACGGGAGTTCCCGGGCAGGAAATCGTGAGAAATGTCTAACTTACATTCCCGGGAAAACTTTGAGATTTTCCCCGGAAAACGGGAAATTAAAATTACACTTAATTTCATAAATATATAGACTTTAGTGGCACACATATTTATAAAATGGCGTTATTGACAGTGAAATTCATTTTTTTTCACATAAGAAATTTGTATTATAATTCTGTTTTACTTTAATATCAATATTTTCAATGTTTTTTTATATACATATATTACGAAAGGTCGATTAAAGTTTAGTTTTTCCAGGGAATTCCCAGGAACGCGAGAATATGGAATATGATTATATTGTTATATTATTGATTTACCTTTGGTAAATACATTTGAAAGTATGACTTCTAAATTTTTGTTTTTCCGTTTTTTCATGTTCTATTAGAAAACACAATAATATGTACTGATGATCATGTGTCCTAAGAAAACTTTTTGAAGACAAATTACATTTTCTTATTTAATTTCTTAAATGGTAATTTTTTATAATTCGGGCAATATTTTAATTTTGTTTTAGTATTTTATTTTTCAAAATTTTCTTAAGAAAACAATATTACATGTTTGTTTTAATAGAAATAAAATTGTAGAAAACTGGGTAAAATTGCGATTTTAAAATACTTTTACCATAATTTTTAATCTTAATAATTTCTTAAGTATTTTTGTGTGCTAAGTTTCTAAATATATTTGAATTTAAAATTTATATTCCGATGATAAGAACTTTTTGGAGGTTTATACCACGTAAATACGATTTATAAACCCATTTTAAACTTTCCAGCTTAAAAATGGGTTATGAGCAAAGACTATAAATATATAAAGATGTTCCACGTAGAACATTAAATGAAAACTAAAATTTTTTGTGTTTATTGATGCTGTGGGGGAAGTAACAAGGGAAAAATAAATTGTTTGTTATTTGAACGAAACCACAAAGACAGCACAAAATTTTTGAGCATTCACACTTATATAAATATGTATGTAGTAATGTTGTATGGCATACAATGTATGCACACACATAATTGAAGCTTATAGAGAAATTTAGTTGTGTGTGTGTGTTATATTTCTTGTTTAAAGCGCAGTCAAGTAGGAGCAAAAATATGAAATAACTAAAAGAAGTTTCTTGTTTTGATACATTCATGTGCAAATAAATCATGAAAATCAAATGCGACCGATTGTGTTATTGTAGGGTAAAAATACGAGTTTTATTGTTGTAAAATTAAAAATAAGTTGATTCGCACCGAACTATAATTATTTTATTTAGAAATTTCAATTATATGTATATCAATTATATATTTCAATTACAGTGGAATCTCTATTGAGCGGACACTGAAGGGACCATTGAAATGTGTCCGTACAAGGGAACTGTCCGGTCAAGAGAAAACTAAACATTTAAATGGAGCGCTGCTGGGACCTGTCAAAAGTGTCCGTCTACAGGGGGTGTCCGCCTATAGGAAGTGTCCGTTAAGGGAGATTCCACTGTATTATCTGTTTCTTTATCATAATTGTTAGCGTGAACAAATATTTCTGAAGGATATTACAAAACTTGTGCTGGTTTAATTATATCCACACGACATTTAGCGCAAGTAATTCGTTGAGCTACATATATAACCAACAAAATATCGGCTTGATGTTAACTCTATTGGAACATTATTAGAGTTAAAACAATCTGCATCTTCATTAAAATAATCTTCATTTTCATCGAATATGTTTGTTACATTAATGTCAGGTGTGCGACTACTTTCTGCTGTACTTCGACTTCTTTGAGTATCTTCTAAAATTGTTTGGAACTCAATAGGTAAAAATATCGCATCGTTGTTTGCACAATTTGAAGAGGTACTAAATTGCGTTATTTTAAGAGATAGCAGTTTAGCTACTGCGACATTTAATTCATAGACCGAAGGATTTTTGCAGTGTCCGCCCTTGGCACGTATATATGAAAACAAGTTTTCCAATGGATCTTGATTAAAATGGCTCGTTAAAATGCATATCAAATTTGAGTTTTCCGCAAACAATTTTGACGATAACGATAAAATAGCTCTCGTAGTTTGAATTAGGCCATCGATTGAAAATATTTTATTTCCTGCGTATTCAACCTGTTTCATATAGGTAATTAGCTCTTCGAGTAATTGCCAAGTTGTGCTTTTCGGCTTCAGGCCACGCTTCAGGGGCTTTGCATCGTTAAAATACATGCTGTTTAAGCAATCAAAATAGCTATCGAGTTTTTTTATAAAAGAGCACGTTGAAGTGGCTATTGTTGCGGAACTTCGTGTAAACTGGCGATTTTCATTTACAGATTGGATTGCAGCAGCAACTGAATTGCTTAAAGTTTGGACAGCTAGGCCAACACGCATCTTCTGAAAATTATTTGGGTTTATGTGCACCGTTGTTAATTTTGTCATTTTGGTTACTTTTCCATACTCCAACTCGAATATTTCTCTAACAACGTCGAATCGCGCTACGCCATGCAGTGTTTTAAAATCGGCTTTGATGAAAGCATTTGTTATGGATTTGAAAATATGGGGTACGTCGTACATCAGGTAAATTTTTGCATTTTTATAAATAAAATAAGGTTTTTCACAAGATCCGCCTAGCATATCATAGCATTTTCTATTATTGGGTCCTTGATCACACGTAAGCCCACGCATATTTAGTCCCATTTCTCTTAAAATGTCAAAGTTTGACTCCACAAGTTTTTTTAGTACATCACCTTTTATTGAACTGGAAGTAACAAAATAGTTTAAAACGAACTTCCAACTTTTTACAACTCCTCTTATCATAAAAACGCAAACTTGGGACCCCATTTGATTCACTCGTTCATATCCTAAATCGACAACTCCATCTATAACATCTGCACATTTATTATAAGTAAATTTTTTTCTTATAGATACTTCATCAAAAATTAAAATGCATTCTTTTTCAAAAGGTTGCATCTTTATCACAGTTTCTGTGAGCGCATTATATATACATGAATTGTTACCTGGCTGCAAATTTTTAATGCTACTCCATCCACTAAAAGATGAAGGACTCTGAAGGTTCAATTTCAATATATTTCTTAAGAACAAGTATGTGGAGGTTGATCTTTAAAATATACTTTGAGAAAAGCTTATCTCATGCTCTTCCCAACGCGCATTTGTCCCTCTATTTATCTTTAGGAGCATTTTGCAAAATGTTTTTCGTTTGGACTTATATTTAAATTAAATAAGTAAATTTATATTCGGTGCGAATCCATGTATTTGCAAAAGTACAACAATAAAATACATATTTTTGCCCTATAAATAGACAATCGGTAACATTAAATTTTATGTAGTTTATGTCCATACACTTATGCATATGTGCGAAAACACAAGTTCTTTTTGTTTGTGTAAATTTTTTCTTTGCTTTAAATTAAATACACACATCCATTCATACTTACGCATGCAAAGGCACACACACATGCATGCGTATGCAGATGAATAGCGAAGACTTGAGAACAGTGTGGCCACAACTAAAAAAATTTTTAATGCTAAATGAGGCTTAAAATAATGCTAAAAATGCTAAAAAAAATATTTGAAAATGCTAAAATATAATGCTAAAAATTTGGAATGATTTTTTAATAACTTTACCGGTTTAATTACGAATAAGTATTTTATTCAACTTTAATAACACAAACAAAGTTTATTCAAAAGTAAAAACAACAATTAAGGAAGATGTAAAATACAACTGCTGAATTCATATCTTTGTATGATTGTATTAAATATAATAGTGTAAAATTTGTTGTTGTTAATTTTCTTATAAAAATGAAATATGTACATAAAATAAATTTACACTTTAATTTGATACGTTTTAATATATTAGGATGCCAGCTCTCAACATAATGCGAAAGACATTTAAAAAATACTTTTTGCATTAAAAAATTTATTA
Organism: Tachina lurida; assembly: GCA_944452675.1. Classification (NCBI taxonomy): domain Eukaryota; kingdom Metazoa; phylum Arthropoda; class Insecta; order Diptera; family Tachinidae; genus Tachina; species Tachina lurida. Next base: position 41,140,838 of record OX101754.1, read on the forward strand.
AGTCAATTTTTTTAGTTTTATTTTTCATTGTATGTCCAGGAGCCGGATTCCGCAACGATGAATTTTGAAGTGTTCGATCCCGAAAAAAAACATAATTTTGAATACTTCTTTTCTTCTTATTATTAGGTGTTTGACGTTTAAAGCGGCTATTAGACGGTGATACTCGGTATATGAACATGACAGACTTTCGCACATTTCAATAAACACATTTAACCAAGTCATCAAAATTTTTTGAAAACCAAACCAAGCTGAAAAACACGAATTTTGCATTAACACAACATTCTCAAATACCAAGTACGACAGTTTAATAGCCGCTTAAGACGTCTTATGCTATTTATAAGGTTTCTATCATTATACATTTGTATAAAAATAACAAAATACAATGAAATACATTAATTGACAGAGGTTTTTACTGTTATAAATGGAAAGAAGTATATCAAAACTATAAAATTAAAAATGCTAAATAATGCTAAAAAATTAATACAAAAATGCTGAAAAAATGCTAAATGCAAAATAAAAAATTCACTGCTAAATCAAACTACATAATGCTAAATTTAGCAGTGGAAATGCTAAAAGGGTCACACTGCTTGAGAATAATAAGTGCTCTGAGAAAACAAATTACTCTCTTTGAAACAAATGGATTTAGTAGTAAATCCACCAGCAAATTAAGCACTGGCAGTACAATGTATGGACGTAGAACATCTTTATATATTTATAGTCTTTGTTATGAGCCTGTTTAAATTTTTAAGAATAAGGCAGATAATCTTTGTGCAGGGCACACGGGGGTTGGTTAAAATATGTGAGTATTTTAAAATGTATGACTTACCGGGAGGTGGTTGTTTCTGGAACTATAATAGTATGTTTCTGGGACTTTAGCCGTACTAATTCCGGACGTGGTAAGCGGAGCGTTTGTAATTGACGTCGTTGCAGGTTTTTTCACTCGTTGGTGATTTTTGGGAAGAAATATCGTAGGATATATGATGGTAGTTTATATCAAAGTATATTTTGTGTGGCGAAATCAATTAGAATTTACACACGCTAAAAACCCAACACAAATAAAAAAATAATTTAAATTGGCATTTGTTTTTCTTTTAGCTTCAGCTTTTTATTTATTTCATAGTCACTTTCTGCATAGACAAACTAATGAATACATACGTATGTATGTATGTATGTGCATATCAACTACACAATTTTTTGTTTTAATATTACAACTTTTCCTGTTTATTTGCACACTCGAATTTTTTCAAATTTATATATTTTAAATAGTCATATACACAAAAATTTAAAAGATATTCACAAAATAATATTTTATTATTTAACTCTGTTGCCGGACTTGACTGCACGGCTGCTCACAATAGACTTAATTTCTCTTGCTCGGAGCAAAGTAAGTAAAGGCAAAAGAAAACAAAAAAAGAACAGTGTGACCGTGTATAAACAATCTTTATTTGTATGTTATTGTATACAAATCACTATTAATGAAAAATATTCATTAAAAAATTATTTTTTTCGTTTTGAATTTTCTTCTGTTCAAAACCATTTGCAAAGTTTTCGCTTATGTCAAAAACTCTAAATTCTCTACACAAGGCATATTCATATAAGGTATACGAATTTCTTTTTCATAGACGATTTCAAATGTTATATTCGTATTCGCGAATACTGTTTCAAATATTCGTATTCGCGGATATCAAAATTTTACATCAGCAGATTACTGGTATGCAAGTACAAAAATATGTATTCCGAATAAAAAAGAAACATATGCCATTGATTTTATTAATGGTAATTAAGTTAATTAAAGACACCTTGTAAACAGTTTTTTATTAAAAAAATAGTTAATTTAGTAAAAAGTGAATTTAACATAACATGTACAATCTGAAACATTAAATAAAATTAAGGATCATTTATTGTCTAAATTTTTTTCGAAATATTCTTAACAGAAATAATTTCCTAATCGAGCTTAAGTAAAATTTTTTCAATTCTTATTGAATGAAATATTTTTTTTAACTGATTTGATTTTCTAAAGAAGAGAAGAAAGGTCAAAGTAGACTTACAGCTGTTGGAACGCCGACATTTTTCTGTGCAGCCTCGCACTATATCAGAACTCATGTCTATAAACTGGATAGATAAAATCAATTATTAACAATGATTGTATTATAAATTTTTTTAATATGTGCAATTTTTTTCCAAAAATTTCTTTAGAGCATATTCACCCAAAATAAACTCTCTAATACCGTGCTCAGACATACACCTTAATTGCGTAATTAGGGCTTTTTTTACAATTAAGAACTTAATTGACAACAATTTACCATACAATAAGTCAATTAATAAAGTCAGCAATTACTAGTTAATTGTTACTACGTTTATACGCGCACTATTTGCAAATAAAACTATTTGCAAATAAATTAACTCACTGTTTATACGGCATAGCAAAAGTACACAATTTTGGTAGCACTTCTATAGAAAGCTTACTTACGTTGAGAAAAAAAAATAGTGTAAATGTACAAAATATCAAATAATTGTTTGTTTTAATCGTCATAATTTGATTCTAGCAATATTTTTTGTTGCAATATTTATCAATTTATTGTTTTTTGTTATCAAACATTTGTAAGCGTGGCAACCTCAAGCATTTTATTTGCAAATAGTGTGTTAATCGTGAATAGTTTTTGAATTAGTAAGTCGCAATAAAGAGAATAATATGGCAACAATTTACAGTTTTATTTGCAAATAAGCCCTGCGTATAAACGTAGTATGTATCACTAATTGCGTAAAACTCGAAATGAAACCTTGTAGCTCGTTTCTGGGGCCTAATTCCTGCACTCGTGAACGAAATTGCATTCGAGTAGAAATTAATTTCGAAAGCAAGAAATTTTCCGATGATGTCACTCGATACCAACCGAATCGAGTTTTTGTTTTAGTGTTGGAAAGAGGCAAATAAATTTATTTTCCAGCACGGAATAAATTGTAAGCAAAAACATATGTTTGTATGTAAGTATATGTGCAAAAACATACGTATGTACGTACGTACATACACGCTATGTTTATGCAAAAAACGAAACGAATATAAATGGTATTTAAATTTTTATTTAATTATTAACTAAAAACTAATTAATTAGTGTAAAGTTAGAGAATAGAGCACTACCCACATTTTAGATTCTTTTATTGCTTGACCAGAAATACAGAATATAAACCAGAATTCCCACCTGTGACTTATGAAAAATCGCGATAACAGCTGATCGCAGTTTTTACTAAGTTGTTGCAAATGAGAAAAAAAATTGCTTTCTACATGTATAAAAAGCAATAGCTATATATGTGACGCGCAAAATAGCAAGGGACCTAAGGGTAAAAACCGGTTTTGTTCAGGAGAGTGATGGTGTACCATCACTGAGCGTGTTGCTATTGGTCTCATTTGAAAGCGACACATCTCATGACGTAAGGAACGTGTTGGTCAACCTTGAAAACGCGTGTAGGTCGTCCCTACCTCTTGTTTTGTGTAGTTGGTTTTTACTGTTTTCTACCTAGCGCGCTGTTTCCATGAGTTTGATATCAATTTTGCACGCGTTTTTTCGAATCCAGGTTTATTTTGCAAAATTATTAATTGTGAATTATAATACATACTCATTTATAATTCTTTTAAATCGTGCATATCACTGTTAGTACGAAAATTTTTTCACATAACCTTAGAATCGTCGCCTTCAATTTAATAAAACGCGCAAATATCTCTGGGAGGGAACACTTTTGGGGCATGGGATCGGTCTCATTCGATGCTCAGATGTTGTCCACATCAAAAAAACAAGTGAAAATTGATTTTTTTACCCTTAGGTCCCTTTCTCTATGCGCTCTCAAATATTGCATTTGCAAACATGTGTTCATAAAAAACTAGAAAATAAATTCAAAAAAAATTTTCGAAAGTGAAAAGTTTTAAGTAAAAATTAAATATTTGCAAAAAATAGATGTATTTTTAACATAATAAGTTGTGTAACTGAGGGTCAGTAGTATTCCTCAACTGCTGACTGTAAATTGTGGCCCAAATAATGTGACAAATGTTTGTAATTACAAAGTTAAAAAAAATTAATAAGGGCATTGTGATATTTTCCCGGCTTTTGGAAATATGAAGCCACAAAGCTACGGCTGATGACGAAGACTCATCCAAAGGATAAGTTTTTGTAGACTTCGGAAGACTAATTACTAAAGTGAAGAAAGGATCCGGTTGTAAATTCCTTGCCTATAAGAAAGCCAGGAGATTATTGGCATTAGCTCGACAAAAATAAAGCTCATCTGGACTCACAATTTGTGCATCACAAGTGCTGTATACAGCGCATGGAACAACTTGGCCAAGTAATCTAACATAATGCTATTGGAAGCTTCTTTGTGCCTAACTAACATGGGGCCCGACCAACTTTTTTTTGGATCCGCAACTTCATACACAAATACGTGCAACACCACGCTGGCCTGCACATGTGCGGTTGTGATATAACTGGCCAGCTAACTATTCCAGCACCTCATATTGCTTTTGCCGGACCACCTGTAAAATCTGGTGCTATTCAAGAGCGTGGTACCAAATGAAAGCGTACGCGTGCTAGCAATTAAAAATGCACGCGTACTAGAATGCCAAAAATGTGATACGGCCAAATTTTTTTTGTATCGGTAACTGCATACACAAATGCGTAATACTCTACGCTGGGCAACGCGACCTTTAACAGCGTGTTACCAAATAAAGATGTACGCAAACAGTTCAGAAGTTTCCAGCAAGTCAGCTTGTTTTACAACAAAACGGTAAGTTTTATTTGAGCAATATTTCAGTATTTTAAATATTAATTGTTGTCACCGTTTATTCCAGAAAATCGTTGGGTCTCTTTGTTGGTAAATGCAACAAGATCAGAAACAAATACTGGTCGAACATTTATACCCAATAATCAAACAATACTATTGAAAGAAGCAAAGAAAGCATTTCCGCCCAAATAGCCATTATACTATGCAAAGCTACAGTGGCACAACTTTTTGGTTTGGCTCGTTCCACGGGGCGATACACCAGCCACAATCTACCTTTATTATGCTCCAAAACTAAGTTGAACAAAAGAGCAGACGGCTCCCATAAATAGAGAAATTAGAAATTTAATAACGTCATTACACGCTGTAAATTTTTATTTTAATATACATATATGAATGTGCATTTTATAGTTAACTTTTTTTCTTACAGATGCGGACATCATTAAAGAAAGTTAAATCGCAAAAGTGAATTTGATTAGTTTATTTATTTTATCAGTTATACAATGGATATATTCCAATTTTTCATCATGCTAACAATTACCTTAATCGAATCATGTCTTTTTGAGTCAGTAGTTTTTAGAAAGAAAGGGGATATTTATAAAATAGTTATAATCATAAATGTCAAAAAGTTTACGTACACTACCACTTGTTTATGGTTATGACTGCACTATTTTATAAAACTCTTTTTTTTCTAAAAACTGCTAATACATAAAGATCTGATTCGATTAAGCTAATTATGATAGTTATTAGCATTATTAAAAAATTGGAAGGTGTACTGAAATTTTAGAGGTCCACTGTAGATCCAATTTAAGAGTTGTTTTTTGCATTAAAGTAATATTATATTGAACATTTTTAATATTTTTTCTGAATCTTAGCACCTTGTACCTATCCAAATTGCTTACTAATTTCTTAAGAGTGGAACAATCGTAGAATTCTGCTATTAAACATATCTTAGACTCAAACTAATAACTTTTTTATAAAAATAAATGATTTTTTAACTTTTGTATTAACTTGAAATAATATTCAGTATAGAAATAAGTTATTTTAATACGAGATCCAAATCAAAAAAGGTCTTCATTTCTTGAGCGTATACTAACCTCAATCTGTAGCAATAAAATCTCCAAAAAAATAAGTTATACATATGCTCAATTTTGGAACTGTTTTCTTATTTTTATTTTAAAATTTTTTTAGTAACTGCATAAATATATAATTTATAATCATTTGAAATTGTTACAAAAAGAACTGCACTACACACATTGTAAACAAAAACAAAATTAGAATATTTTCTAATGTAATTAATTAAATTTTTTTTAAATATCTTGAAATAAAAATACTTTTACTTATGCCACCAAAGTCTAAAGCGGTTTTCCTTGCAAACATTCATCCTTGTTTTTTTCGTATGTAAATAAAATAACAAAAATTTAAAAAACCCCACGAATTATCTAGAAAAGATGTGACATCTTCTACACGGCTGAACAGATTTTCTTCAAACATGGTTAAGAACCATCTCGATAAGTCACCTTTCCAACAGAGGAAACTAAATCAAAATCGGTCCAGCCGTTTGAGCTGTACGTGGACACGGACAGACACACAGATACACACTACAAACTTATAACACCCCTTTTTTGGTCGGGGGTTAATAAAAATTAAAAAAATAGCATTATTAAAATAAAATAAAATTTTAAAAAATTATCTCTTTTGGAAAAAATAAAAGAGCTTTTTATTTATTGTACTAAGGTTATATGTACATATATCTTTAAAATAAAAGTTGAATGTATTTTATAAAATATTCTGCAGCCCGTAAAAGGTCTTTTAATTTAATGAAAAGTGCTTTCTTCTTTGTCTCAAAAACTTTTAAAGAAGGACACAAAATTAACACACTTGCATTCTAATTGATTGGAAAACTTCCTTTTCTAGAGACTTACAAACTGGTGTTATTGTACATTGGACAAGACCATCATCGTCCTTTTCAATGTAGAAAATTCCACGTTGTCAATTCACTTTATAGGCACACATTAGTCTAATTTCTGTCAAGTACTTAAAAAAAAGAGCACCAAGCGAACATATTTGGATTCCAATTGATCTGAACACTTCATTTTCATTATAACCTGTGTCATTGTACTTTGGACAATAACATGATTGTCCTTTCCAATGTACAAAATCCCACAGAAACAACCCACTTTACGTAGACACAAATCACTTATATTTGTTAAGAACTTGTGAAAAACAAACGGTACTTGGAATCCAAAAGATCTGAACACTACATTTTTATACGTCTTGTTAACCCTTGCTATTGTGCATTGGACAGGAACATCACTGTCCCTTCCAATGTACAAGATTCCACACATACACTTCACTTTATCTGTCCACATTAACCATATAAGGTTTTTTGCGAAAGGCACTTGAAAAAAGCGAACAAAATTGGATTCCAACTGATCCAAACACTTAGTTAACCAAAGTTTTTGTGAATTGGACAAGACAAACATCGTCTTTTCCAATGTACAAAATTTCACACTTTCAATTCACATTACATGTACACATTAGTCGTGCAGTTGACATTACTTAGCTCCTTCTAAAAGTTATACAAAGCGAGCGTAGTTTGGATCTTATTGATCGGAACTAGGGTTTGGGAAACGGGAATTCCCGGGCGGCAAATCCCGGGAAATGTCTGCCTAATATTCCCGGGAAATTTTTGAGATTTTCCCGGGAAGACGGGAAATTTAAAGTGCATGTTATTTCATAAATATATAGAATTTATAATCCAATTTTACTTTAATATAAAAACTTATTATTTTTTTATATATTACAAAAGTTCGTTTGAATGATTGTATGACTAAATTTACACGAACGTTGACACGTTTTTCATTGTCTGTTTAAACACTTACATATACATATGTACCTTGTTCGAAGGAAATTTTTTAATCTTAAAATTTAAATTGAGTTTTTGTTTTAAATGTAACTGTAAGAAAGAAAGAATCTTTCTTTTTTAATATAAAATAAAAATGTGAGCTATTCAAATGTAGTCTGAAAATTCATAAAAATTCCACTAAATTGAGGTCATACCATATCTCCTAAAAAAAGGGGAATAAATTGTATAAGTATCAATGATTGCAATGATATAATCGTTTCCTAAAGTAAATAATTCGATGCTATGCGAACTTGAAGTGATTTTTCGCCGAATTAGTGAACAAATTTTGAAAAGTGTAGTGAAAATTTTAAGCTGTAAGAACTCTGAGTTGACGTAACTTAAATTGATTACAAGTAGACGCTATTATGGAAACCCTGAAGAAAATATTTTAGGAGAAATAAAATGAAAGACACTTAGACATACTGTGGCTCAGGATATTCAAAATTCGGCGCAGCGCAGTATGGTACTGTAACCTGCTTGTACTTAACGATAAGAAACCGCCTGGAAGTTTTTCAAAAAGAATGAGAAACAAGCAAGGCAAATTCTTATTAAAATGAAGGTAGGTCTTATTAGAAAATTGTCTACTAATTGTGGTAACAGTCGTCAATTGGTTTTTATGTGATCTTTTGCTGTTTAATAACTTTATTCCATTTGCTTAAATTCAATTAAAAATTCTTAAAAATTTGTCTTAGAACTGCGTTTTTATTAACTTTTATTTCAAAAGAATGCTTACATTAATAAAACAATCGAAATTTTACCAACTTTGATTTAAGAAATGTATTTAATTTAGAAAATTAGCTTTTGCCGGGAATTCCCGGGAACTTGATTTTTTAATTCCCGTTTCCCGGGCAATGCAAAAGTCCGGCAAATCCCAAACCCTAGCCATTACTACAACTTAAAGTTAGTTAAAAGTAGGATTTTGTAGGACGTATAAAACGCTATTCATTATTATAAATTTAATTTAACTTACCAGGAAGAATACATTTGCCTTTACCTTAGCGTTTTTTTTTTAGGTTAAGCTAAAATTGTACTGATGGAAAACTTTTTATACGTCCGATAAAATCCTACTTTGTACTGCTACTAGTTGTAATAATGGCCCTTAGAGTTGGCATCGCCACAATTCAGTTGTCAATTCTGAAGCATCTTGTCACAAGGCGTTTTATTTGCAGGTGGTACTATTACAACAATTATAACAATACAAAACAAATACAACATTGTTGCTTTTGCCTTGGGAGATTGTGTTGTCAAGTCCTCGTCCAGACTTGCAATTTTTTAAAATTCTGCTTTGAAATTGCATAAGTGTCCACATTAGGAATTATAGTTTTTCAGTAAAGCATTAAAAAATTTTATTTCACTACAAATTTGCCTGAAAAATTAACAATTATTTTTACTTTTTGTTACATTTTGTATTTTTCATACAACTGAACAAATAAAATAAAATAAAACCTCAAATACACCTGCAAACTTCAAATTAACAACTGCGAGTTTCAAAACAAAAGATAATTGAGAGCACATGAAACTCTGTACCCCTCCCCAATACCAATACACATAAGAATTGCTGCAACAAAAATTGCAAGTATGGGCGAGGACCAACATAAGCACGTATGTACGTGCTTCTAACTAGCAAGAATTGAGTGAGCCTGAACTAGTAACACCACCTGTAAATAGATACATACATATATACATAAATGATGTGGAAGTATTTTGTAGTTTAAATACGTACAAAAAATTAAATTACATATTTTGTATTTTGTATTTTAAATACATACATGACCAGCAAGTATTTTGTATTTTAAATACCGCAAGCCATGTATTTTGCCCAACTCTGAATATATGAACATTGTGCATGAACGATGACTGTTAACAGTTATTGTTCATGAGCAGGGAAACCAGAAATATGCTCTAACTTAACTGCATTTGAAGTACAGGTTAAAACAAAATTACCATATAAATTTTGACTAAAACAAATAATACAAATTAGTTTCTATTGGATGCTCGCATAAGAATTTAACTTCAATTTCAAAATACATATCACGATATCGGAATTCAAATAAGACAAGATTTTTATTTATAATTTTTATTGCAACAAATAACAAAATATAGATCTAGAATTCCAAATAAAAATCGTCTCATGTAAATAAACTTTGATACATTGACAATATTCCTTGAACGCCTACTCGGGCAGAGTCCGTCACAAATAGCAAAACGAATTTTGTATTGAAACTAACGTCCGTAAAACTGGGTAATATACATATAAGAAAAATGTATACACTACATGGAACATTGGAAATGAAATTTAGGTGACGAAATATACAAATTTTGACCAACCCCTTAACTTGTAAGCATATTAACTAGGGATGTAACGAATGTTCGCATTCGCTTTCGCAAATAATTCGCCTACTTTTGGTATTTGCATTCGCTAAAATGTATGCGAATATTTAAAGCGAATACTAAAGTCAAAAATATTGGAAATATTTTCCAGTTTTTTTAAGAAAAGGCAGTGTTTAAATTGCGAGAAAATATTTTCTACTTAGGACTAGTGCGTTAAAACTTTTGAAAAATGGTAAGCACATCATTACTTCGTTCAAAAAATTTTAAATGCAAAAATATTAACTATTCCTGCTTTGTTGTAAATTTTTTGCGAAACAAGTGCCACTTATATTATTTCGCATTTAAACTTAAAATGTTGAAGATATATTTCATATGTTTTTCCCAAGATGAACAGAGTACTACTTCTGCAAAAAATTTTCATGAACAATTCATTCCAATTTTTTTATATGTATTTTGGTAGTATTTTACAGGAAATGTTGAACTTAGTACATTTTGTAAATTTGTTTTTAATTATTATCTATACTTATTTAATATGATCATATATCTTCCAGTTTAACAATTTTTATTTCTACTAAATTAATAAATATTTGCTGAATTCAATACTAGAGGAGATCTATGTATACAACACAATTTCATGTTGTTATACAAATTTAGTTTCATGTGTTTTTTTTAACGTATTGTAATATTTGCATTCGCTTTCGCATTCGCTTTCGCAAAAATTAAAATGTAGTATTCGTTTTCGCATTCGCTAAACTGGTATTCGTTACTTCGCCGGAAAAATTTTTTTCTTACAACTTTAATTTTTAGAAAAAAAATTTGTATATTTTTTTCAGAATGGGGTATCCTTTTACAATGACTGTTGCACCAAGTGGGTTAAAATAAAATAAATTTTATAAAGTATCAAAATATGCCCAAAAAGCATAAATTATGCTATAAAAATTCGAAAATATGCGTGCAGTACTGATATATGCAAAAATATGCACTAACAAATCGAAGCAAAAATTCATAAAAAGTTCTGAAACGGATAAATATCTTGTCCCCGCATTAATACGTTAAACAAGAAAAAACATGCAATTGCATATTTGTGGTTTCCCTGTTCATGAGTTATTCCTACTTGTGCATAGATTTTGTCCAACATTTTGATATGTGTAGTAGTAGTTGAAGTATGTTATATGTCATTTAATATTATTTCGAAATACATATATAATTGTGCAAATTAAGAAAACCAGAGGTAAGTATTGAGAGCTAAATATGAAAAACTTCGCAGGTCAACAAAGCAGTGAATGTATGTTTTCTAAAAATTTAGAAGGTATTAATTTATATTTTAATTTAATTTGCTGTTATTTCTGTACACTTCTTGTATATTTGTTATGTACAGGTTGGTTTTTTCAATACATTTCTGTTTATTTTTTTCCTCTTAATTCAGATTTGTCAAGTGCTGACATTGTCACTGCAGAAGTGGATCTGAATTTTTCAATCTATTAAATAAATATGGACTAGAAGAGTATTATTTGTGCTTAACAAATGCCAAAATAAATATCGGCTGTTTCAAGGCCATGACAGAAGCTGACATTAAAGAGATTTTTAATTATAAAATTGGCACTCGGATAAAGTTTCGTTTCCTAGTCAATGACTGGTGACTTGCAAATGTGAGAAAGCAAATTTTATATGAATTATAGTATAGAAATGTAAAAAAATTAATGACTTTATAAACTATATAAAATAAATATGTTAATACTGAAGTATATGATTTATTGTATTTTAATATGTATATATATAGTATTAGTTATTAAGCACTTGTACTTTGAAATAAAGACATTTGAAAATTAAATGAAATTTTGTTTCTTTAATATTAGCAGGAGGTGTAAAAATGTTTCCTATTTGTTCACAATCTATAAAAATGTTGTTCATAATCTATGCCCAGTTGTTCATAAAACATGCTCATAGTGCTGAACTTAAGTTATGAACAAGTGTGCATAGATTACACAGCTTTACAAATTTTTAATTTAGAAAAATACCAAGAACGTCACTTGCCTAGATAAGTTAATTGGGACCTCCCAATTAACTTATCCCACCAGTCTTTGTAACGTCTCTCGATTTCTTCCATTTCCTGGTGAAATCTTTCACCTTGTTCATCACTTTCGGAGCCCAAGTTCGTAGGGAAAATATCCAAATGAATGAATAAGAAGTGTAAATTAGGTGCCATATTTGATCCTAAAAGTTAAAAAGAATAAGTTTTCAAATGATAACGGCCTTTTTGATATACATGCTGTCACTCAACGCTTACCAATGGCAATGAATTTTTACATTCGGTTGGGCTCCACAAGGGTTTGAGTGGGACCATACACCGAAAAACACAAAAGTACCGTTATCTAAAAAACGGCACTTAGAAAAAAAATTACAGTGTTTTTCGTGTTCAGGAGGTCCCAATTAACTTATCTAGGCATGTGGCGTTCTTGGTATTTTTTTGGCTGTAAGCCAGTGTTATGAACAACTGTTCTTGGTAATTTTTCGTGAACAATTTGTGCATAAGTTGTGCTCATAGCGCAAAAAAAAAATGTAAAAACAACCAATGCACAGAGGAGTATTTGACCCAAAAAGCTGGCCAAAATTATTAAGTATGTTTTTTGTTTTAAAAGTTTAACTTTTTTGATAGTTTTAGCTTTAGTTTGATAGAAAAATTTAGTGGTAGGTTATTATTGGGTTAGTGTTATTTCTTTATTCTAAGAGCAACTCAAATTAAATTTAGATAGTCGAACTATTCTAGTTGTGTAAATACAGGGAAATAAAACATGGCTTATTATGGATGTTACAATGTCCCCCTTGTCAAAATTGTAATTTATCCAATATTAAATATTAAATAAACTAAACATATTCACTTTTATTTATTATTTATTTTATATTATTAAATACTCATCACATGAAAAAATTAAACTAATTAAAAAGATAAAAATTATGATCATGTCATACATATTTCATCATGGGCGGCATCATCCGTATCAGGAAGAAGTAGTTTGATAGTATCTGATGAAAAAGGCTTTTTTATCTTTCGTGTTTTTTGTGTATTGCAGCTTAAAAAAGGGTCACTGCTCAAAAATAAACTATTTAGAACATCTCGATTTGTATCGATTGTGCTGAATTTTCTCGAATAATTAGCACGATATAATCTGAAGTAGGGATGGGCAAATGAAGAAAATGTATCGATATATATCGTATCGATGTTTTTGAACAGTATCGATATATATTTTTTGAAAACATCGATATATCGATATTTTTTTGCATTAATTTAATTTAATGCACAATTACTTACTTTAAGAAAATACAAAAGAACTATTTATGTTAAGTAATACGTAACCTACTGTAGCTCCTTAAGACTTCATTAGTCTTTATTTTCTGTTGCTGCTCTGTGCTGTGCCGTTCTGTTTCTAAATTTTAATAGTTACTATTTCTGTAATAAATAATCAGCTGTTTCGGACCAGAATGGTCACAGTTTTCCACTAAAGTGATGAGTTTTGCATTGTCCATTGTTATTAGAGTTTTTCTTTTCCCGGACTTTTTCATTTCCCGGGAAAGTGGGAACAACTTTTCGGTTTTTAAAATTTTTTAAACACATGTCAAAAAAATAATACAATATCAGTTCCCGGGCGTAATTGTTGTAAAGTTTTAGCTATAGTTCTACCATCGCATTCATAAAGTGAATAACGACATGCATCGAGGAATGTGTACGCAACATAACAGAATTAAGGAGAGAACAACTAATGGCTTATATGTATATGAATTTTATAAACCAAAAAGAGTCAGCTTATTCGTAACAGAACGGAAAGTAAAAACAAATTCTGCCTTTAGGCTTATACCCACACAATCCAAAAAGTCACCTGCCTTAGTTGGGTCGCAGTTAAAAAACGGCTATAGCTCTTAAAAGTATCGAAACCCGATACTCGTAAATAAGAATCGATGTATCGATATATAGGTTTTTGAAATATCGGCGATATATATCGATATTTATTTTCTCAAATATCGATATTTCGATATATCGATATTTTTTGCCCATCCCTAATCTGAAGTGCTTATTTCTGGCCTCGGCAGCTTCTTCTGACAATTGTCCAATGGGCAAGATTGCTTGCTTTATTACAGTACCGCCATGAAGTAGAATCTTGTGCATCGTTGGACTCATGGGATGCCAATTGTAGAGCTGCACATATATTTCGGCTGTTTTATGTGCATATTCATAAAATTTTTCAATATTAATGCGGTGCCCGCTAGTTATTGTTTCCAATATTATATTCAGGCGTTTGATTAGTTCTTCATTTATGCCAGTAATTTTCGAAACAGTTGCTGGATCCGAAAAAAATCTTCTTGATGCGTTGCCATCATTAGTGTTGCCATATCCCGGTCTTGGAATATCTGCAAGTAGCCCCATCTCTTCCTTCAGCCTCTTCTGAATGATTATCTTTCTTTCTTTAACAAGTGCTTTATCTTCATTGCTCCTTACTTGCCACTTTTGAAGTGTCAGTTTATATGAAAGATGAAGTATCGATTCTAAGAAGCGTATCCGTGCGTGTAAAGTTGATAGCCCAAAATTTAATGCATCAGGGTTTTCAGGAAGATTTTTCCGCAATGTGTTAAAATCTTTTGAAGATTGTCCGCAAATGTAACACCGCATTGTAGATTTTGTGCCCGTTGCAGCATTGCAGACCTTTGCATCGACCATTGTTAATAGCATCGTGTTTTTAATTTGTGCAATATTTCCATTCCATGTACTTCACTTTTCTTTAACAATTTAATTTGGTTATTTATGTATTCTATTTCTTGCTTTGTGATATCAGTAGTTTCGTGCACAAAACGGATTCGGATTGTTCTATACAACCTAGTTGAGGATGGTGTTGGATTTCACCATCGTTTTTATTTTTCCGTTTTTCCGTGATTAATTTAATTGGCACACAACTACTTTGAAATATATTAGCGTCACTATCGTTTTCATTTTCGAATTTTTGCTTATAAGATGATTGGTGCGATCCATCACAGCCCCATTTGCTTATACGTTCAAGAAACTTAAGTTCTTCATAATCCACCTGCTGTAAAACCTCATCAAGGTATGTACATAATCCTGTTGCTGTGTGGTCGAGGAGAGATTACACCTTCACTTCCGCTAATGTCTCAGTTACGGTTACGGCATCTTCACTAGGATAGCAATTTTTTGGCATTTTTTAGCAATGAGTAGCATGGATATACATTTTTGTTGGCATTGTATAACATTTCATATTGGTTTTTCGTGAGATCAGCATTTATAAACAATGCTAAAGCACCCTCCGCTGAAAGCTTATTAACTGGGTTGACCTCGGAAGTTGTTAACGATCGCTTGCAAATTTTTGCTTTTCTTGGAGATTGTGTTATATCCATTATTAATTATCATTATGTCCCGCTGCTCTCGGGCTCATTGATGCAGCAAATGTGATCTCCTCTGTTGTTAATTGCTGACGAATTTTTTGCGTTTTTCTTCGTTTTGTCCTTTCACTTGCTTCACTAAATTCTTTTTTTGGTCGTCCTGAAAATGAACTGCCAAATACTGGTATTGTCACAGTTCCTTCCAGCCATTTAGCATACGTGCTTAAAAATCTGTCCTCTTTTCGTTGTGCTAAACCCCAATATCTTTTGAAACAATTTTTGAAATTTATAACACACTGCTTTACTGCTTGTATATACCCATCTCCTTGGAATTCTGAAATCGCACACAATTTACTAGCTAAAAACTGCAACTTCTCGTCAATGGTTCTAGCATTAGATTCCTGTACTATTTGGAATAACTCAAATCTAGTGTAAATTTTTTCCATGTTATCCCTCCAAGTTGCAAAACTCTTATAATAAGAATTTTGCGCAATAAGCCATATATGTATGTATATTTTTCAAAGTGCATTTTCCCGTTACTTAGTTAATAACCTGATACTTGGGTGCATTTTTTATATATCTATACCTTTTTTAAGGGCAGGTAGTTTTTGAAAGTGATGTAAATAATATTTCACATCAATAATTCGAAAAATACAACAGTTTATGACGACAATAAAGTACAGGGTGTTTTTTTAGAGGTATAGAACTTCGAATTGAAATAAAACACAAGAAAATCGTTTTAATGTCCATCAATTTGGCTTTATTGGAAGGATAATTTTATGCCATTAATGTTTAAATATGATTTCGGGCATGTGGCCGCCGCGGCTGGCTCGAATAAAGCCAATTCTACAGGTCCAATTTCAACCACTTTTTCGAGCATATGGGGCCGTATGTTGGCAATAACGCCACGAATGTTGGCTTCCAAGTCCCCTAACGTTTCTGGTTTGTTGGCGTAGACGAGCGACTTCACATATCTCCAAAGAAAATAATCCAATGGTGTCAAATCACACGATCTTGGTGGCCAATTGACAGGTCCATTCCGCGAAATTATGCGCTCATCGAATGTTTCCTTCAATAAATCGATTGTGACGTGCGCTGTGTGGCATGTAGCGCCGCCTTGTTGGAACCACAACTCATCCACATTCATGCCATCCAATTCGGGAACAAAATAGTCGGTTATCATGGCTCTATACCGGTCTCCATTAACGCACGGTGGCGAATCGATTCATTCGGGTCCTCTTCAACACTTTGCTCTACAGCGGCAATTGTTTCTTCGGTGCGCACTGTTCGACGTCTCTGCGGATGCGTATTATCACATAGAGTAAACGTAGTGCGAAAACGATCCATGGTTAACCGAATTATGTCGACCATAAAATGGACGGAGCTTGCGGTAAACTTCGCGAACTGAACCATTATTTTCGAAATAAATTTGCACGATTTGTAATCACTTGACAGCTGACAAAATGGCCGCCAGTTAAAAAAGCGACGCCAACTTAAAGTTCTATACCTCAATAAAAAACACCCAATATAAGTAAAAGTGCCTTTTGAGCAAAAACAGAAAAAAGATCAAATTTTCAAGAAATCACCAAAAATAATGGCGCAAACTTGCGCAAACTTTTTTTCTTTTTTCTTAAATTAGAGATCTCGTATTTTATTGTGGTGTATAACATTATTTGTACAACAGCTACCTTCACTTTCAAAAAACTTTTCCTTTTTTGTTTTGGTAAGAATTTATATGTACATCTATATAGTATATATATTTTTTTAATTAATATTTTTGAAATAAATATTTGAGATAATTTTTTCTTTTTAAATATTGAAAATAGCTGCTGATGATATCTTTCAGGTAAAAAAAAAATCATTGTAATACCTTTATTCGTTTAGCCACAAAAAAATATCATATAAATATCTTGAAATCGAAAAAATTCAATAAAAACGCATGCAATTTTCTTCACTTTCCTGACTTTAACAGTGTCCCACAGCTACAAATCTTAACTTTTTTTTTTTTTTTTTTTTATGCATGAATTTTTATTTATTGTATCTTCATATATGAACTAACAATAAGTATTCAAATCTTAAATCTAAAAAATATAATTAGGCCCGACCAATGCCGGACATAAGCTTAGTAGTAGTTATATATAATACATATGTAAGTAGTGATAATCAAAAGGAAAAAAAAATAAAAGTATTTTCAAGAAGTTCCATCTGGAGTGCTGTGAATAAGAGCCATTGTGTCCCTCTTTTTTAGGCGGATGTGTCCAGTAAAGTTCAAAATATTACGGGCAAGCGGATTAGGATGTGACTCGAGTTTTGTTAAATATTTGCCAGCGTATTTTGCAATTTCTTCAGTCACTAGTGGCATATTCAAATCACGATGTATATTTGAATTTTTGATGTACCATGGAGCCGATGTTATCATGCGTAAAATTTTATTTTGCCTGCGTTGAATTTTCTCTACATTTGAAGCTGAAGCAGTGCCCCATAGTTGAATTCCGTAGCACCATATTGGCTTTAAAAGCGATTTGTATATTAAAAGTTTACAGTCTAGGCTAAGTGTTGAATTTCGACCAATCAGCCAATGTACCTGAGTTAGTTTAAGTTTCATTTGAGTTAACTTAGAATCAATGTGGTGTTTCCATGTAAGTCGTCGATCAAGGTGTATACCAAGATATTTCACATGTGAATGTTGAGGAACAACTTGATTGTTAATCCGAATGGGGGAACAAGTATCTCTTCGTAAAGTAAATGTTACTTGAACACACTTTTGTTCATTTACCTTGATTCTCCATAAGTTTAACCAAAGCTCCATCTGGCTAATGTGTTCCTGGAGTTTGCGGGATGCCTCATCAGGGTTTTCATGCATACTAAGGCAGGCTGTATCGTCGGCAAATGTGGAAGTATGGATACTACTGCTCACAGGCATATCACAAGTATAAATTAAATATAAAACTGGTCCCAGTATACTCCCCTGTGGCACACCAGATGAAATTGTTTCAGGCCTACTTGTAAAGTCTCCTTCCGCAACAGTGAACTTACGGGAAATAATGTAACTTTCCAAAATATTTAAAATGTTTATTGGTAAGTAAGTCTTCAATTTTAAAATAAGGCCTTCATGCCACACTTTATCAAATGCCTGGGAAACGTCAATAAACAGCGCAGAACAATACTTTTTTCCCTCAAAAGTTCTTCTTATAAATTGAACTAGTCTGTGAGTTTGTTCAATGGTGCTATGCTGACTTCTAAAACCAAATTGATGGTCTGGTATGCACCCACTACTAATTAGAATTGGGGACAATTTTGTTTTGAGCAGTTTTTCGAAAAGCTTTGACATTGTAGATAGTAGACTTATTGGCCTATATGACTCAGCCTTTGTTATATCTGTGCCCGGCTTTGGAATCATTTTAACCTTGGCAAGTTTCCAGTTGTGTGGATAATACTCCAGTCGTAAAATAGCATTAAATATGAATAACAGGATTCTCATTGCAATACGATGCAAGTTCATCAGCATCTGATTACTAATTCCATCAATACCCGGAGCTTTCTTCGGGTTGAGTTCGGCAATTAATTTTTGTAAATCACGCGTCTTAAACTTTATGTGTTGAGGGGGTAGAGCGACTATATTCGGCAAATCAGCAACACCAGTACATATATTTGGCGTAAAAACGGATTTTAAGTGCTCAGCAAATATTTTACCTTTTTCAGTATCGCTTCTTGCCCAACCTCCGGTAGATGTGCGTAGAGGTGGCTTATACTCAACGGGTGTTTTAAGCTTTCTGGCAGCGCGCCACAAGGAGTAATTAGACGCCGGTGTAACATCAAGACCCTCCAGATAATTTTTAAGAGATGCAATTTTTTCAGATGCAAGCAACTCTTGGAGTCGTTTAGTGCACTCTTTAAATCTGATTTTATTTTGTGGTGATCTGTGCTGTTGCCATTCCCTTCTAGCCCTTCTTTTTTCACGTACGAGACGTTCAATGTCTGTAGAATAAATTTTATTAAACCCAATCTGCGGATGGGAGATAGTGGCATGTTCAGCAGCCTGTTTAATATTCTCGCTGAGATTGGCAATGTTCGATTCAATATCATCGGGTGTTCTAAGCGTAATGTTTTCCGTACAATGACTGCTGAGATATTTTTTGAACCCCAGCCAATTTACACGATTGATCATCTTCACATATGGGTCAGGTAAGTTACTTCTTAATGGGCTACAAATTGTGAGGATCGTCGGGGAGTGATCGGACGAGAGATCAAGAGAAGCTTGAACTTGAATTAAATCCCTAGAGATATTTTTTATGACGCCAAAATCTATAACGTCCGGAATTTTTTGTATGTCAGTAGGCCAATAAGTGGGCTCCCCACTCGAAATGACATCCAAGCCCATTTTTGAAATAGTGTTGAACAATGCTCGACCTCTGGGTGTAACAAGGCGCGAAGCCCAGAACGTATGTTTCGCATTGTAGTCTCCAGCTGCTACAAAACAAGGTCCAAGAGATTTGTAGAAATCCTCATATTGATTCTCAGTGATTGAAAATCTGGGAGGGGAGTAAATTGATGATATAACGAAATTTGAACAAAAACTTTCAATGCCAATATTTGTTGCTTGTAGGTATTCTTCACAAATGTTATCAAGAACATAGTGCTTGAGTCTTGACTTTATTAGAATTGCTGATCCACCGCAAGCCCTTCCTCTAGGGTCCTTTGTATCATATATAGTGTAGCCATAAATTTTAAAAAGACTTCCCGAAGTCAAATGAGTCTCAGATACTAACATTATATCAATATTTTTTTTCCGTGAGGAAGTGCTCAAGTTCATTTTTATGTTGTCGAATGCCGTTTGCAATCTTAAAATGCGCGATTTGATGTAGAATTTTGTTCTCTATCGATCTGAGTATTTACTTCTTAGGATTTCATCAAATTAATTTTTGCCTTTTTGGCCAGCTTTTTAGGTCAAATACTCCTCTGTGCAATGGGTAAAAATTTTATCATTTACTTCAATAGTGTCATAAAATTGCGTTTTTTGAGTTAATAGTACAGAATAATTCCGAATTTCATATTTCATCTCGCGTAAAAATTTTATATACTAAATAGCTTGTACTACCACCTCTTGAGAGAGGAATATTTTATCATGTCTGCATTATTTGTATGTAAATTCAAAAGTTTAAACTTGTTTTTTGCAAAACTAGTTTTTTTGAGCTGTGACACTATTGAAGTAAATGACATGTTATCACAAAAAATAAGTAAACCATATGTTTGGGACGTCGCCGTTCTATACAAATAGAAGGCGCTGAAAACTTATTTCAGGCTCCGTTTCCTTGTTAAAAAAAGTTTGTACTTACGATAAGATTTTCATTTTCTGGATTAATTTCAGTCTCAAACTTTTCCAAATCGGTAATGTTTTCCAAGGGGAATCGATTCGAGAACTCTGAACTTTTCTTCCCAAAGACCACATGCGGTGATGTTGTGTCCGCTTCTATAGTTTCATCGCAAATACCCTTTTCTTGTGGTACTGAATTAGCAATGACTTCATTTAGTTGTAATATGGTCTCTAGAATAAACAAAGAGCGTATGTATTAGGTTTGATACCGTACTAAGTGTTACCATATGTGAAGATTTATCTTATTTTTGAAGTTTTTCGAGATGTTAAAAAGACTAAAAAATTTCTTAGGTAAAAATAAGATTTTCCCAGCCCAGCAAAAATAGGGAACAGCATCAGCACACACAGCAAGGAGAAGAGGGTCAA
Organism: Tachina lurida; assembly: GCA_944452675.1. Taxonomy (NCBI): domain Eukaryota; kingdom Metazoa; phylum Arthropoda; class Insecta; order Diptera; family Tachinidae; genus Tachina; species Tachina lurida. Next base: position 41,161,966 of record OX101754.1, read on the forward strand.
CAAACCACCAACGGCAATACACAAACTCAACGGCAGTAGCTGGAAGCTGAAAAGGAGACACGGTGGTAGGAAAGGCGTGCGGCGGCAGGAACCCGTTATTACGGATGCCTGCTTGGGCCACCTCCACTAAGTCTAGTCCTTCTCCTATTAAAAACGCCACGTAAACATTCGCCGAACCTCCGAAACGGCCGATCGTCCAACAAAACCCTACTAACATCAAAACGCGCGCCATCCCAAACCACACCCATACTATCCAAATCCCTAATGTCATCATAGTTAGGACACGCCATTAGTACGTGCCTTCAGTCCTCAAGTGCCATCCCACACTCACAGTCCGATGTCTCGGAAAGACCCCTCCTATACAAGAAATCATTAAAGGACCCATGACCCGTCAGCATGAAACCAAGGGTAAGACCGAAGTCAAAGTCTGGGTGCTCACGAACAAAGTTAACGTCACGTATAAACTCATACGTGGCCCTCCCTTTGTCACTCTCCGTCCATCGTGTCCCCCAACGGGAAACAAGATGTCCGTCCAAGAGCTCCCTGACGTCCCTAACATCCCTATCCACCACATCAGAAGCAGTAAGCCAATCACACGCAAGAAGCGGGAAGCCCCTCTTTACCTTGAAGGCAATAGCACGACGTATTACCTCCAAGTCAAGAGGAGCCGCACCCAGCAAGACCTGAAGAGCATCAGTTGACACGGTACGACAAACGGGCATACAGCCGAGTAAAGCAATCCTCTGACAAGCCAAGACCTTGTATCTGCCAGCAACAGACATAACTCTTTCGTACCACACAGGTGCACCATATGTTGCACAAGCAACAAACAGTCCACAATAAATAGTACGAACAGCACGTCTACTGAGGCCCCAGTCACTTCTAAGAATGCGTTTAACTTTACCTACGATGGCAGTCAGCTTTTGGCGAACGTGAGTAAGATGAATCAAAAAATTCATCCTTTCACTCATTGTTATACCAAGATATCTGACCTGAGTCACATATCTAAAGCTGGCAATACCAGATGTAATGAGGGTCGGTGATAATCTGCCCTTAAGCAACATCATCACAGACTTTTCCATAGCAACATCAACACCCACGAGATTGTCCTTCGATGAGTATGAGTAGGTCATCCGCATACGCACATAGCTTAAAGGAATCTTCCAGGCGTGTCAACAGTGTATCCATCATAAAGTTCCATATAAATGGACCACAAAAAGAACCCTGAGGACAACCACGAACAACATTCTTCCAAATCGTTTCATTGACACCATCCACATAAGCTTTTCTGTCACAAAAGTAACTACTCCAAAGACCAAGCTCCCGACAACCTACAGAACGCAGCCTGTCAAGAACCTTACTCCACAGGAGGTGCTCAAACGCACCCTTAAAATCGGCTGAACATATTTGTCAGACGATTCTTCCACACATCGCATAACGTGATGCCATGCATCCTCAACTGACCTCCCCTCCCTGAAACCAAATAGGTACTGAGAAGAACTCACGCCATCGCATTCCTTCAATCGTGTTACCATTATTCTCTCAAGTACTTTTCCAAGTACTGGGAGAAGACTGATGCCCGGATAAGAACGAGGATTGCTTCTCTCTTTATCAGGAGATTTCAGAAGCACAACGACACGAGCTTTCTTCCAAGCGCTAGGGAAATAGCCCTCGCTCAGACACTTCGCAAAGATTGATTCCAAATACTCAGGTATGGCCTTCCAAATGCTCTTACACATTTCTCCAGTGATACCATCCATACCTGGAGACTTCCAGCTTCTGACACGGCCAATGCTCTCCTGCACCTCTGAACTCACCAAGTCTGGATACAAGACCCCTCCCAAATGAGAGGATTCACCATGTTCCACTTCTGGAAAGAACACCCCTAAAAGCACGTCAACACACTCCCGCCACGAAGTAAGCGCAACACCACCCACTTCGAGACCTGTCATATCAACATGCCTATCCTTACCCCTAATAATGCGGTAAACTCTACCCCAGGGGTCATCCCTACCGTTCCGCACAAAACTCCTCCACTGGTCCTCCTTAACCCTAACAATTTATGATGTTAAATGAGGCGTACTATTTTTTTGAAGCTGTGCTTTGTAGCCATTTTATTGATTATTTTACTTCGCCGATGATTGTGCTACACAACGAAGGAGGGCGCTCTGATGTTACATTAGGATTAGTATCTGCTGAAGTCGGTATAGTTCAGTGACCAGTGACTATGCCTTCATCTCTTGAACTTTCCTACAACAACTGATACAAAGGGACACTAATGCACATCAGAAAAATGCGTGGTGATGTTATTTGATGACTTGGTGGATACAGGGATTGAACCCAGGACCTGCGGTTTTGTAGTCAACGTGCTAACTACTTCAGCCAACTGTGATTTTTTTAGTTTTTCGACTTTTTTCACTTGACCCATCATATCTCGAGCTAGAACTGTCCGATTGGGTCGTTCTTGGTATTCAAGTGAAAGGTATTGAGATGACAAATAAATATGTATAATCGGATCTTTAATTGGTATAGCGGTTCAAAATATATCGATGAAAATAGGGCACGTTTTCAAAAAAATCATATTTTACAGTGATTATATGCTGACAGAAAAGTACAAATCGCTTAAAAAACGTCTGGTTTCTGTTCATGTACGTAAAGATAATACTTTTATGTAAGAACTAAGACCAACCAGAAGAAAATCGACCGAAAAATTACAAAGTTATAAGCAATGGATTGAATAAATTCAAAGTAAAAATACATAAAAATAATAAATAACACAGGTCAACAAAATGAAATTTATTATGTAAGGTCAAAGGTTTCAAGTAAATTTCTATATACAAAGTACTGTGTATCAATCCCTTTAAATTCGTTTTTTTTGAATTGGCTCTGTATCTGGAGATTTTCCGTTATAAAAAAAATAGGATGCTGTATCACATAATTGGCATTAAATCGAGAAAATTTAGAAAATCGTTTGTTTCATAAAAGACTCATTAAAATTTTAAACTGAAGAAAATTTTATATTTTATTTTATTTTTTTATTTATACCTTCATATGTTATAAATAGTGTTTTTCATACGGGATTTCCCGGGAAAAATTTCCCGGGATCCCGCACATTTTCCGGGAAAGAAATCCCGGGAAATTTGTGCGGGAATTCCCGGGATTTTTTGATTTTGTTATGGCAAATTAATTTGTATTTACAAATTCCTTGATGAGTGTTGTTATTCACTTTATGTATGCGATGGTGCAATAACAAGGTGATGACAATATCACAATAGCTAAAGCTTTACAACAACTAAGGCCGAGTTTACATCTGGTACGCATGCATTCTGAGACTTAGATACCTTTATTTGGAAAAAGCAGAACGCGACTTTTAAAATTTAATTCTACAACAATTTATAAAAGTAAATTATATAACAAAAATTAAAAATTTTAAAAACCCCTGATGTACTTAGAAAAGATGTGACATCTTCTAAACGGCTGGACCGATTTTCTTCAAACATGGTTAAGAGCCATCTCGATCAAGTCACCTTTCAAACAGAGAAAACTAAATCAAAATCGGTTTAGCCGTTTGGGCTATATGTGGACATGGACAGACACACAGATACACAGACACACACTACAAACTTATAACATCCTTTTTTTTTGTTCGGGGGTTAAAAATAGAAATGAGCAAGGAAATAAAATAAAAAATACAAATAATTACAGATCCTATTTGGTAAATAGTACGGTTAACAGCATTAACAGCTTATTCTGTACTAAAGTCCTATTTCCAAAGAAATATGCCCTTATGCAAAAACGATTGTTAAAGCATGCGTTAAAACTGGTTTTGCCATACAAAATTCCTTTATTAAACCAACCAAGAACGGAAACAGTATTATTTTTTGACTAATGTGTATATAACACGTTATTTTTTAATCGATCTCATGAATTATAATTTGTTTTGTGGAAATAAATTAAATTTAAAAATATTTTGTATTGCTTTGTTCTGGGCGGGAATTCCCGGGATTTCCCGGGAAACCGAAAAATCTTTCCCGCTTTCCCGGGAAATGAAAAAGTCCGGGAAAAGAAAAACTCTAGTTATAAATAAAACGCCCCAAATTTATTAAAAATTATTAGGTTTAATATTATCATAAAAAGTAAACCGTACTGATTGTTATGAAATTGAATTTTATTTTTAAGTTCTACAAATATACATAAAAAGTTCCATACAGGATCATTGGCCGGTATTAAATGACCAATAATTAAAGTTATGAAGTGAGCTAAGCACCACATCTCCCGAGCACTAGTATGAAATCTTTTATTTTTAATATTTTGTATGGTAATATCCTTACATTTATGAAATATTTCTGTATCTCCATAATTAAAAACATTTTTCGGTTTATTAAAATGTTCCAAAGAAAACACTTTTGATTTTATATAATAACTTAAAATATGTGCCAAATTATAATGTGCAATGAAGGTATTGTGTTGGATATACTTGAATGAGATAAAGACTGCTCATAATTTTGAACATTTCCCAACGATTGAACATTTCCAATACTTATTCTTTTTGTATCTTCCTTGTTTTCGGTACAAAATCTGCAAAAATATATGCTTGAAAAATATTTAGAAAAATCTAATATATGATTGAGTCCTAAACTGTCTCCTAAAATTAGACCTAATATAAAACGAACTTTCACGTTTTGATTTTTTACTTTAAAATCAATTCCATCGACTTCTAAGCTCCTTATAATTTCAATGAATTGTTTTAAAGAAGTGTTTCCAAAAGCTTTCATGTTCAAACTTCTTACAAGTGCTGCAAAATACACTTCATTCAACTTAGATTTATCCATGAATGGAAATGAATAGTAAAACGCTGGGATAGCGTGAGTTCTACTATGGGACTTAGGTTATTTGTTTCAAAACCATCTACATACAGAAAATAAGGTATGACTTCTTCATTTTTATACATTTCTTTTTATCACTGATTTCTGATTTTTTTTTATATCTTCCAAAACGTTAGTTAATAAAGTTTCATAAATTTTTTTTTTTTTTCGTATACATATTTATTTATTGTATCTTCAAAAATGAACTAACAATAAGTAATCAAATCTTAAATCTAAATATAATTATTAGGCCCGACCAATATCGGACATAAGCTTAGTGATAGTTATAAATAATACATAAGTAGTGATAATCAAAAAGAAGTATTTTTAAGCAGTCCCATCTGGAGTGTTGGGTATAAGAGCCCTTGTGTCCCTTTTTTTTAAGCGGATGTGTCCAGTAAAGCTCAAAATATTACGGGCAAGTGGATTAGGATGTGACTCGAGTTTAGTTAAATATTTGCCTGCGTATTTTGCAATTTCTTCACTCACTAGTGGCATATTTAAATCACGATGAATATTTGAATTTTTAACGTACCATGGAGCAGATGTTATCAAACGTAAAATTTTGTTTTGCCTTCGTTGGATTCTCTCGACATTTGAAGCTGAAGCAGTGCCCCACAGCTGAATTCCATAGCACCATATTGGCTTCAAAAGCGACTTGTATATCAAAAGTTTGCAGTCTAGGCTGAGTGTTGAATTTCTGCCAATTAACCACTATATATTTGAGTCAATTTAAGTTTCATTTGGGTTAACTTAGAGTCAATATGATATTTCCATGTAAGCCTTCGATCAAGGTGTATGCCAAGGTATTTGACTTGAGAATGTTGAGGAATATTTTGATTGTTGATTCGAATGGGGGAACAGGTATTTTTTTCTTAGGGTAAACGTTATATGAACACACTTTTGTTCATTGACTTTAATTCTCCATAAGTTCAACCATATTTCAAGCTGGGTAATGTGTGCTTGGAGATTGCGGGATGCCTCATCAGGATTTTTGTGAATACTCAAACAGGCTGTATCATCTGCAAATGTAGAAGTGTGGATGTTATTGCTCACAGGCATATCACAAGTATAAATTAGATACAAGACTGGCCCCAGAATACTACCCTGTGACACACCAGAAGATATAGATTCGGGTACACTCATGAAGTCTCCTTCCACAACGGTAAATGTCCTATCAACAATATAACTTTCCAAAAGCTTTTGTATATTTATTGGTAGGTATGTCTTCAATTTTAAAAGTAGGCCTTTGTGCCATACTTTGTCAAATGCCTGAGAAACATCAATAAAAAGGGCAGAACAATACTTCTTTTCTTCAAAAGTCCTCCTTATAATTTGAACCAATCTATGCGTTTGCTCAATAGTGCTATGCTGACTTCTAAAGCCAAATTGATGGTCCGCGATGCACCCAGTATCAGCTAAAATTGTGGACAATTTAGTCATGAGCAGCTTTTCGAAAAGCTTTGAAATTGTTGAAAGTAAGCTTATAGGCCTATATGACTCAGCCTTGGTAAGATCTTTGCCTGGCTTTGGAATCATTTTAATCTTGGCAAGTTTCCAGTTATGTGGAAAATACTGCATTCGTAAAATGGCATTAAAAATAAATAGCAAAATTCTTATTGCAATATGAGGCAAGTTCATCAGCATCTTGTTACTAATGCCATCAATACCTGGAGCTTTCTTAGGGTCGAGTTCAGCAACTATTTTTTGTAGTTCACGCATCTTAAACCTTAAGGGACGAGGGGGTAGAGAGACTACACTCGGTAAATCGGCAGCACCCGTACATGAATTGGGAGTGAATACAGATTTTAAATGCTCAGAAAATAAGTTACCTTTCTCACTATCGCTTCTTGCCCAGCCTCCAGTCGAAGTACGCAATGGTGATTGGAGATCAACGGGTCTTTTAAGATTTCTAGTAGCGCGCCATAAAGAGTAACTAGATGTTGACGTTACATCAAGACCTTCTACATACTTTTCCAGTAATGCAGTCTTTTCCGACGATAGCAGCTCTTTGAGTCGTTTAGTACATTCTTTAAGTCTGATTTTATTTAGGGGTGATCGGTGTTGTTGCCATTCTCTTCTAGCTCTCCTTTTTTCACATACAAGACGTTCAATTTCCGTAGAATAAATTCTATTAAAGCCAGTCTGCGGATAGGAAGTAGTGGCATGTTCAGCAGCCTGTTTAATGTATTCGTTAAGATTGGCAATATTAAATTCAATATCATCAGGTGATCTTAGCTGAATGTTTTCTACGCAGTGACTACTAATATATTTTTTGAATCCTAGCCAGTTGACCCTGTTAATCGTTTTCGCATATGAGTTAGTTAAATCACTCCTTAGTGGGTTGAAAATTGTAACTATTGTGGGAGAGTGATCGGAGGACAGATCTACAGAGCCCTCTACGTGAATTAAGTCCTTATGGAATTTTTCTTACGTCAGTAGCCCAGTAAGTAGGCTCCCCACTCGAAATGACATCTAAGCCCATTTTTGAAATTGTATTAAACAACGCTCTACCTCTAGGTGTAACAAGACGCGAGCCCCAGTACGTATGTTTTGCATTGTAGTCACGAGCTGCCACGAAACAAGATCCAAGCGATTTGTAGAACTTCTCATACTGATCTTCGGTAACTGAAAATCTGGGAGGTGAGTAAATTGATGATATCACGAAGTTCGCACAAAAATTTTCTACGAAAATATTCGTAGCTTGCATATATTCTTCACTAACGTTCTCAAGGATATAGTGCTTGAGTCTTGACTTAATTAGAATTGCTGATCCACCGCATGCTCTCCCTCTCGGGTCCTTTGAATCATATAGAGTGTAACCATTTATTTTAAAGCAGCTTCTCGAAGTCAAGTGAGTCTCAGAGACCATCATTATATCAATATTTTTTTCCGTGAGGAAGTGCTCAAGTTCATTTTTATGTTGGCGAATGCCGTTTGCGTTCCAGAAACATAGTTTTAACGTGTTCATGGTTTGTTGACTAATGCTTGAAGCAGAGTATTCTGCATTCTCAGCATTTCTTGCATCATGCTAGTCATATTTGTTGTAAAGTTGTTTATAGTTAGCACCAGATTCTCAATAGTAGCTTCAAGACGACTAAAGTTAAAGCTAGAGTTTGCATTCGTTGAATTACTTGGCGGTGGAACATTTTGTGTGGGAATAGAACTAGTCTTAGCAGCATCGGCATACGATACACGTGAATTAACTAGTTGGCTAGTTTGAGGCAGAGTGGCGCTATAAGCATTTGCTGATTGAACTGGAGCTAATTTAGATTTTTGACCCATAGCCTGTTTAACGAAAGAATATACACGGCATCCTCTGTAATTAGCGGTGTGATTTTCTCCACAATTACTGCATTTTTTTCAGCTTGTACTTTTGGCTTGGTACAGTTAGCAGTACCATGCAATTCACCGCAGATAACACAAACTGTAGGTAATTTGCAGTAGGTTTTTGTGTGGCCATATTCTTGGCAATTATGGCACTGTATGGGACCTGAACGCTTACGTGGCTCTTCAACTGTGATTTTTCGGTGTAAAAGGTATTTTAGACTATAAATTGGGTGCGTCTCATTTTTCTTTAACTGTATATCATTCGGATCCAGTTCAACACGAAATAGAGGCTGGGGGATCTTCTCTCTATTGATTATATTGGTAACAATTTTTACTTTAAATCCTTGTTCGATAAGTGCACATTTTACTTCTTCAGGCTCAACATATGAATCTATGCCCTTTAATACTATTTGTAGGCCTTTAGCACTCTTAAGTTGATATGTATAAAAATTTGTTTTATTTTTTTCAAACTCACTAACAATTTTTCGGAAATCTTTTTCATCATATATTGGATTTTAGTTTCATCAATATTACCTCGTTTAATTGGAATGATGTGAAAAGTATTTTCACCAATGGTCGACAGTAGATTTTTTAGAAGTGCGTTTGAATTTTTTTCTCTCAGATAAATAGGTGGTGGCTTAAAAGACTTTTGCGATGATTCAGCGGGCTTGTCGTTTTTGTCTTGCAATAATGAAAAACAATTTTGACGATTGATAGAAGATGTGCTGTTATCCCTAGACATATTTGGGGCGGATCCAATTTTAGTAGAATTTGGGCTTCGCCCGCGCTTTAAAATGGTTATATATCTGTCCATTCCTACTTGTACCTTTGGTTTTGTACTACTGTTGTCTTCAGTAACAACTTGTTTAATTGTTGACCACGAGCCCGAAGCGGATGATATCGCTGAGTTAAATGTAGAAGTACTAGGCAATAATGTCAACGATTCACTAGTTGGCATTGGACAAAGCGAAGTTGATCGCTGACGAAACTGTGGTTTTGCCGTTAGTAAAAGTCTATTATCAGATTTTTGATTTTTATTAAGAGCTTCAGAACTCACAGCAAGTCTATTATCAGATTTTTTATTTTTATTGTTATCATTATGAGCATCAAAACTCACAGTAAAAGTTTCATAAATGGCATAATATTTCCATTTGCAGCAATATCTTCTAATGGATTGTTTAAATTGATTTTTAAAGGTGGAAGAAACAGTTCTACTTCTTCCAATTTCCTTGGAAACTTATATTCTGTGTACACGTTATGAAAAGGATTGTTAAGCAATTTTAAAATGGGTATGATGTCATGGCATGGTAAAGCACTTAAAACTTTACGAAAAGAAGTTTAGATTAATTTTGTAATTTCTTGTAATATAGGAATATCAGGTCACACATCGATCTTAAATAGGATCGGTTTTGGTGATCAGGAAACCGCAACTCCAGGGTTTACGGACTATAAGGTCGCTGAGATCGATTTTGATAAGACACCCTTAATGGTAATTCCGGATAGGGACCATTGGGTCAATTCCGATAGGCTATATGAGGGTAGGGCAGTCGTTACAGACGGGTCAAAAATGGGAGAAGGCACAGGCGCTGGTGTCTATATCTTGGGAACGAACATTCGTAGTTCTTTTAGACTGCCGAATGAATGCAGTGTTTTCCAGGCTGAGATCTTGGCGATCCTCAGGGCCACGGAGCTGGTGGCCGGAAATGTGGCTGAAGGTGAAAAGGTAACCTTCTACGTCGACAGCCAGGCAGCGCTAAAAGCTTTGAAAGGACACAATGTCAAATCGAAGCTTGTTAGTGACTGTAGGAAAGCCCTCAACTTGCTTATGGATATATATAGTGTCAGACTATGTTGGGTTCCTGGCCACAGCAGTTTTGAGGGAAATGAAATTGCCGATGAGCTGGCAAGAATAGGAGCAGCGTTAGACGAGGGAATGTCTGACAGATCGGTGAAATCACCGATAGGTCATTACTATAAGGAACTCAGTAATTGGGTGGAAAGCAGGACCAACAGTTCATGGCGTAGTAGGGAGGATTGTAGGGTCTCGAGGGGTTTTTGGCCAAAACTAGACTCAGGAAGATGTAAACTACTACTGGACATGAATAGGAAGGCGATGCGAATCATGATAGGCGCGTTGACAGGTCACTGCTCGGTTAGAGCAAGAACCAGCAAGTGGGAAATTGGTACTCCAGATTTTTGTAGGATGTGCGGGGATGAAGAGGAACCAGAAACCATTGAACATATTGTCTGTCACTGCCCGAAGCTGCAACGTCATAGGCTTAGATGGCTGAGCAGACGTTTCCATGAAAGCATCACTGATGTCGGGAAGTGTAAACTAGAGGACATCAGGGGCTTCATCATGGGGATTCGGTGGCTTATAGCGTAGACAGACGACAGCGTTAATTTGCATTAAAAGCTCACTAATGCGAATTAAAAATTTACCCTGACAGACGACAGTATTTGCATTAAGTAAATCGTCGGTTGGTTATTGGTTTGCGGCACAGTATATTCAAAATACATTATGATTGCAGCAAACCAATAACCAACCGATGATTTGTTTTATCCAAAACAAACTCCATTAACTGAATGTACTCATAGCCAAGTTGCACACCTTTTCAAGCAGTCCGTATCTAATTCACTCATCAACCAGTATTTGATTGATTATTGACGGTGTTGCCATATTGAAATAGGTAAATTCAGTATTAATTCACTTTCATTTAGTGCATTTACTTCAAATCAAATGCGCATTGGCATGGGGATAATTCACAAGTTAATTTGAATTAAGGCAGTTAATACAAATTAACACTGCCGTCTGTCTATGCTATTAATGACGGATAATAGGGTTTCTTCTGGCCAAAAATGGGAGGGGTAAATATTACCAGTAATGGGCAATAGAAGGGAGTCACAATGGACCCAGTTGTGTCTCCGAGTGGAGGTAGGGTAGGCACCACCCTTCCTAACCTAACCTAACCTGTAATATAAACGAAACAACTTTTCTATATAAATTATTTTTGCTGTGAAGTGTTAATATAAAATTGTAAACATTTTTGTCTATCAAAGTTTTCAAATCTTCTACGTTATTTTGTAACGAACTATTTTCAAAAGTATTATTATGGGTTTCAAGTGGTGTTGTCGAAAAACTGGTTCATTCAACGGGAGGAATATACTTGAATTTGTTACCGGATAATCTAAATTCACCATTGGAGCTTGGTGCACTTTCTATTTGTTCATTTGTTTCAGTTATTTATTAAAATGTTTAATTGCATGGTATTTAAAAGTAGATGCATTTGTAAACTTTTGACTGCAGTTTTTATATCTACACTTATGGCGTTTTCTTTTCTAAAAGAAAAGTGTAACATATATGTTACATGTAATTTGGCAACATTTTTAAATGCTCACCTGATTTTTAAGAAGTGTTGCATATTTTGCGTTTACAAAAGAACAATTTTCCAACAAGTTTCGGCATAAAACAATGACGAACTATAAAATGATTTATTTTTTTCATAGACAATAACAAAAACAGCTGTTAATATAATGCTGCACTCATGCCCCTTTAATGAAAATGAGTGTTGAACATGTAGCATTTTTCTTCTTTTTAAGGGTAACATCATGAGAAAAGAACGCGTTGATTTTTAAAATAATACATACTTTTCAGAAAAGAACACAAAGAAATGTAAAAGGCAGCATATTGCTCAGAAAAGAAAACGCCATTAAATGTAGAATGTTTTGTGCGTCCGTGGACGCATTTTAAGTGCCCACAAAGTGTATGTGTATTGATACAAGCTTCCGTTTACAAATAAAGCAATTCACTACCTTTATATTTCTTTCCTTTATTTTTGAATTTTTCTTTAATAATATCGATTTCCCTACAGCAATTTGCCTATCTGTAATAATAAACAATTAATTATTTTATAAAAAAATTTTAAAATTTCATATACACATATCTTCCTGCTCAAAAATTTTCTTTTGACAATAAAATAGAAATTAATTTAATCAAAATAATTTCGAAGAAGATGCCTAATTGTATTAACTTGGATTTTAGGTAAAGTGTAATGTACAAATTACCTAACTGCATAGTTAATAACACCCAAGTTTTTTACTTCCATATAAAAAAATTTCCTATGCAAGCTTAGTTAATATTACCTCTTATATTTTTTTATGTGTATATATGTACATATATGTATGAAATATATTAATATATATATATATATCAACTCTTATTGTACATTCTTAAAATAAAAAATTTCCATATAAATATAATTTTGTTACATACAATTTTTGGTATTTTGTTGGTTATTTTCCTCATTATTTTCTGAAATATTTATTTTAGCTAAAAACTTTCTTTGAGACTAATATTGTTGACTTAAAGAGCTAAAAGATTGCCATATGTCATATTCTTGTAAAATAATTTTTTAAAAAGATAGTCATATGCGAAAAATTACATTGAAAAATGGACTTGAAGGGCAACTTTGAGGCCCGAACGCACCCCTTAAAACGCAACTTATCGGTATGAAATTTGTTTGTATTTTATTTACATAAAACTGAACCGATTTAGGGGGTTAGAGTAGAAGAAATCGAAAAAAATTTCTCCATACAACTAAAGGCCGTTTCACACTATAATACAAGTATTAATACTTTTGTGGAAAATGCAACTCTGACATGTTGAGTTGTTATTGTCTTTTGAAACAGAAATTAGATTAGGGATGTATTTTCGTCAAAAGTATTAATACTTGTATTATAGTGTGAAACGGCCTTAACGGCCACTCTAATGTCCATACATATGTACATACACAGAAAAAAAAATTTGTAAACACAACTAATTTATTTGCAAATACAGTTAAACTATTATTTAAAAAGGCACCTACAACGAATTTTGTAAATACAAGCACGCATTTGTAACATAAGAAAATAAAATAAACTCAATTATTTAAAAACAAAATTAGTCCTAATTTACACTATGCAAGTCTTATTGCTAAGCTGATTAGTTTGTTGGAGAGAGAGAGAGAGACGAGGGGAACATTAACGTTTCTGTTCCCTCGTCTCTCTCTCTCTCCTAAAAAACGAATCAGCTTAGCAATAAGACTTGCATCGTGTAAGTTAGGACTTATTAAAGGTATTCATGAGAACTCTTAAAATTGTCATCTGTGTAATTGAACAAACTAGCGAGACTTGTTTCATGAAGCCCCTTTTAAACTTTTGGGCAAACCGTTAATGTTAATTTCAAACAAACGCAATAAATTTAATTTAATAAAAAAGTGACTAATGAAAATTAAATAACTAAATTGCTCTGATTATAATAATTATTAGAAGAAATAGTTATTTTTCAAATACATAATTGCACAGCTTAAGATTACGAGTCAAAATTATTGGGTAAACTTACTATGTTTGTATAAATAAATTTTTGACATTTTAAATAAATATGTGCGCGAGTCTAAAAATTTACAATTGCACAGTTTGCGAGACTTTTGAACGTTCCACAGTGGCGTGAAATAAAAAAAGTAGTAAAAAGTCTTCAACTTATGAACTAGTCAAACGATTTCGATGAAACCAACTATTTTGAGGCAGTAAGACAGGATAGCTCCAAATAGCGTCAAAAGTTGGAAACTGCGGGTGTCTCTTTCGAAGCATGTAACTTTTGTAAATATCGACGGATCTTAATAATAGTTTAACTTTGCAATCAAAATTAGGAAACGGAAATAAAAAATCCGAAGAGCACCATTTCATCTCTTACGGTTTCCAAGTTATTTGAGTTAAAAAAAAAGTTTTATATTTGACCATGAATTTTTTTTAACGTTAGCGCATAACTTTTTTGGTTCTGGTGTTTTTAAAAAAAAACTTCATTCAAATAAAGTAAATCTTTTTGAAATCTCAAAAATTGTATCAAGGAATAAGTATTCTTGATTTTTTTTTGTAATATTTTAAAAACTTATTAACAGTTTAACCCACGATGTTGATCGATAACTCGAGCGACTGAAGACAAGTCACTTATTATACAGTGAATCTTCGATATAACGAATTCTAATGAGACCCGAAAATAGTTCGTTATACCCTTGATTCGCTATAAATATAATCAGCAATGTCTTGCTATAACAAAATATGAAGAAATACGAAAAAATAAAATCATAACTATAGTTTTCTTAATTCAAATTCTATTTAACATGGAATGCTAATAAAAGCTTATATTTCCTGCTATACATAATTTTATTCTTACTTCGTTGTATAGAGGCTTTTCTACGAGTACTTCGTTGTGTAGAGGCTTTACAAATGCGCTTGTAAATACATTTAGACTTCACTGTTTTTATAACGGGACAATTGGTCATCCATAAATGGTGATTGAAAATTTCGAAAAAATTACATTAGGGAATGTTTAATCAATTTTACGTGTATGTGAATAAAATTCATGTTACAGCTCCTGCGCCGACCTTATAAGGTACGTGCATAAATTGAATACGAAAATTCGTACAACAAATCACTCACAAGCTCGGTGGAAACACTTTGAAGTGATTTACTTAAACCCACTTGATTTAAGGTCGGTGAAACATACTATTAGAGCTACAGTATGTTTCCACCGGCATGATTTAGACAAATCATGATGATTTGTACAGATCGTACATAAATTGAATACGAAAATTCGTACAACAAAAAACTTACAAGCTCGGTGGAAACACTTTGAATTGATTTACCTAAACTTACTTGATTTAAAGTCGGTGGAAATATACTATTAGATTTTAATTGCTACCGTTAAGTGGAAACATTTTGTGGTCTGGTAACTTGCAGACTTGGCAAAAAAAATCATTCATGAGCGTATTCCACTTAGATTTTATATAAAAAGGAAAAAAATAGATATATAAAAAGTGTATACATATGGATATATATATATATATATATATATATATATATATATATATATATATATATACATATTTCAAAACCAGAAGTTTGTATACATTTACTTAAAATGAGGCTTCCATACAACTCTTAAATTTCATCATTTCATTCAAAGTAAAACGTTAATCAAAGATGGACAAACATTCTCAAAGAAGTATTATTTTTTTTTATGTAATTTTTGTTTTAAAAAATTTTTTTTATACAAATATGTGTTGTATATGTATATTATTTTAATTCTAAATATTTGCTTTATTTACAGGATTTATTCGAATACATTTTAAATATAAATAGAACCCCGGTGGTGGCAGCACTCGTAGCCACGGAGGTGGACGTGGGAGATTTATAAATATCCTTCCATACCAGGTAATCAGTAGTGTTTTTATACATATATTAGAGTGGGTCCATTTGTTTGTGTGAAAAAAAAGCAAATGGGGTCTATCAAAATTTAAGTCTACACGAAATTCTAAGAATATTACTCTCAGAAACTAGAGATCAGAATTCATAAAAGTTTTAAACAGCTGTGTGAATAAATGGAAAAAAGTTAAGCGCATTCTACATATTTTTTGAATTGCACCCTACAATCGGAATATCTCGAGATCAGTTAATTATATTGGAATAATTTTTTCAGGCAAAGTAAAAAGACTCATATGAAAGCTAAAAATGCCAACATAAGAAAAGAAAATTATTTTTTTATATATTTTTTATGGTACAAAACAAAATTTTTCCAAAATGTTGACTTTATTCAGAAAATTTGCGCGCAAGTTACGTACCCACTCTATATCTAATAGTAATTGCTGGTAAAGTGTAGTGAACCTAATAGCTTCAATTACATCTTTAAATTCCGTTCCCACACTTTGCCAGACAGTAACATCAGCATTTATATAAATATGTTTATGTTGCTTACCTTTAATTAAATATAAGTTTAAAGTTACATTTTTGGAATCCCACATTTTGGTGGAATGATTTTATATTATTATATTTTAATGTTCAGTCTTAAGATTCATTCAATAAAGGACAGTTGTTCAAAAGAACATCCGTCACTAGAAATCAAATGTTTGCTTTAGTTTTATTTCAAAATAAATACAAAAGGCAAATATAATTGGCGCAGTCGGTAAACGGCCAAAGTTAAAAAAGTAAAAAAAAAAATCAAAAATAAAAGAATAGTAGACTTCTTTGAACTAAAGTTCATTTAAAAAGTGATTTTCAATACAGACTTGATTGTATGTAAACAAAAACTGTTAATTGCTAAGAATAAAATAAAAAGAATTGTGATAATCGTATATTAAATTGTACAAATATTCAAAATAAATCTGAAATATAGACACAATGAATAAATTCGACGTCAACAGAGATTTAAAAGAACAAAGAATTAGTGAGTTGGAGATTGTTCTGCGGCAGCAAGAAGAGAAAATTATGCAGCAGACCGAACAACTTAAAGCACAACAACAACAACTGCATTTAGAGCAGCAACAACAACAACAGCAGGAATTACATCAGGTACAACAACAGCAGGAATTACATCAGGTACAGCAACAGCAGATTCATCAGCAGAATTACATTCCAATGGAACCGAAAGACATAATTCAACAGTTTAGACAAATTCGACCGCTAAATAACAACCATAGCATCAATGGATTCATAAAATCCATCGAGATGTTAATCGATCTTTGTGGAGGTAACACCGCATTAATTAAGTTTGGGATCCAGATAATAATAAACGAAAAAATCACTGCAGACTTCGCAACATATATAAGGCAACTTGGAGACATCTCATGGGATCAATTAAAAGCAAAGTTGAGGGCCCAAGCCAGGCCAAAGACATCGTATGCCGAAATTTTTAACAGGTGTCGATACATTAAAGTAAGTAATTTAAGAGAACTTTTTGAGTGTTTTGAATTAGCTAAAAATGAAATAAGTGAAATTTGCGAACTGGATGACAATAAATCTATGTTATATAGGTCAGAAAATGTAGACAGGGACTTAGTAAATATATTAATTGAAAAAATAGATGGACCACTCAGAGTTCATCTAGACGAAAGTTTGACACTGAACGACATAGTAAACAAATACACTAAACTTAGATTGCTAGACGATAGTAGGGCTATTGACAGTAGGCATAAAGCAAATAAAAATATCAGCAATAATTACTATAGGAACAAGGTGAACTACAACCGGCAAAAGTCCGAGTTAAAACCTAATAACAATTGGAAAAACTCTGTGACAAACAGCTCTCAATATGGGCCAAGTTATAGTTCTAAAAGAAATTATTTTCAGGAAAAAAGCAGTGGAAACTTTGGAAGAAATCAACAGGATAGATACCGTCAGAATAATAATGTAGGGAACTGGCAAAATAAGACTAATAGGTATAATGAGGGAAATAACTTTCAAAACCACCAAATAAATGAAAGGTGTTCGAATAGGACAAGGAACTCTCATATGAGTGTAGATCAGCAAACTACACATATGGACATAGGAAATGGAGAGGAAAAAGAGGTAAATTTTTTAATACAGCCTCCCCAATCCAATTACCGATAGTGATACTTACTATTGGGAAACAAAAAATACGATTTTTAATTGATACTGGCTCTTCAACTAGTATTATTAAACCTCACGTTTTGAAAGAACATTTTCAAATAGAAGAATTAATGAAACCCGTTCAATACAGAACAATTAACGGCACAAACATAATTAAATTTAAAGTTGTAACTCCCTTTCCAAAAGAATTTTCTGCTCAGGGAACTTTGAGTTGGAAAATTATTAATTTCTGTAATAATAAATATGATGGAATAATTGGACAAAATTTTTTGATACCCCTTAAGGCAAATATAAATAATGAACATGGTTATATAGAAATTTTTGGCAACAAATTATTTTTCGAGGAAATGTTTTGTTCTTTCTTTTATGAGAATATAAGCGTATTTGAACCAGTTGCAAAAACAAATGTCGTAGACAAACTTGATTTTTGTCACTTAAATGAAGAGGAAAGAAGAGAAATCAAAAATCTTCTTACTGAGTTTAAAGATTTATTTTATGTAGAAGGCGATAATCTTTCAGCCACAACCCAAATAGAACATCAAATCGTTACTACAATTGACAAACCCCTTTATTCAAAAACATACAGATATCCACAAGTTCATGAAAACGAAATAAACAAACAAATAAAAGATATGTTAAAACAAAACATTATTCAAGAGAGCAATTCTGCTTACAACAGTCCTCTATGGATTGTACTAAAAAAGCCGATAATTCTGGAGAGAAAAAATGGCGATTAGTAGTAGAATATCGCAAACTAAATGAATTCACAGTAGGAGATAGGTACCCTATACCTAACCTTAACAGTATTTTAGACAAATTAGGCAGAGCCCAATATTTTTCGACTGTGGACCTGGCAAAAGGTTTCCATCAAATACTCCTTAAGGAGGAAGATCGAAAGAAGACGGCATTCTCTACACCCTATGGGCATTACGAATTTATTCGAATGCCTTTTGGCCTTCGTAACGCACCATCAACCTTTCAGAGATTGATGAATTCTGTACTAAAAAAATTTATAAACAGGACATGTGTAGTGTATATGGATGACATTTTAATATTCAGTTCATCCTTAGTGGAACATATCGATAATATAAAAGATATATTTAAAACCTTAAGGAAGGCTAAGCTAAAGATACAAATTAGCAAGTGTGACTTTCTCAAGAAAGAAACACAGTTTTTGGGTCACGTATTAACAATTAATGGTATAAAACCAGATCTTAAAAAAATCTCAATAATACAGAATTTGAAACTTCCAAGTAACGCAAAACAAATTAAGTCGTTTTTAGGAATGACCGGATTCTATAGGAAATTTATTAACAACTATGCCAAAATTGCATACCCAATGACCAAGTATTTGCAGAAAAACACAAAAATTAATATGAATGACCCTAGCTATATAGTGGCTTTTGAAAAACTTAAGGAGCTTATAACGAGTTCACCCATACTTAGATATCCAAATTTTACAAAACGTTTCAAAATCGTCACTGATGCAAGCAATAATGCAATTGGAGCCGTCTTGACTCAAGATGGGCACCCAGTAGCATATGCTTCGCGAACGTTGAACAAACACGAAACAAACTATGCAACAATTGATAAAGAATTGTTGGCAATAGTTTGGGGTGTTAAATATTTTAGGCCATATATTTATGGGAAAGAATTTGACTTAGAAAGCGACCATCAACCACTGAAGTGGCTCATAAGTAAATATGCGGGCAAAGATATAAGCCCTAGGCTACAGAGATACCTCATTGATTTAGGCGAATATAATTTTAAGATAGAATATATATAAAACGAGATAAATACATCAGAGGAATTGATGGACGGCAGTGAAACAAGCAATATTGAAGGTTCTTTAGATGTTGAGACTGCACACTCTCAAGAGGAGGATCTCCACGATGGCATTCCAATACTGGATACGGTAGTAAATCGTTTTAAAACTCAAATCATTGTAGTGGATATTAAAGAAAAAGACATTGAAACGGTTTTTGGCAATAAAAGAATTTTTATAGACAGACATGACATTACAAATAATAACATATCCAATATTTTAAGAAGGGAGATTGCTAAAGGAAAAATAGGAATTTTTTCTAAATTAAACGATCATTGAATATTACGAGGTTCAACTAAAGTTGATAGAGGAATTCCCAGATAGAAACAACTTTAAATTAATAAAGTGTTCTTTTTTTGCTAAAGATATTGAGGATGATATTGAACTCAATAAACAGATATCATTGTATCATAAATACGAAAGTGGACACTCAAATATTGTAGCTACCTATGAGAGCATCAAGCATAAGATATACAATCCACATTTGAAATTATCAATACATAAAATAATAAATAACTGTCACATTTGTTCGTCAGCTAAGTATGACAGAAAGCCAATAAAAAATAAGTTCAAAATAACTGAAACCCCTTCTACTACAAAAGAAATAATCCACGTCGATACTTACGTAAACAGTAAACACTCATTCATAATTTTTATCGACAAATTTTCAAAACACGTAATTTCATTCCATTTGATCGACAGAAATAGTCAAACCCTAGTTAGAAAAATTAGAGCATTTTTAGCCATTAAAGGCAATGTTACCAAATTTGTGTTAGACAATGAATTCAATAATGTCAATGTAAGGAACTACCTTGATCAAGAAGGAATTCAATATCATTTTACGAAACCGAATAGCCATACCGGTAACTCTGACATTGAAAGATTTAACAATACGGTCACAGAAAAAGTTAGAGCCCTTAATTTGGAAGAAAAACTTCCAATAAATACTCAAATCCTTAAGGCAATAAAATTCTATAATAGCACTTATCATAGCGCAATTAAATGTAGTCCTATAGATGTACAAAATAAATTGATCGACCATACCATTATAAAACAAAGACTAAAAGATGCAAAAATTAAAAAATCCAAAAAATAAATAAATCCCGTGAAAACTACATAGAAAACAGAGAAGAAGGCTTTATAAAAAACTATAAAAGCCTAAGGCATAAGGAACAACCAAAGTTTATTAAAAAGGTTTTGGAAAATGTACATGAATCCAACATTAAAAGACCTTGCAAATATGCAGTTGACCGTATAGACAAAACGAATCCTAATAGTGATGAAGACGATATTGATTTTGAGCATTTGTTGGAACGTTTTAAAAACCTTAAAAGACGTTTTAGAAACGACTAGTGCCCAGAAAAAAAAATCTTCAGAAAACGCTCTTATCGTTAGTATTAAAATCCTTTTAAATTTGCAGATCCTGATAGTAATGGTAATGATGATCCTAGCAACTGAGACACAGGGAACACTGCGGATTAATCCAATCACTGAGGAGTCAGGTTATGCACAAATTAGGGTAGGAAAAGTTGAGGTGATAAACCAAACGTTTACAGTATTGCACTTGGTTGATACCAAGGAATTATATCAGATTTTGAATCAGGTCGAGAGTAATATGAAAAATTTATACCTTGATAATATGAAAATGATTGAAACAGAAATAAAAATTGTAAAATCTAAATTAAAATCAATCACTCCGTCAGAAATGAGGAGAAAAAGGGGAATGTTTAATTATATTGGACATGCTTATAAGTGGCTAGCTGGAGTTATGGATGATGATAATTGCCAAGAAATTTTTGAGCATCTTGGTGTAATCGATGAAAATAATCATAATACAATAGCCGCAGTTAATAAACAAATTTATATAAACACACAGTTTAATGATTCGATACAAACTTTAAAATCAGCAATAGAAGAGGACAGAACAAATATTAAAAATGCATTCATGAGTTTTAAAAATAGACAGAGCGAAATTATTCAAAGACTTTTGTATGCAGACCAAATGTTCAAACTTAATTACCTTAAAGGGAAAATTGAACATATTCAAGATAACATTGCTTCCGCTAAAAATCACATTTTTCACCCAAGCATCTTAACATCAGAAGAAATTGATAAATTCCAAATTGATTTATTTAAATTGAAATCCATGAAAGCTGACATTTTAAATTACAAAGACGGAATTCTGATTATTGCAATAAAAATTCCAATTGACTACATTCAAACTGATTTAAAAATGATTACAGCCTTACCAAATAAACATTATATGGAAATTAACGAGCCAAATAGCTATATTATTGAAATTGAACACAATGTTTTCACTTATGAGGAGAATGTATATCTCAAAAATTTAAAATATAGTAAACACTGCACTCTGTTAAATAACTGTAATTTTAAATTTAATAATGCGACTGTCATAGAAACGTTTGAAGACGATATGATTTTAATAAAAAATGCCAACGGCTTAGAAATTATACAGGACTGTGACGATCGAAAGCTAAAAATTATTTACTTTTCTTTTATGATTGCGAATTAAAAATTAACAGCCAGATCTTCAAGAATAATAGAATAGCTTTTCAGGACAGATACTTTTACCCGAATAACAACTTTTCAATTTCTAATATAACACCAATTAATTTTAAGCAAATAGAACTAAGAAACTTTGAGAATGTAAAAGAAATAGAGGAACTGAAAGTCCACAAAAATATTTCTTACGGAATAAACATAGTATTTGTGTTTGTAATTATAATTATATTAATTTGCATAATAAAAAGTAGAAATAGTAATATAGTTAATAAAACAAAAATTATAAATAAACCAGAAATAAAAGACATTGAATTAGAAGATATCTTAAAAAAATACAGACCTAAGTAATAAGTAGACCTTTAAATTTTCATAAAAAAAATCATGAAAAAATTTAAAAACCACTAAAGAAATTAAACCAAGCAGAAACAACTTAACTTTAATTGTACTTGCAATTGTAAATAGATTTATTAAATTACAAAAAAAAAAAAAAAAAATCTGAAGAAAATATAATAAAAAAAAAAAAAAAACTAAAAATATGATATATAAAACCCAGGAGTGTTTTAAACAAGGGGTGGAGGAGTTACGTACCCACTCTATATCTAATAGTAATTGCTGGTAAAGTGTAGTGAACCTAATAGCTTCAATTACATCTTTAATTCCGTTCCCACACTTTGCCAGACAGTAACATCAGCATTTATATAAATATGTTTATGTTGCTTACCTCAGTTCTCGTTGTACCTTCATAGTGAACAGACGTAATAGCGGAATTTTTCTTACATACAAACAAAACAAAAAAAAATCATACAAAAAATATTCGTAGTACATATTAACTTTGATAAATAAGCTTTTTTTTGCTTTGCTAATATTTTTTTACATATAGAAATAACAAAATCAAAAAAGAACCGTAAACAAAAAAACATACAAAGTACCCTTGAGGAATACTCTTTATGAGTACCCCAAAGGAAAAAAATAGTGAAGTGAGTTCTAACGGCAGAAATGCCTATTTTACTGTGAGTTTTGATGCTCATAATGATAACAATAAAAATAAAAAATCTGATAATAGACTTGCTGTGAGTTCTGAAGCTCTTAATAAAAACCAAAAATCTGATAATAGACTTTCTCTAACGGCAAAACCACAGTTTCGTCAGCGATCAACTTCGCTTTGTCCAATGCCATCTAGTGAATCGTTGACATTATTGCCTAGTACTTCTAAATTTAACTCAGCGATATCATCCGCTTCGGGCTCGTTGTCATCACTTAAACAAGTTGTCACTGAAGATAAGAGCACCCCAAAGCCCAAGGTCCAAGTCGGAATGGACAGATACATTACAATTTTAAAGCGCGGGCGCAGCCCAAATTCTACTAAACTTGCATCTGTTCCAAAGATGTCAAGGGATAACAGCGCATCCTCTACTAATCGGCAAAACCGTTTTAAAATATTGCAAGATGATAATGAAAAACCCGCTGAATCTGCGAATAAAACCTCCAAGCCGCCACCAATCTATTTAAGAGAAAAAAACTCAAACGCTCTAATTAAAAAATTAATTTCGGCCATTGGTGAGAATAAATTTCACATTGTTCCAATAAAACGTGGTAATATTGATGAAACGAAAATTCAAATTTATGAAGAAAAAGATTTTCGCACAATGGTTTCTGAACTTGAAAAAAGTAAAACAAATTTCTACACATATCAGCTCAAGAGTGCTAAAGGTATGCAGATTGTGTTGAAGGGCATAGATTCCTATGTTGCTCCCGAAGAAGTAAAAGATGCTCTCGTCCTCCAGGGCTTTAAAGTAAAAAATGTATCGAACATAATAAATATGGAAAAGATCCCTCAACCTCTATTTCGCGTTGAACTTGAGCCAAATGATATAAAATTGAAAAAGAGTGAGACCCATCCAATATATAATTTAAGATATCTATTATATCGAAAAATAACCGTTGAAGAACCACACAAGCGTTCAGGACCCGTACAGTGCCATAATTGTCAAGAATATGGCCATACTAAAACTTACTGCAAATTACCTACTGTTTGTGTTGTGTGCGGCGAATTACACGGCACTGCTAGTTGCAATAAACCGAAAGATCAAAGTAACAAAAAATGCAGTAATTGTGGAGAAAATAACACCGCTAACTACAGAGGTTGTCCTGTGTACTCTTTCGTCAAACAGACTATGAGGCAAACACCTAAATTGGCCCCAGCTCAATCAGCAAACGCTTTATCAGCCAATTTTGCGCAAGTGAGCCAACCAGTTAGTTCCCGTGTATCGTATGCCGATGCTGCTAAGACAAATTATATTCATACACAAAATGTTTCACCTCCAAATAATTCAACAAATACAAATTCGAATTTTAATTTCAATCGCCTTGAAGCTACTATTGATAATCTGGTGCAAACTATAACTAATTTTACAACAAATATGACTAGCATGATGCAAGAAATGCTGCGAATGCAGAATACTCTGCTTCAAGCTTTAGTTAATAACCCATGAACACGTTAAAAATATGTTTCTGGAGCGCAAACGGCATTCGCCAACATAAAAATGAACTTGAGCACTTCCTCACGGAAAAAAATATTGATATAAGAAGATGGAAGAGCATGCGGTGGATCAGCAATTTTAATAAAGTCAAGACTCAAGCATTATATTATTGATAACATTTGTGAAGAACATTTACAAACAACGAATATTTTTGTCGAAAATTTTTGCACTAATTTTGTCATATCTTCAATTTACTCCCCTCCTAGATTCGCAATTCCTGAGGATCAATATGAGGATTTTTACAAATCTCTGGGCCCTTGTTTCGTAGCAGCCGGCGACTATAATGCTAAACATACGTTCTGGGGTTCGCGTCTTATTACACCCAGAGGTCGAGCGTTGTTCAATACAATTTCCAAAATGGGCTTGGATGTCATTTCGAGTGTGGAGCCCACTTATTGGCCTACTGACATACATAAAATTCCGGATGTTATAGATTTTGGAGTCATAAAAAATATTTCTAGGGAATTAATTCACGTAGAAGCTTCCCTAGATCTATCGTCCGATCACTCTCCCACGATCGTTACAATCTGTAGCCCACTGAGAAGTGGTCTACCTTACTCATATGTGAAGTTGGCCAGTCGTGTAAATTGGCTGCGATTCAAAAAATATCTTAGTAGTCATTGCACGGAAAACATTACACTAAGAACACCTGATGATGTTGAATCTAACATTGCCAACCTTAATGAAAATATTAAACAGGCTGCTAAACATGCCACTACCACTCATCCGCAGACTGGGTTTAATAGACTATATTCTACAGATATTGAACGTCTCGTATGTGAAAAAAGAAGAGCTAGAAGGGAATGGCAACAGCACAGATCACCCCAGAATAAAATTAGATTTAAAGAGTGCACTAAACGACTCCAAGAGCTGCTTGCACATGAAAAAACTGCATCTCTTAAAAACTATCTGGAAAATCTTGATGTCACACCAGCATCTAATTACTCTTTATGGCGCGCTGCTAGAAAGCTTAAAACACCTGTTGAGTTTTAACCACCTCTACGCACATCTACCGGAGGTTGGGCAAGAAGCGATACTGAAAAAGGTAACATATTTGCTGACCATTTAAATTACGTATTTACTCCAAACACTGGTGTAATTGATTTGCCAAATGTAGTCGCTCTACCCCCTCAACAAATAAAGTTTAAGACGCGTGATTTGCAAAAACTAATTTCTGAACTCAACCCAAAGAAAGCTCCGGGTTTTGATGGAATTAGTAACCAGATGCTAATAAAGTTGCCTCGTATTGCAATTAGAATACTGTTATTTATTTTTAACGCCATTTTACGACTGCAGTATTATCCAAATAGCTGGAAGCTTGCCAAAGTTAAAATGATTCCAAAGCCGGGCAAAGACTTTACCAATGCTGAGTCATACAGGCCAATAATTCTCCTATCAACAATGTCAAAGCTTTTCGAAAAACTGCTCGTGACAAAATTGTCCCCAATTCTAGTTAATAGTGGGTGCATACCGGAGCATCAATTTGGTTTTAGAAGTCAGCATAGCACCATTGAACAAACTCATAGATTGGTCCAATTTATAAGAAGAACATTTGAAGAAAAGAAGTATTGTTCTGCGCTGTTTATCGACGTTTCTCAGGCATTTGATAAAGTGTGGCATGAAGGCCTAATTTTAAAATTAAAAACATACCTGCGAATAAACGTTGTAAGTCTTTTGAAAAGTTACATTACTGCCCGGAAGTTCACTGTTGTGGAAGGAGACTTTATGAGCATGCCTGAAACTATCTCATCCGGTGTGCCACAGGGGAGTATACTGGGGCCAGTTTTGTATTTGATTTATACTTGTGATATGCCTCTGAGCAGCAATATCCACACTTCCACATTTGCTGATGATACAGCCTGCCTTAGTATGCATGAAAATCCTTACGAGGCATCCCGATATCTTCAAGAACACATTACCCAGCTGGAACTATGGTTAAACTTATGGAGAATTAAGGTAAACGAACAAAAGTGTGTTCAAGTAACATATACATTACGAAGAGATACGTGTTTACCCATTCGGATTAACAATCAAGTTGTCCCTCAACATACTCATGTGAAATATCTTGGTATACACCTTGATCGACGGCTTACTTGGAAACACCATATTGACTCTAAGTTAACCCAAATGAAACTAAAATTAACTCAGGTACATTAGCTGATTGGTAGAAATTCAACCCTCAGTCTATATTGCAAACTTTTGATATACAAGTCTATTTTGAAACCCATATGGTGCTACGGAATTCAACTATGGGGCACTGCTTCAGCTTCCAATGTCGAGAGAATCCAACGAAGGCAAAATAAAATTTTACGGTTAATAACATCGGCCCCATGGTATATAAAAAACTCAAATATACATCGTGATTTGAATATGCCACTAGTGGTTGAAGAAATTGCAAAATATGCAGACAAATATTTAACAAAACTCGAGTCACATCCTAATCCGCTTGCTCGTAATATTTTGAACTTTACTGGACACGTCCGCCTAAAAAAGAGGGATACAAGTGCTCTTATACTCAACACTCCAGATGGGACTGCTTGAAAATACTTTTTATTTTATTTTATTTTTTCTTCCTTTTGATTATCACTACTTATGTATTATTTATAACTATCTCTAAATTTATGTCCGACAGTGGTCGGGCCTAATAATTATATTTTAGATTTAAGATTTGAATACTTATTGTTAGTTCATATTTAAAGATACAATAAATAAAAATATGTATTAAAAAAAAAAAAAAAAAAAATTTTGCTTACCTTTAATTAAATATAAGTTTAAGGTTACATTTTTGGAATCCCACATTTTGGTGGAATGATTTTATATTATTATATTTTTATATTTTAATGTTCAGTCTTAAGATTCATTCAATAAAGGACAGTTGTTCAAAAGAACATCCGTCACTAGAAATCAAATGTTTGCTTTAGTTTTATTTCAAAATAAATACAAAAGGCAAATATAATTTGCATGTTCGCATTTATGAAAAGGCTGTTAAAAATTTAAGTTTAACATGTTGCAAACTATCTTAACAATTAAATTATATAGTTAAAACTTTCAAAATATACCGTCACAACTTTTTATAAGCGCATAAGCACAAAAAAAATTTTAAATTTGGCAATTTTCGGACAATGCTGAGTGTAGGGTGCATGCCCAAAATACAAAATAATTGGCTCTTAGCATATTTTGAATAAATTTTATTTAGCGCCACCTGGTTTAAAAGTGCATGTGTTAAACAAAGTTTTTCACAAAATTGAAAATAATGAAGATACTTTTTCTTAAAAAAGTGCCTTTTTCAGAAAAATTTTAAGACTTTGAATTCTTTACCTTTTCCCGATTTCACGACTGCAGATTTCAAAAAGTTTTTTACTTATTTTTATTTAAAATTTGATCGGAAATTTAATGCTGTCTTTTAATTTAAAATCCAACAATTGACTAAAAAGTTCTAGGTGAAATACTAAAAAAAGTCAAGGCAAAAAAATTTTTTTTTGTTAAAAGTCATATATCTTCTAAGTTATGAGAGATACGAAAACACATCCAAGGACATTATTTATTAAAAATTAGATCAAAATGTCTAGATCAAAATGCTTTATCTTATAAAAATAGGATAATTTGTCTAAAAGTTACAAGCCTCAGAATTTTTTTTGAGTCCCATGTTGTCAACTTAGGCCCACTGTAAATCCAGACGGCTGCCAAGACATCTGTATAAAGCCTGAGTCCTCCTCTACGGATGTATGAAGTTTCATATAAATCCAATCAGTAGTTTAGAAGTTCCAGATTTATTACCATTTATTTTCCAAAAGTCCCCACTGTGCACTGTAAATGGCGCTTAAGTTGTCAGTATCTTCTGTTTTGTTCATTGTTTTCATTATTTTCTGTTGTATACTTAAACTTTCTGTTGTGTAACGTTTTCTTGTATTGTTTTCTACATTTAAAATTTTATTATTGTCAAAATCAGGTGCATGGTTAGTTTCTTTTATATGTTTAGATAATGTCGTGCTTTCTTTGTTTTTATTTATGTCTGCTTTATGTTCTTTCATTCTTGTTGCTAAATTTATTTTTGTTGTGGCAATATAGACAAGATCACAGTTGTTTGCATTATCTCCTTTACATGGTATTTCATACACGACATTATTTTGCTGTAGTTTGTCATTTTGCTGTAGTTAGTTTGTTTATAATGTTTTTAGTTTCTGTTTCTATAAATTAAAATTATTAATTCGATAAGTATTTTCGTAGGGAAAAGTTTTTACGTATGTAGGTGTTTTTCTAAAAAAAATAAAACTGCAGACAAAATTTTTGTCCGGACAAATTAGTTTTCTTTATTTTTAAACGGTTTTGATCAAAAATATACTTACATATATTTACAAACGATATATTTTTTTATTTATACGCAGCAAATGCGACCTGAGTATAAATATACGAGTATGTACATATTATTGACCTGCACAAGACCATTTATAAGACCTTTCAAGACATGCGACATTTTTCAAACGCTTTACTACAGCGAAATATTCTAAAATAAACGCTAAACAACACTGTTGGCAATATTTTTTTGGAGTTCTTTGTCTTCCCAACAGTGTTTTTTAGCGTTTGTTTTAGAATATTTCGCTGTAGTAAAGCATCCGTATAGGCTTCTGTAATATACATCAATTATTATTACCTATAAATAGGAGGCAATAAAACTAGCGTATTACTATGCAATACTTAATTCATGACTTTTATTTTTTTTCTTAAAATACCTATTAAAAGTTAAAAAATAACTTTTATTTTTAGAGTAAAATAATAAAAGTCAAAAATAACTTTAAATTTTTGCCTTAAAAAATAAAAGTTAAGAAATAACTTTTATTTCTGCCTTAAAAAATAAAAGTTAAAAATAACTTTTTTTTCTTGACTTTTTCGATAAAAGTCATAACAGTTACGGTCCCTGGTATGTATATTTAAAAACATAAGAAATTCCTGTATATACAAGAGGTTTACTATTATTAAGGTTAGTACAATTGAAGGTTACAAAACACGTCATTATCCTTGTATTTGTTTCTCTCCGCATTTTTAAGATAAATAACATCGTCTTTGGTTATTGATGTCTCTGCTAAAATGGTAGATAGTATGTCATATGGTGCTGGCTTAAACATTTCCTTCTGTTCAATTGTTGGTACCTGAGAATGTAATACATACCCAATAATGTCTGCAGATAAGTTTTTATGCTTCCAAATCGAGGAATCTTGCAATTTTTGAGAAAGCAAGGAAATTCTTCCGTAATCATATACATATATAAAAAATTAGGTGTTCCAAAAAGTCCAAATTTTCACACCCTTCACAATCCTTGTAGTTGTTAATAGTTTGAATTACTAGACGATCGTATTTTCATTGTAATGAGGGTAAATATTGTTTTATCATATTTTTGTATTGCAGCTTTAGTTCCTCATTACGCTTCAACAGATTTTGTCTGCTTAAGTTGTTTTTTTATTGATACTGATAAAACCTTTCAAACTATTCAATCTAAGACCGCAGCTTCAAAGAAATTCCGTAACTGCATCGAGCAATTTCTGAAGACCTATTTGTGTAAAAGACTACGTCCCTAATACATATATCACAGTATCGGCGGAAATTGAGATTCATTTCTTAAAAAGTTCATTATGCAAATGTTTAATAAAATTGTAAGTCACTCCATGACATACAGCACACCAAGTACCAATTTGTCTTATCTGAAATCTTAAAATTATGAACATATACGTGTGTAGTTGACTTCAACTAATTGACTTTAAAGCTCAAAGCTTTAAAGCTTAAAAATAAAAATTGTTATTATTATACATTTTTTTAATTATACATCATCATACATTTTATTATTATACACTATTTTAAAACGTTATTTAATGGCGACCATTAAAATATCAAGAAGTTTTTATTATCTTTAATGTATGCAAACAGGATGATGAATTTCCTTTTCATACAAAATGTCAAATATATTTGTTGGGCATTTCAATGGTGTGCAAATACTAACATATGTATTCCGAATAAAAAGGAAACATATGCCATTGATTTTATTAATTTATTAATTAATTTAATTAAATGAAGACACCTTGTGTTTAGTTTTTAACTTAAAAAATACATTTTTAATTTAGTAAAAAGTGCATTGTACATACCATGTACAATCGAAAACCTTAATTAAAATATACGATCATATATTGTCTAAACTTTTGTCGAAATATTCTTACGGCATTATGTTCATATAATGACAAATTGGACGAAGTTAATAGCAATAGTCCTTAATCGGGCTCAAGGCCTGTTTATTATGTCTATGCAACTCTACAAAAACACAGCAATACAAAAAACAACTTTATGTTAAAGTTGTCGGAAACACACAAACATAAACTAAAGTACATGGTGCAAACAACTTTTGACAGCTTAAACACGAAAACACACAATATTATCAGGACGATTGCATGACGTGATAAATAGGCCTAGATTGGCCTTAAGCTCAATATTTTCAATTCTTATTGAATTTTTTTTAATACAATTATTTTTTTATTGTATCTTCAAATATGAACTAACAATAAGTATTGAAATCTTAAATCTAAATATAATTAGGCCAAACCAGTGTAGGACATAAACTTAGTGATAGTTGTTAATAATATAGTATATGTATGTAAGTCATGATAAGCAAAAACAAAAGTATTTACAAGCATTTTCCTCTGGAGTGTTGAGTACTAGAGCCCTTGTGTCCCTCTTTTTTAAGCGGATGTGTCCAGTAAAATTCAAGATAGTACGAGCAAGCGTATTAGGATGAGACTCGAGTTTTCTAAGATCTTTGCCTGTGTATTTTGCAATTTCTTTAGTTACTTGTGAGCGTATTCAAAGCAGGATGTAAATTTGAATTTCTTATGTACCATGGAGCCGATGTTATTAACCGTAAAATTTTGTTTTGTCTTCGTTGAATTTTTTCTATATTTGAAGCTGAAGCAGTACCCCATAGCTGAATTCCGCAGCACCATATAGGTCTTAAAAGCGACTTGTATATTAAAAGTTTACAATCTAGGCTGAGGGTTGAATTTCTACCAATTAGCCAATGTATCTGAGTTAGTTTAAGTTTCATTTGCGTTAGCTTAAAGTCAATGTGGTGTCTCCATATACGACTTCTTATTGAATGAAATATTTGTATTAATTTAATTGATTCTGTAAAGAGAAGAAAAACTAAACTAGACTTTTAGCTGGGGCGAATGCCAACATTTTTCTGTGCAGCCACGCACTTCAACAGCACTAGGGTTTGGGAAACGGGAGTTCCCGGGCAGGAAATCGTGAGAAATGTCTAACTTACATTCCCGGGAAATTTTTGTGATTTTCCCCGGAAAACGGGAAATTAAAACTACACTTAATTTCATAAATATATAGACTTTAGTGGCACACATATTTATAAAATGGCGTTATTGACAGTGAAATTCATTCTCTTTCACATAAGAAATTTGTATTCTAATTCTGTTTTACTTTAATATCAATATTTTCAATGTTTTTTTATATACATATATTACGAAAGGTCGATTGAAGTTTAGTTTTTCCCGGTAATTCCCGGGAACGCGAGAATATGGAATATGATTATATTGTTATATTATTGATTTACCTTTGGTAAATACATTTGAAAGTATGACTTCTAAATTTTTGTTTTTCCGTTTTTTCATGTTCTATTAGAAAACACAATAATATGTACTGATGATCATGTGTCCTAAGAAAACTTTTTGAAGAAAAATTACATTTTCTTATTTAATTTCTTAAATGGTAATTTTTTATAATTCGCGCAATATTTTAATTTTGTTTTAGTAATTTTATTTTTCAAAATTTTCTTAAGAAAACAATATTACATGTTTGTTTTAATAGAAATAAAATTGTAGAAAACTGGGTAAAATTGCGATTTTTAAATACTTTTAACCATAACTTTTAATCTTAATAATTTCTTAAGTATTTTTGTGTGCTAAATTTCTAAAGATATTTGAATTTAAAATTTATATTTCGATGATAAGAACTTTTTGGAGGTTTATACCACGTAAATACGATTTATAAACCC
Source organism: Tachina lurida (assembly GCA_944452675.1). NCBI lineage: Eukaryota > Metazoa > Arthropoda > Insecta > Diptera > Tachinidae > Tachina > Tachina lurida. The sequence continues at coordinate 41,194,519 of OX101754.1, forward strand.
ATTTTAAACTTTCCAGCTTAAAAATGGGTTATGAACCTGTTTAAATTTTTAAGAATAAGGCAGATAATCTGTAATTGTATGTTATTGCATACAAATCACTATTAATGACAAATATTCATTAAAAAATAATTTTTTTTCGTTTTGAATTTTCTTCTGTTCAAAACCATTTGCAAAGTTTTCGCTTATGTCAAAAACTCTAAATTCTCTACACAAGGCATATTCATATAAGGTATACGAATTTCTTTTTCATAGACGATTTCAAATGTTATATTCGTATTCGCGAATACTGTTTCAAATATTCGTATTCGCGGATATCAAAATTTTACATCAGCAGATTACTGGTATGCAAGTACAAAAATATGTATTCCGAATAAAAAAGAAACATATGCCATTGATTTTATTAATGGTAATTAAGTTAATTAAAGACACCTTGTAAACAGTTTTTAATTAAAAAAAATAGTTAATTTAGTAAAAAGTGAATTTAACATAACATGTACAATCTGAAACATTAAATAAAATTAAGGATCATTTATTGTCTAAATTTTTTTCGAAATATTCTTAACAGAAATAATTTCCTAATCGAGCTTAAGTTAAATTTTTTCAATTCTTATTGAATGAAATATTTTTTTTAACTGATTTGATTTTCTAAAGAAGAGAAGAAAGGTCAAAGTAGACTTACAGCTGTTGGAACCCCGACATTTTTCTGTGCAGCCTCGCACTATATCAGAACTCATGTCTATAAACTGGATAGATAAAATCAATTATTAACAATGATTGTATTATAAATTTTTTTAATATGTGCAATTTTTTTCCAAAAATTTCTTTAGATATACCGTGCTCAGACATACACCTTAATTGCGTAATTAGGGCTTTTTTTACAATTAAGAACTTAATTGACAACAATTTACCATACAATAAGTCAATTAATAAAGTCAGCAATTACTAGTTAATTGTTACTACGTTTATACGCGCACTATTTGCAAATAAAACTATTTGCAAATAAATTAACTCACTGTTTATACGGCATAGCAAAAGTACACAATTTTGGTAGCACTTCTATAGAAAGCTTACTTACGTTGAGAAAAAAAAATAGTGTAAATGTACAAAATATCAAATAATTGTTTGTTTTAATCGTCATAATTTGATTCTAGCAATATTTTTTGTTGCAATATTTATCAATTTATTGTTTTTTGTTATCAAACATTTGTAAGCGTGGCAACCTCAAGCATTTTATTTGCAAATAGTGTGTTAATCGTGAATAGTTTTTGAATTAGTAAGTCGCAATAAAGAGAATAATATGGCAACAATTTACAGTTTTATTTGCAAATAAGCCCTGCGTATAAACGTAGTATGTATCACTAATTGCGTAAAACTCGAAATGAAACCTTGTAGCTCGTTTCTGGGGCCTAATTCCTGCACTCGTGAACGAAATTGCATTCGAGTAGAAATTAATTTCGAAAGCAAGAAATTTTCCGATGATGTCACTCGATACCAACCGAATCGAGTTTTTGTTTTAGTGTTGGAAAGAGGCAAATAAATTTATTTTCCAGCACGGAATAAATTGTAAGCAAAAACATATGTTTGTATGTAAGTATATGTGCAAAAACATACGTATGTACGTACGTACATACACGCTATGTTTATGCAAAAAACGAAACGAATATAAATGGTATTTAAATTTTTATTTAATTATTAACTAAAAACTAATTAATTAGTGTAAAGTTAGAGAATAGAGCACTACCCACATTTTAGATTCTTTTATTGCTTGACCAGAAATACAGAATATAAACCAGAATTCCCACCTGTGACTTATGAAAAATCGCGATAACAGCTGATCGCAGTTTTTACTAAGTTGTTGCAAATGAGAAAAAAAATTGCTTTCTACATGTATAAAAAGCAATAGCTATATATGTGACGCGCAAAATAGCAAGGGACCTAAGGGTAAAAACCGGTTTTGTTCAGGAGAGTGATGGTGTACCATCACTGGGCGTGTTGGTATTGGTCTCATTTGAAAGCGACACATCTCATGACGTAAGGAACGTGTTGGTCAACCTTGAAAACGCGTGTAGGTCGTCCCTACCTCTTGTTTTGTGTAGTTGGTTTTTTTTTGTTTTCTACCTAGCGCGCTGTTTCCATGAGTTTGATATCAATTTTGCTCGCGTTTTTTCGAATCCAGGTTTATTTTGTGAAATTATTAATTGTGAATTATAATACATAATCATTTATAATTCTTTTAAATCATGAATATCACTGTTAGTACGAAATTTTTTTCACATAACCTTAGAATCGTCGCCTTCAATTTAATAAAACGCGCAAATATCTCTGGGAGGGAACACTTTTGGGGCATGGGATCGGTCTCATTCGATGCTCAGATGTTGTCCACATCAAAAAAACAAGTAAAAATTGATTTTTTTACCCTTAGGTCCCTTTCTCTATGCGCTCTCAAATATTGCATTTGCAAACATGTGTTCATAAAAAACTAGAAAATCAATTCCAAAAAATTTTTCGAAAGTGAAAAGTTTTAAGTAAAAATTAAATATTTGCAAAAAATAGATGAATTTTTAACATAATAAGTTGTGTAACTGAGGGTCAGTAGTATTCCTCAACTGCTGACTGTAAATTGTGGCCCAAATAATGTGACAAATGTTTGTAATTACAAAGTTAAAAAAAATTAATAAGGGCATTGTGATATTTTCCCGGCTTTTGGAAATATGAAGCCACAAAGCTACGGCTGATGACGAAGACTCATCCAAAGGATAAGTTTTTGTAGACTTCGGAAGACTAATTACTAAAGTGAAGAAAGGATCCGGTTGTAAATTCCTTACCTATAAGAAAGCCAGGAGATTATTGGCATTAGCTCGACGAAAATAAAGCTCATCTGAACTCACAATTTGTGCATCACAAGTGCGGTATACGGCGCATGGAACAACTTGGCCAAGTAATCTAACATAATGCTATTGGAAGCTTCTTTGTGCCTAACTAACATGGGGCCCGACCAACTTTTTTTTGGATCCGCAACTTCATACACAAATACGTGCAACACCACGCTGGCCTGCACATGTGCGGTTGTGATATAACTGGCCAGCTAACTATTCCAGCACCTCATATCGCTTTTGCCGGACCACCTGTAAAATCTGGTGCTATTCAAGAGCGTGGTACCAAATGAAAGCGTACGCGTGCTAGCAATTAAAAATGCACGCGTACTAGAATGCCAAAAATGTGATACGGCCAAATTTTTTTGTATCGGTAACTGCATACACAAATGCGTAATACTCTACGCTGGGCAACGCGACCTTTAACAGCGTGTTACCAAATAAAGATGTACGCAAACAGTTCAGAAGTTTCCAGCAAGTCAGCTTGTTTTACAACAAAACGGTAAGTTTTATTTGAGCAATATTTCAGTATTTTAAATATTAATTGTTGTCACCGTTTATTCCAGAAAATCGTTGGGTCTCTTTGTTGGTAAATGCAACAAGATCAGAAACAAATACTGGTCGAACATTTATACCCAATAATCAAACATGTGCATCCATTTCTGGCTAGTAAGATCAATGGTATGTTGCTTGAAATATTAGCTGACCAAGAAAATATTGCAGAAATCAATGTTTCTTTGGCTGGCTTTTACCAGCTGCTAAAACAGCTTGGAAAGATGATTGAAAAGGAACTTTTGCAGAAAGAAAGTTTGGGTGCTGTCGCTAATACTATTGAAAGAAGCAAAGAAAGCATTTCCGCCCAAATAGCCATTATACTATGCAAAGCTACAGTGGCACAACTTTTTGGTTTGGCTCGTTCCACGGGGCGATACACCAGCCACAATCTACCTTTATTATGCCCCAAAACCAAGTTGAACAAAAGAGCAGACGGCTCCCATAAATAGAGAAATTAGAAATTTAATAACGTCATTACACGCTGTAAATTTTTATTTTAATATACATATATGAATGTGCATTTTATAGTTAACTTTTTTTCTTACAGATGCGGACATCATTAAAGAAAGTTAAATCGCAAAAGTGAATTTGATTAGTTTATTTATTTTATCAGTTATACAATGGATATATTCCAATTTTTCATCATGCTAACAATTACCTTAATCGAATCATGTCTTTTTGAGTCAGTAGTTTTTAGAAAGAAAGGGGATATTTATAAAATAGTTATAATCATAAATGTCAAAAAGTTTACGTACACTACCACTTGTTTATGGTTATGACTGCACTATTTTATAAAACTCTTTTTTTTCTAAAAACTGCTAATACATAAAGATCTGATTCGATTAAGCTAATTATGATAGTTATTACCATTATTAAAAAATTGGAAGGTGTACTGAAATTTTAGAGGTCCACTGTAGATCCAATTTAAGAGTTGTTTTTTGCATTAAAGTAATTTTATATTGAACATTTTTAATATTTTTTCTGAATCTTAGCACCTTGTACCTATCCAAATTGCTTACTAATTTCTTAAGAGTGGAACAATCGTAGAATTCTGCTATTAAACATATCTTAGACTCCAAGTAATAACTTTTTTATAAAAATAAATGATTTTTTAACTTTTGTATTAACTTGAAATAATATTCAGTATAGAAATAAGTTATTTTAATACGAGATCCAAATCAAAAAAGGTCTTCATTTCTTGAGCGTATACTAACCTCAATCTGTAGCAATAAAATCTCCAAAAAAATAAGTTATACATATGCTCAATTTTGGAACTGTTTTCTTATTTTTATTTTAAAATTTTTTTAGTAACTGCATAAATATATAATTTATAATCATTTGAAATTGTTACAAAAAGAACTGCACTACACACATTGTAAACAAAAACAAAATTAGAATATTTTCTAATGTAATTAATTAAATTTTTTTTAAATATCTTGAAATAAAAATACTTTTACTTATGCCACCAAAGTCTAAAGCGGTTTTCCTTGCAAACATTCATCCTTGTTTTTTTCGTATGTAAATAAAATAACAAAAATTTAAAAAACCCCACGAATTATCTAGAAAAGACATCTTCTACACGGCTGAACAGATTTTCTTCAAACATGGTTAAGAACCATCTCGATCAAGTCACCTTTTCAACAGAGGAAACTAAATCAAAATCGGTCCAGCCGTTTGGGCTGTACGTGGACACGGACAGACACACAGATACACACTACAAACTTATAACACCCCTTTTTTGGTCGGGGGTTAATAAAAATTAAAAAATAGCATTTTTAAAATAAAATACAATTTTAAAAAATTATCTCTTTTGGAAAAAATAAAAGAGCTTTTTATTTAGATATTGTACTAAGGTTATATGTATATCTTTAAAACAAAAGTTGAATGTATTTTATAAAATATTCTGCAGCCCGTAAAAGGTCTTTTAATTTAATGAAAAGTGCTTCCTTTTTTTGTCTCAAAAACTTGTAAAGAGGACACAAAATTAACACACTTGCATTCTAATTGATTGGAAAACTTCTTTTTCTAGAGACTTACAAACTGGTGTTATTGTACAAGACCATCATCGTCCTTTCCAATGTAGAAAATTCCACGTTGTCAATTCACTTTATAGGCACACATTAGTCTTATTTCTGTCAAGTACTTAAAAAAAATAGCACCAAGCGAACATATTTGGATTCCAATTGATCTGAACACTTCATTTTCATTTTAACCTGTGTCATTGTACTTTGGACAATAACATAATTGTCCTTTCCAATGTACAAAATCCCACAGAAACAACCCACTTTACGTAGACACAAATTACTTATATTTGTTAAGAACTTGTGAATAACAAAAGGAACTTGGAACACTTGGAATCCAAAAGATCTGAACACTACATTTTTATACGTCTTGTTAACCCTTGCTATTGTGCATTGGACAGGAACACCATTGTCCCTTCCAATGTACAAGATTCCACACATACACTTCACTTTATCTGTCCACATTAACCATATAAACTTGTTTGCGAAAGGCACTTGCAAAAAGCGAACAAAATTGGATTCCAACTGATCTGAACATTTCTTTTCATGTCGGCATGTTAACCAAAGTTTTTGTGAATTGGACAAGACAAACATCGTCTTTTCCAATGTACAAAATTTCACACTTTCAATTCACATTACATGTACACATTAGTCGTGCAGTTTACATTACTTAGCTCCTTCTAAAAGTTATACAAAGCGAGCGTAGTTTGGATCTTATTGATCGGAACTAGGGTTTGGGAAACGGGAATTCCCGGGCGGCAAATCCCGGGAAATGTCTGCCTAATATTCCCGGGAAATTTTTGAGATTTTCCCGGGAAGACGGGAAATTTAAAGTGCATGTTATTTCATAAATATATAGAATTTATAATCCAATTTTACTTTAATATAAAAACTTATTATTTTTTTATATATTACAAAAGTTCGTTTGAATGATTGTATGACTAAATTTACACGAACGTTGACACGTTTTTCATTGTCTGTTTAAACACTTACATATACATATGTACCTTGTTCGAAGGAAATTTTTTAATCTTAAAATTTAAATTGAGTTTTTGTTTTAAATGTAACTGTAAGAAAGAAAGAATTCTTTCTTTTTTTAATATAAAATAAAAATGTGAGCTATTCAAATCTAGTCTGAAAATTCATAAAAATTCCACTAAATTGAGGTCATACCATATCTCCTAAAAAAAGGGGAATAAATTGTATAAGTATCAATGATTGCAATGATATAATCGTTTCCTAAAGTAAATAATTCGATGCTATGCGAACTTGAAGTGATTTTTCGCCGAATTAGTGAACAAATTTTGAAAAGTGTAGTGAAAATTTTAAGCTGTAAGAACTCTGAGTTGACGTAACTTAAATTGATTACAAGTAGACGCTATTATGGAAACCCTGCAGAAAATATTTTAGGAGAAATAAAATGAAAGACACTTAGACATACTGTGGCTCAGGATATTCAAAATTCGGCGCAGCTCAGTATGGTACTGTAACCTGCTTGTACTTAACGATAATAAACCGCCTGGAACTTTTTCAAAAAGAATGACATACAAGCAAGGCAAATTCTTATTAAAATGAAGGTAGGTCTTATTAGAAAATTGTCTACTAATTGTGGTAATAGTCGTCAATTGGTTTTATATGATCTTTTGCTGTGTAATAACTTTATTGCATTTGCTTAAATTCAATTAAAAATTCTTAAAAATTTGTCTTAGAACTGCGTTTTTATTAACTTTTATTTCAAAAGAATGCTTACATTAATAAAACAATCGAAATTTTACCAACTTTGATTTAAGAAATGTATTTAATTTAGAAAATTAGCTTTTCCCGGGAATTCCCGGGAACTTGATTTTTTAATTCCCGTTTCCCGGGCAGTGCAAAAGTGCGGCAAATCCCAAACCCTAGCCATTACTACAACTTAAAGTTAGTTAAAAGTAGGATTTTGTAGGACGTATAAAACGCTATTCATTATTATAAATTTAATTTAACTTACCAGGAAGAATACATTTGCCTTTACCTTAGCGCTTTTTTTTAGGTTAAGCTAAAATTGTACTGATGGAAAACTTTTTATACGTCCGATAAAATCCTACTTTGTACTGCTACTAGTTGTAATAATGGCCCTTAGAGTTGGCATCGCCACAATTCAGTTGTCAATTCTTGTCACAAGGCGTTTTATTTGCAGGTGGTACTATTACAACAATTATAACAATACAAAACAAATACAACATTGTTGCTTTTGCCTTGGGAGATTGTGTTGTCAAGTCCTCGTCCAGACTTGCAATTTTTTAAAATTCTGCTTTGAAATTGCATAAGTGTCCACATTAGGAATTATAGTTTTGCAGTTAAGCATTAAAAAATTTTATTTCACTACAAATTTGCCTGAAAAATTAACAATTATTTTTACTTTTTGTTACATTTTGTATTTTTCATACAACTGAACAAATAAAATAAAATAAAACCTCAAATACACCTGCAAACTTCAAATTAACAACTGCGAGTTTCAAAACAAAAGATAATTGAGAGCACATGAAACTCTGTACCCCTCCCCAATCATCTCACCCCTCTCACCAATACACTTAAGAATTGCTGCAACAAAAATTGCAAGTATGGGCGAGGACCAACATAAGCACGTATGTACGTGCTTCTAACTAGCAAGAATTGAGTGAGCCTGAACTAGTAACACCACCTGTAAATAGATACATACATATCTCGATCTTAGGCCCTCTACTTTTTTCGATATATGTGAATGATCTTCAAGGCAAAATCGAGCAATGTAAGCTTAGATTATATGCAGATGATGTTCAGCTTTACATTAGTTGTAGCATCACGGCGGTTGATGAATGTGTAAGGACTTTAAACCAGGAACTTGGTCGTGTTTATGAGTGGGCCACCGCGAATGGGCTAGTAGTTAATCCTACCAAGTCCAAGTGCTTGATTATTAAAAAGAGGCTATTAAAACTTGATTGCAATCCTATTATAACTTTAAATAACCAGTCCATAGATATTGTAAACTCAGTCAAAAATCTCGGCATATACTTTAACAATACCCTCACTTGGTCTAACCACGTTAACTTTGCATGTGGTCGAACGTTCTCAATGTTAAGAAATCTCTGGCAAACGCAATATTGTACTCCAATTAAAATTAGAATACTTCTTGCTAAATCGTATTTAATACCTATCTTGTTGTATGGCTGTGAACTATTTGCCAGCTGCGATAGTGAAAGCAAAAGAAAACTTAATGTTGCATTGCTTTACGGCATTAGTTTTGATGATTATCTAAGAGTGCGTATTTTATTGTTTATGCACAAAATTATATATACACAACAGCCCGCACATCTCCATGAACGTTTAAATTTCTCTACACTTAATAGAGGCAAAAGAATTTTATCATTTGGCCATCGCACACTGATTTCTAAATACCATTTCTTTATTCACGCCATAAGTCTCTGGAATGGAATCCCTTATAGATTACAAATCTTGAATAACGCACGACAATTTAGGAAAAATATTTTTTCTCATTTTTCAAGTTGAATATATACAAATTCTGATTGAATAACAATGTACTATGTATGCTTTTAACTTTTCAGGTTAGATATTTTATGGGTTTAAATAGTTTTTGTTAACTTTTCACTAGCTTTATAATATTAAATTTTATTAAATTTTAAATTTTATTTTATATTTTATTAAAATTACCTACAATTTATGTCAAAATTACTTAATTAAATCTTATAATTTTTTTTTTTATTGTATCTGATTTATTGTATTTACATATGCTCAGTTCCATACTGCAATATAAGACTTAAGTCTTGTGTATGGGGCATCGAAAAGAAATAAAATAAAGTTTACCTTCATAGTGAACAGAAGTATTAGCGGAATTTCTTTTTACATACTAAACCAAAAAAAAAACCATACAAAAAAAAAATATTTGTAGTACATAATATTTGTTCTACATTAACTTTGATAAACAAGCTATTTTTGCTTTGCTAATATTTTTTTTTACATAGACAGTAATAACTAAAACAAAAAAAAAACAAAAACAACCGTAAACAAAATAACTTAAAGTGCCCTTGAGGAATACACTTACAAAGTGCCCTTGAGGAATACTCTATATGAGTACCTCGAAAACAAATAATTGCGAAGTGAGTGATAACGGCAGAAATGCCTATCTTACTGTGAGCTTGATGATCTTAATGATAACAATAAAAATAACAAATTTGATGATAGACTTACTGTGAGTTCTGATGATCTTAATTTAAAAAAAATAAATAAAAAACTTGATGACAGACTTTTTTTAACGGCTAAGCCAATTTTTCGTCAGCGATCAACTTCGCTTTGTCCAATGTCAACTGATTCGTTAACATTACAGTTGCCTACTACTTCGTCATTTAAATCAGCGATATCATCCGATTCATCACTTACCCAATTAGTCACTGAAAATAAAAAAAGCCCAAAACCCAAGGTCCAAATTGGAATGGACCGATATATTATTGTGGGAAAGCGCGGGCGAAGCCCTAATTCTACTAAAATTGCATCTGCTTCAAAGGTATCTAGGGATAACAGCGCATCATCTACTAATCGTTTTCAAATATTGCAAGATAACAACGACACACCTGATATATCCGCGAAAAAAACCTCCAAGCCGCCACCAATATATTTGAGAGAAAAAAATTCAAACGCTCTTATTAAGAAATTAATTTCGGTAATTGGTGAGAATAAATTTCACATTGTTCCAATAAAACATGGCAATATCGATGAAACGAAAATTCAAATCTATGACGAAACTGATTTCCGCAAAATGGTTGCTGAATACCAGCTTAAGAGCGCTAAAGGCATGCAGATCGTATTGAAGGGCATAGATTCTTATGTTGCCCCCGAAGAAATAAAAGATGCACTCGTCCTCCAGGGGTTCAAGGTAAAAAATGTGTCCAATATAATAAATAGAGAAAAGATTCCCCAACCCCTATTTCGTGTTGAACTTGAGCCTAATGATATAAAATTGAAAAAAAATGAGACGCATCCAATTTATAATTTAAAATACCTCTTGTACCGAAAAATCACAGTTGAAGAGCCACATAAGTGTTCAGGTCCTGTACAGTGCCATAATTGCCAAGAATATGGCCATACAAAAACATACTGCAATTTACCCTCTGTTTGTGTTGTGTGCGGCGAATTACACGGCACCGCTAGCTGCAACAAACCAAAAGATCAAAGTGATAAAAAATGCAGTAATTGTGGAGGTAATCACACCGCTAACTACAGAGGTTGTCGTGTGTACTCTTTGGTAAAGAAGACTATGGTGCAAAAACCTAAATTAGCTCCAGCTCTATCAGCAAACGTTTACTCTGCCACTTTTCAGCAAATGAGCCAACCAGTTACTTCCCGTGTATCGTATGCAGATGCTGCTAAGGCTAGTTCTATTCCGACACAAAATGTTTCACCGCAAAATAATTCTACAAATACACACTCAAACTTTAATTATAATCGCCTTGAAGCCACTATTGAAAATCTTGTGCAAACTATAAACAATTTTACAACAAATATGACTAGCATGATGCAAGAAATGTTGCGAATGCAGAATACTCTGCTTCAAGCAATACTTAATAAGCCATGAACACGTTAACAATATGTTTCTGGAACGCAAACGGCATTCGCCAACATAAAAATGAACTTGAGCACTTCCTCACAGAAAAAAATATTGATATAATGTTGGTCTCTGAGACTCATTTGACTTCGAGAAGCCTTTTTAAAATTTATGGCTACACCTTATATGATTCAAAGGACCCGAAAGGAAGAGCATGCGGTGGATCAGCAATTTTAATAAAGTCAAGACTCAAGCATTATATTATTGATAACATTTGTGAAGAACATTTACAAGCAACGAATATTTGTATTGAAAATTTTTCCAATAATTTTGTCATATCAACAATTTACTCTCCTCCTAGATTCGCAATTACTGAGCATCAATACGAGGATTTTTACAAATCTCTGGGTCCTTGTTTCGTAGCAGCTGGCGACTATAATGCTAAACACACGTTCTGGGGTTCGCGTCTTATTACACCCAGAGGTCGAGCGTTGTTCAATACAATTTCCAAAATGGGCTTGGATGTCATTTCAAGTGGGGAGCCCACTTATTGGCCTACTGACATACATAAAATTCCGGATGTAATAGACTTTGGCGTTATGAAAAATATCTCTAGGGATTTAATTCAAATTGAAGCTTCTCTAGATCTCTCGTCCGATCACTCTCCCACGATCGTTACAATTTGTAGCCCATTAAGAAGTGATTTACCTCACCCATATGCCAATTTGATAAATCGTGTAAATTGGCTGCGATTCAAAAAATATCTTAGTAGTCATTGCACGGAAAACATTACACTAAGAACACCTGATGATGTTGAATCTAACATTGCCAATCTTAACGAAAATATTAAGCAGGCTGCTAAACATGCCACTACCTCCTATCCGCAGACTGGGTTTAATAGACTATATTCTACAGATATTGAACGTCTCGTATGTGAAAAAAGAAGAGCTAGAAGGGAATGGCAACAGCACAGATCACCCCAGAATAAAAGTAGATTTAAAGAGTGCACTAAACGACTCCAAGAGCTGCTTGCACATGAAAAAACTGCATCTCTTAAAAACTATCTGGAAAATCTTGATGTCACACCAGCATCTGATTACTCTTTATGGCGTGCTGCTAGAAAGCTTAAAACACCCGTTGAGTTTAAACCACCTCTGCGCACATCTACCGGAGGTTGGGCAAGAAGCGATACTGAAAAAGGTAACATATTTGCTGCCCATTTAAAATACGTATTTACCCCAAACACATGTACTGGTGTAATTGATTTGCCAAATGTAGTCGCTCTACCCTCTCAACAAATAAAGTTTAAGACGCGTGATGTGCAAAAACTAATTTCTGAACTTAACCCAAAGAAAGCTCCGGGTTTTGATGGAATTAGTAACCAGATGCTAATAAAGTTGCCTCGTATTGCAATTAGAATACTGTTATTTATTTTTAACACCATTTTACGACTGCAGTATTATCCAAATAGCTGGAAGCTTGCCAAAGTTAAAATGATTCCAAAGCCGGGCAAAGACCTTACCAAGGCTGAGTCATACAGGCCAATAAGTCTCCTATCAACAATGTCAAAGCTTTTCGAAAAACTGCTCATGACCAAATTGTCCCCAATTCTAGTTAATAGTGGGTGCATACCGGACCATCAATTTGGTTTTAGAAGTCAGCATAGCACCATTGAACAAACTCATAGATTGGTCCAATTTATAAGAAGAACATTTGAAGAAAAGAAGTATTGTTCTGCGCTGTTTATCGACGTTTCTCAGGCATTTGATAAAGTGTGGCATGAAGGCCTAATTTTAAAATTAAAAACATACCTGCCAATAAACGTTGTAAGTCTTTTGAAAAGTTACATTACTGCCCGGAAGTTCACTGTTGTGGAAGGAGACTTTATGAGCATGCCTGAAACTATCTCATCCGGTGTGCCACAAGGGAGTATACTGGGGCCAGTTTTGTATTTGATTTATACTTGTGATATGCCTCTGAGCAGCAATATCCACACTTCCACATTTGCTGATGATACAGCCTGCCTTAGTATGCATGAAAATCCTTACGAGGCATCCCGATATCTTCAAGAACACATTACCCAGCTGGAACTATGGTTAAACTTATGGAGAATTAAGGTAAACGAACAAAAGTGTGTTCAAGTAACATATACATTACGAAGAGATACGTGTTTACCCATTCGGATTAACAATCAAGTTGTCCCTCAACATACTCATGTGAAATATCTTGGTATACACCTTGATCGACGGCTTACTCGGAAACACCATATTGACTCTAAGTTAACCCAAATGAAACTAAAATTAACTCAGGTACATTGGCTGATTGGTAGAAATTCAACCCTCAGTCTAGATTGCAAACTTTTGATATACAAGTCTATTTTGAAACCCATATGGTGCTACGGAATTCAACTATGGGGCACTGCTTCAGCTTCCAATGTCGAGAGAATCCAACGAAGGCAAAATAAAATTTTACGGTTAATAACATCGGCCCCATGGTATATAAAAAACTCAAATATACATCGTGATTTGAATATGCCACTAGTGGTTGAAGAAATTGCAAAATATGCAGACAAATATTTAACAAAACTCGAGTCACATCCTAATCCGCTTGCTCGTAATATTTTGAACTTTACTGGAAACGTCCGCCTAAAAAAGAGGGATACAAGTGCTCTTATACTCAACACTCCAGATGGGACTGCTTGAAAATACTTTTTATTTTATTTTATTTTTTCTTCCTTTTGATTATCACTACTTATGTATTATTTATAACTATCTCTAAATTTATGTCCGACAGTGGTCGGGCCTAATAATTATATTTTAGATTTAAGATTTGAATACTTATTGTTAGTTCATATTTAAAGATACAATAAATAAAAATATGTATTAAAAAAAAAAAAAAAAAAAATGTTGCTTACCTTTAATTAAATATAAGTTTAAAGATACATTTTTGGAATCCCACATTTTGGTGGAATGATTTTATATTATTATATTTTTATATTTTAATGTTCAGTCTTAAGATTCATTCAATAAAGGACAGTTGTTCAAAAGAACATCCGTCACTAGAAATCAAATGTTTGCTTTAGTTTTATTTCAAAATAAATACAAAAGGCAAATATAATTTGCATGTTCGCATTTATGAAAAGGCTGTTAAAAATTTAAGTTTAACATGTTGCAAACTATCTTAACAATTAAATTATATAGTTAAAACTTTCAAAATATACCGTCACAACTTTTTATAAGCGCATAAGCACAAAAAAAATTTTAAATTTGGCAATTTTCGGACAATGCTGAGTGTAGGGTGCATGCCCAAAATACAAAATAATTGGCTCTTAACATATTTTGAATAAATTTTATTTAGCGCCACCTGGTTTAAAAGTGCATGTGTTAAACAAAGTTTTTCACAAAATTGAAAATAATGAAGATACTTTTTCTTAAAAAAGTGCCTTTTTCAGAAAAATTTTAAGACTTTGAATTCTTTACCTTTTCCCGATTTCACGACTGCAGATTTCAAAAAGTTTTTTACTTATTTTTATTTAAAATTTGATCGGAAATTTAATGCTGTCTTTTAATTTAAAATCCAACAATTGACTAAAAAGTTCTAGGTGAAATACTAAAAAAAGTCAAGGCAAAAAAATTTTTTTTTTGTTAAAAGTCATATATCTTCTAAGTTATGAGAGATACGAAAACACATCCAAGGACATTATTTATTAAAAATTAGATCAAAATGTCTAGATCAAAATGCTTTATCTTATAAAAATAGGATAATTTGTCTAAAAGTTACAAGCCTCAGAATTTTTTTTGAGTCCCATGTTGTCAACTTAGGCCCACTGTAAATCCAGACGGCTGCCAAGACATCTGTATAAAGCCTGAGTCCTCCTCTACGGATGTATGAAGTTTCATATAAATCCAATCAGTAGTTTAGAAGTTCCAGATTTATTACCATTTATTTTCCAAAAGTCCCCACTGTGCACTGTAAATGGCGCTTAAGTTGTCAGTATCTTCTGTTTTGTTCATTGTTTTCATTATTTTCTGTTGTATACTTAAACTTTCTGTTGTGTAACGTTTTCTTGTATTGTTTTCTACATTTAAAATTTTATTATTGTCAAAATCAGGTGCATGGTTAGTTTCTTTTATATGTTTAGATAATGTCGTGCTTTCTTTGTTTTTATTTATGTCTGCTTTATGTTCTTTCATTCTTGTTGCTAAATTTATTTTTGTTGTGGCAATATAGACAAGATCACAGTTGTTTGCATTATCTCCTTTACATGGTATTTCATACACGACATTATTTTGCTGTAGTTTGTCATTTTGCTGTAGTTTGTTTGTTTATAATGTTTTTAGTTTCTGTTTCTATAAATTAAAATTATTAATTCGATAAGTATTTTCGTAGGGAAAAGTTTTTACGTATGTAGGTGTTTTTCTAAAAAAAATAAAACTGCAGACAAAATTTTTGTCCGGACAAATTAGTTTTCTTTATTTTTAAACGGTTTTGATCAAAAATATACTTACATATATTTACAAACGATATATTTTTTTATTTATACGCAGCAAATGCGACCTGAGTATAAATATACGAGTATGTACATATTATTGACCTGCACAAGACCATTTATAAGACCTTTCAAGACATGCGACATTTTTCAAACGCTTTACTACAGCGAAATATTCTAAAATAAACGCTAAACAACACTGTTGGCAATATTTTTTTGGAGTTCTTTGTCTTCCCAACAGTGTTTTTTAGCGTTTGTTTTAGAATATTTCGCTGTAGTAAAGCATCCGTATAGGCTTCTGTAATATACATCAATTATTATTACCTATAAATAGGAGGCAATAAAACTAGCGTATTACTATGCAATACTTAATTCATGACTTTTATTTTTTTTCTTAAAATACCTATTAAAAGTTAAAAAATAACTTTTATTTTTAGAGTAAAATAATAAAAGTCAAAAATAACTTTAAATTTTTGCCTTAAAAAATAAAAGTTAAGAAATAACTTTTATTTCTGCCTTAAAAAATAAAAGTTAAAAATAACTTTTTTTTCTTGACTTTTTCGATAAAAGTCATAACAGTTACGGTCCCTGGTATGTATATTTAAAAACATAAGAAATTCCTGTATATACAAGAGGTTTACTATTATTAAGGTTAGTACAATTGAAGGTTACAAAACACGTCATTATCCTTGTATTTGTTTCTCTCCGCATTTTTAAGATAAATAACATCGTCTTTGGTTATTGATGTCTCTGCTAAAATGGTAGATAGTATGTCATATGGTGCTGGCTTAAACATTTCCTTCTGTTCAATTGTTGGTACCTGAGAATGTAATACATACCCAATAATGTCTGCAGATAAGTTTTTATGCTTCCAAATCGAGGAATCTTGCAATTTTTGAGAAAGCAAGGAAATTCTTCCGTAATCATATACATATATAAAAAATTAGGTGTTCCAAAAAGTCCAAATTTTCACACCCTTCACAATCCTTGTAGTTGTTAATAGTTTGAATTACTAGACGATCGTATTTTCATTGTAATGAGGGTAAATATTGTTTTATCATATTTTTGTATTGCAGCTTTAGTTCCTCATTACGCTTCAACAGATTTTGTCTGCTTAAGTTGTTTTTTTATTGATACTGATAAAACCTTTCAAACTATTCAATCTAAGACCGCAGCTTCAAAGAAATTCCGTAACTGCATCGAGCAATTTCTGAAGATCTATTTGTGTAAAAGACTACGTCCCTAATACATATATCACAGTATCGGCGGAAATTGAGATTCATTTCTTAAAAAGTTCATTATGCAAATGTTTAATAAAATTGTAAGTCACTCCATGACATACAGCACACCAAGTACCAATTTGTCTTATCTGAAATCTTAAAATTATGAACATATACGTGTGTAGTTGACTTCAACTAATTGACTTTAAAGCTCAAAGCTTTAAAGCTTAAAAATAAAAATTGTTATTATACATCATCATACATTTTATTATTATACACCATTTTAAAACGTTATTTAATGGCGACTATTAAAATATCAGGAAGTTTTTATTATCTTTAATGTATGCAAACAGGATGATGAATTTCCCTTTCATACAAAATGTCAAATATGTATATTCACTGGGCACTTCACTGGTGTGCAAATACTAACATATGTATTCCGAATAAAAAGGAAACATATGCCATTGATTTTATTAATTTATTAATTAATTTAATTAAATGAAGACACCTTGTGTTTAGTTTTTAACTTAAAAAATACATTTTTAATTTAGTAAAAGTGCATTGTACATACCATGTACAATCGAAAACCTTAATTAAAATATACGATCATATATTATCTAAACTTTTGTCGAAATATTCTTACGGCATTATGTTCATATAATGACAAATTGGACGAAGTTAATAGCAATAGTCCTTAATCGGGCTCAAGGCATGTTTATTATATCTATGCAACTCTACAAAAACACAGCAATACAAAAAACAACTTTATGTTAAAGTTGTCGGAAACACACAAACATAAACTAAAGTACATGGTGCAAACAACTTTTGACAGCTTAAACACGAAAACACACAATATTATCAGGACGATTGCATGACGTGATAAATAGGCCTAGATTGGCCTTAAGCTCAATATTTTCAATTCTTATTGAATTTTTTTTAATACAATTATTTTTTTATTGTATCTTCAAATATGAACTAACAATAAGTATTGAAATCTTAAATCTAAATATAATTAGGCCAAACCAGTGTAGGACATAAACTTAGTGATAGTTGTTAATAATATAGTATATGTATGTAAGTCATGATAAGCAAAAACAAAAGTATTTACAAGCATTTTCCTCTGGAGTGTTGAGTACTAGAGCCCTTGTGTCCCTCTTTTTTAAGCGGATGTGTCCAGTAAAATTCAAGATAGTACGAGCAAGCGTATTAGGATGAGACTCGAGTTTTCTAAGATCTTTGCCTGTGTATTTTGCAATTTCTTTAGTTACTTGTGAGCGTATTCAAAGCAGGATGTAAATTTGAATTTCTTATGTACCATGGAGCCGATGTTATTAACCGTAAAATTTTGTTTTGTCTTCGTTGAATTTTTTCTATATTTGAAGCTGAAGCAGTACCCCATAGCTGAATTCCGCAGCACCATATAGGTCTTAAAAGCGACTTGTATATTAAAAGTTTACAATCTAGGCTGAGGGTTGAATTTCTACCAATTAGCCAATGTATCTGAGTTAGTTTAAGTTTCATTTGCGTTAGCTTAAAGTCAATGTGGTGTCTCCATATACGACTTCTTATTGAATGAAATATTTGTATTAATTTAATTGATTCTGTAAAGAGAAGAAAAACTAAACTAGACTTTTAGCTGGGGCGAATGCCAACATTTTTCTGTGCAGCCACGCACTTCAACAGCACTAGGGTTTGGGAAACGGGAGTTCCCGGGCAGGAAATCGTGAGAAATGTCTAACTTACATTCCCGGGAAATTTTTGTGATTTTCCCCGGAAAACGGGAAATTAAAACTACACTTAATTTCATAAATATATAGACTTTAGTGGCACACATATTTATAAAATGGCGTTATTGACAGTGAAATTCATTTTCTTTCACATAAGAAATTTGTATTCTAATTCTGTTTTACTTTAATATCAATATTTTCAATGTTTTTTTATATACATATATTACGAAAGGTCGATTGAAGTTTAGTTTTTCCCGGTAATTCCCGGGAACGCGAGAATATGGAATATGATTATATTGTTATATTATTGATTTACCTTTGGTAAATACATTTGAAAGTATGACTTCTAAATTTTTGTTTTTCCGTTTTTTCATGTTCTATTAGAAAACACAATAATATGTACTGATGATCATGTGTCCTAAGAAAACTTTTTGAAGAAAAATTACATTTTCTTATTTAATTTCTTAAATGGTAATTTTTTATAATTCGCGCAATATTTTAATTTTGTTTTAGTAATTTTATTTTTCAAAATTTTCTTAAGAAAACAATATTACATGTTTGTTTTAATAGAAATAAAATTGTAGAAAACTGGGTAAAATTGCGATTTTTAAATACTTTTAACCATAACTTTTAATCTTAATAATTTCTTAAGTATTTTTGTGTGCTAAATTTCTAAAGATATTTGAATTTAAAATTTATATTTCGATGATAAGAACTTTTTGGAGGTTTATACCACGTAAATACGATTTATAAACCCATTTTAAACTTTCCAGCTTAAAAATGGGTTATGAACCTGTTTAAATTTTTAAGAATAAGGCAGATAATCTGTAATTGTATGTTATTGCATACAAATCACTATTAATGACAAATATTCATTAAAAAATAATTTTTTTTCGTTTTGAATTTTCTTCTGTTCAAAACCATTTGCAAAGTTTTCGCTTATGTCAAAAACGCTAAATTCTCTACACAAGGCATATTCATATAAGGTATACGAATTTCTTTTTCATAGACGATTTCAAATGTTATATTCGTATTCGCGAATACTGTTTCAAATATTCGTATTCGCGGATATCAAAATTTTACATCAGCAGATTACTGGTATGCAAGTACAAAAATATGTATTCCGAATAAAAAAGAAACATATGCCATTGATTTTATTAATGGTAATTAAGTTAATTAAAGACACCTTGTAAACAGTTTTTAATTAAAAAAAATAGTTAATTTAGTAAAAAGTGAATTTAACATAACATGTACAATCTGAAACATTTAATAAAATTAAGGATCATTTATTGTCTAAATTTTTTTCGAAATATTCTTAACAGAAATAATTTCCTAATCGAGCTTAAGTTAAATTTTTTCAATTCTTATTGAATGAAATATTTTTTTTAACTGATTTGATTTTCTAAAGAAGAGAAGAAAGGTCAAAGTAGACTTACAGCTGTTGGAACGCCGACATTTTTCTGTGCAGCCTCGCACTATATCAGAACTCATGTCTATAAACTGGATAGATAAAATCAATTATTAACAATGATTGTATTATAAATTTTTTTAATATGTGCAATTTTTTTCCAAAAATTTCTTTAGAGCATATTCACCCAAAATAAACTCTCTAATACCGTGCTCAGACATACACCTTAATTGCGTAATTAGGGCTTTTTTTACAATTAAGAACTTAATTGACAACAATTTACCATACAATAAGTCAATTAATAAAGTCAGCAATTACTAGTTAATTGTTACTACGTTTATACGCGCACTATTTGCAAATAAAACTATTTGCAAATAAATTAACTCACTGTTTATACGGCATAGCAAAAGTACACAATTTTGGTAGCACTTCTATAGAAAGCTTACTTACGTTGAGAAAAAAAAATAGTGTAAATGTACAAAATATCAAATAATTGTTTGTTTTAATCGTCATAATTTGATTCTAGCAATATTTTTTGTTGCAATATTTATCAATTTATTGTTTTTTGTTATCAAACATTTGTAAGCGTGGCAACCTCAAGCATTTTATTTGCAAATAGTGTGTTAATCGTGAATAGTTTTTGAATTAGTAAGTCGCAATAAAGAGAATAATATGGCAACAATTTACAGTTTTATTTGCAAATAAGCCCTGCGTATAAACGTAGTATGTATCACTAATTGCGTAAAACTCGAAATGAAACCTTGTAGCTCGTTTCTGGGGCCTAATTCCTGCACTCGTGAACGAAATTGCATTCGAGTAGAAATTAATTTCGAAAGCAAGAAATTTTCCGATGATGTCACTCGATACCAACCGAATCGAGTTTTTGTTTTAGTGTTGGAAAGAGGCAAATAAATTTATTTTCCAGCACGGAATAAATTGTAAGCAAAAACATATGTTTGTATGTAAGTATATGTGCAAAAACATACGTATGTACGTACGTACATACACGCTATGTTTATGCAAAAAACGAAACGAATATAAATGGTATTTAAATTTTTATTTAATTATTAACTAAAAACTAATTAATTAGTGTAAAGTTAGAGAATAGAGCACTACCCACATTTTAGATTCTTTTATTGCTTGACCAGAAATACAGAATATAAACCAGAATTCCCACCTGTGACTTATGAAAAATCGCGATAACAGCTGATCGCAGTTTTTACTAAGTTGTTGCAAATGAGAAAAAAAATTGCTTTCTACATGTATAAAAAGCAATAGCTATATATGTGACGCGCAAAATAGCAAGGGACCTAAGGGTAAAAACCGGTTTTGTTCAGGAGAGTGATGGTGTACCATCACTGGGCGTGTTGGTATTGGTCTCATTTGAAAGCGACACATCTCATGACGTAAGGAACGTGTTGGTCAACCTTGAAAACGCGTGTAGGTCGTCCCTACCTCTTGTTTTGTGTAGTTGGTTTTTTTTTGTTTTCTACCTAGCGCGCTGTTTCCATGAGTTTGATATCAATTTTGCTCGCGTTTTTTCGAATCCAGGTTTATTTTGTGAAATTATTAATTGTGAATTATAATACATAATCATTTATAATTCTTTTAAATCATGAATATCACTGTTAGTACGAAATTTTTTTCACATAACCTTAGAATCGTCGCCTTCAATTTAATAAAACGCGCAAATATCTCTGGGAGGGAACACTTTTGGGGCATGGGATCGGTCTCATTCGATGCTCAGATGTTGTCCACATCAAAAAAACAAGTAAAAATTGATTTTTTTACCCTTAGGTCCCTTTCTCTATGCGCTCTCAAATATTGCATTTGCAAACATGTGTTCATAAAAAACTAGAAAATAAATTCCAAAAAATTTTTCGAAAGTGAAAAGTTTTAAGTAAAAATTAAATATTTGCAAAAAATAGATGAATTTTTAACATAATAAGTTGTGTAACTGAGGGTCAGTAGTATTCCTCAACTGCTGACTGTAAATTGTGGCCCAAATAATGTGACAAATGTTTGTAATTACAAAGTTAAAAAAAATTAATAAGGGCATTGTGATATTTTCCCGGCTTTTGGAAATATGAAGCCACAAAGCTACGGCTGATGACGAAGACTCATCCAAAGGATAAGTTTTTGTAGACTTCGGAAGACAATTCGCTTTTCAAACCTATATGGTGCTACGGAATTCAACTATGGGGCACTGCTTCAGCTTCCAATGTCGAGAGAATCCAACGAAGGCAAAATAAAATTTTACGGTTAATAACATCGGCCCCATGGTATATAAAAAACTCAAATATACATCGTGACTTAAATATGCCACTAGTGACTGAAGAAATTGCAAAAAACGCTGGGAAATATTTAACAAAACTCGAGTCACATCCTAATCCGCTTGCTCGTAATATTTTGAACTTTACTGGACACATCCGCCTAAAAAAGAGGGATACAAGGGCTCTTATACTCAACACTCCAGATGGGACTAACTGAAAATAATTTTTATTTTTTATTTATTTTTTCTTCCTTTTGTTTATCACTACTTAAATATGTATTATTTATAACTATCTCTAAATTTATGTCCGACAGTGGTCGGGCCTAATAACACTGTACAACAGCCAAAATAGCCTTTAGATAAAAGTATGCGGACTATATGGATTTTGATGCGTTAAATTCAAATCTGCTGTCAGTTTTGCTCTATCACGTAGAGATTTTTTTATGGGCGTGGCTAATTTTGGCCCCTAAATTAGTCGGCCATACTAATATATTTTACTATAACTCGAAAACCGCTATTTCGATTTTAATAAATAATAAACCAAAAGACGCGCCACAAAATTTTGTTAAAAAATATGAATGACCATGTCTTACCTATTTTTTATGGTTTCGAAGTTATTCAGAGTTTAAAAAAGAAAAAAGTTTTTTTATGCAAAAATCGCGTAATTTTTTTACATGAAAATTGCAATAAAAAAATCAGAAACTCAAAAGTTTCATATTTTTTACATTTTTCTTAAAACCACATATCCTAGGAATAAACCAAGCTATAAAACGTGAAAATCCAGCAATAAATCTTGATTTTATTCACAATTTAAAGCAGGTACCTAAAAATGGAAAAATGTGAGTAATGCATTAAATGCAGTCACATTTACATCTGGCAATGAAGGGAAAGTTGGTACGATCGTACTTTTTTTGATACTGTTTGACATGAAAAAGTACCGTAGTACTCCCCTAAGAAACTTG
The DNA here is from genome assembly GCA_944452675.1 of Tachina lurida. NCBI lineage: Eukaryota > Metazoa > Arthropoda > Insecta > Diptera > Tachinidae > Tachina > Tachina lurida. Next base: position 41,217,621 of record OX101754.1, read on the forward strand.
ATACTCTCACGGGCAACTTAGAAATGCAGTCAGAAGACTCGCGCATGCATATATTTTGCCAAGAATTAAATTGTTTTTTCGACAAATAGAAAGAAGCTTTATTAGTAAAGATCTTTTAGAAAAGTGTAACCACAATTAAATATCAATATCAATATTTCATTCAATGATATTTTATGTGGCACAGAAGTTGATCTATTGAAACAACTGTTTTAAATCAGTTTAAAGAAAATTTTAAAAAGTTTATATTAAGTTCTAAGGGCAAAAGTGGACTTTGACAATAAAATGTTAGTTTGGTTTAGTAAGTTTCCCCCTGAAAGTATTTTATCTGTTAAACCAATATCATTATACCACTTTTAATTAAAATGTTCCCAGGGAAAAGAAAAAAAAAGAAAAGAAAAATAATTTGAAATATTAACAACCAATAAAGAGCACTGGCTTATATAAAAACGCATTAGATGAATACATGTTTCCTGATATATCGAGAGTAGCTAATGGAATTTTATCCATGCCTCACTCCGCTGTAAATGTCGAAAGGATTTTCTTTAACCAAAATTTCATAAAAACAAAATATAAATCAACAGCCATCGTATTCTGTAACTCGCTAAAGCTAAATCTCTATCGCTAAGAATCCATAAAATCAATTTGTCGATTTTCGGCTACGAATGCAATTTTCAAACGGGTATTGATAAATCAGGTAATGGCTTAAAAATGTAATTCGCCGAAATTTTATTGCCTTATGTCATCGCCAAAAATTTTAAATTTTCTATTTGTTCAGCATTTTAGCGGTCGAATTTAGCTTTAGCTTTAGCGAGCTATGGAATACGGAGGCTTTATGTTCCAACAGTATTAAGTCTAATCCAGGCTACACCTATTTGTATATTTGTACCTATGTGTTCCTTTTTTTGTAAATGAATTTCTTAAAATTTTTTGTTAATAAAATTTAAATAAGAAATATTATAATTTTTGGTACTCTCGGGATCAAAAAAGTACTAAAAAAATTTGTTTTTGATACCGAAATGCAAATCTCATTTCCCATCACTGACATCTGGTAATGCTATTGAAAGGGCATTGCGGGCAGGTAACAGAACTTTAAATTGTGAATAAAATAAAGATTTATTGCTGGATTTTCACGTTTTATAGCTTGGTTTATTCCTAGGATATGTGGTTTTAAGAAAAATGTAAAAAATATGAAACTTGTGAGTTTCTGATTTTTTTATTTCAATTTTCATGTAAAAAAATTACGCGATTTTTGCTTAAAAAAAACTTTTTTCTTTTTTAAATTCTGAATAACTTCGAAACCATAAAAATAGGTTAAACATGGTCATTAATATTTTTTACAAAATTTTGTGGCGCGTCTTTTGGTTTATTATTTATTAAAATCGAAATAGCGGTTTTCGAGTTATAGTAAAATATGTTAGTATGGCCGACTAATTTAGGGGCCAAAATTAGCCACGCCCATAAAAAAGATCTCTACGTGATGGAGCAAAACTGACAGCAGATTTGAATTTAACGCATCGAAATCCATATAGTCCGCGTAATTTTATCTAAAGGACAGCCAAAAAATGTTATTTTGTTGTACAGTGTAATTATATTTTAGATTTAAGATTTGAATACTTATTGTTAGTTCATATAGGAAGATACAATAAATAAATATCATGTATTATATAAAAAAAAAAAAAGAATTAATCCTAATTTTTTGTATATATGGCCTATTTCCGAACTGCGAAATAAAACTTTCGACTTACAATTTGTATTGAAAACAACAATGAAATATGAAAATTTTTTTTTGTTTTTTCAATATAAATTGTAAGTCGAATGGTTTCTTTACCATTATACTCTTTGATTTTACGAGTATTTGGGTACTTAAATTTTATGCATTTACAATGGGCTGTGGGATTTTCCAACGTTTTATGGTTTCTTTTTTTATAATAATGCGTGTATGTTGTTAGCAGGTAACGAAAAGGATTTGTAACCACTTTTTTCCATCGAAAATCTTAAAATGTTTATTTTAAATGCATAAATAATTGAAAGCTATACCTTAAAGCCATGTTTATGTGTATGTATATAGTAAATATTTACATATACATATAAGTATGTGCCTTAGAGTGGTTTAGGTACTTTAGTGTTTTAGGTACTTTATTACAACAAAAAACAATGCATTTAAGTTCCAAATATTGAAATATGTATGTATATTAGGATTACAGCTTTTTTTTAGTAATTTTGCAAAAATGAAATTTTACACGGCCTAGCGCACATCGTTATAAAAAAATATTAAAAAACGCCAAACTACTTGAGTCATTGTTAACTTATTTCTGTTGGAAGGACTTGAGGGAATTTTTTGGAAAAACTTTTAACAGAAATAAGTCATCAATGACTCAAATGAGTCAAATAATAGTTAAAGAAATTATAGAATTTATTTTAATATAAGTAGCACAGGCTATAACGATGCTTAAAAATCGTAGTTTTAATGGAATAATACATTGCTGATGGTACGAACAGTAAAGTTAAATGCACCATTCAACGCGGCTTGAAAAATCAATCAGATGAAGTATCTTTTTTTAATTATTTGCCTTGCGAAAAAATACGTAAGTATTCCAAAAAAATATATAAAAATTTACCTATTTTAGACACGGTCCTATACGTGAACGGTTATCTCTAGATCCCTTAATTGTTTTGGGAATCCTCTTTAAAAAATATCGATCTTTAGTTTCTGAGGGGTAATAAAATATTTTTATTTATTGATTAGCTTTAATTTACATATGTTTACATATATGTATGTATATATACAAGTGTATGTATTTGTGTAAAACACATAACTTTTAATATATAAAATAAGCTAAAAAATGCATTGTTTAGTCAACAAAACAAGTAAAAATATCATTTTAACTTTTTGATTAAACTTTTACCAAATTAAATAAACGCATTTCAATGAATTTTAATATTTATATGCGAGAGATTTTCGTGTAAATTTTAACTGAAGTCTGTGGTATTTTTATTTTATTATTAGGTTAAATATTGCAATACTTTTAAGTAAAATATTATAACATTGTGATTTATTAACTTCTAAGACTGCCGAATAAAAATGAAATTTAATTTTGATATAAATACTCTATGAACCATAATATTGTCTGAATTTTAACGTCAAATTGCTTAAAAATACCTTGCTTGTCGCATTTGTGTGTGTGTGTGTAATTTGACATTTTCAATGGCAAAATTGGTTACGAGTAGTTTTCTTTACTTCCTAACTATAAAATGTAGTAAAATAAAGCTCGTTAGAATACATTGGCTACAATTTGCAAATCCATAACATTAAACTCCGCAATTACCGCTAAAATTCAAGAAAGGATAAATACAACAAAAACAATATTCTTTTATTTTCTACGTTCATATGTACATACATATGTAAACAGGTTAAAAAATTGTAGAAATTTTTATCCACACTTTATTGCCAAACTTAATACAAGAAGAACGGTTTTACATTACATTTGTAAAAGTTGGCAATCCTAGCTTAAAATTATCAATAGATAGGTATAAAGAGTGCATGGCGTCGCCATGTATTCTATTCAGTGTTGCCGGAATAGTAATTCATTTTACAGGGATAAAACTAATCCAAATTTTAGATATTACGCAAACAAAATTTTTTGTAATTTTATTTACGGCGCTCTATTCCTAAATACATATGTATGTACATAAGTATGTACATTACTTGCATGTATATAAATAAATCACCATAGCAGTAACTTCTGACAAATAACAAGCAAATTGCTCAATGATTACTGAAAATTACATTAAACTTTGGAGGGAGTTCCAAAACTCTTTTTTTGCATTGTCTAGTGAGAAAAAACTTCTTGCTTACGTGGAAAAGAACAAAACTCGTCCCTTGCACCATAACCAGCCTAATGTGTAACTCTTGTTTTTGATTTGTGTAGTTGTCGTACTTTGAGTTGCCAAGTAGTGCTGCTATACATATATGGTTTAAGTAAAATATTTTTTTGCAAAAATTTACTATGTATGTGCCTATCCAACAAAATAACGAATATACATAACTGTAAATGACAGACTTGCTTTATTAAGTACTAATTTACACTCAGCAAGTTTTATTGCTAAGCTGATTAGTTTTTTAGGAAATAGAGACGAGGGGAAAAGAAACTTATATGTTCCCCTCGTATCTCTCACCGACAAACTAATCAGATTAGCAATAAGACTTGCTTGGTGTAAATAAGGACTAAACGTTTTTTAACCTTGCATGTAGCGAGTTTTGAAATCCAATTCTATATATACATACGTATAAGACAAACAATTATTTAAATACATAAATGCTTCCATACATGTACATATAACTTTATTTGGACGTAATTCTCCCAATGATTTATCTTGCGGGCAATATTATTTTAGTAATAAAAATAAAAAGTTATAACCAGGGACATAACAATTATAGGAGAAATGACAAAAAGGTTATATTTAACCTTAAAATTGATTAATTCAAATAATGGTTACAATAAACGATTATCGTAAGATATCGTCGTCTTAGAGTGCAAACCTGCTAACTCACTTCAATAAAATTTTGCAGGGGAGACAAAATACTGTTAACATTTTCTATACATTGGTTAAGAAATTAACCTAATACGTCAAGTTTTTTCGACATGTAGAGTTTCTAATTAAAACAAATATTTAGGGCAATCGATGCGGTATGTTTTTCTCTATCGAAAGGCATTAAAATGTCATATCTTATAAAGTGTCATTTATGAAATTTTGATGAGCCTGTGGAAGATTTTATGCCATCAGTTAAAGGTTTGCCACACGTTTAGTTCCATACTTAAGTGTTTACATGTATTTAATATATCGCACACTAAATCATAAAGAGTCACAACTCAAAATTATAGAAGTGCCTTTTCTTTTTTATAAACCAGTTAATTGAAGAAATCTATAAGGACCTCAACAATTTCTTTTGCAATACAGTCTTCTTTAAGAATATAAAATATCGTTATGCTTGTTTTTATGTCACATGCTTGCGTCATTTGTACAGTATCAACCAGGGCTGTCAGATATGGCGATTTCTCGCCAAACGTGGCGATTTTTCAACTTGTTTGGCGTCTAAATTTTTGGTTTGGCGACATGGCGATTTTTTTGGCGATAAATAAATTTCTTGGCGATTTTTGTGTCTATTTTTTTTAGCAAAATTTAAACTCAAAATTTTTGTAATTCAGAAAATTAGTTTGTAGAAGGAGCAGTTTAAAAAAATAAATCCCACCAAAACTCGTTTGCAAGAAATAAAATTGACTGAATTTTGATGATTTTTCTTATATTAATTAATTCAATTTGAATTTGGATGAGAAAAACTTGTAAAAAAAATAATTTTTGGCGACTTTATTTCTACTTTTGGCGATTTTCTGCTAAATTTTTATACGATTATTTTGTAAAAATTTATATTAAAAAAAGTTTTATATAAAATCAAATTTATTATCAAATATTTATTAAGAAAAACTACATAAAATCGATTTTGGCGATTTTTAAAATGAATTTGACGAAATAGGCCAGAAAAAATCTGACAACCCTGGTATCAACAGTTGTTTGCAACTACTCAGCATCTGACTCTTTATGATTTAGTGTGCGATATATAAATGACAAACAAAGTACTTTTTATATAATTTTTTAATATAACACGAAATGTGTCAAAATATTTATGTATGCAACGTGATTATCAAAAGTGTAAACTATAATATTCTTTCCACTGAATAATTCTAGCAAAATTATATTAAAATTACATATATATTTTGTAATTCAAATATAGTTGTGGAAAAATTGGTTTGTTCCATGTATAGATAATATCGCAGAATTCGGCAACACTGATGTTTTGTCGTCGGTTGGCTATTGGTTTGCGGCACGGTATATTCAAAATACATTCTATTTGCAGCAAACCAGAAACCAACCGACGATGTGTTGCTTTATACTCTCAATAATTTTCTCTCTTAGTTACTTTCCTCCCACCGAAAACCAATTTTTTTTTTTTAAATTTCACATCTTTATATGAACATCCCATTCATACATGCATGCATGAATGGATGTACATATCTTTATAGGGTTTGCTTATGAAGCACTAACACTTTCGCAAAGAACACTAAAATATAATTTATTTGCACATAGATGTACACAACAATTTTAATTTACATGCTATGACCGTCAAGCAGAGTGCATTATAAAGTATTTTACTTGAGTTGAAAAATCATTGTGATTCTAATCGCGTAGTGTACATGTAAACATACACAAACTAGAAAGTTGTCATATCTTACCCTTTGTATAATACATTAAATAATGTACAGTTTATTTTCGTACAGTGCTTATAAGTATAGACAAACCACATACACCATGGTATGTACCATGTAATTGTGGTGAGAGCGAGAGAACTTGTATAACAGTTCTTGTGTGTGTTTGCATTTCAAAATGGCAATACAATTAAAACAGATAACTATTGCTTGTTGTATTGCTGCTTAGGAACTGTTTGTATATGTTTTTGCTCACAAAAACATATTCCCTGCAGTCAGACTGGGGCCAAATGTCTCTATGTCAACACTAAATTTCTATTAGTAGGTACATTGTCTACAATTTCTTTTCTATTCGTCAGTATAAAAGAAAGAGAGACAACAAATGTGGTCTATTTCTGGTGGCTTTTGCAACAACTTGTCAATATTCATATAATTGTATGTACGTAAGGTATAGAAATGTACCACTAAATGTCTGGTTGGTATGTCTCCATGTTCCCATAAGAACTATGTATTCACTACCTAGTCAATTGTTTTAGTGTTACTAGTAGATTTTCAATGACAAGCACATGCTAAATGTCTATAGCACAAAGTATTGTATGGGGATTAATTAGAGAGTAGTACTGGTGACAAAGTCAAAAGCGACTCAGTACATTTTCACCATCGACATTTCCTTCAGGGTTGTAACACATATATATGAAAAAAACACTGGTACAACAAATAAATGATGAGCAGCAGAAAGCCATAGGAAATATTTCTTACGCTTTGTTCACATTATGAACATACACATTTACTATGTAAAATGACACTTTTTTGTACACATAATATTTTATATTGTATATGCAAAAAATGGTTCTAATTTTACAAAATATGCATAGAAAATTCAAGTTAATTGGATTTAGTCAGTATTTTTAATAATTTGTGTAATTTGTGCATGGTATTAACACTTGCCAAATAAATAATTATTACAATTATATTTTGGTTTGTTTTTTTACGCAGATATTTGAAGCTTTTCTTGATTAATTAAGATGCACAACAGTGAAAGGAGCACTGAACACAATAGAACCTACTTGACAGTATAGGTTCTATTATACTATCAAAGGTTAATAAAACTATATACTCAATTAGTGATTTTGGTGACCAACTTTATGGGCAATAATAGACTTCGAAAATCAGTACACGCTCAAGTTTTTGCCCAACAGCTAATTCAGGTTTGGTGGTAGTACTTATATACATACCAGTGATGCATTTTGAGCTTTTTGGTTTCGGGCCAAATTAACGATTTAAAAGGGCCAAAATACCTTTGATAGGGTCAAAAAAATTTTTGTTGTATTTGATTACAATCTTTTTAACCCCCGACCAAAAAGAGGGGTGTTATAAGTTTGTAGTGTGTGTCTGTGTGTCTGTCCGTGTCCACGTACAGCCCAAACGGCTGGACCGATTTTGATTTAGTTTTCTCTGTTGGAAAGGTGACTTGATCGAGATGGTTCTCAACCATGTTTGAAGAAAATCGGTCCAGCCGTTTAGAAGATGTCACATATTTTCTAGATAATTCCGGGGTTTTTAAAATTTTAAATTTTTGTTATTATATTTATATAAAAATAAAAGTATGTAATAGTAATACAATACATGTGTTTTATTTTGTTTAAAACAAAAGCAAACATTAGCGACACAAATTTAAATATTTTAGAAGTATTCTTTGTTGAAGTAATGAAAATATTTTTTATATGTATTACATAATTTGCATTAAGCATTTTGTAAATAAAATTTCATGAAATTTATGGCACGAAACAATTTTTATTTGCTAATAGAGCAGTGATAAAAAAAGAGTGATATACAAAACTGACTTAACATGAATCTCTGAAGAATTGCTTGAACAATTTTCTTTAAATTTGTATACAACTGTTTATCTAAACGATTTTTCATTGTAGAAATCTTTTTCCAAAATTTACTTGTACTTAAATATTTGAACTTTTAAGATCCTGGAACTTCCGACATTGCCGTATATTTATTATTTATTTGTTTAATATTGTCTATTGGCACAATACCATTGGCTCTCCCACTTAAAACATGATCTGCTGCAAATTTGGGTAACCAGTACACCATTTCCGTAACTTGTGAGAAGTTCTCACATCGAGAAAAATTAAATAATTATATTGGTTGTCCTATTTCACACAGGGTTACTCACATAAAAACTTATATAAACTTACAAAACATATCAACAAATACTGTTTTTTTCTTACTCGCCCTGTGTTTCACAGGATGATAACAATTTATTCGACTCGAAAAGTTCTCACATTCCTTACAGAAACGAGGCACAGTTTAAAATAAAAATCTCGAAAAATAAAATTAGTGTTTGAAACAGGGATGAACTTTGAGGTGAAAGGGCCAAAATAGCTTAGAAGGTACCACAGTGCCATCAAATACCCAAAAGTGCCACAAATGGCCCAATTGTGCCACATTTTGCATCACTGATACATACCTACATATGTGACTATACATACATACCATAATGTAGCTAAGAGTTCACTAAAGGCCAAACCCACGATGTCGACAACGTTCGACTTGTCACACATTTACATTCAAAACAAAAACAAATGTAAATTTTTTGTTGTTGTTTCAAATATAAGAGAACGACAAGTCGAACGTTGTCCATATCGTGGGTCAGGCCCTAAATGTTAATATTTTACGAAAAAAAATAATTTCTATTTGCCTTTTTTTTTAGAATAACAAACAGGGACTTTTAACGTATTGCTAACAATATTTGACAAAGTTGTATCTAAGTTAGACCTGAACTAGTTTTGTAAACATATCAATATAACCTGAACGTGTCTAGGCAATTTTGTAATCAATTGCAAGTTTAAAGTTTAAAAAATTGCGAAAAGAATATTTTATTTTTACAACCTGTAGATATTTTATATACAACCTATAGATAAGACTGATTCTAACAAAAATTTAATTGAAAAGGAAGTTAATAAATATAAAAATACTATTATACACCTACAGTGTGATTTAAATATTTTGAAATGGTGGGATGATAGAAAAAATGAGTTTCCGCTGTTATATAAGCTAAGCTGCCGAATATTCTCTATACCAGCATCTAGTGCTCCTTCCGAAAGGATATTTTCTGTAGCTCGGGCACTAATAACAGATAAACGATCACAAATTGGTGCTAATGAAAAATCATTCAATGAAATTTTATTTGTGAATATAAATTCAAAGAACTGAATTTCGTTTAAGCCTATCATATACATATGTATATAGTATGTATGGATATGCATATGTAGATATATGTATGAATATATATTTTTGTATTGCGTAATTAATCTACTTTATATTATATGCTTATCTTGAATAATTGATTTTTTTAATTTAATGATGTACCTATGCCTAAATTAAAAAATTTAATAGTTTTTGTTGCTTAATTTTTTAATTATATCACATTAATTTTTGTTATATTATTATTGAATAATTGATTTTTTACTACAAAGAGTATGTTAAAGACAAATATTATTGTTACCTGAGTTTTTTGTTTAAATTCGTATGTACCTGTGTATATTTATTTTATATACATATATGTAAGTACAAAAAAGAATTATTTTTGTTACCTTATTTTATTAAATTATTTTTATTTAAGATATTTGTGTTTAAGTTCAAAGCACTCAATTAGTTTTTTTAAACAAATTATATTAAATAAGCGTTATGAAAAAAAACTCAAAGTAGCATAAAGCAGTCTTTTATTCATCAACAATGGTAATTTTTTTTCAACACACCATGTGTTACTTATGTTAAAAGCAGTTTTACGTATTTGATTGGTTTCAAAAAAACAGATCCAAACAAACATGTTATTCTCATTTGGTCATTATACAACCACACAACAGCTTTGCAAAAACAACCATACCTACTAGAGACAGAAACGCTAATTAACATATCTAAACATATCAGAACCAATACACACGCAAAACTGTTGTGAACAGATCCAACTGTGCAACCCTTTAATAAACATATACATTGTACATGTCCATTAGGGTGGCCGTTTATTTTTTTTTCTTCTACTCACACCCCTCAAATCGGTTGTTTTATGTAAAAAACAAAACAAAAAATTTCATACCGATAGGTATGGGTGGGGTGTGTCCGCCCCTTAAAAATGGCCCTCAAGTCCATATATTCAATGGTCCAATTCATACGAGGATTTTAAAATCTTGTTTTATTTTTGATTCTCTTTAAAAGTTGCTTCCAAAAACATTTTACATTCATACGATGATTTTTTCCATGTTTCTAGTTTTGATTTTTTTTTCTTCCAAAAATTGTATCAGTGTTAGATTTTGAAAAAAAAATCGTTTTTTCCCTACATGTTAAAAAATTTGTTTTGTAAACCTTTTGTAAACCAAAATTATTTCTTCTGAATATTTGGAGCTACAGTAGGTAACTTAAAACTTGACATTCGCATGTATATATTTAATTCTTTTGTATTAAATTATTCAAAGTGACTACTTCTGTCTTCGAAATTAATGCGTACTTTTCTAGAGTTTTTCAGAAATTATCTTATAATACAAATATAACACATATCTATATTTGGGTTTTCTCCAATCATGAAGTTTATTAAGATTTAAGTTAAGTAGTTGTAAGTAATATCCTTAATTATTAAATAATTGTTTAATAGATGCTCATCTCCTATTTCCTGGGGTGCTGGCCATTACAAGAATAGAGGGAAGATCCTATCCAAATACAGGCACGGCGACACCAAAATAATTAGATAAAAGTCTATGTAATTACGAGCAAAAACAAATTTTTAAACGGAGCAAAAATATATTTTACGTATAGTTATTTTTACATTTATGTACAAAAATGCAATATGAGAATACAAAATACCTACATTTTGGCCAAAATAAAATATTTGTCCGATATTCCCTATACTCCTATATTAGCGACAAAAATACCAAAAATTAAAATATGTGTAAAGGAAATTAAAAAAAAACTCGGAGAACGGAAAATGTAATTTTTTCTACCCCTTTTGCTTTTCTATAAAGTTCGCCTACAAACTACAAAAATCGTGTTTCAAAAAATCCTTGAAAAATCAACGTGTGAATTAGGGCAATGTAATTTTTTTTGTTTTTTTTTACTCTACACACAAAAAAAATCATAGGTTATATCGTGCCATAACCGCCACAATAGCTTAAGCGACATAATATTTGAATCTCATTATTTTACTAAAATCGATTATTTGCGATCGTACATAGTAGATTTTCGTCAAAAAAACGAAGTCCAAAAATGTGTCGCTTAAGCTATTTTAGCGGTTATGGCTCGATATTTCCTTATATTATGGTATAATTTTAACTAAGTGAAAGGGTAGAATGGCATTTACAAAGCTTCTTAGGCCGGGTTCACATCGGTGTGCCAAATGCCACACAAGCGAAAAAAAGCGTAACCACTAATTACTAATGAAAAACTGTTTGATTCAGACATGTATTTATTAAGTTAAATAGTTCCATACATAGCTAATAGACAATTTTATAGAATCCAACATGATTCGAAACTGTTTAAATCAATAAATACATGTCTGAATCAAACAGTTTTTCATAAGTAATTAGTTGGTTACGCTTTTTTTTTGGCAAGTGACACACAAGAAATGCCAGATGTAAACTCAGCCTTAGGTAATTTTACAAAAACTTTAGTTGATTTCTATGTTCGAAAAATCAACTTAAAAATTACTTAAAACTCCTCTTTTTGCTTATATACCCTAAACGAACAGGTAAATTCATATGTTCATTTTATGTGAACTATCTAAGCAAAGTAAAGTTAACATGTATAATGCGGCAAATTGTAATGGATTTTAGTTAAATTAACTATTTATTATTGGATAATTACCATGGATTTTAGTAGATTTGATTATATTCTCATTGATATAAAAATCTTTGAATTCGGTTGGCGGATGCCGAAAATACTCGCGGATTACAAAAGTGGTTCGGGACTTGAGCGATCTTGCACGTGCAAGTGGACTTTTAACTTTGGAGTGTGGTTTCTGAGACTACGGCGGTAGAGGTATTTGGTGGCGGAAAACAAGAAAAGTGTTGCTGCTCTGGTATTTTTTTGGAGATCAGCGTTACCGCCTTGAAATTTTTGGAAAACCCAGCGCTGCCGCTTTGGAATTTTTTGGACTGATAAGTGTTCCGTTTCGAATTTTTGCGAATTCAGCGTTACCGTTTTTGATTCAAAAGTTGCAGAGAATAAGGTAGGTGGTAGTTTTCTAGTGCATTTTTGAAATTTGTGCAGTCATGGCACCACCAGGGCCATTGTCGCTTAAGAAGAAGGAGCCGAAGGGTGACATAGAGGAAGATCTTTCTGAATCAATGTCACAATCAGAGTCGATGTTGCCGCCTCCGTCGCGAAAGTTGTTGAGACATAGCGATACGGACAGCGAGAGGGAGTTCGCAAAGGAGAAAAGGGTGAAGCCGAACTCGCCCAAGACTCGGCGTGAACGTGCTGCTGCTGCTGATGTTGCTGCTTCTGGTGGTGCTACTTCCACAGTTGGTAGTGCTGCTGGCATTGACAGTGAGATGGTGTACGGGAGGATGGAGGAGGGTAATGCGATGGTCACTAACACGACCGAAAGGCCACATGCTGCCTCTTCAAGCCGCCGTGCAAGGAAGAGAGTGGCAAAGGTCTCTGGTGCTGCTGGTGTTGTTGGTGCTAGTGTTGGAGCTCGTCCTGCTGATGAAGCAGTTGTGGAGTTGAAACGCATCACTGGGGCGCTAATGGAGTTTGTGTTGATGCTGATGGAGTTTGTGTTGTGGTGTTGATCGGGATGTGGGCAGGCTGGTATCCACGATATCAGCCGACTATGAGGTGGCTGAGAACGAGAGGTTGAGGGGGCGTTTGGAGGCCGGCTCACCTGCTATTTTTGATGGTCGTGCTGCTGCTGCTGCAACGACGTTTGTTGCTACAACCGCTCGTGCCCCCGTGGCTGTGGTGGCGACACCTGCCGTCAAGCCAGTGGAGACGTGGTCGGTGGTGGTGAAGGGGAAAGGAGCTTCTATGTCCTCGAAAGAGGTGGTGGAAAAAGTGGTGAAGGAGGTTGGGCCAACGCTAGGAGTCCGTGCGAATGAGGTTCGTCCCATTAAGGCTGGAGGTGCAGTTATACGCACACCATCGGTGGCTGAGCGTGAGCACATTGCGGCCAATGCAAAGTTTGCCGAGGTAAGGCTGGAGGTGAGTGTGAATGAAAAACTGGGACCGAGGGTGCTGATTCAGAAGGTGCACTGCGAAATAACTCCTGCAAAATAACTCCTGACATGAATCTGGGTGGTATGATGTCTCCTGAGGCATACAGCAGGAGCGTGCGGTTGGTCACTGCACCATGGCGCACTGACAGTGGCCAACAGGTGAATATCACCCTTGAGTGCACGGAAAGGGTCGCTGAGGAGCTGAGAAGTACGGGTGCGTACATTAAGTGGTTCCTTTTTCAGGTGCGCTCACAGGAGCCAATTCAGAGCTGCTTTAGGTGTCTAAGCCTTGACCATAGGGTGTAGGGGGTCTATTGTGTAATTCGAAACGAAAGAAAAAGCTTTCGAATTTGTATGTTTATAACATGTAAATTCGAAAGCATTTTCTTTCGAATCGAGTTACAGAGTAGACCCCCAGGACTGCAAGATGCGCGATCAGACTTGTCTGCGGTGTGGTGTGGCTGGTCATCGTTCCTCCAATTGTGTGAACGAGGTGAGGTGCCGCAACTGCCAATTTAAGGGCCTACCTGCTGATCACAAGATGTTGTCTATGGTGTGTCCTATATATGGGGCTATAGTTGCGAGGGCGAATTCCAGGCATTAAAATGGATCAGATCTTGTTAATTTTACAACAAAATCTGCAGAGGGCGTATTCTGCGACGTGCGAATTTGGCCAGGCCATGAAGCAAAGACGGGCTTCCTTTGCAAATGATTGTGTCAGGGGACTACCAGCTATGATGAGGGTGTATGCTAATTTACCAGGAAATGCTGCTGTTATTGTGGACGATGCCACTGTCGACTGCACTGTTGTGAGTCGTACGCGGTGGGGTGTTTGCGTGGCGTAGAGGGTGAGTTTGGGCGTTCGCTTCTCGCGAGTGTTTATTGTCCGACTAGTACTTCTTTGTATCGTTATTTGGGCTACATGGATGCAGTGTTACTACTTGCGAGTAACACTCCTGCAATCCCAGGCCTAGACCCGAATGCATGCTCTCGCATGTGCTTCAGTAAGATGCCGGAGCATGCTCCCAGGCATTCTAACTATATTCGAGGGGAAATGCTAAGTGAATGGCTGCTTACGGTTAGTGCTTCTGTGTTAAATGAGGCTAGTGAGTTGTACACGTTTGACGGTCCAATGGGTGCTAGTGACATAGACGTCACGGTGGCGAACAGCAGTGCACTGTCGCTATTTGATTTTCGCTGGAGGGCGCATGATAATGCGGGGGTGAGTGATCACAATCTTATTGGGATTGTCCTCACTTACCATCGGCGTTCCGGTTTCGTTCCAACTCCACGCAAGTGGCGGCTGCGTGATGCTAATTGGGTTGTTTATGCCGGTTTCTTTAGAGCGGTGGCCCCTGGCATGCCTTTGGATACCTTTGGTGCGCTCTCCGTTAATGAGCAGATTGATCAGATTGATAGGCGGATGTATGCAGTAAATGACACGTTGCTAGGTCGATGTCGTAATACTCGACCAGGCAGGGTCAGGTGGTGGACTAGTGAACTAGATGCGATGCGAAGAAGCGTCAGGTGCCTCAGAAGAATATTTCAGAGGGCCAGGCGTTCCAATGCTGACGATTTTGCGTCGCGTAGAACTAACTATCTGGTCAGCCAGCGGTCTTATAAGGACCACTGGCTAACCAGCGGTCTTTGGTGCCACTAGAGTGGAAAAATCTTGTACAAATCTACGATACCAGGATGCCATGCCGATTATTCTCCTTACGCCTCTTAGGTTGGTTGGTGGCTGCATTTCTCTTACTGCCGCTACCTTTTCTGTATCGGTTTGAATTCATATTTCTCCGATTACGTGGCCTAGATATTTTATTTCTGATTTAAAAAATGAAAGTTTTTTTAAGCTTATGGAGTGTTGTCCTTAAGTTCCGCATGTGTTCCTGTATTGTTCCACCGGTGACGATGATGTCGTCTAGGTAGGCAAATGCGTAGGGCTCTAGCTCTGGACCTATAACTTTATCCAGGGCTCTTTGGAATGTAGCTGGTGCGGAATGTAATCCAAACGGCATAACTTTCCATTGATATAATCCTCTTCCTGGTACCGTAAATGCAGTGTAATGTCGGCTGTTTATATCCAATGGGATTTGCCAGTAACCGTTTTTCAAATCCAGAGTGCTAAAATATTTTGCATTCCGTAGTCTTTCCAGTATAGTGGATATGCGTCAGTGATAGATTTGTCGTTTAATTGTCGAAAATCACAACAAAACCGCCATTTTCCATTTTTCTTCGGGGCTAAAACGATTGGTGAGCTATAAGGGCTATGTGGTGGTTCTATACAATCGTTGGCTATTAATTCATCCAAGAGTTCACTTTTGATCTTCTGTTTTGCGGAGTTGTTTATTGTGTATCGACGTTTAAACGGTGTTTCCTTCTTCATAACTATTTTATGTTTTAATTTGTTTGATGTCCCGGATAATTTTTTAAATTTGGCGAGTTCGTTATAAAGAAACTTCTCAATCATATTTGCATCTTCTGTCTGTATATCCGTTTTTGGTACACGTTGGTCTTCATTTCTAGTATTGTTACTTTCGTCTTTGCTAAATTCATTGGTGGTTCCACCAATATTTAATGTGGCCGATACTTTGATCAGGAAATCCGTACCAAGTTTACTCCGTCCGAGACATTCGGTAGCATGAATAACGTTATCATCACTATTTCCACCGTATTCGACTGTTGAATTTATTGCATCCCTTATTCTTACTGTTGTACCATCTGCTAAAACTATGTTCATGTGCATTTGCTTAAATTCGTGTTTGTTTGCTACTTCGTTTGCTTTTGTTATGCTAATGAAACTATTGGTAGCCCCTGTAACAATTAATGCGTCCATTACCTTGCCTCCCACTTTAAGTTTGAGCCTTGCATGATTTTGCCGCAAGCTATTCTGAAGTAAATCTGATGCTGTTGCTAGCTGCGTAAAAGGTCTATTTTTTCGGACCCCGCCCTCCCTTATTTGTGGGGCCCTTGGCTATTTCTCGTTTTTCTCCTGCAGCATTCAATGGTCCGAATCTCTTTTTGACCACACTCCCAGCAAAAAATAGTTGCGGGGTCTTGGCAGTACTTATAACAGTGCCCTTCCCTACCGCAGCGACGACATATTTTCTGAGGGTTTATAGTTTGGTTTCCTGGAGCTTGTACTGCGCTGTGCTGTATAGCTAAGCTGTTGCATTGTATCTGTGTTCTTGCTCGCGGTATTGGTGTTCGAGTGGTATGTGGAACTAATGTAATTCAGATACTTTCGAAATTCTCTGCCAATTCTGTTAGTTCCAGTAGCGTATTGAAATCCCGTCTCTTTATGTACAGTTTGTAGCTTGAGTCGATATTTTGGTATATTCTGTCTAATTGCTTATGTTGTTTTCTGTCCCGTATTATATTTTCCAGTTTGTCGAAATATCCTGTTGGTAAAAAGTATTTCAAGAAATCTTGTTTGAAATTTTCCCAAGTCTCCCATTTCTTGTTATTGTTACGAAACCATGTCAACGCTAGGTCTTTTAACAATTCTGGCATGGTACGTGGTACAAGGTATAAATGGAGATCGTAAGCTTCAGCTAATTCTTCTACTCTTTCTATAAATGTCATCGGGTTTTTGCTGCCGTCGTATTTGAATGACTATCGCCGAATTTAGTCAATTTCTTGTTGGTACGTTTTTTCCGTATTCCTTGTGTCTTCCTCCGGAGTGCTCACCATGAGCTGATGTACCGCCTGTTGTTGTTTCTGAACGATTTCCTTGCTTGTGCTAGCACCTTCCGTGTAAGGCGACGTAGCCCTTGTGTGTTTTTGCTCCAGCTCTTCTAGTCGTTGTACTATGTCTTCTTGTAAATCCATTTTAATGACTTCAGCCATTCGTTTCCAGAGTTCCTCGACTGTTCCTGTAGTTTCTAGTTTAAATTATTCTGCAAATTGTATCAGCTCTTTTTTTCGACGACTGTAGATCCAGTTTATTTTTACCATCCTGATTCGTGTTTGTTTTTAATATATACATTTATTTTTATACCCTTTACCAAAAATGGAAAAGGGTATATATAGGTTTGTCATTCCGTGTGTAATTTCCATAATTTTAATTTGCGACCAAAAAAATATATATATTCTGGGTCCTTATGAATAGCGATGACGAATAAGCGATGTCCGTCTGTCCGTCCGTCCGTCCGTCCGTCCGTCCGTCTGTCCGTCCGGTGTACGTGAAATCGGTTTTCCGAAGCTCCCAGAAAAGCTAGAGACTTCGTTCTTGGACTGATGTATCAGAAATGGTCCAACTTAGATTGGTATTGAAATTCAGCAAAATCGGGCAGACGATTGCAGAGCTGGAAAACGTAAACTATATTTTGCCATATAAAAGTAACTACCGAAAACAAATTTTTATTTTTTTTAATAAATAAATTTATTTTACACTTCAGTACGACTAAAATTGGTATTTTAAATTAAAAAAAATATAAAAAAAATTAAAAAGACGTTTCCAGGGTTGGAAAACTTTAACTTTTTGTGTTATGTAAAATTAACTATGTCTAAAACTATATTAGTATTTTCTCGAGAACCGTAAGAGCTACAGACCTGAAATTTGGACACAGTATGTAGACCTTTGGCCGCTACAACAACAAATACATGAGAATTGGAAATTAAAGGGTGTTCCAAAACGAGCAACGAAAAATTCTAAAATCCCATGTAATATACATACAATTGTATGTACGTATGTATATACACTTGAAATTTGTAAGGTTAGTGTATTTTTATACAGACTACAAAAATTAACACTAAAATTTCAAAAAATTTAAATTAAAGGGTGTTCCATCAGTTAATGCAATTTTGACTATGCAATTTTGACAACTTGCTGTATCTTGGAAACCGTAAGAGCAAAACTCTTGAAATTTTCAAAAACGGTAAAACTAAAAAATCAAGGAATTATAAAATCGCCAAACCGAAAAAAATCGCGAAAAACAAAAAAAATCGCCAAAACGAAAAATACACCAAAAAACATTAAAAAATCGCGAAAATGAAAAAAACCCCAAAACAGGAAAAAAAAACGACAAAATGAAAAAAAATCGCCAAAATGAAAAAACCCCAATAAAGAGAAAAAAATCGCCTAAATAAAAAAACCCCAAAGCAGAAAAAAACGCCATAATGAAAAAAAACCCAAAAACAGAAAAAAATCGCCATATTAAAAAAAATTTCTAGGACTAAAATAAATCGCGAAAAACCGGAAAAATTGCTTAAATAAAAAAAATCGCCAAAAACGAAAAAAAACCCCAAAAAACAGAAAAAAGTCGCCAAAATGAAAAAAAAGAAAAAAAAACTCCTAAATAAAAAAAACCCAAAAACAGAAAAAAATCGCAAAAATGAAAAAAAATCGTCAAAAGAGAAAAATCTACAAAATGAAGAAAATCCCAATAACAGAAAAAAATCACCAAAATAAAAAAAACTCCAAAAACAGAAAAAAATCGCCAAAACGAGAAAAAAGCGACAAAACTGAAAAAATCGTTTAAACTGAAAAAAAACTTCAAAAAAGCCTACCTTTCGTGCGCGATTCAAAGTCGCACTTTACTGAAGTTTTTAATATTAAAGGAATTAAATGAAACTAATAAGCAGATTTTGTAAAAAAATTTTGTTTCTAAACGTTTCAAATTTGTATGAAAAATAACGAAAATTCTTTTCAAAAAATATTTTTTCCATACAAATTTCAAAACGAAAAAATCGTTTGAATTTACAAAATCTGACCTTAAGTTTTTCCTTATTTCGTTTTTGCTTTTTTCACTTAACATATTTTATGTATTTTTTAAAGAACTAGATTGGTATCAATAATCAAAAAAATCCAAAATTATGACTCCAGGGTTGGAAAACTCACACTTTTTGTGTTATGTAAAATTAAATAGGTCTAAAAATTTTTTTCTTTTTCTTTATAAATTGAATATATTTTATGCTTCTGAAAGAAAATTACAGCTCCAAAGATGGAAACTTTAAAAAAATTATAATTTTTTTCACAAAACAAATATGTATGTATGTGTCTGTATACTATATATATGTACGTACGTTGGTAAAGGGGATATAAGATTCGGCACAGCCGAATATAGCACTCTTACTTGTTTTAATTTAAGTTGTTTTATGACCAATTATATGTTATTAAACTTCGTGTAACAGGGGTTGCCTTCGGGCTAGTAATGGTCAATTCCAATTTTAAATAAAACAAATTTATTTCATTTTATTTTTAAGTACCCAACGTTTCGTTTGTTTTTGTCAAACTTCTTCAGGGGAAGTTTTTTATTCATAAGACCTAGCAAAAAACAGTAGTTCAATCAGATTTTGAATTCTACAATTAAATAGCAATTAATTTTTGACTTATAAATATTTGTTTTACATATTGTCACTATTCACTTATTAATTAAAAATAGAAAAACTGGACTTCACGACACAGAATTTATATAAATAAAAAATAAATATATAAGTAAACACAATACAACACAAATTTATTCGTCAATCTTAACGCTAATATCACAGAACTTCAACTAAGTCAGACTATTGCGGCAGAATATTGTAGTTTGGTATTATATTTATCTTTCTTTGTGTTCATTGCCCTTTGTATTTTTTGTTGTATCCGAAAACTTTCCATAGTGTAACGTTTGCTCTCTTTCTTTTCTTTGTCCAATATTTTTACGTTTTCTAAGTCCGCTACATGATTGCACTCTTTTATATGTAGTGATAAGGCTTCCTTTTCTTTTCTTTTGTCTCTCTTGTGCTCATTAATTCTCGTCCTTAGTATTCTTCTTGTTGTGCCTATATAAACTAGATCACAGCTTTCTTTCTCGTTTCCATTACATTTTACTTCGTAAACAACATTGTTTGTTTTTAATTTGTCAATTTTTGTTTTGTTGTTTTTGAACAAGCTTCTTAAGTTTTTGTTCGATCTATGTGCAATTGTTATTGTTTTGTCTTCAATTATATTATTTAAGTTTTTGTTTCTGTGAGTTTTGGTATGTAGGGTACACTGTAAAATTTTTTGTTTCTCTGTCCCCCCTTTTGTTTGAGGATTTGTAATTTTCGTTTTTCAGAATTCTATTTATCAAATTATTTATTATGTACGATGGATAGTTATTTTTACGCAGTATTGTGTCTATGTTATGTCTTTTATATTTTTTCTCGCTTAGGTGTAGAAACTTTTTTTTATAAAATTAGTAGCCGTATTCAGTTTCATTTGTAACGGCTGAGTTGAATGAAAATTTATTATTCTTCCTGAATTAGGTTTTTTGTACCAATTTTTAATAATTCTGCCATTATCATTAATTATATAGTATATGTCCAGCTAAGGGGTATTGCACTGTTTTGTTCTTTTTCTACAGTAAACTGTATTTTATTGTGGTACGCGTTGAGTGTTTTTAGTATAATTACTTCGTCCGATTTATTTATCACAGCAAAAATGTCATCCACATATTTCGTCAAAAATTTAATTCTAATACCCATTGATTCCAGTTCCTTGATTGCATCGTCCAACAGTGTGTCAAGTACAATATCTGCTATGGTGGGGGATAAAGGATTTCCCATAGGCATACCATATGTTTGATGGTAGAATTTATTGTGGAAATTAAAATAATTGTTTTCTTTTAAGCAGAATTGTAAAATTTTGAGAAATAATTTTTTCTCTATCACAGCGTGTACCTTGAGCTGCTGCCATTTGTCCAATATGTTCTTAATTGCTACGTGAATCGGTATGTTGGTAAATAATGATACCACACCGAAAGAAACCATGATTTCGCCTTCATTTATTTTTAAGTTTTGTAATTTTTGTTTAAGTTCCAACGAGTTTTTTATGTTATATGTATGTCGGTGCTATAATATTTTTCAGTATATTTCCTACGTATTTTGACAGGTTGTAACATGACAAATTCTCAGATGATGATATATGTAGGTCTAAGTGGGATATGTTCCTTGTGCATTTTTATACCCTTTACCAACAAAAATGGTAAAAGGGTATATATAGGTTTGTCATTCCGTTTGTAATTTCTATAATATCAATAAGCGACCCATATAATATATATATTCTGGATCCTTATGCATAGGGAAGACGAATAAGCGATGTCCGTCTGTCCGTCTGTCTGTACGTGAAATCGGTTTTCCGAAGCTCCCAGAAGAGCTAGAGACTTCGTTCTTGGACTGGTGTGTCAGAAATTTTCCAAAATAGATTGGTATTGAAATTCAGCAAAATCGGGCAGACGATTGCAGAGCTGGAAAACTTAAACTTCATTTTGCCATATAAAAGTAACTCCCGAAAACAAATTTTTATTTTTTTTAATAAATGTACATATTTTACACTTCAGTACGACTAAAATTGGAATTTTAAATTAAAAAAATACAAAAAAATTAAAAAGACGTTTCCAGGGTTGGAAAACTTTAACTTTTTGTGTTATGTAAAATTAACTATGTCTAAAACTATATTAGTATTTTCTCGAGAACCGTAAGAGCTACAGACCTGAAATTTGGACACAGTATGTAGACCTTTGGCCGCTACAACAACAAATACATGATAATTGGAAATTAAAGGGTGTTCCAAAACGAGCAACGAAAAATTTTAAAATCCCATGTAGTATATATACAATTGTATGTATATACACTTGAAATTTGTAAGGTTAGTGTATTTTTATACAGACTACAAAAATTAACACAAAAATTTAAAAAAATTTAAATTAAAGGGTGTTCCATCAGTTAATGCAATTTTGACTATGTAATTTTGACAATTTGCTGTATCTTGGAAACCGTAAGAGCAAAACTCTTGAAATTTTCAAAAACGGTAAAACTGAAAAAATAAAAAATTATAAAATCGCCAAACCGAAAAAAATCGCCAAAAACAAGAAAAAATCGCCAAAACGAAAAAAAGCACCAAATTAAAAAAAAATTATAAAACTAAAATAAATCGCAAAAAAACGGAAAAATGTTAAAATGAAAAAAAAAATCGCCAAAACGAAAAAAAACAGAAAAAAATCGCCAAAATGAAAAAAAATCGCCAAAATGAAAAAAATCACCTAAACGAAAAAAAATCCTAAAAAACAGAAAAAAATCGTCAAAATGAAAAAAAATCGCCAAAACGAAAAAAAACCCTAAAAAACAGAAAAAGATCGCCAAAATGAAAAAAATCGCCAAAAAAAGAAAAAAAACTAAATAACAGAAAAAAATCGCCAAAACGAAAAAAAGCACCAAATTAAAAAAAAATTTCTAAGACTAAAATAAATCGCAAAAAAATTTAAAAATTGCTAAAATGAAATCAAAAATCGCCAAAATGAAAGAAAATCGCCAAAATGAAAAAAAAATCGCCAAAATGAAAAAAATCACCAAAACGAAAAAAAAACCTAAAAACAGAAAAAAATCGCCAAAATGATAAAAAAAAAATCGCCAAAATGAAAAAAATCACCAAAACGAAAAAAACCCAAAAAAACAGAAAAAATCGCCAAAATGAAAAAAGCACTAAGCTAAAATGAAAAAAAAATCGCCAAAATGAAAAATATCGCTAAAACGAAAAAAAAACCTTAAAAAACAGAAAAAAATCGCCAAAATGAAAAAAATCGCCAAAAAAAGAAAAAAAATCGCCAAAACGAAAAAAAAACAGAAAAAAATCGCCAAAATGAAAAAAAATCGCCAAAATGAAAAAAAAAAATCGCCAAAATTAAAAAAATCACCAAAACGAAAAAAAACAGAAAAAAATTGCCAAATGAAAAAAAATCGCCAAAATGAAAAAAATCACCAAAACGAAAAAAAAAACAAAAAAAATCGCCAAAAAAAATCGCGAAAAAAACCCAAAAAAATAACAGAAAAAATCGTCAAAATGAGAAAAATCTCCAAAATGAAGAAAAGCCCAACAACAGAAAAAAATCGCCAAAATGAAAAAAACCTCCAAAAACAGACAAAATCGCCAAAACGAGAAAAAAGCGACAAAACTGAAAAATCGTTTTAACTGAAAAAAACTTCAAAAAAAGCAAAAAACCTTCCTTTCGTGCGCGATTCAAAGTCGCACTTAACTGATTTTTTTTTAGTATTAAAGGAATTAAATGAAACTAAGTTTTTGCTTATTTCGTTCTTGCTTTTTTCACTTAACATATTTTATGTATTTTTTTAAGAACTAGATTGGTAACAATAATCAGAAAAATCCAAAATTATGACTCCAGGGTTGGAAAACTTACACTTTTTGTTTTTTTTCTTTTTCTTTATAAATTGAATATATTTTATGCTTCTGAAAGAAAAGTTTGGTGTATGAAATTTGAAAAATTAAAATTATAGCTCCAAAGATGGAAAATTTAAAAAAATGATAAATTTTTTCACAAAACAAATATGTATGTACGTGTCTGTATACTATATATATGTACGTACGTTGGTAAAGGGTATATAAGATTCGGCACAGCCGAATATAGCACTCTTACTTGTTGGTAATGCATATAATTGGAGAGCAGCTGCAGCGTGTGTTGTCATTCTATATTTTTCAAATTTTGTAATTATATTCTTTTTATATAATTCTGTTATTATGTTATTGTTCCTTTTTTTGAAGTTTTTCAGTTGGATCTGTTTTTAGTGGCTTGTATGTTTTCTTATCATTTATCATACTGTTCATCTTATTTTTGTAATCATCCTTATACATTACTAACGTTTTATTCCCCTTCTCTGCTGTTGTTATTGTTATTTCTTTGTATCTTCATATATGTTACGAATATATTTCTCCTTTCCGCTGTTTCTTAGATCTGTTTTGTAATTGGCAATTCTGTGAGCGATTTTTGACCGTGTTATTTTTATTTTTGTTTCATCTTTTATATTTTGTACGCATTGTTTGAAGTCCGCAATCAGTGGGATTGGCGCGAAATTCTCCTTATCAACGGGAAAAGCGAACTTGTTTCTAAGCGATAATAGCCACTTGCTTTCAAAGTCAAATTGCATATTTGTTAAATTGACAAACCATTCTTCGTTGAAGATAATATTATATTCTTTAAATTTCTGTATTTTTAATTTTTCTATTTTCAACAAGTGTGTTTGTTTAATTTTCTATCTTATGTTATAGAATTGAATCCACCGTTCCCTTTTATATCTCACCAGTTGTGTTTCTTTCAGAGTAGTCTTGATTTTTGTTTCTATCTTCTTAATTTTCTCTTTGATGTGCACCGTGTTTATGTGTGTCTTCTTAATTTCTATGTTCAATAATTTTATATGTAAGTTTGTTTCTATATTAGATAATTTAATCTGTGCTGCTTTTGTTTTAAATAAGAGATTTACATTATACGTTCTAGTTTGCGAAATATTGTGATGCTTATAAAAATATATATATATATATTTTGATTAATAACTTCTTATCTCTGTGCCTAAGTTTAAATTTCGAACTCGCAATAGTTAAGGAATAATTGAAAAAAATGTAAAAAGAGTTAAATTGAAAAAAAAACAATCAAGATAAGAAGTTATTAATCAACAAATATTTTTTTAAGAATTTTGAGAGTAAGTTTTTAGAGCAAATTAACCTGGAGCTAGGCTTGCCAGATCAAATTTGCGAAAAACCTTGACATTGACCAAAAAAAACTTGATTTTGAAAAAAAACTTGACAAATAAAAACACTCATACTATTGTTTTTTATTTAATATTTTCATAAAAATTATTAGAATAAGAACAAAAGTATAATAAAAAGTAAAAATAACAGAAACAATATAAAAGAAACAAAAAACAATATAACAACAAAAATTTTGTCTGTATATATTTTTAAGAAAACAAATTAGGGATGGGCATAAAATATCGAAATATCGTTATTTGAGAAAATAAATATCTATATATATCGCCAATTCTTTTTTTTTTTTTTGCTAGTATCGGGTTTCGATAATTTTAAGAGCTATAGCCGTTTTTTAACTACGATATTGGCATCACTACTACTGATGTCAAGAAAAAAAGAGACATTTCATAAAAAAAGCCCAATCACATCTATAAGGGAACCCACCAAGCCAGGTGACTTTTATTTGTTAACTAAGCTAAACGCCTAAAGGCAGAATTAGTTTTTATTTTCTGTTCTGTTACGAATCAGCTGACCTGTTTCGGTCCAACCTCTGAAAATCAAAAAAGTGATAAGTAATTGTAAGTGGCAACATAAATAAAATAAAAACATTTCAAAATAAACTGGGATTATGCTTTAAGAATTTAAAAAATTTATTTTTTACCAGAAAAACATAAACACTGTATTAAAACATAACAATGGATGATGCAAAACTCATCAATTTAGTGGAAACTTTGACAATTGTGGTCAGAAACAGCTAATTTATTACAGAAAAAGTAACTATAAAAATTTAGAAATAGGACGGCACAGCACAGAACAGCAACATAAAGTAAGGACTAATGAAACCTTGCTTAAACTTTTTTGGCGGTTATGGCACGATATGTTAGCATGTGAATCACGGTTGCCAGAAATGCAGATTTATCTGGATTTTGCAGATTTTTACCCTCTAAAAAGACGAAATCCAAATTTGATGATTTTTGGGCGAAAAAGGCAGATTTTCCAACTCCAATTATAGTGCAATTTTTTTTACATTTTTCCTAATACTGCAACTACTTCTTGTTTCTTTTATGTGTGAACGACTCATAGTTAAGAGAGTTAAAATTTTTGAACTTAAGAGACATCATTAAAGAAAACGAAGAAGTAACTTTGGCAAGCTTCTGAAAACGAATATCTGGTATAAAACGAGCTTATTCTGATTACCATTTTTCAGCTCTAAGTTTATTCATTGCCAGATTCATTTGCAAATGTCGATCGAATATTCGAAATCCTTTGGATTTATGCAACAAATTAAATGACTTTTTGTATAATTTTTTTAAATATCCGATTTCTTCTCCCAATTATTTTATATTATTTGCACATTTTTTTATTTGTTTGTTTGTTATAGCATTTCGATTCTCCTTGAGAAAGACGGGTTTTCCACACGCAAAGTTTACTTTGTCAAATCTTGAGTTTGTTGGAGAGAAGGGAAAAGAGATCTATTCTATACTATATTCCCTTCAACAAACTTAAGACTTTGCAAAGTAAACTTTTCGTTTCGAAAACTCATCAGTAGGCTTCAACCCATGTGGCAGAAAATTGTAAAAAGGTAATGACAAATTAAAAATTTATTCAAAATCGAAGATGTTAAAGATTTTAGCTTGAAGTTTTTAAGCTTATTCTGCCGTATTCATAAAAAATAGTTTTCGTTTACCTAAAACGCTTGTGTACGTTATTCTCAATAACATATTTTTATATTCCTTATATAAACATATGAAGTTGTTTACCTTATTTCAAGCATTTTTTTGTTGAAGTATACTGATGAGTTTCTTAAGCAGAAACGAAATGCACATTCCTCATTATTTTTGTAAGAAAATAAAATGTGCTTGAAAGTGATTGAAAATTAAAATAAAATACATTTTAAACTGAGTTTAAATTTTATGAATATGGCTTAATGAAAAATATATGTATATTTACACATGTACATCCATATTTATGTAAATTTTTTTACTCTATATATATACAGTATGTCAAGAAAATGTTTTGACATAGTTTAAATCGTTATAAATTTTGATTTTTATCATAAATATTTTTATTTTTCTTTGCATTATGAAATTTTTGGTTATGGATTTCATTTTATTTACATTTAAGTGAACAAATAGTAAAAAGTTATACGCAAAACTAAAAAGTGAGAGCATAAAAATTACATGAAAGCTAAAAAAACTCAAAAATTTCTCTGTCAAGAAAATGTTTTTACCAGGGACCGTAACTGTTATAACTTTTATCGTAAAAGTCAGAAAATAAAAGTTATTTTTTGACTTTTATTTTTTCGAGCAGAAAAAAGTTATTTTTTGACTTTTATTTTTTTGAGCAAAAATAACAGTTATTTTTGACTTTTATTTTTTCAAGCAAAAATAAAAGTTATTTTTTGAATTTTATTTTTTCTAGCAAAAATAACAGTTATTTTTGACTTTTATTTTTTCGAGCAGAAATAAAAGTTATTTTTTGACTTTTATTTTTTTGAGCAGAAATAAAAGTTATTTTTTGACTTTTATTTTTTTGAGCAGAAATAAAAGTTATTTTGTGATAAATTCATTATATTTATTATAAATTTTGGCGCTTTTGCAATAGTGAATCGTTAAATTTACTTATTTAGAAAATAATATTTGGAATATTAAATAATAATTTCTTTGTCAAAGGGGTTGAAAACACAAAAATAACTTTTATTTCTGCTCGAAAAAATAAAAGTCAAAAAATAACTTTTATTTCTACTCGAAAAAATAAAAGTCAAAAAATAACTTTTATTTCTGCTCGAAAAAATAAAAGTCAAAAATAACTGTTGTTTTTGCTAGAAAAAATAAAAGTCAAAAAATAACTTTTATTTTTGCTTGAAAAAATAAAAGTAAAAAATAACTGTTATTTTTGTTCAAAAAAATAAAAGTCAAAAAATAACTTTTATTTCTGCTCGAAAAAATAAAAGTCAGATTTTTAAAAAGCATCGTATTTTCTGACAATTTGGTCCAATACTTGCAAAATGGTATACTTGGTTTCATTCTCCGACATTTCCTTGAGGTTGCATTTTTTTAATCAAAAATTCAAAAATAACAGTTATTTTCGGTCCCTGGTTTTTACATCCTTGTATTATATAGTAAGAAAATAAGAAAGATTTTAAGGTGTACAAAAAAATTTTTTTTTGGCTCCATTGGTATTAAATCGGCTTGTAAGACGACTTCTCATGGAAAAAATTTTTCTTTTCCAAATATTCCGCCGAAATTTCTCATATTCTCCTCGTATTACTGTTTTAAGCTCCATTTACTTCTTGAAATACGCTTTGGAAATACTATTTTTCAAATAAACCCATAAATTTTGAATAGGGTATAGATCTGGACCTTGAGATGGAGTATCCACAACCTTACCGCAATTGAAAGAACACCATGTTCTTACCCAAAGTGCCTCATGTTTGAGGTCAATACATTAATAAAAATTTAAAACTTCCATAT
The DNA here is from genome assembly GCA_944452675.1 of Tachina lurida. Lineage (NCBI taxonomy): Eukaryota > Metazoa > Arthropoda > Insecta > Diptera > Tachinidae > Tachina > Tachina lurida. The sequence continues at coordinate 41,246,077 of OX101754.1, forward strand.
TTACCAGCTATAAAGCCAACCTTACTCGCGCTGTCAACGAAAAACCATTTCAACGTATTGATGTACCACTCACACAGTTTTCCATGACACAAAGGCAATTGCTCAAAAGAATCGACTGTACTTCAATAAATGGTCGGAAATCCCCGCTTTCTAGAGTGTAGTATAAACAGCAACAATTGTCTTTTGTGATAACGCATACTTACAAGCTTGATGGCTTCTACGATAATGTGATTTTCGGCGACGAAACCAAACTTCTGCTTTATTAGAATGATGGATCTAACAAAGTATGGAGGAAAAAAAATCTTTAAAAATATTGGAAAGTGAAACCGTAAACCCATCTGTAAAACTTAAAAAAGGTTGGTTGATGGATTGGAGGTATATATACATACATATGTATATATATGGTGTAAAACGTGGGATAAATTTGCTTTATTGAGAGCACCATGAATGCGGGGCAGTGCCTTAATATATTGAAGCATTTTTTTGGATGACAGCTCGAGTAAATTTGGGTTTATTGCTGGAAAACATGCAAGTTTCCAGTTGTTATCAATCTAATGACACCAAGTACAAGGCACTTTCGGGAAGAACATGGTGTCTTTTCAATTGCGGCAAAGTTGTGGATACTCCATCTCAAGGTCCAGATCTATGCCCTATTCAAAATTTATGGATTTATTTGAAAAATAGTATTTCCAAAGGGTATTTCAAGAACTAAATGGAGTTTAAAACAGTAATACGAGGGGAACATGAGAAATTTCAGTGGAATATTTGGAAAAGAAAATTGTTTTCCATGAGAAGTCGTCTTACAAGCCGATTTAATACCAATGGAGCCAAAAAAAAAATTTTTTTTGTACACCTTAAAATCTTTCCTATTTTCTTACTATATAATACAAGGATGTAAAAACATTTTCTTGACAGAGAAATTTTTGAGTTTTTTTAGCTTTCATGTAATTTTTATGCTTTCACTTTTTAATTTTGCGTATAACTTACTACTATTTGTTCACTTAAACGTAAATAAAATGAAATCCATAACCAAAAATTTCATAATGTTAAGAAAAATAAAAATATTTATGATAAAAATCAATATTTATAACGATTTTAACTATGTCAAAACATTTTCTTGACATACTGTATATATATATAAAAAATTGTTGTGTTGTGACTTTATAACTCACCAACGGTCAAACCGAATTCGATAAAATTTTTATGGTTTGTTCGTATGGTTGTGTAGATGGTTTATTTAAAGTTTGGTTGAAATCTGATAACGCCGTCCGACAGATGGCGCAATTTTTTATTTTTTTTGTGTTTTTGCACCGTAACTCGAGAACTACTGAACCGATTTTGACTAAACTTCATATACAGGCTTTCTAGGGCGTAAGTAGTGTTTCTGTGTAGTTTGAAGTTTGTCCGACAGATGGCGCCATATTTAGTTTTTTTGTGTTTTTGCACCGTAACTCAAGAACTACTGCACCGATTTAGACCAAACCTTATATACATGCTTTATGGGGCGTGAGAAGTGTTTCTGTGTAGTTTGAAGTTCGTCCGACAGATGGCGCCATATATAGTTTTTTGTGTTTTTGCACCGTAACTCAAGAATTACTGCACCGGTTTAGACCAAACCTTATATACATGCTCTATGGGGCGTGAGGAGAGTTTCTGTGTAGTTTGAAGTTCGTCCGACAGATGGCGCAGTATTTATTATTTTTGTGTTTTTGCACCGTAACTCAAGAACTACTGCACCGATTTAGACCAAACTTTATATACATGCTCAATGGGGCGTGAGGAGTGTTTCTGTGTAGTTTGAAGTTCGTCCGACAGATGGCGCAGTATTTATTATATTTGTGTTTTTGCATCGTAACTCAAGAACTACTGCACCGTAACTCAAGAACTACTGCACCGATTTAGACCAAACTTAATATACATTCTCTATGGAGCGTGAGGAGTGTTTCTGTGTAGTTTAAAGTTCGTCCGGCAGATGACGCCATATTTAGTTTTTTTTTTGTGATTTTGCACCGTAACTCAAGAACTACTACACCGATTTAGACCAAACTTTATATACATGCTCAATGGGGCGGAAGGAGTGTTTCTGTGTAGTTTGAAGTTCGTCCGGCAGATGGCGCAATATTTAGTTTATTCTTGGGCAAAATCCAATTTTCATATTGTACCACCAATGCCATATACAATACTAATGTTTACTTATGGCCAGCAAGGCAGACCGGGGTCAGCTAGTAAAATATAAAAAAATGTTAAAAAATTGATTTGAAGATTTTTTGAAGATTTTAAAAATAAAATGCAGATTTTTTCGTGAAAAATTGTTGAATTTTGCAGATTTTATCCTTAGAAATTCTGGCAACACTGATGTGAATGGGGTAAATATCAGTGTTGGTACTTTTATGATAATTGTACAGAAAGAGAACTATATTATTTAAACTATAGTTGCACAGAAAAAAATATGTATCATATTAGTCCTGAGTTATATTTATAGTAAAAATATGGGTTTTAGATTTGTTTTTTTTAGAAATATAAACTTACTTTTTTTACTTGACAAATCAGTTTTTCACTTGACACCTGACGCGCATTAACTTGACAATCAGGCCAAATCAGGCCCATCTGGCAAGCGTACTTGGAGCATAAGGTCTGTAAAGTTTGGCCTCTGGATATCATAATCCCAGCTCATAACATAAATCATTGGAACGTCAATTCCGCTCTTTAACATGACACCTAAATGGAACACTTAAGGTAAGTAATTTTAAATACATATATACATAATTTTGTTAACTCGGTTTTTGCTAAATTTTCTGATTTTGAAGTCGCTATATTTCGCAAACTAGATGGTATACTGATTCAAGATTTCGTACTAACTGTAGTTATGTCCGAGGCATCATTTGTACAAAATTTCATGAAGATCGCAAGCGAAAAATTTAAAAATGTTACTTTTGTTATTTGGCTGTAAATGTTTTTACCCAACGAAAAGCTTGAATTTTGATGCCTCTCAGCGGGAGCTAGGTCTCGGTTACAGATGCCTTGTTTCTTGGGGTAATATTATTAGAATTTTGTGCAGATTTCATTTTTGCTAGACGTCTGTTGACAAAAAATTTACCCACTCTAATGTATTTGCATATATTAACATAAATACATATGTATGTATGTATATTATTCGAATTATTTCAGTTTAAGTTCAGTTTTTATATCTTTATTTTTAGTTTTAAGTACAAACATTAGGTTTAGTGAATAAAAATGTAAATCTGACAATTATATAAAAAAATAAATAAAATATATACATACATACATACATGGAAACGAAAAAAAAAGTTTTTACCAAATGTAATAACAGAAATCAAAATTTTTATTTATTAATTTATTAATGTTGATATTATAGATAAATAGAATAACAATATAAGAGGAATAAAAACACTAGCTACTGTTGCCATCGGCTAAATTAAAATTTAAGAAAACGCCCTATGTATCTAGAAAATATGTGATAACCTCTAAACGGCTTGCCCGATCAAGCCACATTTCAAACATAAAAACTAAATCAAAATCGGTCCGGTCGTTTGATATGTACGTGGACTCGTACAGGCACACATACTACGTTTATACGCAGGGCTTATTTTCAAATAAAACTGTAAATTGTTGCCATATTATTCTCTTTATTGCGACTTACTAATTCAGAAAACTATTCACGATTAACGCACTGTTTGCAAATAAATTGCTTAAGGTTGCCACGCTTACAAATGTTTGATAACAAAAACAATAAATGGACAAATATTGCAAAAAAAAAACCATTGATAGAAGCAAATAATAACAATTAAAACAAATAATTATTTGATATTTTGTGCATTTACACAATTTTTTTTGTCAACATAAGTAAGTTTTCTATAGAAGTGCTAACAAGTTTGTGTACTTTTGCTATGCCGTATAAACAGTGAGCTAATTTATTTGCAAATAATTTTATTTGCAAATAGTGCGCGTATAAACGTAGTAACAGATAATTATTGATAGTTGTATTAAACTCATTGTAGCTATACATATTAAACGTCTGCAACGAGTTAAGGTAGAGGTCCATAGCTCGCTTTTTACGCGTTATGCTTTATACGCGTTTCATCCTGTTTCTTTCAATACTTTGTTCGCGCTGAGTTACATGCACTGCTTTTCATGCGCCATTTTATTTTTGTTTTGATCAGCTGTGTGCGTTTGTTTATAAATACTTATAAAGAAAAAATGGAGAGTGAAATCGAGTTTTTAAAAGAATTTGTGGAGTTAGTCGAGTTTGTATATTTAATTTTATGTGCAAAAAATACATGTGAACAATTTCAAAAAAAGAAAAGGTTTTGGGTGCGGCCGTTGTATTTAGAACGGAAATTAAGTGGGTTTTTTGAAACCACATTTAAAAAATTTTAACTTCTGACCCTGAGCAATTTCGGACCGCGACAAGAATGTCTGCTGACGTCTTTGACTATTTATTCAGAACTTTAAAAGATAGTCTAGATCATAGATGTTCAAGCATCTCTTTCCCTATAACGCGTTATAGGAAAGCAAGAAAAAAACAAATTCTGCTTACGCAGCAAACAAATACGTACACGAAAAAAAATGTTGCTCTCTTTAGGTTTTAGCTTCTCTTTAGCATAGAGCAGGGATGGATAACAAGTATTTTTAAACTTTATCTATATTTTGACGTCTTTTTATTAAAAAAAAATGGCTTGGTATATGTAAAACACAATAACATATAACGCATTGTGCATTACCATCAACATTTTCTTTAAAGAAGAATTCGCTTTCGTAATTTTCTTTAAACATTTTACGCGTGTGTTGTTGTCTCAACAAGTAATAAACAGAATGTGATTCACAAAACATTTCCACCTCTGTTAAAAGTAAGCAGATATTTTCCTCTGCTCCACACACAAGCGCAAACGTGTTTATGTGTTAGTGCACATCACTGCCCTCTAGCCAACCTAGTGCCATATGTCTCTATGTCCACACTCTTTTCTCTAGCGACAATTCCACTAGTTGAAATGTTGACAATTTTCCTTTTATGCGCGAGTAGAGATATGTTAGAGACAACAGTTCTAATGTATTTCTGTTGATATTCTCAATGAACGCGTCAATAGTTTGTTTTTCTTTTTTATTATGATATGCAATAATGTTAAAAACTTACGTACATACATATGTATGTAGGTATGTATGTATTTAAGTTTGTTGGCCCAACCCTTATTAAATTGTAGACGAGGGTCACTAAAATGTACTAGTGATTCTTTAGTTCAAATGTCTCCATATGGTCGTTATATGTTATATGTCAATAGGCAATTACATTGGCTGCGGTACACCTATTCAGTTGTACTATTGACAATGTCACTAGTAAATCACTACAATTTTACTATTGACATGGAGCGAGGAAATATCGATATTTGTAGACTGGAGCCCCTAAAATTTACTAGTGAATCTTTGGTTCCAATGTCTCCATGTGGTCCCAAAAGAACTACTTAGTCAGTATTGCTACAGTCTAGTGGTGGATTTTCAAAGACAAGCTTATGTTAAATGTCAACAGATAATTACATTGGCTGGGATACACCTGGTCAGTAGTACTACTGACAATGTCACTAGTAAATCACTACAATTTCACTATTCGCATTTTCTGCAGGGTGGTCTAGATAGATAGATAGATAGTATACTTACCTGTTAAGCCCACCTCTTAACTAACAGAATTCCAAGCCGCTGCTCTCTTTATTTTGTTATTTTTTGGATGCAAATTTTGGTTTATACTTGCATATAATAGAAATATGAAGCTCTTGGAGTCAGTGCGATCGATTTTTGATTCAATATTATCAGTGCTTAAAAAAGGAAAAGGTAAAACTTTTAAATTTTACAAAGTTTGCGAAAGCAGCAGCTATTTCTCCTTGCACTAATTTTTTAATTTAACGTGCACATCGCGCAGGCTGTGTGAGAAGGCCAACTTCTGCAGCTTATCCGCCATCTCATCATATACGTGACCGTTTTTCCTTTGGCCACGAAGTTCCTCTATTCGACATGGCCACAACTCCAATAGAGCTGCTTCACTGGCCTCACTCCACGCGAGCTTCTTAATCTTAATTTTTTTATTTATAAAAGATATTTGTTAATAAATTTATCTATGCATTAAAAAAACTTCTTCACCAGCCATTTCTTTTTTGTTTATTTATTGGAGTTCATATTGTTCAGTTTGTTTTGTTTATATGTATGTATGTATATTTGTTCTGTTTATATGTATGTATATTTTTTGACATTTGGCTCGCCATTATAGGAAAGTTTTCTGCTCACTGAACACAGAAAACACTTATGACCAGGGTTGCATTTCGAGTTTTACGCAATTAGTGATACAATTAACTAGAAATTGCTCAATTTATTAATTGACTTATTGTATGGTAAATTTTGATCAATTAAGGTCTTAATTGCAAAAAATGCCCTAATTGCGCAATTAAGGGGTATGTCTGAACACGGTATAACGCGCATAAAGCGAGCTATGGATCTCTACCTTAACATTTTTTTTCATATGTGAAACTCGCTGTCGAGTATAGTACATATTTGTTCTCACTCTCAGAGCACAAGCAGTGAAGTGAAGAGATTGTTTGTTTGGCAAATACCAACAAGCAGTCGCCGAAGATTAAATAAGTACCGAAAAAAATGAACATAGAAAAATTTAGGCTACCAAAAAGAAGTACATCAAAAATTATGTTCACTTCATGTGGTACTTCAAGTATTTTAGTGCAATATACAGAAAGGTTGAAATGAAAATAGTAATGCCGGTGATGGCATTTACATTCGTATGTATGTATGTGTATAGGCATTAGGGATGCCAATCGGGATCGATTTTTGGAAATCCCGGGATTCGGGATTTTGTAATCCCGATCCCGAAAATCCAGGTATTATCGGGATCTGGGTATTTTGGGGATCCCGGGATTTTTCGGGATCACGGGATTTTCGAGATTTCGGGATCGAATTTTTTCGTAATATAAATTATTTTTTTAAATAAATATTATTTTAATAACAATTTAATGCATTTTAAAAGGTTTTATGTTCATAATTTATCATTCCACAATTGTCTTTAAAGTGAACAATTTTCTAATACGAGTATGAAATAAAAATCAAGGGAATTTATAGTGAAAGCAATAACTTAATATGAAAACTTGGTTTTGTTTTCAATATAAATGTTTTACTATAATCTAAACCAAAATGAATGTATCTGTAGACATTTATGGCCGTTTCACACTATAATACAAGTATTAATACTTTTGACGAAAATGCATCCCTAATCTAATTTCTGTTTCAAAAATTTCAAAAGACAATAACAACTCAACATGTCAGAGTTACATTTTCCACAAAAGTATTAATACTTGTATTATAGTGTGAAACGGCCTTTAGCAATACCGCTTAAGGTGACGTACGAAAATTTTTAGATTCACTTTCATAGAAATAAGTTGCAAAACCAATATTGTTTTGTTAAGTATACCTACATATATCTACTAATGTTTTTTTTTAATTGCGATTGATCAACAACAAGTATAACGGTTGTTACACACATATGTATGTATGTATACCAAGCATTATATAATTTTTTTTTATCGATTTCATTACGACTATGACAACGATAATAAAAAATTTGAACATGTCGAAAAATTAAAAGAAATGTATACACTATTCCAATAAAATTCGATTAATTACGTCTAACGATCACATTTTTATAGGCACATACTATATTAAAAGTTTGCGTGAGCACTTGAACAGTATTTTTGCTATACTGAAATATTTTTAATTCATACATAGGTTGTTTTCTACAAGTTCAACAGATACGATACATATGTATTCATACGTTCGCTTAGAGGAGTATGGTTTATTAGTGTCCTGGCCTTTTCCTCTGCAACTCGAATAAAACTATAATTGAGTCCAACTCATTCAGTCGTTTATTTATAAAACCCATGTAATTTAAATGGGTTTGATCTTAGGTTTGTTTCAAAAACGACCTAAACGGTCTAAGTAAAAAAGAAAATAATTTTGAACTGCAATGTAAAAACCATACACACACTCGAGCAGTTTTTTAGACAAAATACTCCGCATTATTCTGTAAATATTTCTAGCTTTTATGTCAAACCGACAACAAAAAGTTTTCACTTGCCTTGTATCAAAGAATATAAATTGTGAAGAATATACATATGTATGTACATAATGATTTTGATTCCAAAGCTAATATGTTTCTTTTGTTTTCAAAATAATTCTAAAATGTACATGTATTGTAGCACCTTTGATGAAAATAACCATTGGAAAGTATGTGGCTTATTTATTTTGCTCTTATTGTTGATTTATAAGAAATATGTATGTCACGATAGTCATTAAATTGTTAAAACTGTACGTATAAAATTGTATGTATAATATTTAAAATATTATAAAAAATATCATAAAATCAACGAAAACTTTAATTTATAAAGTTTTTTATATAAAAATTGTTAAGAAATCCCGAAAATGAAATCCCGGGATTGAATTTTTCGGTACTTAGCAAATCCCGGGATTTCCGGGTTCGGGATTTCCCGTTTGGCATCCCTAATAGGCATTCAACTATTAAAAAATGCGATGCGTTTAAAATAATGACTTTTTATTTTATATGTAATATAAAATCAATTTAATATTTAATTTTTATATAAACTGCCTAATTCATAAAATAAATTTCTGTTTTATAAGAGGTTAATAATCTTAATTCAACGGAAATTTTATTAAAAATCCTTTTATAAAACCGACATATTTTTTATGAATTAGGCCGTAAATATCTTACGTTCGTAACTAACACATAATATTTACTTTTGAAACAAAAACAAAATTTTAATTTTGGTTGAGCTTATAATTTTAATTTAGGGTTTGATTTAAATGTAATTGTACAAAACTAAATTTTCTTTCGATATTGTGAAACAGTAAATGCTTACTACTCCGCAATTCAGCATACAACATACATACATATGCATAACAATATACAAGTATGTACATATATATATTATTTACGGAGTAAATCGCGAGAAGTTGCAAAATTTTAAACAAGCCATAATATTATGCAAGTACCTAGTGAAGTTTGGCTGTCGCATGGTACTTGCCATGTTCGCTTTATGAATGTTCAGTTCATAGCGAAAAACAAACAAGTACTGAACTAGCACACACACAGTCGAGTAGCAACCAATAATTGAAGGTTAGCCGCGAATAACGTTTTAAGTGACAAAATAATAATTTTTCAGGAGAGCCAAAAAACGTATTTTAAAGCAAGATTGGTTATTTCGTTTAAATTTATTTAGCTTATCGAAAATAATGATAACTAGCATTTACTTTTCTTTTTGTATATCTGCTACATTTTTCAATTATTTTCGACAATTTCGTTTGCATGATTTTATTAGTTACTTACAAAGTTTTCCACCGACTGATTGGATTGTAATTGTATTTTGACGGCGATAAGATGCATAATTTTGGATGATTTGATGTTTGAACAACGCAAGAGAGTTATGTTAATGTTCATCTGTGAAAAAACTGGTTTTTTAAAAAATGTCTTTTACAACGTTATTCGCGGCTGTGCTTCAATTATTCTGTCATTTTGTTGTTCTTAAAAACATGTATGTACATAATTTTTTAGTATTGGTCGAGTAAGAGTTCTTGCTTAGCTAGATTATATGTACTTCTTAAGTGTAAATCCATTTGCGCAGGGGTTTAATACATATATTATATACATATCGTGCAATAACAGCCAAAAATGCTTAAGCGACATTATCTTCCAATATAATTTCTTACGTTAATCGAAAATTGTGCCGCTGAAGATTTTTTGGCGGTTATGGCATCCCATTTATTTTGTAATTCGCTAAAGCTAAATATCGATCGCTAAAATGCTGATAAGATATAACACTAAAATTTCGGTTGATTAAATTTTTAAGCAATTGCCTAAATTGAGAGTTCTTGTTAAACCTTTATAGTGAACAGACATCATAGCGGAGTTTTACTTACATACATATGTATGTATATACGAAACAAAAAATAATAAAACATTAAAAACAAAAATCATACAAAAAATATTCGTAATACATATGGACTTTGATAAATAAGCTTTATTGGCTTTACTAATATTTTTTTTACATAGCAAGAAATAACAAAACAAAAAAACCGCAAACAAAGTGACATTTAGGAATACTTTATATGAGTACCTCAAAAGAACGAAATTGTGAAGTGAGTTCTAACGGCAGAAAAGCCTATTTTACTATGACTTCTGAAACTCTTAGCGAAAACAATAAAAATAAAAGATGTAATGACAGTCTTTTTCTCTCTTCATCAGCTATCAACTTCGCTTTGTCTAATGCCAACTAGTGATTCCTTACATTACCGTTGACTGGTACTTCTGCATTTAAGTCAGCGATATCATCCGCTTTGAAATCGTGTTCATCACTTAACCAAGCTATCACATTTGATAACAATAGTCCAAAACACAAGATCCAAGTCGGAATGAGCAGATATACGAGTATATATGTATATATCTGTGGTAAAGTGTGGGCGAATCAATCATCGCGAAGTCCAAAGGTAAATTTTTAACCCAAATGTATGCAAATATTAGTATTTAGTACGGATGTAACGAATGTTGGCATTCGCTTTCGCAAAATAATTCGCTTACTTTTGCTATTTGCATTCGCTAAAATGTATGCGAATATTTCAAGCGAATACTAAAGACAAAAAAAATATTGTACATAATTCTTTTACGAAAATACATAGTTTGCCATTAACAAACGTCAAAAGTACGAAAAAAAAAAATTTGAAATATTTTTCAATGTTTGAAAATATATTTATTATTTCGCATGAAAACTTCAAATGTTCAAGATATATTTTATATATATTTTTTCCAAGATGATCATAGTACTTTTTGTGCAAAATTTTCATGAGCAAATCATTCTATTTTTTCTTAATATGACAGCCTTTCACATGAAATGTTGAACAGAGTAACACGCTTTAGGGCCAAAGTACGAATGGCTTGATTGAATAACATTTGGTACATTTCTTTTTAATTATTAGCTAGATTTATTTTAATATAATTTCATATACAACTTCATGCTCTTATATAAATTTATTTTGATGTGATTTTTAACGTATTGTAATATTCGCTTTCGCAGAAATTAAAATGTATTATTCGCTTTCGTATTCGCGTTCACTAAACTTGTATTCGTTACATCCCTAGTATTTAGCAACTACTAAGGTGTTATTTGAAGAAAAAAACTGAATCTTCTCAGCGATACTTTGGGTTGCACTTTTGGGTTTTTGGTTTCGTTTGCAGCAACTACAATTACACTGTGCAACAGTGGGCTTGATGTTTAAATAAAAATATCCAATTGTACTTTTATTTTCAGAGGTTTACAGTTTTTTTTTGTGATGTTTAAATAAAAAAACTCATCCTTATGGAATTTTATCTCCTGAGTTATTCAGTAAGTTACAAATAGTTTTTCTCTATCAGCTCCAGTTTTAAAGATATAGTGGCATTTAGCATTTACATAATTTATACTACTTTTTGTATTATCCCCTTCATATTTCATGAATGGTCCTCCACACTTAAGAATGTTTTCTGGATTGTTAATCCACACAAAAATCTCTTTTATTTAGATCGATTCACATTGATGAGTGTATCAGAATATCTTACTATTATTACAAGGATGTTAAAAATCGTGTGTTTTGAAAATTTTTTGATAATGACATTTTTAACGTAATATCAATGTGATTTTTGTGATAGATTAATAATCCAAAAAGTATTGTTAAGTTTCGAGGACCATTCGTGAAATATTAAAGTAATAATAAAAAAAATGGTGTAAATTATGCAAATGGTAAATGTCACTATATCTTTAAGCTAGAGCTGATAGAGAAAAAATACTCGTAACTAGGCCCCTGTTTGTGTAAGACGTTTGAGTTAAAAATCTTGGCGTTTCTGTAATAGATTAAAGAAAAGTTGTACAAGTTTCCTTTAATCTATTACAAAAACGCATAGATTTCTAACTCCAACGTCTTACACAAACAGGGGGTAACTAATTAAAATCAGGAGATAAAAGTCCATAAGGATGGGTTTTTTTATTATTTAAACATCACAAAAAACCTTTATTTTGAGCAGTGTTATTTAATATCATATAATTTTAATTTATAGCTATAATACAATACGATACCGTAATACCGTAATATAGAAAGACCCTAACCCATTATTTTTTTGAAATCGAAGTTTTTGCAATTTTCGCTATGGGGTAGGACCTTTCTGTATTAAAGTAACGATATGTATGTACATGTTCAGTTATAATCAGGGAAAAAGCAAATATGCAATTACATGTTACCTCGTGTGACGTATAAATGCGGATATAAGATATTTATCCGTTTCAAAACTTTTTACGAATTTTGGCATCGATTTGTTAGTGCATATTTTACCATTTATAGCATGTTTTTGCATATATCATTCTTACATGCATATTTTTTTAGTATATTTTCGAATTTTTAGAGCATAATTTACGCTTTTAGGACATATCTTGATAGTTTATAGAATATTTTTATTTTAGTATTAAGCTAAAATTTTTTATTTTATTTTTCGCCATTCAATGAACCATGTGGTGTATAAGTGTTTTTTTATATATTTAGCAATTATTACGGACGTTAGTTTTAATAAAAATTTGCTTTTGCTATTTGTGACGGGCTTTGCCCCTAGTAGACGTTGAAGGAACATTGTCAATGTATATTAGTTTACTCTTATGTGACAGGCAACGATTTTTATTTGAAAATCTAGGTCAATATTTTGATGTTTATTGCAATAAATATTATAATTAGCAAGCTCGTCTTATTTATCCAAAATACAGTTTCAAAATTTTAATTCTGATATCGGGATCTCTTTTGTAGTTGAATCTTTACGGGAGTATCAAAAAAATTTATTATTTGCTTTGACACTTTCAAACCCAAATTATTTTTTACTTTTTATTCTTTGTAAATTTGTTTTATTTTTTTTTGTTCTATTTTTGTCTTATTTTATATGCAAATGTTGTTGAATTTTTTAATTAAAAATATATTTTCATTTACAAATAATCCAATTTATTTTATTTTTAAGAGCCTATTTTTTTAATTTTAAGGCATATTTTATTATTTTGAGTGAATATTGAATGCGCATAAACACCTGTTTTACAGCATATTCCTGGTTTCCCTGGTTATAATATTTGAATAGCAATAACTTAAAAATATCACAACTTACATTAAAATTTAAGGGCGTGTTCGTATATACATACATAAATACATATTTACATAATTATATTTACCATCAGCTTGTAGGAATGACCGTTAGGGCATAAATAGTCACCTTCCTTTGGAATTGATCTTTAAATCCACTAAAATGGGAATAACTTCCTCAGGCACAGGGCCTTTTAAATTATTTTTAAATAAATTAAAAATTTGTGTAGATCATCTGATATACCTTTTACTTTGTCGCCTTTTAATTTTTCCCTTTTAAAGCAGTGATACCATTAGGGTACGAAAGATACATTTTTCGTATCTTTTGATGACTTCAGGTACCATGTATAATCCTGACATTTTTTCGTATCTTTTGAATGTGTACGGAAAATGTACAGAAATTTTTTTTTTTGATAACATCCCAATTAAATTTTAATGAATTTTTTTTTATATCATCCAAAGATAGTTACATATAATTAATTTAAAATTTGCTTACTGTATTTTTAAAAATTACATACTACTATCTATGACTTAAATAAATATAAAAATGAACTTATGCCAGCCATACACTACACAAGTTCAGTGCTCAAGTCTGGCACTGCGTAAACTAAGCTTGTGACACACACTATACAAATAAACTGTGCCGTTCTTATTTTAAGGCTATAAGTGAAGAAGACAACATGTTAATTGCTGTGGCAATAAAAAAAGAAACGAAGACAAGGAATGAAAAGGAATGAAAAGGCGCGTATGGTGGTACATGAATCGTGAAAAATTAGGCAGAAAAACTGAGCGTTTGGAACATACACTACACAAGTTAACTGAGCAGTTTTCAAAGTTGAGCAAATATCAAAATCGTTTTGATATTTACTAAGTTCGCTGCATAAATATTACAACTACCCCAATACACTACACAAGCGCACTGTACAGTGCCAGACTTGTGCAGTGAACTTGTTTAGTGTATGGCTGGCATTACATGATATCATTTTCTTCTCAATATTCATTAAATATGAAATAAAAATGTGATGTTCATAAATGTTAAACGTTAAAAATGGATTTTCAAACTTTTTCAAAATGTATATTTTTGTGAACAAATTTATCTTTTTAAAAACTAAAATGTAACTCTTGAAATTTCACTGGCAACACTGTTTTAAAGTATCAATAATTTTTATAAATGAGACTGTTTATATATATATATATATATATATATTCTTATTTAAAGAAGTCGGTAACAACTAGGTATATAATGTTTCTAGTTTCTGTTGCTATAAATTAAAATGATAAATTAATTCCATAAGTATTTTCGTAGGGAAAAGTTCTTACGTATGTAGGTGTTTTTCTAAAAAAAAATAAAACTGCAGACAAAATTTTTGTCCGGACAAATTAGTTTTCTTTATTTTTAAACGGTCTTGATCAAAAATATACTTACATATTTTTACAAAAGATATATTTTTTTATTTACATATATGCAGCAAATGCGACCTGAGTATAAATATACGAGTATGTACAAACATATGTATGTATATGAATTTCATTTTTCCTTGTTTTTCTTAAATTTTTTGTTTCTGATCTTTTATTTTTTACATAAAATTTTTTTAAATTATTTTTATTGAATCTTTTGTTTTTTTATTGAACTGTTTTATAAATAAATATTGCATTTTGATATCAATTCATGTAACATATTTGTACATCTCGATTGATGTTTTAAAAAAATATATAAGGATACTGCTCAAAAATATCAATATGATATTCATGTATCGATACATTTTTTTTTCATTAGTCCGTATGTGTGTATGTATATTTAAAAGCATAAGAAATGCCTGTATATACAAAAGGATTACTATTATTAATGTTAGTACACTTGTAGGTTACAAAACACGTCATTATCCTTGTATTTGTTTCTCTCCGAATTTTTAAGATAAATAACATCGTCTTTGGTTATTGATGTCTCTGCTAAAATGGTAGATAGTATGTCATATGGTGCTGGCTTAAACATTTCCTTCTGTTCAACTGTTGGTACCTGAGAATGTAATACATACCCAATAATGTCTGCAGATAAGTTTTTATGCTTCCAAATCGAGGAATCTTGTAATTTTAGAGAAAGCAAGGAAATTCTTCCGTAATTATATACAGATATAAAAAATTAGGTGTTCCAAAAAGTCCAAATATTCACACCCTTCACAATCTTTATAGTTGTTAATAGTTTCAATTACTCGACGATCGTATTTTCATTGTAATGAGGGTAACTATTGTTTTATCATATTTTTGTATTGCAGCTTTAGTTCCTCATTACGCTTCAACAGATTTTCTCTGCTTAAGTTGTTTTTTTTTATTGATACTGATAAAACCTTTCGAACTATTCAATCTAAGACCGCAGCTTCAAAGAAATTCCGTAACTGCATCGAGCAATTTCTGAAGACCTCGTGGTGTAAAAGACTACGTCGCCAGCAAAAGCAGCAATGTTCATCATGTGATTACCTACAACCAAGTTCAGTTAGGAGTCGACGAATTAGTCTGTCTAATCTATCAAATATGGTATTATGTGATACAGAATGATATGATTTGCTAACATCTGGAACCGCTATATAACATGAACCATACTGTTTGTGATGATATATGAGAAGTAGGTCTATCGAACTCGTTTTATCAGAACACCCACCTTAAACTCTCTTTGATTGCGTCCAAAATCTATAAATTTCGAGATTCTCTTTGCCAGAATGGAAGGTAGCAAACGGATCAGAATTGGCGACAGTGTTATCGGTCTGATGTCATCCGAAAGGGAGCGTATTTCGTGCTTTGGAAATATGACCGTTCGAGCCAGCCTACGTCGTGCCGGTAGATTACAAAATCGTAGCTGAGATGGATTTAGTACGCCTAGCTGTGATGTCAAACGCAGGTGCAGTGGTTAGGCAGGGTATGGCAATCCTAATGTGATCACGACAAGTACGGTACTACACATCACCTCTATAATACTCGCTCAGACGACCTGCCTGTGGCTCCGAAGTATCAAAATTAAAAATTAATGTTATCGTGAGTATGCGTTAATCAGACTATTTCAGTTTAAATGATGTCTACACAGAGAAAACAGATTCGTTGAGACAACCGAATTTGTTGCCAACCCAATTTTGGCGGTTGCACCAACTATCATATAATTCTGGTATGACGACTGCAATTTGATTGTGGTACCATATATTTTAATTAAAACCCTTAACCAAATAGTTGCAGCAACAGAAAAAATTTATTAACAGTATGGAATTTGAAATAAAAGTTATTCTTGCTACCGAAAATATGGTTAGTATAACTAAAACAATATCATAATTGGTACCTGTGAAAGAAAAATTGGAATTCCTTGCTGAAATAAAATAAGCAAAAAACGCAAATAAAAATACACAATTTAACACGACGCGTACTACCCAAAATGGTCTGCATAGCCGGCCTTCGGCCGAGCTCAAAGGTTTTCTCTCTACGATATTTTCCGACACGGCGAGTAATACTAAACAATCTATGTGCTTTTTATATGTATTACTATTAATTACAGGTTCTTTAAAATTGTCTATTACTTATGTATGAAACTGTTTAACTTAATAAATAAATACGTGCCTGAATCAAACACTTTTACTTTCGTAATTAGTGGTTACGCTTTTTAGGGTACATGTATGTCAGATGTAAACTCGGCATAATTTTCTTTATCTTTTTTTTTCAAACAAAACTTAAACTAAGTTAAGAACTTACAAAGAAAATGCCAAAAGACATTAACAACTTTTTATGTCCGAAACTCAGTAAATCTGAGGTTTTAAGAAGTTTTTTTTTTCTTAGAATTTAATTTTCTATCATTTAAGATAAGTTTTAAAAAGATAGATAAAAGCTGAAAAAAGTTCAAAATAATGAAGCCGCTAGCATATCTGCCAATTTAAAACTAAAGCGCGATAGAAAATGTTTTAATAACAATGTTGAAAAAGCTCTTGGCATATGGTTTGAACAACAAAGGCAAAAAAAAGTTCTGTTATTAGCTCCCAAGTGCTTATTAGAAAAGCTAAGGATTTTGATCTAGATAGCAATTGGTAATACAGATGCTAGAAGCGACAGACTGTAAAAGTGGGAATAATTCATGGTGAATCCTCAGACATAAATATAGAGTGCAAATCATTACACTGATAGATAATGTACCTAACCTCATTAAGGATCATTCCCTAGAAAACATAATAAATTCCGATGAGAGTGCCCTCTTCTTTAAAGCGTTGCCCACGAAAATCTATTGCTGGCCTAATCTGCATTAGCCTGAAAGTAAGATTTACTTTATTATTGATTTGTAATGCTTCAGGGTCATATAAAAATACCCGTGATTGGAAAATCAAAAAACCCTCCACTTGTGCTATATTTTGCAAATGAAAAGGCTTGGATGACAACCTTCTTATGGCAAGAAATCTTGCATTCGTTAGATATTGAAATGCAGAAATTTAACAGAAAGATTGTTTTATTTGCAGGCAACGCCAGTTGTCATAAAACTCTATACCTGTAAAATATTGAAGTACACTTTTTACCACCAAATACTACATCCTTTGGACCAACGCATTATATCAGGTTTCAAGACTATAGTGAACAGACGTCTTAGCGAAGTTTTTCTTATATACATACATATGTACATACTAAACATGGCAAAATTATACAAAATAAATATTTGTAGTAAATATCCGAGCATGTAGTACATATCCGAGCAGTAAAAAAGGTATACATAAGTAAATAGTGTTAATTTTAGCAACTGTGCATAATCCTAATTGTAGCACAAACAATTTGTACGCAAACATATTTAGTCTCTAACAACTATGAGTTAAACCCACTCGAACATACAAGAGCATCACTACTTTGTTTAAAAACATAACTACGCTACAACTACAAATAGAAGGGCACATGCGTATTAATCAAATCAAAAATAAGTGTTTGGTATCTACGTGAAGTGAATTGTTTGTGTAGAATTTTGTACATTGGAAGGAGAAGTGACGTCCTTATCTAATGAACAAATACGTTGGTTAACAAGTCGCTTATAAAAGAAGTGTTCAGATTAATTGAAGTGGAAATGTCTTCGTTCTGTGTCTTATTTTACAAGTACGTTAGACATGAAATCACCTTTCAATAAATAAAAAGCCCCTTAGTCACCCATGCTTCCTCTAATGCGTATAGGTTACAAAACACGTTATTATCCTTGTATTTGTTTCTCTCCGAATTTATAAGATAAATAACATCGTCTTTGGTTATTGATGTCTCTGCTAAAATGGTAGATAATGTCATATGGTGCTGGCTTAAACATTTCTTTCTGTTCAATTGTAGGTACCTGAGAATGTAATACATACGCAATAATATCTGAAGATAAGTTTTTATGCTTCCAAATCGAGGAATCTTGCAATTTTAGAGAAAGCAAGGAAATTCTTCCGTAGTCACATATATAAGAAACTAGGTATTCCAAAAATCTAAATTTTCACACCCTTCACAATCTTTGTAGTTGTTAATAGTTTCAATTACTCGACGATCGTATTTTCCTTGTAATGAGGGTAAATATTGTTTCATCATATTTTTGTATTGCAGCGTTTTTTCCTCATTACGTTTCAATTTGTTTCCATTTTAATCAAAAGTGGCTTTGTTTTCTATGCCCTTGTCACATTATTTTGGCAGAAATTTACACTCAGTAGTTGAGGAACAAAACTGTCCTTTTGTCTCTGATATCGTGATTTTTCTTAACTCACAAGTGTGTTCGATGGGATACACAACAGCTGTTTTAGCTTTAGAGGTGCTCTTGTATGCTGGTATAAATTTTCAACAGGTTTCTCTATCAAATCCAAATTTGTGATACCGTCAGCAGTGAATGTAATACCCAAATACTTCCATTCCTTAGTATTCTTCTATACTCTAATAACTTGTACATCGACAATGAATTCCTTCAAAACAGCAGCAAATTTTCTCTGTTTAAGTGGTTTTTTGTTGATTTCTGAAGATCTAGTGATGTAAAAGACCATGTCATGCAAAAGCAGCAATGTTCATCATGTGATTACCTACAACCAAGTTCAGTTGGGAGTCGACGAATTAGTCTATGCATGACAAGATTAAACAATACAGATGATAAGTGGTAGGGATGGACAAAAAATATCGATATATCGAAATATCGATATTTGAGAAAATAAATATCGATATATATCGCCGATATTTCAAAAACCAATATATCGATACATCGATTCTTATTTACGAGTATCGGGTTTCGATACTTTTAAGAGCTATGGCCGTTTTTTGACCGTACGATATTGACTTCACTACTAGTGATTCGAAGAAAAAGAGAAGTTGCATAATAACATCCCAGGCGAATTTATAAAGTGACCCAACTAAGGCAGGTGACTTTTTGGATTGTGTGGGTATAAGCCTACAGGCAGAATTTGTTTTTACTTTCTGTTCTGTTACGAATCAGCTGACTCTTTTTGGATATAGAAATCATATACAAGCCGCTAGTTTTTCTCTCCTTAATTCTGTTCTGTTTCGGTTCAACCTGTGAAAATAAAAAACTGTTAACTAACTAATTGTAAGTGGCAGCATAAATAAAATAAAAACATTTCGAAACAAACTGTGATTGTGCTTTAAGAATTTAAAAAAATTTAATTTTTACTAGAAAAACATAAAACTATATTGAAACATAAAAATGAGTTAGTTAATTTAATTATTATTTTTCGAACTGTATTTGTTTATATATTCTTATGAATAGAATAGGCTAATGTTCGTAACGCTTTTTAAGCCAAATTACATGTGATAATTATTAATGAACAAATAACATCAAAGTTAGTTGTAAATATTCTGACAACAACACATAGTTGAACGAAACAGCCAACCGTTTGCGAAGGCCACTAAACCTTCCTCATCAGCGTTCTTCTGTGTTTTGTGGTCCGTTGACGTAGATTTCTGCCCTATATACGAAACCTTATTGCAAATGAAATATTGGTTTGATTCATCGTATTTCAATTTGCTCATGTGTTTTGTAATGAAGGCTCAAAGTTACCATCTCTAAGTTTACAACAGTCTTACCATTGTCGTTTGTTCTTTACTAACTATGCACATGTTTTTTCCTTGTTTTTGTTAAATTTTTTGTTTCTGATCTTTTATTTTTTACATAAAATTTTTTTAAATTATTTTTATTGAATCTTTTGTTTTTATTGAACTGTTTAATAAATAAATATTGCATTCGGAATTATCAATTCATGTAACATATTTGTACATCTCGAGCCATAACCTATCATAAAAGCTTAACGGACACATTTTTTATACTTCGTTTTTTTAAATAAAATTTAGTATTTATTTATTTTTAAAAAAATATATATGGATAATGTTCAAAAATATCAATACGATAGTCATGTATCGATACATTTTTTTTGCATTTGTCCATCTCTCGTATGTGTGTATGTATATTTAAAAGCATAAGTAATGCCTGTATATACAAAAGGATTACTATTATTAATGTTAGTACAATTGTACGAGTAGGCTACAAAACACGTCATTATCCTTGTATTTGTTACTCTCAGAATGATAAATATCAGAAAGATAAATAACATCGTCTTTGGTTATTGAAGTCTCTGCTAAAATGGTAGATATGTCATATGGTGCTAGCTTAAACATTTACTTCTGTTCAGTTGTTGGTACCTGAGAATGTAGTACATACCCAATAATGTCTGCAGATAAGTTTTTATGCTTCCAAATCGAGGAATCTAGCAATTTTAGAGAAAGCAAGGAAGTTCCTCATTACGCTTCAACAGATTTTCTCTGCTTAAGTTGTTTTTTTTATTGATACTGATAAAACCTTTCGAACTATTCAATCTAGGACTGCAGCTTCAAAGAAATTCCGTAACTGCATCGGGCAATTTCTGAAGACCTAGTGGTGTAAAAGACTACGTCGACAGCAAAAGCAGCAATGTTCATCATGTGATTACCTACAACCAAGTTCAGTTAGAAGTCGACGAAGTAGTCTGTCTAATCTATCAAATATGGTAATATGTGATACAGAATGATATGATTTGCTAACATCTGGGACCGCTATAACATGAACCATACTCTTTGTCATGATCTATGAGAAGTAGGTCTATCAAACTCGTTTTATCAGAACACCCACCATAAAGTCTCTTTGATTGCGTTCAAAATCTATAAATTTCGAGATTCTCTTTACCAGAATGGAAGGTAGCAAACGGATTGGAATTTGCGGCAGTGTTATCGGTCTGATGTCATCCGAAAGGGAGCGTATTTCCTGCTTTGGAAATATGACCGTTCGAGCCAGCCTACGTCGTGCCGATACCTTACAAAATCTTAGCTGAGATGGATTTAGTATGCCTCGTTGTGATGTCAAACCCAGGTGCAGTGGTTAGGGAGGGTATGACAATCGTAATGTCATTACGACTATTAGGTACGACACATCATCTCTATAATACTCGCTCAGACGACCTGTCTGTGGCACCGAAGTATCAAAATTTCTTCTCCAGTATGTTTCCATTATCTCTCTTAATGGTTCAAAAGAGCTCTCCATGCCGTCCAGAATATCCCTAATACATATATCACAGTACCGGCGGAGCTTCATTTCTTAAAAAGTTCATTATGCAAATGTTTAATAAAATTGTAAGTCACTGCACCGATTCCTTTTGTCACTCCATGACATACAGGACACTAAGTACCAATTTGTCTTATCCGAAATCTTAAAATTATGAACATATACGTATGTAGTTAACTTCAATTAAGTTACTTTAAAGCTCACTTTTTCAACTTCTGTATCAGAGAAGCGCAATGAGTCATGCATTCGCTATTCATACTGACTCATAAATTTTAAATGTAAGTGAGAAGACGTCATTTAAAATCAACTACTCTGATTTACTCATACTCACCATGACATTGAATTATAAGGATTGGTTGAAATAAATATGAATGCGACGTCAGAATCAAAGTCATTCACACTCACACTCATAAATCACCTCAGTTTGATTTATAATTTCAGGAAAATACTTATACTAATCGTATTGATTCAGCTCACTCAACTCATGCATGTATGTTTATTTAAAGTTTTAGTCATTAAAGAGGTTGCAAGTAGTATACAATAGTAGTAAATAAGGTTGTTTTTCAATTCATGCAAAACAAAAACCAAAAAACAAGAGAGAAACACATACTAATAATGAGAACTTTAATGTTCACATGCAAAGTTAGCACTGTGAATCATACTTATTTTGCATCGTCGATATACATTGAGTTAAGGAGAGTCCAAAACAACAACGTCATAAATATTTCTAAGTATGAGTTCGATTCGCACTTCAAACTTTCGAGTGAATATGAGAAATTATAAATCATGGTTCAACTCTACTCACTTTTTCACGACTCATGTCTGTTCTCTGTTCTGTATACAATTCGGCTTTATTATTATTTTTTGTACATCAGACTGCGAATTCGCACAGACTTTTTTGAGGGCCCGTCCGAATTCTTCACTTAATAACCTTTTGCTTTTGCTTGGATTAATGTCTGGATCGTCAATACTGTCGTCTTCGGAAAAATCGATGCGAAAGATATTTTGACCTAAAAATTAATTTTATTATTAAGAGTTTAAAAAACTTTACATCTTTAATACTCATCAAATAATATATTTCAAGTGAAGTATAGGTACTAGTGATGCATGAATATTCCTATTCGAATTGCCGAATATTTGGCCATTTTTAAATATTCGCAATATATAAAAAAATCAAATAACTTAATGCGTAAAGCCTGGTACTCTGTTCGAAGTTGTGAAAAATTTTCAGTAACATTGGTTATTTCGCGTGAAAAATTTGACAATAAGAAGAGAATACTACTTTTGCGAATTTATTTCGCAAATATTTCATACCAACTACTTAAGCATGTAGTTTTACAGCATTTCGCACGAAATTGCGAACAGAGTACCAGGCTTGAAACCTAAAGGAAACTAGATAAATAACATAAAAATATTAGTAAAATGATTTGTAATAGCTAACCAAAAGACATTTACTTGAATTCAAACAAAAAAATTTAAAACAAACAAAACAAACTTCTTGTGGAATTAACATTAAAAAATTTAAATGTACTTTTCTTCACCTAAAGAGGAAAATGTTTTACTTCATAAAGAAAGGTTTGAAAAAGTTTGGAAGACCAACAACAACAATGTTAAGACCAACACCAGCAATATTAAATTGAATATCATCGGATGTTCTTAGCTTAATGTTTTTCGTACAATTACTACTGAGCTATTTTTTAACCCCATTTAATTAGCACGATTGCTCATCTTCACATGTTCTGTAATATGATTTTCCAAAAAAAAACTACTTTATAGCTCAGGAAGAGGAAATAAATTTTCATGTCAAGAGGCGCGGTTTGATCTTAGACCCATGGTTTCTTCGCATTAGTACTTAAAGTTGATTTCGTTTTGCTATACGATTCCATATAAATCGACCTGGCGTCGTGTCTTCAATATATTCCCCTCCACGGAACATTTTCACCCACTTCAAGCCATCTGTCTAAACTAGTATAGGTCCATGTGGTGGGGTAGGGTTTTTCCAGAGTATAGGCAAATTTCATTTTGCACTTTTACTGGTAATAAATGTTACTTATTTGCTACCTTTACTGGTAATAAATGCTGTTTGACATGGAAATAAGTCTTTTTTTATAGATGTAAGAAATTTATTATTCGTTATTTGTTTGTGTTCTTAAATTCGTTAAAGTGGAATGAAAAGTAAAATTTCATTTTCAGCTTGTTTCAAGTGGAATTGATGTGTTCTACAAATAGTTTTCAATACAAAAAAAGTAATTTGAAATCGAAAGCAAACAGCTGCGTGAAAGAAAATACTTTTTGGTAAAAAATAATAGAAATAATTTTTCCCACATTTATTTTACATATTTGTTGCGAAAATAATACAATCTAAGTAAATAAATAAAATTGTATACATAAATTTCTTCATCGTGAGTTTATTTCTGTTCTTAAGGGACAAGCACAAAAATCCGGAGCAAGAGGAGGCGTTGCTAAGATTCATGGAAAAAAACCCTGGATTAGCTAAAGGATTTTACAAGGGAGATAGGGTAGCGGGTGATCAACTATGGACGGACCTAGCAAGAGAGCTCAACTCCATAGGTCCTCCAGAAAAAGATTCATCTGGTTGGAAAAAAGTTTGACTGGAAAGCAGCGTTACCATTTGTCAAGTTTTCCCTTTTTTTGGAAGATTTTTGAGATGCCAAAAAGTTTTTTGAGAATATAAAGTTTTTTCAAGTTTTTTATAAATATGTCCATAATTGAACTTTTGCAGTACATTGAATGAAAATATTAAGTAATGTTTGTATGCAATAAAACGATCTTATATTTTTTCACTCCCTACAGTGTCTAAAGGCTCAGTTAGCCTAACTATTTTCATTACTTTTCACATAACAATACCGATCGGCTGTTTTCTTTCAAAATTTTGGTACTTTTGTAGAAAAAAAGTTTTTGTTTTGGAAAAAAAGTTTTTTTTTCAGATTTAGGAAGTTTTTTAAAAAATATATATGGTAACGCTGCTGGAAAGCCTGCATCCGCGAGAAATTGTCTGAGAACAGAGCGGAAACAACAGCAACTGGTGGTGGTCCTCACAATATTCAGCACATTTCAGCTAAAGATGATGCAGTTGCAAAGCTTTGCGGTCTTTATACCGCCGTTGAGGGTTTAAAAGGTGTACAATCATTTGGCGTTTCAAGAAATGAGACTAGTCAATCAATTGAAGTGGAAAACTTAGACGCCAATAGTTTGGAAGGTACATTTTTAAATGAAACGCCAGGTGAAGTTACAGAGCCGATGCGAAAAGTGAGAAGAGTAGAATCAACACAAACCAATTTACATGATTTTGTGAAGAACCAAATTACATCAAACGAAAAAATTTGTAAAATTTTGCAAGACGTCAGTAACACATCCAAAAATATGTTAAAAGAGCAAAAAGAAATTTCCAAAAATATTTATAAAATGAGGAAGGCGTTAGAAACTTTAACAAAGGTTATAAAAGGAAAAAAAAGAGGATTAACAAATTTATCATATGAACTGATGTACCTTATATATGCATGAACTCACGAGTTGTGATACCTTTAATTGTTATGTAAATACTTTATTTGTTTTATGAATTGAACTTTATTTAAGGCCAAATTTTGTAAATACAAACGAATTTTTCGTTTTAAAATTTGTATGGAAAAAATATTTTTTGAAACGAATTTTCGTTATATTTCATACAAATTTGAAACGTTTAGAAACGGAATTTTTTACAAAATCTGCCTATTAATGGAAATAAAAAATACATTTTTTAAATAATATTTCTAGTAATTTCATTTCGTATTCTAACAGCGTCATTCAGCAATCTTAAATCATTTGCTTCGCTATCGCCCGATGTAGTTTCTTCGGTGATCTCTTCTACAACAAAATCATTGCAGTCTGGATCACTTATATGGTATGATTTGCAAATATTGCGGAGTGCGCAGCAAACATTAATAATTTGTACTGCTTTCCGTGGCTCATACGATATTGTATCTAGCAGACATCTGAATCTGCTCTTTAAAACTCCAATAACGCGCTCCACAATGTTTTTAGCTGAAGCATGTTTTTTGTTGAATAAGTGCTCTGGAGTATTTATTTGTAGACATCGATAACGTGTGAGTAAAAATGGTTCCAAAGAATAACCCCCAAGAGCTATGATCTTCTAGCGCCATTGTTGTAAATTGTCATCAGATGTTGTCTTTCATTACTGGAAGCTCAGTAAATGAGTCATGACACGCTCCGGGACGGCATGCGTTTACGGCAATTATGTTCATTAAATAATCGCATATCTAAAAATATAATACGTCATTGTTTTTTATATATGTACATATGTATTTTAAAGTTTTTCATAGTTACTATCATTGCGTTCAAACTAAAATACCCCTTTCTGTTGTAAAACAGATGGCTATCCTTGGCTGGTGCTTTAATTTTGACATGAGTGCCATCTATACAACCAATGATACCAGGCAATCGAAATTTGTCGTAAAAGTGCCTTTTTGATTGTAGAAGTTCTTCACTGCTTCTGTCAAATTTTATCCATTTTGGGCATAGTGTGGATTCCAAAACATACGTGTTATAACTTTGGATACCGTACTTCTTCGTAAAGCCAAGTTTGAGTCCTTTCCAATCATTGTTGAGTACTACCTTGGCCGAAGTAGCGAAGTGCTGTGGCCAACTGCAAAATTGTTGGAATACACGCTAAACAACACTGTTGGCAATATTTTTTTTTTGAGTTCTTTGTCTTGCCAACAGTGTTTTTAGCGTTTGTTTTAGAATATTTCGCTGTAGTAAGGCATTTAAAAAATGTCGCATGTCTTGAAAGGTCTTATAAATAGTCTTGTGCAGGACTTTATTACATACCATGTACAATCGAAAACATTAATTAAAATATACGATCATATATTGTCTAAGCTTTTGTCGAAATATTCTTACGGCATTATGTTCATATAATGGCAAATTGGATGAAGTTAATCGGGGTCAAGGCCTGTTTATTAGGTCTATGCAACTCTACAAAAACACGGCAATACAAAAAACAACTTTGTGTTTAAGTTGCCGGAAACACACAAACATGAACTAAAGTATATGGTGCAAACATTTTTTGACAGCTTAAACACGAAAACACACAATATTATCAGGACGATTGCATTGACGTGATAAAAAGGCCTAGATTGGGCTTAAGTTCAATATTTTCAATTCTTATTGAATTTTTTTAATACAATTATTTGTTTATTGTATCTTCAAATATGAACTAACAGTACGTATTGATACCTTAAATCTAAATGTAGGACATAAACTTAGTGAACGTTGTTAATAATACATATGTAAGTCGTGATAAGCAAAAACAAAAGTATTTTCAAGCATTTTCCTCTGGAGTGTTGAGTATTAGAGCCCATGTGTCCCTCTTTTTAAGCGGATGTGTCCAGTAAAATTCAAGATATTACGAGCAAGCGTATAAGGATGAGACTCGAGTTTTCTAAGATATTTGCCTGTGTATTTTGGAATTTCTTCAGTTACTTGCGGGATATTCAAAGTACGATGTAAATTTGAATTTCTTGTGTGCCATGGAACCGATGTTATTAACGCTGAAATTTTGTTTTGCCTTCGTTGAATATAGCTGAATTCCGCAGCACCATATAGGTTTTAAAAGCGACTTGTATATTAAAAGTTTACAATCTAGGCTGAGCGTTGAATTTCTACCAATCAGCCAATGTATCTGAGTTAGGCCCAATAATTGACCTCGCAATTATATGTCATTTAGCTAATTGCCACTTAAATTTAGGTGGCACTTAAATGTAGCTTCATTTTTTCAGTGGTTAATTAAAAGTTCTTATTAAATTACGTTGGAAGTACGGCAGCACTACAAAATGTCCCAGTATTATGGAAGGCCTTTTTAATAACAGCTGTTTATTATAAATAAAAAAAGTTAGGTTACAAAATGAAGAAAACTAAAATTGCATAAAACACATTTTATGAAACGAAAAGAGCATCAGAATGCATTTTTCTATTTATTTTTCCATGATATGAAAGTATATATTGTATATGTTTTATATTTATAAAAATTAAACAAAATGCTTTTTAATACGACCACATGATGTTCATGTAGATGTTTTCAATAAAGACACACAAGCACAATAACATATGGTATGCTCGTAAAACTTAAGTGTGATTTAAGTCCACATGCTTGGGCATTTAAATGTCTCTCAACTTTGTACTGAAAAAATGAATTCAATACTTAAGTGGATTTTAAAGATAAATGACATATAATTGAGAGGTCAATTATTTGGCCTTAGTTTAAGTTTCATTTGCGTTAGCTTAAAGTCAATGTGGTCTGTCCATATGAGCCTTCTTATTGAATGAAATATTTTTATTAATTTAATTAATTCTGTAAAGAAAAGAAAAACTAAACTAGACTTTTAGCTGGGGCGAATGCCGACATTTTTCTTTGCAGCCACGTACTTCATCTGCACTAGGGTTTGGGAATTCCCGGGCAGGAAGTCGTGGGAAATGTCTAACTTACATTCCCGGGAAATTTTTGAGATTTTCCCCTTAAAACGGGAAATTAAAATTAAACTTTATTTCATAAATATATAGACATTAGTGGCACACATATTTATAAAATGGCGTTATTGACAGTGAAATTAATTTTCTTTCACATAAGAAATTTGTATTATAATTCTGTTTTACTTTAATATCAATATTTCCAGTGTTTTTTATATATACATATATTACGAAAGGTAGATTGAAATTTAGTTTTTCCCGGTAATTCCCGGGAACGCGAGAAAATGGAATATTATTATATTGTTATATTATTGATTTACCTTTGGTAAATACGTTTGTAAGTACATATGACTTCTAAATTTTTGTTTTTCCGCTTTTTCATATTCTATTAAAAAAAGCACAATAATTTGTACTGATGATCATGTGTCCTAAAAAAACTTTTTTAAAAAAAAATTACATTTTCTTATTTAATTTCTTAAATGGCAATTTTTTCTAATTCGGGCAATATTTAAATTTTGTTTTAGCAATTTTATTTTTCAAAAATTTTTTAAGAAAACAGTATTACATGTTCGTTTTAATCGAAATAAAATTGTAGAAAACTGGGAAAAATTGCGATTTTTAAATACTTTTAACCATAAATTTAATCTTAATAATTTTTTAAGTACTTTTGTGTGCTAAATTTCTAAAGATATTTGAATTAAAAATATATATATTTCGATGATAAGAACTTTTTGGAGGTTTATACCACGTAAATACGATTTATAAACCCATTTTAAACTTTCCAGCTTAAAAATGGGTTATGAGTCTGTTTAAATTTTTAAGAATAAGTCAGATAATATTTAATTTTATGTTATTGCATACAAATCACTATTAATGAAAATTATTCATTAAAAAATATTTTTTTTTTCGTTTTGACTTTTCTTCTGTTCAAAACCATTTGCAAAGTTTTCGCTTATGTCAAAAACTCTAAATTCTCTACAGCAAGGCATATTCATATAAGGTATACGAATTTCTTTTTCATAGACGATTTCAAATGTTATATTCGTATCCGCGAATACTGTTTCAAATATTCATATTCGGATATCAAAATTTTACGTTCAGCAGATCACTGGTATGCAAGTACAAAAATATGTACATCCATATGTATTCCGAATAAAAAAGAAACATATGCCATTGATTTTATTAATGGTAATTAAGTTAATTAAAGACACCTTGTAAACAGTTTTTAATTAAAAAAATAGTTAATTTAGTATAAAGTGAATTTAACATAACATGTACAATCTGAAACATTAAATAAAATTGAGGAGCATATATTGTCTAAATTTTTTTTTCGAAATATTCTTAACAGAAATAATTTCCTAATCTAGCTTAAGTTAAATTTTGTTAATTCTTATTGAATGAAATATTTTTATTAACCGATTTGATTTTCTAAAGAAGAGAAGAAAAGTCAAAGTAGACTTTCAACCAGGGACCGTAATGGTTATAATTTTTATTTTAAAAATCACTTTGTAATCATTATTTCTTGATTTTTATTTATCCCTCACAAAATAAGAGTTATTTTGTGACTTTTATTTATTCCTCACAAAATAACAGTTACTGTTAGATTTTTATTTTTTTGCTTAATTTTTAAATTGTAGAAAGCGCAATTTTTGCGTTAAAATTAATATTAACCTATTTAAAATTGAATTTATCGCCAGAGTTTAAAAAAAAACTCTTATATGTTAAATTAAATTTACTTTTTATTATTTATTAATTTTAAAAATTAAAATTTTTTGAGTAAAAAAATAAAAATAAAAAAATAACTGTTATTTTCTGAGGAATAAATAAAAGTCACAAAATAATTGTTATTTTGTGAGGAATAAATAAAAATCAAAAAAATAAAAATCATTGCATCTATAGGTAGTCCAGGTAACATGGAGTATGTATCGTGGTATATTCCTTGTGCACGTAGAACTTCTCTATTATTGTGATTTTTTCAGTTTAAATATGGAAAATAATCGTTATTTGCGATCCCTGCTTTCAACTGTTATAACGCCGACATTTTTGTGTGCAGCCTCGCACTATATCATAACTCTTGTTTATAAACTGGATAGATACAATCAATTATTAACAATGATTGTATTGTATATTCTTAAAAAAAAATGGCAAATTTTTTTAAATACATACGTGCAATTTTTTTCCAAAAATTTCTTTAGGGCATATTCACCCAAAATATACTCTCTAATACCGTGTTCAGACATACCCTTTAATTGCGCAATTAGGGCTTTTTTTTCAATTAAGACCTTAATTGACAACAATTTACCATACAATAAGTCAATTAATAAAGTGAGCAATTACTAGTTAATTGTATCACTAATTGCGTAAAACTCGAAATGAAACCTTGTAGCTCGTTTCTGGGACCTAATTCCTGCACTCTTGAACGAAATTACATTCGAGTAGAAATTAATTTCGCAAGCAAGACATTTTCCGATGATGTCACTCGATACGAAGCGAATCGAGTTTTTGTTTTAGTGTTTTAAAAAGGCAAATAAATTTATTTTCCAACACTGAATAAACTGTAAGCAAAAACATATGTTTGTATGTAAGTATATGTGCAAAAACATACGTATGTACGTACGTACATACACACTATGTTTATGCAAAACACGAAACGAATATAAATGGTATTTTAATTTTTATTTAATTATTAACTTAATAAGAATTAATTAGTGTAAATTTAGAGAATAGAGCATTAGCCACATTTTCGATTCTTTTATTGCTTGACCAGAAACACAGAATATAAACCAGAATTCCCACCTGTGACTTATGAAAAATCGCGATAACAGCTGATTGGTGTGAATTCGCAGTTTTTACTAAGTTGCTGCAAATGAGAAAAAAAAATTGCTTTCTACATGTATAAAAAGCAATAGTTATATATGTGACGCGTAAAACAGAAAGGGACCTAAGGGCAAAAACCGGTTTTGTTCAGGAGAGCCATTTTAAAGATTTAAATACGGGTATCTTTGGTGTACCATCACTGAGCGTGTTGGTATTGGTCTCATTTGAAAGCGACATATCTCATGACGTCAGGAACGTATTGGTCAACCTTGAAAACGCCCTACCTCTTGTTTTGTGTAGTAGGTTCTTACTGTTTTCTACCTAGCGCGCTGTTTCCATGAGTTTGATATAAATTTTGCTCGCGTTTTTTCGAATCCAGGTTTATTTTCTGAAATTGTTAATTGTGAATTATAATAAATACTCATTTATAATTCTTTTAAATCGTGAATATTACTCTGTTAGTACGAACATTTTTTCACATAACCTTATTATGTTGATCGCGAAAATAATTTAAAACTAATAACATTCTTACTGACTGTTGTAGGATAAAATGGTGGATGAATTCGAAGAAGTAGATTTACTTTATCGCTTCCCTGATGACGAGGATGATGACGATCATTTCTCAGAATTATAAGATAGTGACTCTGAAGATGATACCGATAATATGTACCTTGATAAATCTGATCTTGATTTACGCGAAGAAAAGGTAGTTGCTCGACTGTATGGTTCAAAAATACCTCCGTGTTGTTCAAATCAATGCAACGAAGTGATCCCTAAGAAGATGGGTGTGGATTTTCGTACGTCTTTCATGAATTTAGATAAGGAATCCCAAGATTTAATTATTCTCGCACATCTGGCAGCTCACCGTGACGATGCAATGCTCTGATCAAAAGTTGGTGATCGATCGCGAGCTATGAAGAAAGGGTACAGTCAGATATATTATTTTCGAAGTTTGCCGATATGCCGTGATATGTACTTCTTCCTGTATACAATTAGAATTAAACGCTACAAAAATCTAGTCGAACATTACGACAAAAATGGTGTTTATCAACGCGAATTCAGCCAGCGTAATGAAAACATACATCTGAGTAACAATACCAGTTTCGATGACATTATAATTCCGTCACCAGTGGTATCGATGAAGCGTCAATGGTACTTCTATAAAGAGATCCGGGGTTTATGTTTTGACGATTCAAAAAAAGATTCGGTTACTCCTCCTCCTTTGGTCTCTGGAAATGGAAGAGGAAGATTCCGTGGAAGTGGACAATCCTCAAGAAGTGGAGGCAGCAGACGTTAATAAGAACTCGAAAGAAAAATAAAGGACCGGTACCCTCAAGTTCTAAGGAACCAATTCGCAAGAACCGTCGATTCAAATGATTTTTCTATTTTTTTAAATTGTTCATAAGGAAAAAAATAAATAAATATATAAAAATAAATAAATTTTATCGTAAGGTCCCTTTCTTTTTGCGCTTATAATCGTCGACTTTAGTTTCATAAAACACGCATATCTCTGGGAGGGAACACTTTTGGGAATGAGATCGGTCTCATTCGATGCTCAGATGTTGTCCACATAAAAAAAAAGTGAAAATTGATTTTTATAACTATATAAATAGATGTGTTTTTAACATAATAAATTGTGTAATTGAGGGTCAGTAGTATGCCTCAACTGCTGACTGTAAATTGTGGCCCAAATAATGTGACAAATGTTTGTAATTAAGAAGTTTAAAACAAATTAATAAGGGCATTGTGATATTTTCCTGTCTTTTGGAAATATGAAGCCACAAAGTTACGGCCGGTGACAAAGACTCATCCTGCACATGTGCGGTTGTGATATAACTGGCCAGCTAACTATTCCAGCACCTCATATTGCTTTTGCCGGACCACCTGTAAAATCTGGTGCTATTCAAGATACACGCGTGCTACAATGCCAAAAATGTGATCCGGCCAAATTTTTTTTTTGGATCGGTAACTGAATACACAAATGCGTAATACTCTACGCTGGGCAACGCGATCTTGAACAGCGTGTTACCAAATAAAGATGTACGCAAACAGTTCAGAAGTTTCCAGCAAGTCAGCTTGTTTTACAACAAAACGGTAAGTTTTATTTGAGCAATATTTCAGTATTTTAAATATTAATTGTTGTCACCGTTTATTCCAGAAAATCGTTGGGTCTCTTTGTTGGTAAATGCAACAAGATCAGAAACAAATACTGGTCGAACATTTATACCGAATAATCAGACATGTTCATCCATTTCTGGCTAGTAAGATCAATGGTATGTTGCTTGAAATATTAGCTGACCAAGAAACTATTGCAGAAATCAATGTTTCTTTGGCTGGCCTTTACCAGCTGCTAAAACAGCTTGGAAAGATGATACAAAAGGAACTATTGCAGAAAGAAAGTTTGGGTGCTGTCGCTAATACTATTAAAAGAACCAAAGAAAGCATTTCCGCCCAAAGAGCCATTATACTATGCAAAGCTAAAGTGCCATAACTTTTTGGTTTGGCTCGTTCCATGGTGCGCTATACCAGCCACAATCCACCTTTATTATTCCCCAAAACCATGATGAACAAAGGAGCAGACGACTGCCATAAATAGAGAAATTAGAAATTTAATAACGTCATTACACGCTATAAATTTGAAAAATTTTTCGAGTTAAAGTTATTTTTTATTTTAATATATATGAATGTGCACTTATTAATTAACTTTTTTTCTTACAGATACGCACATCATTAAAGAAAGTTACATCGCAAAAGTGAATTTGATTAGTTTATTTATTTTATCAGTTATACAATGGATATATTCCAATTTTTAATCATGCTAATAATTACCTTAATCGAATCATGTCTTTTTGAGTCAGTAGTTTTTAGAAAGAAAGGGGATATTTATAAAATAGTTATAATCATAAATATCAAAAAGTTTACGTACACCACCACTTGTTTATGCTTATGACTGCACTATTTTATAAATCTATTTTCTTTCTAAAAACTGCTGACACAAAAAGATCTGATTCGATTAATTATGATATTTATTAGCAGGGAAACCGCAAATATGCAATTGCATGTTTTTTCTTGTATCACGTATTAATGCGGGGACAAGATATTTATCCGTTTCAGAACTTTTAATGAATTTTGGCATCGATTTGTTAGTGCATATATCAGCTTTACACGCATAATTTTAGCATATTTTCGAATTTTTAGGGCATATTTTGATACTTTATAGAATTTATTTTATTTCAACCTGCTTGGCACCACCATACTTTTAAAAAACACCCCATTCCGAAAAAACTTATATGAAATTTTTTTTCTAGCAACTCATTAAAATTTCATTTTCCAAATAAAAATTTAATGGCCTGTTTCACAATAACGAAACGAAACTTTCGACTGAAAATTTATATTAAAAATAAAAACAAACTTTCATATTTTATTGTTTTAAAGAAAACTTTTTTCCTGCGCTATCTGGTTTAATATGCTTCCAAATTAAGGGCTTGGTCCACATTTTTATTTTTCGCCATCTGAATCTCTTTTCCAATGTTCCATGTAGTGTATACATTTTTTATATATAACTCAGTGTTACGGTCGTGTCGTTAGTTGCAATACAAATTCAGTTAAGCTATGTCTGATTTACTCTGCCCCGAGAACTTAAAGGAACATTGTAAATGTATGAAAGTTCATTAAGATGAGACAGAAACGATTTTTATTTCAAATTATAGGCCAATATTTTGTTATTTATTGCAATAAAAATTATAAATTAAAATCTTGTCTTATCCAAAATACAGTTCCAAGGCCTTAATTCTGATACAGTGATCTTTTGAAATTAAAGTTAAATTCTTATGCATCCAATACAAAATAAATTTTTACTATTTGCTTTAGTCAAAATTATTATAGTAATTTTGTTTTAAGCTGCACTTCAAACCCAGTTATTATTTGTTAATTATGTTTCCTTTTTTTGCTTATTTACTTTTTTCTTTTTCGGCTTCCAATTATCTTTCAATTTTTAATTAACTTACATACATACATGTATGTATTTTATATTGTGCTATAGCACCGGAGGATAAATCGATTATATCTCCGGTGTATGACAATCAATTTTCCGCACCCCAATATCCACTTATTACGCGAATCCCGCGCCTCAATTTGAAACAACTCCCGTCTTTATAACTTAAAGTTCACTGAACAAAATAACTTGCGCAATACACTCAATTAAAAACACGTCTGTTAGCTTCAAATATACAACTGCAAGTAGTCATACTCATAGGTGTGTTACAGATTTTCGTCAATACCTGCCAGCATGGCCTAACTTGACAGTGCTCTTAACACAGGATAGAAACAATGCGTCTACTAACGCCCCCACACATAGTGTCGCTGGCACCTACAATACAAGCTTTCCTGCACCTGAAGTAACTACTACACAAGGCAAGCTCCTGACAGCCTATCGCACGTAGTCTGTCTAGAACTACACCCCACAAGAGGTAGTCAAACGCTCCCTTAAAATCAACAAATATGCCAAGGACGTACTTAGCAGAGGAATCACTAACACAGCGCTTTACGTACATCCACGCATCTTTAACAGATCTCCCCTCCGTAAATCCAAACTGGTACTCAGAGAGGCTCACGCTATCGGCCTCTGTCAGTCTCGTCACCATTATCCTCTCCAGCACTTTTCCAAGTACTGGCAGGAGACTGATGCCCCGATAAAAGCGTGGATTGCTTCTAACTCTATCAGGCGACTTTAAGAGGACGACAACACGAGCGGTCTTCCAAGCCCTAAGGAAATAGCCCTCACTCAGACACCTCTCAAAAATTTACTCCAGATACTCAGGAATGGCCTTCCAGATGCTTTTACACATCTCTCCTGTCGTACCATCCATACCTACTACGGACCTGACAGACACTGCCATATACTTCAGACCTTTCCAAATTTGGGGGACCAGCTGTAAATACGATACACTTTACCCCAAGGGCCATCCCAGTTTTCCCGCACAAAGTTTCTCCATTCCATCTCCTTTACATCAGCAATCAGTGCCTTATATATTCTAAGGCCAGCAAGATAGTCAGCCCTACACTCAGTCAAATCTTCAGCATTAGAACGCCTCGCCCCCTGGAGTCGCCTCCTAAGACGTCTGACATTCCTCCGCATCATATCCAACTCATGTGTCCACCACTTGACCCTACTTGGCTTAGTCTTGCGACATCGGCATAAGCTGTTAATGGTGCACATCCAGCGATCTATCTGCTCTCCCTGATCGTCAACCTCAAGCATTCTAAAACTCTCCAGCGATTGTGCAGTCGCTTCCGCCCTCAAACAGTTCCCGTAGTTGGCGCAGTCCACACTGTGGAGTCGCCACCTTCTAGGTGGTACAACTACCCCGGTGCGAAGATGGTAAGTAACCACTATCTCAATGAGATTGTGGTCACTGACCCCCGCGTTATCACACACCCTCCACCTAAAGTCGAAAAGAGAGACTGCCACCCCATTCGAAAGTGTGACATCGATATCACTGGCGCCCATTGGGCCATCAAAAGTATACAAATCGCTAGCCTCATTTAACACTGAAACACCATTTGCGACCAGCCATTCGCTAAGCATAATTCCTCGCACAAAGTTCTGATGCGCAGGAGCATGCCTGGGCATCTTACTGAACCAAGTACGAGAACCTGCATTTGCGTTTAAGCCGAGGATAACAGGAAATTTACTCGCAAGGAGTAACACCGTATCCATATACCTTAAATATGGCTCCAACGGGCAACCAAACCTGCAGTAGATGCTGGCTGAGAGCAAACGCCCAAACCGGCCCTCTACAGCAATGCACACCCCCCACCTAGCACGACTAACCACAGTACAGTCTACGTCGTCTTCGTCCACAACTATAGCAGAGTTTCCCGGCAAGTTCGTGAAGACTCTACACCTCCCCGGCAATCCCCTGACATGACCCCCCGTAACGTACGGCTCCTGGAAAAATGCAAAAGATGCACCCCGCCGTCGCATCGCCTGCCCAAACTCACACGTAGCCGCATAAGATCTCTGCAGTTTTGTTGCAGTATCGTGATCCGATCCATGATTCATGTCTTGCGTTCGCCCTAACCATCATTGCCGCGTACACAGGGCACGCAGCAGACATCATCAAGTGCTCCGCAGGCAAGCCCTGGAACGCACAATTGCTGCACCTCAACTCGTTCGGACATCGAGAAATTATATGTCCAGTAAGTCCACATCTCCTGCATACACTTTCCGCCATGCGGCAATCCTTGACGCGATGGTCAAAGCCAAGGCACCTATAGCAGGAAGCCACCATATCCTGAGTACGCACAATAAAGTGGAACCACTTTACATATACGCCAGTTGCACACAAATGGTCAGCAACACTCTGTGTGCACTCCAACACAACACTGACGGCGGCTTGAATAGGCAGCATGTGGCCTGCCGGTCGGATCAGTGACCGTCGCATTACCCTCCTCCACCCTTTCATACACCATCTCGCAGCCAATGCCAGCAGTGTCAACAACTGCGGAAGTACCGCCACCAACAGTACCACCAACTGCACAATCACGCATGCCCGCACCAGTAGCAGCAGCAGCACGTTCACGCCGAGTCTTGGGCAAGTTCGGCTTCACCCTTTTCTTCTTTGCGAACTCCCTCTCGCTGTCCGTATCGCTATGTCACAACAAATTTCGAGACGGAGGCGGCAGCATCGACTCGGACGCGTCGTCCTCTCCATCACCCTTCGGCACCTGCTTCTTCAGCGACAATGGCCCCGTGCGGAGCCATGACCGTACCAGCAAAAACCGCGTAAGTATATGTAACGAAAAACTTCACTTACCCAGTCAATGAAGAAAAATGCAAAAAATTTACAAAAATTTTCAGCAAATCTTCCACACAAATTCCGCCAAATCTTCAATTATCCAGTGGGCAGTAAAACTTAGCCGAGACACTAACCAGTAAACACTCAGCTCGGACAAAAACCACTTAGCAGAGACACAAACCGGTTTTGCGATTCCCAAAATCCCAGAAGTTCTCCGGCACTTCCCCGGAAAAACAACGGCAACGCTTATTTTTCAACAACAAACTAGAGCGGCAACACCGAAAACGAATTTTTTCTTCTCAACGACCTTACTGCCGGAGTTTGCCATTGAGACACCAAAATGTTAAAACACAGTTTGTCCTTACTGCCGGAATTTAACCTTCGCAGATTTAAGACTTTTTTCTTCTTCGCACTTTGTTATTTCAACAATTTTTCACAACCATACATATATACATGTATGGGATTTTATGGTACTTTAACACCGGAGAATAAATCGATTACAACTCCGGTATAAGTCAATGGATTTTTCGCACTTCAATACCCACGTAATCTGTGAATCACGAACTTCAATTTAAAACTAATCACAAATTTTAACTGCAAAGTTCACCGAACAAAATAACTTGCGCAAAAACTCTTAGTCAAACACACGTCCGTATGCTTCAAATAAACAACTGCAAGTGAGTGAGGTCATACCTACAGATGTGTTCAAGATTTGCGTCAATACCTGCCAGTATGGCCTAATTTGACGGTGCTCTTAACACTGGGTAGAATCAATGCGTCTAACAATGCCCCCACACATAACTGGCTGTTATGCATAGGTACCAATGGCTGATATGTATTTGGACATTATCAACCCCCCTTGGTTTGGAGCGGAGCCTATCTAAAACTCCTTCCTAGATATCTCCCCAAAGCGCCGACCCAAGTCAGGCAGAAACCGAAGTTTCTGGGGCTCCTGACCGTGGTACCAGATTAAAGACTCTGGTCAGACTTCGTAGCCAAGGCTACCAGTTGCAAACCCCAAACGGTTCCGGGAACTGGTAACCCGTAAGACAACAAAACCAAAACAACCAACAATCACCCTCACGGATGGTAATCGTGCACATAAGCACCGGCAAGGGACAAAACACACAAAACAAAACACAATGCCACTCTCACGAGTGACACATAGGCAGAGACACCACCAAACAACAAACACAAAACATCAAGGCAATCGATGTAATTGCCAAAATACAGCAACACATCCATACAGCCACACAGCAACAAAACAACACAGCAGCACAGCAAATAGCAAACAGCAACACAGCAAGACAGCAACAAAAACACATCACCAGGTAGAAAAACATTCAATCCGAAATCCAAATCATTGTCCATATGCTTTGCAAAATTCTTCCAAGAGTTGCCCTCAGTATGCCCCAATACCACGCTGAGGAACCCACACAGTCTCAATGAGACTGAGAAGGAGCCCCCGAGCAAAACCATGGCCACAAGAGAAAACCCCAGACACCAAACACGGCCAGAAGGGCCCAGCAACCTCACCAACACCACGCGTCAACACAGGTACCACCAGACTACGCACCAGAGAGCCTTCGACGGAAGGGAAAAATTGCCCAATCCAGAAAACGCCACTGCATCAGCCAACACTCGACTGACATCAAAACAATGGACAATACAATGGACAATACACCAGAACGTACCGCCAATCTTCAGCGCTCGCACCACACCGACAAGCAGGAGAATCAGACAAGCCTCTTTGATACAAAAATGCATTCAAAGAGCCGTGCCTGGTCAGTATGAAACCCAGATGAAAGCCGAAGCTAAACTCCGGGCGTTCACACACAAACGTTGAATCACGCATAAAATTATACGTTACCCTACCATGGTCACTGTTCTCCTACCTTTCCCACCAAATGGACACTAGATGAGCATCCAATTCCCTCGCGATTTCGCCCGATTCCCTACCTACAAGACCACTAGCAGAAAGCCAGTCACACCCAAGAAGCGGTAGCCCACGCTTTATCTTGAAGGTAATAGCACGACGTATCACCTCCAAGTCAAGCGGAGCCACACCCAGCAAGACCTGAAGAGCATCCGTTGATACAGTCCGACAGACTGGCATACAAGCCAGCATGGCCACCCTCTGACAAGACAATATCCTGTTTCTACCAGCAACAGTGTAACGACGAAAGTCGGGTGACCCTCGTTTTAGCCGTACAACCTTGAGAATGTCACCACATTTATGGGCCAAGCACCCGAAACCAATTTATTTTTCTTGTAATCAAAGTAATTTGTATTAATTATTACAATTGCATAATATCATTAATATTATCCCACATATTATTTTTGTTATAATAATAACATTATATTATTTAGTTAATCAATAATTTAGATGTACTCAGATGAGCAAACATATTCATTTGTTATTGAAACATCAATTTAAAACTAACGCATTTTTTTAGATGGAGTCGCCATCTATATATAAATTATTGTACTATTGCAAATAAGTTGACATTTTTAAACAACCATTATTTAGTAAGTTACGCTTTACGACAACTGAGTAATAGCAGATATTTTTGGGTATATAAGGAAGAATCTTATTATCAAAAGGAGAGTCTGCTGCTAGCTGTCAGCAAGGTAAGAACACAAAGTTGAACGTGGTGTTACACATCCATCAGCATTGTACTTGCCTCTAAACACATCTAGTGGACAGACTTATAATAACACAACTAGTGTAGAATATTTGTCGCAGCTGTAGGTTGTGTGGTGTTACACATCCCGCCTGCACCTGTTATCGCTCTCCACGAGCACACCGCTCCTTCTGAGCAATTCCGTCGCGTTCTCACACGCGCAGTTTGTAGGTTGTGTGGTGTTACACATCCCACCTACATCTGTGTGCTAGTGACTGCGCTCCTCACGAGCACGCGTAATACCGCTCCCTCTGAGCATTTCTTTCTCGCGTTCTCACACGCGCAGCCTGTAGGTTGTGTGGTGTTACACATCCCGCCTGCATCTGCGTGCACAGT
The DNA here is from genome assembly GCA_944452675.1 of Tachina lurida. Classification (NCBI taxonomy): domain Eukaryota; kingdom Metazoa; phylum Arthropoda; class Insecta; order Diptera; family Tachinidae; genus Tachina; species Tachina lurida. The sequence goes on from OX101754.1 coordinate 41,286,984, forward strand.
GACTGCGCTCTACACGAGCATACGTTTTACCGCTCCCTCTGAGCATTTGTTTCTCGCGTTCTCACACGCGCAGCCCACAGGTTGTGTGGTGTTACACATCCCGCCTGCAGCTGTGTGCTAGTGAATGCGCTCTCCTCGAGCTCTGTCTTTCTGACCGCGCTCATTAGTCATTTGAGTTGTCATTTAAAATGATAAATTTAATTTTGTAATTTAAAAGTAAATAAATATTCGGCATTGAATTGACTTCGTGTTTTACTCTCTCATGGTCTCAAAAATCAATACATTTTTGTAGACGAATCCTGGACATCGCTGAGTTTTACCCCAGCCTACGAAACTTCGTTACAATGGCGCCCGAGCAGGGACCCTGAGAGTATAAATAATTAGAAAAAGAACATTCCTTATCGCCATTTTTTTTTGTGAAATTACTAACTAAAAATTAAGCGAATAAAAAAATTAAAAAAAAAAATATATATAAATATCGACTAAAAATAATGAAATAATTAATGAAAATAAAAAGATAAAACAAAATTTAAGAACCTAAAGAAAAGTGAAAAATAACTTGCGACAAAAGCAGCGCATAAAGAAAAGGAACATAAAGAAAGTAAAATAATTTTTTTATACGCGATCATCAACAATAAGAAAATATTAAAACTGTGTGAAAAAAAGGAACATTAGTAAATTAAGAACAGTAATCATAAAAACATAAAAAAAAAATTAATGAAAACAGATCTTGTAAACTGTGTTACGCATTAAATCAGAAATTTAAAACAAATTTTCCAAACGAGGTTTGAACATTGAATTCTAAAGTATGAAATATTGAATTAGAAAATTAAATCGGTGCTGAGCACGAAATATAAAACAAAGATAAACATCAATCAAAACTAAAAGGTTATTTCTTAAACAATAAATTAAAACATAAAGAAAAGACAATATATATCCGGGTAAAATATTAAATTAAAATATTTTTAAACGGTGGCACAGACTATTTAACATAAGATTAACGCTATAACATTGAATTTAAATTTAAATTAATCCGTGATAAAAACTATAAGTAAGCGGTAATAGAAACTAACCAAAAATAAAGAGCAATAAAAAAAAAATAATAAAATAAAAGTAAACTTAAACGTTGATAACATACCGCCGGGCAAAACAATATATCGATATTTAGCAAATAAAAAAAAAAAATATTAAAACACAAAATGAAAAGAAAGGAGGGAGAAAAGACAATAGATTCCAGTGCAGCTGTCATTCAGGCGTCCACGCACAACCAGATTGAGTCAAGATTCACCTTAATTGAACATGTGAGGAAATGGGGCATACTGTACGATGGAGGCAGTGATCCATTAGCCTTTATCGACCGAGTGGAAGAACTGGCCGAAATATATGCAGTATCATTGGACCAATTGCCAATAATCATGCCAGTATTTCTACAACATCAGGCTCTAGTGTGGTACCGATGCAATAACGAGCATTGGCAGGTATGGGATACATTTAAAACAAGTTTCTTAGAATTTTTTCTTTCCGCTAGATACTTAGAGCAACTTGACGATGAGATTCGTGCCAGAAAGCAGCAACCCCAAGAACCGTTTAAAACTTACGTCCTGGCAATACAAAATTTGATGCGGCACTCGCAGTTGACTAAAGAACAACAGCTCCAACAAATCTTTAAAAATTCTTGGGCAAAATATCAGTTGTATATCAAACGAAAAGATTTCTCCTCGTTAACTGAATTAATCCGCCTGGCAGAAGATCTGGAAGCCATATCTCCACTAGATACGCTACCCAGAGTAGAAAGCTTACGTGCGACAGTCGCTAGTGACAACGCCCGGCAGAATTGGTGCCAGCGCCCGGAACGCTTTAACCATTCTCTACACAAGGATCTTCTACCCGACAATCATGGATCAGGAAATACCCACGGGTCATCGACGAAAATTTTGGGCTTCGAAACTCCACAGAAGTCACATCAAACTGCCACCAGTATAATACGTCTACTCAGTGTAAAATCGCCAATAGAATCCACCAGCAACTCCACGAATGAACTCAAAACTCATATCCGGAGAAATTACTCCATTAACCCACACAACTCGGCAGCAAGCAAGGCGACGAAAAATAAAAATCGTTGTCAGCGCAACCCGTCACCTTCGTGGGTAGAGATATCGCCGAGATCAATCCAGCTACTACAGCCTTGGTACATCACACCAAAACGGGTCCCGTGGCGGCGTACATCCCAAAGTCCGCCCACACTACCATTCACCACGTTCTCCCCATGTGTGTTCATACCAACAACATCTGACAAAGCATCATTCCAAGTGGACTCACCAAAAACCAGTTCAGTCCCACGACACATGCAAACCGGAAGCAGCCACGAGTTACCGCTGGAACTCCAAGAACGAATTAATCATCTACAAGAAAAAAGATCAACGCGCCAGCGACATCGTTTTCAGCAACGTATTCGAGAGACAGTGTACCGAGTCCAGATAAGCCGTTTTGGAAGCGTCAAAGTCGTCATCCAGCCGCAACAATAGTTCCTCACCCGAAGAAAGGGGGGACTGTAACGACGAAAGTCGGGTGACCCTCGTTTTAGCCGTAGAACCTTGAGAATGTCACCACATTTATGGGCCAAGCACCCGAAACCAATTTATTTTTCTTGTAATCAAAGTAATTTGTATTAATTATTACAATTGCATAATATCATTAATATTATCCCACATATTATTTTTGTTATAATAATAACATTATATTATTTAGTTAATCAATAATTTAGATGTACTCAGATGAGCAAACATATTCATTTGTTATTGAAACATCAATTTAAAACTAACGCATTTTTTTAGATGGAGTCGCCATCTATATGTAAATTATAGTGACTGCGCTCCTCACGAGCACGCGTAATACCGCTCCCTCTGAGCATTTCTTTCTCGCGTTCTCACACGCGCAGCCTGTAGGTTGTGTGGTGTTACACATCCCGCCTGCATCTGCGTGCACAGTGACTGCGCTCTACACGAGCATACGTTTTACCGCTCCCTCTGAGCATTTGTTTCTCGCGTTCTCACACGCGCAGCCCACAGGTTGTGTGGTGTTACACATCCCGCCTGCAGCTGTGTGCTAGTGAATGCGCTCTCCTCGAGCTCTGTCTTTCTGACCGCGCTCATTAGTCATTTGAGTTGTCATTTAAAATGATAAATTTAATTTTGTAATTTAAAAGTAAATAAATATTCGGCATTGAATTGACTTCGTGTTTTACTCTCTCATGGTCTCAAAAATCAATAAATTTTTGTAGACGAATCCTGGACATCGCTGAGTTTTACCCCAGCCTACGAAACTTCGTTACAACAGATATAGCCTCTTCTAACCATACAGGCGAACCATATGCTGCACAGGCAACAAATAGCCCACCATAACACCGCCAGACCGAATGAGTGGTGGACGACCATGCGACAATCTGCCCTTGAGCAACATCATCACAGTTTTATCCATGGCCACCCCAACCCCGACACGATTACCCCACTCAGTCACAATACTCATGGCTTGCTCACCCTTTATCTCCAGCTCAGCACGAGACTGACCTTCAATCAAAATCAACAAGTCATCAGCATATGCGCACAGTTTGTAAGATGCAGCCAGTTGCCGCAGCAGAGTATCCATCATGAGGTTCCAAATAAATGGACCACAAAGAGAACCCTGCGGGCAGCCCCTAGAAACATCCTTCCAAACGCTGGCACCCACCATACAAGCCTTCCTGCCGCTGAAGTAGCTACTCCATAAAGGTAGCTCCTGACAGGCAACACTTTGTAGCCTATCAAGAACTACGCTCCACGAGAGGTAGTCAAATGCACCCTTAAAATCAACAAATAGGCCTTATACATACTTAGCAGACGAGTTGCCAACACAGTGCTTAACATGCAGCCACGCATCATCAACGGATCTCCCCTCCCTAAAACCAAACTGGTACTCAGATAAGGCAGCAGTGTTACACTCCTGCAGTCTTTCCACCATTATCCTCTCCAGCACTTTTCCAAGCGCTGGGAGGAGACTGATGCCCCGATAAGAGCGTGGATTACTCCTAACCCTATCAAGAGACTTCAGGAGCACCACAATACGTGCCTGCTTCCAAGCCCTAGGGAAAGAGCCCTCATTCAGCCACTTCTCGTAAACCGCCTCCAAGTATTCAGGTATAGCCTTCCAGATGCTTTTACACATCTCTCCAGTCATACCGTCAATACATGGAGATTTTCTACTCTTAGTCTGGCAGAAACCGGCAGCCAACTCCGATCCTTGCAAATTCGGGGGGTTGACTTCCTCCCTAATGAGAGGAGGGTTATCAACCCGGTCATCATCTGGAAAGATAGAGCTCAGCAGAACATTCATGCAATCCCACCAGGCAGTGACCATAGTGTCACCAACCTGAATGGATTCCACATCAAGTCTCCGATTCCTGCCACTGCAGATGCACAAACGCCCTCCACTCATGCTCCTTCACCCTCTCGATGCGGTCCTTATAAGACCGCAAGCTGACCAGATATTCAGCTCTACATGTCGCAAGATCGTCAGCATTGGAACGCCTGGCCCTCTGAAACACTCTTCTGAGGCGCCTGACGCTTCTCCGCATCCCATCAAGCTCACTAGTCCACCACCTGACACTGTCTGGTCGAGTCTTACGACAGCGACCTAGCAACGTGTCATTTACCGAACACATCCACCTATCAATCTGGTCAACCTCATCAACGGACAGCGCACCAAAGGTATCCAAAGGCATGCCAAGGGCCACCGCTCTAAGAAACCGGCATAAGCAACCCAATTGGCATCACGCACCCGCCACTTGCGTGGAGCTGGAACGAAACCGGAACGCCGATGGTAAGAGAGGACAATCTCAATAAGATTGTGGTCACTCACCCCCGCATTATCACGCACCCTCCGGCGAAAACCAAACAGCGACCAAGCGCTATTGTTCGCCACAGTAACGTCTATGTCACTAGCACCCATTGGACCATAAAATGTGTACAACTCACTAGCCTCATTTAAAACAGAAGCACTCACCGTAAGCAGCCATTCACTTAGCATTTCCCCTCGAATATAGTTCGAATGCCTGGGAGCGTGCTCCGGCATTTTACTGAAACACATGCGAGAGCATGCATTCGCGTCTAGGCCAAGGATTGCAGGAGTGTTACTCGCAAGTAGTAACACTGCATCCATGTATCCCAAATACCGATCCATTGAAGCACTAGGCGGACAATAAACACTCGCGAGAAGCAAACGCCCAAACTCACCCTCTACGGCCACACAAACACCCCAACGCGTACGACTAACAACAGTGCAGTCGACAGTCGAATCGTCCACAACAACAGCAGCCTTCTCTGGAAGATTGGCATATACCCTCATCGTAGCCGGCAGTCCCCTGACACAACCATTTGCAAAGTAAGGCTCTTGCACAAGTGCAAAAGAAGCCCCACTTCGCTTCATGGCCTGGACAAACTCGCACGTCGCAGAATACGACCTCTGGAGATTTTGTTGTAAGATTAACAATATCTGATCCATGATAAATGCCTAGAATTCGCCCTTGCAACCATAGCCCCATATATAGGACACAACATGGACAACATTTCACATAATTAGAGGAACGATGACCAGCCACACCGCACCTCAAGCAAGTCTCCTCACGCATTTTGTAATTCTGCACCCGATGGTCAAACCCAAGGCACCTAAAGCAGCTTTGAAACGGCTCCTGTGAGCGCACCTGAAACCGGAACCATTTAATATACGCGCCAGTACTCCTCAGCTGTTCCGCAACCCTCTCCGTGCACTCAAGGGTAATATTCACCTGCTGGCCACTATCACTGCGCCATGGCGCAGTAACCAGCAGCACGCTCTTCCTGTACACTTCAGGAGACATCGTACCACCCAGGTTCATAGTATACAGCTCCTCCATGAACTCATCAGGGGTTATCTCAGAGTGCACCTTCTGGACCAGCACCCTCGGTCCAAGCTTGTCGTTTATACTGACCTCCAGTCCGACCTCAGCAAATTTCTCATTTGCTGCAATGCGCTCACGTTCAGCCACCAACGGTGTGCGTATCACCGCACCTCCCAACTTGATGGGACGAAAATCATGCACACGAACACCTAGTGTTGGCCCTACTTCAGTGACCACCTTCTCCATCACCTCCTTAGACGTGGAGGTACCTTTGCCTCTCATCACCACCGACCAAGCCTCCACAGGCTTCACAACAGGTGGCGCCACCACAGCCATGGGGCACGAGCGGACGGAGCAATGAGCGTCGCCACAGCAGCAGGAGCAGGAGCAGCACGACCACCAAAAATAGCAGTGAGCCGGCCTCCAAACGCCCCCTCAACCTCTCATTTTCCGCCACCAGCCCCATCATCAGCTCCTCATAGTTCGCTGATATCGTGGACACTAATGTGCCCACAGCACGGTCAACACTATCAGCCAATACTACCTCCATCAAAGCGCTAGTGATGCGCTTCAACTTTGAGATGGCTTCACCAGCAGGACCAGCCACCAACCAACACCAGCAGCAAAAGCAGCACCATCAACGGCAGCAGCACCAGCAGCACGAGCAGACCTAGCACCTTTAGGCCTCTTCTTCCCCTTACCCTGGCCCGAAAAGGTAGCACGCGTCTTGTCGGTTGCGTCCGTGACCATCGCACACCCTTCCTCCACCCTTTCATAAACCACCTCATCGATAGCGGAAGTAACGCCACCAGCAGCAGCAACAGCAGCAGAACGCTCCCTCCGCGTCTTGGGTGAATTGGGTTTCGCCTTTTTCAACTTTTCATTCCCATCACTCTCGGTGTCACTGTGCCTCAGCAACTTTCTCCCCGGCGGCGGCAGCAAAAACTCAGCCTGCGACACGGATTCCGATGCATCCTCATAAATGTCGCCGTTAGGCACCTTCCCCCCCAACGACAGTGAGCCTGGTGGAGCCATGACCACACCAACGGCAAAAAACCCCAATAAAAATGAAAGTTTCCGCACTCACCAGTAAAAATCCAGGAAAAAACGGGCAAAATATTCAGCAAATCTTCCGTAAATATTTCAGCAAATCTTCAATTTCTGCGATGGGCAGCAGCTTAGTTGAGACACAAACCAGCAGTGACCGCTCAGCACGGACAAAAACCACTTAGCCGAGACACAAACCGGGTCTGGAATTCCCAAATCCCTTTTGAAAATCCCCAAATTCCCAAAACCTCCCCGGCACTTCCCCGGAAAAACAACGGCATCAAAATTCCCCAAAGCGGCAACACTGATTTTTACTTTTTTCTTCCACGACCTTATTGCCGGAGATTGCCCTCGAGACACCAAAATTTTCAAAATCAGTTTGTCCTTACTGCCGGAATTTACCCTTGGCAGTTTTAAGGCTCTATTCTTCTTCGCACTTCAAAATTTTTAGCAACAATACATACATACATGTATGTATTCTATCGTACTATAGTGCCGGAATATAAAAACGACTATATCTCCGGTCTATGTCAATATACTTCCCGCACTCCAATATCCACGTATGCACAAAACTCCGCGGTTCAAAATGGAATCAACCTCGTGATTCTTACTACAAGTTCACCGAATAAAATTATTCACGCAAAAATACTTTAATTGAAATCCAACTGTTCACTCCAATTATTAAACTTCAAGTGGTCATACTTACAGTCGGAGTATGCTTATACTCAGACTAGGGATACTTAACTGACAAAGAAAATGCAGGCGATGCTTGGGATTCTTATTCATCACTCGCCACCGTATATATACACTCAAAATATTACATGCTTAAAAATTCCAAAAAAAAATTATTAATTTTATTTTTGTACAATAAACGAAAATTTTGTACATTTTAAGAAAAGATTTGTAGAATGTGCAGGGAAACAGATTTTGTAATTTTACGAATTTCGTTAAGTTACAAAAATTATTTCGTACAATTACTTTGTTATACGAGTATATAGTACCACATTTTTCGTTTATTTTATTGATTCTAGGAGAAAAAACATTTTTATAAAATTGGATATTTCGTAGAATAAAAAAAATGTTGATTTGTTATCATTTTGTTTACAGTACAAAATTATTCTTAAATCCACACAAGTTTCGTGAATTTTATGAAAACAAAATTTTTAATAAAACTGTTTTGTTTTATTTTTTAATAATTTCTCCATTTATTTTCCTGTCATCTATAATATAAAAAACAGTTCTCGTTGTACCTTCATAGTGAACAGAAGTATTAGCGGAATTTCTTTTTACATACTAAACCAAAAAAAAAAACATACAAAAAAAAATATTTGTAGTACATAATATTTGTTGTACATTAACTTTGATAAACAAGCTATTTTTGCTTTGCTAATATTGTTTTTATATAGACAGTAATAACTAAAACAAAAAAAAAACAAAAACAACCGTAAACAAAATAACTTAAAGTGCCCTTGAGGAATACACTTACAAAGTGCCCTTGAGGAATACTCTATATGAGTACCTCGAAAACAAATAATTGCGAAGTGAGTGATAACGGCAGAAATGCCTATCTTACTGTGAGCTCTGATGATCTTAATGATAACAATAAAAATAACAAATCTGATGATAGTCTTACTGTGAGTTCTGATGATCTTAATTTAAAAAAAATAAATAAACAACTTGATGACAGACTTTTTTTTAACGGCTAAGCCAATTTTTCGTCAGCGATCAACTTCGCTTTGTCCAATGCCAACGGATTCGTTAACATTACAGTTGCCCAGTACTCCTTCATATAAGTCAGTAATATCATCCCCTTCAGGCTCGTGTTCATCACTTAACAAAGTTATCACTACAGATAACAGCGGCTCGAAACTCAAGGTACAAGTTGGAATGGACAGATATATAACCATAGTAAAGCGTGGACGAAGCCCGAATTCTTCAAAAATCTCATCTGCTCCAAAAGTGTATAGGGATAACAGCGCAGCCTCAACTAATCGCCAAAACCGCTTTAAAATTTTTCAAGATGACAACGACAAACCCGAGGTATCCTCGAACAAAACATCCAAGCCGCCACCAATATATTTGAGAGAAAAAAATTCAAACGCTCTTATTAAGAAATTAATTTCGGTAATTGGTGAGAATAAATTTCACATTGTTCCAATAAAACGTGGCAACATCGATGAAACTAAAATCCAAATTTATGACGAAAAAGATTTCCGCAAAATGGTTGCTGAACTTGAAAAATGTAAAACAAATTTCTACACATATCAGCTCAAGAGTGCTAAAGGTATGCAGATTGTGTTGAAGGGCATAGATTCCTATGTTGCTCCCGAAGAAGTAAAAGATGCTCTCGTCCTCCAGGGCTTTAAAGTAAAAAATGTATCGAACATAATAAATAGGGAAAAGATCCCTCAACCTCTATTTCGCGTTGAACTTGAGCCAAATGATATAAAATTGAAAAAAAATGAGACCCATCCAATATATAATTTAAAATATCTCTTATATCGAAAAATAACCGTTGAAGAACCACACAAGCGTTCAGGACCCGTACAGTGCCATAATTGTCAAGAATATGGCCATACTAAAACTTACTGCAAATTACCTGCTGTTTGTGTTGTGTGCGGCGAGTTACACGGCACTGCTAGTTGCAATAAACCGAAAGATCAAAGTAACAAAAAATGCAGTAATTGTGGAGAAAATAACACCGCTAACTACAGAGGTTGTCCTGTGTACTCTTTCGTCAAACAGACTATGAGGCAAACACCTAAATTGGCCCCAGCTCAATCAGCAAACGCTTTATCAGCCAATTTTGCGCAAGTGAGCCAACCAGTTAGTTCCCGTGTATCGTATGCCGATGCTGCTAAGACAAATTATATTCATACACAAAATGTTTCACCTCCAAATAATTCAACAAATACAAATTCGAATTTTAATTTCAATCGCCTTGAAGCTACTATTGATAATCTGGTGCAAACTATAAATAATTTTACAACAAATATGACTAGCATGATGCAAGAAATGTTGCGAATGCAGTAATTGTGGAGGTAATCACACCGCTAACTACAGAGGTTGTCGTGTGTACTCTTTGGTAAAGAAGACTATGGTGCAAAAACCTAAATTAGCTCCAGCTCAATCAGCAAACGTTTACTCTGCCACTTTTCAGCAAATGAGCCAACCAGTTACTTCCCGTGTATCGTATGCAGATGCTGCTAAGGCTAGTTCTATTCCGACACAAAATGTTTCACCGCAAAATAATTCTACAAATACACACTCAAACTTTAATTATAATCGCCTTGAAGCCACTATTGAAAATCTTGTGCAAACTATAAACAATTTTTACAACAAATATGACTAGCATGATGCAAGAAATGTTGCGAATGCAGAATACTCTGCTTCAAGCAATACTTAATAAGCCATGAACACGTTAACAATATGTTTCTGGAACGCAAACGGCATTCGCCAACATAAAAATGAACTTGAGCACTTCCTCACGGAAAAAAATATTGATATAATGTTGGTCTCTGAGACTCATTTGACTTCGAGAAGCCTTTTTAAAATTTATGGCTACACCTTATATGATTCAAAGGACCCGAGAGGAAGAGCATGCGGTGGATCAGCAATTTTAATAAAGTCAAGACTCAAGCATTATATTATTGATAACATTTGTGAAGAACATTTACAAGCAACGAATATTTGTATTGAAAATTTTTCCAATAATTTTGTCATATCATCAATTTACTCTCCTCCTAGATTCGCAATTACTGAGCATCAATACGAGGATTTTTACAAATCTCTGGGTCCTTGTTTCGTAGCAGCTGGCGACTATAATGATAAACACATGTTCTGGGGTTCGCGTCTTATTACACCCAGAGGTCGAGCGTTGTTCAATACAATTTCCAAAATGGGCTTGGATGTCATTTCAAGTGGGGAGCCCACTTATTGGCCTACTGACATACATAAAATTCCGGATGTAATAGACTTTGGCGTTATAAAAAATATCTCTAGGGATTTAATTCAAATTGAAGCTTCTCTAGATCTCTCGTCCGATCACTCTCCCACGATCGGAAAAACATTACACTAAGAACACCTGATGATGTTGAATCTACCATTGCCAATCTTAACGAAAATATTAAGCAGGCTGCTAAACATGCCACTACCTCCCATCCGCAGACTGGGTTTAATAGACTATATTCTACAGATATTGAACGTCTCGTATGTGAAAAAAGAAGAGCTAGAAGGGAATGGCAACAGCACAGATCACCCCTGAATAAAATTAGATTTAAAGAGTGCACTAAACGACTCCAAGAGCTGCTTGCACATGAAAAAACTGCATCTCTTAAAAACTATCTGGAAAATCTTGATGTCACACCAGCATCTGATTACTCTTTATGGCGTGCTGCTAGAAAGCTTAAAACACCCGTTGAGTTTAAACCACCTCTGCGCACATCTACCGGAGGTTGGGCAAGAAGCGATACTGAAAAAGGTAACATATTTGCTGCCCATTTAAAATACGTATTTACCCCAAACACATGTACTGGTGTAATTGATTTGCAAATGTAGTCGCTCTACCCCCTCAACAAATAAAGTTTAAGACGCGTGATGTGCAAAAACTAATTGCTGATTTTTAACGCCATTTTACGACTGCAGTATTATCCAAATAGCTGGAAGCTTGCCAAAGTTAAAATGATTCCAAAGCCGGGCAAAGACCTTACCAAGGCTGAGTCATACAGGCCAATAAGTCTCCTATCAACAATGTCAAAGCTTTTCGAAAAACTGCTCATGACAAAATTGTCCCCAATTCTAGTTAATAGTGGGTGCATACCGGACCATCAATTTGGTTTTAGAAGTCAGCATAGCACCATTGAACAAACTCATAGATTGGTCCAATTTATAAGAAGAACATTTGAAGAAAAGAAGTATTGTCCTGCGCTGTTTATCGACGTTTCTCAGGCATTTGATAAAGTGTGGCATGAAGGCCTAATTTTAAAATTAAAAACATACCTGCCAATAAACGTTGTAAGTCTTTTGGAAAGTTACATTACTGCCCGGAAGTTCACTGTTGTGGAAGGAGACTTTATGAGCATGCCTGAAACTATCTCATCCGGTGTGCTACAGGGGAGTATACTGGGGCCAGTTTTGTATTTGATTTATACTTGTGATATGCCTCTGAGCAGCAATATCCACACTTCCACATTTGCTGATGATACAGCCTGCCTTAGTATGCATGAAAATCCTTACGAGGCATCCCGATATCTTCAAGAACACATTACCCAGCTGGAACTATGGTTAAACTTATGGAGAATTAAGGTAAACGAACAAAAGTGTGTTCAAGTAACATATACATTACGAAGAGATACGTGTTTACCCATTCGGATTAACAATAAAGTTGTCCCTCAACATACTCATGTGAAATACCTTGGTATACACCTTGATCGACGGCTTACTTGGAAACACCACATTGACTCTAAGTTAACCCAAATGAAACTAAAATTAACTCAGGTACATTGGCTGATTGGTAGAAATTCAACCCTCAGTCTAGATTGCAAACTTTTGATATACAAGTCACTTTTAAAACCGATATGGTGCTACGGAATTCAACTATGGGGCACTGCTTCAGCTTCCAATGTCGAGAGAATCTAACGAAGGCAAAATAAAATTTTGCGATTAATAACATCGGCTCCATGGTATATAAAAAACTCAAATATACATCGTGACTTAAATATGCCACTAGTGACTGAAGAAATTGCAAAAAACGCTGGCAAATATTTAACAAAACTCGAGTCACATCCTAATCCGCTTGCTCGTAATATTTTGAACTTTACTGGACACATCCGCCTAAAAAAGAGGGATACAAGGGCTCTTATACTCAACACTCCAGATGGGCCTGACTGAAAATAATTTTTAATTTTATGAGACATTATTAGATTTAATTGAACTATAGTGAATTTTTAATCAGAAATAATTTCTTAATCAGGCTTGAGTTCAGTAATTTCAATTCTTATGAATGAAATATTTTTATTAATTAATGTGAGTATCTAAAGAATAGAAGAAAAATTAAACTAGACACTATTAGCTGGGGGAAATACCGATATTTTTCTGTGCAGCCACGCACTTCATCAGCACCCATGTCTATCTACTGGGGTAGAGATTATTATTAAAATCAGCTATTAAACTTAAATTTCTATGAAATGGAATATGAGAATTGATTGTGTATACAATTATTGATTTGCCTTTGGCAAACACATTTGTAAGTATCACTATTCATTTTCTGTTTTTCCATTTTCTATTTAGGTTAGCACGAAGTTATATCACTCTACCTATGTATGTTTAACTATTCTTACTTATATTTTACGATCATCACATTAATTATTTTTACTTATTCGATGCACCATCGGTACATACATATAAGTATTATTGTAGTGGCTTTATGTTACTTTGTTTTTGCTTTCTACAGTTGACTTAGCTTTCCAGCATTCTGAAGCAGTTCTGGCCAAGTGAACAGTGATCGCCAAGTGAACATATTTTTGTCACGTGCCCATGATGAATTAAATGAGACATTATTAGATTTAATTGAACTATAGTGAATTTTTAATCAGAAAAAATTTTCTCATATTCCATTTCATAGAAATTTAAGTTTAATAGCTGATGTTAATAATAATCTCTACCCCAGTAGATAGACATGGGTGCTGATGAAGTGCGTGGCTGCACAGAAAAATATCGGTACTTCCCCCAGCTAATATTGTCTAGTTTAATTTTTCTTCTATTCTTTAGATACTCACATTAATTAATAAAAATATTTCATTCATAAGAATTGAAATTACTGAACTCAAGCCTGATTAAGAAATTATTTCATTTTTAATTTTATTTATTTTTTCTTCCTTTTGTTTATCACTACTTAAATATGTATTATTTATAACTATCTCTAAATTTATCTCCGACAGTGGTCGGGCCTAATAATTATATTTTAGATTTAAGATTTGAATACTTATTGTTAGTTCATATTTGAAGATACAATAAATAAAAAAAATATGTATAAAAAAAAAAAAATCTATAATATAAAAATGAATCGCTGAATGTGTTGCTAAGCGCAACCGATTTCGCTTATTCTTTTTTTTTTAATATTCCTTGAAAAATTCTAAAAACAACACTTTTCTATATTCCCATACAAAAGACGTAATCTATATAAGTATGTATGTATGTATATAAAAATTAATGTTTGTTTGTATGCCCCTTATGCGCGGCCATCCGATTGCAATGAATTTTAGTGCACTTAGTGTGTACTATTCCGGGAGTATTAAAGGGTATTTACTTTTTAAAACCTGGACCAGAAATGCGATAGGTAGAAATTTCTGCCCCTCCGAAACGTGCAAACCGATTTTAATCAAATGTAGAACATAGATAGATCTGCGTCTAAAAAATCAGATAGGCTATGTTCATTTTTAAGACTAGGACCAAGAGGGAGATAGGGGGCAAATGTCAATAAAATTACTCAAAATGAATTGATTATTTATGTAATGTCTTGTTGTTGGTGGTGGACACCTAGTTGTGTATAAAAGTATTGTTATAAAAAATTTGTTTTTGGTTTATACTAGGAATACAACTGTAGAAACGACAAATCTCGCCCACGGCACACCAAAGACGAAAAAATAATGGATTTTATAATTGATGTTTGGATAATTGGTTATTGTTTGTCCAAAGAAAGAGAAAACTATTTTTTCCTCGTTCATCGGCGTAAGCAAGGCGAATTCAGTATCAGGTGAACTCTTCCCTACAACAATTTAACAACACCAAAAAAAAAAACATATAGTTTGCTGTGCTACAAAATCAATCTGTCAGAAGATTTGGTTTTTTTTTGGTTGGTTCAAACCAATTTGCTCAATTGGGCATCAACAGCTAATAATCAGCCGGGCGGAAAAGGTCACCTGATATTGAATTCGCCGTGGGCGTAAGAAATAGAAATAAATCTATCGCAGAGTTCGCCACACTTGCCGAATTTCGTTCTACGGTTTTGTAGTGTTAATTTTCATATCAAGAAATGTGATTTATTTTCTATGACGAAAGTTCACAACGAAAAATTGGATGTTCGTCCCAGTTGTGCTCGCAGCATTCCCAGTTTGATTCGTAAGCTTCAGTGCAAAATATGTGTGCATGTACGTGTATGTGGTGTATAAGGAATACAGAGGCTGTAACAATTCCCCTTAAATTATCCTTTTCTTTTTATAATTATTACAACCAATTCAAAGAATTACAGATTACACAGTGTGACAAAAAAAACCTGCGAAATGTTGCTATTTTTCTGGTAGGTATTGTCGATTATAACAACAATCTGTATGAACTTGGGATTTTCCGAATACCCCCAAAATCTTGAGTTACCAGTAAAAAACCAGTTTTTCGTACCCGTAGGCACTTATGAACCTATAACTAAGTCAAATATCAACCGATTTTAAATTGGTAACCGTGTGTAGAAAGAAGAAACTAAGACCTTTCGAACCATATATATATTGTTAAAGTAAATTTCAGATATATGTGTGTAATTTTTCACCAAATATAATTACTTCGGTTTTTTTCGACACTTTTCTACTTTGGACTCGTTCTTATGAAGTATTTTTGTTCTGACACGATATTGTTTCTAACTTTATTTATAAATAATAATTGAATTAGAGTAATTCGCAGGTTTGTTTTAAAAAAGTCTATAGAAATTGACTGAGTTATTAAACATTTTATTTTATGTGTAAATATTCCAAATACATTATACAAAGCTCATATTTATACTTTTTTTGTAAGATTTTGGAAGGGAGGTTTCATTTAATGAAGCATTTGTGGCGACTTTCGAAGTCAGAATATTACTTCATTATACTAGTGTTTGCCTTAACAATTGTGTATAGTGCAGTTCTGTGATTTTCTTTATTAACAAACGTATCTTATGTTAAATTTGTCTCATTTCCAGTTTATGATGTCAAGATGTTATATTTTAAATGCTTTTTTTAAAGACTAAAAATATTTTTAAAAATATGAATTATTTATTCGTCAATTTACATAATACATCAAGTAAGTATGTACGCTGATTTTTTTATAGAAAAATATATTTTCTTCTATCGTCTATATTTGTGTCTAGTTTAGTTGAGATGTATTCAATGGATCACGCGCTATAGGATAATTTCCAAATACATAACAAAGCTTAAACTACACTCAAAAAAAAAAGATATGTACTATTATTAAGAAAATTTTTTTTCCTAAATTCAAGTAAAAAAAATTTCTAAGTTTCAGTAATTTTATCTAAGTTTAAGTAAATTCTTACAAAACTCTAGTAAAAATTACTTAATATGAGTAAAAAATAAAAAGTTCATATGCTTAAAAATAGTTCATAAAAATACACCAAAAAAAATCTTACATTTAATTAAATGTTTACTGACTTAAAGCAGATATTTACAGAGAGTAATAAAATGGTTATAAAGTGAAGGCAATTTTATACTAAGGACTAGTCAATTTCGTCTTAAATCAAAAAATAAATTTTAGAAAATGAATTACTCCTGATTAGTTCATGAAATTCGACTTACTTAAAAGATGTAAAATGGTATTGTAAACTTTAGGAAACTATTTGCCAGTTTTAAGTATTTTTTCTTTGAATTATAGAATTTATTATTAATTTTCATTTAGCAAAAAATCCAAGTAAATTTTTTTATTTTCGAGGAATATTTGAACTTGATATTTATTTTTTTGTAAATAAAATAAAATTTTAAAACTCAATAATTTCAATGCTAATTCAGGCTGCCTTGTTAGGCAATTGGTTAGAGGGCTTGCCTATCAATCAGAATGTTGCTGGTTCAATACTTGTCTCCTCTCAAGGAATTAATATGTATGTATGGTGAATTAATTAAGAATATAATATGAAGATATAATAAATAACATATCATTTGGTATAGAATTTAATTAAAAATAAAAATAAGTACCAGAATTAAAAACAAAAAAAATTGGAAAATTTACTAAATTTGAGATCAAAGACGAAACAAATTGTCTGGAAAGCTCCGAATTTTATGGGAAAATTTTACTTAATTTTAGGAAAATTTTACTTAAATATGAAAATACAATTACTATAAACTAGTTTATTAATGTACTAGAAATTTAGTAAACATTTTACTGGTTTCAAGTAAAAAACAGCTTTGGCGCCATACGACAACTTTTTTTGTTAAAATTTAGAAAATTTTCCAAAGTTTTAGCTAATTATTTTTTTTTTGAGTGTTCTCTGTGATGTTTTAATCCTTATATTATTAAATGATATAAATATGTATATTGGGCCCAAATTTAATAGGATTATAATTATTGCTATCCAATTTTTAGCAAGAGCCATTGAAAGATAGTCTTCCCAAAAAACTTAGTTTCATCTCATTAAAGTTCCATGATAGGTCATATAATTAAGGCAAAATTATGTACAAGAAAAATGTGTTGCCATTTATTCTGCACAAAAATGGCTTTATAAAACTTTTCCGAAAAACGCCACATTTGAAAGTAATGGGGAGAAAAGTGTTTATAGTATTTTTATTATTTTTTATGAAAAGTGCAATCCGCATGGTTAATTGGCACCCTATCAGTGAAATTTTTATGCACATGTAATGTTTTATGACCAGTCTACTAGAAACAACCGGTAGAGCGAATATAATAAAAACTTTCGACACATTGAGTGGTCTAACGTACATATATAC
Organism: Tachina lurida; assembly: GCA_944452675.1. Classification (NCBI taxonomy): domain Eukaryota; kingdom Metazoa; phylum Arthropoda; class Insecta; order Diptera; family Tachinidae; genus Tachina; species Tachina lurida. Next base: position 41,304,639 of record OX101754.1, read on the forward strand.
ATATGTAAACTTTGCATACTGTTTGTATTTTCGTATTAATTTCCAACTCAGCAGTGATAACAAATATTAAAAATTCTAGAACCCTCGACATGCATACCAAACGCCTGGACCGATTTTTTTCAAGTACGGGCGAGAAGATATTAGATCCAGTCACCTTTCAAACGAAAAAATTAAAATCGGTCTAGGAGTTTGAGAGCTACGGTGTCAAAGACATACAGTTTCAACCGAATATGTCTAGAAAAGATGTGATATCTTCTAAGCGGGTGGCTTTTGTTCAAACATAACTAAGAACACTCTCGATCAAGTCACCTTTCAAACAAAAAAAACTAGGTCAAAATCGGTCCAATCGTTTTATCACAGACACATACTACAAATTTATAACACTCCCTTTTTTGGTCGGTTGACTGCAAAAACGATTTTATATGAAATATCATGTATGTAAACATGAAGTATGAATACATACGTACATGATGTATATATATATACATATATGGAATATCATATATGCTCCATACATATTTATTTATCTGGGTATACATATACATACATATGTATGTACATACGTAACTACTGCTTGTAAGTAGTGGTTACGCTTTTTGGGCACATGGCACACAAAGATAAACTCGGCCTAAGTTTTATTTCTGATTGAAATAAAAAAAATAAAAATAAGGAGTTGATTTTTAATTCTGCTTGATAAAATAAAATTTAGAAAATTATCACTATTTCCGCTGGAAAGATATAAATTAAGATTTTTAAAATCATTAAACTTTAGAAAAATCTAGTAAATCAAATGGTGTCACTGGGCACGAAGACTAAAACCTAAACAAAAATTTTTTTCGGCGGCGCAGCGGAAATATTTTTTGTCATAGCAGAGTTGCACACTTTCACTTTCACATACCTTCTAAATTTTGATGCCAACACGCCCGGTTTCCTAAATTCCTTGATGGCCAGTCCTTAGTTCTCTTTAATAAAAAAAATATAATTAAGAAAAATATTTACATTTAAATGGAATTTGCAAACTTACCTATCAGCTTTGTATTCAAACAGGAAATAAAAGTTGGTTGCCCTGCTGCTGTATGTAAGTCCCGGTTCACACACGTTAACTTTTATTTAAGCTGCAGCGTTGTCAACTCCATGATTTTGCCACCGTTTAGTGCTCAGTGCTTTTTTAAATTCATTTTTTGTTTTGTGACGATGGCCCTAAACACTTATTTTTTTCGAGGAAGTCTATCATTTAAAAAGTATAAGCTCTGAAGTTAAATAGACAATTTCAAAAAATTCTATTAATATTGTACAAGTCTTGGTGGAAGAAATACTCGGTATGTTACCCTCTAACCTTAACATTGGCATAATTAATATAAACGGTGTTTTGCCACTCAACAAAGAAGACATAATGCAAGTATAGTCCAATAGCAAAATTTTGGCTAGTATATAGAATAGATAGAGAATGATTTACTTAATGCAATGGAGAAATTTTGAGTACACTATCGAGTTTTGAGCAATAAAATCTAATAACGATTCAGTTGACATAAACTCGTTTGAAGTATTATCAAAAATTGCATTTTCATCAAACTTATATCTCTTCCATGTTTGAACACAGAAGTTGATCACGTTTTTACCCTATGAATTCATTCAACAAATAATTGAACAAGGTAATATCGCAAGCATAGAAAGTAAAATAAAAAGCGAAGCTGGAAAATCAGGTAGCGAGTTTTCTGTCGAAAATAATTAGTACGTCCTTACACTTGGTTAACGCGTTGTTTGGTCTGAAACGATAAAATTGTGTTGTGAATAATATAACCAAAATTTATAACTCTTTTCCCAATGTCGAATATTTTTTGATATTTTTTTATATAATTGGATAAAATTGCAAATAACATTTTTTAATTTTTAACTTTGTTATTTATATTGCGTTTGATATAAAAAAATAACTACTAAGCCCACGACGGTCAAAATCTTATCAGTTCTTAACGTCAGAAAGACACACCGATTACTGCCAATTTGACTAAACTCAAGTGATTCGTTTGTTCGTTGACAAAAACGATTTAAATTTTTTTTATATTAACTCCAAAGGCTTCATCAAATTGGTTTTAGAATTGATTCTCATAGAATTTTGTATTGGATGCCTCAAATTTTATGTCTTAGGGATTGAACTGATTCCTATATTTTTATGTATGTATGTACATGCATATTTGTTAAAAAAAATTTTAATACGAGTATAATAAAAGAACATTAAATTTAGTGATTTTTTACTTAAATTACGTATTTTTCCTGGTTTCAGTGTTTTTAAATTTAAAAGTTGACAACGCTATTCAGCTGGTAAAAAAACAGAAATATTCATATATCCTTCTTCGACTTTTTATAGCTGAGTTACGAGTTGATCAATAAAAGTTGACGTGTGTGTACCGGGACTAACAGAGATTATTCGTTAAAAATTATATTAATGAAAACTGTTTGGCTTTTACTATGTGGCGGTGACGTCATCTTGCATGCGTGTATAATAGCGTAGACAGACGACAGCGTTAATTTCCAATAAAAGCTCAGTCATGTGAATTAAAAATTTACCCTGTCAGACGACAGTATTTACATTAAGTAAATCGTTGATTGTTTATATGTTTGCGGCGCAGTATATTCAAAATACATTATGACTGCAGCAAACCAATAACCAACCGACGAAATAGCTAGCAAAATTTTTCATTTTCTTTCGTACCACACATTTCGATTATTTTCTTTGGAAATCTTAAAATGGAAAAAATGTGTCTCGATTTTAATATTTCTTCTTTATTTTTTTTTTAAACAATTAAAATAATTATCTTTTCTGACTTTGAATCTACTTTGATCTTGCAAACGAAAACAATTTGCCAACATTTGATTGATTGTTGACTGTGTTAGCATATTGAAATAGCTAAATTCTGTATTAATTCAGTTTCATTTAGTGCATTTACTTCAAATCCAATACACATTTGGATAGGGATAATTCACAAGTTAATTTGAATTAAGACAGCAAATGCAAATTAACGCTGTCGTCTGTCTATGCTATAAAAAGAATTAATAATAATCAGATTTATGGTACAATTAGTGGATTCGTATCGTGAGTTGACCGATCAGCTGACAAGATCTGTAACATAAATAAAACAAGTTGCTGTTTATTTAATATGTATCGTAACGTATGTGGTAGAAATCTACAGAAAACAGATTCTTACGTCAACTTCTTTCTTACATACATACACACTTGCGCATAAAGCGAAGATGAATACAGTAACAGCTGGCACGTTCACTGGCAGCCTCACGTGTTTACTAACTAATATCCAGATTTAAACGATACGACCACTTCAACAGTAACACGATACGAATCAACTAATTCTACCATAAATGCAGTCATTTAGGGATGAGTGACGGGAATTGGAAATTTTGTTTTCGTGCTGAATATTTGTTTAAATAGTGCAAAATCACTTAAATATTGCTGACTGATTTTTTATATAATTTAAATGTTGGCAGTTAATTTATAGTATGTCATATATACGTATGTACGTAAGGACCATAACTAGTTAACTAATTTAAAATTCAAATTAAATTTTTCTTGTCAGATGTATATATTTAGTTGCAAATATATCTTTGGTTTATGCTTTGTTATATTTTTAAAATATGTACTGATGTACACGGTAAAAATAATAATAATTTTTTTATATTATTTTGTTCACTTTTCATCTCCAGCTCAGCATGAGACTGACTTTCAACAAAAATCAGCAAGTCATCAGCATACCCGCACAGTTTGTAATACATAGCCAGTTGCCGTAGCAGACTCCAAAGTGTATATCTGGTGCCCACCATACAAGCCTTCATTCCGCTGAAGTAGCTACTCCACATAGGTACCTCCCGACAGCCAATCAGAGCCACACTCAACGAGAGGTAATCAAATGCACCCTCAAAACCGACAAATAGGCCCGAAAACATACCTACCAGACGAGTTGAGAACGCAGCACTTAACATGCAGCCACGCATCATCAATGCACCTCCCCATAGTTCCGGGAACTGGTGGCCCGCAAAACAACAAAAATAACAAAAACAAAACAGTCAACAATCACCTTCACGTATAGTAAACGTGCACAGCTCACCGGCAGGGGACTAAACACACAAAACAAAACACAATGCCACTCTCACAAGTAACACACCGGCAGAATCACCACCATAGAACAAACACAAAGCACCGAGGCAGTTATAGTAATTGCCACAACCTCTCATTTTCCGCCACCAGCCCCATCATCAGCTCCTCATACTTCGCTGATATCGTGGACACTAATCTGCCCACAGCACGGTCAACACTATCAGCCAATACTACTTCCATCAAAGCGCTAGTGATGCGCTTCAACTCCGAGATGGCTTCACCAGCAGGACCAGCCCCCATACCAACACCAACACCAGCAGCACCTGCAGTACCAGCAGACTTAGTGCTTTAGGCCTCTTCTTCCTCTTACTCTGGCTCGAAGAGGCAGCACGCGTCTTGTCGGTCGCGTCCGTGACCATCGCACACCTTTCCTCCACTCTTTCATAAACCACCTCGTCGACACCCAAAGCGTCACCAAGAGCGGAAGTAACGCCACCAACAGCAGCATCCGTAGCAGCCACAGCAGCAGCAGAACGCTCCCTCCGCGTCTTGGCTGAATTGGGTTTCACCCCTTTCACCCTTTTCCCTTTTCGGTTTCGCTGTGCCTCAGCAACTTTCTCCCCGGCGGCGGCAACAAAAACTCGGCCTGCGACACGGAGTCCTACGCATCCTCATCAACGTCGCCCTTACGAACCTTCCCCCGCAACGACAGTGGGCCCGGTGGAGCCATGACCGCACAAAACCCAACAAAAACTCAGTGAAAAATTCACCTACCTTACTTTCTGCAATCATCAGCAAACCTCAACTTCCGCTAGATAGGCCTTTTCGCCAAATTAGCAGATAGGCCTTTTCCACTATCAGCACAGCAGACACACCAACCAGTCAGCGGAAACACACCGCACTACCGACCTGCTGAATTATCGACTTACCGGCTTATCGGTTTACCGACTTGCCAATTTATCGACTTGTCAATTTATCGACTTAGCGACGCAACGACACCCGCAACAGTCAGTGAGGCAACTCCAATACTTCAACCTTCGAGCCGGAGTTTGCCCTTGAGACACCAATTTGCAAAAATCACTGTTTGTCCTTACTGCCGTAATTTACCCTTGGCAGTTTTAAGACTTTTTTCTTCGCACTTCAATAATTTGTTCAATTTTCAACAACAATACATACATACATGTATGTATTTTATCGTACTATAGTACGGAGGATAAAAACGATCATATCTCCGGTCTATGTCAATAAAATTCCCGCACTCCAATATCCACGTATTCACAGAATTCCGCACTTCAAAATGAAACTAATCTTGTGATTTTAACTTAAAGTTCACCGAATAAAAATACTCACGCAAAACAATTTAATTTAAATACGACCGTTCACTTCAATTATCAAACTGCAAGTGGGCATACTTACAGATGTGTTCAAGATTTGCGTCAGTACCTGCCAGTATGGCCTAACCTGACGGTGCTCTTAACACTGGGTAGAATCAATGCGTCTACCAACGCCCCCACACATAACTGGCTATTATGCATAGGTACCAATGGCTGACATGTATATGGACATTATCAACCCCCTTGGTTTGGACCGGAGCCTATCTAAAACTCCTTCCTAGATATGGATCTAGGCACCCGGTCGCAATGCAACTCCACACCGAGCAAAACGCTCTACCCGCGATTTGGGTACAACCACAACCACCACGAATCTCCCCGAAGGGCCGACCCAAGTCAGGCAGAAACCGAAGTTTCTGGGGCTCCTGACCCCGTGGTACCAGATTAAAGACTCTGGTCAGACTTCGTAGCCAAGGCTACTACCAGTTGCAAGCCCCAAACGGTTCCGGAAACTGGTATCCGTGAGACAACAAAAACAATAAAAAACAAAAACAATCAACAATCACCCTCACGGATGGTAATCGTGCACATAAGCACCAGCAAGGGACAAAACACACAAAACAAAACACAATGCCACTCTCACGAGTGACACATAGGCAGAAACACCACCAAACAACAAACACAAAACACCAAGGCAATCGATGTAATTGCCACAATACACAGCAACACTGCAACACAGCCACACAGCTACACAGCAACAAAACAACATAGCAATACAGCAAACAAATAGCAAACAGCAAACAAATAGCAAACAGCAACTCAGCAAGACAGCAAGACAGCAACAAAAACACATCACCAGGCAGCAAAACATTCAATCCGAAATCCAAAGCATTGTCCATATGCTTTGCAAAATTCTTCCAAGAGTTGCCCACAGTATGCCCCAATACCACGCTAAGGCACCCACCCAGTCTCAAAGAGACTGAAAAGGATCCCCCGCGTAAAACCATGGCCACAAGAGAAAAGCCCAGACACCAAACACGGCCAGAAGGGCCCAGCAACCTCACCAACACCACGCGTCCAAACAGGTCCCACCAGACTACGCACCAGAGAGCCTTCTACGGAAGGCCAAACGGGCAAAATTGCCCAATCCAGTAAACGCCACTGCATCAGCCAACACTCGACTGACATCAAAACCACCACCATCAAACACCACGCGCATGGTCGGCAAGTCCCTGATATCGTCATACAACGGACAATCAGAACATGCCGCCAATCCTCAACGCCCGCACCACGCCGACAAGCAGGAGAATCAGACAAGCCTCTTTGATACAAAAATGCATTCAAAGAGCCGTGTCCGGTCAGTATGAAACCCAGATGCAAGCCGAAGCTAAACTCCGGGCGTTCACGCACAAAGGTCGGATCACGCATAAAATTATGCGTTACCCTACAATGTTTACTGTTCTCCCACCTTTCCCTCCAAATGGACACTAGATGAGCATCCAATTCCCTCGCGATTTTGCTCGATTCCCTACCTACAAGACTATTAGCAGAAAGCCAGTCATACCCAAGAAGTGGTAGCCCACGCTTTATCTTGAAGGTAATAGCACGACGTATCACCTCCAAGTCAAGCAGAGCCACACCCAGCAAGACCTGAAGAGCATCCGTTGATACAGTCCGACAGACTGGCATACAAGCCAGCATGGCCACCCTCTGACAAGACAATACCCTGTTTCTACCAGCAACAGACATAGCCACCTCATACCATACAGGCGAACCATATGCTGCACAGGCAACAAATAGCCCACCATATATAGTACGAGTGGCACACCTACTCAAGCCCCAGCCACTTCTAAGTATGCGCTTAACCCTACAAACAACGGCATTCAGCTTGTCCCTCACATAGACAGGATGAACTAAAAAGTTCAACCTCTCAGCCACCATTATTCCCAAATACTTGATCTTAGTCACATATTTGAGGCTAACACAGCCAGACCGAATGAGTGGTGGACGACCATGCGACAATCTGCCCTTGAGCAACATCATCACAGTTTTATCCATGGCCACCCCAACCCCGACACGATTACCCCACTCAGTCACAACACTCATGGCTTGCTCACCCTTTATCTCCAGCTCAGCACGAGACTGACCTTCAATTAAAACCAGCAAGTCGTCAGCATACGCGCACAGTTTATAAGATGGAGCCAGTTGCCGCAGCAGAGTATCCATCATGAGGTTCCAAATAAATGGACTACAAATAGAATCCTGCGGGCAGCCCCTAGAAACATCCCTCCAAACAGTATCGCTGGCGCCCACCATACAAGCCTTCCTGCCGCTGAAGTAGCTACTCCATAAAGGTAGCTCCTGACAGCCAACACTTTGCAGCCTATCAAGAACTACGCTCCACGAGAGGTAGTCAAATGCACCCTTAAAATCAACAAATAGGCCTAATACATACTTAGCAGACGAATTGCCAACACAGTGCTTAACATGCAGCCACGCATCATCAACGGATCTCCCCTCCCTAAAACCAAACTGGTACTCAGATAAGGCAGCAGTGTCACACTCCTTCAGTGTTTCCACCATTATCCTCTCCAGCACTTTTCCAAGCGCTGGTAGGAGACTGATGCCCCGATAAGAGCGCGGATTACTCCTTACCCTATCAGGAGACTTCAGGAGCACCACAATACGTGCCTGCTTCTAAGCCCTAGGGAAATAGCCCTCACTCAGACACTTCTCGTAAACTGCCTCCAACTATTCAGGCATAGCCTTCCAGATGCTTTTGCACATCTCTCCAGTCATACCGTCAATACCCGGAGATTTTCTACTCTTAGTCTGGCAGAAACCGGCAGCCAACTCCGATCCTTGCGAATTCGTGGGGTTGATGAGAGGAGGGTTATCAACCCTGTCCTCACCTGGAAAGAAAGAGCTCAGCAAAACACCCATGCAATCCCGCCAGGCAGTGAACATAGTGTCACCAACCTGAAGGGATTCCACGTCAAGTCTCCTATTTCTGCCACTGCAGATGCGATACACATCGCTCCACGGGTCATCCCTATTCGCACGCACAAACGCCCTCCACTCATCCTCCTTCACCCTCTCGATGCAGTCCTTATAAGACCGCAAGCTGACCAGATATTCAGCTCTACGTGTCGCAAGATCATCAGCATTGGAACGCCTGGCCTCTTGAAACACTCTTCTGAGGTGCCTGACGCTTCCCCGCATCCCATCAAGTTCACTAGTCCACCACCTGACCCTGCCTGGTCGAGTCTTACGACAGCGACCTAGCAACGTGTCATTTACCGAACACATCCACCTATCTATCTGGTCAACCTGCTCATCAACGGACAGCGCACCAAAGGTATCCAAAGGCATGCCAAGGGCCACCGCTCTAAAGAAACCGGCATAAGCAACCCAATTGGCATCACGCACCCGCCACTTGCGTGGAGCTGGAACGAAACCGGAACGCCGATGATAAGAAACGACAATCTCAATAAGATTGTGGTCACTCACCCCCGCATTATCACGCACCCTCCAGCGAAAACCAAACAGCGACCAAGCGCTATTGTTCGCCACAGTAACGTCTATGTCACTAGCACCCATTGGACCATCAAACGTGTACAACTCACTAGCCTCATTTAACACAGAAGCACTAACCGTAAGCAGCCATTCACTTAGCATTTCCCCTCGAATATAGTTAGAATGCCTGGGAGCGTGCTCCGGCATTTTACTGAACCACATGCGAGAGCATGCATTCGCGTCTAGGCCAAGGATTGCAGGAGTGTTACTCGCAAGTAGTAACACTGCATCCATGTATCCCAAATAACGATCCAATGAAGCACTAGGCGGACAATAGACACTCGCGAGAGGCAAACGCCCAAACTCACCCTCTATGGCCACACAAACACCCCAACGCGTACGACTAACAACAGTGCAGTCGACAGTCGAATCACCCACAACAACAGCAGTATTCCCTGGAAGGTTGGCATATACCCTCACCGTAACCGGCAGTCCCCTGACACAACCATTTGCAAATTGGGCTCTTGCACAAGTGCAAAAGAAGCCCCACTTCGCTTCATGGCCTGGCCAAACTAGCACGTCGCAGAATACGCCCTCTGGAGATTTTGTTGTAAAATTAACAACATCTGATCCATGATTAGTGCCTAGAATTCGCCCTTGCAACCATAGCCCCATATATAGGACACACCATGGACAACATCCTGTGATCAGCAGGCAGGCCCTTGAACTCGGCACCTCACCTCGTTCACACAATTCGAGGAACGATGACCAACTACACCGCACCGCAGGCAGGTATCTCACGCATTTTACAATTCTGCACCCGATAGTCAAACCCAAGGCACCTAAAGCAGCTTTGTACCGGCTCCTGCGAGCGCACCTGAAAACGAAACCATTTTATATACGCGCCAGTGCTCCTCAGCTGTTCCGCAACCCTCTCCGTGCACTCAAGGGTGATATTCACCTGCTGGCCACTATCACTGCGCCATGGCGCAGTAACCAGCCGCACGCTCTTCCTGTACACTTCAGGAGACATCATACCACCCAGGTTCATAGTATACAGCTCCTCCATGAACTCATCAGGGGTTATCTCAGAGTGCACCTTCTGGATCAGCACCCTCGGTCCAAGCTTGTCGTTTATACTGACCTCCAGTCCGGCCTCAGCAAACTTCCTATTTGCTGCAATGCGCTCACGCTCAGCCACCGACGGTGTGCGTATCACCGCACCTCCCGACTTGATGGGACGAACATCATGGACACGAACACCCAAAGTTGGCCCTACCTCAGTGACCACCTTCTCCATCACCTCCTTAGACGTGGAGGTACCTTTACCTCTCACCACCACCGACCAAGTCTCCACAGGCTTCACGACAGCTGGTGCCACCACAGCTATGGGGGCACGAGCGGACGGAGCAACGAGCGTCGCCACAGCAGCAGGAGCAGGAGCAGCACGACCACCAAAAATAGCAGGTGAGCCGGTCTCCAATCGCCCCCTCAACCTCTCATTCTCCGCCACCAGCCCCATCATCAGCTCCTCATACTCCGCTGATATCGTGGACACTAATCTGCCCACAGCACGGTCAACACTATCAGCCAATACTACCTCCATCAAAGCGCTAGTGATGCGCTTCAACTTTGAGATGGCTTCACCAACAGGACCAGCCACAAACCAACACCAGCAGCAAAAGCAGCACCAGCAGCACCATCAACGGCAGCAGCACCAGCAGCAACAGCAGCACGAGCAGACCTAGCACCTTTAGGCCTCTTCTTCCCCTTACCCTGGCTCGACGAGGCAGCACGCGTTTTCTCGGTCGCGTTCGTGACCATCGCACACCCTTCCTCCACCCTTTCATAAACCACCACGTCGACAGCGGATGTAACGCCACCAACAGCAGCACCAACAGCAGTATCCGTAGCAGCTACAGCAGCAGCAGCAGTAGCAGCAGCAGCAGAACGCTCCCTCCGCGTCTTGGGTGAACTGGGCTTCGCTCTTTTCCCCCTCTAATTCCCGTCACTCTCGGTGTCACTGTGCCTCAGCAACTTTCTTCCCGGCGGCGGCAACAAAAATTCGGCCTGCGACACGGATTCCGATGCATCCTCGTCAATGTCGCCTTTAGGCACCTTCCCCCCCCCAACGACAGTGGGCCCGGTGGAGCCATGAGCACACCAACGGCAAAAAACCCCAATAAAATAAAAGTTTTCGCCCTCACCAGTCAAAGTCCAGGAAAAAACGGGCAAAATTTTCAGCAAATCTTCCTTAAAATTTTCAGCAAATCTTCAATTTCTGCGATGGGCAGCAGCCCATCAAACCAGCACAAACAGCAGTGACCGCTCAGCACGGACAAAAACCACTAAGCCGAGATACAAACCGGTTTGGAACTTATGAGAATAAATACATTGACGACAACACGGCTACATGGCTACACGAATACATTTGTAGCCGTCGCCAACTTAGATCTATTTCTATTTTTGTTGGCTACAAAAAATAAGTTAGTGATGTCAACACATAATGGAATGTCAAAGAAATTAGTGCTTTGTAGAGAAAGAAAAGGAAGTTACAAAATGTTAAATTAGCGATTTATATCTAATACAAAAGTAATTCAAGTATTAAGTTTGCAGAATATAACTATGTATTAGAAAATATTTTAAAGTTTTTTTGTTTGACGTTTTCACCGATATTGGAAGTAAAATCAAAGTTAAATTATTTATAAATCAAAATAAAACTATTAGCAACAGTTCTATAGAATGTACAAGGTCAAAATGAAATATTATTAACTTGCATTTTATTGTGCTTTTAGTTATTGTATGGAATTTCAGGCATCTTCAGTAGATTCTAAAAATACTCCAATACTTACTATTGTAGTTATTGGTTCCTTATGTCAATTTATGTTTGCTAGTGCACAGGTGAAAAAAAAAATTATTTTATGTTTTCCTATTTACAGGTATGTATGTTAAAACAAAAAGTTGTTTGATGCAGGAAAAATTTTTACCGTATTGATCAAAAATGAAAAATAAAGTGAATTGTAATTTACTTTTAAGTTTTGCTTCAAGCTTTAACACATTTGGAAATTATATACAAATGGATTTCAATATGGCTTTCTAATTGTAATTAAATTTTTCTTTCAAGTAAACAGGTAATGACAAGCAGTATGTGTGAAACACTTGAAAGGTGTTTATACATCGTGTAGCCTCATGATTAAGTAAAATTTTTATGAATACTTCGTGTTAAAATATTTCAAACATATTTTATTTCTTTCTTGTCTATATCTGATGAATTTATATTATGATGGTTGTTAAACTTAAATCAGTTTTTTATACAGTTGTTATACTAGTTTTAAGACAACTTACTCAGACGATGACGAATAAAAGAACAAAACAAAAAACAAAAAAAATAATAATTAACTAAAATTAATAGTCATTGGCTTGTGGCAAAAATCAAAAAATAAAAAATATACTTAATAGTAAAAAACCAAAAAAGTTTGTCTTAAGTAGAACAAAAATAAGCAAATTAACAAACATGTGCATAGTTAGTAAGGAACAAACGACAATGGTAAGACTGTTGTAATATATATGGAAGATGGTAAATTGTTGAGCCTTCATTACCAAACATTTATATGAGCAAATTGAAAAATGCAATGAATCAAACCAATTCAAATATTCCATTTGCAATAGGTAAAGTTTCGTATATAAGGCATACATCTACATCAACTGACACCACACACGGTGGACCAAAACACAGAAGAACGCTGATGAGGAAGGTTTAGCGGCCTTCGAAAACGGCTGGCTGTTCCGTTTAACTATGTGTTGTTGTCAGAATATTTACAACTAACTTGATGTTATTTGTTCATTAATAATTATCACATGTAATTTGGCTTAAAAAGCGTTACGAACAGTAGCCTAATTCAATTCATAAGAAAAACAAAAGTCATTATCATAATGTAACATCATCAACGTTGTTCCCTACATGTACACTGGTATATATGTACATACTTATGTAACTCAGTAACCGTCAAATTTCATGGCAGAGAGAATTATGTTACATGTTGTTATAACATGGAAACTAGGACTCGTCGCCAATTTTTTTATTTAATTTTTTTTTTCTTATTTTTGAATTTTCTATAGGATAGGATTTTTTTTTAATTTTTGAGATACCAATATTGGTCATATCCGTTGAAAAACACCGTATAATCAAAATATTGTACTAGAATTTCAGATGCCCATAACTCAGAAACTAAGCCTCGCCGCCAAAATTTTTATTTAATTTTTTTTTCTAATTTTTCAATTTACTATAGGATGGGATACTTTTTTATTTTTGGGAGGTGCCCCTAAACTAGATTTGTTCCGTTTTTAATACTTAAAAAAACGCCAAATAAAATTTTAAGTAGCACCACTGAAACACAAAAAGTAGCTGTTCATATTTTCTATGGTCTTATTTCAATTGTGATACAGGATAAATTTAGTTGTGATTGTAAGTATTTAATTTTAATATTTGTTGCTATTAAATTGTAATATTATTTCTAAATTTCAGGTAAATTATGGATATTGACGAACATTTAATAGAGGAGGTGCGCAACCGTTAAATTTTGTACGATCTTGGCCAGCCAGATTACAAAAATGTTAAGAGAAAGTAGCATGCCTGGAGAGAAATTGCGGCTAGTTTGAAATTAAATGGTAAGTAGATTATAAAAGCATTTCCTTCAAATACTCATTATAATTGCTGTTATGCTGTTATAGTGGTGGAGTGCAAGAAAAAGTGGAAGGGGCTCAGAGACTCTTACAAGAGATGTAAGAGGATGCAACAAATTGCGTCAGGCACTAGTGCAGAAACACTAAAAAAAAGTGGCGGTATTTCGATGCGATGTCCTTTCTAGATGATGTGACGAGCTCAAGACGGTAAGTTTTACTTAGTCAAAAACAAACTAAATAACTACATACATACATGCAAATTTGTTTATATTTTTAATTAATATTGTTTCACCTTACAGTACCATTGGAAATACCCTTTGCAGTGAAGATGATGAAATAGAGTCAATGGAGGTTGAATGTACTGGAGGTTTGGTATCACCTGCTTCGAACTCTTCCAGCGTCTTACGGGAAAAGAAGGTATAGACGTGTCAGTTGTGGTTTTGAGCAAAATACATTTTGCAATTTGTTTTTAGAAAGATGACAGCGGGAAATTCCAGGAATTTCTCGATTTGGCAGCATCAAGCATAGCTGACATTGGTAGTTCAGCTTTATGACAAAGGCAGGAGATGGACTCGACCGCAATGCTCTTCGCAGGGCTAGCAGCTAAAATTAAAGAGGCCGACATGCCACCAAGTGTGGTTAATAGAATTGAGGCGATGGTATCAACCTTAGTTTTCAATGAAATTTAAAAATTCTTCACAGTAAGTTAAAATCCACTTGTTTGCTATTGAACTGATGTTATTTGCGAAGAACCAAATGCTTATTTAGTTTTTCAAACATTAAGATATTCGAAAATATTGGTTTTCTACTATTTGTATTTGCACAAATTTTCATTTTTAACTTAATAATGTTATTAATGATAAATAAGTTCGATGGACAAAAGTTTTAATAACCGAGTATAAATTGAGTTATTCGCAAATGCTATCATATCATATTAAATCATTAATTTCATTTCTTTATTTTATTTCCTGATATATTTTAATTTTTTTAGTATTGTACAACAATTTTTTTTGTTTATTTGTGAAGCTGCTTTTTATTTCTATTATACAATGTTTTATATTTTTTTAATTATTTTTTTTTTAAATTTCAAGTTGCTTTTTATTTATGTTTGCAATGATTTTGTATTTCTTTGGTTTTTTATTTTTTAAGTTGTTTTTTATTTATGTTTGCAATATTTTGTACTTTGGTTTTTTCAATTTTGTTTCTAAACATCTGTTACATCTATACCTAAATCAGCGCATGAAGCTGTCGTTATCAGCAGAGTTCGCATTTTCAGTGCAATGAAAGTAAATATTATTTGTTTGAATTTATTAAAATTTAATTCAATTCTCTTTTGTTGTGAAAAGAATTAATTCTAAATTTAGCTAATCAGTAAAAAATTAAAATCAAAAATTAATGATTCATTTGCAGCTTGGTTTACAATACCTTCAAACAAATAATATTTACTTTCATTGCACTGAAAATGCGAACTCTGCTGATAACGACAGCTTCAGGGGTTGATTTAGGTATGGCTATTACTTAAAATGCATTAATTTGTTGGGTCTTATTTTTATGATAAACAATGTATGTACATATATATTAGTTTTAAGTTATGAATATAAATTGTGTTTTGTTTTGCATGTTTATATAATTTACAATATTTAGAGAAATATTTTGCGTTTGTTTCTCATTATGAGTAAATGAATTAAATCACAATTTCAACAATGCCTTTTTTAAATTTTATTTACCAATAAAATTATTTAAATAATAAAAACAAAAATGTGTGTATTATTAAATATAATTATTTGCGATGAAATCTTTTAGAACATTCCGAAGTTGAAAAGCTGTTGTGGATGAGCGGTTAGCTGATCTATATTGAAATGATGGCAAAGAATTGAGCGGTTGCATCGACTGGTTTTGAATCACTTCGTTATTAGAACATTGGTTAGTAAGCTCAATGGTCAAGTAGTTCCTATCATTTTTAGGCATTAAGTAATTGTGAAGTACAACAGTGGCTAATACAATTTTGCCTGCATATTTTGGAGATACGTGTATGGTTGTGGGTAGTATTCTCCATCTGTTGGCTAAAATGCCAAATGCATTTTCAATATGCACTCTTGCTTTAGACAACATCGTGTTGAATTTGTCTTTATCTTGTGGAACGTTATGCCCAGGATATGGCCGCATCAATTTTTTTTTAATGGGAATGCGTTATCGCCGACGAAATAAAATGGAAAATTTGTGGAAGTGCCAGGCAAATTTTCATTGCCGGGTAATTCCAAAGTTTCATTCAGCAATTTCCTTCAAAAATCACTTCGTGCAAAAACGCCCCCATCACTTTGGCTTCCTAAAGCTCCCACATCTATATATGTAAAAACATAATTGACATCACATGCTGCCATTAAAACGATGCTATATGTTTTTTTATAATTGTAAAACAATGAGCCGCTTTTCTTTGGACAAACTATACGAACATGTTTCCCATCAATAGCACCTAAGCAATTTGGCATACCAGTTTTGACATAGAATTTGTCGGATATCAATTTATGGTCGCATAAATTTGGAAGTGACAAATACACATCATGCAGCTCATCCCAAATTGCTTCACATGTTTCGTATATTAGTTTGCGAACAGTGGAAATCCCAAGTTTATATGCCCAAGCCAGCATTTGGATATTACATCCTTGCGCCAAATACTTGCAGATTTTCATTTAATTTTTGTTAGTTACTAATCACTCGCAACTTCACTTACATTATTGTTACGGCCAAGCGTGTCTCGCTATTAATGGGTGTTCTATTTGAAAAACGTTCCAATTTATTTTTTAAAAAGGGTCAACAATAAATTGAAGTTGGCTACGGACATTCTCGTTGCTTTAAAAAAGTGTTCCTCGTCTTTAGCTTTCACCTGCCGCACACATGTTGTCAAAAATCCTTCTTCCTCCCGAGTTGCGTTTACTGGGCGAACCCACCATCTTCGGTTACTTCTTCTTTTTAAGTTTTCCTTTGCATTATATACTGAGGAAGCAATTCGCACAATTTTAGTAATATCAGCAATAGAATTTATTAAGTTTTCCTCAGCCATACTTTAGCAAAACAAATTTTTAATCTTTGTAATGAAATAAAAAATAATAAAACAGATGTTTTTTTGCTGTTGTCGCGTTCAAAATATTTATGTAGCTGGCTACACGGCTACATAAGTAGCCAACAGGTCTTGTAAATTTGTGTTCGTGTAGCCTGCTGTGTCGAATGTGTTTAAATCTTTATTTATAAAAATTATTATGGGTTTATAAGGTTAATAAAGGCTTAATAAGAAAAACTTTCAGCCTTAGTTATAAAACTTATTAAGGCTTTATAAAGGGGTTTTAGGACAAATTTTCATACAAAATTTTTCTTAAAAAGCATTTATAAGGCCTTAATAAGTTTTATAAATAAGGCTGTTTGTATTTTAATCTAAAACCCCTTAGATAATAATTTGTATAAATAATTCCGTTAATTCTTTCTATATTATTTATTTTTATTAAATCACAATTTTATAAGTAAACATTTATTTATTTATTTATAAATAAACATATTATTACAAAGATACATTTTTTATAAATACATTTGTATATATTTTCGCTGTAACGCTAGGTAGCCATAGCATTGTTAATCTGAAATAAAGAGAAATTCGATTTAATAAAAATATAATTTTTTAAAATTATTAGCAATTATACTCTCCTTTTTTTTGTAGTAAGCGCTAGGTAATTACCAAATCTGATCTATAATTTAAAAAATTTAATAAAAAAAACCGAAATTTACATACATATGTATGTATGTATTTACAAAAAAAAATTAATGATAGTTTTTTTTTTGCTTTTTCGCCACACCGTTGGGGTATTTCATAAACGGTCTATTATATAGCTTTAAGCAAAATGTAAACTATGCAGCTGAAATAAAAAAGAGAAAACGTATTATTCTTAGTGTTCTCTGAAATAAAAGAAAAAACTTCATGTAATTAATGTTAAAATTTTTAATAAAATAAAGCATTAATGTATATAAGTGAATATAATCCTCATAGGATATTGCGATGAAAAATAAATCTTCTCTGCATATTTTGTGTTTTCTGAAATAAAAAATAAATTCATGTCAATAAAGTTGAAAATCTCTTATTTTAAACTTATGTTATATTTAAAACTATAAATACGATTATTATTTGATGAGCTGAAATAAAAAGTAACGAATTCACATATTGTGGTATAAAAAAGCAAAGCTGGAAACTTTTTTAGATTTCAAGAGAGAGCGCCGCTCATTTTAAACTTGCCCCGTGGAAGAAAATATCCTTTCACAAGGAACGGAGGTAGGTACTAGACAAAGGCGTTTCATTGCATACATATAAACATGCGGGTATAAAAATCTTCGTTCTTTCCACCGATCTTTTTTTCTATCTAAATACTCCTCATTTAGATATTTATCCAGCTCTCTTATAGTTGCAGCTCTAACGTTGTCTGGCGTAACGGTTTTATTAAAATCCAAGTCATGGTCTGTCCATATGGATTTTTTCTCAGCAGCCGAATTTGGTTCTTCTGATTTCTACAGGTACTTCACCATCATTTGGTAGTGTTATGATGCAGATTCTACTTTTTAGAATATTAACTGCATTTTCGTAATTGGTATCATTTATGAACCACCTTCTCTTGAAGCGCGGATCCGAAATTGTACTTTCAGCATACAAATTGTTGCACTCTAGTTTACTAAAACGAGTGGACATTTCCTTTTGGATTATTTTAATCATTTCCGCAATATTTGGCTTCAAGGAGTGGGGTTTGGAAATAAAACGTTCTAAGAGATTACAAAATACTGTAACTTTAGAAAGCGTTACATTTTTTTCCGCGGAAATTTCATTAGTAATTTCATAAAACGGTTCCAAAATTGGTAAAACATCTTTAATTAACTCCCATTCTTCAAAAGCTAAGCACAAGTCTGATCTATTATTGAAAAGAGTAGGCACTACTGCATATTTTAATTTATAAATTCTTTCAAGCATGTCATATGTTGAGTTCCATATTATAGGCACATCTTGTTCTATTTTAATTTCCGGTAAATTCATTTGCTTTTGAGTATCCTGAAGCTTGTTTATCCTTGAGAACTTTTGTGGAAATACTCAGCTATTCTCTTTAGCTTGACCAATACCTTACTAATGCTCTTCAAAGCTGTTTGTGCCACCAAATTCAAAGAGTGGGCAAAACACCCTAGACCTCTCCAGCCTCCAAGATTTACAGCTGACGTCATGTTTGCTACATTATCACTTACAATGGCAGCCACTTTATTTGGAAAACCAAATTCCAAAATAATTTTCTTTAAAAAGTTGCATATATTTTCTCCTGTGTGCCTTTGTCCAAATTCTTCACATGCCAACAAACAGGATTTCGATTTTGTATTCTCATCGATAAAATGAGCTGTAAGGGCCATAAAACTGGTGTTTCCCTTTGAGGTCCATCCATCCGTGGTCAAAAAAACTGCAAACGCATCTGCATCTAGGACTTCATTGTATATAGATGGCAACAAGTTGTTAGATAAAGCCTTAACGGTTGGGTAGATTGTACCCACGAGCTTTCTGAACTCGGGTTCCTCCACAATTCTCCACACATGATGTCCTTTGGCTATCATCTTAAGCACTTGCTTATCTATTTTTTCCACCTTTCGTACTGGAGGTGGTCTACGCAGTATTTACTAATTTGTTGCAAATGAGAAAAAATTGTTTTCTACATGTATAAAAAGCAATAGATATATATGTGACGCGCAAAATAGAAAGGCACCTAAGGGCAAAAACCGGTTTTGTTCAGGAGAGCCATTTTAAAGATTTAAATACGTGTATCTTTGGTGTACCATCACTGAGCGTGTTTGTATTGGTCTCATTTGAAAGCGACACATCTAATGACGTCAGAAACGTGCTGGTCAACCTTGCAAACGCTCGTTGGTCGTCCCTACCTCTTGTTTTGTGTAGTTGGTTTTTACTGTTTTCTACCTAGCGCGCTGTTTCCATGAGTTTGATATCAATTTTGCTCGCGTTTTTTCGAATCCAGGTTTATTTTGTGAAATTATTAATTGTGAATTATAATACATACTCATTTATATAATTCTTTTAAATCGTGAATAACACTGTTAGTACGAAAATTTTTCCACATAACCTTAGAATCGTCGACCTCAATTTCATAAAACGCGCATATCTCTGGGAGGGAACACTTTTGGGGCATGGGATCGATCTCAGTCGATGCTCAGATGTTGTCCACATCAAACAAAGTAAAAATTGATTTTTTTTACCCTTAGGTCCCTGTCTCTATGCGCTGTCACATGTTGATTTTGCAAACATACGTTCATAACAAACTAGAAAATAAAATATAGAAAAATTTTCAAAAGTGAAAAGTTTTAAGTAAAAATTAAATATTTGTAAAAAATAGATGTGTTTTTAACATAATAAGTTGTGTAATTGAGGGTCAGTAGTATTCCTCAACTGCTGACTGTAAATTGTGGTCCAAATAATGTGACAAATGTTTGTAATTAAAAAATTAATAAGGAAATTGTGATGTTTTTCCGGTTTTTGGAAATATGAAGCCACAAAGTTACGGCTGATGACAAAGACTCATCCAAAGGATAAGTTTTTGTAGACTTCGGAAGACTAATTACTAAAGTGAAGAAAGGATCCGGTTGTAAGTTCCTTGCCTATAAGAAAGCCAGCAGATTATTGGCATTAGCTCGACGAAAATAAAGCTCATCTGGACTCACAATTTGTGCATCACAAGTGCGGTATACGGCGCATGGAACAACTTGGCCAAGTAATCTAACATAATGCTATTGGAAGCTTCTTTGTGCCTAACTAACATGGGGCCCGGCCAACTTTTTTTTGGATCCACAACTTTATATACAAACACGTGCACATGTGCAGGCGCTGGCCTGCACATCTGCGGTTAAGATATAACTGGCCAGCTAACTATTCCAGCACTTTATATTGCTTTTGCCGGACGACCTGTAAAATCTGGTGCTATTCAAGAACGTGGTACCAAATGAAAACGTACGCGTGCTACCAATTAAAAATGCACGCGTGCTAGAATGCCAAAAATGTGATCCGGGCAAATTTTTTGGATCGGTAACTGCATACACAAATGCGTAATACTCTACGCTGGGCAACGCGATCTTGAACAGCGTGTTACCTAATAAAGATGTACGCAAACAGTTCAGAAGTTTCCAGCAAGTCAGCTTGTTTTACAACAAAACGGTAAGTTTTATTTGAGCAATATTTCAGTATTTTAAATATTAATTGTTGTCACCGTTTATTCCAGAAAATCGTTGGGTCTCTTTGTTGGTAAATGCAACAAGATCAGAAAAAAATACTGGTCGAACATTTATACCCAGTAATGAAACATGTGCATCCATATCTGGCTAGTAAGATCAATGGTATGTTGCTGAGCTGGAAACTATTGCAGAAATCAGTGTTTCTTTGGCTGGACTTTACCAGCTGCTAAAACAGCTTGGAAAGATGATTCAAAAGGAACTATTGCAGAAAGAAAGTTTGGGTGCTCTCGCTAATATTATTAAAAGAAACAAAGAATGCATTTTCGCCCAAAGAGCCATTATATTATGCAAAGCTACAGTGCCATAACTTTTTGGTTTGGCTCGTTCTACGGGGCGCTATACCAGCCACAATCCACCTTTATTATGCCCCAAAACCATGATGAACAAAGGAGCAGACGACCTCCATAAATAGAGAAATTAGAAATTTAACAACGTCATTACACGCTATAAATTTGAAAAACTTTTCGAGGTAAAGTTATTTTTTATTTTAATATATATGAATGTGCATTTATTAATTAACCTTTTTTTTACAGATGCGCACATCATTAAAGAAAGTTACATCGCAAAAGTGAATTTGATTAGTTTATTTATTTTATCAGTTATACAATGGATATATTCCAATTTTTAATCATGCTAACAATTACCTTAATCGAATCATGTCTTTTTGAGTCAGTAGTTTTTAGAAAGAAAGGGGATATTTATAAAATAGTTATAATCATAAATGTCAAAAAGTTTACGTACGCCACCACTTGTTTATGGTTATGACTGCACTATTTTATAAATCTCTTTTTTTTTTCTAAAAACTGCTGATACAAAAAGATCAGGGGTATACTCTGTATTTCGAAACGAAAGATAATGCTTTTGAATTTGTATGTTATTAGCATTGCAATTCAAAAGCATTTGCTTTCGTTTCGAATTACAGAGTAGACCCCCTGATTCGATTAAGCTAATTATGATAGGTATTAGCATTATTAAGAAATTGGAAGGTGTACTGAAATTTTAGAGGTCCACTGTAGATCCAATTTAAGAGTTGTTTTTTGCATTAAAGTAATTTTATATTGAACATTTTTAATATTTTTTCTGAATTTTAGTACCTTATACCTATCCAAATTGCTTACTAATTTCTTAATAGTCGAACAATCGTAGAATTGTGTTATTAAACATATCTTAGACTCAAAATAATATCTTTTTTATAAAAATAAATGATTTTTTTAACTTTTGTATTAACTTGAAATAATATTCAGTATAGAAATAAGTTATTTTAATACGAGATCCAAATCAAAAAAGGTCTTCATTTCTTGAGCGTATACTAACCTCAATCTGTAGCAATAAAATCTCCAAAAAAAATAAGTTACACGTATGCTCAATTTTGGAACTGTTTTCTTATTTTTATTTTAAAATTTTTTTTAGTAACTGCATAAATATATAATTTTTAATCATTTGAAATTGTTACAAAAAGAACTGCACTACACACATTGTAAACAAAAACAAAATAAGAATATTTACTCATGTAATTAATTAAATTTTTTTTAAATATCTTGATATAAAAATACTTTTACTAAAGCTGTTTTCCTTGCAAACATTCATCCTTGTTTTTTTCGTATGTAAATGAAATAACAAAAATTTTAAAAACCCCCGAACTATCTAGAAAAGATGTGACATCTTTTAAACGGCTGAACCGATTTTCTTCAAACATGGTTAAGAACCATCTCGATCAAGTCACCTTTCCAACAGAGGAAACTAAATCAAAATCGGTCCAGCTGTTTGGGCTGTACGTGGACACGGACAGACACACAGATACACACTACAAACTTTTAAGACCACTTTTTTGGTCGGGGGTTAATAAAAATTAAAAAAATAGCATTATTAAAATAAAATACAATTTTAAATAATTATCTCTTTTGGAAAAAATAAAAGAGCTTTTTATTTATTGTACTAAGGTTATATGTATATCTTTAAAACAAAAGTTGAATGTATTTTATAAAATATTCTGCACCCCGTAAAATTTCATTTAATTTAGTGAAAAGTGCTTTTTTTGTCTCAAAAACTTGTAAAGAAGGACACAAAATTAACACACTTGCATTCTAATTGATTGGAAAACTTCTTTTTCTAGAGACTTACAAACTGGTGTTATTGTACATTGGACAAGACCATCGTCGTCCTTTCAAATGTAGAAAATTTCACGTTGTCAATTCACTTTATAGGCACACATTAGTCTTATTTCTGTCAAGTACTTAAAAAAAAGAGCACCAAGCGAACATATTGGATTCCAATTGATCTGAACACTTCATTTTCATGTTAACCTGTGTCAGTGTACACTGGACAATAACATGATTGTCCTTTCCAATTTACAAAATCCCACACAAACAACTCACTTTACGTAGACACAAATCACTTATATTTGTTAAGAACTTGTGAAAAACAAAAGGAACTTGGAACACTTGGAATCCAAAAGATCTGAACTTCACATTTTTATACGTCTTGTTAACCCTTGCTATTGTGCATTGGACAGGAACATCATTGTCCAATGTACAAGATTCCACACATACACTTCACTTTATCTGTCCACATTAACCATATAAACTTGTTTGCGAACGGCACTTGCAAAAAGCGAACAAAATTTGATTCCAATTGATCCAAACACTTCATGTCGGCACGTTAACCAAAGTTTTTGTGAATTGGACAAGACAAACATCGTCTTTCCAATGTACAAAATTTCACACTTTGAATTCACATTACATGTACACATTAGTTGTGCAGTTTACATTACTTAGCTCCTTCTAAAAGTAATACAAAGCGAGCATATTTTGAATCTTATTGATCGGAACACATTTTCTCTTCACTACATGTTAAGCAAAGCACTTGTACATTGGAAGGGACAAGAACACCATTGTCCCTTCCAATGTACACAATTCCACACTTAAATTTCACTTTAAAAAATTCACTTTTCACAGACGTTTTTATATAAATTACTTACTTAGTTGGCTCTGTCGGGAACAAATTCAGCTTATATCCTGTAGGTCAACCCATAGTCCATCTGTGGCTCTTGAAAATTAAGTATATATTATTAAAATCTATTATAAATAAGTAAAAGAAACAATAAATATATACTTACATTTTTACTTTTGCTGTGTGATCCTCCCAGTAATAAATATTTTTTTCACCATCACTTTTGTCTTGTTCACTTTTCTCACTGTTAGTAATATGTGGACAAAACAATCTACCAATTGTTGTCCACATATTACCAATTTTGGCAAGGATACTGGCGCAAAATCATTTTATTTGCGTCAATTCCTGCCAAGAAAATTTTTATTTTGTAAATAACTAAATGTCATTTTACTAAGATGGTGCGATAGAGAAAGTCATAGAAATTAGTCATATTTGCTATCTCTACCGCAAGAACTTAGTAAAGCGAATTCTCTTCAATTCGCCGGTGTCGCGTCCAGTGATGCCAAAAGTAGGGAATTTTCCCTTTTTGTAGGGATTTTTCTGTAAAATTTTATGCGTAGGGAAAAAAGGACAGATTTTTTATTTTGAGCAAAATGTAGGGAATTTTTACAATTATTGCTTTTTAAATTTTTGAGACATAAAATGCAAAAATATTTGCAAAATTTTTATTTAAGAGCTGAAATTTTTCAAATTTTTTTTAATACATGATTTTATTTATTGTATCTTCATATATGAACTAACAATAAGTATTCAAATCTTAAATCTAAAAATATAATTAGGCCCGACCAGTGTCAGACATAAGCTTAGTAATAGTTATATATAACACATAAGTAGTGATAATCAAAAGAAAAAAAATACAAAATAAAAGTATTTCAAGAAGTCCCATCTGGAGTGCTGTGAATAAGAGCCCTTGTGTCCCTCTCTTTTAGGCGGATGTGTCCAGTAAAGCTCAAAATATTACGAGCAAGCGGATTAGGATGTGACTCGAGTTTTGTTAAATATTTGCCTGCGTATTTTGCAATTTCTTCAGTCACTAGTGGCATATTTAAATCACGATGTATATTTGAATTTTTTATATACCATGGAGCCGATGTTATTAACCGTAAAATTTTGTTTTGCCTTTGTTGGATTCTCTCGACATTGGAAGCTGAAGCAGTGCCCCATAGTGGAATTCCGTAGCACCATATAGGTTTCAAAAGTGACTTGTATATCAAAAGTTTTCAATCTAGACTGAGGGTTGAATTTCTACCAATCAGCCAATGTATCTGAGTTAGTTTAAGTTTCATTTGTGTTAGCTTAGAGTCAATGTGGTATTTCCATGTGAGCCTTCGATCAAGATGTATACCAATGTATTTCACATGTAAGTTTTGAGGAACAATTTGATTATTGATTCTAATGGGGGAACAAGTATCTTTTCATAGGGTAAATGTTACCTGAGCACACTTCTGTTCATTTACCTTTATTCTCCACATGTTTAACCATAGTTCTAGCTGAGTAATATGTTGCTGAAGATATCGGGAAGCCTCGTGAGGGTTTTCGTGCATACTAAGGCAGGCTGTATCATCGGCAAACGTAGATGTATGGATATTGCTGCTCAAAGGCATATCACAAGTATAAATCAAATACAAAACTGGCCCCAGTATACTCCCCTGTGGCACACCGGATGATATTATTTCAGGCGTACTCATAAGGTTTCCTTCCACAACAGTGAACTTCCGGGCAGTAATGTAACTTTCCAGCAGATTTAGAATGTTTATTGGTAGGTAAGTCTTTAATTTTAAAATTAGGCCTTCATGCCACACTTTATCAAATGCCTGAGAAACGTCAATGAACAGCGCAGAGCAATACTTTTTTTCTTCAAAAGTTTTTCTTATATATTGAACCAATCTATGAGTTTGTTCAATGGTGCTATGCTGACTTCTAAATCCAATTTTATGATCCGGTATGCACTCATTATCAGTTAGAATTGGGGACAATTTTATCATGAGTAACTTTTCGAAGAGCTTTGACATTGTTGACAGTAAACTTATTGGCCTATATGACTCAGCTTTGGTAAGATCTTTGCCCGGCTTTGGAATCATTTTAACCTTGGCAAGCTTCCAGCTGTTTGGAAAATACTTCAGTCGTAAAATAGCGTTAAAAATGAATAACAGGATTCTATTAGCTATACGAAGCAACATCATCAACATCTGCTTACTAATTCCATCAATACCCGGAGTTTTTTTCGGGTTGAGTTCTGCAATTATTTTTTGTACATCACGCGTCTTAAATTTTATTGGTCGAGGGGGTAGCGCAACTACATTTGGCAAATCAACAGCACCAGAACATGTGATTGGGGTGAATAGGGATTTTAAATGCTCACCAAATATTTTACCTTTTTCAGTATCGCTTCTTGCCCAACCTCCTGTAGATGTCCGCAGAGGTGGTTTAAACTCAACTGGTATTTTAAACTTTCTTGCAGTGCGCCACAAAGAGTAATTAGATGCTGGTGTGGCATCAAGACCTTCCAGATAGTTTTTAAAAGATTCAGTTTTTTCAAATGCAAGCAAGTCTTGAAATCGTTTAGTACACTCTTTAAATCTGATTTTAAGTTGGGGTGATCTGTGCTGTTGCCATTCTCTTCTAGCTCTTCTTTTTTCACTTACGAGACATTCAATATCCGTAGAATAAATTCTATTTACCCTAGTCTGAGGATGGGTGGTAGTGGCATGTTCAGCAGCCTGTTTAATATTTTCATTAAGGTTGGCAATGTTAGATTCAATATCATCATGTGTTCTTAGCGTAATATTTTCCGTGCAATGACTACTAAGATATTTTTTAAATCGCAGCCAATTAACACGATTTATCAAATTCGCATATGGGTGAGGTAAGTCACTTCTTAATGGGCTACAAATTGTAACGATCGTGGGAGAGTGATCGGACGAGAGATCTAGAGAAGCTTCAATTTGAAGATATTTGAGATATTTTTCATAACGCCACAATCTATTACATCTGGAATTTTTTGTATGTCCGTAGGCCAGTAAGTGGGGTCCCCACTCGAAATGACATCCAAGCCCATTTTTGAAATTGTATTGAACAACGCTCGACCTCTGGGTCTAATAAGACGCGAACCCCAGAACGTGTGTTTAGCATTATAGTCGCCAGCTGCTACGAAACAAGGGCCCAGAGATTTGTAAAAATCCTCGTATTGATCCTCAGTAATTGCGAATCTAGGAGGAGAGTAAATTGATGATATGACAAAATTAGTGCAAAAATTTTCGACACAAATATTCGTTGCTGGTAAATGTTCCTCACAAATGTTGTCAATAATATAATGCTTGAGTCTTGACTTTATTAAAATTGCTGATCCACCGCATGCTCTTCCTCTCGGGTCCTTTGAATCATATAAGGTGTAGCCATAAATTTTAAAAAGGCTTCTCGAAGTCAAATGAGTCTCAGAGACCAACATTATATCCATATTTTTTTCCGTGAGGAAGTGCTCAAGCTCATTTTTATGTTGGCGAATGCCGTTTGCGTTCCAGAAACATATTTTTAACGTGTTCATGGTTTGTTAACTAAAGCTTGAAGCAATGTATTCTGCATTCGCAGCATTTCTTGCATCATGCTTGTCATATTTGTTGTAAAATTATTTATAGTTTGCACCAGATTATCAATAGTAGCTTCAAGGCGATTGAAATTAAAGTTCGAGTTTGTATTTGTTGAATTATTTTGTGGTGAAACATTTTGTGTATGAATAGAATTTGTCTTAGCAGCATCGGCATACGATACACGGGAACTAACTGGATGGCTCACTTTCACATAACTTAAAATTTTTTTGCAGAAACCCTGCATTATGAATTCTAACAATCTGAAAATCAATTGCAATATCCACACATATGTATATAGCTAAATATGACAAATCGCAATAATAATGTTTTAATGTTTGTATATATTGAGTTTTTTTGACAGACAGTCACAAAATAAAAAGAAATGGTCTTGTGTTGTGTAAGATATGCATCGTGTAAAATTGTATCACCAATGCTCCATAAACTGATCATTTTTGCATGGACATTTTTTTAAAATACTTAAAAGAAATAAATAAAATAGTTTATGTTTAAGATAAAAACGGGGAAACGTTTCATAAAAAAGAGCCGTACAAGAAAGTAAAAAAATGCATTTCAAACTAGCAAGGGGCCTTACATTTCAATCAATTCCAGAATAAGTCTATATGACTTTATTAGCAATGTAGTGTGGTGCAATTTTGTCCTTATATTTCAATTAATTGAGTAATAATACAAATATAGCTTATTAATTATGAGCCGACGAAAATCGGTACATTGTGCTAATAGCGTGATCTAGGCTTAAGAATTTGTATAATTAATATTGGTTACACCATAATTTTTAAGTACAATTTTAATATGGATTCAAGGATGTACATATTTTTAGTTTGTTTTTAGGGTTCCGTACACCAAAGGTGAAAAAGGAACCCTATTGTTTTCGCTACGCTGTCCGTCTGTCCGTCACAGGGTATTTTCTCGAGAACCGTAAGAGCTACGGACCTGAAATTTGGACAGAGTGTGTAGACCCTTGGCCGCTACAACAACAAATACATGAGAGTTGGAAATTAAAGGGTGTGCCAAAACGAGCAACGAAAAATGTTAAAATCCCATGTAATATACATACAATTGTATGTATGTATATTACATGGGACCCTTGGCCGCTACAACAACAAATACATGAGAGTTGGAAATTAAAGGGTGTGCCAAAACGAGCAACGAAAAATTTTAAAATCCCATGTAATATACATACAATTGTATGTATGTATGTATATTACATGGGACCCTTGGCCGCTACAACAACAAATACATGAGACTTGGAAATTAAAGGGTGTGCCAAAACGAGCAACGAAAAATTTTAAAATCCCATGTAATATACATACAATTGTATGTATGTATATTACATGGGACCCTTGGCCGCTACAACAACAAATACATGAGAGTTGGAAATTAAAGGGTGTGCCAAAACGAGCAACGAAAAATTTTAAAATCCCATGTAATATACATACAACTGTATGTATGTATGTATATTACATGGGACCCTTGGCCGCTACAACAACAAATACATGAGAGTTGGAAATTAAAGGGTGTGACAAAACGAGCAACGAAAAATTTTAAAATCCTATCTAATATACACACAATTGTATGTATATGCACTTGAAATTTGTAAAGTTCGTGTATTTTTATACAGACTACAACAACTAACACTAAAATTTAAAAAAATTTAATTAAAGGGTGTACCATCAGTTAATGTAATTTCGACTATGTAATTTTGAAAACTTGCTGTATCTTGGAAACCGTAAGAGCAAACTTCCTGAAATTTTCAAAAACGGTAAAACAAAAAAATCTCAAAATTATAAAATTGCCAAACCGAAAAAAAATCGTTAAAATCAAAAAAAAAATCGCCAAAACGAAAAAAAGCACCAAATTAAAAAAAATTTCTAAATCGAAAATAAATCGCGAAAAACCGAAAAAATCGCCAAAATGAAAAAAAATCGCCTAAATGAAAAAATCGCCAAAATGAAATAAAATCGCCAAAATGAAAAAAAACCGCCAAAATGAAAAAAAAATCGCCAAAATGAAAAAAATTGTCAAAATTAAAAAAAAATCGCCAAAATTAAAAAAAATCGCCAAAAAAATCGTTAAAACGAGAAAAATAATAAAAAAACACTATTTCAGCTGAAGAAACGTAAAAAACATTAAAAAATGCTCAAAGCCCAACGTACGGAACCCTTCGTGAGCGAGTCAAAGTCGCACTTTACTGAATTTATTGTTAATTAATGCTTTAATTACTTTTCTACCTGAAACCCAACTTATGCTGATACCCATCTGGCATTTCTTGTGGTATAATTTTCAATATGTGTTTTTTATATGGAAAGCAATGCCACACAACGAAAAGTATACGAAATGACAAACGTTGCTACTAATACACACTATTGCGATGTCAAAAAATGCCAAAGTGAATACTCGGCATACGACTATAGTCTGTTTTGTACAATATATAAAACAAAGTTTTGTAAAAAATCTACAATATTCACAAAATGTACATTTATTTGCTTTTTTCTTGGTAAAAATAAAAAAGGGAAAAATGTAGTGAAAATATTTTTGGTTGGAGGGAAAAAAAGGGATTTTTTTCAATCACGTAGGGAATTTCTAAAATGTGTACTGGCATCACTGGTCGCGTCCAATTAGTAGTCTATGACCAGAAGCAGATAATTTGTTATTTAGATGCTCCCAGATTGGAGTTTATTGGAGATTGGAGCTTCCTCTTAAAGGGCTCAGTAGTAATTGGTTATATACGCCACCTCCAGTTGCTTCACACTAAGCATTGTTTTCAAGCTTTTTTTAAATTTAAACTTCAAGTCCCGCCAGATCAGTACTTTCCCAACACACTATTTACCTTACAGTTTGCCATCCACCACAAATAGTTCTAATTGGGGGACGGAGGGAATTTAGTGCAGTCGCAACACTTTCCAATTGTTCCATGAAATTATTATTCGCACCTGCGAAATCCTATAGCAAGAGAAGGATTCTTTTCCAACTCTTCTACAGGCTTTTTAAATTGGTTGGGGTACAAATTAGAAATAAATCTATCTAAGAATTCGTCACGCACGACGAATTTCGTTGTACGGCGGTGTTGTGTTCATTTTCATATTTGGCTGGCCTTTACCAGCTGCTAAAACAGCTTGGAAAGATGATTCAAAAGGAGCTATTGCAGAAAGAAAGTTTGGGTGCTGTCGCTAATACTATTAAAAGAACCAAAGAAAGCATTTCCACACAAAGAGCCATTATACTATGGCAAAGTGCCATAACTTTTTGGTTTGGCTCGTTCCACGGGGCGCTATACCAGCCACAATCCACCTTTATTATTCCCCAAAACCATGATGAACAAAGGAGCAGACGACTGCCATAAATAGAGAAATTAGAAATTTAATAACGTCATTACACGCTATAAATTTGAAAAATTTTTCGAGGTAAAGTTATTTTTTATTTTAATATATATGAATGTGCACTTATTAATTAACTTTTTTTCTTACAGATGCGCACATCATTAAAGAAAGTTACATCGCAAAAGTGAATTTGATTAGTTTATTTATTTTATCAGTTATACAATGGATATATTCCAATTTTTAATCATGCTAATAATTACCTTAATCGAATCATGTCTTTTTGAGTCAGTAGTTTTTAGAAAGAAAGGGGATATTTATAAAATAGTTATAATCATAAATGTCAAAAAGTTTACGTACACCACCACTTGTTTATGGTTATGAATGCACTATTTTATAAATCTCTTTTCTTTCTAAAAACTTCTGACACAAAAAGATCTGATTCGATTAAGCTAATTATGATATTTATTAGCAGGGAAACCGCAAATATGCAATTGCATGTTTTTTCTTGTATCACGTTTCAGAACTTTTAATGAATTTTGGCATCGATTTGTTAGTGCATATTTTATTTTTTAAAGCATGTTTATGCATATATCAGTTTTACACGCAATTTTTAGAGCATAATTTACGCTTTTAGGGCATATTTTGATACTTTATAGAATTTATTTTATTTCAAACTGCTTGGCACCACCATCCTTTTAAAAAACACCCCATTCCGAAAAAAAAACTTATATGAATTTTTTTTCCTAGCAACTCATTAAAATTTCATTTTCCAAATAAAAATTTAATGGCCTGTTTCACAATAACAAAACGAAACTTTCGACTGAAAATTTATATTGAAAATAAAAAAAAAATTTATATTTTATTGTTTTAAAGAAAACTTTTTTCCTGCGCTATCTGGTTTAATATGCTTCCAAATTCAGGGGTTGGACCACATTCTTATTTTTATTTTTCGCCATCTGAATCTCTTTTCCAATGTTCCATGTAGTGTATACATTTTTTATATATAATTCAGTGTTACGGTCGTTAGTTGCAATACAAATTCAGTTTAGCTATGTGTGATTTACTCTGCCCCGAGAACACCTTGAAGGAACATTGTAAATGTATAAAAGTTTATTAAGATGAGACAGAAACGATTTTTATTTGAAATTATAGGCCAATATTTTGTTATTTATTGCAATAAAAATTATAAATTAAAATCTTGTCTTATTTATCCAAAATACAATTCCAAGGCCTTAATTCTGATATGGTGATCTTTTGAAATAAATTCTTATGCATCCAATACAAAATAAATTTGAATTATTTGTTGTCTTTTTTAGTTTTTATCGTAATTTTGTTTTAAGCTGCACTTCAACCCAGTTATTATTTGTTAATTATGTTTCCTTTTTTTGCTTATTTATTTTTTTCTTATTTTATATGCAAATGTTGTTGAATTTTTGATTCAAAAATATATTTTCATTTACAAATAATCCAATTTATTCTAATTTTAAGGGCATATTTTTGACTTTTAAGTGCATTTTAGTTCATATTGAATGCGCAGAAAACACTGTTTTAGAGCATATATTTGGTTTCCCTGGTTATTAGCATTACTAAAAATTGGAAATTGTACTGAAATTTCAGAGGTCCACTGTAGATCCAATTTAAGAGTTGTTTTTTGCATTAAAGTAATTTTATATTGAACATTTTTAATATTTTTTCTGAATATTAGTACCTTATACCTATCCAAATTGCTTACTAATTTCTTAAGAGTGGAACAATCGTGGTATTGTGTTATTAAACATATCTTAGACTCAAAGTAATAACTTTTTTATAAAAATAAATGATTTTTTAACTTTTGTATTAACTTGAAATAATATTCAGTATAGAAATAAGTTATTTTAATAGGAGATCCAAATCAGAAAATGTCTTCATTTCTTAAGATCTCCAAAAAAAATAAGTTACACATACATACATATGCTCAATTTTGGAATTGTTTTCTTATTTTTATTTTAAAGTTTTTTTAGTAACTGCATAAATATATAATTTATAATCATTTGAAATTGTTACAAAAGGAACTGCACTACAGACATTGTAAACAAAAACAAAATTAGAATATTTACTAATGTAATTAATTAAATTTTTTTTAAATATCTTGAAATAAAAATACTTTTACTTATGCCACTAAAGTCTAAAGCTGCAAACATTCATCCTTGTTTTTTTTTCAGTTTAGTTCTTAGGCGTCGAGTGGTTTTTCTAGGAGCGATGTTTCGTTTAGTTTCTGCCAGGTTTCTTGCCGTTCACATAAGTAAATTAAATAAAAATTAAAAAATAGCATTATTAAAATTGTATTTTTAGTTTAAAAAAAATTATCTTTTTTGGAAAAAGTAAAAGGGCTTTTTATTTATAGAACTAAGGTAGTATCTCTATAAAATAAAAGTTGAATGTCTTTTATAAAGTATTCTGTAGCCCGTAAAAGGTCTTTTAATTTAATGAAAAGTGCTTTCTTTTTAGTCTCAAGTATTTGTAAGGAAGGACACAAAATTTACACATTTGCATTCTAATTGATTGGAAAACTTCCTTTTCTATGGACTTACAAACTGGTGTTATTGTACATTGGACAAGACCATCATAGTCCTTTCCAATGTACAAAATTCCACATTATCAATTCACTTTATATGCACATATTAGTGTTATTTCTGCAAAGTACTTGTAAAAAAAACACATAGCGAACACATTTGGGTTCCAATTGATCCGAACAGTTCACGTTTTGCGGTTTGTTGACCTGTGTCATTGTACATTGGACAACAACATGATTGACCTTTCCAATGTACAAGATTCCACACAAACACTTCACTTATGTATATGTACACATTAGTCATAAAAACAAGTTATTTGAGAAAAAATTTTGAATCAAATTGTTCCAAGCACTTCTTTCTTAAACAGTTTGTTAACCAAAGTATTTGTACATTGGAAATGAATATCATTGCTCCATGCAATGTACAAAATCCCACACAAACAACTCACTTTACGTAGACACAAATCACTTATATTTGTTAAGAACTTGTGAAAAACAAAAGGAATTTGGAACACTTGGAATCCAAAAGATCTGAACACTACATTTTTATACGTCTTGTTAACCCTTGCTATTGTGCATTGAACAGGAACACCATTGTCCCTTCCAATGTACAAGATTCCACACATACACTTCACTTTATCTGTCCACATTAACCATATAAACTTGTTTGCGAAAGGCACTTGCAAAAAGCGAACAAAATTGGATTTCAATTGATCCAAACACTTCATTACATGTACACATTAGTTTACATTACTTAGCTCCTTCTAAAAGTAATACAAAGCGAGCATATTTTGGATCTTATTGAACGGAACACATCTTCTCTTCACTACATGTTAAGCAAAGCACTTGTACATTGGAAGGGACAAGAACACCATTGTCCCTTCCAATGTACACAATTCCACACTTAAATTTCACTTTAGAAACTTCACTTTTCACAAACGTTTTTATATAAATTACTTACTTAGTTGGCTCTGTCGGGAACAAATTCAGCTTATATCCTGTAGGTCAACCCATAGTACATCTGTGGCTCCTGGAAATTAAGTATATATTCTTAAAATCTATTATAAATAAGTAAAAGAAACAATAAATATATACTTACATTTTTACTTTTGCTGTGTGATGCTCCCAGTAATAAATGTTTTTTTCACCATCACTTTTGTTTTGTTCACTTTTCTCACTGTTGGTAATATGTGGACAAAATAATCTACCAATTTTTGTCCAAATATTATCAATTTTGGCAAGGATACTGGCGCAAAATCATTTTATTTGCGTCAATTCCTGCCAAGAAAATTTATTCAATTTGCGTCAATTCCTGCCAAGAAAATTTTTATTTTGTAAATAACTAAATGTCATTTTACTAAGATGGTGCGATAGAGAAAGTCATAGAAATTAGTCATATTTGCTATCTCTACCGCAAGAACTTAGTAAAGCGAATTCTCTTCAATTCGCCGGTGTCGCGTCTAATTAGTAGTCTATGACCAGAAGCAGATAATTTGTTATTTAGATGCTCCCAGATTTGATTGATTATTTTATTTTCCCTGATGACAATTCTTGGACAAAACATTCACCCCTATTCTATTTAGCGTCGGCAACATCGTCGTCAATTTTGAAAAAACATCAATTTAACACAACATCAGTGCTAACTTTGTATTCCTATTATGACGACGTTGCCTGTTTATCGATAAATGCAATACACATATCTAGTGTTTGAGTCAGCTGAGTCATTCTATTCACTATTTTTGAATAAGTAAAAGCTTTGTAAATAAATTAAAATAAAATATTTTTCTTTCCTATTGGGGCGAAGAATATAAAAAAGTTTAATAGTGAAAAGATTTCTCAGGCAAAAGTCATGCATTTGCCACTTACCCGATGAAAAGTGATAAGTGATAAATTCAGTCATACTTTCGGAAAATAATGGTTACTTTTCATCGTTTTAATATTTTAAAGTTATTTTCGGCTGAATAAAATATCTTTTAGGCATGTATTGGATACAATAGAGCTTAATTTGGGACACAAAAGGAATTATATCAACGTTTATTGGAGATTGGAGTTTCCTCTTAACGGGCACAGTAGTAATTGGTTATATACGCCACCTCCATTTGCTTCACACTCAGCATTGTTTTCAAGCTTTTTTTAAATTTAAACTTCAAGTCCCGCCAGATCAGTACTTTCCCAATTCACTATTTACCTTACAGTTTGCTATCCACCACTTTCCAACTGTTCCATGAAATTATTGTTCGCCATGCGAAATCCTCTAGAAGAGAAGGATTCTTTTCCAACTCTACAGGTTTTTCAAATTGGTTATGGTTGGTAATTTTAATTTTGCCCATAATATATTTTTCATTTTTTTTTTTAAGAAAGATTTAAAATAAATATGTATGCATGTTTTAATATTTCTTATATTTCAATTTTTCACTATTTAAACTATTTTCCAATTCAGGACAGAACACGATATCAAAAACACTGACGACAAAATGATCGGCAACATCAACATCAATGTTTCTTACAGAATACCAAACATATGTTGACAGTCATCGATAAATGACAATACTATCTCCGGGAATACCGATTTGCCAAAAAAAAACATTAAAAACGACGTCGTGTTACGTTGCCGACGCCAAATAGAATAAGGCTGATTATTCGCCAAATCAGTGTGATTTGTTATATTTAAAGTCAACTAGAAATTCTTTATATTTGTATTTTTTATACGTACATTTGTGAATATATTCATATATAAATATATTCATATATAAATAAATGAGTAAAATATTGGACATATTATTTTCTTTTCCTTTGCTTTTTCTATGTTCAGCGTTATTTCGAATGCCTTTTAGCTTGCGAGTAAAAGTACGAACGGATGTATTCGAATGGCTGCACGTGATCGAATGCTGTCATTAGAAATTTCGTTATGTGTTATTTGAAATCGAATGAGAAAATTCGAAAATTAAAAAACTCCCAAGTTCGAGTAATAACTCGCTCACATTCGAATGCGGGAATGAGGTCCCTGTATTTCTCGCATCGTAAAATTTCTCACATGAAGCGTGGAAAACAAAATTCCATCGGTTCTCGATTTGTGAGAAAAAATGTTTCTGTATTTGAAAGCGAAAACAGAGAACAATGATTCTGTTTTTACTGGAATATTTCCAGTAATCGAGTGTTAAATGAAAACAAAAGTCAAAAAATTATTATTTCAATAACAAAAAAAGAAATAATTTTCAAGAAAAATAAAATAAATTAATGAACATTAATATAAAGTGAATGTAAAATGGTTGAAATAAGTTTTTTCTAGCAACTGTCTCTATATAAGAAAATTACACAAAAAAAAAATTATAAATAAACATAATCATATCGACTCGTTAAATATAATTTAGTTCAACAATTCGGTGCATATGTTTGCAACAAGTTTATTTCCGTGTCATGTACACGTTAAATTAAAAAATTAATGCAAGGAGAAATAGCTGCTGCTTTCGCAAACTTTGTAAAATTTACAAGTTTTTCGTTTGCTTTTTTTAAGCACTGATGATTTGAATCAAAAATCGATTGCACTGACTCCAAAAACTGCATATTTCTTTTATATGCAAGTAAAATTTATTTTAAACCAAAATTTTCATCTATTTTGAAAAATAATGTTTTTCCAGCTGTCAAATGATAATTAAGTCAGCTAAATTGAGTATGTCTTATACTATGTTCACACTTATGTTTTTAAACGTGTTTAACGCCTCATTCGTGCTTAAGAGCTTAAACACGAGGATTTTGAAATGTTTTGCCATACATTGACTTGTTTTGTTAAACATCTCAAATGAAGTCTTTAAGATTTAAACACTTTCTTAAACACGCAAATGGAGTATGTTAAGTGCGTTTTTTGATAACTCTGGCATCTTTGTGTTGTTATTAAATGGCGTCATGTGAAAAATCATTTGGAAAACAAGTAATTAGTGAAGAAATACTAAATTATTTACAAAAACATTTGTTGTTTGAAAATAATAAACCAATAACAAAGCATAATTGTTCGTAATTTTTTACAAATACAATAATTTACTCAAAAACCTCAACCTTAAACATCTCAAATGTAATGTGAACGGTTGTGTTTAGTTTTTTTTAAACCACTTGCCTTAAACACGCTCAAGACCAAAAGTGTGAACATGGTATTAACACTAGATTTAATTGCACAATTAAAATTAAATTGACTCAACTAAAAATGCATGTCTCAACACAGTATAAAGCGATATAAAAATTTATAAATGGTAAAAAACTAGGAACAATTGAAAGTTTCAGATACTTTTAACTAAATTTTCAATCTTAATTATATTTTAAAAAAGAGCTAACCTAGCGCTTTTATCTGTCCTCTTTTTCCCGGACACTGCTTTTTGGGATCTCTGTTCTCGGAAAAAATTAGCGTCCAGGAAAGTTATACTTTTTACGGATATTTTTTTGCTCTTACATTGCTTCACAAATGGTATTTGTTGAAAACCAAGCTAAAAACGAAAATAGTTCGTTTTTAATGGATTTTTGACCAATTATAACGTAATGCTTAGTTTGTCAAGATCTGTATACAATTTCCATATATACATAGTATGTACATTAGAGCGACTCAGCTTGTATGGAAGCGAAAAGGGGTAAACCTCTGAAAATTAAGCTTGATATGTTTTATGATGATTTCCAAAATATTTTGGTTTTAGCATTGACCATCTGTATTTTAAGACGTTGCAGAGATTTTCGTCTTTTGCCATATTATGGACGAATTTTTTGAAGTGGTCTTGGATAACCCTTACTTCTGGTTCTGCTAAAGTGATAAACATATTTTTTGCTCTTATAAACACAAAATGCAAAACGTGATGTAACACGCAAGTGGTGGTGGAACATTGATTGCATATATGTATATAAACAAATTTACATTTAAATGTATTATATATGTACATATATTATGTGTGCTGGAAAACACTTACCTTTGCTGCCTGTTAGACGGGCGGGAACTTGGTTTTAAGTGGATGTCCTCTGGAACATCGTAAATTTTAGATTTTATGTCATTAGTGCAACAACTTTTTATTTTCAATTCCTTCAGTGGCATGTCTTTTCGTTTTTCAGCCAGCAAGTAAAAGTATATATACTTCCTTTTCGCTTCGTTGTTTCTTTGATTTTTTCTCACGTAGGTGTGAGTGGCAACCAACTCGGTAATGTTGGTATACTCTTTACAGTTGATGAAACTAATTGGGCATATTTTAATAGTTCCTTATAAGTTTTTTTTTTCATTTGCTGTTTTCGATATGAAAATTATTATAAAAAAATTTATTAAGAAAAAGATAAATGTTCAAACTTTATTAAGCTGATTTCAAAACAAAAATAATATAGTGGGTTTATGAAATTTTGACAATGAGCTGTATCTTGTTCACGATCACAGCTGGTGCGGAATTTTATATGCAATGATAAGGAATACTAAAAAATATACTATATAAAATTTAAAGGGTATTCTATCAAACAATGTTAATTTCTAATTAAGTTGCATTTTGGAAATCACAATATCAAACAAAATTAACAGTAGTTAGTGCTTTGACTGCGAAGCACAGGGTCGTGAATTCAAACTCTGGACATATCACATAAAAAAAATTATTTTCTGATTGATATGAAAATAAAAATAAAATGTGTTCTTATTTGAGTTTTTTTATACAGTAGGTGTGTTCATTTACTAAAATTGTTACGAATTTATAAAAATTGTTACTAGAAAATGTTCATTAACCCAGAAAGTTTGCAAGAAGAGAGCGTCAAAAAACAGTAAAAATTTGAGAGACAAAATTTTTACTTGCGAAAATTATTAACACAGCTGTTAATTAAGCAATACAGGACCAGGTACATCTGTGTCAGAGAATGTTGCAGCAAAAACACCAGCTGATATACGTATTTAGTATTTAACATTGATTTTGTTTGTTGTTGGTTGAGCAAAGTCTATGTATGTATATTCATTTCACTTCTGCTTAAGAAGCTCACGTAGACTTCAACCAGAATTGAAAATTTTTTTTTACAAAACTTCAACAAACAATATTCAGCTTACGCCTATTTCATTTTTCATAATTTTACATCAAAGCAACCTTTGGTTACTATTCAAATAAATGGCAAATTGAAAAACAAAATCTTTGAATTAATTTGAATTAATATTGTCTGTTGCTTTTGAGCACAGTTTCTTAACTTATTGATTGTAGATTTGTAATTCTCAATATTATATTGGAAGTTCATCCATAAACATTGGAGTTTTGTGGTTGAAGTCAACTGATGAGCTTCTTAAGCAGAAGCGAAATGCATACAGACTTTGCGTAACCAACAACAAACAAAGTCAATGTTAAATTCATATAAATACAATATGTCAAATAAATAAAAATTGGACTATTTTGTATTTAGCATGGTACAAAAATAGAAGGTACTTCCACTCTCTCTTTGTTTGAAAAAATAAGGATTTTTGAAGTTTGTTTTTTGAAAGAAATAAAAAAAACGTTCCCACGTAATGACAAATATAATTATTCCCAAAGAAATTTTTTAACATAAATGTGTAAATATTTTATAAAAAATTAAAAGCAAATGAAGTGATATCACTATATATCCGTTGATTTTTTAAAAACATTTAACCATTAAAATTTTTAGTGAAGCACTGAATAAGGTATTTTTTGTATGCAATTTTAAATCGACAATGTTTTCTTTATACATTTGGATGATATTTGGAGTAGTCCATATTTTGAAATATATATTAAATGTATGGAGTAGTCACGTCCTGTATATGTATATGTCTGCATTTGTTTTTAAATGTCATTGAGTATGTACTTATATTAAAAATTTTAAAATAAAAACACTTACAGCCAAACCCACGATATTGAGCGCTGTCGTTCGCATTCATTTTTAACGACAAACATCTGTTTTGGAGCCCTGTAAAGTCTTACAAAAGGTATTTTTTCAGTTTTTAAATTTATTTGTACTTTGCTCCAAGACGACAAAAGTAAGCCGACAAATGGTGATGAATATTTGAATGATTTTGTTTTTGAGCTGAAGTTTTATAAAGAAAATTGTTTAAAAATAGAGGTGAAAGGTATTACCATACAACTAGTGAGTGTAGTATGTGATGCTCCAGCAAAAGCATATATAAGTGGTATACCTCGACAGAACGTCATGGTCAAACTGTCGATGGTATAACCGTGATCGAGGGTAAAACCGTCGATTAGCTGTATAGTTTTTTTGCTGTAGGAATTGGAAAATTGAATGAAGAATTTTTTATTACTAGAAAAAATGTGGAAAGAAAGCCCAAAGGAGCCACCAACTACAAAAAGATGGCTGCGCGATAGGTTTTGTGTTTTGGAGGACAAGAAAAGAAAAGCAGATAAGTTTTGGTCGTCGAAGAAAACAGATTGAGCTGCGGAAAGGAGTTGATCGAGCTGGCTGGTGAAGTAAGAGAAAAAGTTAAATAAACCGCCAGAAATAAAAGTGTAGGAAAATTTTAATTTTGAATATGCAAGTGCATTATTTTATTGAAAAAATTTTATATGACATAATATTAAAAGCTAACCTAGTGAACACAAAGAAAATAAAGATGAACAAGAACTTAAAACTAGTTATAAAAATTATCAAATTTTAAAACTAGAAATATTTAAAGAAAATTATTTGAGAACAAAACAAACTTCATTCAACATCGTATCAGCACTAAAGGTAGAAATACATAACACGCGTTTGTTCGTCGACGAATATCGTGCGCTTGAAAGCTTTACCGCATGAAAAATGGCAAGTTACACAACACGCGTTACAAACGCCTTTTCTTTCAGCTTTTATTATTCATTTTTACATTGAAAAATGATCTTGGAACATTTTCAAATCCTTTTTTGTGCAATACTGTATAGTTTTCAAACTCTTTATTAAGATTTTTCGTCATGATTCAAATTTTTTTTAATTTTTTCTTTTTTATTGTCGGCTGATTAGTTGTCAAAACAACACAACGCGTTAAAAAGTTGAAAGTTAACCAACTTTCTGCGGCAAACGCGTCAAAGAGTTTGGTATGTAACTTGTCATATGCAAAAACACTATTTCAACTTTTTTTGACAGATGCCTACAGTTCACACGCGCACTAACGCGTGTTATGTAACTTCACCTTAAGAGTAGTATATCTGCTAGGGTTGCCAATTTTATTTTTCGAAAAATTGTCCCGCTTTTAAAAAAAATTCCGAAATCACGGGAATTTCAATAGATTCGCGGTACAAAAAAAAAACTTTTAAATATTTCTACTTTAAAGAATATATTTATTAAAACAAATTAACATTTTACAAGGCATATAAAAATAGACACACATCTTTCTTACATCAATAAAAAATTAACGAATTTAAATACAACAGTTGGATTTGAAAACAAAACAAAATAAAAAAATTTAAAAATATATTCATACGTGGAATTCATTGGCAAGTATTTTAACAATAATTTATAGACATAAGATCAATTTACATTACCCAGGCAAATTCATCGTCTACTACCTATAAGGCCTGAATTATAGTCTTTGAATCTATTAAGATGCACTTATTCCTTATTAGTTGAAAATTGCTGGTGTTACATTAAAAATAATCAAATAAAACTTTTCATTCATTAGAACCAGAGTATCTTTAAAATTTCATCTTATGGCAGCTTCAATGGACCCATGCTAAAAAAACTGGTCCTCCTTAGACAAATATCTTAGACGAGTACCGAAAAATTATATTTGATTATTTTTGTGATTTTGAAAATCACATGTCTAAAGAAAAATTTCTGTATCAAGAAATTAAAAATCATGGAACTGGCGAAGATGATGTCCTTGATGAACCTCAAGCAAAGAAAGAGTTGAGATTAAATGTAATATTTCAGATATGTAGAATATCTTAAAACATCTACATATACATACTTGCAGAAAGTTTCAGAAACACGGAAGAAAATGTTAAATTTTCTTTCCCAGTCCGGAGAGCGGACCAATGCAGATTCTATATCTA
This sequence comes from Tachina lurida, assembly GCA_944452675.1. NCBI lineage: Eukaryota > Metazoa > Arthropoda > Insecta > Diptera > Tachinidae > Tachina > Tachina lurida. The sequence continues at coordinate 41,346,988 of OX101754.1, forward strand.
TTGAAATACGTAAATATTTTGATATCACTGTGTTTGATGGGGAGGGTCTTGACTGGTGGAAAGAAAACCATCTGGTATGTACTTTAAATTATATTCTGACATAAACAAAAAATAATGTTACATTTAAAATTTTTAGATTTTTTTTAGGCTTGCAATATTGGCCAATATTTTTTTGGCATTCCTGCCACGTCAGCCTCTTCCGAAGTTGCATTCTCAATGGCAGGCTCATGCATTGCAGAAAAAAAAGTAAGCTGAATCCTTCTACGGTCAAAAAATAACTTTTTATACACAACAACTTTGATAAATTAATAAATTCTTTGGATGGGTTACGAGCAAACAGAAATCAAGATCAATATCAGTTAAACGTTTTAATTGACATTGTCCAAAATACGAGAGTTGTAGGAAGAATAAGCACTTTAACCTGCCTCACAATATATAGCAAGCATTCTGCCGACGACTGTTTCAAAACCAATAAGAAAAAATACAAATAGAAATATTGAAACAAGTCGAAGAAAACAAAAGCAAATTGACTGCAAAAACGCAAAAACAGTGGGAAAAACACCAAACCCGTTGTATAAAAGCGATAATTGAAGGTCCGAAGAGCTCCGTAATACCACAAAAACAAATCGTGGAGCCTTCCTGGAGAACTGTTATGGAAACGAACATTACATCAAAGTCGATTATACCATCTAAACTTCAACAATTAGATAGAATCTGGTCTTCAATTAACAGCAGAAGAAATAGATAAATATAGACTAGGAACAAGAACATCACCAGGCCCAGATGGAATTACAAGTAGACATTTGAAAAACATACCATCTGGGATATTGTCTAAAATATTTAATGTAAGCCTGTGATGTGGAAAGTTTCCGTTCAAAAGATCAAAAACTGTACTTATCCCAAGGAAAGAAGACTCTAAAGAACCGGATGATTTGAGACCAATCACTATTCCATCATAACACATAAAATCTTGGCTTTCATAAAAATTGTATAAAGTATATTGAAAAATTCTATAAAACAGTAACAACAACCTTATTGACAAGTTCATGGGAATCACATCCTCTAATACCAAAAAGAGTAGTGAAATAAGGGGATCCATTATCACCAATATTCTTAAATATGGTGATTGATAAACTATTGGGCCTGCTTTATAAATGTACTGGCTTTTGCTGATGACTTAGTACTTCTAGCATCAACAAATGCTGGTCTGCAAAAACTTATTCACACCACACATGGATTCTTTTCTAAATGTGGTTTAGAATTAAATACATTAAAATGTTTGAGTATAAGCATTAAAGGACAACCGAAACAAAAGAAGACAATAATTGAACAGCATAGTTTTACCATAAATGGTCGTTCTATGCCTGCCCTCAAAAGAACTGATGAATGGAGATATCTTGGAATATCATTTACTGCGGACGGCAGATGTAAAATCAATCAAGAAAAAGAAATTATAGAAAAATTAGAACGATTAAGCAAAGCGCTCCTGAAACCAAAACAACGCTTACATGCATTGCGAACAGTGTTTATTCCACAATTATACCACAAATTAACACTGAAGAATATTAAAATAAGTAGCTTAAATAAAACATATAAAAATATTGTAGATATGTAAGAAAATGACTTGATTTACCAAATGATATTCCAATAGCATTTTTCCACTCGCCAATTTCTGGAGGTGGTCTAGGGATAGAAAGTGTAAGATAATTCGGTCCAATGCTTAGAAAGAATGTATTAGAGAACATAGAGTTGCCAAATATTATAAATGAATCTTTTCGATGCTGTGAAAAATGAAATAACCATCACTGAATAGAGGGAACGTTTCTAGCGATTTTTTTAAACTTTGCTGATTGTTGCAGAAATTAAGGTAGGTGAACATTTTCACTGAAGTTTATTGAGGTTTTGTGCAGTCATGGCTGCACCGGGGCCACTGTCCATAAGGAAGAAGGTGCCCAAGGGTGATAAAGAGGAGGATGCGTCGGAATCAATGTCGTAATCCGAATCTATATTACAGCCTCAGTAGAGGAAGCTGATTCGGTATAGTGATATAGTCAGCAAAGGAGGCTGTGTGAAGGATAGCATTTTTCCACTCACCAATTTCTGGAGGTGGTCTAGGGATAGAAAGTGTAAGATAATTCGGTCCAATGCTTAGAAAGAATATATTAGAGAACATAGAGTTGCCAAATATTATAAATTAATCCTTTCGATGCTGTGAAAAATGAAATAACCATCACTGAATAGAGGGAACGTTTCTAGCGTTTTTTTTAAGCTTTGCTGATTGTTGCAGAAATTAAGGTAGGTGAATATTTTCAATGAAGTTTATTGAGGTTTTGTGCAGTCATGGCTGCACCGGGGCCACTGTCCATAAGGAAGAAGGTGCCCAAGGGTGATAAAGAGGAGGATGCGTCGGAATCAATGTCGGAATCCGAATCTATGTTACAGCCTCAGTAGAGGAAGCTGATTCGGTATAGTGATATGGTCAGCAAAGGAGGCTGTGTGAAGGATAGCATTTTTCCACTCACCAATTTCTGGAGGTGGTCTAGGGATAGAAAGTGTAAGATAATTCGGTCCAATGCTTAGAAAGAATATATTAGAGAACATAGAGTTGCCAAATATTATAAATGAATCTTTTCGATGCTGTGAAAAATGAAATAACCATCACTGAATAGAGGGAACGTTTCTAGCGATTTTTTTAAACTTTGCTGATTGTTGCAGAAATTAAGGTAGGTGAACATTTTCACTGAAGTTTATTGAGGTTTTGTGCAGTCATGGCTGCACCGGGGCCACTGTCCATAAGGAAGAAGGTACCCAAGGGTGATAAAGAGGAGGATGCGTCGGAATCAATGTCGTAATCCGAATCTATGTTACCGCCTCAGTAGAGGAATCTGATTCGGTATAGTGATATGGTCAGCAAAGGAGGCTGTGTGAAGGATAAGAGGGTGAAACCCAATTCGCCCAAAGCTCTCAGGGAACGTGCTGTTGCCGCTGCTGTCACTGCTGGTGAAGCCGTTGGTGGCGCTACTGCTGCTGATGGTGTTTCTGGCATTGCTCGTATCGCTAGTGAAATGGTGTATATATGGGTGGAGGAGGGAAATGCGAAGGTCACCGATATGACCGACAGGATACATGCTGCCTCTTTAATCCGCCGGGCTGGTGTTAATGTGTGAGCAGGTGCTGCTGGCGAAGCTTTTGCAGAGCTGAAACGCATTACTGGTGCACTGATGGAGGTAGTTTTTGCGGACGGCGTTGACCGCGCTGTGGGCAGGCTGGTGTCTACAATATCAGCAGACTATGAGGTTGTTATGATGAAGCTTGTGGCGGAAAATGAGAGGTTGAGGAGATGTTTGGAGGTCGGCTAACCTAATATTTTTTTGGTGGTCGTGCTGCAATGATTGTTGCTCCGCCCGCTCGTACCCCAGTGGCTGTGGTGGCGACACCAGCCGTGGTGACGTGGTCGGTGGTGGTGAAGGGGAAGAGAATTGTGTCCTCGAAGGAGGTGGTAGAAAAGGTAGTGAACGGAGGTTGGGCCAACTATTGGGGTGCGTGTCCACGATTTTCAGTCGATCTGGTGGTGCCGTTATTTGAACATTCTCAGCTGCTGAGAGGCAAAAGATTGCTGAGAATAAGAAGTTCCAGGAGGTGGGTCTGGAGGTGTCTGTGAATGACAAGCTAGGCCCAAGAGTAGTTGTCTAGCGCGTCGACAAGCTGATAACACCCGATGAATTCATGCAGGAGCTTTAGGCGATAAACCTCTAGATTTGATGTCAGGCGAAATATACTAGAAAGTAGTGGGGCTCGCTAGTGCACCGTGAACCAGTAGGGAAGGTGACATTAACGTGGTACTTGAGTACACACAAAATGTTGCTGACCACCTATGTGCAACTAGAGTGTACGTGAAGTGGTTCAGATTTATGGTGTAATCGCTTCTTGTTACAGTAATATATTACACGTAATATCTCGATGTAATTGCGCGTTCAAGGGTCTGCCTGCAGAGCATCTGATGATGTCTGCTGCGTACTCTGTGTACGCGACAATGATGGCAAGGGCAATCGCAAGGCATTAATCATGGATAGGATCACTATACTGCAACAAAATCTGCAGAGATCTTACGCAGCGGCGTGTGAGTTTCTTTTGCATTTTGTAGGAGCAGTACGCTACGAATGATTATGTCTAGGGATTTACGGGGAGGTGTAGAATGTTCACGAATGTGCCGGAAATCTCTGCTATAGTTGTGGACGAGGCCGACGTAGACTGTACTGTAGTTAGCCGTGCTCGGTAGAGTGTGTACATTGCTGTGGAGGGCTGGTTTGGGCATTTGCTCTTACCCACCATCTACTGCAAATTTGGTGGTCCATTGGAGCGGTGCTTAAGGTATATGGATACGGTCTTACGCCTTGCTAGTAACTTTCCTGTTATACTCGGCCTAGACGCAAATGCATGTTCTCGTACTTGGTTCAGTAAGAGCTTCATGCGAGCAATTATGCTTAGCGAATGGCTGGTCGCAAATGGTATTTCAGTATTAAATAAGGCTAGCGATTTATACACGTTTGGTGGTCCAATGGGTACCAATGATATCGATGGCACGCTTTCGAATGGGGTGGCGGTCTCTCTTTTCGACTTTATGTGGAGGGTGTGTGATAACAGGGAGGTGGTATTTAATGAAACATTAGTTCAAACAAAATATTAAAAAACGAACTAAAAGACATTTCATTCGTCATTTTAAGAGAAAATGTGAATCGTTTATTTAAAAAACACAAAACCCATATTCATGCACAAAACTTAATTTAAGAAATCAGATTAAAAACTAATGCAAATAAAATAAAAATAATCTGATTTTATACCAACACTAGCTTTCCATATAATTTTTTGCAGTAATATGAACTTTGTTTCATAAAACCATCTAGAGAATTACGTTATTTTCTACAAAATTATTATTGATTATTTGATTTATTAAATAGGACCACAATCAGGGCTGCCGTTTTTGGTTATTTCTAACCAAAAGTGGACATGTGAATATTTTTCTCATTTTGGCTATTTTTTTCCCAAAATAATGATACACATGTACATATTTTTTATGTTATACTTTTTAAGCTTGTATGTTCTTCAATTTTTAGTATTGCTACCAAGGCAACTGAAAATAAAACAGCTGTGACTATAATCGCTAGTGCAGCAACCTGTTATGACTTCGCCTTGATTGCTACTCACTTGTTTACAATACTTTTACAACACTGTCAACAGCTTTTAATTTTACTAAATGATCGCAACTCTGTACTACAGAAATGACATGTCTTTTGTAATGGCGGCAACATTCAATTAAAAGAATTTACAAAGTAAATTTATATAAATAATATGCATGTAAGTTGTTGTTTGTGTAAAAATACTGTTCGGCTGTCAAATACAAAAACTAAACGTGTGAAGAAAAACAAAATTCAACAATAAAACGGAAAACTAAATGCGAAAAAATTAATCAGCTGCCGATTGGCATATACTTACCTTACAAATGTGCATCGAACTATTGCTTGCAAGTCAGCTTCACTTGTATTCATTTTCAATGTTATTTAATAAAAATACTACATATTGAAATTTGGTTATTTTTTTTTTCTTATTTGGTAACTTTTAAAGCGAATTTTGGTTGTACAAATTTTTTGGTTGTGGCAGCACTGGCCACAATGTATAGAATCGTACCAGAATGGGTTTTCTTATCTCCGTGAAGTTAACAAACTAAAGATATCAAACTAAATTAATTTCACTCATATTAAAGAGAACCAGACCCATATTCTCTCTTTTGCAGACTGTACAGTTGAGAAAATGAGTTTTTTCTTGGTTTGAGCACTAAATTATAGTGATGCCAAGTCAAAAAATCTTAAATTATTAAATTTGTATAGCAATATCTGTAGAAAAACGCTCATTTATGATAAATACATGCTCTTCTTCTTTTTTCGTATATAAGAGAGGATTTTAAAGTTAACAAACTAATTTGGCAAACTTAAATTAGTACTGGCAATTATAATTTAAATATATCCAATAATTTATTAAATATAACAAAAAACAATGTTTTTTTAGCATCAAATATATATATTTTTGATGTTTTGAATAAGGCAAACTAAAAAGTTCTTAATATAGTATTTATACAAGTTTACGTTAACATTTCACTCCTCATATATATTTTAAAGTTAAGCAAAAATATCAACTTGTTCGGGGACCGGACCAATTGTGGCTTAAACTGCGCCTTTATGCCTTTAATTTGGCATTTCATTTATATTCCATTTCAGTTTTTTGTTGAACAAAGTTTCAAAAATAAAATTTTATTTGGTACTTCCACTCAAACACTAGGCGTACACTATTACATGAATAGGGCCAAAATGTCAATCCAGGGACCGGACCAATTGTGGCTTAAACTACGCTTTTATACCTTTAATTAGGCATATCATTTATATTCCATTTCAGTTTTTTGTTGAACAAAGTTTCAAAAATTAAATTTTATTTGGTACTTCCACTCAAACACAAGGCGTACACTATTACATGAATAGGGCAAAAATGTCAATTTGTTCGGTGACCGGACCAATTGTGGCTTAAACTACGCCTTTATACCTTTAATTTGGCATATCATTTATATTCCATTTCAGTTTTTTGTTGAACAAAGTTTCAAAAATAAAATTTTATTTGGTACTTCCACTCAAACACTAGGCGTACACTATTACATGAATAGGGCCAAAATGTCAATCCAGGGACCGGACCAATTGTGGCTTAAATTACGCTTTTATACCTTTAATTAGGCATATCATTTATATTCCATTTCAGTTTTTTGTTGAACAAAGTTTCAAAAATAAAATTTTATTTGGTACTTCCACTCAAACACTAGGCGTACACTATTACATGAATAGGGCCAAAATGTCAATTTGTTCGGGGACCGGACCAATTGTGGCTTAAACTACGCCTTTATACCTTTAATTTGGCATATCATCAGCGTGACCATATTAGCTTATTTTGAGCTAAACTTAGCTTATTTGTTTCAGATTTAGCCTTAAAATTTTCATTTAGCTCTTAGCTTATTTTTTAGCTTTTTTTAAAAACTCATTTAGCTTTTTAGCCTTTTTTAGTCTAAATTGCGTGTTCTCTAAAAATATATTAAAAACATAAACAACTTATAAAAATTATAATTTTTTAGCATTGTAAAATAGTTTACAAAAAATACAAAATGTAAATTATACGACAATTTTATAACAGAAATGGAAAGAAGAAAAATAGAAGATAATGGCAGAATGGTTAGAATTCCAATGGAAAAAAGTTAAATTCATATTAGTGGTTTTATTTAATTTATACTTGTGATATGCCTGTGAGCAGTAGTATCCATACTTCCACATTTGCCGACGATACAGCCTGCCTTAGTATGCATGAAAACCCTGATGAGGCATCCCGAAAACTCCAGGAACACATTAGCCAGATGGAGCTTTTGTTAAAGTTATGGAGAATCAAGGTAAATGAACAAAAGTGTGTCCAAGTAACATTTACTTTACGAAGAGATACTTGTTCCCCCATTCGGATTAACAATCAAGTTGTTTCTCAACATTCACATGTGAAATATCTTGGTATACACCTTGATCGACGACTTACATGGAAACACCACATTGACTCTAAGTTAACTCAAATGAAACTTAAATTAACTCAGGTACATTGGCTGATTGGTCGAAATTCTACACTTAGCCTAGACTGTAAACTTTTAATATATAAGTCGCTCTTAAAGCCAATATGGTGCTACGGAATTCAACTATGGGGCACTGCTTCAGCTTCAAATGTAGAGAAAATTCAACACAGGCAAAACAGAATTTTACGCATGATAACATCGGCTCCATGGTACATCAAAAATTCAAATATACATCGTGATTTGAATATGCCACTAGTGACTGAAGAAATTGCAAAATACGCAGGCAAATATCTAACAAAACTCGAATCACATCCTAATCCGCTTGCTCGTAATATTTTGAACTTTACTGGACACATCCGATTAAAAAAGAGAGATACACGGGCCCTAATATTCAACATTCCAGATGATGAAGCTGCTTGAAAACACCTTTTTTTTTGTTACTAATCACTACTTATGTATTATTAATAACTACCACTAAACTTATGTCCGACATTGGTCGGGCATAATAAAAATTTTTTTTTATAGATTTAAGATTTGAACACTTATTGTTAGTTCATATTTGAAGATACAATAAATAAAAACATGCATTACTAAAAAAAAAAAATATTAGTGGCCAAAACACTTTTTGAGTTTTTTGGGTATAAAATTATTTGACTTGAGTTGAACTTCATTCAGCGGCAGCAATTAACTTAAAACAAAAACATGAAATAGCCTTAATCCTGGATAACACTATGTACCGATTTTCGCCTGGCCACCTCAATAAAGTCATAAGTAATAAGCCAAAATGGCATTATTACTCACTTAATTGCATTGGCTTATTACCAATGCAGTGTGGCGCAATTATGTCCTTGTATTTCAAATAGTCGATAAATTAGAGCAAAATCTTTACTTATGACTTTATTTCACTGATCTGACGAAACTCGGTACATTGTGCAGATAGTGTGATCCATGCTTTACCTTAAATAGCATTAATTCACTTAATAAGCTTTCGTATTTTAGTATAAATGTTTTTACATTTTTAAAGATTATTTTGGGGAAGTTTTTGTTTTGTTCTTCATTAAATCTAAAATATAATAATTAATAAATAATTTCATTAAGCAAATATTCTATATGTATAATGAAAAAATATGTTTGTGTAATATTTAACGTTAGTTTAGCAATAAGAAACTATTGAAAAGTGATCAAAGAAGTGGAAAAAAGTTTAGCTTTATTTTCTAGCCTAAAATGTAACTTTTTAGCTTATTTTAGCTTTTTTTCAAACGTGATTTAGCTTAATATTATTTTAAAATCTGGTCACACTGCATATCATTTATATTCCATTTCAGTTTTTTAAAATAAATATAAAAAATAAAATTTGAAATTTATTTGCTGGTGGTTCAGCGATGTCTATATGCATTTCATTGTTGCTGTAACAAATCGTCAGTAGACTTCAACCACACATTTTAAACAGTCACAAACCTCTTATCTTATGTACAGACTTTCAAAAACTATTTGAGAATTCACAAATAATAATATTTTTGAAAATCACAAAAGAAAAATAAGCATAGTAGGCTTAGTAACTTATACAAAACCCAGCAAATAATTTATATTCGATATGAATCCATTCTATTTTTCTACACCTTTATACAATTAGAAATCCTTTGGATAACAATAAAAGTAATTATAAGGCAAAATGAAAAATAAAATCTAAATTTAACATTTAAGAAATTTATTATTCGACATATTGTCAAGTTTATTTTAATTTGAAATTTATTTGCTGGTGGTTCAGCGATGTCTATATGCATTTCATTGTTGCTGTAACAAATCGTCAGTAGACTTCAACCACACATTTTAAACAGTCACAAACCTCTTATCTTATGTACAGACTTTCAAAAACTATTTGAGAATTCACAAATAATAATATTTTTGAAAATCACAAAAGAAAAATAAGCATAGTAGGCTTAGTAACTTATACAAAACCCAGCAAATAATTTACTAAGCCTACTATGCTTATCTTTCTTTTGTGATTTTCAAAAATATTATTATTTGTGAATTCTCAAATAGTTTTTGAAAGTCTGTACATAAGATAAGAGGTTTGTGACTGTTCAAAATGTGTGGTTGAAGTCTACTGACGATTTGTTACAGCAACAATGAAATGCATATAGACATCGCTGAACCACCAGCAAATAAATTTCAAATTAAAATAAACTTGACAATATGTCGAATAATAAATTTCTTAAATGTTAAATTTAGATTTTATTTTTCATTTTGCCTTATAATTACTTTTATTGTTATCCAAAGGATTTCTAATTGTATAAAGGTGTAGAAAAATAGAATGGATTCATATCGAATATAAATTATTTGCTGGGTTTTGTATAAGTTACTAAGCCTACTATGCTTATTTTTCTTTTGTGATTTTCAAAAATATTATTATTTGTGAATTCTCAAATAGTTTTTGAAAGTCTGTACATAAGATAAGAGGTTTGTGACTGTTCAAAATGTGTGGTTGAAGTCTACTGACGATTTGTTACAGCAACAATGAAATGCATATAGACATCGCTGAACCACCAGCAAATAAATTTCAAATTAAAATAAACTTGACAATATGTCGAATAATAAATTTCTTAAAAAATAAAATAAATATAAAATAAAAAATAAAATAAATATAAAATTTTATTTGGTACTTCCACTCATAAAAGCCCAATAATATATTCAGATTCTTCATCAAATTGATCTGGCAGCCACGACTGTGTGCAGAATAAAAGTACTGCCAAGTACTGTAAATTATGGAAGTGTGGCAACTCTATTACTGCAAATGGCGTCATTTTGGCTTGGCTTTATTAGGCTTCATTAGTTAGTCTATGATTTGGTGCTTATACTTTTTTGGTTTATACTTTTGGTTGGTTTATACTTTTTTCTGTAAAAATGGTAAGTAATATAATCATTGGGTAAAGTGAATAGAAAAAGCATTTGCTTTTTACTTGAAAATTTCTTTTAAAAAACATATTTTACGTTTTACAACAAATTTTGAAGTTAAAAGCAAATCTTTTTTTTATTCAGTGATGCCTATTTTGCATTTTTTCTTATTTCATATTTACATTATGCATTTTTCCATTTAGTTTCAAAAGTGCCCACATTGTGGAAACGGAGTTGATTTGTCAGTTAAAATGCGGAAAGTGTCCACTCCAAGACAGCAATCCGCCCAACAACATTTCAGCCAACATCAGCTCAACCAACAACAACACCCGGCCCAGCAATCTCCATATGGGCCATTTTATTATTACTGTATGCCACCACTGCCTGGACCGCTTCCATCTGCACCGCTTCCATCCACAACACCTAATGCAGCACCAACCCCTGTCCAGGAGGATACCATACAAAAATAAAATTACTTAGGTGGAGACGTAGAGTAAAGGGGCCCATACACACATACTGCTCATGCTCATGCGATAAGAATGTGTTGGTAAATTTTCAATTTTTGTTAATGTATTCGTCACACAGACAATGCAGTATGAAAAATCAAAATACCCCCCTGTTCTGAAAATCACGGTGATTTAAAATCACTGGATTTCAAAAGTCAACTATTAATAGCTGACTTGGCAATGGGATTTTATTGCGTTTTAAGTTTTTTTCATTTATAATAGGATATTTTCTTCCAACTTCCAAAGCTATAAAACGTAAAATTTACAAAAACAATGATTTAGATTTTATTAATTTTTAGAAATCACCGTGATTTGGCATGTCGTGATTTGCAGAACAGGCCCGATAGGTTTGATTTTGAAATGAACTCATACTGCTGACAGTTTTTCAAATGAACAAGAAATGAATTTCTTGAATTTTACCAATATTTTTTTTGTTCTCAAACGCATGTTTATTTTAAAAATTTTTATTTTAAATGGTAATTAGAAGTTTATGGTAAAGTATCAATCACACACGTATACCAAGAGTTCATCGGCAGTAGCTGCAAGCAGTATGTGTCTATGGGCCCCTTAAGCCAAACGTAAATTTTTTTTTTCTTAAATAAAACTAGTCATTGAATTAAAAACTAGTCATTAGTACAAAATTTGCTTTATTATTAACCCTTTATTAAACAAAGGTGCTTTTTGTGAATACAGCAGTAAAAGTTTAAGTTAATTTTTTTTTTGTGAATAAGGTGAACATATTTATTCACATATATACTACATACATATGTATGTATGTAAGTAAATAAAAATTTGTTTTATAAATAAAAAAATTTTAACAAAAAGTTGGTTTTTTATTCGGATTGGATTTTAAGTGCTGATATACAGCAGATGTAATGTACTCATTTAGTAACTCATGACTAAATGTAAAATTCATTTTCCTTTAAAATAATTTTTAATTAAGAATGAAACGTCCTAAATTAATAATGGAGAATTTTTTAATTAAGAATGAAACGTCCTAAATAAATAATAGAACATTTTTGAATTAACGATGGTTCGTTTTTAAACTAAAAATGTTACAGTTTTACTTTAATGATGCTTCATACTTACAATATACTATGGAATCAATAAAAATCAATAAAACAATCAATAAAAATCAATAAAAAAAGATATTGGCTGTATTCGATGTTTGATGCAAATATTAATGCGTAAGTGCAAATGCAAAATATCGTAGATTTTCTTTGGATTGTGTGTGTATTATGTTGTTGGCTTTTAAGGTAAAGCTACGATATTTTGAATTTACACTTACGCAAGTCTATTTGCATTAAACATCGAATACGTCTGAATCCAAAATATGTTTCGCGAAATGAATTATGGTTTCCGAGATATTTATCATTCATTTTGCTCCATTTCAACTATTTTAAGATTTAATTAGTATTGTTTTGCTGTATATGCCACTTTTTGGCGTTTGCATCAAATTCTTCATACAAAAACATACGAAGTAAAGTTAACTCTTGTTTTGCTTCATTTCTATAAGAAATGAATAGTAAAAAAATAAGGCGCGGCAATTTGAATGCAGCAAAGCAAAATATTTCATTCACATTTTTCTCCAGGAGGCAGCAGCTTTCTTAATAATGTATTTTTTTCTTTGGTAAACACAGTTGCATGTAGTTACATTCACTTACATAAAATTTACTTGTGTTCAGAAAAATCTCAGTTTTTATCTATCAATTAATACAATTTTAAAACACAATTGAAATTTTTAAAACAAATGAATTTTTAATGCTTCTCTTATTTACTCTAGTCAGCTGTATTTCACTTTTGGCGCCAGAATAGGTTTGCCTTTTTTCCAATTTGCATACATAACTTTGTATAAAAAAATATAAACAAAAACAATTTTTGATCACGTTGGCAACATGACATTTTGACATAGAGTTGATATATACGTAATGCAACGTAATTCACGCGACAAAATCTTGTCGTGTCCTATGGACGCTATTTCTTACGTAATCGTCTATGTATCGGCTGGTCGCGTTTCAATCGTGTCGTCTCTTAAAAACAGGCTGTAAGAATGATAAAATACAAGATTGCGCATTGCGAATGTTTGATATACTTTTATGGCTCCATATAAATATAACATCTTATTGCTTTATGTATATGAACTTATATATAAAGGGCTTTACAATTAAATTTCCATATATGAGGTCATATATTATAATACATTTTATATATTCTTACATATATCAATTCATATTTATTACTTTTCGCATGTATAATCCTATACTTTTCATACATGAATTCATATATATGTATGTACATACATATTCATATTTTCTTTTGTGATTTTCAAAAATATTATTTGTGAATTCTCAAATAGTTTTTGAAACTCTGTACATAAGACAAGAGGTTTGTGACTGTTCGGGATATGTAGTTGAAGTCTACTGACGATTTTATACACCAACAATGAAATGCATATAGACATCGCTGAACCACTAGCAAATAAATTTCAAATTAAAATATACATTCATATATTAACTGCCATATTCATAAAAAATATTTCAGGTTAAATAAAAGCTTATTTGACATATTTCTATGTCAAATAAACCTGTAATAAACCTAAAATATTTTTTATAAATTACACCGTAAAAATATAGGGACCACACATAATTTTTTAAGCTGGGTACCTTTAAAAAAATGCATTTAAAAAAGAATATGTACATATTGAACCAATTTACAAATTGTTCTATTTCCTCATATTTGTTTTAAGTCATAAACTATTATGAATGTCATAAAATCTTGCAAATATTTTTCATAAAAAAATATTATATGACAACAAAACTTTGTTACGTATGTTTTTGCAGTCTGCAATTTATTTTACATAAATATTATTTTATTTTACTCTCAAGAATAAAATAAGGGAAGAACGATGAACTTCGGAGAGTTCGACAAACTCGCCTTCAAGAACTCGTTGCGTAAATTTGCCTTTTGCAACACCATTAAATTTGGCGTTTTAACAGCTCTAGTCAAAATCTCTGCCTTTCTATGGATATTTTTGTATACCCTGGATAGTAAATTATGCACATATCCACTGCGGCAAAAATCACTTGCCCAAAAAACAGATTTTAGCGGAAAAAAAATTCAAAATATTAAACAAACTGTAATTATTATTAAAAATCTCTAAAACTGCGAATAATTCGCTAAACATGGCGAAAATGGCTTAAATTCGCAAACATTTGCTAAAATTCGCAAATAATTTTTAAGAATGCAAAACTATTTCTTCGCGAATATTGCAAAAATTCGCTAATCGTTAAAATTTGTTACAAACTGCCAGAACTGTTAAAAATAATAAATCGCTTTCATCGTGAATATTGAAAAAATTGTAAGAATTCGCAAAATCGGACATAATCGTTAAATATTCATTCGAAATCGCCAAATCTGCTTTCATCGCGAATATTGCAAAAATTCGCGATATCGGAAAACTAAACCGTCACAATGGATATTTTTTAATATTTTCGACTAAAAAACAAAAGGTCGTCTTTCAACGACTTCAGAAATAGAAATAAACCTATCTGTTTATTTTATGTCATTTGAATTTTACCTTTATCACAATTGTTTATATGGCAATACAACAGGCCGTTCATAACGGTACTATTTGGTCGTAATTTATGACTATAGAAGACTTTGTGAATTGGCCAATTGAGTTATTTAAAAAAATATTATAAAAAAAATAAATAAGAAAATTTTGCAATTCGAATTTTACTGTTTCACAATCATATTATATCACAGACATGTAAATTAGGAACTGAGAAATTAACAAAATTAGTTAAATTGACAATATAATAATAATACAATAAGATGTTTTTTATAATTTAAAAAATTCACAAATTTTTTCTTTTCAAACTTTCTTCGTACTGAGTATATCTTTTCTATATACATAGTTATGTACATATTTACATTAATACTTTCATTTAAATTACTGCAGAACTATATATTGCTAGGATTTGCTGTCTGTCAGTAGCGTGTCCTAAGTACGGAGATCCTTTCTAAGCTAAGTCAAACACTTTGGATACACTCATACAAATATATGTATTTTTAATGAAAATCCTTCTATATTTTATTTTAAGGTAAACACTTGTGGAATACGGACAAATACCCTCTCTCTATTGGTTCCCTACACTACAGGGTTCATAATTTCGAGAAACGTGAAAAAAGTTTTGGGGATTTATTGGAAGATAATATTCCTGGCGAGAGGAACTATGACTCTTATGCTATAAACACAATCAAAGGCTACCGACCATCGACTACCGACTACAAAAGTAGCTGGCTACTAAAATAGCCAAGTCGCCAGCTACTTAATTCTTTTAACGACTACCGACCACTAACTACAAAAAATACTATGAGCTGCTCGTCCACGTCCATATTTGCAGTAAATTGAACTAAACATTTACATTAAACAATATAATAAATATGTACATATAAACAGTAAAAATGACTATTATATACTTACCAATTTCAATAAAAAAACCAAAAAATAAATATAAATGAAACAAATGAACAGATGATTATTATTTTTCAATGGTGCCAATATAATAGTTTTTCGCGTTTTTAATAGCGATATTTAATGTATTGCGTTTTTAAAACCACCATTTCATGCATTTATTGTATTAGCAGCACTAATCTGTTTTTTGTAGCCAAGATAAATAGAAATTATACTATGTTTATGCTATGTTTAGACGACGAGTTGAATCACCTGCTTCGCTCTCTGAATCATGTTAGTATCTGAGAGTCATTTGACTTCGAGAAGTCTTTTTAAAATTTATGGCTATACTATATATGATACAAAGGACCCTAGAGGAAGGGCTTGCGGTGGATCAGCAATTCTAATAAAGTCAAGACTCAAGCACTATGTTCTTGATAACATTTGTGAAGAATACCTACAAGCAACAAATATTGGCATTAAAAGTTTTTGTTCAAATTTCGTTATATCATCAATTTACTCCCCTCCCAGATTTTCAATCACTGAGAATCAATATGAGGATTTCTACAAATCTCTTGGACCTTGTTTTGTAGCAGCTGGAGACTACAATGCGAAACATACGTTCTGGGGTTCGCGCCTTGTTACACCCAGAGGTCGAGCATTGTTCAACACTATTTCAAAAATGGGCTTGGATGTCATTTCGAGTGGGGAGCCCACTTATTGGCCTACTGACATACAAAAAATTCCGGATGTTATAGATTTTGGCGTCATAAAAAATATCTCTAGGGATTTAATTCAAGTTCAAGCTTCTCTTGATCTCTCGTCCGATCACTCCCCGACGATCATCACAATTTGTAGCCCATTAAGAAGTAACTTACCTGACCCATATGTGAAGATGATCAATCGTGTAAATTGGCTGGGGTTCAAAAAATATCTCAGCAGTCATTGTACGGAAAACATTACGCTTAGAACACCCGATGATATTGAATCGAACATTGCCAATCTCAGCGAGAATATTAAACAGGCTGCTGAACATGCCACTATCTCCCATCCGCAGATTGGGTTTAATAAAATTTATTCTACAGACATTGAACGTCTCGTAAGTGAAAAAAGAAGGGCTAGAAGGGAATGACAACAGCACAGATCACCACAAAATAAAATCAGATTTAAAGAGTGCACTAAACGACTCCAAGAGTTGCTTGCATCTGAAAAAATTGCATCTCTTAAATATTATCTGGAGAGTCTTGATGTTACACCGGCGTCTAATTACTCCTTGTGGCGCGCTGCCAGAAAGCTTAAAACACCCGTTGAGTATAAGCCACCTCTACGCACATCTACCGGAGGTTGGGCAAGAAGCGATACTGAAAAAGGTAAAATATTTGCTGAGCACTTAAAATCCGTTTTTACGCCAAATATATGTACTGGTGTTGCTGATTTGCCGAATATAGTCGCTCTACCCCCTCAACACATAAAGTTTAAGACGCGTGATTTACAAAAATTAATTGCCGAACTCAACCCGAAGAAAGCTCCGGGTATTGATGGAATTAGTAATCAGATGCTGATGAACTTGCCTCGTATTGCAATGAGAATCCTGTTATTCATATTTAATGCTATTTTACGACTGGAGTATTATCCACACAACTGGAAACTTGCCAAGGTTAAAATGATTCCAAAGCCGGGCAAAGATATAACAAAGGCTGAGTCATATAGGCCAATAAGTCTACTATCTACAATGTCAAAGCTTTTCGAAAAACTGCTCAAAACAAAATTGTCCCCAATTCTAATTAGTAGTGGGTGCATACCAGACCATCAATTTGGTTTTAGCAGTCAGCGTAGCACCATTGAACAAACTCACAGATTGGTTCAATTTATAAGAAGAACTTTTGAGGAAAAAAAGTATTGTTCTGCGCTGTTTATTGACGTTTCCCAGGCATTTGATAAAGTGTGGCATGAAGGCCTAATTTTAAAATTGAAGACTTACTTACCAATAAACATTTTAAATCTTTTGGAAAGTTACATTATTTCCCGTAAGTTCACTGTTGCGGAAGGAGACTTTACAAGTAGGCCTGAAACAATTTCATCTGGTTTGCCACAGGGGAGTATACTGGGACCAGTTTTATATTTAATTTATACTTGTGATATGCCTGTGAGCAGTAGTATCCATACTTCCACATTTGCCGACGATACAGCCTGCCTTAGTATGCATGAAAACCCTGATGAGGCATCGCGCAAACTCCAGGAACACATTAGCCAGATGGAGCTTTGGTTAAAATTATGGAGAATCAAGGTAAATGAACAAAAGTGTGTTCAAGTAACATTTACTTTACGAAGAGATACTTGTTCCCCCATTCGGATTAACAATCAAGTTGTTTCTCAACATTCACATGTGAAATATCTTGGTATACACCTTGATCGACGACTTACATGGAAACACCACATTGATTCTAAGTTAACTCAAATGAAACTTAAACTAACTCAGGTACATTGGCTGATTGGTCGAAATTCAACACTTAGCCTAGACTGTAAACTTTTAATATACAAGTCGCTTTTAAAGCCAATATGGTGCTACGGAATCCAACTATGGGGCACTGCTTCAGCTTCAAATGTAGAGAAAATTCAACGCAGGCAAAATAAAATTTTACGCATGATATCATCGGCTCCATGGTACATCAAAAATTCAAATATACATCGTGATTTGAATATGCCACTAGTGACTGAAGAAATTGCAAAATACGCTGGCAAATATTTAACAAAACTCGAGTCACATCCTAATCCGCTTGCCCGTAATATTTTGAACTTTACTGGACACATCCGCCTAAAAAAGAGGGACACAATGGCTCTTATTCACAGCACTCCAGATGGGACTTCTTGAAAATACTTTTATTTTTTTTCCTTTTGATTATCACTACTTACATATGTATTATATATAACTACTACTAAGCTTATGTCCGACATTGGTCGGGCCTAATTATATTTTTTAGATTTAAGATTTGATTACTTATTGTTAGTTCATATATGAAGATACAATAAATAAAAAATCATGCATAAAAAAAAAAAAAAAAAAAAAAACTTTTTTCAGTAACCGAGAAACGATGGAATTTTGTGTTTCACACTTCATGTGAGAAAGTTTACGATGCGAGAATTACAGAAACGAGTTACTGAACAACATAAGCCTTTTCCTTTAGACCGTATTTTATATGAATCAAACAATTTGATTTATAAAATCATTATTGTATTTTTAACTTACTTTTAAAAAAGTTATAAGCGCTAAAAGTTATTTCTACTTCAACATTTGAACATGGTAATGTTAATAGTCTTAGAGAAAATATTGGCAGTATTAGAAATGGATTATGATTATTTGAATTTCTATAATTATAAACTTCAATCCAAAATTAATCAGTTCTGAGCAAATTTGTCAATTTATGTATCCTTAAATTTCTGATAATTCGTTCTATTTCTTCAATTTCACCATCCCAGCAAAAATTACCGCTTCCCAGAAGAATTTTTGTAAGCCAGCTAGAAGCAATGCATTCAGTTTCCAAAAAGCCATTCATTTTTTGCTTTACTAATTCATTTTACAGAAGTAATAATGTGTAGTCAGATGCAAAAGTTACTGGTTTACATTTTTTTTACTTTTGTCCACTTTGTTAGAGAGCCTTACGTTAGTACTTTTCAGAAGCATTTTTGAAAGCTTTCGTTATCAAGAAAGCAATACATTGCTTCCCTCAGTGGTTAGTAATTAGATTATTGTTGTAATTAAGTTATTTTATAACTGTAATTACTAGAAATATATTCTTTTTTCTCACTATGAAAGATAAAGTTTTTCTTCCTTCGTATTTCACCCAGCTGAATTAACATTCTGCAAAGGAAACTTTGCATGTCTAAAAGGGGTGAACGCAGATAGTTTTTGAAAAGTGAAAATTTCTTATTTTCCACCACACTTTCACAAATTAATATTTAGTAGATATGTAAAACGCACTAAAATCAAAGGTGAAAAGCACCAATTTAGTGCCTTTTTTTTAAGCAACAATTTGAAAAATTCCGCACTGTTATAAATTAAAAAACTCTAAATCTAGTACGAAAAGCACTAAATTGGCACGCTGCACACGAAGCACGAATGCATAGTCTAAACAGCATGATTCATAAACATGATTCAGAGAGCGAAGCAGGTGATTCAACTCGTCGTCTAAACATAGCATTAGCCTAAGTTGGCTACGGGCTACAAAAGTAGCCGTGTAGTCGGTAGTCGTGTAGCGGCTAAAAGAATTATTCTCATAAGCACGCATGTATTCTATTTTTGACATCTTGTAGTCGATGGTCGGTGGACTTGATTGTGTTTATAGCATTAAGTGTAACCAAATGCCTCTTCATCGAACTTAGTGACGCGCATAAATCGATTCATATAGAGTATTTTCCTCAATGTCACTTTGTTTGTTGTCTTTTTTTTGCGGTTTTTTGTTTTTGTATGTAAAAAATATAATCGAAGTCAATATGTATTACGAATATTTTTTGATTTTGTTTGTTTAGTATGTATGTATGAAAGAAAAACTCCGCTAAGACGTCTGTTCACTATGAAGGTGCAACTCTAACACAATATTAAAAAAATGTGTTAAACTACTTATAAATTCTAATCTCAAATTATACATTTCAAAAAGCATTCCTTAACAAAAGTTGTCATTATTAACCCAAGCATGAACAAAAATTCTGTGCGAGTTTTTTCACTTTTCCCTTTTCTCCTATTATGAATTTGTTTTTCCTTTTTTTTACCAAATGCGGGGATAAAGTAGGTGTTATGAACACCGTTGAACTGGCTTTTTTCACTAAAAATCTTTCCCTTGCAAAACAGAAGGGAGTTTACATAAAACCATATTTAATACGCAATTAAAACACAATTTGTATACATACTTGTATTTTATAGCTCTTGTACATATTTAAAAAACACAAATAATGCCTAAGTAAGTCATTTATAAACTTTTTTTACATATTTTTTCAAGATGGTGAATTTTAGTAATTTTGTTTACTCTTCACCAAAAAAAAGGGAGAGGCAAAATGTCAACAAACAAGCAAAACAACTAGCTTCGTAATAGGCCGATGCCACGTATTTAGAGTTTTTCTTTTCCCGGACTTTTTTATTTCCCGGGAAAGCGGGAAAGATTTTTCGGTTTCCTGGGAAATCCCGGGAATTCCCGCCCAATACAAAACAATACATATACAATACAATATTTTTAAATTTAATTTATTTCAACAAAAACAAATTAAAATTCATGAGATCGGTTAAATAATAACGTTTTATACACACATAAGTCAAAAAATAATACCGTTTCCGCTCGTTATATAATAGCAATACATAAATACCAATATTATAAAAAAGAAATTATACGAGTATTATTAAAAAAAATATTACAATATATCCCCCTTATGAAAAAAAACTTAAAATTGGTTTAACAAACGAATTTTGTATGGCAAAACCAGTTTTAACGCATGCTTTAACTTTAACAATCGTTTTTGAATAAGGGCATATTTCTTTGGAAATAGGACTTTAGTACAGAATAAGCTGTTAATGCTATTAACCGTACTATTTACCAAAGATAATCTGTAATTATTTGTAATTTTCATTTATTTCCTTGCTCATTTCTGTTTTTTACTTTTATGAATTGTTGTAGAATTAAATTTTGATCGTCGCGTTCTGCTTTTTCCAAATAAAGGCATCTAATAGGCTTTTTACACTGACACACATTTCAGTGAAACGCATGGAAGATGTAAAAAATGTGAAACATGCGTTTACATTAACAACATCTAACATCTACCATCAACACAGCTGTCAAAAATAAATAAAAAATACGCAAAATTTTTGTTAAAATAATTAAAAATGGATATAGAGGAAAAATTAATTGTTGGATTATGTGTTTCTTGGCAAGAACAAACAAAGTTATTAATGCTGATCATTGAAATAATAGAAGACATTCTGGACGAAGAAGGTGAAGAAGAATTTTTAATGGACATAGGTATACCTTTTCATCGAAAGGTCTGGATGTTTGTAAGTAAAATATAATAAATTATAAAAATTTCTGTGTATAAATATATACGTATATTTGTAAGAGCCGCTATGGAACATTTTGGGAGAAAGATGTACCAAATAATGGCTCCGAATTTTTCAAAGAAAACTTTCGGGTGGAAAAAGAATATTTTTCTGTATTGGTACAAAAGCTAGCAGTTTTAAGAAAGAAGGACACAAATTTGAGGAATGCTATACCTCTTGAAAAGCGAATCGCAATTGCTCTTTATACCCTTGGATCCTCAGCAGAATATCGTACTGTTGGAAGACTTTTTGGGGTTTCAACTAGCAGCGTTTGCAATATTTTACACGAGTTCTGTAAAGCTATCATTGTTGAGCTTTCTGGAGAGTATCTTCCTTCGGAATTCCTTACCGAGTCCAAAGTTACAGAGTGCATAAGAGGATTTGAAAAAATAGGGTTTCCACAATGCTGAGGCGCGATTGGTAAGCAAATAAATGAATATGCTCGGTTTAATATGACAATCGAATTAATATTATAAAAACTTGAAGATGGATGCCACATTGAAGTGAAACCATCAGCCGCTGAAGCTGTCGACCATTACAACTATAAGGGTTGGTACTCCGTTGTTTTATTCGCTTTGGTTGACTTCCGGTAAGATTTACTCAAACATTTAGATATGAGCACACATTCATCTTCTATCAAAATATACAAAAACTCGATTTTAAAAATTTATTTATTTATTAATATTGATATTATAGATAAATATACTAACAATATAAGAGGGATAGAAGTACTAGCTACTAAGGCCATCGCCTATTTTAAAAATTTAACTAGTTGGGGCCTTTCTGTATTCACAATGATATGTAATAAATATTTTCTAATCTAGTTACAGATTTCTTTACGTCAATATAGGTTGCCCTGGACGATGCAATGATTCTTTAATCTACCGCAAATCTAAATTAAGCTATATGATAGATTCATCTAACGTCCTAAAAGAAAATACGAAGGAAATATGCGGCACACAAGTTCCAGTAGTTATTATTGGAGACTCTGCATTTAAATTTTCACCGACGCTTATGAAACCCTATTCATTTTCAACTTCAGCTTACTTAGAACAGCAGACATTTAACTATAATTTGTCCAAAGCCAGGCGTGTAGTTGAAAATGCTTTCGGTCATCTAAAGGCAAGATTCAGACGAATTGGAAAGGGTTTAGATAATCACCAAAAGTTCAATAGTAGAATTATTATGTGCTGTTGTATTTTGCATAATTTCTTAAATCAACATAACTGTGAAATAAATGAAAACTGGAAAAGTAGCCAAAACCCTTCTCCCCCACAACCAGAAACCAGTAACACATCTGCCGATCAATCGGTTCAAGCCGAAAGTATAAGAAAAGCTATAGGCCGGTTTTTATGCGAAAGAGACTCTTTTAATCAATAAAATAAGATATCCATTTTTTGAGATCAATTTATTATTTTCATGAATTAAAAAAACATTAATAAGAAAACAATATATGTAAATAATAAAAAACAAAATTAAGGAACATTTCTTACATTGTTTTAAAGCAATAAATTAATAAATTTCATTATTTGTCCTTGTTAGTATTAAAATCAGATTTTTAACAGCCAAATTCGAAAACTTCATATCAAATTCACTACTTTATAAGTACGATTCTGAATTTAATTTCAAAATTACGAATTTGGTTTTCAAAAACATGAATTTAATACTAAAAATTACGAATTGGTAGTTAAAAAACGTATGTTTAAAAAAAATACAAATTAATTCTGGATCTTTTGATAAATTATAATTAAAAACAAAGAATAAAATAAAATTAAAAAAAATTCATTTGATTTAATAAAATTAAAGCTATAGTAGTATTCCAATCCGAAATTTATTTGCTGGTGTTTCAGCGTTGTATACATATATGCATTTCATTATTGCTGTAACAAATCATCAGTATACTTCTACCACACATTTTGAACAGTAACAAACCTTATCTTATGCACAGACTTTCAAAAAATATTTGAAGTCTACTGATGATTTGTTACAGCAACAATGAAATGCATATAGACAACACTGAAACACCAGCAAATAAATTTCGGATTGGAATAAAAAAAAGTCATAATTCTGTGGGAGCGTAATAAATTTATTTGAAATGAGTTACATACTTGTACTTGCGAGTGAGGTTGTCTATTTTCGTCCTGATATCTATCCAAGACCCAGAAAAGCCAGCTTGCTGCATAGTTGCAGCCATTTCCTGGTATACGTGTGAATTTTTCCTGGAGCCTCTAAGGTCTTCTATTTTCTCCTCCCACAAATCCAGCAGCATATTTTCCATGCCTAGGCACCATAAAACACGGAGGAAGGTTTTTTTGTTTACTGCAAACATTAAATTAATTTATTTAGTTTTAATTAAATTAAAAACAATAAAACTTACGTGTGCCACTCATATTGTTGATAAAAATATTTATTACTTTTTTCCAAATTTAAATGTCATATTATTAGTGATGATAAAATCAGTTGAATTAATTTGTCATTTTTCTAGTGATGGCACTAAAATTAACGAAAGATGTTAGATGAAACAAAATGAGATAGGAACATCTTTTAAAGATGTAGAAAGATGTTGGTTTTTAGTACTGTGTATTTCTTATGGGAAGATGTTAACATTTTCTCAAACTGATGGTAGATGTTAGATGTGCGTCAGTGTAAAAAGCCTATAAGTCTCAGAATGCATGTGTACCAGATGTAAACTCGGCCTTAGTTGTTGTAAAGCTTTAGCTATTGTGATATTGCCATCACCTTATTATTGCACCATCGCATTGATAAAGTGAATAACGACACTCATCAAGGAATGTGTACATACAAATTAAGTTGCCATAGCAAAATCAAAAAATCCCGAGAATTCCCGCACAAATTTCTCGGGATTTCTTTCCCGGAAAATGTGCGGGATCCCGGGAAATCCCGTATGAAAAACACTACACGTATTACTCTTTTTTGTTCCCAAGGAATTTATGATTGAAGGATTGTTTTCTCGAGAAAATTATTTTCCGTGAGAAATAAATTCCGAGGAAATATTCGTGAGTGGGCTGTATATGTATGTGGCAACCTTTTCCCCTCTGTTTACAAAAATCAGTAATCAAATAATCGAAAAAATTCAAAATTAATTTTATACGTCAAATGAGCGGAATAGAATCAAAGGCGGTTATCTCCACTTTCTTCACAAACGCAACTTTTAATGCAATCTTATTGTATTTGATAAATGCTATCGATTAGTAAATATGGCAATACCAGATGCATAATAATCACTCAGAAATTTGTGTTCGAATATTACGAATTGATTAAAAACCCGTAATGTCCATTTTAGATAATCGTTTTTGCTATGATCACAGTTCTTTAACTCGTATTCTCTCAACTTATTTCAAAAATGCATCCTCACTGTTGCGAAACAATGCTAAAAATAAATCAAAATTCAAAAATTTCTTTTATTGTGAAAACCGTTATTTTTACTTCTCAGTTTATAGTTTAACATATGTTGAGTCCCACTATTGTCGAGCACAGTCTAAAAGGTTTCAAAGGATTATGTATAAACAATCTATTTCAATTATATATGTAATTAAAAAATATCGGGCGAACTAAAAGTAAAGAAAAGTTATTGTCGTTTAATATTTAATTCAAAATTAATTATTGGATTCAAACTTCCAAGAGTAGATGTATGTTCTAGGTGCACGGAGTTGTGTGAAAGAAACCCGAATACAATTACCAAATTTAAAAGAGAAAAATCCTGATTGATGACATCCAAAAGTATGAGTACTCCTCTGAGCTCATAAACGAAGCCCCTTTATTAAAAATTTAGATTTTATTATATATTTTTTTAAGTTATTTGTTTTTTGCTTTGCTAAAACGTTTTAATAAATTGAATTTATGCCTTAGCCAAGTTTCAGATATTTTCATGTACATTGTCCTTAATAAATACCCGTAATAATATCTATTGACTATATATTATTAATAATAATAAAAATTAATAATAATATTATTTATCTCAGATCAAATCAAAACATGGATAATCCAAGTTTTATCACGTTAAAAACAGAAATGTCCAATTGGTTAGACCAAACACAGTTACATCCAATTTTCTTATCAGCACCACTAGTAAGCCCCTATATCAATTATGATGAAACTTGCACTATATTTTTATCTTTTTCTAATTTACTGAATAGCAAAATAAGCAATCAATAAAATTTAATATCATTGCATATTTTACAAAAAGTATAAGAACCGCCTTTGATTCTATGCCCCTCAAATGTTATTGTATCATGGTTCCAGCTATTATTTTTCAAAATGTATGAGTTTAATAAAATTAAAAAAATGCAATAAATTCCCAATAATTAAAGAAAGCTAAACTAGCACATTTTTTGAATCTTAAAAAATAGTTGAACCTTAATAGCAAACAGACGTCGTAACGTAGTTTTTCTTATGTACATAAGTACATACAAAGAAAAAATAAATTCAGTAAAGTGCGACTATGACTCGCGCACGAAGGGTTCCGTACGTTGGGCTTTGAGCATTTTTTTTTAATACGGTGTTTGTTACGTTTTTTCAGCTGAAATAATTTTTTTTATTGTTTTTCGCTTTTTTCTCGTTGTGGCGATTTTTAAAATTTTGGCGATTTTTTTCATTTTGGCGATTTTTTTCATTTTGGAGATTTTTTTCATTTTGGGGATTTTTTTTTCATTTTGGCAATTTATTTTCATTTTGGCGATTTTTTTCATTTTGGCGATTTTTTCATTTTGGCGATTTTTCCGGTTTTCCGCGATTTATTTTCGATTTAGAAATTTGTTTTAATTTGGTGCTTTTTTTCGTTTTGGCGATTTTTTTTGGATTTTGGCGATTTTTTTTCGGTTTGGCGATTTTATAATTTTGAGATTTTTTTTTTTTACCGGTTTTGAAAATTTCAAGAAGTTTGCTCTTACGGTTTCCAAGATACAGCAAGTTATCAAAATTACATTAACTGATGGTACACCCTCTAATTAAAATTTTTTAAATTTTAGTGTTAATTGTTGTAGTCTGTATAAAAATACACGAACTTTACAAATTTCAAGTGCATATACATACAATTGTATGTATATTACATAGGATTTTAACATTTTTCGTTGCTCGTTTTGGCACACCCTTTAATTTCCAACTCTCATGTATTTGTTGTTGAAGCGGCCAAGGGTCCCATGTAATATACATACATACATACAATTGTATGTATATTACATGGGATTTTAAAATTTTTCGTTGCTCGTTTTGGCACACCCTTTAATTTCCAACTCTCGTGTATTTGTTGTTGTAGCGGCCAAGGATCCCATGTAATATACATACGATTGTATGTATATTAGATGGGATTTCAAAATTTTTCGTTGCTCGTTTTGGCACACCCTTTAATTTCCAACTCTCATGTATTTGTTGTTGTAGCGGCCAAGGGTCCCATGTAATATACATACATACATACAATTGTATGTATATTACATGGGATTTTAACATTTTTCATTGCTCGTTTTGGCACACCCTTTAATTTCCAACTCGCATGTATTTGTTGTTGTAGCGGCCAAGGGTCTACACACTGTGTCCAAATTTCAGGTCCGTAGCTCTTACGGTTCTCGAGAAAATACCCTGTGACGGACAGACGGACAGCGTAGCGAAAACAATAGGGTTCCATTTTCACCTTTGGTGTACGGAACCCTAATGATCAAAAATAAATAATAAATTCAGTAAAGTGCGACTTTGACTCGCGCACGAAGGGTTCCGTACGTTGGGCTTTGAGCATTTTTTAATACAGTGTTTTTTACGTTTTTTCAGCTGAAATAGTGTTTTTTTATTTTTTTTTTCTTTTTTTTCTCGTTTTAACGATTTTTTAAATTTTGGCGATTTTTTTTAATTTTGGCGATTTTTTTTTAATTTTGACAATTTTTTTTATTTTGGCGATTTTTTTTTAATTTTGGCAATTTTTTTCATTTTGGCGATTTTTTTTCATTTAGGCGATTTTTTTTCATTTTGGCGATTTTTTCATTTTGGCGATTTTTTCGGTTTTTCGCGATTTATTTTCGATTTAGAAATGTTTTTTAATTTGGTGCTTTTTTTTCGTTTTGACGATTTTTTTTTTGATTTTGGCGTTTTTTTTTTCGGTTTGGCGATTTTATAATTTTGAGATTTTTTTGTTTCACCGTTTTTGAAAATTTCAGGAAGTTTGCTCTTACGGTTTCCAAGATACAGCAAGTTTTCAAAATTACATAGTCGAAATTACATTAACTGATGGTACACCCTTTAATTAAATTTTTTTAAATTTTAGTGTTAGTTGTTGTAGTCTGTATAAAAATACACGAACTTTACAAATTTCAAGTGCATATACATACAATTGTATGTATATTACATAGGATTTTAACATTTTTCGATGCTCGTTTTGGCACACCCTTTATTTTCCAACTCTTATGTATTTGTTGTTGTAGCGGCCAAGGGTCCCATGTAATATACATACATACATACAATTGTATGTATATTACATGGGATTTTAAAATTTTTCGTTGCTCGTTTTGGCACACCCTTTAATTTCCAACTCTCATGTATTTGTTGTTGTAGCGGCCAAGGGTCCCATGTAATATACATACATACAATTGTATGTATATTACATGGGATTTTAACATTTTTCGTTGCTCGTTTTGGCACAGCCTTTAATTTCCAACTCTTATGTATTTGTTGTTGTAGCGGCCAAGGGTCCCATGTAATATACATACATACAATTATATGTATATTACATGGGATTTTAACATTTTTCGTTGCTCGTTTTGGCACACCCTTTAATTTCCAACTCTCATGTATTTGTTGTTGTAGCGGCCAAGGGTCTACACACTGTGTCCAAATTTCAGGTCCGTAGCTCTTACATTTCTCGAGAAAATACCCTGTGACGGACAGACGGACAGCGTAGCGAAAACAATAGGGTTCCATTTCACCTTTGGTGTACGGAACCCTAAAAATATTCGTAACACATAATATTCGTAATACATACTGACTTTAAGCTTTATTTGCTTTGCTAATATTTTTACATAGTCAGAAATAACAAAAACCGAAAAGAAAGAGACATTGTGGAATACTCTATATACATAAAAAGTGAAAAGCTAAAAATTTAAAAAAAAAAATTATCTCATAATAATCTCATGTACAAAAAATTTCGAAAATTCGCAAATAATTTCTTAATTGAAAAAAGTCTTAAAAGTGAATAAAAAACCCCAACAATTTTAAAAAGGTTGTGTAAACTGCAAAAAAAATTAAAGAATTGGGAATAGTGATTTTACTGTGAAATTAGAGGCAATTCCCCATAAACAAGCCGTAATAGTGTTTTCACACTGAAAGTTAAAATTTGATTTGGCATTCACACTGCAAGTTTGTTAAATTCAGGTTTTAACTCACAGACTGTCTTCTGCAGAAATGCGTGTATTTTTTCTGGTTTTTATAACACTGATTTGACAAACTGTACAACAACGGTTCTTGTTTGTATGAAAAACTCGAAAATTTTACAATGTGTTCTAAAATGGAAATTATTTTATATTTTGTAAATAAATATTGCAAAATTATGAAACTAGCAAGTAATACAAACTGAAGAAGTGCTTGGAGATCAGGTCATTGTATATAAAAAACTCTTATTCCATAATTTTTTGATTATTTCAAGCGACATCATTTTAACTTGGCAGCACTAAATTTAGCACAGCCAAAACAAGGTTGCATTTCATAAAACCAGTTCTAAAATGGTGTTAAATTGTTTTAAACAAAAACAATTTGCATGGTAAAACCAGGTTTTAACGTTAAAACCAACTGTTATTGAAAACATGCCAGCGTGAAATAAAATTATTTACAAATAACTAAAGATATAAGTAATTCCAAAACATCTGAAAAAATTGCCGAAATTCGCACAAATTTGCTAACATCAAATACTAGATAGATAGATTAAAAATCGGTATAATTGTAAAAAATAACCAAGACTTGGCGAAAAATCACCTTTATTGAATTTTACACAAGCCTTAAAATTGTTTAAAAATATTTAGGTAGAATTATGATGAATATGGAAATCTCGGGGAAATTCGCGAAAATGCCGAAAACTTGCTTACATGAAAAATATAAGAAAGTAAGTTATTAATTGAAAGTCGGCAGAACTGTAAAAAGGGCAAAAACTACAACAAAAAAATGTTTTTATCAGACAATGGCATAAATGACTTCAGTCACTCTAAATTTGTTAAAATTATGCAAAACAGCAATAAATTTAATTAAAAACTCACTGTTTTGCAAAACTTACTAAAATGTGCAAATAAATTCTAAATCCTTAAAATGTTAAGGAAGAAATTCTCGAAGAAACTTAGTTTTACATAAAACAAAAATTATACAACTTTGCAATTAGTTTTCGCATACAGTTAGAAGCCGTTGAATTAATTTCCCAATAAGTAATTAAAGCACGTGTGAAACAATTATTATTCAAGTCCAACATTCAATTGTCAAGGGTTGATTTACGCTTATTTATTACACTTATTTCAATAGCATTATCCAGTGGAATGGGAACTTGAATTAAATTGAATAAAAAATCTTATTAATATCTGCATTCGTAAAATCGGACAAAGGCTTAGAATTCAAAATTTTAAAATTTTCTGAAAAAGGCATATTTAAAAAAAAGTATCTTCAAATTTTTGAAAAACTTTGGTAAACACATGAACTTTTAAACCACATAACGCTAACGACAATCTATTCAGAATGTGCTAAGATTTGATTGTTTTGGGCATGTAACCTTCATTTAGTAATGTCCGAAAATCGTCCATTTTAAAAATATTTTTTGTGTTTAAGCGCTTATAAAAAACTGTGACGGTAGATTTGGAAAATTTCAACTATAATACCTTATTACGTAGATAGTTTTAAAAATTTTTAACTAAAATTTTAGAGATCCTTTTCATAAATGCGAACATACTCGCATATTTTCTCAAAAAAGTCAAAATTTGGGAAAATATTGAGTACCATAAAAATATGTATATGTACATTTATTAAAATATGTAATTTTATTTTCTTAAATTGATTTCCATATTAGTCTTTTTAATGTGTCTGAAAAAATTATTCCAATATATTTATTTGATCTCAAAATATTCCAATTCTAGAGCGCAATTCAAAAAATTTATAGAATGCGCTTAACTTTTTCCCCTTTATTCAACCATCAGCTGGTTACAACTGCTGTGAATTCTGAAATTCAACCTAAATAGAAAAACAACAATAATAACCAAAAATAGCCTGTTTTTCGAAAATGAATAAGATTATACGTTAGTTAAAATAACGAATGAAATCATGTTTACGTTTTGGTAACATTTATTAATTTTCATGTGAGTGACAACAAAAGAGCTTTCAGTTTTTCACAGTCATAAAATTTCTTATGTAAAATTAATTAATAATCGGCTACAAATTTTTTTTCTTTAAGTTACAAAAAAAAAAATTAAATTAACGAGAAAATGTGAATGACTTTTTCTATAATCGGATTGAGTTAATTTTCTCATGAACAAATCTCGACTTCCGTACAAAGGAAGGATGTTTCCCTTGTTTCTGTAATTTTTCTGTCTAAAACCAACACCAAATTTAGTATACAAAAATAATTTTTGCTTTATTTTCCATAATTTAACTGTCAAACAAATCACAAAAAAAATTGTAGTATTGAGTCGAAATAATATAAGTTATAGGAAAAAAAATAGTTCTAATAAAGAACGGAAAATACGAAATAAAATGAAAATATGTGTAAATGGTTTTCGAGTTGAATGCTAAAATCAAGTGAAAAAATGCTTACGCCCCACAGTGGGGCCTTTTGCATTTTTTCGTTACAAAAATCATAACTTTTGAACTGATAAATATATTTAAAAATTTAATAAAGCATTTGAAAGGAAACTCCTTTAGCTTTATATACATGATTTGAACAGTCATAGTAAGGCGCGGCACTGTGCACAGTGTCTGCTTTTGACTGTTTTTATTACAAACATCATAGCTTTTAAGGTAAGAAAGATATTTTAATAAAAATGAGTATCATTATTGGCCATAGCTTTGTGGAGGCACTATGCACAGTGGTTTTTTTTTTTTTGTTGAAAACATCATAATTTTTGAAGTTACCAAGAAATTTGTAATGGGGAAAAACACTTGATTCTTAAATCTTTTAGGATCAAAATAAGTGCTCCCTTATTGTGATAGGCATTGGACACGATGACATCTTTGACCTTACTTGTCGCAAAAATCATATATTTTGAGGTAATGATATTTTTAAAATTTCTCAAATATTTAAAATACAACTTTTTGTGCTTTAAATGACATTCCCATAGGGAAGTCTAAAAAAAATGCTACTCTAATATAACATGTTATATTAATATAACTCTTTTTATTTATATTACAGATAAAAATTATTGAAATATTTTTAATACTAATGTTAACTTATAATATTGTTTTATAGTATAATATATTATAATATGATATTGAGTTATTTTTATTAATTTTTTAATAGTTAGTTTTCTTCAAAATAGTCATTAACATTTTGATCGATTTGTAATAAACTTAACATATCGGAGCTATAATTATATTCTTCCAAATCCTTTTGAGATCTTACATGTCTCCGCGATGAAATCAGTGGGTCTGAAGAGGCCGCCAACATATTAAAAAGATCCTCATTCTGTCTAATCCGTGAAATTTTGCAAGTATTCACATATCTAAAGTGCTTGTAATCCTTGTTTTGCATTCCTGGGCTTCTTCTGATAAGTCTCAAATTCGTAAGCAATGATATTCAATTAGATTTTGGCCATGAACCAAAATCTTATGGACCGTAGGAGTAAGTTTCTTCTCAGGGTACTTTTGACCCAAAAGCTGGGCAGTTTTTGATGCATAATGCTGAAATTTTGGGCCATTTACCATTTCTCTAGAGCTTATAACATTTAGAATAACTTCCAACCTCTTTATTATATGGTTGTCGACACCAGTAATTTGGGCTGTTACCCAAGGTTCTTAAATAATTTATTTTGTATAACATTTTTTCGAGCAGTTAGTTTTTCTTTTGATGTTGCATTCTTATGAAAACTTTCTCCTTCTCTCGGAATTGTATACGCTAATTTTAAAATAAACTCCATGCACCTAATTCTGGCATGTAACGGAGAAATTCCATATTCATAGTTTTGCTCATCACTTGAATCATTAAAATTTTGAAAGTCCTTCTGTGACTTCTTGCAAATTGCACTCTTCAAAGTTGAAGAAGTATCTGTTATTACATTTAAGACTTTGCCATCAATCATTGTAAGACAAAATTCATAATTAATGAAAACCTTTTTTCCATTCTTCATTTCAATAACAGAAGGCTTTAATTCGAAAATTTGCTTTTTTATATCGTTTACTGTAGACTTGATTATTTCTGAAGACTCCTTTGCATATTTAAAAAATGTCGGACGGCAAAAATGGACTGACGATGGGCGAGGATTTTTCCAATGCTCAGAGATTTCACTTCTAAGTCGTAAAGAAACTATAGAAGCCATAAACAAATTTGCATTTGTAATAGTTATGTCAGTTGTCGATATTGTTTGTTTGTAAGCACTTTGACCAGATGATCCATCGCATCCCCACTTGCTTATCAATGTAAGCATATCTAGAAGTAATGCTCTTTCTTTTTCAGGAAAACTTTGAACTAATCGCTTAGATGTATGATCCATTAAGTCTTATAGTTCAACTTCTGCTGATACTTCAGTAACTTTTACATTAGATGGTACTGCTCCTTTTTTGGCAGAGGTAACCTTTTTATATCCAGGAAGCGCATTCACATTATGATTCTTTAAAGAGCTTCGTAAAATATTATATTTCTCCTTTGACAATCCCAAGTCCATAAATAACGCTAAGGCTTCTTCTATGCTATACTTTGTGGGTAATGCATCCGGAGGAGTTGGAATACTTTCTTTAATCCTTCGTAGTCGATCTGGGCTGGCAAGCTCCACAGCTTTTTTGTAATATCAGACCTTGATTTATCTTTATCTTATAGGTACATAATGACATAATGCTTCTGACTGATTCGATGAAGATATATCTTTTGTAGCATTTTGAAGTTTACGTTTTTTTATGTACTCCGAACACTCGTTTATAGTTTTAGCAGGCCTTCCTTTTCTGCTGTCCAAGGATGAATGCGGTTCTTCGATGTTTTCAAAAGTTGTTACTCCATTTAGCCAGTCTGAGTACTTTTCTATAAAGGTTGTTGTCGTACGGTTTGAGGCAAGCCATTTTCTACGAATATCGAAGGAAACGAAGTGAATTTTGTTTTAACATCCCTTTCGTGGTATTCTGGTAAACCGTGCAATTTTTCCACAATAGCCAAATTAAATACATTTTCATTATGTACAATTCAGAATTTTGAAATGACATTATGAGTTCTGGTACTGATTACTACTTTTGCAAAGTAAAACCTTAAATGATTGCATTACACAATTGCAGATTAATTTATACCCAAAAATAAAAAGGTTCAAACTACCTGATTTGCGAAACATACATAAATCTAGGCCACAATTAACTGGATTATATACAACTGCAGTTTGTATTTTACTTAGTCCTGATCCACACACATCAGGTTTACCTGATCAGTTTTTGTTCAATTTTCTTTTGAACCTGCATTTGCGTTCATACACACCGTCAAGTCAAGTCATCAAGTCTCATCAAATAGAGTATTACGAATGACAAAATAAAACGAAAAAGTAAACTTGACTGGTACTATCAAATATGTACCCCTTTCCATTATCTTTTCCTCTCTCTCCTAAAAACTCAAGACTTTACGACTAAGACCTGACGTGTGTGAATTAGAACTTAGTATAAAAACCAAGTTTTAAAACTACCTGCCTATTTTCATAATGTGCTCTTAAATTTAAATAAATAAACAAATTGTAATAATTTTGCCTACCTTATTGACACAGCAAAATATTGTTTATCATTTATATGCGTATCATACTATGACTTTTTATGGTGACTTTTGAAGACTTTGTTGACGAATGGTGTACAAAGGCTATCAACTTAAAAGAGAATTAAAAAATATGTAGGGAAAAAGTCTCTGCAAAAATTTCGTATTAACGAGAAGCAATAAATACACTGTACAACAAAATAAAATTTTTTGGCTGTCCTTTAGATAAAATTACGCGGACTATATGGATTTCGATGCGTTAAATTCAAATCTGCTGTCAGTTTTTCTCTATCACGTAGAGATTTTTTTTTGTGGGCGTGGCTAATTTTGGCCCCTAAATTAGTCGGCCGTACTAATATATCTTACTATAACTCGAAAACCGCTATTTCGATTTTAATAAATAATAAACCAAAAGACGCGCCACAAAATTTTGTTAAAAAAAATTTATAATCATTTTTTACCTACATATCTTTTATGTTTTTGGAGTTATTCAGAATTTAAAAAAGAAAAAAGTTTTTTTTATGCAAAAACCGCGTAATTTTTTTACATGAAAATTGCAATAAAAAAATGAGATACTCAAAGGTTTCATATTTTTTACATTTTTCTTAAAACCACATATCCTAGGAATAAAACAAGCTATAAAACGTGAAAATCCAGCAATAAATCTTGATTTTATTCACAATTTAAAGTTCTGTTACCTTCTCACAATGCCCTTTCAATAGCATTACCAGATATAAATGTGACTGCATTTAATGCATTAAACACATTTTTCCATTTTTAGGTACCTGCTTTAAATTGTGAATAAAATCAAGATTTATTGCTGGATTTTCATATTTTTTAGCTTGTTTTATTCCTAGGATAAAGACAATTTTGGCTGTTGTACAGTGATATTAGCAACAAGTGATGCAGTGAAAACAATTTTATAGAGAGAATAATTTCTTTTCATATTTGGAACGCATCTTTGTTACATATATAAAATAATATTTTATCTTTTAGTAATAAAATACATTTTATAACATAAAGTACAAGTTATTTTTCTCTTATTTTTGTAAAAAAAAGAAAACTAAGATTTGATCTTTCTATACGATTATATATATTTCAATGAAATAAGGCTACATACATATTAATAAATAGGCACATATGCATACATTATCATGATCTCAATCAGTTCCACTTATATTTACATTTTTTTGCTGTAAGATAACATAAAATATAAAAAATATTAAAATTTTGGTAGCTTTTTTCCTTATTTGGGAATTTTTTTTAATTTTGGTTGCAAAAATATCTTGGCTGTGGCAGCGCTGGCTACAAGATTGTAACATCTTTCTTCAAATTTCAAGAAAACCTGTCATTTTTTGTGGCTGAATTTAGCTTAATTATTTAAAGTACTGTGTAGTAAATATGCTACGAAAATATGGGCGTGACCATTTTTGCCCATTTTTAGATATTCTCTATTTTATTTGTAAAAAGTACCTAAATATAGGGTGTCTGAAAAACGGCAACTGCCGAAAAAGTAGGGTATCTGGTGGACATTTTCTTATTTTTTTAATAAACAATAAATATGCCTTTAAAACAATACCAAAAAAGTAGTGATGACATGGCAATATTTCTGACACTTCAATTCTTAAGTGTTTTTTTTATTCTCAAAATCACATTTTTTGGACTTTCTAAAAAACTGTCGACTTTAAGCAGCTCCACCAGCTATAATTCTTATCCAATTAAGAAAAACCTTTTTAAATTCTGATCAGTAAAATGGTCTTTATACGATGTGTTCATTAATTTAAAAAAATTTTGTCATCAAATTTTGTATTTTTGCCACGGTTTTTGGGAAAAGGCGCCACAGTGCGCCCTTGTTCATAAAATTTAAAATGAATTTGAAATTAATTTTATTTAGAATTTTTTTTAATAGATTTTATTTTTTTATTCCTTCACTGTAATAATATTTTGAGTTTGTATTTTTGGTTATACCTAAAAAGCTCTTTTTTAGCTTTGAACATGAAAAGCTGGAACATGCTGTTTTATCAAAATATGTAGCAGATTGGTGTTAAGAGAATACCTAGCGCGTTCAAATCCATAATACAAATATTACTATTTGAAAACAATGATGAGGGATGTCTCTTTCCTGCGGAATTTTTTAATAAGGCTTGGTTAGCTTTAAAATATGATTCCCTCTACAGATAAAAGATGTAGACCTATTTGAAATGCTTAACGAATTAATTAGGAGATGTTTTAGGATATGATGAGGAACTGAATATTATTATAGGACCTTATTATAAAACTAAAAAAGTTAAATCGCATCACAACAATCTTCTCTTCCTTCAAAAGGAAATTAAAAATTGTACATAGCCATTTCAAAAATCATCAGTATAGATAATATCAATATTGAAATTAGATTTTTAAACTCATATATAGATTTATGCAGTCAAGTTTCGACTCATTAGAACCTAATTTATCTAAAAATTATTTTACTACATTAAAGTCAAGTTTTGAAGATGAACAAAAGTTTTCGTTGCTAAAGAGAAAAGGAGTTTTTCCAGATAATTCTTTAAATTCAGTCGACAAACTTAAAGAACGTAATTTTCTGACGAGCGAACAAATATTTAATATACTTACAGAGACAGAATGTTCATTAGACGATTATAACCATGGCAAGGAAGTGTGGAATGTTTTTAATTGTGAGACAGTAGAAGATTATCTAATACTTCACCTCAAAACTGATGTTTTACTTCTGACGGACGTTTTTGAGAATTTCAGACTATTATGTGAAAACAAGTATAAATGAGTTCGATTGAATATTCATAGAAAGCTGACGTATTTTTATCAATAATAAAATTGAAATAGTTATTTAATTGAATTTTCAAATCAAAAAATAAAAATTTTATATTTTTTATTATTTGGTCGACGAAATGGATAAACCTCAAATTGCCTCTGTTAAGCAATTAAAGAAACCTCCTGATAAATCTTGGGACAATCCTAAAACTCAACCTCAAAAAAACGATTGTGCACAAAACGTTCAGAAAAATATTACTAATGTGTCTGGGCCATCTTCAAATTCTCTTCATCGTTCAATCCATGATTCTGATGTGTCTTTTAAAACTGTGTGTGAAGATAATTTTGAAATGGACTCACACATATGCCAAGATTTTTCTTTTCAACATTCGAATGATGACGCTATCTCAAGTTTCCTTTCTCAAGATGAAAATTGTGATTTGGCAAATTCTTCAGGTGATACTGATTATGAAATTATTAAGAATAAAAAATGTAAAAGAAACTCCCAGGGAGATTTAAAAGTCGATTTATATAATCTAAGATCCTCAGAAATTGACGTTAGACCTAGTTGAAGATTTAAATGTTGAATCCAATACAACTAATAATGTAAAAAGTAATCCTCTGACGAAAAAGCAGAAACATATTAAACAATTTTGCCCACCAATTTTTCTTTATCGCGTCAATTAGATCTATGTCATTATTATACAGCGTCACAGTTTTCATGGGACGTAATGGTTAAAATGACGAAAATAAAATTATGTAATACTTTTGACTGATATTGATATGATTATGTTCATCCAAAAGGGGATAAGAGGAGGAATCATTAAATGTTCAATAAGAAATTCAAAAGTCAATAATAAATATGTATACTCGTATGACAGATTTCAACGATAAACTTCAATCTAAATATCTAATGTATTTAGATGCAAATAAATTGTAAAAAAATTTCTTCAAGTTATTAAATAATGCAATAAACGGAACAACAATTAAGAACGTAGGCAAACGGGAAAATATAAAAGTTTTGACTCTTGCGAAAACCAGAATTTAATTCTTTAAGTATTTTTGACGACAATATGATTGCAATTGAATTAAATAAAACACATTTCATTAATAATAAACCATTGATGATAGATTTAATACGTCTGATTACGATAGTGATAATAAATTTAATATTCCCCAAAAAATAAAAAAAAAAAATGGGAATGATGAAGGATGAATATAATGGAGTCATCATGAGGGAATTTATTAATTTGAGTTCAAAACGTATTCTTTTAGTACTCAAGACGGAATGGAAATAAAAAAAAAGCAAAAAGGGTAAAAATAATTTTTTGTGCTATGTTAAGTTTAAGTGATTAAGCTATGTAAATGAGAAAAGATATGTTCGCAAAAATAATGTAGATACCCTTGCTGAGACATTATGAAGAAATTGATGATATACATAAACCAAGAATAAATAATTTCACAAAGGATGGGGATGATAATATTTTTATGAAAATTAAATATTAGCTAGTACATACATACATATGTACCTATAATATTTTTTAGTGTTTTCTATGGGAATTGTTACAATTTAAGTTTACCATTTGTTAACGCACTGATAATACCAAATTATTATTTTACTTATTTAGTAAAATATATTTTTTTATTGAAAATACATTAAAATTGATTATTGAGGGGTTTTAGCAGGATCCTATGCGCATTTCACTGTTGCCAATGCAGATCATCAAGGAACCTTTACCCAAAATTTCTTAGAAAAACTAGAGTTATTCCCCCATATTCTATTTGGCGTCGGCAACATAACACGACGTCGCTTGTAATGTTTTTTGGCAAATCGGTATTCCCGTAGATAGTATTGCCATTTGTCGATAACTTCCAACATATGTTTGGTATTCTGTAAGAAAAATTAATGTTGATGTTGCCTTTAATTTTGTTATCAGTGTTTTTGATATCGTGTTCTGTTGTGTGTATACCTCAACGAATTTTAAAAATAGTTTAAATAGCAAAAGAGTGGAATATAAGGAATATCAAAGTATACAAAAATATTTATTTGAAAAAATATGTTAAAAAAAGTGAAAAATATAATTTGGACAAAATTAAAATTACCAATCCCAACCAATTTGAAAATCTTGTGGAAGAGTTGGAAAAGAATTGTTCTCTTGCTAGTGGATTCCACAGGGACAGTCTTTCAAACAACGGTGGAAAAGTGTTGCGACTGCACTAAATGCCCTCTGCCTACCAATTAGATCTAGTGCTGGATGGTAAATGGTAGTATGTTGGGAACATATACTGTATGAAAGCATTATTTTCACAGATCTGGCGTGAGCTGAGGTTTAAATTGGAAAAAGGGTTGCAAACAAAGCTGAGTTCGAAGCAACTGGAGGCTGCGTATATAAACAATTAAGCCCTTGGAGGAAGGTCCAATTTCCAATAAACGTTGATATGATACCTTTTTTCGAAAATTAGCCTCTAGTGTATCCATTCCTTGCCTAAATGATGTTTTATTCAGCCGGAAATAACTTTAAAATATAAAACGGTGAGCATTACTCACTATTTTCTAAAAAATTTGACTGAATATATATGTATCTAAGAAATCTTTTTACAATTACATTTTTTCATCTATTCTTATGAATTGAACAGGCTAATGTTCGTAACGCTTTTTAAGCCAAATTACATGTGATAATTATTAATGAACAAATAACATCAAAGTTAGTTGTAAATATTCTGACAACAACACATAGTTGAACGGAACAGCCAGCCGTTTTCGAAGGCCACTAAACCTTCCTCATCAGCGTTCTTCTGTGTTTTGGCCGTATATAAGGCAGACATATACATACATCAACTGACACCACAAACAGTGGACCAAAACACAGAAGAACGCTGATGACGAAGGTTTAGTGGCCTTCGAAAACGGCTGGCTGTTCCGTTCAACTATGTGTTGTTGTCAGAATATTTACAACTAACTTTGATGTTATTTGTTCATTAATAATTATCAAATGTAATTTGTCTTAAAAAGCGTTACGAACATTAGCCTGTTCAATTCATAAGAATATAGAAACAAATACAGTTCGAAAAATAATAATTAAATTAACATACATTTTTTTATTTTCTTCGTCCCAATAGGAGAGAAAACATTTACGGCCTGGCCCACGATGTCACGAGAAATCGTTCGATCGACAAATTGCATTGCAAACAACAACAAATTTTCTAAAGTTATTGTTATTTGCAATACAAGTTGTCAATCGAACGATGTCCAGTGACATCGTGGGCCAGGCCGTTAATTTTAATATATTTACAAAGCTTTTAGTCATTCAAAAACACTTACCAAAAATAGTAAACAAAATTAATCAGTTGACTCAAATATTAGATATGTGTATTGTATTTATCGATAAACAGGCAACGTCGTCATAACACTGTTAGGGAATACAAAGTTAGCATTGATGTTGTTTCAAAATTGACGACGATGTTGGCGACACCAAATAGAATAAGGGTGCATAAATTAGCCAATTAAAGAGCTCTGTAGCCTCGAACATGGGGTAGGATTCTAAACAATGCGGAATTCGTCCAATGCCGCAAACAGGTTTGATATCCATTAGAAATCTATTAATTTGTTTGAAATTCGTTTTAATTCTCCAGTATGTTAATTTTTTTTTATTTAGCCTTACATTGAAAAATTGCTTTGTAACTCCCAATAATATTGAGTTCATAAATTCAGCTACAAAACATGTACATAGATGTATCAACATTTGCTAAACATGATATAGTGCTGCCCTTATCATTCATACAATGCGTTATGGTTTCATCAGCATCATCGACAGTTCTTGCCTGCTATGTCATTTTTACTTTGTAGCTTTAACATTCTTCTACAAGGGTGCACACGCACCATTTTCTCTCCATTACAGCTTTCGTAAGAAACCGTTTTTATTCGCAAATATTGCATCCGAACTCCATTGAAATTGAATATATTTTGTGTTTGTGCTCTAGCTAGAGCATTAGCAATGCGAAATGGAGCATATATGTATGTATGTATATTTGAAGAAAAACTTTTGTTTGTGCTAAAATGTTTCCAATTAATGGTTTTATTTCTTAAAATTGTTTGACAGAATGGTATTAAGAAAAGATTCATGAGTGGTAATCTTATTGTAGAACCAAAGTCCAGCGAAAATTATATTTTTATATCGAATTTCAGGTAGCAATTTCGCAATAAAAATCATGAGTTTTAGAAATGCCATGAAATGTCAGTGTTCATGATGAAGGTCAAGTCGTATTTTTGACGATCATGGTTAATTCGGCAATTTTCTGATCCGTCACATCTGTCAGTAAACAAATCTTTTTTAAATGAAATACAGTGAAAACTCTCATAACCGGACACTCACCGTCGCGGCATTTTTGTCCGGTTATAAGAGGTGTCCGCTTAAAAGAGGTACAACTTTTTTTTTAATCTTTTTATTTTATAATGGTAAGCTTTCTACTGCGGTCGAAAAAATTGATTCAGGTTTGACTGTTTTAATTTAGACCGGCTCAATTTGAGTTGTTGAGTTTCAATGACTTTCAATATTTTTTATCTGTTGGAACGCGACAAAGTCGTCTTTTGCAAAATGCTTTAAACGAACAATTTGTTTTAATGCTTTATCATAAGAGTTTATGGGATCAGGTATTTCTACATGCACCTCGTCTTCAGAATCTTCAGACTCGTTTATCTCCATAACAGCGCTTGGATATAATGTTTCTATACAGTCATCTTCAGTGAATACGATTTCATCTACTTTTAAGAACTCGTCAAATCCATTTGATTGAGGGAACAGTTCTCCTAAATTTGCGTACGTTGCCAGTGGGATATCATCTTCGGCATCAAAATCCGGAAGGTCATCAATAGATTCTGAAAATCCTGCTTTCCGAAAGCAGTTTTTTATTGTTGCTGATTCAACTTTATCCCAGGAGGATTGAATGAAGTATAAAGCCTCAAGAATGTCAATAGATTTTGCAAGATCTGCTGCGGAATTTGATGTATCAACCTTTGATAGTATGTGCTTTAATATTGAGCCTCTATAGTGAACCTTAAAATTTGGGATAATGCCCTGATCAAGAGGTTGGCAAACTGCAGTTGTATTTGGAGGCAAAAATAAGACGTTTATATTTGATAAATTCAATTCCCTAGGATGAGATGCTGCATTATCCAAGAACAAGAGAATTTTACGTTTCTGAGATCTCATTTTCCTATTGAATTGCTGTAGCCATTCAGTCATGATATCTCGAGTCATCCATAACTTTTTGTTAAATTTCCAAATTGCTGGTAAATCTTTTACATTAATATGCTTGAACGCTCGAGGCCGGGCAGCTTTACCTATGACTAACAGTTGCTCTTTCTCTCCAGTTAAGTTTGCACAAAACAAAATTGTAAGTCTTTCTTTCGAAAGTTTTCCACCAACGCATTTTTCGGATCTTAAGGCAAAAGTTTTATCAGGTAAAGCACGAAAGAAGAGCCCACTTTCATCTGCATTGTAAATATCCTCCGGCTTGTAGCCATGCATCAATGATGGCAGCTTGGTCTTGAACTGCTCCACATCTATCTGATTTACATCTGCAGCTTCTCCAGTAATACATTTAAAAGCAACATTATTCCTTTTACGCCATCTTTGTAACCAGCCATTTGATGCTGAAAAATCGGATATGCCCAGTTGCATTGCTATTTCACTTGCCTTAGCCTTTACAATCGGACCTGAAATTGGAATATTTTGACATCTAGCCTTAGCGAACCAATCCAAACACAATTTGTCTATTTCAGCGCCACCAGTTTTAGCAAACATCCTCTTTTGATGAACATTTATTCCAGATTCCCATTTGGAACGAATGACTTCTTTATTTTTAATGATTTCTGCGGCCTGTGTTTTACCAATTTTGAATCTTAAAACATAAAAGAAATGTAACAAAATGTTTTGCAGAAAAACTCAAAAAACTTTACTTCCTTGCGATTTCACGCACCGAAATCTTTTCCCTGTCAAACTCATTTATAATTTCCATTTTTTCTTTGATTGATAACATATTTTTTTATTTGCCATTTCTTTTTTTGTGTTCTAAAGCAATCAAAAAAAGTTAATCAAACAATTTGTTCAAATAAATAGAAATTTCTTTGTCATTGGTGTTAAAATGGGAATCACAAAATTGAATGGCATTAACACAAATATGAAACAGAGTTGGAAAAAATAGTAACTAAACAAGAGTTGTATTTATTTGGTATATTTTTTTGGCGTTTTTTCTGATAAATTCGTCTTGATTTTAACGCTTTTGTCCGGTTATGAGGGATTTTTAGATCACTATTTTAAAATTTTGGTGTCCGCGTCCGGTTATTAGAGTGTCCGGTTATGGGAATACATTTTGTATGAAAAAATAG
This sequence comes from Tachina lurida, assembly GCA_944452675.1. Classification (NCBI taxonomy): domain Eukaryota; kingdom Metazoa; phylum Arthropoda; class Insecta; order Diptera; family Tachinidae; genus Tachina; species Tachina lurida. The sequence continues at coordinate 41,390,627 of OX101754.1, forward strand.
TTGAAAATCATGGTTCTGCAAAGTTTGTCCGGTTATAGGAGGTGTCCGGTTATGGAAGGTGTCCGTTAGGAGAGTTTTCACTGTATTAAGATTTTTTATACATACATATATTTATTTATTGTATCTTCAAATATGAACAAACAATAAGTATTAAAATCTTAAATCTAAATATAATTTATTAGGTCCGACCAGTGTCGGACATAAACTTAGTGATAGTTATTAATAATACATAAGTCGTGATAAGCAAAAACAAAAGTATTTTCAAGCATTTTCTTCTGGATGTGACTCGAGTTTTGTTAAATATTAGCCTGCGTATTTTGCAATTTCTTCAGTCACTAGTGGAATATTTAAATCACGATGTATATTTTAATTTTTTATATACAATGGAGCCGATGTTATTTAGTAACCGTAAAATTTTGGTTTGCCTTCGTTGGATTTTCTCGACATTGGAAGCTCAAGCAGTGCCTGAGTCTGGACTTTATTAGAATTGCTGATCCACCGCATGCTCTTCCTCTCGGGTCCTTTGAATCATATAAGGTGTAGCCATAAATTATAAAAAGGCTTCTCGAAGTAAAATGTGTCTCTGAGACCAAAATTATATCAATATTTTTTCCGTGAGGAAGTGTTCAAGTTCATTTTTATGAAAAATATTTTTAACGTGCTCATGGCTTGTTAACTAAAGCCTGAAGCAGTGTATTCTGCATTCGCAACATTTCTTGCATCATGCTTTTCATATTTGTTATAAAATTGTTTATAGTTTGCACCATATTATAAAAAGTAGCTTCAAGGCGATTAAAATTAAAACCTGAGTTTGTATTTGTTGAAATATTTACACATGAAGTAACTGGTTGGCTCATATGGGCAAAAGTGGCGCAGTAAGAGTTTGCTGATTTAGGTTTTTGGCCCATAGTTTGTTTAACGAAAGAATATCCCAGCAAAAAATTTCAAAAAAGGTAATCGGGTTTGGCATTAAGCATTTTTGGTAGAAGCTGTTCCTTACTGAATTACCAACTTAATGATTTGCACCAGGCGTGAGACTAAACTAATCGATTCTTGAGAAGTACTTACTTTTTATACTTGGCAACTTGTTCACGTAATCTATTTAATCTAAAAAAATTATTCTCCTCATTTAGCAACTTGTACATAATTTTTTTAAATTTTAGGTAATCTGATTTTTAAGCGAGTAATGAAATTTGGTAATCAGAAAAGTAAGTCATTATATGTCAAGTAGTTCTGATGGTCACCCAGCAAAAAATTACACATTACCATGATAACTACTTATAATATACATATATTCTTGACAATTATGGCACTGTACGGGCCCAGAACGCTTGTGTGGTTCTTCAACTGTTATTTTTCGGTATAAAAGATATTTTAAATTATAAATTGGGAGGGTCTCATTTTTTCTCAATATTATATCATTCGGCTTAAGTTCAACGCGAAATAAAGGTTAGGGGATCTTCTTCCTATTTATTATATTGGATACATTTTTGCCTTAGATCCCTGGAGAGCGAGTGTACCTTTTATTTCTTCGTTTCATCAATGTTACCACGTTTTATTGGAACGATGTGAAATTTATTCTCACCAATGACCGAAATTAATTTTTTAATAAGAGCGTTTGAGTTTTTTCCTCTTAAATATATTGGTGGCGGCTTGCAGGTTTTGTTCGCAGATTCAGCTGGTTTGTTATAGTCATCTTGCAATATTCAGCCCAATTATGAATATTCCCGGGGAGTTTTTTCTCTTCCCTTTCATCTCTTCCCGGGGAATAATCCTTCTATTCTAACTAGCAGGGAAATAAGCAAATACGGGAGAGAGGAAAATCTGAATCAGCTGTTTAATGTTTATATTTTATTCTGCAATAAAGCAAGAGTTCAGCAATAAAAATTTAATAAAAATGTGTTTTTATTGCCAATAAGATAGTACGTTAATATAAATATATTTTTTGCTTAAATAAAAAATAAATAGACAGCGTAATCATATACAACCATACAGAATAATTTTATGCTGGGAAAGTGGAGGGTAAAACTGCCCAGGTGCAGATGCGAATGGATTAAATTTCCAATTACTGTATATACAAAGGAAATTGTATATTTCATAGTTTTTCTTATCGGTCTTGATATTATAGGAAAACAAATCTTCCATTTACCTGCTATGTGAACTTAAAGGACGAGTGAAATTTTTATTGTTTTAGTATTATTTCTACAGGCAAAAGTAGTTCATGTGTTTGAAGTTGATGTGTGCAGGGCTTTGATAAAAATGCCTAAAACAAGAGAGATACATTTGTACATATGTATATAACATTCCAGTGCTTATTTAAAGTTTTTGTTCTAAACAAATGCATATAACATTGTTTATAACATTGATTAATTTGATTTTAAAATTTTTGCATTAGTTCCCTTCAGAATGTTTGGGGAGAAAACTCTCAAAAAATTCTCCCCCTTCCTCATATTTAGAATACCTACTTTTTTCCCGGGGAAATTTTAATTCATAATAGGAGGAATGGGAAAGGGGAAAAACTCCCGGGGAATTGCTATTCATAATTGGGCTGAATATGTAGCAACATTTATGCTTTTTACGGCCCTTTTTACAATGTATCGTTAAGAGTTAACGTGAACTTTAACTGACAGTTCTTCATACAAAACTTGCAGTTAAAGTCTGATTGTGAAAAGGTACGTTAGTGTGCAGAGTATGTAGTGAGCAATTGTTGTGAGTGCCACTGAGTGTTTGATTTTAATAGGCAACGTTGTTTTAGAACAAAATCTGGGAACGACACGTCAGTGATCTTCATTGCTGCACATTTTCCTACTTTTCTTTTTCCACGTCATTTGATAAATTTTTTTTTGCATAGATTTTATTGTGTCGCCTAACGGTATAATCATACGATTATGGTTTGAAGGAGAAAAAAAACTAGAGAACAGAAAAAAAAGCAAAACGGTAACTGAAAAGGATGGTAAGATGGCTTGTTTGGACATTGAGTTGGTGAACGTGTGTAAGTGCAGAACAAAATTTTTAAAATAGGCAAAGAAAGTTTAAAAAAAGTTAAAATCTAATTAAAAGTAAAAATAAATATAAAACATCACTATTGTTCTGCCTAAATAAATTTAATTAAAACGATAACCCTAAATACCGCTCACCAAGCAACCATCGCTATATTCCACCAACAACGTCCATATCCGTATCCTTATAGTTACAAAAGTTTTTGTTGTTGTTACTTAAATAGTTTATCGTAAAAAGAAAATCTCTAAAAAAAATATAAAATTGATGTGCCTTTAAAGTAAAAGTTTACAAATTACTTGTTTTGATAAAAATAATAAAAACGAAAAAATTAAAGTTCAGTTGTAAAAGATGTTAATTAAAATAAAAATAATTTTTGTACAAGAATATAAAATAACAGATTCATCAGACCCCAGTAAAAACAATTGGAAGTCATTCTAAAGGAACTACATTTTCATTGCTTCCAAAAAATCGATATTTTTAATTTGCCAATAGTTAGCAGAAAACCAAGTAGAAGTTTATTTTAGTCATACAAAACCTTGTAATTCCTCTCTAGTTTTAGAAATTACTCACCAGAATTTGTAAAAAATCGATTATTTTGCAGAAACTTATGAACTAATTTTGGTCTAAAATTTTAAAGTTATTTGCTTAAATTTACATGAAAATACTGTTTCGCTTTTAAATTCCTATAAAAAGAAACTAATTGTTAAAATAAGTAACTATTAACCATTTTTCCTAGATGAAACTATTATCATAGAACACAAAACAAGAAATTTTTCTTAAAATCGCTTCCAATTCGGTGACCAGGCATCGAAAAAGAGAACTTCTTGCAATGACAACCCTATGTAAAAATCATTAGATCGGATCGAAATTTGCACTACTTCCAGATCGCAAACTCTACATTTTCATGGCTTTTTTGGAGTGTCTTTTTTTACTGGGACCAAGCAAAGAGTGTTAAGGACATCAAGTTAAATAACATACATAACTTGTTCTTTTTCAGCATCTATGTAAGTACAAATCGTGTCCATCGAGATCCGGAGGCATTCGAGAACTACGACGCATGATTGATGAGTTTTTTTTTTATATTTGCTTACCTTCCAGGGGTTAAGCTGGAAGTTTCTTTTGAAAATTATGTACTATTTCTAAGGTTTGGTATAACAGGGTGATTTTTTATGGGTCCTACAAAACTATTGGTCGTAGGACATTCGTGGCGGTAGGGTAAAGTGACCAAGGTCGTCAACAACACCTGATGTACCTTCCTTGTAGAGATATTACCAACAAAATAGGGCTTCCATAGCTAATTTAGTTTATTTGATGATCATATCGGGCATTCGTTTTTTATGATCATTTTAATCATCATAGAGTAGCTTCATAATTTAAAAAAAATATATAGGGAGTCTAAAAAACAAATCCAGCTGTTCAAATATGAAGATTGTTTAATGCGGACCGAATCCCCCCCCGCCCACGCCCGACTGTTAGCTAGCCTAAATCAATGGCTCCCGCAGTCCACATTAAGCAAACTTCTTCTATTAGACTTGTGTCGAATAAACAACCAACACCCATCGATTTGTTCGTGTTCATAACAAGTGCGACTCTCAAATCGTCATTCAAGACAGAAATTTGACACAAAGATGGAAAATACGAAAACTGGATACACTTAATTGATAACGAAATTGTTTATAAACTTTTTCCAGGTGGGAAAATAATGCAAAGTAAATATTATTACCAACCAACTAGCAAACTAGTTCCCATTTAATTCTTATAAAAAAATCATATTTTAGGATTATGCCCATATTGCACAACTTGCTGCTTTTATATTAAGTGTACCCTCTACGAGTGCCTCAGCCGAGGAAGCCTTCTCTAGTGCTAGTTCAATAGTTGCCACGAAGAGGTCAAATTTAAACGCACTTACAGTCAAAAAAATTCTTTTTGTTCAGGACAATTATGACCTAGTAAAGGAAATAATAGGAAACTATATTTCAAACCAACATTTTATTTAGAAAATTTTACATAAACTTATGTATTTATATGTACATATGTAAATGCATATAAACGAACATGTACAAACAAATTAATCAATTCAAAATTTATTTATTCCTGTGAAATAAAACTTCTATTGCGGAATATAAATGTATTTTTATTTACTTCAAATTATTCGAATTAGTGCAACAAAATATTTTCATTTCATTTAATGTAACATGTGGCCTATTGACCATTTATAAATTATTACAAGATATAATATCTATTACAGTCGTTAAAGCCCTTATGACACTTCATCTTTTCTTCATTGATTTGATATTGAATTGATAGAAAGAAACAATAAGTGTAACAGAGCTGTAAATGAATCATTCTTTTTTGATTTTAATTCATTACGAATTAGCAAATTTTGAATTAATTCTTTTCAAACAAAAAATGAATTGAATTAAATTTGAGTCAATTCAAATGAATTTGGTAAAAATGAATTGCAATTCGTTTTTAATTCAAATGAATTTGTCAAATGAATTGCAATTCGTTTCTAATTCAAATGAGTTTCTCAAAATAAATTGCAATTCATTTTTCAAATTCATTTGAATTGAATTGATTTTGAATTCATTAAAATGAATTAGAAAAATGAATTGCAATTCGTTTCAAATTCAAATGAGTTTCTCAAAATGAATTGCAATTCATTTTTCAAATTCATTTGAATTGAATTGATTTTGAATTCATTAAAATGAATTAGAAAAATGAATTGCAATTCAAATGACTGAAATCAAAAATGAGTTGCAATCAATCAAATTCAAAAGCAGATCTATTGGAATGAGAAATGGAAATTTCTTCTACCAAAATTAAAATATTCCATACAAAAATTTAAAAACCTTGTCCTGGATCTGCGCTTGATCAAAGAAAACAAACGACAAAACACATTTAATATTCCAGTAGCAATTAATAATTTTTGAAATTTTGTGAACCACGACCACCCAACAACAAACTTTTTGGTAATATTTATATTATATTTATTTCAAAAAAATAAAACTATCTTTCACAAATAAACACAACTCTAAAAAAATTACAATGTATGTGTTTCAAAACAAAATTGTGTTTTCAATTTTATCGTAAGCGACATGTTATAGAAAATATAACTTTTAATTGAAATTAAAAATGGGTCTACCCCTTAGCTTAGAACTATCAAAATGCCAAAATTGTTGATAACTTTTAAGATACAGACTGTACAATTTTATCGTAAGCGACAATTTACGTACAAAAACTAATTTGAATACTTTAAAAAAACCCTTTCCTGAAAAATTTAATTAAAAAATAATAATATTTAATTAATAATAATATAAAAAATAATATCTATTGACCATTTCTTAAAGAAAATAAACCCATTTTTAGTGTAAAGTAATATAAATGCTTTTGTATGAATGCATTGATACATATACACACATCGTCGGTTGGTTTCTGGTTTGCTGCAGCCATAGTGTATTTTGTACATACTATGCCGCAAACCAAAGACCAACCGACGACATACAGTGAAGGACTAAACTCCATGCAGTCATAATTTTAGGGGTTTGACAAAATCTGGGAAAAATTAAAAAAAAATTAATTTTGCCAATAAATAGGGTGCTGATAAATAAGTTTATACAAAAAATAAAAACTTAGTTTATAATTATAATAAGTGCATATATTAACAGAAATATTCAGTCCTGTTCTGTAAACCGAATCCGAGCAAATTTTTCGTTTTTAAAACGAGAAAAAAGTTTTGGTGTTCTCTAAACCAAATTCACATGGTTTTACTCATTTTTAAATTGAGTAAATATACCAGGTCGAAATTAAATCGAATGTGGTATTATTCCAATAAATCACTGATGAAACATCAAAAAAACAATTAGCATTAACAATTTGAGGTTTTTAATACCATATTATAAACAAATCACATGCAGTTTGATACATTTAATTGTACAAAATTGGATTTAAAAACACTCCAACGTTTGTTTCCAGTTTTACTGCAAGAATGAAGAAAAATTATTTGTATGAAGAAAAAAACTTTCTGTCAACTATTTAGAGCCGGACATTTTAAATGCTTATTTTTCATTAAAATGTGATTTCTTTTAACGTTCAAATATTTTATTCAACTTAATTTCGAATGTCACCAAATCGAGTAATTTGTAGAACACCAAATAAACATTTACTCGTTTTTTTAAATTTTTCGTTTTGAAAAACGATTCGCTTTACAGAACAGACCCGATTAAAATTCCATTGGGCAAAAGTCTCAATACAGGCATAAAATATATGAAAAATACGTTCAAAATGCATGTGGTTGTCATCTTGTTTGAAAATTCACTGATTTGCGGTACCAAGCCGTCATTAAATGGCATCAGAATATAGTAGTCTAATATATAAATGACGCTATTGAATTTAATTTGCTTTATGCATAATAACGAATTAAATTTAAATAGAGATAATAATGGTGGTAGCAGTGTTAATGTTTAATAGAGACCTGCGTAAATTGTCTTGAAATGTAAATACGTCTTGTTTTTTAAATGTATTCTCGTTGCTGCATTATACTAAACCAATAATAAATGCTGTCGTATTATAAGCAAAGCTCGATAGATGCATTGGTGTGCTCGTGTATGAGTGCTCACAAACAATGCCGTGAAGACTTCTTGTTATGAACAAACAGTCAACAAAGTAGTGTTGATATGTGTATGCTTGTTATTTTCCATATTGTACGTTTGAGTGTGTGAGTAATATGTATATGGTAAGCTACCCAGGTAGCATTTTGTATCAAAGTCCAATCGTTTCCGAATCAGCTTGACGGGAAAATAACCGTATATGAGCTCATTTTTCGATCATAAATGATACTCCCGTTGTGAGAAAATGGTACCCTACAGATGAATCATACCAAAGAATCAGTTATGATACGATTTGCTGATTATTTTTGAGCAATTTTCATATTAAATCATTTAAATCACCTTTTTGCGGTTTGCATGATGTTCCTCTATTTTCAAGAAATCATTATTTGATCATATATAAGTGAATCCTCTTTCAATCGCCCAAGTGATAAATCACTTTTTAATCATCAAAAGCGATCTGTAGAGAATCATATAAGATATTTCTGCCAAAAATGATCACCCAAATGCTAGCTGGGCTATTATGTGTTTAAGGGAGGTTTTTTTAAAGCAAGCGCACACAACTAATGTCAATGCATGTGTGCGTTTGTGTGTTAGCAGAAAAATAAAAGAGCATACACACAACGCGTGTGTGTATGTACATGGATGGCGCTTGTATACGCGCCCATGCGTAGAAAGAAGCAATCATCACAAATTTTTCAGTCACGAAGTATTTTCTTCTTTATTCCTATACCTGCAATAGCTGAAACAAATTATTGCAAACAGTGTTGTTTAGCGTTTGTTTTAGAAGATTTGTCTGTAGTAAAGCATTTGAAAACTCCCTCATGTCTTGAAAGTTCTTATAAATGGTCTTGTGCAGGACTTTAATGTTTAAAGGATGGTACTCTTCTTCGAAGTTGTGAGAAATTTTCAGTGCCATTGGTTATTTGGCGTGAAAAATTTTACATGTACTAAATGTAGCCCAACTTGCGGTTTTTTAAATAAATTTCTCGCTTTTATTGCTTGAAAGTATGCAACATTGTTAAAATTTCGTGCGAAAAAAGCACTGCTCATGTTGCAAGGCGCATTTATTAGGTGGCAGCACAACACCAGGTGACTAATGTCATTATAACAAGCCAAATGTCAAATTTGAATTGTGTAGGTATAAGCCTAAGAACATGCTTTTATTTGGGTATCCATAAACACCTAACGAATATTCAGTTTTGTATGGTGTTTGACATTTCTTAAAATAAACATACAATCTGACGATGCTACCCTGTTTTGAAAAGTAAGATGGTAATTTATAGCAACAAAGTACATGTGCAAAGTATATTTATATAAAGTATATGCAGGTCTACAACAACTAAGAAAATACAAAAACAACATGCGCTTTGTTTGTGTAAAAATAATGGATGAATGTCGAAAGCAGATGATTACAACCAGACCTGGGCAACTTCCATTACTTTTCATAAGCACTGATTGAAAAACAAAAATTTTAGTGAAAATTTAAATTTAATGTTTGTAATGCACTTTTTTTGCACTATAATAAAATCTCTTAATAGTAATGGATTAATATTGCATTAGCAGCTAATCGTATGGCGAAAAATGCACTAATTTTGTATTGCCACTAAGCACATCATGTAGTAATGCAATATCACATATTGTACACAGTAAAATTATATAAAACGTAATCATATTTTTATCAGATAGCACAAATAAAAAATACATTTAAGGAACATTGAAGGCACCTGTATAAGTACGTGCATACAAATGAAAGATCAGAACTTAGGTTTTCGTTTATTTTATTGTAAAGCTACATATATCTTAAAAAATAGTGATTTTATAAACGGAATATACTACCGCTTGGAACAATTTAATCAAGTTTTGTCTTTCTCTTGAAAATTTGTAAAAATGGTAGTGATATGATTTTTGCCTGGATTAAGTGGCGATATGTACATGGAAAGAAGTTTACATATTTATGTTTGTACGTATGTTTTTATGTATGTACACATTTACGTTCTATTTTTTGCCATGTGATTTGGTGCTAGCGCAATATTAATGTATTACTTTGAAGAGATTTTAGTTTAATGCCAAAAAATTGCACTATAATTATCAAAGTTAGTTCTAATGTAATAAATTTGCATTTGTATTGATTTGGTTTAGTGTGGGAAGATGGTCAATGCATTTGCTTATTTAATGCAAGTCCCAGATCTGCATACAACAAAAAGGAAATGTATGGATAGACAAAACCCAAATAAATTTATTAATTGATAAACCTTTATTACGTGAAATAAGTACAATAAAAGCTACATATTTATTTTAATAATTAAATATAATTATTTTTAAATGTTTTGTAACACCTTTTTTGAGTAGAAATTAATTTCAACTTTTTCACTACACACAATTGTGTATAAAAAATCAAAGCAAAACAAAATGGCGCACGAAAATTGTAAACAACTTTTGACATTCATGCATTGACACTACACAAGAAAAAAATTAATCACCTGAGTACTTGCATATACTTTATATAAATTTACTTTGGACATGTGGTTATTGGTGTTGTAATATTTGTTGTAGAATTGCGGGAACCTGATTGATGTTCCTTGAGTAAGATGGTAATTTATGCCAACAAAGTACATGTGGTTATTGCTGTTGTAATATTTGTTGTAGTAATGAGGTTACCTGATTGATGTGACTTGCTCATGTTGTTTCGCAGCTAAAATGATGCCAGATTAATATTGCATGGAAATACATGATTTTCCATGTTTTTCAAACCAAGAACAGAGTACTACTTTTGCGAATTTATTTCGCAAATATTTCATACCAAATCCTTTTATATGTAGTTTGACAGCATTTCGCACGAAATTGTAAACAGAGTACCAGGCTTAAAGTGCAATCGCGTCATTCGTGGCAACTGTTTTAGCTACTTTCGGAGTTAATGTCAACTGTTGCTCTTTTGAAAATAGATTACACCATATTCTAATGCCATTTGTTGACGACCTGATACCGCAAATCACTGAATTTTCAAACAAGATGACAACCACATGCATTTTGAACGTATTTTTCATATATTTAATGCCTGTATGGAGACTTTTGTCCAATGAATTTTTAATATTTTTGTCAATATTGGAGTTATTATAAAATAGTGCTTTGGAAAAAATAAAAATGTCAAAGTAAACAACACGTTTGTATATTACCATTTCATTTTTAGTACATTTTATTGGTTTGTGGATTTTTCAACAGACATTAACGCAACGACGGTTAAGGTAGAATTAGTAAAATCGTATCGTTCTACTTTACAGCTTGCCGTATCGTTCAGCTTTGTGTACAAGTTATAGAAAATGTAACAGTTTGCACAGCACATTTTTTTTTTGTCTGGCTTTTAATGCGGCTTTTTTGACTTTCGCTACAGAAAGATCTGTTTTCTGTAGATTTCTACGTCAGCAGTGCTACCACCACATATTTTATAACTAGTAACACGCATTGCATATCGTACGGCTTTTGTCAGCTGACAGGCAACTTCACGATACGATTTTACTAATTCTACCTTTAAGGTTGGCACAATTAGTACTTTATTGACGGAAGCATTTGAACAGCTTCTATAGATCGATTCTCTATTTTTAATCGAATGCAAAAAAAGGAGGAGGTTAACAATTCGTCAAATTTTTTTTAGGTGTGTAGGTTCATACCTTCGTACATTTTAGACCGATTGTAAAATTTTTTTTGTTGTCTGAAGGGTTATAGTTTCCCATTGTAAAAAAAAGTTGGCGGGGACACGCCAACAATTTTTTAAATTTGATTTTACTATCTTCTACATATTTGATTGCTGCGAAACCTAGCAAACACCTTTGGTTCTTGTAATTTTATTACTACTTTTGGCGACTTTCTGCTAAATTTGTATGCGATGATTTTATAAAAAATTATATTTAAAAAAATTCTTATATTAAAACAAATTTATTATCAAATCTATATAAAGAAAAACTACAAAAAATTGATTTTGGCGATTTTTATAATCAATTTGTATGTAACCGACCTCATAATAAACCATGTACATATTTCAACTTAGCTGTCAGTTGAAAAAGGCAAATTTTAATACATGACGGATTCATTGTGTCCCGGCCTTTAGTGAACGACCTTAACTTTAAATTATAAATCAATAGAATTAAACTAAAATTAATAATTAGTGTTTTAAATCAATTTTTTTATGAAAAATTTTAAATTATACATACATATGTATTTATCACTGCGTTTCACTTCAATAGCACACCGCACTTTATTCAATTTTTGAAATACATAAAATGAATAAAATTATAAATTATTTCGGTAGCTTAATATTGCACCTCAAAAACCTCATACTCAATTTGGGGATTTACTCTGCAAATAGAACTACAAATAGAACTGTTTTACTAATTTAAATAGTAAGGTTCCGCTAAACTCAAGAAATTACGCACTGCTTACCGTACACATTGAAATTCTCTACCCTATATCTTTGTAGAAAATAAAAGTGACGGTTTGTTTTTAGTTTGCATTTGTAGTGCTGTTTATAGCCTTTAACAAAAAATAAAAAATATTTCTATGTATTACAATTATTTTTAAATCCAACTTAAAAAAGAAAATAGTCAAAAAATAACAAACAAATTCTGTTTTATTAGAATAGCACATTTGTTAATATATACAGGGTGTAAATCACGGCATTCGATACGGCTGGTAATTTAAAAATATTTCCATATAAACTCTATTGAAATGTTTTTAAATTACGAGTCGCATCGAATGCCGTGATTTGGCCCCAGATTAAATGACTTTTTGTAAGATGTTTACTTTTTTTTATTTTTTATAAAAATTTAAATTTAAATATGGTTTTCTTGCAATGGGTTGAGCCTCCCTTGTTCGGAATAACCTCGTATATCCTAGTAGCATTCATTCGTACAAATTTTTAGAATAGTTGAGAGAAATTGAAATCCACGCTCGCTGAATGGCCTCAATAAGTTCGGGTTTAGTTGAAAATTGTTTTTCAGACTCGTAAACTTTCCTGGACAGCCATCCCCAAACATTCTCTATTATATTAAGGTCCGGCGAGTATGGTGGCCAATTCAAAAGTGTCACATTTTTGGAATTTATCCACGATTTGGCCATACAGGCAGTATATATTGGGGCGTTGTCTTGTTGGAAAATCCACGGCAATGAACCAAAAAGATTTTCAAACGATGGGAAGGCCTTTCTAGAATACCCTGATATGTTTTAGCGTTCATAGTGGAACTTAAAATCTGGAACTCACAGGTTCCATAGTAAGAAATAGCACCCCACACCATAACTCCGCCGACTCGACTGTGTAATCGATCCAACTGGTAAGTCTCATTCCTTAAATCGTAAAAATAATAATTGTAGCCATCAGGGTCCTCAGGGATTATAAATTCATAGAAAGTATAATGAATAAAACTCATCATTAAAAAGATACTTTGATTAAAAGAGTGTAGTGTTTGCTGTACAAATTGTTTTTTGTTCACTGTACATACATACATATGTATAACAAGTTCTAATTGGAACTATTTCAGCGACCTTAATAAAAATGTGCAAATTTTTTTACGAGCTGGATGACATATTTGTTAGCCGGCTAGTTGAAAATGTCGTAGTGAAATAAAGTTTGGATGGTTTGTGCACGCTTTAAACTTTACGTATCCAGAGATAGAAGAGAGGTCGTCACCTAACAGTTTAAACAAGGAAAGCGAAACCTCATTACCTACTAGCAGAAAAGCCACATACTCTACGACCACTCTCTCTCTCTCTCTAATTTTATAGAAATGCAGTCGCAAATGCTTAATTTTAGAAAAGAAAAAGCCGACAAAGAGCTCCAATTAAAAGAAAAGGAGTCTGCTTTGAAGGAAAAAGAAGTGGAGCTGCGAGAGAAGAAAATTGAAAGCAATGAAAAGTTAAAAGTAATGGAGCTGGAAATGCATCAAAAGGTTTTTCAATAATATTTATTGGTTAAGGTTTTTTGTTAAAGTGTTTGCACAAGTGTGAACGAACCTTAAGAAAAGTTTTTACTTACTTAGTGCATAAAGGTTTGTAAGCATAATTAAATACATAAAAAAAAACCAAGCCGATAGCCTATAGTAGCTAGCTAGTGCTTTGTATTAGTTTATTATAATTTTAATTATAATAAATCTTAAAATAAATGAAATAAAAAAAAACTACATAGTACAAACGCTTTTTATATTACTTTTTGTTTTAATTTTTGTGTATGGATATGAATTGTTTTTGTTTATTACTAGTGTTGTTTATTTATAAATAGTTGTTAAACCATTTTGGAAAAATAACTAAGGGCTTGTACCACAATAATAACAACGTTTCGACTTGTCGTACATTTACATAAAAAAAACAAATTTTAATTTGTAATCATGATATATGATATACATACATACATATGTATATATACACAAAAAAAAAAAAATTATGTACATAGTAACAGCTTTGAATATTAATTTTTTTATTGTTATTTAATATATATATGTAAATAATTAATTAAATCATAGATTTGAAAAAAAAATTTAATATTTTCATAAAATGAAGAAAACTAGTTATACTTTTAGTTGTTGGAGGTAAGTTTATTATTTGTGGTGTTAAGATTTTGTAATTATTATTAACTTCGTCTTGAAATGCAATCAAAATGTTATGCGAAATGCAACAATGATCCAGTCATTGTATTCCACCTTATTTTTATTTGAACCCATTCGAAATTTGATACTTAGAAAAGTGTTTATTGCTGAGATTCCTTTCAGCTTTTGTATGTGCGATACCATTACCCCTAAAAGGCGTTAAAAAAAAAGATTTAAGGGGATAAGCGCTATCTCCAGCGATCCATTGAGATGGTGACAGAAATCTTTCAGGATGCTTAGCTAGGGGAGAGTTTAAAAACATCTTTGCGTTATGAACGCTACCTGGATATCCCACTGCCAGTTGTCTTATTCGCAGTTTATAGTGACAAACTGGTTGCACTTTAACTGAATATTAACGTTTCCGCGAAAAAAAAAATACCTCTTGGTCTTTGACAGGTGCTTCAGACAATTTGATTTCCGGACCGTCTATATAGCCTATGCAACCAGGCATTTTTTCATTAGTTGCTTACAAAATTTCGTAGCGTTCGCTTGCATTAGGCCAGTATAAAAATCGGTGTTTTAAATTCAAAACTTCTTTAAAAACACGTTTCATAACATTTTGTATTGTACCACCATCACCCACACCAAAGATTGCAGCTACTTTGCGTATCCAAAGTACATCACCAGAAGAGCCTAACTGATAAAGTACGATTTTTAACTGCAAATCTATGGGAAGTTGTGCTGCTTTTGCACTTGTGTTACAGACAGCATAATCTTTAATTAAGTCAAGTATATATAAAAATTCTCCTGATCGTAACCTGACCATCTGATTAAATCTGCTCTCGTCAAACTGTCTCAATACCTTTTGCTGCCAAATGTTAGATTTTGGGACTCCAGAATTGTCCTACGGTTAGTGAGCACAGTAGCAACGTTTACTAAAAACCTCTCATCAGTTTGTTCTTCGTCTTCATCGCCTAGAAGCAGATGAACTAAAATTGAAATGGATAATTTTTTTCCATACTTACTGGAGCTAGCCATTATGATGTCCAACATGTAATTTTCGCACAAAATTTCTATTATTTTAGTTTTTTCACTTGTTTTTGGCATTTTGAAACAAAATTTTTATAAATGTTATATTTTCTTTTCCTTGATTTCAAATATTTTTAAAGTTATATTTTCTTGACAGCTGATTCAATTTTGAAATAGCACAGTAAGTTATGACGGGTTGTTCATAACAGTCATATTTTTTCGTGTGATTACTTTAAAACGTGTTAATATATACACCTGTATATATGTACATATGTATATTTAAGTACAAACATTTTCAAATCGTTGCCTACAGGTTTGAAGATCTGAAACCCTCTTCGTGTGCATCACATCTGGATGGTGGTGGTAGTACACTTTGCATCTCGTCGTTTCCATCACATCTGGGTAGTGGTGGTGGTGCGCTTTGCAATGCTCCGTGAGTAGTACTATCTACCGCCTGAGGTGCAAAACTATAAGTTTCTGGTACGTGCGCACTATCCGCCCCTCGGAATGCACTATAAACGTCTTAAGGGGCACTACACACCCCATGCAGCGCACTACACTCACCTTGTGGTGCATAGTGCATCCCATTGGGTGTATAGTGCACACCTTGTGCATTATAGAACCCTTGTGACACACTTGTTGTGCATTATACACCCCTTGCTGTGCATTATATATCCCTTGCGGTACATTATACAACCCTTCCGACCAACTACACACACTATGCTGTGCACTATACACACCGTGTGGTGCATATTGTACCCTTTGTTGGGAATAATGCACGCATTGTTGTGGATAATGCACTTTTTGTGGTACACAGTGCACCCCTTGCACGTCTTGCGGATAATGCGCCCTTTGTGGTACATAGTGCATCCCATGTGGTGGATTACGCATTGATTGTGGACCAGAACTCAGCCCGTGTGCTGCGTAATGCACAGTTTGTGGGACATAATGTGGATCATGTAGCCTTTCCGATGAATTAGGCGTATTCATTGGCTGAAAGCAAAAAAATAATAATAATTTTAAGGTTTTCGTGAAATGGCAAAATGAATGTTTAATGATGTTTAACGGCAAAATGGCCATTTGCACGCTTAAAAAGAGATGGATTTTCAAAGTTGACCACAGCATTCAAGATGACAACTGATCGTTGTTATATAGTGTTGCCAGCTTTTCCAAATTAAGTTTCTTTCACAATAAGCGATGATATTAGAGCTTATCTCTGCAAGTACTTTGCATTCAAGCTCTGTGTACGTATTATCAACGAAAATTTCGCACAAACGCCCGGCTGTCCTACAACTTCCATGTTTACCTTATTCATACTGCTTTAGCTTAATGCGGCACTCCCACGCTAACTTAGAGGTAAACTGACATAAGCTGAGGGCTTTGATGGCAGCCTGACTATCCGAGCAAATTGCTATTTTTTCCTCGGTAGCCCCTAGCAATATTGAATTGTGCGCATCTCTCAATGGCATAAACTTCCGATTGAAAGACGGTAGGAGATTTTCCCAACGACTCATGGTACTTAGTCGTCAGATTAGCTAAGTGGAACGCCTGTAAATTTGGTTACTCATAGATAGACACGATTTATACGTATGTATTTGCAAATGCTCTGTTGGGAAATTCTATTGAGATTAGATTTCTTGCAAGGTAGTCAAATGAGATTTATTCCATGATGGAAAACTAGCATACGCATACGATCTTGTTCACACATTAAAAACATAATTCCTCTCCAACATTGTATTATCTACATTCCGAAGCTTTATAAACGAGATATTGAGAAAATGGGTTTAAGTTTAATAAAAACACACGTGAAACCAAATCTCCTTTAAAGAGTAAGAACATAAAGGTTATAATTCATACACTTTTGAAATGAGCTTGGTTATTAGAAATTTGTTAACACAAATAAATCTTCATACAAAATATATACATACATATGTATATGTATGTATAAATGTATATACATATATAAGGATAATTTAATATGGTCTCTAACCCTTTGTCCAATTTTTGTAAGCTGTGTTTCATTGTTAACATAAGGTATAGTAGGAATAGTTTCAGCCACAGAATTAATTGTGTAATTTGGAACCTTAAAATAGATACATAAATTGTGCAAGGCAACACATACGTTAACAAAATGAGCTATTTTTCCGAACTATACCGGCTCCTCCTTTCGTTGTCGTATGTCAATAGACCTCTCTGCTATACATCGGGCTTTGGAATGTATGTTATTAAAGTAAACCTCCATAGAACTATCTGCCGCATTTTTAAACGGCGTTATTAACCATGGTTCAAGAGGGTATCCGGAATCTCATTTTGGTTAATTATACTTTTGTAAATAATAAAATAAATATGTAAGTATGTACATATATTCGTTCACCTTATCTAAAAACCAAGCATTTCCTAATTTTTTTGTAGAATTCCTCTAACAAGATTTTTTTCTGCTGAATGCTTCAACACAAATGAATCATGTGCTGCCCCGCCGTATTTCGAGCTTATAGCCAAAATTTTATGCTCATGATCACATATCTAAAACAATTAGTTTTCAACATTATTTAAAAAATTTATTTTCCAAGAGATTAAATATAAATAATACCACCATAGCATTAAGACTGTGAAATCCCTTTCTATTAAAGAACATATGTTCATTTTTACTTGGCCTTTGCAGTCCTATGTGCGTGCCATCTACGCACCCAACAAAAGTTTTATAAAAGGTTTACTAATTAGTTTTCCATAAAAGAAAAATAATTTTTATGAATAAGGCATAAATAATATAAAGTCACTTAAGCAAACCTCCGGGAATCCCATATTTTTTGCAAAAGTGATCCATACAAGGTAAGGATTGCTCAGGCGAAAGTTTTGTTTCCATTTCTTGTATGACATGGCTAACAATTTTGGACACTGAGCTTTGTCCCAACCCGAGCAAATAGTCATCTCCACGAGCAAATAGTCATCTCCCACTCGCTAAAAGCGAAAGTGTAGCTGCTAATTGCAGCTTCTGTGACACTGCTGTAGACATGTGCCCAACAAAGCTTAACTCACAAAGGACGTAATTGAACGCCTTTTTTGTCACTCTAAATCAGTGATGTCAAAAATAAAACTATAGTTGTATGTGTGAGAAACGTAGTCTCGTTGCTCTCGAAAGTACACAGGAAAAATAATTATTTTGAATAAATTATGTTTATTGAAGTAGCTAAAAATAAATAAAAAGGAGCCTATGTGATAGAAAATTAAAAAAAAAGATGAAAAAATTAAATATAAAAGTTGGCGGTGACCCATATTTTTCAAGCTATCGGGCTCTGAACTTTTCATAGGAAACTGAAAAATCTCAAAAAAAGAATTTTTAAATAGCTTATCAGATAGTAATGTGAAAAATAAGAAAAAAAAACTTAATAAAAAAAATTGCTGCAGGCCATATTTCCCGAGTTATTGGTCTTTAAAGTTTAAATAGAAAGTGCAGTTTAGTGAAAATGCTCCAAAAAAAGTCAAAATGCCTTAAATACATATTAATTTCTTTCCTTAGACGTTTTACAACATCAAACACATTAAATATCGCGAAAAGCATTGGTGATCATAGAATATTTTTCGCATACCACTTCTTTTCTTTCACTTTATCTATAAACAAATTTATACACCCGCTACGCATGTGTTCTCGTCGCTGTCTCATCGACGACTAAATGGAAGAGAATAAGAATGTGTGTGATTTTAGTTTGCACAATTGTGCCATGAAACTGACATCAATGCTCTAAATCTAGGTTTAAATCTAAATCATTTAAAAAGATTATAAAATAAAAAAAGGTACTTATGTATCTTACGCTGCTACCGGCAATGAAAAGATATCACTTCCATCCCTAATTTGTTTCCTAATACGTAGAACACTACTTTCTTCCTCGGACTATGATGAGGACAAATAAAAGAATATTGACGGATTCATTATTAATAAAGATTAATTTTCCAAAATATTAATTATCTCTCAGTTTCTTTAATTTTCTTCTTCTTATTATCACTTGTTTACATTAAACATGTTATTAATCTTTTACATTTTCTTAAAAATTACGATTCGCTACGCATCGTATACCATAATTAGCTTACTCGAAGCGTATCGAAATATTATTCTACGCGATAGTTTACACCGTGCCGTGATTAGGCCTCTGATTTTAAGTTGGGGCGATCTGTGCTGTTGCCATTTTCTTCTCGCTCTTCTTTTTTCTCACACGAGTCTTTCAATATCCGTAGAATAAATTCTATGAAGCCAGTCTGCGGATGGGAGGTAGTGGCATGTTCAGCAGCCTGTTTAATATTTTTGATAAGATTGACAATGTTAAATTCAATATCTTCGGATGTTCTAAGCGTAATGTTTTCCGTACACTGACTACTGAGATATATTATGTGTATGTGGGTGAGAAGGTGCGCACGTGAGTATAATAGGTGACGTGGGGTGGAGTAATGCTAGCCCACAAACTTGAAGATGGCCAGATTGTTAGGCAGCGCTGGTATGCTGGCGTACGCACCGGCTAGGGCTCGCCGTCTTGGGGTGGTTCTTTGCCGTCCAAACTGGTTTACTGCTTTACACCCACAAACAAAATAAAAATTTCATACCAGCTTCTGGTGATTGATGACAGTGACCATTTTTATTTAATATGATTTGGGGACCCTCAGTGAACCTTACCTGTAAATAAAAGAAAACGAAATAAATATTGCCCTAATAAGAGCCAATTCCCAGCTCCTTTTTATATAGAATTTTATATGAGTTGATAGATGTTGTACAACTCTTGCTCCCCTCCCCATAAGGATCACGCAAAATCTTTTGCCATATTTTTAAGTTGTCCCATAACCAAAACGCTAATACCTTCCCTTACTCTTACCCTTATGCCACCATCCCATCAGAAAATCCACAGAGTGTCTATCCAGAAATTCTTACTAAATAATATTAACGTCAAATTTCTTTAAATAAATTCATTCCAAAAAAAATTCTATTTATTATATTAAAGGTACATGGACAGGATTGCAATTTAACGTCTAATAAGTTTTAATTTGAATACATCGCAATAAAAGACATAAGAATGTTAACGATTGGCTTGTAAAAAAAAAAAAAACTTTAAGTTCAAATTAGTTGTATATTTTTAATTATATTAATTAAACTTTACCAATTAAAGCTTATTTCATAAAATACGACAATATATATATGTATATATATATTTTCTTCAAACGATGAATTGTATTTATGTACGGCCCGTTATGTCTGTATTCTGGTCCCGTACGGGTTATCAACATGGTAAGTGAGAACAAGTTACTTATATGGCCAAATGCCATACACATATATATTTAATTTTCTCTACTTTTCTTTATTTAAGGCAAACACTTTCTGGAGCCAAAAAGAAAACTCCTGGGCTAATCAACTATAAAACGAAGGTTTGAGCTCAAAACTGCGCAAAGTGGAGGAAAATCAAAGGCCCTCACATTCATCAAAATATATAAATTTTGTGTTTTCCCTAAGCATAGAAATCTAAAATAAAATATATATATTTATTTTTGTGTACGTTTGTCGTCTGTTTGTAATCGTTCGAGTCAATGGGCACAATACCTTTACTTTTATTTCAGCTTCAATTGTTGCGGGAACTTGATCACTTGGGTGTCTTCTTCTTTAAGGGGGAATGACAGATGATGACTGGAACACTTTTGATGCTATATGATAGGGGAGTCGCACCACTGGCTCATACTCTCGGATTTACCCTATATCAGCTACACCAACGTACCTACGCCTTTCTCTTGGAGGTGTTAACTGCTCTGTTCGTTTTGGATCTTCTGGCACATAAAATTGGGGTTGTATTTTAATCGTCCTTTCAGATTACAAGCTTCAAATTTAGTTATCACTATTTTATTTCAGCATATAAATCTTCTTTTAGTAATTTTCTTTTCTTTTTCAGGTTTTCAACATTCAAAGATAAGTGTATTTTATGGTTTTCTTTTTTATTATTCTTTTCAGGTTTATAAAAAAGTTCTTTTCTTTTAAATGTTTTGTTCAGCACACAAATTTTGTTTCATTTTTGGAAGCTTTTCAATGTTTTAATGATTTGTTTTCTTTATATATGTATATATATTTCTTGTTTGGAGTTAGTCTTTGCCGGTAATGTTGGTTTTAAATATTTTGTTAATAATTTTCTCTTTTGCTTGTTATGACACATACATACGTTTAGCTTACATTTGTCCCGGTATGATTACACGGTAAGTATTCTTTTGTATGTTTAGGGGCTTTTTCACGTTTTGTGCCTCTTTACATGGTTGGTACAGCAAGTAGGTAAGTATATTTTATGGTTTGGATTCTTTTCAAGTAATATGATTTATAATTGTTCAACAGGTAAGTGGGTTATAAATTTAAATAAATTAAATTTTTAGGTTATAAATTTGTACAATAAGTAAGTATGATTTGCGATTTTGCATCTTTTTCAGGTTTTAAAAGTTCTTTTTTAAAAAAAATTTTTGTTAATCAAAGAAATGGTTTTGGGATTGTTCGTATTAGTTAGTACTGGCACTTTTTACACAAACATACTTTGTTTCATTTGCTTACCGGAATAAGATTTTATTTATTTTCACTAATAATCGGCGACATTTTTGGCTTCTTCATTTGTAGAGGTCTCAGACTGCAGCTTTAAACAATTTTTATTAGGCGACAAGTTTTCTCTGGAAAAGTTCGTGTAGGCTTGTAGTAGTGCCTTAATAATATCTCTATGGCCTTCTCCTATCTTTTATTAAGCACTTCAAAATTTTTCGTAACTTTAATGCTAATAGTTTATTAATAAATTGTATTTACTTCCCAAAATCTTTTAATTTTTTTTTATTACTTTTCCTTTCACAACTCAGCGTCTTTCTCAACCATTCGACCCGCACTACTTCACAGACAAAACCAAACTCAACTTCTTTTTTCTTCTACAATCACTAGGCAACGACGCAATTCCTCTTCATTTTCTTCTTTTCATCCAGCCATCTTTTTTTCATTCTAATCGAATGTTCTAGAATCCCGCTCGCCAGCCATCTTTTTTTCTTCTCTCTTCTTCTTTTGTTACTTACTTTTTCCTGCAACCCTGCGTTTTACAACTCTGTACCCCCGGTTTACATCGACTAATGTGCCGAATTTTCAGGCCTGTGCACACGCGCACGCCACAGATATTTTCTGAACCCCAGCCAATTAATACGATTGATCATCGTCACATATGGCTGAGGTATGTCACTTCTTAGTGGGCTACGAATTGTAACGATCGTGGGATAGTGATCGGAGAAGAGATCTAGAGAAGCTTCTACATGAATTTAATCCCTAGACATATTTTTCATGACGGCATGAGATATGTATGCCAGTACGCCACTAAGTGGGCTTCCACTCTAAATGACGTCCAAGCCCATTTTTGAAATTGTGTTGAACAACACCCGACCTCTGGGTGTAAAAAGACGCGAACCCCAGAACGTATGGCTACTAAACACATGATAGTAACTTTAAAAAAATCGCCAGAAATACATGATATTTACATATTGGCACTACTTTACTTTATGAACAATTAAATAAAAACAATGACATGCGTAAAAATAAGCGAAAGAAATTTAACGGAATTAATGGCAGTAAGAAAAATGATCAAAATCAAATTGTTTTAATTTCTTGCAGACGAGTTTCGGTAAGATTTATTTTTGAAACTATTCCTTCAAAAAATAATTTTCCTGAATTACCAAAACTTTAAAGTTCAATTTTATTTAAAAAAAATAGCCAAAATCTCGTCAGGAAATTTGTTTAAATTGGAATATCGCCAATTAAAAAACCAAACAAGTTAGTACAATACTAGCGCACGGTTAGCGCGATACTAAAAAGCAAAAACAACCAACGTGAGATTGCAGTAGACTTAAGGCAGAATTACCCGACTGTAAATGTAGAACTGTAAATGTAAATGTGTCAGCTGTTCGAATCTGTTGCATGAAAAGTTATGCAAATGCTTACCTGCAGAAAATAGAATTTCATGACGACGTTACGTGACATTGGTAGACAGTGATGGGATGTATGTACATATATTGAATGAGAGAGTGTCACAATAGCCCTATTTTGGTACTTTTGTTTCTTTTGATAATTTAAGCTATTGAGTTGCTAAATTTGTATAAGCACATGACATATTTAATAAATTTAGTTTTCTAATAAAGTTTTTTTCTTTATAAAATCTAACGACAGACTGCCAATCGTATTTGTTTATTTTGTTGTTAATATACATATAGTCTGTATGAATATGTAACATACATATGTATAGTACATTTGTGCGAACAAACAGCATACAAGCGCACAAAAACAATTTTTATTTAATAATACCAAAAAAATATAATATGACAATTATAATGATAATAAAAATATGAATATTTTTATAATTATAATACGTTATAATGTATGTATGTATACATATGAAGCTAAAATTGTAATTTCACTAAATATCAAAGTCATAACATTGTTTGTAAGTATAAAATTATGATTTGATACCATTTAAATAATTTTCGTACTTTTTCCACACAATCAAAAATAATGTGAAGATATTGAACTCCCATCAATGTTTCGAACAGCTGTTACGCATTTTATTTGAATTTGTTATACTGATAAGCACCCAGCAAACAAAAAGTAGTATATATGTGCTCTTGTTCAAAAATATACATATGTAAATGTACATATATTGTTTGTGATTAAAATTAATTATTATTAGTAAGTACGAACATTAATAAGAAAAGGATACAACGATAAAGTGGATATATAATAATGTTTTTATAGGATTGAGGTGCTGCTGAAACCATATTAATTCCTGGAAATTAAGGAGTCAAGAACTTCGTCTTTGCAATGGAATTGCTCAAAATCTGTTTTTCTACTTGTAGTTATATGCAAATATTACGGTTAGAGGCTTAAGCGTTACAGCTGCTATTAAGATTATTACAATTGAGTTCTTTTACATAAAATAATAATTTTTAAAACCTCTAGGCACATTTTCATTATAAAAGATGTCTTATTTCAAAAACTCCATTACTTTCTTACAAAAGAGTTCTCGTGGTACCTTCATAGCGAACAGTCGAATAGCGGAATTTTACTTACTTACCAAACAAACAAAAATTACATATACAAAAAAATATTAGTAGTACATATTATTCGTAATAGGTACATACATACTGTCTGTAATAAATAAGCTTTATGCTTTGCTAATATTTTTTACATAGTAAAAATAACAAAAACAAAAAAACCGCAAAAAAAACTTAAACAAGTGATATTGAGGAATACCTCAAAGTCAAACAAACAATACCGAAAAAAAAACATAAACGAATAACCCTTGAGGAATTCTTTGTATGAATTCCTCAAATACAGAAAAACTTGAAGTGAGTTCTAACGGCAGAAATGCTTATTTTACTGTGAGTTCTGAAACTCTGAATGAAAAAAATATAAAAAATAAATCTGATGAAAATCTTTTGTTAACGGCAACGCCAATTTTTCGTCAGCGATCAACTTCGCTTTGTCCAATGCCAAATAGTAATGATGCATTAACATTACAGTTGCCCAGTACTTCTTCATATAAGTCAGTAATATCATCCCCTTCAGGCTCGTGTTTATCACTTAACAAAGTTATCACTACAGATAACAGCGGCTCGAAACTCAAGGTACAAGTTGGAATGGACAGATATACAACCATAGTAAAGCGTGGGCGAAGCCCGAATTCTTCAAAAATCTCATCTGCTCCAAAAGTGTATAGGGATAACAGCGCAGCCTCAACTAATCGCCAAAACCGCTTTAAAATTTTTCAAGATGACAACGACAAACCCGAGGTATCCTCGAACAAAACATCCAAGCCGCCACCAATCTATTTGAGACAAAAAAAATCAAATGCCCTTATTAAAAAATTAATTTCGGTCATTGGTGAGAATAAATTTCACATTGTTCCAATAAAACGTGGCAACATCGATGAAACTAAAATACAAATTTATGACGAAAAAGATTTCCGCAAAATGGTTGCTGAATTTGAAAAAATTAAAACAAGCTTAAGAGCGCTAAAGGCATGCAGATCGTATTGAAGGGCATATGTAGATTCTTATGTTGTCCCCGAAGAAATAAAAGATGCACTTGTCCTCCAGGGGTTCAAGGTAAAAAATGTGTCCAATATAATAAATAGAGAAAAGATTCCCCAACCCCTATTTCGTGTTGAACTAGAACCTAATGATATAAAATTGAAAAAAAATGAGACGCATCCAATTTATAATTTAAAATACCTCTTGTACCGAAAAATCACAGTTGAAGAGCCACATAAGCGTTCAGGTCCTGTACAGTGCCATAATTGCCAAGCATATGGCCATACAAAAACATACTGCAATTTACCTACTGTTTGTGTTGTGTGCGGCGAATTACACGGCACTGCTAGTTGCAATAAACCAAAAGATCAAAGTGGCAAAAAATGTAGTAATTGTGGAGAAAATCACACCGCTAACTACAGAGGTTGTCCTGTGTACTCTTTTGTAAAGAAGACTATGGTGCAAAAACCTAAATTAGCTCCAGCTCAATCAGCAAGCGCTTACTCTGCCACTTTTCAGCAAATGAGCCAACCAGTTACTTCCCGTGTATCGTATGCAGATGCTGCTAAGGCTAGTTCTATTCCGACACAAAATGTTTCACCGCAAAATAATTCAACAAATACAAACTCAAAGTTTAATTTTAATTGCCTTGAAGCCACTATTGAAAATCTTGTGCAAACTATAAACAATTTTACAACAAATATGACTAGCATGATGCAAGAAATGTTGCGAATGCAGAATACTCTGCTTCAAGCAATACTTAATAAGCCATGAACACGTTAACAATATGTTTCTGGAACGCAAACGGCATTCGCCAACATAAAAATGAACTTGAGCACTTCCTCACGGAGAAAAATATTGATATAATGTTAGTATCTGAGACTCATTTGACTTCGAGAAGTCTTTTTAAAATTTATGGCTACACTATATATGATACAAAGGACCCTAGAGGAAGGGCTTGCGGTGGATCAGCAATTCTAATAAAGTCAAGACTCAAGCACTATGTTCTTGATAACATTTGTGAAGAATACCTACAAGCAACAAATATTGGCATTGAAAGTTTTTGTTCAAATTTCGTTATATCATCAATTTACTCCCCTCCCAGATTTTCAATCACTGAGAATCAATATGAGGATTTCTACAAATCTCTTGGACCTTGTTTTGTAGCAGCTGGAGACTACAATGCGAAACATACGTTCTGGGGTTCGCGCCTTGTTACACCCAGAGGTCGAGCATTGTTCAACACTATTTCAAAAATGGGCTTGGATGTCATTTCGAGTGGGGAGCCCACTTATTGGCCTACTGACATACAAAAAAGTCAGGATGTTATAGATTTTGGCGTCATAAAAAATATCTCTAGGGATTTAATTCAAGTTCAAGCTTCTCTTGATCTCTCGTCCGATCACTCCCCGACGATCATTACGATTTGTAGCCCATTAAGAAGTAACTTACCTGACCCATATGTGAAGATAATCAATCGTGTTAATTGGCTGGGGTTCAAAAAATATCTCAGCAGTCATTGTACGGAAAACATTACGCTTAGAACACCCGATGATATTGAATCGAACATTGCCAATCTCAGCGAGAATATTAAACAGGCTGCTGAACATGCCACTATCTCCCATCCGCAGATTGGGTTTAATAAAATTTATTCTACAGACATTGAACGTCTCGTACGTGAAAAAAGAAGGGCCAGAAGGGAATGGCAACAGCACAGATCACCACAAAATAAAATCAGATATAAAGAGTGCACTAAACGACTCCAAGAGTTGCTGGCATCTGAAAAAATTGCATCTCTTAAAAATTATCTGGAGGGTCTTGATGTTACACCGGCGTCTAATTACTCCTTGTGGCGCGCTGCCAGAAAGCTTAAAAGACCCGTTGAATATAAGCCACCTCTACGCACATCTACTGGAGGTTGGGCAAGAAGCGATACTGAAAAAGGTAAAATATTTGCTGAGCACTTAAAATCCGTTTTTACGCCAAATATATGTACTGGTGTTGCTGATTTGCCGAATATAGTCGCTCTACCCCCTCAACACATAAAGTTTAAGATGCGTGATTTACAAAAATTAATTGGCAAACTCAACCCGAAGAAAGCTCCGGGTATTGATGGAATTAGTAATCAGATGCTGATGAACTTGCCTCGTATAGCTATTAGAATCCTGTTATTCATTTTTAATGCCATTTTACGACTGGAGTATTATCCAAACAGCTGGAAACTTGCCAAGGTTAAAATGATTCCAAAGCCGGGCAAAGATATAACCAAGGCTGAGTCATATAGGCCAATAAGTCTACTATCTACAATGTCAAAGCTTTTCGAAAAACTGCTCAAAACAAAATTGTTCCCAATTCTAATTAATAGTGAGTGAATACCAGACCATCAATTTGGTTTTAGAAGTCAGCACAGATTGGTTCAATTTATAAGAAGAACTTTTGAGGAAAAAAAGTATTGTTCTGCGCTGTTTATAGACATTTCCCAGGCTATTGATAAAGTGTGGCATGAAGGCCTAATATTAAAATTGTAGACTTACTTACCAATAAACATTTTAAATCTTTTGGAAAGTTACATTATTGCCCCGAAGTTCACTGTTGCGGAAGGAGACTTTACAAGTAGGCCTGAAACAATTTCATCTGGTGTGCCACAGGGGAGTATACTGGGACCAGTTTTATATTTAATTTATACTTGTGATATGCCTGTGAGCAGTAGTATCCATACTTCCACATTTGCCGACGATACAGCCTGCCTTAGTATGCATGAAAACCCTGATGAGGCATCCCGCAAACTCTAGGAAAACATTAGCCAGATGGAGCTTTGGTTAAACTTATGGAGAATCAAGGTAAATGAACAAAAGTGTGTTCAAGTAACATTTACTTTACGAAGAGATACTTGTTCCCCCATTCGGATTAACAATCAAGCTGTTTATCAACATTCACATGTGAAATATCTTGGTATACACCTTGATCAACTACTTACATGGAAACACCACATTGACTCTAAGTTAACTCAAATGAAACTTAAATTAACTCAGGTACATTGGCTGATTGGTCGAAATTCAACACTTAGCCTAGACTGTAAACTTTTAATATACAAGTCGCTTTTAAAGCCAATATGGTGCTACGGAATTCAACTATGGGGCACTGCTTCAGCTTCAAATGTAGAGAAAATTCAACGCAGGCAAAACAAAATTTTACGCATGATAACATCGGCTCCATGGTACATCAAAAATTCAAATATACATCGTGATTTGAATATGCCTCTAGTGACTGAAGAAATTGCAAAATACGCAGACAAATATCTAACAAAACTCGAATCACATCCTAATCCGCTTGCTCGTAATATTTTGAACTTTACTGGACACATCCGCCTAAAAAAGAGGGACACAATGGCTCTTATTCACAGCACTCCAGATGGGACTTCTTGAAAATACTTTTATTTTTTTCCTTTTGATTATCACTACTTACATATGTATTATATATAACTACTACTAAGCTTATGTCCGACATTGGTGGGGCCTAATTATATTTTTTAGATTTAAGATTTGAATACTTATTGTTAGTTCATATATGAAGATACAATAAATAAAAATCATACATAAAAAAAAAACTTTCTTACAACAGTACAAAACTTGCCATCAAAAGAAAGTAAATTATAATAGCTTCAGCGAAATTATTAAAGAAATCTTGGATTAATTGAAACATTACCATTTTATATATTATTAACTTATAAGCACTAATGCATACATACATATGTATGTATGATCACACAATCCATATACATTTCAATCACAATGAGTTCCATGAATTTAAATATTATATGAACTTTCACGTTTGACTTCAAATAACTCGCAATTTAAAATCAAAAATTAGTGTTTGCTGGGCACAAAGCAATTATCATGTATGTATGTGTGCACTAGAGTTCGACCAATTAATCGGCTTCGGCCTTCGGCCAAAAATTGGTAATCGGCCAACATTCGGCCTATGGCAGAAATCGGCCGATTAGTCGAAGCCGAATATTTTTCATTCCAAGCTTGAAAAATAAAATTAGTTTGGTCGTTGCTCGCCGACAGTTTCTATTGCGTTTAACGTTTTGATAGGGTTGCTTTGAAATACAACCCTGTTGCTTTCTATTTTCTTTTACTTGGACGTTCTTGTGAGTGATCATATCAAAAAGCAATCTAGATATTGCAAAATAGTTTTACTTTTCTTGTTATGTATCCAATAGATATCACAGCTATTTCAGTGATCTCAAAAAAGCAAACTTTTTTCTTAATTCATATAAAACGTACATTAAGTATTATATTTAAAATTTAAAACATTCGGCTTCGATTTTGGCCGAAGTTTAAAATTTTAGCCAAAGCTCGGCTTCGGCCAAAAAAAAACGCCTTCGGTCGATCTCTAGTGTGCACAAAGAAGTTTTTTTGTTTGTGTCGAAAACACATGACACGTTTTTAACATTCTATAAGCGTTCAAACACTTACATTACATCTACGATTTCTACAGCAGGCTAACGAGGCCTTTAAGAAATACAAATATGAAATACATTCAGATCAGTGTTGACGGAATCTAAGCTCAATTTTACACCAACTAAACTTCAAAATTATTCAAAATTTTATAAATTACACAAAACAAATTTTTTATAACACAAACAATCATGTAAATTTTTGAAATCTAATTAGCTGACAATTCTTTCCACTGAACAGTTCGAAAATAATATAAAAATGCTTCGTAGTAAATATACGGAGTCAAATACATTTTAAATTAAGAGAAAACTTTTTATTACGAAATTTACTTGTATAAAATGTAGAGGCGAAATTACACGAATATAACACAAACATGTTATATGTACTCAGTAATACAAATTAGAAGTTATTCTAAAGGAACTACATTTTCATTGCTTCCAAAGAATCGATATTTTTAATTTGCCGATAGTTAGCAGAAAACTAAATAAAATATTTTTTTATTCATACGAAACCTTGTAATTCCTCCATAGTTTAAGAAAATACTCACCAGAATTTTTAAAAAAATCGATTTATTTTAAACAAATTTATGAAAAAATTTTCGTCTAAAATTTAAAAGCTATTTACTTAATTTACATGAAAACACTGCTTCGGGTTTAAATTGGTATAAAATGATACGAATTGCTAAAATAGGTAACTATTTATCTATTTATCTAGATGAAAATATTATCATAGAACACAAAAAAGAAAATTTTTCTTAAAATCGCATCCAGGTCGGTGCCCAGGCATCGAAAAAGAAAACTTCTTGCATTGACAACCCTATGTAAAAATCATTAGAATGCATCAAAATTTGCACTACTTCCAGATCGCAAACTCTACATTTTCATGACTTTTTTCGAGTGTCTTTTTTTAAAAATTATCTAACAAAAAAAATTATCTAACAAAATTTTGTTTCCCATATTTTTGCATAATTGCATGGAAGTCGGCAACGCTGACAGCGTTAGGCAGCTGTTAGTACAACACTAGCGTACCATTTGCATGATATTAAAAAGCAAAAACAAACAACGATGGGATTTCTATAAACTCAAGCAATGAAAAAATACAAATGTATGTATGTATGCATGTTTGTTCGATTTATATACAAACATACTGTGGTTATTTAATGCAGAAAAATTTTGTTTATTTTACATATAAATGTTCCTACATGTTCATTACAATTCTCATTTCGTTGAAATTCATAGTAGCATACTTACCTGGCGTAGGGGTTACCGTGATCATGAAGGCGGTTCCCCCGGAGTGAGGCTTGTCCATTGCACTACGGTTGAGTTGACCTCCGCGATTATTCCTAATGCGAATAACTCGTGCGTGTAATTTTTGGTAGCCGGGAATGGCGTTCGCGCCGTCCCGACATTATTAATAAATTTAAACAAAAATCTTATAATCAGAAATAATTTCTTAATCAGGCTTGAGTTCAGTAATTTCAATTCTTATGAATGAAATATTTTTATTAATTAATGTGAGTATCTAAAGAATAGAAGAAAAATTAAACTAGACACTCCCGGAATAGTACACACTAAGTGCACTAAAATTCATTGCAATCGGATGGCCGCGCATAAGGGGCATACAAACAAACATTAATTTTTATATACATACATACATACTTATATATATTACGTCTTTTGTATGGGAATATAGAAAAGTGTTGTTTTTAGACTTTTTCAAGGAATATTTAAAAAAAAAGAATAAGCGAAATCGGTTGCGCTTAGCAACACATTCAGCGATTCATTTTTATATTATAGATTTTTTTTTTTTTATACATATTTTTTTTATTTATTGTATCTTCAAATATGAACTAACAATAAGTATTCAAATCTTAAATCTAAAATATAATTATTAGGCCCGACCACTGTCGGACATAAATTTAGAGATAGTTATAAATAATACATATTTAAGTAGTGATAAACAAAAGGAAGAAAAAATAAATAAAATTAAAAATGAAATAATTTCTTAATCAGGCTTGAGTTCAGTAATTTCAATTCTTATGAATGAAATATTTTTATTAATTAATGTGAGTATCTAAAGAATAGAAGAAAAATTAAACTAGACACTATTAGCTGGGGAAAATACCGATATTTTTCTGTGCAGCCACGCACTTCATCAGCACCCATGTCTATCTACTGGGGTAGAGATTATTATTAACATCAGCTATTAAACTTAAATTTCTATGAAATGGAATATGAGAATTGATTGTGTATACCAGTGATGGTATTTGAGAATTTTAGTTTCGTGCCAAAATGTTAGCCGCAAAGTGCCAAAATAACTTAAAAAGTGCCAAAAAATAAATGTACATACATACACAGCTGGGCTCATGAAAACGGTGAAATATCCCCCTAAACAAAATGTTCCGACTTTTGCTGAAGTCAGACTTGTCGTACCGAATTCGTTAGGACATTTCGGTAGTTTGTCTGAACTCAGACTCAGCGTGACCATATTAGCTTATTTTGAGCTAAATTTAGCTTATTTGTTTCAGATTTAGCCTTAAAATTTTCATTTAGCTCTTAGCTTATTTTTCAGCTTTTTTTAAAAACTCATTTAGCTTTTTTAGCCTTTTTTTAGTCTAAATTGCGTGTTCTCTAAAATATATTAAAAGCATAAACAACTTATAAAAATTATAATTTTTTAGCATTGCAAAATAGTTTACAAAATATACAAAATGTAAATTATACGACAATTTTATAACAGAAATGGAAAGAAGAAAAATAGTAGATAATGGCAGAATTGTTAGAATTCCAATGGAAAAAGTTAAACTCATATTAGTGGCCACTTTTTGAGTTTTTTGGGTATAAAATTATTTGACTTGAGTTGAACGTTCCTCAGCGGCATCAATTAACTTAAAACAAAAACCTGAAATAGCCTTCAGCCTGGATAATACTATGTACCGATTTTCGTTGGGCCACCTCAATAAAGTCATAAGTATTAAGCCAAAATGGCATTATTACTCAATTAATTCTGGAATAAGTCTGTATGGGCTTATAACCAATGCAGTTTGGCTCAATTATGTCCTTGTATTTCAAGTAGTCGATAAATAAGAGCAAAATCTTTACTTATGACTTTATTTCACTTTATTTACCTTAAATAGCATTAATTCCAGTGATGATATCTCTAAGAAGAGCAAAAGCACATTAAGCTGTTGCAAAAAGGGTAAAAAGCGGAAAAAAATACGAAAAAGAGGGTAAAAAAGCACCAACACTTTTTTTCATTTTAATACATTAAGCCATTTAAAAAAAGGAGAGTTTGGGGTGTAAAACCTCATTATATAATTTCAAGTTTTTGTCTCAAAATATTTAATATTAATTATATTAATTTTTCAAAATGTTAGTAATTATATGATCTGTGTTAGTCATTTGGTAAGTGAAGCTTAGGCCTAGATTAGTATAAAGATGTTACTGAAAAATCACTTACACATGCAAAATGCATTAAAAGCAACACTTTTTTCTTAACTAGCTTAAAAGTTTTTGTTTTTTTGCGATATTCACCCTTATTCCAGTTGTCAACATTGACAACACGTCAATACGATACCAAAAAATTGGTATTTGGCTACCCGTTGTCTAAAACAACTGACTGCTATTGACAACTTCATCCTAGGATGATTAAATATTTGTGTAAACTTGAACAAATGCTTATTGCGTACTACTATCAATCAAATATTATGCAGAGAATTAATTAAAGAGATATGCTGCTATTATTAAAATTAAAAATATTTTAATTTTACAAAAAAAGCACCAAAAGCACTGTGAGAAATTGTTAAAAATCACTGTAAATACCCGCTTTTTAAAAAAGGGTATTAACCAAAATTTCGTGTTTATGAAGAGGCAAAAAGCACCAAAAACACCCGAAACGCACCAAAATACCATCACTGATTAATTCACTTAAAAAGCTTTCGTATTTTAGTATAAATGTTTTTACATTTTTAAAAACATTTTTACATTTTTAAAAACATTTTAAAATTATTTTGGGGAAGTTTTTGTTTTGTTCTTCATTAAATCTAAAACATTGATCATCAAAAGGCCGCCCGTGGGCACTTTGTTATGCTCTTTTTTACACGTACATTCGTACAAGTATGCAATTTGCTCTCTTTTACATTAGAGTTGTATGTGTTTGCTTATCATTGATCTAAAATATAATAATTAATAAATAATTTCATTAAGCAAATATTCTATATGTATAATAAAAAAATATGTTTGTGTAACGTTAGTTTAGCAATAAGAAACTATTGAAAAGTGATCAAAGAAGTGGAAAAAAGTTTAGCTTTATTTTCTAGCCTAAAATGTAACTTTTTAGCTTATTTTAGCTTTTTTTCAAACGTGATTTAGCTTAATATTATTTTAAAATCTGGTCACACTGCTCAGACTTTTCGTACCGAACTCGTTAAGAAATGCCGGTAGTTTTTCTGAACAATTTTTTTTAAACATTAAAACTTTGATTCTGTTTAAACCAAAACGCTATTCTTATATATATTTCGATAGTTTATAAAATTTCCCCTATTCAATTGAATAGTACTTAGTCAAGGTCCAAATTTATTACACCTTTAATCAGTCTTGATTTTTCGGAGTGTTTTCTTGGGCTTTGACTAGTAAAATAGCTAACGGTTTGGTTTATTCGTTGGTTCGGTACTTTGATATCTTTTTGTTTGTGTTTATTAAAATCACTCTTTTGTTGTGAGCCTTGAACAAAAGTTATAACGTATCCACGCAAAGCGATATCCTTTAAAGGTAAAAGACCGTAAATAAAATATTCTTAATTTTCCCCCAATTTAAACAATTGTTTTTTATTTTCCTCCATCTCTACACGCAAACATTTGGTCCTTCGAGCCGGATTTGTATCAAAGGCGCTAATTTTTTAATTTTCTTTATACTATTTTAAAGCTACATACACATCAAATTTTCCGACGGAAAAAGTATCATAATTCTTCCTTTTTTTAATTTCACTGGATAATAAAAGGTGCGTAAGTCATTTTATTATTTTTTATACATAAAAAATTAAAGTGAAATTAAATATAAAAAGTGAAAAATAAAATAAATAAGTATATCAAAGAAAAAAGTGTAAAGATAAAGAGGAGAACAATTGTTGTTGTTTTTATAATTACATTTGTATATACATACATACATGATTGATCGCTTTACAATAATATTACAAGGCATATTTGTGTTTAAAACGCCATCTGGCTTTCAAATATCCTTGCTAAATTATTAATTGTGACGTTTGCTTTGATTTATTTTCGCTTTCTATATTTGTGCTAAATAAATCAACAGTGCGTTTGTTTACGTGGACGGACAGAACTATTACAAAAAAGTAAAATTTTATTGGAAATTTTCTAAATTTTCTCCTTGGTGAATTTTTAAAGTGCAGAGTAAATTAGTGACAAATTAAAATAAATAAAGTTAATTCGCGATTGCATAATTAAAGCATTAGTGTTGTGCTACAAAGGATTTATTGTTGTGAGACATAAATACACGTAGCTTTTATTAGCTCTTTGCTTCTTCATTTTATTTTCTACTTGATTAATGTGCACTCTATAGTCGGTCAAATTGGTCGAGATAGTGTTTGTAGAAAATTTTTGTGAAAAAATTGCAAAGATATATTAATCAAATTTAATTCGATCAAATTGTTGATACGAAGATTTTGTGGAACAATTATTTGAATTGAAGCAAAAGTTTTTTATATATTTCAAATAAATTAAATCAAATTTGTATCACAAACAGAAAATGTCTTCTGAAATTTTAAAGAAATTTATTCGTGTATCAGATGCTCTTATCAAATTTGAAGCAAAATTTAATGATATACGTGAAGATGTACATACTATATACACTTTAGAAATTCACCGTGACGAATTAAAGGAATTATGGGATAAAATAAAAGTTGTTTATGAGGATTGTCTTGAGGAGATGGACAATAATCCAAAATCCGAGCCTAACGATGCCGCTACAACAATGGCTAAATATGATGCGTCTTATGCGGCTTATTTAAATTGCTTGTCTGCAATTAATGAAAAAGTGCAACAATTTGAAAGGGTTCCAAAATTAAATGAATCGATGGTGGGAAATGCTACTGCTACCACAAGTAATTCTGATCATAATTTATCTTTACCCCCATGTGATGTAAACACATTTGAAGGTGATTATGTTTCATGGCCAGCCTTTCGAGACCTTTTTACGGCTTTATATATAAATAGTTCTCGTCTAAGTAATATAGAGCGATTTTGTCATTTGTTAAGGAAAACTGCCGGTGAAGCGAAACAAATCGCATCAAAATACCCACTGAGTAATGAGGGTTTTGATATTGCCTGGCAACATTTAAAAACAGCATATGAGAATCTTCGTATGCGTGTAAATAATCAATTAAAAATTTTGTTCAAGCTTCCTTCAGTTGATAAAGAGTCTAGCGACGGTCTTAAAATTTTGCAACGAGGTATAAATAATTGTTTGACTTCGCTTGCAATATATAAAGTTTCAACCGAAAGTTGGGATCCAATCCTAATTTTTATGTGTATTCAACGTTTGCCCACGTCTACAGTCAGTTTATGGGAACAAAGTGTTAGACAAAAATCGGAATTGTCTAAATGGAAAGATTTTGACGCCTTTCTGACAGAAAGGATTCAAACTTTAGAATGCGTGAACGAGCTTAAAGACTTATCGGTTGGAAAACCTTCAGTACAAAAAACCAAAGTTCATGTAGCGAATTCAAGTTCTAATTCAACTTCTTGTGTCCTTTGTCGTGCACCAGGACATTTCCTGAGAACGTGCAAGCGATTTAAGGGTCTTCCAATTTCAGAGAGGTATTCTACAGTTAAAAAATTCCGTTGTTGTGTAAATTGCTTGTCGCGGGAACATGAAGTAAAAAATTGTAAGAGTGCCTTCAATTGTAGTACATGCAATAAAAGGCATCACACCTTGTTGCATCGGGAACCAACGATTTCTCAGGATGTGCGTTCCGCTACTCCAGCTTCGGTATCCACCACTGCTGCTCCAAGTGAGAATATGGAATTACCATCCACCTCCAGCGGCATACGTTCCGGTGGCACTTTCCCTCGTCAGACTTTTCACGTTACTCAAAATCGTAAAGTAATTTTGGGAACTGCTATGGTGAATCTTATTCACCAGGGTATGACATATCCAGCCCGGGCTCTTATTGACCCGGCCTCGGAAACTTCGTTTGTTTCACAAAATTTAAAAAATCGCTTGAAACTACCTGCACATTCGACGAATGTTACAGTTTCTGGTATTAACCAAACAGTTTCTGCCACAACTAGAAAGGTTTGTCCTTTAAAAATTAGTTCGCTGGTAGACCAAACTCTTGTCTTAGAAACAATGGCCTTTGTATTACCAAATATTTCCGGTGCATTGCCATCTTTCTTAGTCGGTCCAGAGCTTCGCAAGAGGTTTTTGGATTTACAACTGGCCGATCCCAATTTTTATCAATCAAGACCAGTTGATATCTTATTAGGGGCTGATATATATCCGCAGTTGATTTTGAGCGGGATTCAACGATACGGTTTCGAATCTTTAATAGCTCAAAATACCATATTTGGATGGATAATCACAGGGTCCGTGACAGAAACACCAGTTCAGGTGTATTCAACCACTATAGAAATTTCACAGGAAGATAATCTGAATAGGAATCTTCTTCGCTTTTGGGAGCTAGAAGAAACACCGAAAAGGAAAATAGTTTCACCCAGTGACAAATTTTGCGAGGAAATTTATAGGAGAACTACGCGACGCAACTCCGACGGCCGCTATGTAGTGACGCTACCTTTTAAGCCAGAATTTCCTCATTCTATTAGCTTGGGCTCTTAAAGACAGAATGTGATGGCACAATTCTTGAGAAATGAGTCCTCCCTTTTGCGAAGAAGTGATGTCAAGGAATTATATGATAAAGTGGTTAAAGAATATTTAACTCTAAAGCATATGAGACCAGTGACGAGTGATTCTGCTAAATCCTCACTTTCGTGTTATCTTCCTCATCATCCTGTGATTAAACCTGATAGTAAAACTACAAAATTGCGTGTTGTATTCAACGCATCAAATAAGACCTCGAACGGTAATAGTTTAAATGATTGCCTATATGTGGGCCCCACTTTGCAATCAGATTTAGTACTGTTAATTCTTCGTTGGAGGCTATTTCGATATGTTTTTAATTGCGACATTACGCAAATGTATAGAAAAATATGTCTTGATCCTACGCAAACTCAGTATCAACGTATACTATTTCGGTCTTCTCCGACGGAGGAGGTAAAAGAGTATGAGTTACAGACTGTAACCTTCGGTGTAAATTGCGCTCCCTATCTGGCGATACGGACACTTTTACAATTAGCAGATGACTCTGAAGAAAAATACCCTCTTGCGGCCAGTATTTTGCGCAAGTCTATGTATGTTGACGACGTACTAACGGGTGCTCATGATATTTCATCTGCTCTGAAGGCGCGGGATCAACTTCGATCTGCTTTATCTTCGGCAAAATTTGAGCTTAGGAAATGGACTTCTAATACGATTGAAATTTTAAATGGTCTTCCTTCCGAGTACCTAGTAGATTCGAAACTTTTAACATTTGTTGAATCCAGCAGCTCAAAAACATTAGGTATTCAATGGAATGCTCAATTAGATTCATTTTATTTTAAAGTGGAGCCTATTGTTGATAAATTGAGTTATACCAAAAGAGAGGTATTGTCTACCATAGCCAAATTGTTTGATCCCGTAGGTTGGCTAGGACCTGTCATCATTATTGCCAAGATTATTATGCAAAAAATTTGGCGCGACAATATTGAGTGGGATAATAAATTGCTTCCTTCCACGGACCATGAATGGAGAAAATTCGTAAGTTTTTACACGGAAGTAAACAATATACAAATACCAATATGGGTAAAATATGGGCCTGGTACTTCTGCCGAACTTCATGTTTTTTCTGATGCCTCAGAAAAAGCATACGCGGGGGTAATTTATATTAGAATTGAGTCATTTGGAGAGTATCATACATATTTGCTTTCCTGTAAAACGAAAGTTGCTCCTATAAAAACGATTTCTCTGCCACGCTTGGAACTTTGTGGTGCAGTGTTAGCTTCTGAACTGCTAAAAACTATCATTAGAGAAATTGATATACCACTTGGGCAAGTATATTGTTGGACAGACTCAACTATTGTCCTTTGCTGGACAACGTTTGTCGCTAATAGGGTTTGCAGAATTCAAGAAAATGTGGGAAAACACAACTGGTATCATGTTAGGTCGGAAAACAATCCAGCGGATTTAGGTAGTAGAGGACTTTCACCGTCGGATTTGAGTAAAAGTGATCTCTGGTGGCGTGGACCCAGCTATCTACGCGAACCTAAATATAAGTGGAGTATAAAAGATCTTTCCCCTCTAGATACTGATGTTGAAGCCAGGGCTACCAGAACACACGCAAGTTTCTTTTCGAATTTCGAAGATATTCTCGATAGATTTTCTAAGCTTGATCGTGCTCTCAGAGTGGTATCGTACGTGCTTAGATTCTACCATAGGACACATTCTTCGCACAAAGGCAAGCACTTGTTTGAATCTACAACCATTTCATGCGAAGAAATAAAGGAGGTAAAATTACGGTTCGCAATTTTGGCTCAGAAGGTTCATTATCCTGAAGAAATACAATCTCTTTTGTTAGGGCGACCGATTTCGGGAAAAAGTTCGTTACAATCGCTTAATCCATTTTTGGATAACAAAGGAGTAATGAGGCTGAATGGTCGTTTGGCGAAATCTCCATCTTTGTCTTATACTGAAAAACACCCCATCATTCTACCGTAATTCTGTCGTTTTACCCGTCTCTTAGCCGAGTTTGTACATGTACTTTCGATTCATGGCGGAAATCAACTAATGTTGAGAATTATTCGCATTGAGTATTGGGTTCCCCGTCTGAAAATTTTGGTACGTACTGTAGTAAATCGGTGCAAACGTTGTATACTAGATCGGAAACGCTCCTGTACTCAAATTATGGCTGCTTTGCCTCCAGAAAGAACTGTTTTAGATCGACCCTTTAACACCACTGGTGTAGACTTTGCTGGCCCATTTGATATGAAAAGTTTTAATGGCCGTGCTTGTAAAATCACGAAAGCATACGTATGTATTTTCGTTTGTTTTTCGACAAAAGCAGTTCATTTAGAGGCGACCACTGACTTGTCAACGGACGCATTTTTAGCGGCTTTTCATCGTTTTATTTCTAGACGAGGTTGTCCACTAACAATATTTTCTGACAACGGTACGAATTTTGTGGGAGCTTCTAGAGATATTGAAAGAGATTTTCGTACTTTTCTAGCAGAATGTAAAGCCCGAATGTCTTCTACTTTCGGCTACAAGGTCTCACTTGGCGCTTTATTCCCGCTGGTGCCCCACATATGGGGGGATTATGGGAAGCCGCTGTTAAAAGCTTTAAAACGCATTTTCGAAAAGAAGCTCAAGATTTAAAATATACATTTGAAGAACTTTCTACCATATTAGCCAGAATTGAAGCGTGTCTTAATTCTCGACCCTTGTGTCCCTTATCAGACAATCCTAATGAGCCTGTGGCTCTTACGCCTGGCCATTTTCTAATAGGATGTCCAATATTAGCTCCGCCAGAACCAACTATTTTGGAAACCCATGATAGTATAATAAATAGATACCGTAAACTTAAAGCCTTTTCACAAGACTTCTGTCGCAGATGGAAAGAAGAATATTTGCAAAGTTTACAAAAACGATATAAATGGAAGTTTCCTGAGAGAAATATAGAGGTTGACGATCTGGTTGTTATTCGACATGAACACCTTCCTCCTACGTCTTGGAAATTAGGTAGGATAGTTAAGACTTATCCCGGGACTGACACCCATATTCGAGTCGCGGACATATGTACTGCAAACGGCATTGTGAAGCGACCAATCACCAAATTGGTCATTCTGACCACATAATAAAGAACATTTTATTAACTTCCACTGTTTCCTAGTAATATGGATCCCCTATGTTCCTTGTTGGAAGAAGCTCTTTTGGAAGAGAACGAGGAGGCAATGGAAATAGCCATTCCAGCTCCAGTAGCTTTAGACACCATCTCTCCCAAAGTTGACCCAACTCCTGTGGCGCCTTTAATTGGAAAGGAGTTACCTGAGACCTCGGAGGCGGCTAAGTCCTCGGCAAGCCCAGTTATTCCTATTCAGGACACTGTGGCTTCGGAAAATCTGCCGGCTAATGAGCGGCCTAAAACCAATGCCCCTACGTGCAGCCTCTGCAAAAAACCGCATCCCCTGGTAGCTTGCTTTCGCTTTCGACGCTTGCGGCATGAGGAGAAATTGCGACATTTGTTGATTTGGGGTCACTGCTCTCGATGCTTGGCCAGCAATCACAAAGTCAAAGACTGTGCCAGCGTACGTAAATGTAGCAAATGCCAGGAGGACCACCATACTTTGATCCACTTTTCCAAAGGAAACGACAATATTCCACAAAAACCAATTGATAAACTCCCACTGAAAAAGAAGAAGAAACCAACGAAAGCAGTTCCGTCGAGAGCGATTCAGGCTAATATGACGCCTTTGCCACTTCGCCATGTGGTGACTTTCTCCCCGACGGTCCAGCTAATGTTGCAGGTGGGAGTTCGTGAGTTTCCAGTTCGGGCAGTTATCGATGTCTGTTGCGACATTAGTTATGTTAGCGATCAACTAGTCCGTAAACTGGGGCTGACAACTGCAGGTGGATATTGTCGTTTGAGCGTACGGTCAATTTATGATTGCCATAAAAGAATTTCGCTTACGGCGAAAATTAAAGCAATGCATGGCATAAAGACGCCTCGCGTAAGTGTGGCAGAGGAGGTAAAGAAATTGTTTCCGGGGTTGCAGCTGGCTGACCCCTCTTTCCATCATTCCGGACAGGTGGCTTTGGTTTTGGGTCCTGAGCTTAGCCCGCAGATTATGACGGGAAATGTATTTTCCTCTCCGGGTTCACCCTTAGCCCAATATACCACCTTTGGTTGGGTGATATCCGGCCCATCGCCGCTGTAACATTTTTATTTTCAAATTTGTTAAGCAATTCCATACCTACATATCTCTGTATTTTAGAATGTTTGAATTTTTTTTCTAAATACAAGATATCAAAAATTTTATTGAATAACATTGTTATTGCAAGGTGGCCGGCAATGTTTAATCCAAAACGCTATTCTAATATATATTTCGATAGTTTATAAAATTTCCCCTATTCAATTGAATAGTACTTAGTCAAGGTCCAAATTTATTCCTCCTTTAATCAGTCTTGATTTTTCGGAGTGTTTTCTTGGGCTTTGACTAGTAAAATAGCTAACGGTTTGGTTTATTCGTTGGTTCGGTACTTTGATATCTTTTTGTTTGTGTTTATTAAAATCACTCTTTTGTTGTGAGCCTTGAACAAAAGTTATAACGTATCCACGCAAAGCGATATCCTTTAAAGGTAAAAGACCGTAAATAAAATATTCTTAATTTTCCCCAATTTAAACAATTGTTTTTTATTTTCCTCCATCTCTACACGCAAACAGATTCTTTTATCTAATTTTTCGACCTTTTCCTTATATATTTAATTAAACTATTTTTTTGAGCTTTAGGTCTATTTGTATAATGCTTTATTGTTTCAATATTTCGTAAACCTTCGGTTTACTTCTTCAGGATATAGTATATTGTATTTTTAAACAAAAATCAAAATACAATATACTATATCTTGAAGAAGTAAACCGAAGGTTTACGAAATATTGAAACAATAAAGCATTATACAAATAGACCTAAAGCTCAAAAAAATAGTTTAATTAAATATATTAAAACTTTGATTTTTGAGTAAAAGTCTGTAAAAATTTTTTAAATACATATATATGTACATATATGTTTATGAAAAATAAGGATTGAACAAATATTAAAAAACGTGAGTATGTGCAAATTATTTCGACAATAGCAGCAACATAACGGTAAAGCGGTACTCCGCTTTCAAAGCAAAAAGAAATCGTACCTACATGTCGTTACGAATTCGTACCGACATATCGTTACGAAGTCGTGTCAACCATTTCATACAAAAATCGTTACGATTTCCGTAATATTTCGGTTCCGAAATCGGAAGATTTTGTCGACCAGTCGTTACGAATTCTTTACGAATTCGGAGCATTTTGTTTGATGGGATATTGTATTAATTGTAAATTTTATTGAGTTTGTATTTTAAATGTAAATACATTTGATTAATAGGAATTCAATTCATTTTTGTTTGTTTTATTTATTTATTTAATTCAACAATTCAAGTAGAAAAAAAAACTTTCAGTCTTCAACAATAAATTTTCGTCCACTTTATATTTTTTAAGCTAACAAGGACGCGACCTTATAGAATTTGTTTGTTCTTTGAGTAAGTTGTGTTGAATCTTGAACAATTCACATATACGAACGAATATAACGAATAATATAAAACTGGCCAAAATATAAAAAACCGATAGTTTCGACGGCGGCTAATCTATGTATGACAGAAAGGCAGGCGACTCGGTGCGCCATTTAGGCAAGGAGAACAAAATAGAAGCGAACAAAAAACAACATGTAAGATGTCATTTACTTGAAACTAATACTTTCATTGTTGCAGCCAGCGATGCCAACTATTTATAACCCAAACGCGCTATACCCCTTCTCAAAACGCGCTAGAACGCGCTAAGATACAGCGTTATCAACAAGTTATAGTCAAAACGCGTTATTTTCCTACGCGCTAAATTAAATTTTAATAAAGGTCGATGTATGTATCTATTAGTAAATACGAGTACAATTAATTTTTTAGTAACTCTTTTTCAGATTATGCAATATTGCTTCTTCGAAATTAATCCTAAATAACTAAAATTATTTAATACAGAATCAGTCTCGCGTGTTGCGATTCAAATGCGTTTTGAAGTACATACAAAATGAATAGATGCTTAATAATGGTAGAATTAGTAGATTCGTATCGTGATTTGACGGATCAGCTGACAAAATCTGTAACATAAATAAAACATGTTGCTGTTTATTTAATATGTATAGTAACGTATGTGAGGTAGAAATCTGCAGAAAATAGATTTCTACGCCAACTTCTCTCTTACATACATACACACACATGTATAAAGCAAAGATAAATACAATAACAGCTGACACGCAGTGATGCCAACTTTTGAAACTCAAAACGCGTAAAATTTTTTGGAAAAAAGGGCTATAAAGGGCTAGATTAAAAAAAAAAGATTACATATAGTCCAATTTTTCCAAAAAGCGAGAAAAAAGGCATCGTGTAAAATGTTTCTGTTGAATATCAAAATAACAAACAGATTTTTATACCGTAATTTATTAGAAAATAAATAATTACCATGACATCAGCACATATATTCATATATTACATATCAATAAGGTACATATTTCATATTATATTTTGAATAAGGTAACAGTATATATGTATGCACATAAATATCATCATTACCTTAATATAGAAATGCCATAACTCATTATTTTTTTTATTCGAGTTTTTTGTGTATTTAAAATTGGTATTTATTAAATAAAAATTCGAATTTTCGCTCTTCCTCGTTTTCAGTCTTTAAAACACTATCTATAAAATAATTTGACTTTTTATAACTTTTGCTTGGAGAACAGAATTTTAGAGAACAGTTCTCAGGTATTTTGTAATTCAAACAACATACATTCGGCCATGTCACAGAGTTCAATTCCGTTCGGAAACGGAATTGAATCCGACCCCTAGCCGGAGAATACCCCACAATACCAGCGCATCTATCAGTCTGGACACACCTTAACGGAATTGAACTCAGTGACATGGCCGATTATCTATTTTTAGGAAATACTGAATGTGTTTGTTCATACATATTTATATACTATGCATATTAAAACGGCGGTTAATACACATTTAACCTACAACAACTTTCAAAGCAAAAAACAATTTGGAAGAAATAAAGGATTATTCTATATTATTCTTCTTTTTTAAATTGGTAACGAAAACTAACAAAAGAAAATTAATAAAACAATACTGCAACTATATTTCATAAGTCAATATTTGCTAGATTAAAGTTCGTAAATATTAAAATTCAACCATATCG
This sequence comes from Tachina lurida, assembly GCA_944452675.1. Taxonomy (NCBI): domain Eukaryota; kingdom Metazoa; phylum Arthropoda; class Insecta; order Diptera; family Tachinidae; genus Tachina; species Tachina lurida. Next base: position 41,435,456 of record OX101754.1, read on the forward strand.
AACACAAAGTAAAAAGGGGCTAAAAGGGCTGAAAGAGAATTGTAAAAAGTGCTAGATTTGCGCGTTTTTTACAGCCTGTTTTTAGGAGACGACACGATTGAAACGCGACCAGCCGATACATAGACGATTACGTAAGAAATAGCGTCCATAGGACACGACACGATTTTGTCGTGTGACTTACGTTGCATTACGTATATATCGACTCTGTGTCAAAATGTCATGTTGCCAACGTGATCAAAAATAGTTTTTGTTTATATTTTTTTATACAAAGTTATGTATGCAAATTGGAAAAAACGCAAACCTATTCTGGCGCCAAAAGTGAAATACAGCTGACTAGAGTAAATAAGAGAAGCATTAAAAATTCATTTGTTGTAAAAATTTCAATTGTATTTTAAAATTGTATTAATTGATAGATAAAAAGTGTAATTTTTCTGAAAACAAGTAAATTTTATGTAAGTGCATGTAACTACATGCAACTGCGTTTAGCAAAATAAAAAATACATAATAAGAAAGCTGCTGCCTCCTGGAGAAAAATGTGAATGAAATATTTTTTAACTGTTTCTTAACCCAATCCAAACTTCTGGAAATGTATATTTGTACGTTCGCGCCTACAAAAGTTTGATAGGAATATTTGCTTCTCCCGAACTGCGGACTTCCTGTGGCCAAATGAGGAAACTCTTCCATGCAGGCGACCAATTGCTCAAGCTGCGTTGCTGTTGTCATTTTGATGGTGAATAATCAAAACTATTTTTAATATGAAAGTATAATTTTACTGGTATATATATACATATATGTATGTGTATATATATACATATATAATTATGTATGTTTACCTTTTTTTGTTGAGCTTTCCATTTTGTTTGTTTTATTTTATGTCGCTGTTTATTTATTTTCTCTGCAATTAAAATTTTATATTGCTTTTGTCGAAATTTTATTTATTTTTCTGCACTTTTGTTGAACACGACTAGAATTTTTCAATCGTCCACCTTGACGTTTATGACGAGATAAATCGTTTAACAAAAACCAAAATAAATTGACAGTTGTTACGTTATTTAGTAAAAAACGTCAACAGTCGCGTTCTAAAAACCAAAAAAAGAAAAACGCTCATTTGTTAGCGATTATTATGAATGAGTCGTCTCCTAAAAACAGGCTGTTAGTTTGGGGCCAAAAAATGTTTTTCGCGTTTTGAGTGACTAAAAGCGAGCTAAATCTAGCCCGAAAAGGGCTAAGTTGGCATCACTGCTGACACGTTCGCTGAAAATCTCACATTTTTACTAACTAACATCCATAATTAAACGATACGACCACTTAAAAAGTAACACGATACGAATCGACTAATTCTACCATAAGTTATATAATTTTTTTGGGTCACGAGTACTGTAAAATTTCAAAATATTTGCCATTTACAATATTAAAATGCGTTTTTAATTCTAAAGACAGTCAAGGGAATTTTATTTGCAACATCTGAATCATTAACGAATTTCAACAAAAAGTTAAAATTTGTTAAATTTATACAAAAAATAAAAAGATATTGAACTCAAATGATATTTTTGACTTTAATCAAAACGCGCTAATTTAGCGCTTTTTTTATTAAACGCGCTAAGACGAAAAAAAAGCGCGTTTGGCATAGTTAAAATGCGCTAAAACTAGCGCGAAAGGCGCTAAATTGGCATCGCTGGTTGCAGCTTTTAGAAGTACACATTTTTACAACAGATTTTACAAATTTTGCTGAAGTATTTTATACAATATTAAAAACTTTTTTCAAAAATTTTGGATGTTGCATTTGTGCCAAAATTTGGGTGAGCGTGCCATCGTGCCATTAATCATTGAATTGTGCCAAAACTGGCACGATCGTGCCAAATTTACCAACCGTGTAATAGATGCTTGATAAGTTATATATATTTTTTGGTCACGAGTACGACTACATATTTGTACTTGTGAAATTTAAAGATATTTGCCATTTACAGTATTAAAATACGTTTTTAATTCTAATCACAGGCAAGAGAATTTTATTTGCAACAGCTGAATCATTAACGAAATTAAAAAAAATTTATCAGAGTTTTGGATACTAGAAAATTGGTAAATTTATACAAAAAAAAATTTAACTTAAATAATGTTACTGGCTTTATCCAAAACGCGCTAAGTTAGCGCTTTTTTTATTAAACGCGCTAAGACGAAAAAAAGCGCGTTTGGCGTAGTTAAAACGCGCCAAATCTAGCGCGAAACGCGCTAAATTGGCATCACTGTATGTATTAGTAAATACAATTAATTTATTTAGTAACAGTGATGCCAACTTTCTAGACTCAAAACGCGTAAAAATTTTTTAAAAAAGGGCTTCAGTTCTCGTTGTACCTTCATAGCAGAATTTCTTTTTACATACTAAACCAAAAAAAAACTATACAAAAAAAATATTTGTAGTACATAATATTTGTTGTACATTAACTTTGATAAACAAGCTATTTTTGCTTTGCTAATATTTTTTTTTACATAGACAGTAATAACTAAAACAAAAAAAAAACAAAAACAACCGTAAATAAAATAACTTAAAGTGCCCTTGAGGAATACACTTACAAAGTGCTCTTGAGGAATACTCTATATGAGTACCTCGAAAACAAATAATTGCGAAGTGAGTGATAACGGCAGAAATGCCTATCTTACTGTGAGCTCTGATGATCTTAATGATAACAATAAAAATAACAAATCTGATGATAGACTTACTGTGAGTTCTGATGATCTTAATTTAAAAAAAATAAATAAAAAACTTGATGACAGACTTTTTTTAACGGCTAAGCCAATTTTTCGTCAGCGATCAACTTCGCTTTGTACAATGCCAACTGATTCGTTAACATTACAGTTGCCTACTACTTCGTCATTTAAATCAGCGATATCATCCAATTCATCACTTACCCAATTAGTCACTGAAAATAAAAAAAGCCCAAAACCCAAGGTCCAAGTTGGAATGGACCGATATATTATTGTGGGAAAGCGCGGGCGAAGCCCTAATTCTACTAAAATTGCATCTGCTTCAAAGTTATCTAGGGATAATTACAATTTGTAGCTCATTAAGAAGTAACTTACCTGACCCATATGTGAAGATGATCAATCGTGTTAATTGGCTGGGGTTCAAAAAATATCTCAGCAGTCATTGTACGGAAAACATTACGCTTAGAACACCCGATGATATTGAATCGAACATTGCCAATCTCAGCGAGAATATTAAACAGGCTGCTGAACATGCCACTATATCCCATCCGCAGATTGGGTTTAATAAAATTTATTCTACAGACATTGAACGTCTCGTACGTGAAAAAAGAAGGGCTAGAAGGGAATGGCAACAGCACAGATCTCCACAAAATAAAATCAGATTTAAAGAGTGCACTAAACGACTCCAAGAGTTGCTTGCATCTGAAAAAATTGCATCTCTTAAAAATTATCTGGAGGGTCTTGATGTTACACCGGCGTCTAATTACTCCTTGTGGCGCGCTGCCAGAAAGCTTAAAACACCCGTTGAGTATAAGCCACCTCTACGCACATCTACCGGAGGTTGGGCAAGAAGCGATACTGAAAAAGGTAAAATATTTGCTGAGCACTTAAAATCCGTTTTTACGCCAAATATATGTACTGGTGTTGCTGATTTGCCGAATATAGTCGCTCTACCCCCTCAACACATAAAGTTTAAGACGCGTGATTTACAAAAATTAATTGCCGAACTCAACCCGAAGAAAGCTCCGGGTATTGATGGAATTAGTAATCAGATGCTGATGAACTTGCCTCGTATTGCAATGAGAATCCTGTTATTCATATTTAATGCTATTTTACGACTGGAGTATTATCCACACAACTGGAAACTTGCCAAGGTTAAAATGATTCCAAAGCCGGGCAAAGATATAACAAAGGCTGAGTCATATAGGCCAATAAGTCTACTATCTACAATGTCAAAGCTTTTCGAAAAACTGCTCAAAACAAAATTGTCCCCAATTCTAATTAGTAGTGGGTGCATACCAGACCATCAATTTGGTTTTAGAAGTCAGCGTAGCACCATTGAACAAACTCACAGATTGGTTCAATTTATAAGAAGAACTTTTGAGGAAAAAAAGTATTGTTCTGCGCTGTTTATAGACATTTCCCAGGCTATTGATAAAGTGTGGCATGAAGGCCTAATATTAAAATTGAAGACTTACTTACCAATAAACATTTTAAAGCTTTTGGAAAGTTACATTATTTCCCGTAAGTTCACTGTTGCGGAAGGAGACTTTACAAGTAGGCCTGAAACAATTTCATCTGGTGTGCCACAGGGGAGTATACTGGGACCAGTTTTATATTTAATTTATACTTGTGATATGCCTGTGAGCAGTAGTATCCATACTTCCACATTTGCCGACGATACAGCCTGCCTTAGTATGCATGAAAACCCTGATGAGGCATCCCGCAAACTCCAGGAACACATTAGCCAGATGGAGCTTTGTTTAAACTTATGGAGAATCAAGGTAAATGAACAAAAGTGTGTTCAAGTAACATTTACTTTACGAAGAGATACTTGTTCCCCCATTCGGATTAACAATCAAGTTGTTTCTCAACATTCACATGTGAAATATCTTGGTAGCGTGGTCATACTGTAACATTAATCAGTAGCGTGGTCCCACTGTAACATTAACCAACAATGTATTAAGCAATGCACACAACAGTGTCGAATTGCATTTAAAAACCTCAACTAAAATATTTTGGGTGACGATCACTTGACACCCATTGAGTTAGTTCAAAGGCAACGGCATAAAGCACTTAAATTATTATTTTCATATATATAAACAAACCTAATTATTTGTTGGACACATGTGTTACTGAGTAGGGTTTAATAAAATTCTTATGATACACACGCCGCATGTCTACCTTGGGAAATTAAAAGGAATATTTTGCCTAATAAGCATATACCTTTTCTTTTCCCTCTTACATTAAGATAGGTTAAGAATTCTTCTCATTGTTAGTATATAAGACGATGAAAATTAGTTCTAAGACGATTACTAAATAGACATTCTTAGGAGCTCCTCAGCGAGCTCTAAGAAAAATAAAATAAATTTAAATAAATACTAGGAGCACATTAGTGAACTCTAGTTTAAATAAATAATTTGTTTTGATTACACTACATGGCGATCCTGCCAGTCCTGGAGTAGCTTGATATAAAGAGCACCCAACTAAATTTTTTTTTGAGTGCATTTATTGCACCAAAAGGCCCCGACGGACAGCCAAGCCTCCGTCGGAAGAGTGTCTGGCCAAGAGACACTGAGAAGGATGACATCCCACGGCCTGGGAAAACAACCTTCAACAAGTATGCAACAAGGACCTAAGAAACTAACAATAGAAGAGTACCTTAAAAGGAACCAAGAAAAACAAAACCACCGTCTAACATCAATCGCTGCAGTTAAAAAACCAAAGCGAAGAGGGGGATATTTATGTAAGTTGAAAAGGGAAAAATCCCTTTTATTACGCGAGCTCAACAAGGAAGTGCCGCCAACGTGGAACGATTCCACAAAGATATGGAAGCGCATAGATGAGCTGGACCGGCTCATCCAGATAAAACTAAATAAGGTATAATCCTTTAAAAAAAAAAAAAATACTAATAATTCTTTTATACAATAGTGCTTATTTAAAAGCACATTTAGGTCGGTAGGCGTTAACCGCCGTTGACAACTTTTTTTTTATTTAGTAATAAATTTTTATCTAACACATATAATCCTTTTCTTCGCACTTTGTTTGACATAATCTATGAGAAGAAATTTTTTTTTTGGGTACCTTTATAATGGATAATCCAATTTATGAAGAAGAGGAATTGCCTATGAAAAAAAAAACTAAAACTTTTAGGAGATTTTTGGAAGATAATAGGTATGCCAGGCGTCCCAACTGAAGACGACATTATAAATAAACCAAAGATAGAAGAGGAAACAATTCGTGCTATTAGGTGGTCAGAACAATTAGAAAAAAAAAAATTAAATTAAAATTTCAAATATGGGTAAAACAGAATCAAAAATAGAAAACCCGAACGCAAACGTAATAAATGAAGTAGAAATCATTCAAACGAAAATAAATTTAAAATTAATTGAAGTAAATTTAATAATTATAACAATAGTACTACTTTTAACCTTCATTTTGAAAATCTACAAAATACACCATAATTACTTAAAAAAGAAATATATTAGTAGAGGAGACGGGTTAGACAAAGTATAGCCATATTAAATGATTTAGCTCTCCTAATGGAATGGAAGGACATTTTGAATAAGGCACGAATTTTAAAAGAAGATTTTGAACGGTCATATAAATGTATAAATATTGATAGACCAATCAAAACAGAAACAATTAACAATCATTTTCAAACAATTCTTACAAAATTAGAAGAGATAAGAGTTTTATTTAATGTTTGTTACAATAGACTTACAATATCTCACCAAAGAGCAGCAGACGCATTTTTTCTTGACCTAACGAACAGAGTTTCAAAACTAGCCGATAAAAAGGCAGTAAAAATTGTACTACCAAATTCCATACACAAAAGTGTACTACTTAAAATTACTATAACCGAATCCACAATGACTCAATCTGTAGTAGAATTTTTAAACACAGCTTCAAAGCTGATTACCGATTTTGACGGCAAGGCTGAAAATTTACGTTCTTTCCTTGATTCTTTGTCTTTAGTTAATTCTATAAAAGGTGATCATGAAGCCACCGCAGTTTCATTAATAAAAACAAGGTTAAAAGGAAATGCCAGAAACTTAATAAATAATGAAGCAACAATAACATAAATTATAAACAAATTAAATAAGACTGTTAAAGGCGAATCAGTCGAAGTACTGACAGCGAAAATAATGAATACTAAACAAAATAATAAAACTGCTAACGCTTACTGTACTGAGATAGAAAATCTCACAAAATCATTAGAAACCGCATACATATTAGATGGATTGTCATGCGAATTAGCAAATAAATATTCCACACAAATTGCTGTAAAAGCATTAACTAAAAACTGTACGATCGATAAGGTAAAACTAATCATGGAAGCTGGACAGTTTAATAACATGAATGATGCAATCAGCAAATTTGTCAATAGTTGCACAGATGCAACTGGCCAACAAAATGCAATCTTATACTATAAACAAAAATATAGGACTAACTACAATTATCGTGGCAATAACACACGATCACGTGGAAAAATAACTTTCCACGCAATTATACCAACGAAAATAAATTTAAAATTAATTGAAGTAAATTTAATAATTATAACAATAGTACTACTTTTAACCTTCATTTTGAAAATCTACAAAATACACCATAATTACTTAAACAATAACAATAATAATAATTATAACAGCAGTAATGGCAACAATAATAATTATAACAAAAATCGTCAACGATTCAATACTAATCATAGAAACAGAAACTACGTAAGGGCAACTGAATCAAATCAAAATGATTCGGAAAACTCCGAACGTCCCCTAGGATCAATTCAGTAAAAATTTATCATCTAAACCTCAACTTGTGTTTCTTTATTACTATTCAAATAAATAATACTAACAAAATTTTAACACTTTTAGTAGATACCGGTGCTGATATTTCAATAATAAAAGCAAAATTTTTTAAATTGCAAGAAATAAATACGAATAACACAACAGTATTTAGCGGAATAGGACAGGGTAATATAAAATCTATAGGAAGTATATTTTTTGATTTAAAATACGAAAAATTTCTAATACCACATAAATTTCAAGTGGTACATAATAATTTTCCTATACCATGTGATGGAATTATTGGCATGGACTTCATCAAAAAGTACAACTGTATGCTAGATTTCAACAAAGATGACAATTACCTTATCCTAAGACCATCTAATATACAACAAACTATCAATATACCTATTACAAACAACAATGATGAAATAACTTTACCACCAAGATGTGAAATAATCCATCAAGTAAAATTTAACACATTAAATACTGATATATTAATTCCAAATCAAGAAATTAAACCAGGCGTTTTCATACCTAACACAATAGTTAACTCCAACAGAGCATTCATTCGTTTTTTAAACACTAACAACACCAATACTAAAATCCAAAAAAGTAACATAAAAATCGAAAATATTGCTGATTATGAAATCATTAAACAAACTTCTAATAAAAATACAACAAGAAAATCAGAAATATTAAAAATTTTAAAAAATAATTTTCCAGAACAATTCAAAAATACCTTAACAAATTTATGTTCAGAATATAGTGATATTTTCGGTTTGGAATCAGAAAAAATAACAACAAATAACTTCTATGAACAAAAGTTGAGAATAAAAGATGAAGAACCAGTATACATCAAAAACTATCGTATACCACATACACATAAAGAAGAAATTGATAAACAAGTTAAAAAACTAATTAATGATAAAATTATTGAACCTTCATGCTCCGAATACAACAGTCCACTCTTGTTAGTACCAAAGAAAAAACTTCCCAACTCAGAAACAAAAAGATGGAGACTGGTCATAGATTACAGACAAATAAATAAAAAACTCATTGCAGATAAATTTCCATTACCTAGAATTGATGATATTTTGGATCAACTTGGCAGAGCAAAATATTTTTCTTGCCTAGATCTAGTATCAGGTTTTCATCAAATAAGTTTAGAGAAAAATTCTAGAGACTTGACTTCATTTTCAACCACCAATGGTTCATACAGATTTACTAGATTACCTTATGGATTAAAAATAGCACCCAACTCATTTCAACGAATGATGACACTTGCTTTCAGTGGTTTAAAACCAGACCAAGCCTTTCTATATATGGATGATTTAGTCGTACTGGGATGCTCCGAAAAGCACATGCTTTCTAATTTGAAAAGCGTTTTCGATCTGTGCCGAAGGTATAACCTTAAATTACATCCTGAAAAATGCTCATTCTTCATGAGAGAAGTAACATACCTTGGCCACAAATGTACAGACAAAGGAATATTACCAGACGATAGCAAATATTCAATAATAGAAAACTATCCAAAACCAACTGACGCTGACAGTGCAAAAAGATTCGTAGCATTTTGTAACTACTATCGAAGATTTATTAAAAATTTTTCGGAATATTCCAGACATTTAACAAAATTATCTAAGAAAAATACACCCTTTGAATGGACAAAGGATTGTTATTTTGCATTTAAATACCTCAAAAAGGCATTATTGAATCCAACCTTACTACAATATCCTGATTTTTCCAAGGAGTTTTGTATAACAACAGATGCAAGTAAGCATGCCTGTGGTGCTGTTTTAACACAAGAATACGAAAATATACATTTGCCTATTGCTTATGCATCCAAAACTTTCACAAAGGGAGAAAGTAACAAATCAACCATTGAGCAAGAATTAACTGCAATTCATTGGGCAATTACCCACTTCCGACCATATATATATGGAAAACATTTTCTTGTCCGTACTGATCATAGACCACTTTCTTATTTGTTTTCAATGAAAAACCCAAGTTCCAAATTGACAAGAATTAGACTCGAATTAGAAGAATATGATTTTACAGTAGAATATCTTAGGGGAAAAGATAACTATGTTGCTGACGCTCTATCACGAATTACAATTAAAGACCTAAAAGACATGAATAACAAAATTTGTTCTATATTAAGAGTCACGACTAGATCGATGACCAATACAGAAAAAGAAAAGAATAACAATACATTAAATAATCAGCATAAAATTGATAAAAATACAAATGATAATAAGCCCAGTATATATGTACCTTTAACAAACACTGACGTCAGAAAATATTATAAACTAAAGATTTCCCCCGGAAAATGTTACATCAAACGTGGAAAATCTATAGTAACATATATACAAATAAATGATTTGTTTACTAACGAGAATTTTGACTTAGGACAATTTTTCTCTAGGCTCGAAAAAGTGGCCGGTAAACACAATATATATAATTTACAAGTGGCACCTAGTGAGAAAGTTTTCGAATTTATCTCTATTAATGAATTTAAAATAATGGGCAATAAAATATTAAATAAAATTAAAGTAGCGCTACTAAATGAGGTGACCCACATTGATAATAAGAATGCCAAGGCAATTCTTGAAATTATGCTGAAATATCACGATGATCCCATAGAAGGAGGACATTGTGGATTGTATAGAACAATACAGAAAATCAAAAGATTTTATTATTGGAAAAATATGTCAAAAGACATATCTAAATATGTAAAAAATTGTCACAAATGCCAAACTACTAAAACACTAAAGCATTCAAAAAGTCCAATGACTATCACACCAACACCTACAAAACCTTTTGATACGGTATATGTAGATACAATAGGACCATTTCCAAAATCAATAAACGGAAATGAATATGCAGTCACACTAATATGTGACATGACTAAATATTTAGTAACCATCCCAATACCAGACAAGACAGCTAAAACAATTGCAAAAGCAATATTTGAAAGCTTTGTACTAATCTATGGTCCAATGAAAACGTTCATTTCGGACATGGGAACAGAGTATAAAAATTCAATATTAACAGAACTTTGCAGTTTACTCAAAATTGAAAAACTAACTTCAACAGCTCACCACCATCAAACATTAGGAACAGTCGAAAGAAGTCACAGAACTTTTAATGAATATGTACGTTCATACATATCTGTAAACAAATATGATTGGGATGAATGGTTAAAATATTTCACATATTGTTTTAATACAACACCTTCAACAATACACAATTACTGTCCTTTTGAGCTAATTTTTGCAAAAACACCCAATAGTTTTAAAGAATTCAATAATGTATGTAGATAGAATAACACCTTTATATAATATAGATGACTATGTTAAGGAAACAAAATTTAGATTAGAAGTAGGATATAAGAGAGCAAAATTAATGTTAGATAGGAAAAAACTTAGGCAAAAATTAAACTATGATAAGAAAATATTAGATCATAATTTTAAAATAGGATATTTAGTTTTACTTAAAAATCAATCAGGTCATAAATTGGAAATCCAATATAAGGGACCTTACAAAATTAAAGAAATAGATTTAAGAAATAATGTAACCATAATAGATAAGAAAACAAATAAAGAACAAATAGTTCATAAGGATAGACTTAAGCTATATAAAAATAAATAATTTAACATATTCTATTATATACCTTAAATAAATAATTCTTTGCTACATAATAAATACATTCTTTTATATACTTTAAATAATATATTATAAATCATAAAAGAATGTCCATATAATTAACATGAATTATATGAACATTCTTGTAAAAGGTGGAGGTGTAGCGTGGTCATACTGTAACATTAATCAGTAGCGTGGTTCCACTGTAACATTAACCAACAATGTATTAAGCAATGCACACAACAGTGTCGAATTGCATTTAAAAACCTCAACTAAAATATTTTGGGTGACGATCACTTGACACCCATTGAGTTAGTTCAAAGGCAACGGCATAAAGCATTTAAATTATTATTTTCATAAATATAAACAAACCTAATTATTTGTTGGACACATGTGTTACTGAGTAGGGTTTAATAAAATTCTTATGATACACACGCTGCATGTCTACCTTGGGAAATTAAAAGGAATATTTTGCCTAATAAGCATATACCTTTTCTTTTCCCTCTTACATTAAGATAGGTTAAGAATTCTTCTCATTGTTAGTATATAAGACGATGAAAATTAGTTCTAAGACGATTACTAAATAGACATTCTTAGGAGCTCCTCAGCGAGCTCTAAGAAAAATAAAATAAATTTAAATAAATACTAGGAGCACATTAGTGAACTCTAGTTTAAATAAATAATTTGTTTTGATTACACTACACCTTGATCGACGACTTACATGGAAACACCACATTGACTCTAAGTTAACTAAAATGAAACTTAAACTAACTCAGGTACATTGGCTGATTGGTCGAAATTCAACACTTAGCCTAGACTGTAAACTTTTAATATACAAGTCGCTTTTAAAGCCAATATGGTGCTACGGAATTCAACTATGGGGCACTGCTTCAGCTTCAAATGTAGAGAAAATTCAACGCAGGCAAAATAAAATTTTACGCATGTTAACATCGGCTCCATGGTACATCAAAAATTCAAATATACATCGTGATTTGAATATGCCACTAGTGACTGAAGAAATTGCAAAATACGCAGGCAAATATCTAACAAAACTCGAGTCACATCCTAATCCGCTTGCCCGTAATATTTTGAACTTTACTGGACACATCCGCCTAAAAAAGAGGGACACAAGGGCTCTTATTCACAGCACTCCAGATGGGTCTTCCTGAAAATACTTTTAGTTTTTATATTGTTTCCTTTTGATTATCACTTCTTACATATGTATTATATATATGTAACTATTACTAAGCTTATGTCCGACACTGGTCGGGCCTAATTATATTTTTATATTTAAGATTTGAATACTTGTTGTTAGTTCATATATGAAGATACAATAAATAAATATCATGTATTATAAAAAAAAGGGCTTAAAAGGGCTAAACTGAAAAAGTATACGTTTAATGCAACATAAAGTAAAATTTTTGGAAAAGCGCGAAAAAGGGCTAGTTTTAAATGTTTCTGTTGAAACATTTCAATAAGATACATACATACGTAGATTAAATAGTTTATATGTATATATACAGTAGTAGTCAGTGATGGGAAAGTTGGTACGATCGTACTTTTTTTGATACTATTTGACATGAAAAAGTACCGTAGTACTCCCCTAACAAATTTGATACTCTCACGGACAACTTTAAAATGCAGTCAGAAGACGCGCGCATGCATATACTTTGCCAAGAATTAAATTGTTTTTTTTTGACAAATAGAACGAATCTTTATTAGTAAAGAACTTTTAGAAAAGTGTAACCACAATTAAATATCAACGAAAACTGTATTTCGCTCAGTGATATTTTATGTGGCACAGAAGTTGATCTATTGAAACAACTGTTTTGAATCAGTTTAAAGAAAATGTTAAAAATTTTATATTAAGTTCTAATGACAAAAGTGGACTTTAGCAATGATATGATAGTTTGGTTTAGTAAGTTTCCCCCTGAAAGTATTTTATCTGGTAAAACCAACATCATTATACCACTTTTAATTAAAATGTTCCCAGGGAAAAAATTTTTTTAAAATATTAACAACCAATATAGAGCATTGGCTTACATGGAAGAATTGAAACCATTAACAACAGAGAATGTATGCAGTTTCTGGTCTACAGAGGCTGAAAATAAAAACGCATTAGATGAATACATGTTTCCTGACATATCGAGAGAAGCTTACGGAATTGTGTCCATACGGCACTCCTCTGTAAATGTCGGAAGGATTTTCTCTTACCAAAATCTCATGAAAACAAAATAAAGGAACTGCCATCGTATTCTGTAACTCGCTAAAGCTGAATCTCTATCGCTAAGAATCCATAAAATTAATTTGTCCATTTTCGGCTACGAATGCAATTTTCAAACGGGTATTGATAAATCAGGTAATGGCTTAAAAATGTAATTCGCCGAAATTTTATTGTTTTATGTCATCGCCAAAAATTTAGAATTTTCTGTTTGTTCAGCATTTTAGTGATCGAATTTAGCTCTAGCGAGCTATGGTATACGGGGGCAAGCTTTATGTTCCAACAGTAGTAATTATAATCCAGGCTATACCTATTTGTATATTTGTACATATGTGTTGCTTTTTTTGTAAATGAATTTCTTATAATTCTTTGTTAATAAAATTTACCCCCTGTTTGTGCAAGACGTTTGAGTTAAAAATCTTGGCGTTTCTGTAATAGATTAAAGAAAAGTTGTACAAGTTTCCTTTAATCTATTACAAAAACGCCAAGATTTCTTACTCAAACGTCTTACACAAACAGGGGGTTAAATAAGAAATATTATAATTTTTAGTACTCTCGGTATCAAAAAAGTACTCAAAAAACTTGTTTTTGATACCGAAATGCAAATCTCATTTCCCATCACTGGTAGTAGTATACATACATACAGTAGTAGTATTCATACATATGGCTACGTAAGTGAATTTTAAATTTATTAAAAAAAATATAGGTATGTTTTTAGGCTATACTGAAAATCCTTGAAATCACAAACCACATTGAAGAAATAGAACATTTTTCCATATTGTTTTTTCTTTTTTAAATTGGTAAAGCAAAATAAGAGAAGAAAATTAGTAAAACAATGCTGTCACGTTTTTCATTGCTAGATTAAAGGAAGAAAAAAGTTCGTAACAATTTAAATGTAAACATATCGAGCAAAAAGTTAAAAGGGCTGAAATATAATTGTAAAAAGTGCTAGATAAACGCGTTTTATAGTTTCGGGCCTGTAATGATCTAACATTCCTTGTGTATTAATACTGTCCTTACAGTAACTTTATTCTATCCTGAAGTTATCAAGAGGGCTCTGGTTTTATAACCTGCTTTTAATATTCTATAATAAAATTTAAGTCAGATTTTGAAAACTTTTTGAAGTGTAAGCACTAATTTTTAATTAATAAAACAACTTATTAAAATTCAGGTGTGGGGTTCACTCACATTTGCTAATATTTGTCTGAAAGAATTGAGCTGTAAATTTTGTATAAAATCTTATAAAAATAGATAAGCGATTGACGAGAAAAGGGATTGTCGATAATCTTTTGAAAGAAGGTATTGATTTTCCTCCGTCGGCTTCAATTGCGCAATTGCGGACGCTTTATGAGGAATGGGAGGCTAATCGTTCTTATGTGACGACGTCGATAAATGTCTCTGAAGGAAATTTGCAGACAAGCACTGCAAAAAGAACTCTGCTGGCTACCGGTGAAGAAAATTCTGTTGAGTTAACTGATATGATACCATCTACTGCTGAACCTGTGTTGATGTCTCCTATTCAGACGCCTGATGTCCTTACGTTACGTGGAAAAAATGTTTCCACAAATTGCTTACCAGGGCAAAATGATGATGTTGTTTTGGTAGATACGACCATGAGTGCTGCTAATATTATAAGGCCTGGTGCCCCCATTTTTTTCAATCAAACCTCTTTGATGACGGCAACTCATACTGTTCCGATGGTTGACGCTCATGTTCCAACTAATGTTGAGAGTTCGAATCCCAACTTGGCAACTGCTGTTACTGTTGGCGAATTCAGGTATTGCGTATAGACCAATTGCACAGCGACGCTGTATAGAATTAAGTGAAATCGACTCAGTGGTACCGTCGTTTAGTGGTGATGACCACTATGATATTGTCAAGTGGTTTTTACAATTTGAGGACTATGCTGATATTTGTGGTTATACAGAAAAAGAGAAATGTTTAGGGTTACGACGACGCATTACGGGAACGGCAAAAAATCATATATTCAATTTGGGTTCTATGGAATACGAAGTGATGAAGTCAAGTTTGCTGAAATTATTTAGACGTACGATTACACGTCGGGAGGTTTATTGTGAACTCCAAGCTCGTAAGTTACAACCAAATGAGTCCTGCTTGAGTTATGTAATAGCGATGCAGACGATTGCAAACAAATCTACCATTGAAGAGCAAGAGCTGATAGATATGATTATTGATGGCATCTCTGAAACTGGGAATTTGGCTACAATTTTTTATGGTGCTAACTCCATGGATGATCTTATTCGTCGCTTGGATTGTTTTGAGCAGCGGCGTCAGCGTTCTTCTACAATGTTACAGAAAACCGGTTTTGGTTTGAAGCAGCCTATGAAAGTGAGGAATAGTTTGATTGCTCCATACAATGCTACAATGGTAGTTCAAGATTCTGTGAGATGTTATAATTGTTCGCAATTTGGGCATTATCAGAGCAAGTGTCCGAAGCCCATTCGTCCACCAAATTCTTGTTTCTTATGTAGTGAAGTAGGTCATTATCGCCAAAATTGTCCAAAGAAAAATAGTACTGCAGCAGCTGTTGTCGATAACGAAACGGACAGGAAAGTGTTGCCATTTGAGGCATATCAGACGGTAAGTGTTGCCTTTGTTAACGGAGATAGGTGCACCAAATTAAAATCGTTTACTTCTCTTTTTGATACCGGTAGTCCAATTAGTTGTGTGCAGAAATCGATGGTGCCCTTTACTATCAACAGTGAGAAAACCGTTTCTTCATTTCGTGGAATGGGAAAAAATAATATAAATTCTTTTGGTTTCATTAGATGCAGGGTGGGATTTGTTGGTCGGGAAGTTATAAACGATTTACTTGTTTTACCAGATGATGAGGCGGTTGTACCACTGTTGGTGGGTAGAGATTTGTTAACTAAATTTGGCATACGGCTGTGTCAGATATGGAAAAGATATGCTAGAAATACTCTTTTGAATTTGAATGAAAATAGAAATAAACTTAATAAAAATACTTTGTGTGCACTTATGTCTTTTGGAATATATAGAAAACCAAGGGAAAATAAGATTCCAGTCATTTATCGGGAACATGGAAAGGGGAAAATACCTGAATGTTACATGTATGATGATTCTTGTAATGGTCTACTGAATGTAGATAGTTTTGAGACCGTAATGTCAGGACTTGAAGAGAATCGTGTTGAGCATAACGAAATGGGAAAACCTATAGGTACTGATGAGATGAATGTTGAAAATTGCATTGATACTGACCCTTGTTTAGCAACCTGTTACACCAATATTTTTCGAAGGGTGATAGAAGAATACTATTTAAAGGGGGGAAATGGAGGTATACATGGTCAAACGGATTATTCCATGAAGATACGGTTGTCAAATGATACACCTGTCCTTAGTAGTCCACGAAGATTATCTTATAGAGAGCGCATAGAAGTCAGAACGGCACTTGATGATTTATTGAGACGAGGTATAATTAGGCCTAGTGAGTCCCCGTATGCGTCACCTATTGTATTGGCCAGAAAGAAAAGTGGAGCGTTGCGTATGTGTATTGATTATCGAGCATTGAATAAAATCACCTTACGGGATAATTTTCCTCTACCTGTAATCGAGGACTGCCTTGAATACTTAGGCAACAAGAAGTATTTTAGTACGTTAGATCTAAAGGATAGTTTTCATCAGGTTCGGGTTCATAAGGATTCTATACCGTATACTGCTTTCATTACACCTTTTGGACAGTATGAGTATTGCTATATGCCTTTTGGTTTAAAGAACTCTCCAGCGGTATTTCAACGCTTTATCTGCATGGTACTAAGAAGTCTAATAGAGAATGGAAAGATTGTAGTGTACATAGATGATATTGTTATAGCTACAAAAACCCTTGAAGAACATGTAGATGCTTTATGTGAGGTTTTACTTTTGTTGGCAAAATTCGGCCTAAAACTAAATTTAGGAAAATGCAAGTTTGGATATCGTGAACTTGATTATTTGGGGTATCGCGTAAATGAAATGGGAGTAAGGCCAAATGGTGATCATATTAGGACAATAAAAGAATATCAAATGCCTTCAAGCGCGAAAGAAGTACAGCAATGTCTAGGTCTATTTTCATACTTTCGACGTTTCGTTCCAAATTTTTCCAGAATTGCCAGGCCTCTTACGGATCTTACTAAGAAGGAAACAATTTTCGATTGGACTGATGCTTGTACTGATGCATTTAAAAGTCTAAGAGATAAGTTGGTTAATTCCCCTGTCTTATCAGTTTATAGTCCTTTCCGGCAAACTGAGTTGCATACTGATGCCAGCTCGCGAGGGTTCGGATCTGTACTTTTGCAAAAGCAGGATGATGGAAAATTCCATCCTGTTGCCTATTATTCGAAATCTGCTTCTGATTCTGAATCAAAATACCATAGTTTCGAGCTAGAGACCTTAGCAATTATATACGCGCTAAAGCGGTTTAGAATGTTTCTCGAAGGTATTAAGTTTACGATAGTAACTGATTGTAATTCGTTGGCGCTCACGTTGGGTAGAAAAGTCATTAACCACCGTATTGCGCGCTGGGCATTAGAGCTTGAGAACTATGATTACGAAATAAGACACAGGAAAGGAGAGATGATGGCGCATGTGGATGCGTTGAGTCGGGCACCTATTGCAGTAGTTGCAAACGATGATGATGTCGACTTGAATATTCAGATTGCACAGAACAGGGATGAAAAAATACAGGAGCTGCGTAGAAAGCTGGAACAAACAGAGTTAGAAGGATATTTTTTGGACAATGGGTTACTGTTTCGTAGAGGTTCTCAGGGTCAGAGACAGCTGTACGTACCCGCTGAAATGGAAGGGAATATAATAAGGTTGGTGCATGAGAAATATGGTCATACAGGCATAGAAAAATGTCTGAGCCAGATTCTGAACCATTATTGGTTTCCCAGTATGAGAGATAAGATCGGTCGCTTTAACCAAAATTGTTTGAAGTGCATCTTTTATTCCGGTTCTGATAGTAATAATAGGAGGAACCTTTATAATATTGAGAAGAAGCCGCTTCCATTTGATACTTTACACATCGATCATTTTGGTCCGTTGCCTGCTATTAACTCAAAGCGTAGGTACGTGTTCGTTGTAGTGGATGCATTCACAAAATTTGTGAAACTATATGCGGTCAACACTCCCGGGACTAAGGAAGTGTGTTGTGCTTTAGAAAAATATTTTGAGAATTATAGCAGACCTAGGCGAATCATAAGTGATAGGGGTTCTTGTTTTACTTCTGTTGACTTTGCGAATTTTGTGGAAAACCGCAACATTGCTCATGTAAAGGTGTCTGTTGCTTCTCCACAGTCAAATGGTCAGGTAGAGCGGGTTAATAGAGACTTGAGGGCAATGTTAGCAAAGCTAACTGAGTCAATTAACCATGCAGATTGGGTTTCAAAGCTCACTCAGGTAGAGTTTGCCATTAATAATACTATGCACAGCACGACTAAGCGAGCGCCAAGTGTTATGTTGTTTGGTGTCGAACAGAGAGGAAAGATTTTGGATGAATTAACCGAGCATTTAGAGGATAAGGCTGATCAGGTTAGGGTGGATTTGAATGAGGTGAGAGCAACTGCATCAGGTGCTATGAAGAAGTCACAGGAGTATAATGCAAAATATTTTGAGAAAAATCATCGTAACCCTAAGGTATTTAAGTTAGGTGACTTGGTGGTGGTCAGGAACGTTGATACTACGGTCGGTGTGAATAAGAAACTGGTTCCTAAATACCGCGGACCATATATTGTTCAGAGGTGTGTGGGCAACGACCGTTACGAAATAACTGACGCAGAGAATTTTCAGGTAACTCAAATTCCTTACCGTGGTATAATTGATTCGACTAGACTAAAGAAATGGCTGGAACCAAATCCTGATTTGGAGGAAAATTCTGAATATGAAGGCAATACTGATCAGTCTGCAGACTGTGACTATCTAGACAATGGCTGTGAAGATTATAATAATGTTGATGATGAAGGGATAGAATAAGATATATACAATCGAGGTCGATTGTGAGGTCAGGTTGGCCGAGTTGTAATGATCTAACATTCCTTGTGTATTAATACTGTCCTTACAGTAACTTTATTCTATCCTGAAGTTATCAAGAGGGCTTTGGTTTTATAACCTGCTTTTAATATTCTATAATAAAATTTAAGTCAGATTTTGAAAACTTTTTGAAGTGTAAGCACTAATTTTTAATTAATAAAACAACTTATTAAAGGCAAAAAATTTTTTTCGCGTTTTGAGTGACTGAAAACGGGCTAAATCTAGCCCGAAAAGGGCTAAGTTGGCATCACTGTTTAGTAACTCTTTTTCAGATTTTGCAATATTGCTTCTTCGAAATTATTTAGGATATCTAAATAACTAAAATCATTTAATACAGAATCAGACTCGTCTTCCAAATATTAGAAATTCATCGTTTTTATTTTAATTTTATTTGTCAAACTTTGTAACAACTCATATAAATTGTCGAATAGTGTTGAGATTTAAATTGTTTTTGAAGTACAAAAAGAATAGATGCTTAATAAGTTACATAAATTTTTTGGGTCACGAGTAACGAGTACATATTTTTAGGTGTGAACCACGGTTGCCAGAAATGCAGATTTATCTGGATTTTGCAGATTTTTACCCTCCAAAAAGACGAAATCCAGATTTGAAGATTTTTGGGCTAAAAACGCAGATTTTTCAACTCCAATTATAGTGCAATTTTTTTATATTTTTTTCTAATACTGCTACTACTTCTTTTTTCTTTTATGTGTGAACGTCTCATAGTTTAGAGAGTTAAAATGTTTAAACTTAGGAAACATCGTAAGGAACATATTATTCTCTCTTCAAGACTTTGCAAAGTAAACTTTGCGTTTGGAAAATTGGGGGCTTTTCCTCATAAGTATACTTCAACCAGTGCGGCAGCTAATTGTAAAAAGGTAATGAGAAATTAAAAATTTACTCAAAATCGAAGATGTAAGCTTGTAAAGATTTTTGCTTGAAGCTTTTAAGCTTATTCTGCCGTATTCATAAAAAATAGTTTTAACGTCCTTTTTCACAATGTATGGTTAAGAGTTAACTTGAGCTTTAACTGCAAGTTTTTCATACAAAAACAAATTTTTTAAAAAACAAATTTTACAAAACAAATTTTACAAAAACAAATTTTTCTTTGTTAAACGTTTTGTAACCCAAAATAATATTTATGAATATTGCCTATTACGAATATTACCTATTTTGTGCTATTACGCTTGTGTACGTAATTCTTAATAACATATTTTGATAGCCATTCTACGAAAATTTATATATGTTGCAAATGTACATCCATATTTATGTAAATTTTTTAATAAAATATAAAAAAAGTTGTTTAAAAAATTGCTTTGAAGATTTTTTGAAGATTTTAAAAATAAAGTGCAGATTTTGCAGATTTTTTCGTGAAAAATTTTTGAATTTTGCAGATTTTATCCTTAGAAATTCTGGCAACACTGGTGTGAAGATATATGCCATTCACAATATTAAAATGCGTTTTTAATTCTAACCACAGTCAAGGGAATTTTATTTGCAACATCTGAATCATTGACGAATTTAAAGAAAAAAATTATATTTTGGATATTAAAAAATTGTTAAATTTATACAAAAAAAGTAAAAAGATATTGAACTGAAATGATATTTTTTACTTTTAATAAAACGCGCTAACTTAGCGCCTTTTTTATTTAACGCGCTAAGACGAAAAAAACCGCGTTTGGAATTGTTAAAAAGCGCTGAAACTAGCTCGAAAGGCGCTAAATTGGCATCGCTTTTTTTATGGTACATTTTTGACCTCATTGGTACCGTGGTACTACCGCCAGTCAGCGATGCCAATTTAGCACCTTTCGCGCTAGTTTTACCGCGTTTTAACTATGCCAAACGTGCTTTTTTTCCTCTTAGCGCGTTAAATAAAAAAAGCGCTAAGTTAGCGCGTTTTGATTAAAGTAAAAATATCATTTCAGTTCAATATCATTTTACTTTTTTTTATAAATTTAACAATTTTCTAATATACAAAATGTAACGTTTTGTTTAAATTCGTTAATGATTCAGATGTTGTAAATAAAATTCCCTTGACTGTGTTTAGAATTAAAAACGCATTTTAATATTGTAATTGGCAAATATTTTGAAATTTCACAGATATGTACTCGTACTCGTGACCCAAAAAATGTATATAACATACTAAGAATTTATTATTTTTGTACTTCAAAAAGCATTTGAATCACAACACTATTGGACAGTTTATATAAGTTGTTAGTTGTAGAATTTCGAATATTTGGAAGGCGAGTCTGATTCTGCAGCGATGCCAACTTAGCTATTTTGGGGCTAGATTTAGCTCTTTTTGATTGCTTCTAACTCGAAATTTTTCCCTTTAGCTCTTTTTTTAAAAAAAGAGCTAACAGAACTCTTTTCCATTGTAAAAACGGCACGTTTAGCACTTTTCGCAACTTATAGTAAATTCTCTCGTTTTTACCCTATTGTTTCGTGTTTGAGGCATTTACATTTCTGGTAAATATGTTTTTTGCAAATGTAGATACTTTGTTGCAACTATGTAAGATATATTTATGTATTTAGTGTGTTCGTTTCTAAATAATTAAAAAATTGTTGACAAATTATTGAAATGGTTTCTTACTACCAGAAATATAGGAAAGGTTAGAAATCAAATTCCTCGTTTAACAAATGGATTAAACTAACAAAAGATCCATCTAAAGCTTTGTGCAAATGTTGCAATTCAACTATAACATCGAAATATTTTGATTTAGTACGCCGTTCGAAAGCATAAAAAATGTATGGCTCCATTTAACGATATTGTGCTATCTTAGCCATATAAGTATATAATTTTCACCAGAAGTTCCAACACAAACGAAAATGCTGTACATACACCGTTTTTAGCAATGTATCTTTTATTTTTTCTTATTATTATTTTTATTAATGTTAAAAAATCTTGAAGTACAAATTGAATAATAAATACATTCATAGATTTAAAGCGGAAAAATCTCAAATTTTTAGATTTATCTCTTTTTAGCTCTTTTTGACTACTCCGTTGGCTCGTTTTGCCTCTGAATCAGTGATGGGAAATGAGATTTGCATTCCGGTACCAAAAACAAATTTTTTGAGTACTTTTTTGATACCGAGAGTACTAAAAATTATAATATTTTTTATTTAACCCCCTGTTTGTGTAAGACGTTTGAGTAAGAAATATTGGCGTTTTTGTAATAGATTAAAGGAAACTTGTACAACTTTTCTTTAATCTACTACAGAAACGCCAAGATTTTTAACTCAAACGTCTTGCACAAACAGGGGGTAAATTTTATTAACAAAAAATTATAAGAAATTCATTTACGAAAAAAGCAACACATATGTACAAATATACAAATAGGTATAGCCTGGATTATACTTACTACTGTTGGAACATAAAGCTTGCCCCCGTATTCCAAAGCTCGCTAAAGCTAAATTCGATCGGTAAAATGCTGAACAAATAGAAAATTCTAAATTTTTGGCGATGACATAAAACAATAAAATTTCGGCGAATTACATTTTTAAGCCATTACCTGATTTATCAATACCCGTTTGAAAATTGCATTCGTAGCCGAAAATCGACAAATTAATTTTATGGATTCATAGCGATAGAGATTCAGCTTTAGCGAGTTACAGAATACGAGGGCAGTTCCTTTATTTTGTTTTCATGAGATTTTGGTAAAAGAAAATCCTTCCGACATTTACAGAGGAGTGCCGTATGGACACAATTCCGTAAGCTTCTCTCGATATATCAGGAAACATGTATTCATCTAATGCGTTTTTATTTTCAGCCTCTGTAGACCAGAAACTGCATACATTCTCTATTGTTAATGGTTTCAGTTCTTCCATATAAGCCAATGCTCTATATTGGTTGTTAATATTTTAAAAAAATTTCTTTTCCCTGGGAACATTTTAATTAAAAGTGGTATAATGATGTTGGTTTTACCAGATAAAATAATTTCAGGGGGAAACTTACTAAACCAAACTAACATTTCATTACTAAAGTCCACTTTTGTCCTTAGAACTTAATATAAACTTTTTAACATTTTCTTTAAACTGATTCAAAACAGTTGTTTCAATAGATCAACTTCTGTGCCACATAAAATATCATTGAATGAAATATGGTTTTCGTTGATATTTAATTGTGGTTACACTTTTCTTAAAGTTCTTTACTAATAAAGCTTCGTTCTATTTGTCAAAAAAAAAACAATTTAATTCTTGGCAAAGTATATGCATGCGCGCGTCTTCTGACTGCATTTCTAAGCAGCGTGACCGTTTGACCGACTAAAGTGGCAAATTGCCACTTTTTCAACTGCCTTGCCACTTTTTTTGACTGACTTGCCACTTTTTTTCTCCCTTTTTTAGAGTGAATTATATAAAAATACATTAAAAATAAAAAGTTAAATGTAGTTTTCTCGTTTTTTTTTAATTTTGCCCCTTTTTTTAATAAATCCCCTTTTGGTGCCACTTTTTGAAAAACGTCATCGGTCACCCTGTTTCTAACAGTGATGCATTTTGAGTTTTTTATTTTAGGGCCAAATTAACGATTTAAAAGGGCCAAAATACCTTTGATAGGGCCAAAAAAGTTTTTTAATGTACTTGACTATAATATTTTAATTTAAATAAAAACAAAAGTATGTATTAATAATATAATACATGTGATTTATTTTGTTTAGAGCAAAAACAGAAATTAGCGACATAAATTCAAGGTTAGGTTAGGTTAGGAAGGGTGGTGCCTACCGCACCTCCACTCGGAGACCCAACTGGGTCCATTGTGATTCCCTTCTATTTCCCATTACTGGTAATATTTACCCCTCCCATTTTTAGCCAGAAGAAACCCTATTATCCGTCATTAAGCCACCGAATCCCCATGATGAAGCCCCTGATGTCCTCTAGTTTACACTTCCCGACATCAGTGATGCTTTCATGGAAACGTCTGCTCAGCCATCTAAGCCTATGACGTTGCAGCTTCGGGCAGTGACAGATAATATGTTCAATGGTTTCTGGTTCCTCTTCATCCCCGCACATCCTACAAAAATCCGGAGTACCAATTTCCCACATGCTGGTTCTTGCTCTAACCGAGCAGTGACCTGTCAACGCGCCTATCATAGTTCGCATCGCCTTCCTATCCATGTCCAGTAGTAGTTTAGATCTTCCTGAGTCTAGTTTTGGCCAAAAAGCCCTCGAGACCCTACAATCCTCCCTACTACGCCATGAACTGTTGGTCCTGCTTTCCACCCAATTACTGACATAATTTCAGATTTTTAAAAGTATTTTTTTTGTTAAATTAAAGTAACTACATATTTTATATGTATGTATGTATGTTGCTTAAAAAATTAAATTTTGGTTTAAAAACATTCTATATGTAATTCTAATTTTATTATACATAATCTCTAAATTATTAGTTCAATAGTTCCTCAATTTACTCCTGTTTATAAGCATTTTTTGTGTTAAGTTTGAAAATATCTTCATAAGAATTATTAGAATTAGATTTCATTAAATCTTTTATTTTTTTATGGCCTGCTTGACGATATCGAAAGAAAACTCTTGACTAAAAATTTATATTGAAAAAAGAGAATTTTCATTTTTTTTTATTGATTTCAATATAAATTTTCAGCCGAAAGAAAAGATACTTTCCACACATGCTGAGGAATGGGAATAGAAAGAGTTGCTTGAATAATTCTGTATACATTTGTATGCAAAGGTTTACCTAAACGATTTTTAGTGGTAGAAATCGTTTTGCAAAATTTACTTCTACTTAAATCTTTGAGGTTTTTAAATTCTGGAACTTGCGATACTGCCCTATGTTCGTTATTTACTTGTTCTGTTTCCTTTTGAAAAAGTTTAACTGAAGCCAGTTAAAATAAAACTTTCCAAAAAATAAAAGTGGTTTTTAAAACGGAAAAAAACTCAATTAAAAAGTATACTCAAAGGTTTGAAGGAATTAGTTGAATTTTGAGTTGAAAGGGCCAAAATAGTCTAGAGAGTACCACAGGGCCATCAAACATCCAAAAGTGCCACAAATGGCCCAATTGTGCCACATTTTGCATCACTGATGCCAATGTTTCACTATGTACCTAGTAACAATAATTTTGCATATATGGGCACTTCCAAAAAAAAGTCCACCATGACGGACAAATTTAAAGTTCACCAACAGATTTGTTTTCTTGGGGAAAAAGATTTTTTAATCTAGAAGCTTGGAAAATATGTGTATATCAGTCCAAGTCCTAACAAAAAAGTTTTGTATAAAAATACTTGGCCAATTCGCAGAGTTAAGCAATTTTGTTAGTCAAGTCAAACCCCACTTCTGTTTTTTGTAACGTAACGCCAGGTCATATTTTGCGAATATTTTGAAATCCTTAGGTGTGATTGTTATAATTTTTTCACTGAATATAGACCTATTTAATCACTTCTCAAATGTAAGAAAAAATTTTTTCAAACACAATTTTAAAACTTTTTTTTTCAACCTTTTGTCGTGCAAATGGCATGTAACGCCAGAATGGAATTACCCATATGCAACATATATGTTGTCTTAAATTGTTTTGTGTGTGTTTTATTTTAGACTGTCAGCTTCTCTGTTTTTGTTGCAATGCTGTTATCAAGGCAAATTCATTTACCAGGTGGTGTCAACTCTGCAACAAAAAAATCTGTCCACTGATGCTACAAGATCAAGTTGATCACACATACGGAAAATTCATCACAGGTATGTTCTAAAATGTGAGTTTGTTAGTTTGAGTGTATTCTGAATTGAAAGCAGTAGTGCGATTCACTAATTTTTATTACGATAATCGTATCGTTTAAATATATTTAACGAAATTTTATCGACTTTGTCATTCAATAAATTTTTTAATGATATTCGCTATCGGTTAAAGTCAGCTGTTTTTGTTTTCTGTCTTACTTATCGTTAACCAAGCGACAAAAATTTGTGTGTTGTTTATTTTATCGATACGAAGTTTTCATTTTATATTGTGATGGCTTTTGAATATTTGGCCACAGAGGAACCACAGCCAAACCAGGATTTTCGAGCATAAAATCAACCATTTGGCTAAGTTGCTCATTTGTGGCACGACTTCTCTTAGCAGCAGCGTTGGTTGACATTCTAATATATAATAGTGGAGTTAATGTCGACGTCGATGACGACGTTTCAACGCCGAAAAAGTTGAAACAGATTGAACTTTTACGGCGTTGCAACGCGTTTAGATTAACTGCTCTCATACAATTTCATAAGATTCAACTTTTTTTTTGACATTTGACGCCGTCGACATTAACTCCAAGGTAACAAATATTATATTTAAAACAATAAAACGAATAAATTAAAATTTTTTTTAACTTACCTCCTGTAAAGATAGCACACACTTTTTGTTTTTTGCTATTCCTTTTTGTGCTTTTCGTATATTTTGACAGAGATGCCACATGGTAGAATAATATTACGATGTTGCTAACAAGCAGTAAGTGAATTGCAAAATCGTTACTGCAAATAGCAATAATTGTCGGTAAATTTTGCTACTGGCAAATCGTTAAAACTTAGTGAATCGCACTACAGAACTGGATCATGTAGATGCCTATAAATTCTATGTGGCAACTTTCATTTGCAGTTAGTATCAGTGCTGCCACAACCAAAAAACTTTTACAACCGAAATTCGCTTTAAAAGTTACCAAATGAGAAAAAAAATAACAAAATTTCAATATGTAGTATTTTTATTAAATAACATTTAAAATGCATACAATTTGTGCCGCACTACAACAAGAAATTAAGGTACATGAAGCTGACTTGCAAGCAATAGTTCAATGGTCATTTGTATGGTATATGCCAGTCGGCAGCTGATTAATTTGTTCTCGTTTAATTTTCCGTTTTATTGTTGAATTTTGTTTTTCTTCACACGTTTAGTTTTTGTATTTGACAGCCGAACAGTATTTTTACACAAACAACAACTTACGTGCATATTCTTTATATAAATTTAGTTTGTAAAATCTTTTTATTGAATGTTGCCGCCATTACAAAAGACATGTAATTTCTGTAGTACGGAGTTGCGATCAGTTAGTAAATTTAAAAGCTGTTGACAGTGTTGTAAAAGTGTTGTAAAAGTGAGTAGCAATCAAGGCGAATTCATAACAGGTGGTTGCACTAGCGATTTTAGTCACAGCTGTTTTATTTTCAGTTGGCTTGGTAGCAATACTAAAAATTTAAGAACATAAAAGCTTAAAAAGTATAACATAAAAAATATGTACATGTGTATCATTATTTTGGCAAAAAAAAAATTACCAAAATGAGAAAAATGTTAACATCTTCACATTAAAGAAAAAAAAATAACCACTTTTGGTTAGAAATAACCAAAAATGGCAGCCCTGCTTAGTATTCCTTGTGGCAACAATTTCATGATACATACTCGATTTTTTTAAAACAATGTCTGGCATCACTCTCATTTTTTGTTAAATGGTGTTAAGAAACAATTATAGTTTTTCATATTGTGTGTGTTTTTACATGTGTTACAATTGTATATTTAGAATAAGCGAAGTATTTACAATGGATACATTTTTAAGAAGGTAAAGAGTAAAATTTGTTTTCTTTTATTTGTAAATTTGCACTTACCCTTTATATATAAGTACATACATATGTATGTATGTATTTGTTATTTTTTATGTTTCTTTGGGCACTGCTACACGTTTAATATATATTGTAATATTTGGATCGCGATCCATTTTAATGGATTGATGGATCACGAGCGTATGCTACACGTTCAATATTTGTCGCGTCACTATTTACGTTATTTTTGTGCTGTGCGGATCGTTTATTAATAATAAATTCATTAATAAGCTTTAACCGACGAGTCCCACAACTCCGGCAATGCCTCCAAATTAAAAATAAAGTCTCAAAATAATTTTTGCGGTCGTTAATTCCGGTTCCATCGGCAGAACCCACTCACTTTCACTATCTTCTTCCATTACCCTTTATTAAAACAAACTTTACACAAATGAAATAAACTTTTTTACTTTTTATTTTTTAAGTTTTTTGCACCTCGTCTTTTATTTTATTTGTTTTATTTCAATTCTTATTAACGTATCGCGATCTAATATCATCTTTTTTGTTTGTTTTTTATTAAAGTTAAATAAAATATTTGTTCGTAATTATTACCATAACTATTAAAAAATTATTCCAAAATTTGATTTTGAAATATTTTTTTAAGCTTTTTTTCATTCAGCATTTAAAATTTTTTTAGTTGTGGCCACACTGCTCTTCAGTTTATTTTGTTTTTTATTTTATTTTAGTTTTGTAGCTTTTAAGCAACAACATTTAATTTTTTTCTTGGAGATTTGTCTGAGTAAATTACGTACAGGGCTGCCAATTACAACAAAATAAATGAATTTTTTGCAAGAAATTTTAGATTTCCCATGTGATACAGACTTGGTAACCTTTGCGAGGGGACTACTGCGCCATCAAACAGTAAATTATGCTCAAGGCGTAATATTTGTTTTATCATTCTTGGTTATGACCAGGGAAACCACAAATATGCAATTGCATGTTTTTTCTTGTACCACGTATTAATGCGGGGACAAGATATTTATCCGTTTCAGAACTTTTAATGAATATTGGCATCGACTTAGTGCATATTTTACGCTTTACAGCATGTTTATGAATATATCAGTTTTACACGCATAGTTTTAGCATATTTTCGAATTTTTAGAGCATAATTTACACTTTTAGGACATATTTTGATACTTTATACAATTTATTTTATTTCAACCCGCTTGGCACCACCTTCTTCTTGAAAAAAAACACCCCATTCCGAAAAAAATTATATGAAACTTTTTTCTAGCAACTCAATAAAATTTCATTTTTGAAATAAAAATTTATGTTTTAAAGAAAAATTTAATTTAATAATAATCCTGCGCTATCTGGGCTAATTTGCTTACAAATTAAATGTAGTGTATACATTTTTTTATATGTACATATATAACGCAGTTTTACGGACGTCAGTTGCAATACAAATTCAGTTTAGCTATGTGTGATTTACTCTGCCCCGAGAAGACCTTGAAGGAACAGTGTAAATGTATGAAAGTTTGTTAAGATGAGACAGAAACGATTTTTATTTGAAATTATAGGCCAATATTTTGTTATTTATTGCAATAAAAATTATAAATTAAAATCTTGTCTTATTTATCCAAAATACAATTCCAAGGCCTTAATTCTGATATCGTGATTTTTTGAAATTAAAGTTAAATTCTTATGCATCCAATACAAAATAAATTTGTATTATTTGTTTAAGTCAAAATTTTTATAGTAATTTTGTTTTAACCTGCACTTCAGACCCAGTTATTATTTTTTAATTATGTTTCCTTTTTTAACCGACTTCAAAAAAGAAGGAGGTTAACAATTCGTCTCTATTTTTTATTTTTTTTTTTTTTTTTTTTAGGTGTGTAGGTCCATAACTCGGTGCATTTTAGACCGATTGTAAAAAAAATTTTGTTGTCTGAGAGGGTATAGCTTCCCATTGGTCCCATTTGAAAAAAGTGGGCGGGGTCACGCCAACAATTTTTTAAATTTGATTTAATGATCTTCTACTTATTTGATTGCTGCAAAACCTAGCAAACATCTTTGGTTCTTGTAATTAGAAAATTTTTAGGTTGAAAAAATGGGCGGGGCTACGCCCATTAAAATGTATTATAACAATACACGTGGTTCTACTTAACCGATTTTTACGAAACTAAGCACACACCTTGAACTCTAAAATAGACACAATTTTCTTTTTAAAAAATGGGCGGGGTTACGCCCATTAAAATTTTATATTATATTTCACAGGGTTCTATTTCACCGATTTTTACGAAACTTGGCACACACCCTAAGCTTTAATCAAGGCACAAAATTGCATTCAAAAAAGTGGGCGGGGCACGCCTATTAAATTTTAGTATATTTCATGTGCTTGTATTTCACCAATATTGACGAAACTTGGCACACACCCTAAACTTTAATAAAGGCACAAAATTGCGTTCAAAAAAGTGGGCGGGGCACGCCTATTAAATTTTAGTATAATATTTCATGTGCTTGTACTTAACCAATATTGACAAAACTTGGCACACACCTTGAACTCTTAAAAATACACAATCTTGTTTTAAAAAAAGGGGCGTAGCCACGCCCCATTAAATTTATTACTATATTTCACGTGTTTTTACTTAATCGATTTTTACAAAACTGGACCATATTTCTAAATAAGCTATAAAAAACTACAAATAAAACTTAAAAAAAAAAATTAAACCGACTTCAAAAATAAGCACTAAAAAGCTACAAATAATATAGATCTAGTTAAATAAAAGATTTTTATATATGTTACCTACAGTGCCGTTTGAAGTTGGTGCCAGTAATACTGGTACTAAACACATAGGAACATGACCGGTAAAAAACTGCAAGTAATTGTTAAGTACATATGTATGTGCTTAATTACCAATGTTGCTGGCACCAACTTCAAACGGCACTGTAGGTAACATATATAAAAATCTTTTATTTAACTAGATCTATATTATTTGTAGCTTTTTAGTGCTTATTTTTGAAGTCGGTTTAATTTTTTTTTAAAAAGTTTTATTGTATCTTTTACTTATCTGATTGCTGCAAAAATTAGCATACAAATTGCGCTTCTCGATATTAAAAATATGAGCTTAATATTATACTTTACTAGAGATACATCCTTATCAATGAAAAATACAATGTTGCATTTTAAAAAGTGGGCAGGTCCACGCCCATTAAAATTTAATATTATGTTTTGTTATAGTGAAAAATATTTTATGTAGCTAAGTCTTTTGTATGTATAAATTCATTAATTTTTGATAACAAAAATTAAAAATTTTAAAAACCCGCGATATATCTAGAAAAGATGTGATATTTTCTAAACGGCTGGACCTATTTTCTTCAAACATAGTTAAGAACCTTCTCGATCAAGTCACCTTCCAAACAGAAAAAACTAAATCAAAACCGTTTGGGCTGTATGTGGACACGGACAGACACACACTACAAACTTATAACACCCCTTTTTTTGGTCGTATGCTCCATACATATTTTTTTAGCTGGGTGGGTACAAAGGTTTTTATTTTTTAAACATTGAGGAGGCTCTACGCATATAAACTTTGCATACCGTATGTATTTTCTAACAGACAGATTTCCTATTCAAAAGTGATAAAATAAAACTTAAAAAAAAAATTAAACCTACTTCAAAAATAAGCACTAAAAAGCTACAAATAATATAGATCTAGTTAAATAAAAGATTTTTATATATGTTACCTACAATGCCGTTTGAAGTTGGTGCCAGCAACATTGGTAATTAAGCACATACATATGTATGTACTTAACAATTACTTGCAGTTTTTTACCGGTCATGTTCCTATGTGTTTAGTACCAGTATTACTGGCACCAACTTCAAACGGCACTGTAGGTAACATATATAAAAATCTTTTATTTAACTAGATCTATATTGTTTGTAGCTTTTTAGAGCTTATTTTTGAAGTCGGTTTAATTTTTTTTTTTAAGTTTTATTTGCTTATTTATTTATTTTTTTCTTGCAAATGTTGCTGAATTTTTGATTAAAAAATATATTTTCATTTACAAATAAACCAATTTATTCTACTTTTAAGAGCAAATTTTTTTACTTTTATGAGCATATTTACAAGTTTTTAGTGCATATTAAATGCGCATAAAACACTTTTTTTAGAGCATATTTTTGGTTTCCCTGGTTATGACAAACAATAAACATAGCTGAGAAAGTCTTTTTACTTTATGACCATTTTGTTTGAGCCACAATAATGTCCTGCATAAGGCCTTTCAAGACATACGAGATTTTTCAAATCCTTTACTACAGCGAAATATTATAAAAGAAACGCTAAGGGCTAATAAATCAGTCAAAGTTTAAACGCTGGTTTAGTTAAACTAAACTCAAATTTATATGTAGTTTAAGCTCAACAGGAGTAAATCAGTGAACCATACCTTATGTGTAGTTTAAAAAATAATATTGTGGCAGCGCTAGAATAAATGTCAAAAGACAGCTGTTTTGCAGCAGGCTATCAATTCTTTGTACAATCAAACGAGCAAAAAAGTTAAGAAATTTTAATTAAAGGTCGCCAAATTTTACTTAGAAAGGATTTATATTTATGCCTGGTGAAGTGGAATAGTATAAAACAATAATAGAGTGTAAGAAAATAAGTCGAAAATCATCTGAAGAAAAAGTAGAGGCTTGGAAGAATTTTGAGTGCTCATTTAATGCAAAACATATGGTATGTAAGTAAAAAAACCATATGGCCTGTATTGGTAGTTTAAACGCCCAATTTTATGCTTTTACAGGTGGTTTAAATACTGTATTGATTTATAGATTTGCTAGTTTAAACACATTTTAAACCAAAAATAGAGATTAACTTGAACTGATTTATTAGCCCTAAGCAACGATGTTGGCAAGACAAACAACTGAAAGAAAGTATTGCCAACAGTGTTGTTTAGGTGTCATAGCAAACGTTTCTATGGAAATTACCAACAACGTTTTTGCAACTATTGTACAGCTTGACGACTTATTTCACTTACAATAGGTGTGTTTTTTTTTACTTTTGTAGTAAAATGCAGTAAATGAGTAGTTACTGCGAAAAATTTAAGATTTACTCTCAAAAAGAGTTGTTGCCGAAAAAATTACGAGAACGGAAAAATAGTAAAAATTAGTAAGATTAAGGAAACAGCTGACTCAATTTCCAAATAGTGTTGAAAAATATATGTATAAACTTTTAACTATTCAACTCTTTTTCTTGTTGGTACTCGATACAATATTTTTTATAACACGAACAATCTAAGAATAAATTTTGTAAATTATTTTATGTAATATTTGTAATTAATTTCTTTTTGATTTCCTTGTTAGTTAAATTAATAAAAATTACATGACTATTTGTTAATGTTACCGATTACCTTAACAGCAAGTGCAATACTAGGTAACCAGATATTTTACAGTCTTACAACTCTGAGTAATTAGAATAATTTGCAAAACAAAATGATTAATAAAATAAATTACAAAATATGTATATTAACAACTTTTATTATTATTCTTCAGCAATTATTTATTTATTTTTAATGACTTTCGCAATTTTTATTTAACCTTTTCTCAAATTTTCACTTTTCGTTTGCTTGCTTTTCATTTGTTTACATTTTGAATCATATGTTTTTATCTTACTAAACTTTACTACGACAAATCTCTGCAGTAAAAATTTGGAAAACACTCAGTCAAGAACTGTCACTTTACTCTCTCAATTTGTGTTCTCATTTACTGCAATTTAGTAAAATGCAGTAAAGTTCAGTAAAAATTTTTAAAAACTTTTGAGTACGCGAACGCAATTAATAGGTTGTGGATTGAACAAATATATTTGTAATACTTTTTAAATCACAGATACATAAAGTAGAGAATGTGTGGAAAACGGTGAGCGTGAAATGGACATTTGTGAAGACAAAATTATGTACATATGTATATACAAGCTCTTAATTCGTATCAGCTTATATTATGATTAGTTAAGCGGAACGCCTGTAAATTTGGTTACTCATAGATAGACACGATTTATACGTATTTGCAAATGCTCTGCTGGGAAGTTCTATTGAGAGATTAGATTTCTTGAAAGGTAGTCAAATGAGATTTATTCCATGATGGAATACGATCTTGTTCACACATTAAAAAGATAATTCCTCTTCAACATTGTATTATCTACATTCCGAAGCTTTATAAAGGAGATATTAAGAAAATGGGTTTAAGTTTAATAAAAACACACGTGAAACCAAATCTCCTTTAAAGAGTAAGAACATAAAGGTTATAATTCATACTCTTTTGAAATGAGCTTGGTTATTAGAAATTTTAATTTGAAATTTATTTGCTGGTGGTTCAGCGATGTCTATATGCATTTCATTGTTGCTGTAACAAATCGTCAGTAGACTTCAACCACACATCTTGAACAGTCACAAACCTCTTATCTTATGTACAGACTTTCAAAAACTATTTGAGAATTCACAAATAATAATATTTTTGAAAATCACAAAAGAAAAATAAGCATAGTAGGCTTAGTAATTTGAAATTTATTTGCTGGTGGTTCAGCGATGTCTAAATAAGCATAGTAGGCTTAGTTTTCTTTTGTGATTTTCAAAAATATTATTATTTGTGAATTCTCAAATAGTTTTTGAAAGTCTGTACATAAGATAAGAGGTTTGTGACTGTTCAAGATGTGTGGTTGAAGTCTACTGACGATTTGTTACAGCAACAATGAAATGCATATAGACATCGCTGAACCACCAGCAAATAAATTTCAAATTAAAATAAACTTGACAATATGTCGAATAATAAATTTCTTAAATGTTAAATTTAGATTTTATTTTTCATATTGCCTTATAATTACTTTTATTGTTATCCAAAGGATTTTTAATTGTATAAAGGTGTATAAAAGTCTACTGACGATTTGTTACAGCAACAATGAAATGCATATAGACATCGCTGAACCACCAGCAAATAAATTTCAAATTAAAATAAACTTGACAATATGTCGAATAATAAATTTCTTAAATGTTATTAGAAATTTGTTAACACAAATAAATCTTCATACAAAATATATACATACATATGTATATGTATGTATAAATGTATATACATATATAAGGATAGTTTAATATGGTCTCTAACCCTTTGTCCAATTTTTGTAAGCTGTGTTTCATTGTTAACATAAGGTATAGTAGGAATAGTTTCAGCCACAGAATTAATTGTGTAATTTGGAACCTTAAAATAGATACATAAATTGTGCAAGGCAACACATACGTTAACAAAATGAGCTATTTTTTCCGAACTATACTGGCTCCTCCTTTCGTTGTCGTATGCCAATAGACCTCTCTGCTATACATCGGCCTTTGGAATGTATGTTATTAAAGTAAACCTCCATAGAACTATCTGCCGCATTTTTAAACGGCGTTATTAACCATGGTTCAAGAGGGTATCCGGAATCTCATTTTGGTTAATTATACTTTTGTAAATAATAAAATAAATATGTAAGTATGTATATTCGTTCACCTTACCTAAAAGCCAAGCATTTCCTAATTTTTTTTATTGTAGAATCCCATTAACATGAATCAAATACTGCCCCGCCGTATTTCGAGTTTATAGCCAAAATTTTATACTCATGATCACATATCTAAAAGAATTAGTTTTCAACATTATTTAAAAAATTTATTTTCCAAGAGATTAAATATAAATAATACCACCATAGCATTAAGACTGTGAAATCCCTTTCGATTAAAGAACATATGTTCATTTTTACTTGGCCTTTGCAGTCCTATGTGCGTGCCATCTACGCATCCAACAAAAGTTTTATACAAGTTTAACTAATTAGTTTTCCATAAAAGAAAAATAATTTTTATGAATAAGGCATAAATAATATAAAGTCACTTAAGCAAACCTCCGGGAATCCCATATTTTTTGAAAAAGTGATCCATACAAGGTAAGGATTGCTCAGGCGAAAGTTTTGTTTCCATTTCTTGTATGACATGGCTAACAATTTTGGACACTGTGCTTTGTCCCAACCCGAGCAAATAGTCATCTCCACGAGCAAATAGTCATCTCCCATTCGCTAAAACCGAAAGTGTAGCTGCTAATTGCAGCTTTCGTTGCTCTCGAAAGTACACAGGAAAAATATTTATTTTGAATAAATTATGTTTATTGAAGTAGCTAAAAATAAATAAAAAGGAGCCTATGTGATAGAAAATTAAAAAATAAGATGAAAAAATTAAATATAAAAGTTGGCGGTGACCCATATTTTTCAAGCTATCGGGCTCTGAACTTTTCATAGGAAACTCTGAAAATCTCAAAAAAAGAATTTTTAAATAGCTTATTAGATAGTAATGTGAAAAATAAGAAAAAAAAACTTAATAAAAAAAATTTGCTGCAGGCCATGTTTCCCGAGTTATTGGTCTTTAAAGTTTAAATAGAAAGTGCAGTTTAGTGAAAATGCTCCAAAAAAAGTCAAAATGCCTTAAATACATATTAATTTCTTTCCTTAGACGTTTTACAACATCAAACACATTAAATATCGCGAAAAGCATTGGTGATCATATAACATTTTTCGCATACCACTTCTTTTCTTTCACTTTATCTATAAACAAATTAATGCACCTATGCATGTGTTCTTGTCGCTGTCTCATCGACGACTAAATGGAAGAGAATAAGAATGTGTGTGATTTTAGTTTGCACAATTGTGCCATGAAACTGACATCAATGCTCTAAATCTAGATTTAAATCTAAATCATTTAAAAAGATTATAAAATAAAAAAAGGTATTTATGTATCTTACGCTGCTACCGGCAATGAAAAGATATCATTTCCATACCTTATTTGTTTCCTAATACGTAGAACACTACTTTCTTCCTCGGACTCTGATGAGGACAAATAAAAGAATATTGACAAATTCATTATTAATAAAGATTATTTTCCAAAATATTAATTATCTCTCAGTTTCTTTAACTTTCTTCTTCTTATTATCACTTGTTTACATTAAACATGTTATTAATCTTTTACATTTTCTTAAAAATTACGATTCGCTACGCAACGTATACCATAATTAGCTTACTCGAAGCGTATCGGAATATTATTCTACGCGATAGTTTACACCGTGCCGTGATTAGGCCTCTGATTTTAAGTTGGGGCGATCTGTGCTGCTGCCATTTTCTTCTCGCTCTTCTTTTTTCTCACACGAGTCTTTCAATATCGGTAGAATAAATTCTATGAAGCCAGTCTGCGGATGGGAGGTAGTGGCATATTCAGCAGCCTGTTTAATATTTTTGATAATATTGACAATGTTAAATTCAACATCTTCGGATGTTCTTAGCGTAATGTTTTCCGTACACTGACTACTGAGATATTTTCTGAACCCCAGCCAATTAACACGATTGATCATCGTCACATATGGCTGAGGTATGTCACTTCTTAGTGGGCTACAAATTGTAACGATCGTGGGATAGTGATCGGAGAAGAGATCTAGAGAAGCTTCTACATGAATTAAATCCCTAGACATATTTTTCATGACGGCATGAGATATGTATGCCAGTAGGCCACTAAGTGGGCTTCCACTCTAAATGACGTCCAAGCCCATTTTTTAAATTGTGTTGAACAACACCCGACCTCTGGGTGTAAAAAGACGCGAACCCCAGAACGTATGGCTACTAAACACATGATAGTAACTTTAAAAAAATCGCCAGAAATACATGATATTTACATATTGGCACTACTTTGCTTTATGAACAATTAAATAAAAACAATGACATGCGTAAAAATAAGCGAAAGAAATTTAACGAAATTAATGGCAGTAAGAAAAATGATCAAAATCAAATTGTTTTAATTTCTTGCAGACGAGTTTCGGTAAGATTTATTTTTGAAACTATTCCTTCAAAAAATAGTTTTCCTGAATTACCAAAACTTTAAAGTTCAATTTTATTTGAAAACAAGTAAGAGTGCTATATTCGGCTGTGCCGAATCTTATATACCCTTTACCAACGTACGTACATATATATAGTATACAGACACATACATACATATTTCTTTTGTGATAAAATTTATAATTTTTTTCTCTAAAGCAATTAATAGTAAGTGACCTTTCAGTATTTTTCGATAAAAGAATTTGATTCAATTATTTTATTTTCGATATTAGCAATAGTTGAATATTTTACTCAACACTCTGTGGTTAAGATATGTATATTTTACATTCACCCTTATTTATTGCTGCTATTTAATAACTCTAAAATATTCTTAGTATTGCACCTCCATACCAAGTAAACTAACTTGTTTTATAATTTCCCGTATTTACTAATCATTGATGTTGCAAAACTGCTTAGTGTCTTGATTTAAAGTTCCCATTGCAAATGGTATACATCGTGATATTATGTAAACGTTTTATTCTTACAGGATTTTTTTTAAATTTGTTCAGCAGAAAGGAAATGTATCAGGAAAATTAAACGGAACATGTCCTTTAATTTATCTTTAGCGATAAGTCTTAGTTTTATCTCCATTTACTAAAAATTAATAGCACAATAAGCACAAACCTTTGTTTATACTACAATTAGTTTAGATATCCATAAAAAAATTAACCATGTATAAAAAATCTTGAGTAATGATTTTCCTAAAACATGAAATCTGTTTAACTGAAAAAAAAATATTTTTGGTTATTTTTCTTACCGAAACTTTTTTTAAGCTCCAACTCTGTAAACATATTTCTGAGTTTCGTAATACTAATTTATTTCTTTATAAAATATAGAATTACCAAAGAAATAATTAGTTTTATGTACCAGAAAAAATTTAAGTTTTCCAGCTCTGGAGCTATGTCCTTTATTTTTTTAATTTCTATGCCAAACTATTTCATTCTAAGTCATAAGGTATATAAAACTTGTAAACAAAAAGAAAAAACTAACTTGACCTAGTTACTTTTGTAGAAAAAACAATAAATTTACCAACCCTGGAATCAACCTTTTAGATTTTTCTGATTTAAAAATTAATAAAGTGTGTTAAGTGAACAAAGATATAAAAAAAATTAATTTTAAACTTTAATATTTTAAAAAATCAAAGTTTCCATCTTTGGAGCTGTAATTTTAATTTTTCAAATTTTATACGCCAAACTTTTCTTCCAGAAGCATAAAATATATTCAATTTATAAAGGAAACAAAATTTTTAGAACTATTTAATTTTACATAACACAAAAAGTGTAAGTTTTCCAACCCTGGAATCATAATTTAGGATTTTTCTAATTCCTTATACCAATCTAGTTCTTTAAAAAATACATAAACTATGTTAAGTGAAGGAAGCGAAAACGAAATAAGAAAAACTTTGTTTTATTTAGTTACTCTATTATCAAAAAAAGATCAAATTTTCCATCTCTGGAGCCTTGGTTTTCATTTTTATAATTGTATAGGCCAATTTTTTCTTTCAGAAGCATAAAATATATTTAATTTATAAAGGAAAAATTAATTATTTAGACGTATTTAATTTTATAGAACACAAAAAGTGTAAGTTTTCCAACCCTGGAGTCATAATTTTAGATTTTTCTGATTATTGATACCAATCTAGTTTTTTTAAAAATACATAAAATATGTTAAGTGAACGAAGCAAAAACGAAATAAGAAAAAACTTAGTTTCATTTAATTCCTTTAATATTAAAAAATGCAGTAAAGTGAGACTTTGACTCGCACACGAAAGGTTCCGCACATTCGGTTCTGAGCATTTTTTAATGTGGCTTTTTTGCTTTTTTGAAGTTTTTTCAGTTTAAAAGATTTTTTCAGTTTTGTCGCTTTCTTCTCATTTTGGCGATTTTTTTCTGTTTTTTTTTGGGTTTATTTTCATTTTGGCGATTTATTTTGGATTTTTGCAATTTTTTTTTATTTTTTGGGGTTTTTTTCATTTTGGCGATTTATTTTGGATTTTTGCAATTATTTTTTTTGGGCTTGTTGGAGCATCTTAGCTTTATGTACTTAAATTTGCTTTAAATATTCAACATTCCAGTTAATTTTACATTTTGTTTGTTACGCACAATTTGGATCCACACTGTACATTCCTATCATATTTTTGTTTTCAACTGTTTTCTTCTTTCCAATGTATATACAATTATTTACATACTTACAGTTTTAGAACTCTTCAATTGTATAAAATGAGAAATTACTAATAAAGCAACGTTAGTTGAATTTATAACGTTTTACTAAAAACAAAGTCTTATTTTTCTGTATCGTGGTTTTTACATAGAATCTTTTTCGCTTTTTCGACTTTTTTGCTAAAAATTATCTACAGATCGTACATTTTTTGGCGCCCAACGTGGGGCACGAGTTGTGGAACAAATACAATAAGGCATACACATATGCACCTTAATACGTTTGGAAAATTTTTTTTTACAATAGGATTGCCTTCAATAAGTTCTTAAGTTAAAGTACATAATTATTAATAGTTGTGGCTCGTAATTTGTGCATATTTACATACGTACATATACATCGTGGATATAAATATATGTACATACATACACATACATAAATATATGTATATCAGTTGGCAAATGCACATGAATACATATTAAATACATATTTATTTAAAACAAGATTAAGAGAGTTGTGACAACGCATAACGACTCTAAAACTGTTGTACTTACGTATTAAACACATACTAATAAACCAAACTTGTCTAATAAGCGTTACTTGGTGTTAGATCTATTCTCGTAATATGGCTGATTTAGAAACTCTTACAAAACAACGGCAAACGTCAAAGGCAAACGTAACAAGGATAAAAAACCTTATTTCATCTTCAATGTCTCTTGCTGAACTAGAATGTCGCTTGTCTTTAGTAGAGGCTTATTTCAAGCAGCTGCTTTCCATACAAACAAACATAGGAGAGCTTAATCCAAAAGACACATCACGAGCTGACATTGAAGATTTGTGCATCACAACAAAATCAAAAATAATTGAATTCTTAGGCGATAATTATAAACGTCAAAGTTTAGACAACTCAATTGCTGTTCCTATTACAACACATAGTAAGTTGCCAAGCTTAGAATTGCCGAAATTCGACGGCAAATATTCAGCATACAAAAACTTTATATCTTCGTTTAAACAACTAGTACATAATGACTCATCGCTAACAAACATTGAGAAATTTAATCACCTCTTACATTGCTTGTCAGGACAAGCGTTAGATACCGTTCGTGCGTTTCAAATAACATCAGAAAACTATGAACACGCAATAAGACGACTCAAGGAGCGTTACGACAATAAAACTTTAATATTTATAGAGCATATTCAAAACCTATATGAATTGCATAACATAAATACGTCATCTGGGATGCAATTACGAAGTTTAGTGGATATTGCATCCGCTATTTACAGTTCACTGAAAACTCTAGGAAGTTTTGAGAATATATGCAATGCATTAATTATCCACATAATAAACGAAAAAACAGACAACGATACACAGTGTAAGTGGAGAGAAAACTTAGACTATGCCGAATTACCTTCATGGGATCAATTTTGTAAGTTTTTAGAACGTAGATGCCAATTTTTGGAATCTTCACAGAATTTACCATCATCCAAACCAGTTGGTCAAAAACGCCACACACAACGTCAACAAAATTATCGTTCGTTTCATACTCAACAAAGATCGTGTTCTTTATGCAAATGTTTAGATCATTGGCTGACTGGTTGTTCCAAATTTCAAGCTATGAATAGCGAAAATCGTTTTGCTACAGTGAAGAAATTGGGCTTGTGCATCAATTGTCTCTCTGAAGGTCATGTGGTCTCCAAATGCAAATCTACTAACAAATGCAAAAATTGTAACAAGCTTCATCACACAATGCTACATCGAACACCTACCGCACCTCAAAATTGTGATTTATCGCCGCCGGTTTTTCGGTCATCGCCTGGGGAGCATTCATCGTCTGCAGTCGTCAACGTGCATATGGGCAAGTCATTTGATGGAGTTATTTTGGCCACAGCGGTCATTCTGGTACGTGATGCTCTTCGTAAGTTCACATTATGTCGTACTCTTTTGGACTCGTGCTCTCAAGTAAATCTCGTAACTGAAAATTTTGCAAAACTTTTGAATTTGCCGAAAACTAAAACATCAGTAAATATAACCGGTGTTGGATCTACGTCAACAAAAATTAAATTTGAAACCAACACAGTAATACGATCTCGATACAATAGCGAAGAATATCCAATGAACCTTTATATTACACCTCGTGTTTCTGGATATCAGCCAGACATAAATTTGGATATCAAAAATTGGAACTTGCCCGCAAATATAGATTTAGCCGACGAACGGTTCAACGAATCTCAACCAATTGACATGTTAATAGGTGCCGATGCCTTTTTCGAAATTCTTGATACCCATAAGATAAGGCTTGGAATGGGCTTACCCACTTTACAAGAAACTTGCCTCGGATACGTAGTGTCAGGCAGTTATAAAACGTCAAATAATGTATCTCGAAACCAATTATATACAACAGTTATAACAAACAGTGATGACAACTTGAATCAACAATTAGAAGTCTTGTGGTCAATGGAAAAAGTATCGGTCGCTGAAACAAATTATAATATGGAACATCGCGCTTGTGAAATCAATTTCGTTAAAAATGTTGAAGTTTTAAGTGATGGGAGACTCCAAGTAATGTTGCCATTCAAGAATGACCCTTCAACGTTAGGCTTGTCATACAACACAGCTCTAAAAAGATTTCATTCTCTAGAAAAACGTCTATCTCGTGACTTTAAGATAAAACAACAATATTCGCTATTTATGAAAGAATATGAAGAACTCGGACATATGACACAAGTAGAACCAAACTTTGAAAATTCCCATTACTATTTACCACATCAATACGTATTAAAACCATCCAGTGTCAGTACTAAGTTGCGTGTGGTGTTTGATGCGTCATCAAAAACGTCATCGGCGAAATCTTTAAACGATATTTTATGCGTTGGTCCTACCGTTCAGGATGATTTATTTTTGTTGCTCATTCGTTTTCGTCTCTGGAAATACGCATTAACGGCTGATATATCTAAAATGTATAGAATGGTACTTATGCATCCATCTCATCGTGTTTTTCAACAAATATTGTGGAGATACGACGAGAATCAGCCACTTGCCACATATCAATTAAATACAGTAACCTACGGAATGTCTGCTTCGCCATATTTGGCAATTCGCAGTTTACACTTTCTTGCGGATAAATATCAACATATTTACAAAGTAGGTTCTAAAATTATAAAAACACAATTTTATGTTGACGATCTATTGACTGGCGCGAACGATATCAATTCACTTCGCAAAATCAAAGAAGAAACCACATCGTTATTAAAACAAGGTGGGTTCGAATTAACAAAATTCCAATCCAATAATGCTCTGTTACATTCCAACAATAATCAAGTTAAGGAAATAAAATCGAATGACCAAGATATCACAAGCGCACTTGGTATACTGTGGAGTCCAACTACGGACCAGTTTATTTTTTCGTTTCAACCCAAAAAGCAATATGCTGTCATTACGAAACGCGCAATTTTATCTTTGATCTCATCTATATTTGATCCAATGGGTTTGATTTACCCTATTGTCATCCAACCAAGAGTCTTATTGCAAGATTTGTGGATTGCAAAAATTGATTGGGACACCGAAGTCACAACAAAAGTAAAAGAGTCGTTTTTAAAATTTATAAAAGACCTTGAGAACCTGCATTTACTAAAAGTATCGAGACACATAGTACCAAATCAAACATTGGTTCAATTGCATGGCTTTTGCGACGCATCTCTACGTGCATACGGATGCTGCTTGTATGCTCGCTCTATAAATAACAACGGTCAAGTATCGGTCCATTTGATAGCATCGAAGTGTCGCGTTGCACCTACTAGACAAAGAACAATTCCGCAATTAGAATTATGCGCTGCGCACATTCTTTCGAAACTATATACTAAAATTTCACCAATTTTTGAACAATTCAATACTGATACATTTCTATGGTCAGATTCCACGGTAGTCTTAATGTGGCTCAAAAAACATTCGTCGTCACTTGTCACTTTTGTCAGTAATCGAGTATCTGATATTCAAGAAAACACATCAAATTGCACTTGGCGACATGTGCCAACATCAAGCAATCCAGCGGACATTTTGTCCCGTGGCTGCTCATTATCTGAGTTATCAACATCAAATTGGTACACTGGTCCATCATTTCTTTTAGAGCCATCTGATAAATGGCCGCAAACTTCATTGCCTTTACACCATGATGTCGTCGACGCAACTATACGCAA
This sequence comes from Tachina lurida, assembly GCA_944452675.1. Lineage (NCBI taxonomy): Eukaryota > Metazoa > Arthropoda > Insecta > Diptera > Tachinidae > Tachina > Tachina lurida. The sequence goes on from OX101754.1 coordinate 41,479,634, forward strand.
ATCATCGTTTAAATGTCAGACAACACAGAATCAAATATTAAAATTTATAAATCGCACCAGTTCATTTACTAAAATACTGCGTGTCATATGTTGGCTATTTAGATTACGATACAAAAGTCAAAGCGATACTTTACTTTCAGACGAACTCCGTCGCGCATTAATTTGTGTTGTCTGGATAATTCAACAAAATAGTTTTATTGACGAAATCACCATGCTGAACAAAAATCAACCATTAAAGAGTTCTCTTAAAACATTAGGCCTTTTTTTGCAAAATGTGAATGGTTTTCAATTGATTCGAGTCGGAGGTCGATTACAACAAGCAAATATTCCTGATGACCGCAAACACCCGTTTTTGCTACCGAATAATTGCCACTTTGTAAACATTTTAGTACGTGATATACACATTAAAAACTACCATGCAGGTCCTAAGGCTCTTTTAGCTTTCGTTCGTCAAAATTTCTGGATTATTGGTGCTAGAAACGTTATGCGGAAAACTGTTCGATCTTGTATCAGCTGTATACGCTATAGACCAAAGCTATTGCAACAAGTAATGGGCGAATTACCATTTGAACGTGTTACTCCTGCACGACCATTTGAAAGGTGTGGAGTTGATTTTTGCGGTCCTATATATACGTATCTCAAAATAAGAGGAAAACAGCCTTATAAATGTTATGTATCCGACCTTTCATCTGAGGCGTTTATAGCCGCTTTAAAGCGTTTGATTGGGCGGCGTGGTTTGCCATCGAATATATACTGCGATAACGCCACTAATTTTATTGGAGCCAACGCTCAGTTGCTTCATCTTAAACAAATGTTTATGGATCCTTCGTTTAAAAATGATATACATAATTTTTGTTTTAAAAATTTTATTAATTTTAACTTTATTCCTCCCAGAGCCCCACATTTTGGAGGTATATGGGAAGCGGCGGTGAAGAGTGCTAAAGGTCATCTGTATCGTACGTTATCCAGTGCAAGAATGACTTACGAAGAACTTGCGACAACTTTAATTCAAATTGAAGCAATCATGAATTCTCGACCGATTACATCTCAATCAAGTGATCCCAATGACCTAGAAGCATTGACGCCTGGACATTTTTTGATTGGTGGTCCTTTAAATTCGTTGCCTGAACCAACAATTGAGTGCCATGATATAAGTAATCTTCAACGATGGAAGCGGATTGTTGCAGCACAACAACAGTTTTGGAAACGGTGGTCAACTGATTACCTTAACGAACTAATACAGAAAAGTCGCTGGTCTGAACCAAAGCCGAATGTAGAACCGAATACCCTTGTAATTATACATGAAGATAATACACCGCCTATGAAGTGGGTTCTTGGTCGAATTATTAATACATATCCCGGCAAGGATGGAAAAGTGAGAGTGGCAGATGTTCAAACTGCAAAGGGCGTATTTCGAAGACCAGTACACAAGTTGGCTGTTTTACTTAACCCTTGAAATTCAATCATTTCAACGCCGCCGGGAAATGTTGGAGCATCTTAGCTTTATGTACTTAAATTTGCTTTAAATATTCAACATTCCAGTTAATTTTACATTTTGTTTGTTACGCACAATTTGGATCCACACTGTACATTCCTATCATATTATTGTTTTCAACTGTTTTCTTCTTTCCAATGTATATACAATTATTTACATACTTACAGTTTTAGAACTCTTCAATTGTATAAAATGAGAAATTACTAATAAAGCAACGTTAGTTGAATTTATAACGTTTTACTAAAAACAAAGTCTTATTTTTCTGTATCGTGGTTTTTACATAGAATCTTTTTCGCTTTTTCGACTTTTTTGCTAAAAATTATCTACAGATCGTACAGGGCTGTTTTCCATTTTGGCGATTTTTTTTCATTTCAGCGTTATTTTTCATTTTGGCGATTTTTTTTCATTTTGGCGTTTTTTTTCATTTTGGCGATTTTTTTTTTCTTTTTTTGAGCCTTTTTTCCATTTTGGAGATTTTTTTCATTTTGGCGATTATTTTTCTTTTTGGCGATTTTTTCCTGTTTTTGAGGTTTTTTTTTGCATTTTGGCGATTTTTTCTGTTTTTTGGGGTTTTTTTCGTTTTGGCGATTTTTTTTTCATTTTGGAGTTTTTTTCATTTTGGGGACTTTTTTTCATTTTGGTGATTTTTTTCATTTTGGCGATTTTTTTCATTTTAGCAATTTTTCTGGTTATTCGCGATTTATTTTAGTCTTAGACATTATTTTTGTAATTTGGTGCTTTTTTAATTTTGGCGATTTTTTTGTTTCTGGCGATTTTTTTCGATTTGGCAATTGTATAATTTTTTGATTTTTTAGTTTTACCGTTTTTGAAAATTTCAAGAGTTTTGCTCTTACGGTTTCCAAGATACAGCAAGTCGTCAAAATTGCATTAAATGATAGAACACCCTTTAAATTAAATTTTTTGAAATTTTAGTGTTAATTTTTGTAGTCTGTATAAAAATACACTAACCTTACAAATTTCAAGTGTATGTATATACATACTTTAGGGATGGGCAAATGGAAAAAATGTATCGATATATATCGTATCGATATTTTTGAACAGCATCGATATATATTTTTTTAAAACATCGATATTTCGATATATCGATATTTTTTGCCCACAAATGTTGCAAAAATCTTTCAAGTTTAAAATAAATACACATACTAAAATATCGCGCCATAACCGCCAAAAATCAATGTTTCGAACAGCTGTTGCGCATTTTATTTGAATTTGTTATACTGATAAGCAACCACCCAGTCAGCATTTTATGAAATTCATGATCATATTCGAGTCTTTTTCGACTCCTCCGCGCGATTAAAATAAGCATTTATGCGCTCGTTTTCGAGTCGAAAATGACTGTTCATTCGGGAGAAAATGGTACCCTAGCCTAAAAGAGTCTTTTATGACTCGCGTTTCTGATCAATTTCGACTCACTTTCGAGACAGTTTGTGGTATTACTTACAATCACTTTTTTTTGTTTTAAATTTATTTTTTAATTTTAATTTTATTTTTTTGATTTTACTGCACGAGCTTGCTGTTTGTTTTTATTTTTTAAACAAATCACTTTCTAAGTATTTCTGGGAATCATTTTCGAGCCTTATTTTAAACGCAGAGCTGATAAATCAATTTTTGATCATCTAAGGCAGTCGAAAAAGACTCAGTTTGGTGAAACAATCTTCCACATGCTGACTGGGCAGCAAACAAAAAGTAGTATATATGTATGTGTTCAAAAATATACATATCTAAATGTATAATTGTTTGTGATTAAAATTAATTATTATTAGTAAGTATGAACATTAATAAAAAAAGGATAAAACGATAAATTGGATATATAATAATGTTTTTATAGGATTGAGGTGCTGCTGAAACCATAGGAATTCCTGGAAATTAAGGAGTCAAGAACTTCGTCTTTGCAATGGAATTGCTCAAAATCTGTTTTTCTACTTGTAGTTATATGCAAATATTACGGTTAGAGGCTTAAGCGTTACAGCTGCTATTAAGATTATTACAATTGAGTTCTTTTACATAAAATAATAATTTTTAAAACCTCTAGGCACATTTTCATTATAAAAGATGTCTTATTTCAAAAACTCAATTACTTTCTTACAACAGTACAAAACTTGCCATCAAAAGAAAGTAAAATATAATAGCTTCAGCGAAATTATTAAAGAAATCTTGGATTAATTGAAACATTACCATTTTATATATTATTAACTTATAAGCACTAATGCATACATACATATGTATGTATGATCACACAATCCATATACATTTCAATCACAATGAATTCGGCCTATGGCAGAAATCGGCCGATTAGTCGAAGCCAAATATTTTTCATTCCAAGCTTGAAAAATAAAATTAGTTTGGTCGTTGCTCGCCGACAGTTTCTATTGTGTTTAACGTTTTGATAGGGTTGCTTTGAAATACAACCCTGTTGCTTCCTATTTTCTTTTACTTGGACGTTCTTGTGAGTGATCATATGAAAAAGCAATCTAGAAATTGCAAAATAGTTTTACTTTTCTTGTTATGTATCCAATAGATATCACAGCTATTTCAGTGATCTCAAAAAAGCAAACTTTTTTCTTAATCTATATATAAATAGGCAAGTGAAAAAAGTTAAGAACCATTTTAACTGACTTAAACTCAACGTATTCGCTTGATTTTTTTTTGTTAGATAGATTGACAATAGGAACAGTGCAGAATGTATTTTTTCTTCTACATTTTTGTGTCTAAGATAGTTAAAAACAGTTAAGAATATTAGCCAATCATAAAGCCATGATTTCTCTTTCTCTCTTAATTTGCTAAAAAAAAAATTACAACAATTTGGCTTGGCAACTCCATAAACACTCAGAAGGAAAAACGTATTTTATTTGTTCATTCTATTCTTATTTCCATCTTTCTATGTACTTAAACGATTATTGCTGAAACTAATAAAATTTGGATATTTAAATAACGAGTGGTACTGTATTATTTTGCTTTAGATGCTTAAAAATAATATATTTTTTTAATTATTAATAACTTTGATTAAAGTTAAATTCACCTACAGCACAAAGTAAGTTTTTTATTTTTGGTTTATTTTGTGTGCGTTTTGTTTTTGTTCATTGTTTTCATTATTTTTCTGTGATTTAAATTACTGAACATACTGGAATGTTGGAATATGATGGAATGTTTATATTATTAGGCTAGCATATTCGTATATAGATATGGGGTCTTTCTCAAAGAATAGGGAATAGAAACTTTTTTTGTAACAAACGTTTTAATGGGGAGTCTAAAACTTTAGAGAAAAAGCGTTCAATGAAAAAATAAACGAATATTTTTGTTTTGGGCAATAATAATGAATATGAAGTGAAAACACTAGGAGCAAATATCTAATTACATTTAGTTCAAAAAGTGAACAACTTTTTTTAAATAGTTTGCTTAAAATCTATTCTTATTTATGCCGATAAATGAAATTTTAAATTTGTATTTAGTAGTTAAGAAAGTGGTTTAAGAGAGTGGTTTACCTTGGAGTCTATACATATGTATGTATATTTGAATATAGTTTTTAAATTGTGTTTTAAATTCATCAAACTTTAAATATTTTCATTCTATTCTCCACCTCTGTGCTTAATGGTTGATTTTCAACCACTGGGCGAACACTAGTTCATATAAAACGTACATAAGTATTATTTTTAAAATTTAAAACAGTCGGCTTCGGTTTTGGCCGAAGTTTAGGATTTTAGCCAAAGTTTGGCTTCGGTTGATCTCTAGTGTGCACAAAGAAGTTTTTTTGTTTGTATCGAAAACACATGACACGTTTTTAACATTCTAAGTATAAGCGTTCAAACACTTACATTTACATTAACATTACATCTACGATTTCAACAGCAGGCTAACGAGGCCTTTAAGAAATACAAATATGAAATACATTTAGATCAGTGTTGACGGAATCTAAGCTCAATTTTACACCAACTAAACTTCAAAATTATTCAAAATTTTATAAATTACACAAAACAAATTTTTTATAACACAAACAATTTTTGAAATCTAATTAGCTGACAATTCTTTCCACTGAACAGTTCGAAAATAATATAAAAATGCTTCGTAGTAAATATACGGAGTCAAATACATTTTAAATTAAGAGAAAACTTTTTATTACGAAATTTACTTGTATAAAATGTAGAGGCGAAATTACACGAATATAACACAAACATGTTATATGTACTCAGTAATACAAATTGGAAGTTATTCTAAAGGAACTACATTTTCATTGCTTCCAAAGAATCGATATTTTTAATTTGCCGATAGTTAGCAGAAAACTAAATAAAATATTTTTTTATTCATACGAAACCTTGTAATTCCTCCATAGTTTAAGAAAATACTCACCAGAATTTTTAAAAAAATCGATTTATTTTAAACAAATTTATGAAAAAATTTTCGTCTAAAATTTAAAAGCTATTTACTTAATTTACATGAAAACACTGCTTCGGGTTTAAATTGGTATAAAATGATACGAATTGCTAAAATAAGTAACTATTTATCTATTTATCTAGATGAAAATATTATCATAGAACACAAAAAAGAAAATTTTTCTTAAAATCGCATCCAGGTCGGTGCCCAGGCATCGAAAAAGAAAACTTCTTGCATTGACAACCCTATGTAAAAATCATTAGAATGCATCAAAATTTGCACTACTTCCAGATCGCAAACTCTACATTTTCATGACTTTTTTCGAGTGTCTTTTTTTAAAAATTATCTAACAAAAAAAATTATCTAACAAAATTTTGTTTCCCATATTTTTGCATAATTGCATGGAAGTCGGCAACGCTGACAGCGTTAGGCAGCTGTTAGTACAATACTAGCGTACCATTTGCATGATATTAAAAAGCAAAAACAAACAACGATGGGATTTCTATAAACTCAAGCAATGAAAAAATACAAATGTATGTATGTATGCATGTTTGTTCGATTTATATACAAACATACTGTGGTTATTTAATGCAGAAAAATTTTGTTTATTTTACATATAAATGTTCCTACATGTTCATTACAATTCTCATTTCGTTGAAATTCATAGTAGCATAAGAGGTCAAGTTTGTGTCGAAGAAAGCATACTTACCTGGTGTAGGGGTTACCGTGATCATGAAGGCGGTTCCCCCGGAGTGAGGCTTGGCCATTGCACTACGGTTGAGTTGACCTCCGCGATTATTCCTAATGCGAATAACTCGTGCGTGTAATTTTTGGTAGCCGGGAATGGCGTTCGCGCCGTCCCGACATTATTAATAAATTTAAACAAAAATGTTATATATGTATATCATTAATTACTATCAGTGTGCACACTTAATTTTTTTTAATTCGGTAGAGTTGATGCATTAAACACATTCGATACAGCAGGCTACAATTATTTTAACGACAGCAGGCTACACGACTGCACGACCACCGTTGTAGCTGTCGCCAACTTTAAACTAATTTCTATTTCTCTGGCTACAATGAGCAAATGCAGTGCTACCAGTATAATACAAAATGGTGAATGAATGATATCGTACAATTATTTCATACTATTTACTAGAAACAATATCCAAAAATTGATGTAAAGACAGGGTGACCGATGACATTTTTCAAAAAGTGGCACCAAAAGGGGATTTGTCCAAAAAAAGGGGCAAAATTAAAAAAAAACGAGAAAATTACACTAAACTTTTTATTTTTAATGTATTTTTATATAATTCACTCTAAAAAAAGGGGGACAAAAAGTGGCAAGACAGTCGAAAAAGTGGCAGGGCAGTCAAAAAAGTGGCAATTTGCCACTTTAGTCGGTCAAACGGTCACGCTGTGTAAAGAATAAAATAAATTGATTCATTATTGTACTTTTATGTGAAATAAGTAAATTTTAAAAGAAAAATTAATTTTTATAAATGCAAAATATATGAAAGTGGCAATACTGAACTATGTATTTGTACTTGAATACAGTGCTGCCACAACCAAAAAATTTTTGCAACCAAAATTCGCTTTAAAAGTTACCAATTGAGAAAAAAAATAACCAAATTTCAATATGTAGTATTTTTATTAAATAACATTTAAAATGCATACACTTTGTGCCGCACTACAACAAGAAATCAAGGTAAATGAAGCTGACTTGCAAGCCAGTTGGCAGCTGATTAATTTTATCTCTTTTATTTATTTTTGAATTTTGTTTTTCTTCACACGTTTAGTTTTTGTATTTGACAGCCGAACAGTATTTTTACACAAACAACTTACGTGCATATTCTTTATATAGATTTACTTTGTAAAATCTTTTAATTGAATGTTGCCGCCATTACAAAAGACGTGTCATTTCTGTAGTACAGAGTTGCGATCATTTAGTAAAATTAAAAGCTGTTGACAGTGTTGTAAAAGTATTGTAAACAAATGAGTAGCTATCAAGACGAATTTATAACAGGTGGCTGCACTAGCGATTTTAGTCACAGCTGTTTTATTTTCAGTTGCCTTGGTAGGAATACTAAAAATTGAAGAACATAAAAGATTAGAAAGTATCACATAAAAAATATGTTAATGTGTATCATTATTTTGGCAAAAAAAAAAATAACCAAAATGAGAAAAATATTCACATCTCCACATTAAAGAAAAAAATAACCACTTTTGGTTAGAAATAACCAAAACGGCAGCCCTGCTTGAATATCAGCTGCAGATGGTGCTGCTGCCGTCTCCAAAATAATTAATTAGCTGGCTACGAGCGACAAATGCTGCTAGCGGCATTTGAAGTCGTGTGTTCGTGTAGCCTGCTGTGGTGAATGTGTTTAATGCATGAATGGAATTCGGTAGAAATGTTTTTTTATTCAAAGAAACATAAAAAATAACAAAATATATGTACTTATATACACGGATAGAAATCATGGTACAAATGTACTTTTTATGCAGCGATGCCAACTATTTTATAACACAAACGCGCTATACACCTTCTCAAAATGCGCTATAACGCGCTAAGTTACAGCATTATCAACAATTTATAGTCAAAAGGCGCTATTTTCCTACGCCCTAAATTAAATTTTAATAAAGGTCGATGTACATATGTATTAGTAAATACAATTAATTTTTTAGTAACCCTGGAGTTAATGTCGACGTCGTCGACGGCGTCAAATGTCAAAAAAAAATTGAATCGTATGAAATTGTATGAGAGCAGTTAATCTCAACGCGTTGCAACGCCGTAAAAGTTCAATCTGTTTCAACTTTTTCGGCGTGGAATATAACTCTTTTGCAGATTTTGCAATATTGCTCCTTCGAAATTATATCCTAAATAACTAAAATCATTTAATACAGAATCGGACTCGTCTTCCAAATATTAGAAATTCATCGTTTTTATTTTAATTTTATTTGTCAAACTTTGTAATAACTTATATAAATTGTCGAATAGTGTTGCGATTCAAATTGTAGTGTACCCCTATGGTCACCCCTAATATCACAATTTAGTATGTGCACTTTCTCATAGGAATGTCACTCAATTTTAACTCAAAACAATAATAATAATAAATAATACTTGTTACAACAAATAACTATCCGTTTTGTAAAGCAACAATTATTAAATATTATTGTATTGTTATTAGTTTTAAGGATGCCGTTAGTTAAGTATAAAAGAAAGAAATTTTTGGAATAAAGATCAATTTTAGCTTAGCCTTTAAATCGGCTATTTTATTTAAAAACATTCAGAGCATACACCTGCTCAGGCATATAAATCTGCCTAAGTTTTAATAGAGCCTGTGGCGTTCATTAGCGCCGGCATATCCGGGTAGGCAGACTATATATAAATATTACATGGCGATCCTGCCAAATAATAACAAAGATGTCCCTGTAGAAGAATACAAACCTGCAGGCAAGGACCAACAAGCTCCCTCATATACGGCCACACCGTTGAAGGCAGGCCCAAAGCCACTGACGATAGAGGAATACCGCAGAAGGCAGATACAAAAAAAAGAAGAGGCACTTACTGCGATTCCCCATATTCAAAGGCCACGGCACCGAAGAGGTGGTAAAATTGTCCGCTTGCGGAGGAAGCTGGCCGCACTCAGAGCTGTTGTGGAGGCCGATCCACCACAATCTTGGCAACGTGCGTCAGAAATTTGGCGACAGATTATTGCACTGGAGGAGCAGATGGCGGAACACCGCAAACCAAAATAATAAAACATTTTTATTTTTCATTTTTATATTTAATTTCATTTTTATTTTTTTATAAATAAACACACAACTTAATTACACATTTGAAGAAAACTATAAATTACTAATGTAATAAAATATAACGCGAAGAAGCATTAATAAGAACACAAATGTCAATCACAGATGTTGAGAAATAAGTGCTACCAGATCGGAAGAATTGGTAGTGTTGTAAAGTTTACCCAAAAAAAAAAAAAAAGTTCAGTGTTACCTATTTGGTTCACATATTTTTTGCCATAATATATGTTATAACATAAGTTATGATTTGAAATCGCACAACTGCTTAACTTTTAATAGACATAAACTAATATAATTTTAGATGGAAGAATTAAAACAATATTATATTGAATTAGAAAAATTAGAAAAGAACATAAAAAAGAGCAAAGACAGAATTTACTCCTCTAACTATAAAATTGAAAAATTATCGCGCTTAATTGAAATTAAATTAGAAATTGACAATAATTGTAGTCGTTTGCAGGAAGAAGGGACCAAATCGTTTATAGTCAAATTTAATGAATTATACACAATAGTGTTGAACTTAGTGAAAAATATAAGTACTAAAGAAAGTACAGATTTAACAGATAATTCGGACGCAAGTGTTGCAAGGGAAATTATTAATATGGCACAATTCGATATTGGAGTTGTGGGCAAAAACCTTAACGTTTTTAAAGGTTCATATGAGGTGTTAGAAGACTTTATAGTGCAAACAGAGTTATTGCATGATATTTTAAGAACAGAAGACCGAGAGATATTCATAAAGTATGTCTATAACTTTAAATTAGCTGCAAATGTCAGGAGTGTTTTGGGACGTTCCAACATACCTACTACGTTTAATGAATTGAAGAAGTTGTTGGTTGATGCGTACCCGAACCCAAGAACTCTGCAACAAGTCTTAAGTGAATTAGGATCAATAAGGCAAGGAAATTTGAGTATATCAGCCTTTAGAGAGAAAGTTGCATTGTTGTCAGAACAATTGAGCAATTTTGAACTTAAGGCAATAGCAAATCCATCGCAGGAAACAAAAAACGCAATATCTAAAATGAGTGAAAATATGGCCTTAAATGTGTTTATAAAAGGTGTTAATGTGGAATATAAAAATATATTGGTAGCAAGTAGTCCAAAAACTCTCAGTGAAGCTGTAGAGAAATGTATTACAGTGGAAAGAAATATGCAAACAAATGATAATAGTATTTTTAGAATTAATAGGCGTGATAATGAACGTATGTACAATTCGCAAAGAGTGTATGGGGATTATACAGGGTACAGAGGTCAGGGATACCCAAACCAAAATAGTAACAGAAATAGCAACAATTATAATAATGGATTGTATAATAATAATGCTAATTACAATCGCAATAGATATGGCGACAGCAATAGTAACAATAGCAATAATAGGTACAGAAATAGTGGTAATAATGCGAATAGAAACTTTGCAACAAGAAGTAATGATAATAATATGAATTCCTCATATAGAAATAATAATAACAGGAACAATTCGTCGTATAGACCCAGTAATGGCAGACATAACCAGGGAAACTAATAGCGCCGGATAGCAAAGATTGTTATCCAGGAGGGCAAAAATGTTTCAAAATTTCAAATAACACTGATAATTCGATAACAATAACTTGCAGTACCATAAATAAAGAGCTTAAGTTTTTGGTAGACACTGGAGCAGATATTTCTATTTGCAAGCGAGGTAATATAGAAAACATAAATGAACGTAACATATCATCACTAAGTGGTATTACTTTAGATACGATTGAAAGTCTTGGCACCGCATATCTAACTTTAGAATTCGATAATAAGCCGATAACACACAAATTTCACATAGTTGAAGATAATTTTCCAATCAATACTAATGGAATCATTGGTAGAGACTTTTTAGAAAGATATAAATGCAAAATTGATTTTGAAACATACACGTTAACCTTCAATATAGCTGATGAAGAAGTTATTTTACCGATTACCCCAAAACGCGTTTATAAAACTGAAATATGTATACCAGCACGCTCAGAACTGATAACACCAGTCAACATATGTATAAGTCAGGAAAGCATTGTTTTGAACAAAGAATTATGTCCGGGAATTTTTGTAGGGAATAGCATTATACCAACAATAGGACTACAACACATAAAATTGTTGAATACAACTGACAAAGACGTAGTTTTGAAAAATTTTAAGTTAGAAACGAAGCCATTATCAAATTACAATATATATAATTGCGGCAACAATATCAATACAAGTAAAGGCAGAGTACAGAAAGTTTTAGAAGATTTAAATATCGAATCTATAGATCCATTAGCTAGGCAGTCCTTAAAAAACATAGTTACAGAATATAATGATGTATTCCACCTTGATGGTGACAAATTAACAACAAATAATTTTTATAGTCAAAACATTCAGATGACAGATTCTTCACCTGTTTACATAAAACCTTATAGACTACCTGAGTCACAAATGAACGAAATAAACAAACAGGTAAATAAATTGTTAGAAGATGGTATCATTGAACCATCTGTGAGTCCTTACAATTCTCCATTATTGGTAATACCAAAAAAATCAGCAAATGACACGAAGAAATGGAGATTAGTAGTTGATTTCCGGAAAGTAAATGAAAAAATAGTAAGCGACAAGTTTCCTCTAACAAGAATCGAAGATGTCCTAGACAAATTAGGTAGGGCAAAATATTTTTCTACACTGGATATGACCAGTTCATTTCATCAAATCGGTTTGGATAAAGAATCAAGACCGATTACATCGTTTTCTACCAGGAATGGTCATTTTCAATTTACTCGGTTACCCTTTGGACTGAAGATATCGTCAAATAGTTTTCAAAGGATGCTTACAATTGCATTGAGCGGCTTAGATGCAGAAGCGTTTTTGTATGTCGATGACATTATTGTTTTTGGTTGTAGTATTCAACACCATCACGAGAACTTGATAAAAGTCTTTGAAAAATTGAGGCAGTATAATTTAAAACTGAATACGTGTAAATGTCGTTTTTTGAAAACAGAAGTAGTTTATCTAGGTCACCTTATAACTGACAAGGGTATACGTACCGACCCTGCTAAACACGAAGTAATAGAAAACTATCCAGTTCCCAAAAATGTAGATGAAGTCAGACGTTTCGTAGCATTCTGTAATTACTACAGGCGTTTCGTTAAAAACTTTGCTGAAATAGCTAGAAATTTAAATAAACTGTTAAAAAAAATACTGTTTTTAGGTGGGACGAAGGTTGTCAAAAGTCTTTTGAAACATTAAAATCAAAATTAATCAATCCACCAATACTCCAATATCCTGATTTTAGGAAACCGTTTATATTAACCACCGATGCATCTAATTATGCACTTGGAGCAGTCCTATCACAAGGTGAAATTGGGTCAGATATGCCCATATCGTATGCGAGCAAATCGTTGAGTAAGCATGATATAAACAAGCCAGTTATAGAAAAAGAGCTGTTAGCTATACATTGGGCTATAAACTTTTTCCGTCCGTACCTTTATGGTAGAAAATTCTACGTAGTGACAGACCATAGACCCTTGGTATCGTTATTTTCTCACAAAAATCCATCATCAAAAATGACTAGAATTAGGTTGGATTTATGTGACTACGATTTCGAAATATCGTATAAGAAAGGTAAGATGAATAGCAATGCAGATGCGTTGTCAAGGATAGTATTGGACAGCGAAGCATTAAAAACGTTAATCCCTACCGAAAATTTACAAAAGCGTAATGATATATTAGTGATGACTAGAAACATGAAAAATAAACATGATGCACAAAAAGATGTCGAGCATAGAGGTGGCATCTCCAGTAAAGAGCCTGATCAACTTTTTATTTGGGAATGTACTTCAATCTCAGACATTAAATCGATGAAAAAACTTAGGTTTGAAATAATGAGTAAAATTAAAACACCTCAAATTGTAGCAAGTGATTTAGAAGTTGTAGTGAGATGTGGTGATAATCCAATAAACACAAAGCTGTATTTGGAGAAGCTACTATCGAAATTACTATCAATAAATGTAAAAGAGCTAGCATTAAATGCTCATGATGAAATTTTCAAATTAGTAACAAAGGAACAGTTTAAAGACACGTTCAACGCATTAAGAGGTAAAAATAAAGCAAATTTAAGAATACTAATATATAAAGAACCAGTAAGGGTATATGATAGGAAAGTACAGGATACTCTCATTAAAGAGTACCATAGTTCAACTATAGGAGGACACTTAGGTGTCAGGAAAACGACGCTAAAACTTAAACAAAAATACATATGGAAGAATATGGGTAGGATGATTAAGCAGCATATATTAAATTGTAAAGAATGCAAAATTAACAAGCAAACGAAACACACCAAAGAAAAGCTAACACTAACCGATACGCCAGGGACTAGTTTCGAAACAGTGTCAATAGACACGGTGGGTCCCCTTAGATTCTCAAATAATTTTAGATACATACTAACAATACAGTGCGATTTAACAAAGTATATTATTGCATGCCCCATTGAGACGAAGGATGCTAAGACCGTTGCAAAGGCTCTTGTAGAAAACTTGATTTTAAGATACGGGCACTTCAAAGTTCTTAAGTCAGATAGAGGTACCGAGTTCGTAAACGAATTAATGGCGGAAGTATGTAAGCTACTGGAAATAAAACAGATTTTCAGCACTCCATACCACCATGAAACTCTTGGATCAGTTGAAAGAAGTCATAGAGTACTGAATGAATTTCTCTTAGGCTTCTGTAAAGATAATGAATGGGACCATTGGATACCTTATTTCTGTTTTGCGTATAACACAACACCGCATATAGACACAAACTACACTCCATACGAGTTAATATTCGGTAGATTACCAAACTTGCCTAATGAAAACTTATCGAATTTTGAACCAATCTATAATATAGATAATTATTCGAAAGAATTGAAAGCTAGATTAAAATTTTCATTGCAAAAAGCAAAAGAGTTACTGGAGATATCAAAAAAGAAACGCATTGAACAATGTGTAAAATTTAATCCATTAAATTTGAATGTAGGAGATATGGTCTTAGTAAAAACCTTTAATAGGAAAAAGAATCAACCACCATACCATGGTCCATATAGAATAGTACAAACTAAAGGAGTAAACTCTGTCATAGATCTAGGAAGTAAGTTAAAAGAAATACATAATAATAATTTAAAAAAATATTAGTAATATGTTGTAATTGCAAAATTATATATATATATATATACAAAAAAAAAAAAAAAATTTTTGAATTTTAAGAAACATAAAATTGTAAAATTTTTCTTAAGGGGTAGGGTGTAGTGTACCCCTATGGTCACCCCTAATATCACAATTTAGTATGTGCACTTTCTCATAGGAATGTCACTCAATTTTAACTCAAAACAATAATAATAATAAATAATACTTGTTACAACAAATAACTATCCGTTTTGTAAAGCAACAATTATTAAATATTATTGTATTGTTATTAGTTTTAAGGATGCCGTTAGTTAAGTATAAAAGAAAGAAATTTTTGGAATAAAGATCAATTTTAGCTTAGCCTTTAAATCGGCTATTTTATTTAAAAACATTCAGAGCATACACCTGCTCAGGCATATAAATCTGCCTAAGTTTTAATAGAGCCTGTGGCGTTCATTAGCGCCGGCATATCCGGGTAGGCAGACTATATATAAATATTACAAAATGCTTTTTGAAGTACAAAAAGAATAGATGCTTAATAAGTTACATATGTACATTTTTTGGGTCACGAGTAACGAGTACATATTTTTAGCTATGAGAATATTTGCCATTTACAATATTAAAATGCGTTTTTAATTCTAACCACAGTCAAGGGAATTTTATTTGCAACATCTGAATCATTAACGAATTTAAAGAAAATTTAAATTTTGGATATTAAAAAATTGTTAAATTTATACAAAAAAAGTAAAAAGATATTGAACTGAAATGATATTTTTGACTTTTAACAAAACGCGCTAATTTAGCGCCTTTTTTATTTAACGCGCTAAGACGAAAAAAAGCGCGTTTGGAATAGTTAAAACGCGCTGAAACTAGCTCGAAAGGCGCTAAATTGGCATCGCTGTTTTTATGGTACATTTTTGACCTCATTGGTACCGTAGTACTACCGCCACACAGTGGGGCCTTTTAACTTTTTTCGTTGCAAAAATCATAACTTTTGAAGTGATAAAGATATTTAAAAATTTTAAAAAGCATTTGAAAGGAAACTTCTTTAGCTTTAATATACATGATTTGCACGGTCATAGGTTAGGCGCGGCACTGTGCACAGTGTCTGTTTTTGACTGTTTTTATTACAAACATCATAAGTTTTAAGGTAAGAAAGATATTTTAATAAAAATTAGTATCATTATTGGCCATAGCTTTGTGGAGGCACTATGCACAGTGGTTTTTTTTTGTTGAAAACATCATAATTTTTGAAGTTACCAAGAAATTTGTAATGGGGAAAAAACACTTGATTTTTAAATCTTTTAGGATCAAAATAAGTGCTCCCTTATTGTGATAGGCATTGGACACGATGCTACCTTTGGCCTTTCTTGTCGCAAAAATCATATATTTTGAAGTAATGATATTTTTAAAATTTCTCAAACATTTAAAATACAACTTTTTGTACTTTAAATGACATTCTCATAGGGAAGTCTAGAAAAAAATGCTACTCTAATATAACATGTTATATTAATATAACTATTTTTATTTATATTACAGATAAAAATTATTGAAATATTTTTAATACTAATGTTAATTTTCAACTTCTGCTGATACTTCAGTAACTTTTACATTAGATGGTACTGCTTCTTTTTTGGCAGAGGTAACCTTTTTATATCCAGGAAGAACATTGATTCTTTAAAGAGCTTCGTAAAATATTCGTGTGTGTTCTAGCTTTCACATCGTTTTCACATGTTTTCTTGCGAATTCGGATGTTAAAACACATGCTACGCCTGTTTAAGTTGAAATTTAGAAAATAAAAATTTATAGTGTGTGTTCTAGCATCCGAATTTAGAAGAACCCAATTTGAAAATTTACAAATTCAAACTTTTAGATTTTTTCGTTTTCGATTTTGAGCAAAAAACACGTATTATTTTCACTTGTTAACAGACTTGTGAAAAGAATACGAGTTTTTTGCTCAAAAGCGAAAACGAAAAAATCTAAAAGTTTGAAATCGTCCATATCCAAATTGTTTTCTTCTAAATTCGGATGCTAGAACACACGCTTTTAATTTTTAATTTCTAAATATCAACTTAAACAGGCGTAGCATGTGTTTTAACATCCGAACTCACAAGAAAACATGTGAAAATGATGTGGAAGCCAGAACATACACGATTATATTTCTCCTTTGACAATCCCAAGTCCACAAATAACGCTAAGGCTTCTTCTATGCTATACTTTGTGGGTAATGCATTCGGAGGGGTTGGAATACTTTCTTTAATCCTTCGTAGTCGATCTGGGCTGGCAAGCTCCACAGCTTTTGTAATATCAGACCTTGATTTATCTTTATCTTTTACGTACTTAAGACATAATGCTTCTGACAGATTCGATGTAGATATATCTTTTGTAGCATTTTGAAGTTTACGTTTTTTTGTGTACTCCGAACACTCGTTTATAGTTTTAGCAGGTCTTTCTTTTCTGCTGTCCAAGGATGTATGCGGTTCTTCGATGTTTTCAAAAGTTGTTACTCCATTTAGCCAGTCTGAGTACTTTTCCATAAAGGTTTTTGTCGTACGGTTTGAGGCAAGCCATTTTCTACGAATATCCAACAAAACGAAGTGAATTTTGCTTTTAACATCCTTTTCGTGGTATCCTGGTAAACCGTGAAATTTTTCCACAATAGCCAAATTAAATACATTTTCATTATGTGATTTTCTAAATAACTCGAACAATTCCGAATTTTGAAATGACATTATGAATTCTGGTACTGATCACTACATTTGTAAAGTAAAACCTTAAATGATTGCATTACACAATTGCAGATTAATTTATACCCAAAAATAAAAAGGTGCAATCAAACTACCTGATTTGCGAAACATAAATCTAGGCCACAATTAACTGGATTATATACAACTGCAGTTTTTATTTTACTTACTATAAAAACCAAGTTTTAAAACTACCTGCCTATTTTCATAATATGTTTTAAATTTAAATAAATAAACAAATTGTATTAATTATGCCTACCTTATTGACACAGCAAAATATTGTTTATCATTTATATGGGATTCATACTGTGACTTTTTATGGTGACTTTTGAAGAATTTATTGACGAATGGTGTACAAAGGCTATCAACTTAAAAGAGAATTAAAGAAAAATGTAGGGAAAAAGTCACTGCGAAAATTTCGTATTAACGAGAAGCAATAAATATTAGTAACAAGTGATGCAGTGAAAACAATTTTATAGAGAGAATAATTTCTTTTCATATTTGGAACGTATCTTTGTTACATATTTAAAATAATTTTTTATCATTTAGTAATAAAATACCTTTTATAACATAAAGTGCAAGTTATTTTTCTCTTATTTTTGTAAAAAAAAAAGAAAACTAAGATTTGATCTTTTTATACGATTATATATATTTCAATGAAATAAGGCTAAATACATATTAATACGAGTAAGTAGGCACATATGCATACATTAACAAAAATATGTCAATAAGTTCCATTTATATTTACATTTTTGTGCTGTAAGATAACATAAAATATAAAAAATATTAAGATTTTGGTAGCTTTTTTCCTTATTTGGCAATTTTTTTTTTAATTTTGGTTGCAAAAATATCTTCGCTGTGGCAGCGCTGGCTATAAGATTGTAACATCTTTCATCAAATTTCAAGAAAACCTGTAATTTTTTGTGGCCCAATTTAGCTTAATTATTTAAAGTACTGTGTAGTAAATATGCTAAGAAAATATGGGCGTGACCATTTTTGCCCATTTTTAGATATTCTCTATTTTATTTGTAAAAAGTACCTAAATATAGGGTGTCTGAAAAACGGCAACTGCCGAAAAAGTAGGGTATCTGGTGGAAATTTTCTTACTTTTTTTAATAAACAATAAATATACCTTTAAAACAATACCAAAAAAGTAGTGATCACATGGCAATATTTCTGACAATTCAATTCTAAAATGTTTTTTTTTTCAAAATCACATTTGTTTGGACTTTCGAAAAAACTGTCGAATTTAAGCAGCTCCACCAGCTATAATTCTTATCCAACTAAGAAAAACGTTTTTGAATTCTGATCAGTGAAATGGTCTTTATACGATGTGTTCATTCATTTTACAAAATCTTGTCATCAAATTTTGTATTTTTGCCACGGTTTTTGGGAAAAGGCGCCACAGTGCGCCAGTTACTCGGTACAATTAAAAAATGCCAATGTTTCACTATGTAACTAGTAACAATAATTTTGCATATATGAAATATATATGTTGTCTTAAATTGTTTTGTGTGTGTTTTATTTTAGACTGTCAGCTTCTCTGTTTTTTTTGCAATGCTGTTGTCAAGGCAAATTCATGTACCAGGTGGTGTCAACTCTGCAACAAAAAAATTTGTCCACTGATGCTATAAGATCAAGTTGATCACACATACGGAAAATTCATCACATGTATGTTCTAAAATGTGAGTTTGTTAGTTTGAGTGTATTCTGAATTAAAAGCAGTAGTGCGATTCACTAATTTTTATTACGATAATCGTATCGTTTAAATATATTTAACGAAATTTTATCGACTTTGTCATTCAATAAATTTTTTAATGATATTCGCTATCGGTTAAAGTCAGCTGTTTTTGTTTTCTGTCTTACTTATCGTTAACCAAGCGACAAAAATTTGTGTGTTGTTTATTTTATCGATACGAAGTTTTCATTTTATATTGTGATGGCTTTTGAATATTTGGCCACGGAGGAACCACAGCCAAACCAGGATTTTCGAGCATAAAATCAACCATTTGGCTAAGTTGCTCGTTTGTGGCACGACTTCTCTTGGCAGCAGCGTTGGTTGACATTCTAATATATAACAAATATTATATTTAAAACAATAAAACGAATAAATTAAAATTTTTTTAACTTACCTCCTGTGAAGATAGCACACACTTTTTGTTTTTTGCTATTCCTTTTTGTGCTTTTCGTATATTTTGACAGAGATGCCACATGGTAGAATAATATTACGATGTTGCTAACAAGCAGTAAGTGAATTGCAAAATCGTTACTGCAAATAGCAATAATTGTCGGTAAATTTTGCTACTGGCAAATCATTAAAACTTAGTGAATCGCACTACAGAACTGGATCATGTAGATGCCTATAAATTCTATGTGGCAACTTTCATTTGCAGTTAGTATCAGTGCTGCCACAACCAAAAAACTTTTACAACCGAAATTCGCTTTAAAAGTTACCAAATGAGAAAAAAAATAACAAAATTTCAATATGTAGTATTTTTATTAAATAACATTTAAAATGCATACAATTTGTGCCGCACTACAACAAGAAATCAAGGTACATGAAGCTGACTTGCAAGCAATAGTTCAATGGTCATTTGTATGGTATATGCCAGTCGGCAGCTGATTAATTTGTTCTCGTTTAATTTTCCGTTTTATTGTTGAATTTTGTTTTTCTTCACACGTTTAGTTTTTGTATTTGACAGCCGAACAGTATTTTTACACAAACAACAACTTACGTGCATATTCTTTATATAAATTTAGTTTGTAAAATCTTTTTATTGAATGTTGCCGCCATTACAAAAGACATGTAATTTCTGTAGTACGGAGTTGCGATCAGTTAGTAAATTTAAAAGCTGTTGACAGTGTTGTAAAAGTGAGTAGCAATCAAGGCGAATTCATAACAGGTGGTTGCACTAGCGATTTTAGTCACAGCTGTTTTATTTTCAGTTGGCTTGGTAGCAATACTAAAAATTTAAGAACATAAAAGCTTAAAAAGTATAACATAAAAAATATGTACATGTGTATCATTATTTTGGCAAAAAAAATTACCAAAATGAGAAAAATGTTAACATCTTCACATTAAAGAAAAAAATAACCACTTTTGGTTAGAAATAACCAAAAATGGCAGCCCTGCTTAGTATTCCTTGTGGCAACAATTTCATGATACATACTCGATTTTTTTAAAACAATGTCTGGCATCACTCTCATTTTTTGTTAAATGGTGTTAAGAAACACTTATAGTTTTTCATATTGTGTGTGTTTTTACATGTGTTACAATTGTATATTTAGAATAAGCGAAGTATTTACAATGGATACATTTTTAAGAAGGTAAAGAGTAAAATTTGTTTTCTTTTATTTGTAAATTTGCACTTACCCTTTATATATAAGTACATACATATGTATGTATTTGTTATTTTTTATGTTTATTTGGGCACTGCTACACTTTTAATATATATTGTAATATTTGGATCGCGATCCATTTTAATGGATTGATGGATCACGAGCGTATGCTACACGTTCAATATTTGTCGCGTCACTATTTACGTTATTTTTGTGCTGTGCGGATCGTTTATTAATAATAAATTTATTAATAAGCTTTAACCGACGAGTCCCACAACTCCGGCAATGCCTCCAAATTAAAAATAAAGTCTCAAAATAATTTTTGCGGTCATTAATTCCGGTTCCATCGGCAGAACCCACTCACTTTCACTATCTTCTTCCATTACCCTTTATTAAAACAAACTTTACACAAATGAAATAAACTTTTTTACTTTTTATTTTTTAAATTTTTTGCACCTCGTCTTTTATTTTATTTGTTTTATTTCAATTCTTATTAACGTATCGCGATCTAATATCATCTTTTTTGTTTGTTTTTTATTAAAGTTAAATAAAATATTTGTTCGTAATTATTACCATAACTATTAAAAAATTATTCCAAAATTTGATTTTGAAATATTTTTTTAAGCTTTTTTTCATTCAGCATTCAAAATTTTTTTAGTTGTGGCCACACTGCTCTTCAGTTTATTTTGTTTTTTATTTTTTTGTTTTGTAGCTTTTAAGCAACAACATTTAATTTTTTTCTTGGAGATTTGTCTGAGTAAATTACGTACAGGGCTGCCAATTACAACAAAATAAATGAATTTTTTGCAAGAAATTTTAAATATCCCATGTGATACAGACTTGGTAACCTTTGCGAGGGGACTACTGCGCCATCAAACAGTAAATTATGCTCAAGGCGTAATATTTGTTTTATCATTCTTGGTTATGACCAGGGAAACCACAAATATGCAATTGCATGTTTTTTCTTGTACCACGTATTAATGCGGGGACAAGATATTTATCCGTTTCAGAACTTTTAATGAATATTGGCATCGATTTATTAGTGCATATTTTTGCATATTTTACGCTTTACAGCATGTTTATGAATATATCAGTTTTACACGCATAGTTTTAGCATATTTTCGAATTTTTAGAGCATAATTTACGCTTTTAGGGCATATTTTGATACTTTATAGAATTTATTTTATTTCAACCCGCTTGGCACCACCATCTTCTTGAAAAAAACACCCCATTCCGAAAAAAATTATATTAAATTTTTTTCTAGCAACTCATTAAAATTTCATTTTTGAAATAAAAATTTATGTTTTAAAGAAAAATTTAATTTAATAATAATCCTGCGCTATCTGGGCTAATTTGCTTACAAATTAAATGTAGTGTATACATTTTTTTTATGTATATAACGCAGTTTTACGGACGTTGCAATACAAATTCACAGCGTTGTCAACTTTCAAATTTTAAAAAGCACTGAAATCAGGAAAAAAGCGCGTAATTTAAGTAAAAAAGCACTAAATTTAAAATTTTTCCATTTTGAGACATTTTAGATATAATTGAACTGTAGTGAATTTTTAATCAGAAATAATTTCTTAATCAGGCTTAAGTTCAGTAATTTCAATTCTTATTAAATAAAATATTTTTATTAATTAAAATGAGTATCTAAAGAAGAGAACAAAAATTAAACTAGACTTTATTAGATGGGGGAAATACCGATATTTTTCTGTGCAGCCACGCACTTCACTTCACTTTTTATTTTTCCATTTTATAAAAAAAAATTTTTTCATAAAGACATACACATGTATGTTAAATTAAAAACACACATTTTAATTCTATATTAATAAGTGTATTCTAGAATCAATTTGCCGAAGACTTTTGAAGTTATTATAAAAAAAAATTTTTAATTTTTTTTACCAAGGAACAAACAAATCACTTGAGCTTAGTCAAGTTGGCGGTAATCGAAAAGTATTTATGAGGTTAAGAGCTGATTACATTTTGAACTCGATGGGCTTACCAAATTTGGTTGTTATTAAACTATGCTGTAGAAACATTCTTTCGATGACAAAAGCCAATAAATTTTGAACGAAATACAAAAGGTGCCAAAAGTATTGTGCAGCAAACGCAATATAAATAACAAAGTTAAATATAAAAAAGTGATTTGCAAGTTTATCAAGTTATATACAAAAATATTCATGGCAAAAATGTAACCGATATGAAAAAATATTAGACATTGGAAAAAAAATTTACAAATTTTGGTTATAATTAACCAAAACCGGCAGCTCTATTCACATCAAAATTGTCTCGTTTCAGGGCGATTTTTATAAAAAGCAAAGTGTTAACCAAGTGTAAGGACATTCTGTTACGTAGCTTAGACCAGGGAAGGAAAATTACTTCTTGGATTTTGTACCAACTGTGAAAACAAAATGTACTTTTTGGACCATGATGGTAAAATTTTTTTTTACTATTTATTAATAAGAACGGAAACGTAAAAAAATGTGTAAAAATTCAGAAGTACATAAACAATAAAAAACAGAAACTTATCAAAAATGTGTATAAAAATTCAGTATAAAAAATAACATAAAAAAATATTAAATATTACTTTCATAAGGGTACCTTCGTAGATTAGAATTGTTAGAGATCGGTTATTTTACAAATTCTGCTTATTAACAGAAATGTTATTTTCATGCACTATAAAATCTAAGTTATAAGCATAAAAAATGGGCGATAAATCCTAAAACACACTATTGAAGTAAAGGAGCCATATGTAGTTAACAAAATAAATATCATATTCTGTGATAAATATAACCACAGCCAAGGCGAGTTCATGTACGAGGTGCTGTCAATTTACCATGTACAGTTAAGGTACTAGACAGATTTTTTTGTTGCAGACGACACCACCTGGTACATGAATTTACCTTGGCAACAGCATTCCAACAAAAACACAGAAGCTGGTCGTCTAAAATAAAACATACACAAAAAAATTAAAGACAACATAGGCAAAATTATATAAAAAAATTATATATAATTATATAGTGAAACATTGGCATTTTTTAAATTGTACCAAGCAACTCGCGGTAGTACCACGGTTCCAACGAGGTCAAAAATGTACCATAAAAAGTACAATTGTACCATGATTTCCATCCGTGGTTTAGACTAAACTACAGTCATAGAGGTAAAAGCGCGTTCAACTTCTTCGTTTAAATATGGAAGTGACAGAAGTTTGATGGTAATGCAATTTTTGATAATGCCTCAAGCGCTATTAGATTTTACTTCTGCCCAAAACTTGATAGAGTGGACTGAATACTTGTATTATGTCTTCCTTGTTGTGTGGCAAAACACTGCTTACATTAATTATACTTAAAATTTTAAAGTTTGAGGGTAGTATGGCGCTTATTTCTTCAACCAAGTCTTGTAGAAGCTTATTAGAATTTTTTTAAATGCTCTATTTAACTTCAGAGCTTATGTTTTTCAATGATAGACTTCCTCGAAAAAGATATAGATAAGGAAATTTCTCTTTGAATTTTCGGTTTAGTGCCAACGCTCAAAACAAAAAGCACCAAAAATGAATTTAAAAAAGCACTGAGAACTAACTTTAAAATTTTTCGCGTCGAAAATTTCAAAAAGCACTAAAAACGGTGCGAAAAGCACCGAGTTGACAACGCTGCAAATTCAGTTTAGCTATGTGTGATTTACTCTGCCCCGAGAAGACCTTGAAGGAACATTGTAAATATATGAAAGTTTGTTAAGATGAGACAGAAACGATTTTTATTTGAAATTATAGGCCAATATTTTGTTATTTATTGCAATAAAAATTATAAATTAAAATCTTGTCTTATTTATCCAAAATACAATTCCAAGGCCCTAATTCTGATATCGTGATTTTTTGAAATTAAAGTTAAATTCTTACAAAATAAATTTGAATTATTTGTTTAAGTCAAAATTTTTATAGTAATTTTGTTTTAACCTGCACTTCAGACCCAGTTATTATTTTTTAATTATGTTTCCTTTTTTTGCTTATTTATTTATTTTTTTCTTGCAAATGTTGTTGAATTTTTGATTAAAAAATATATTTTCATTTACAAATAAACCAATTTATTCTACTTTTAAGAGCAAATTTTTTTACTTTTATGAGCATATTTACAAATTTTTAGTGCATATTAAATGCGCATAAAACACTTTTTTTAGAGCATATTTTTGGTTTCCCTGGTTATGACAAACAATAAACATAGCTGAGAAAGTCTATTTACTTTATGACCATTTTGTTTGAGCCACAATAATGTCCTGCACAAGGCCTTTCAAGACATGCGAGATTTTTCAAATGCTTTACTACAGCGCAATATTATAAAAGAAACGCTAAGGGCTAATAAATCAGTCAAAGTTTAAACGCTGGTTTAGTTAAACTAAACTCAAATTTATATGTAGTTTAAGCTCAACAGGGGTAAATCAGTGAACCATACCTTATGTGTAGTTTAAAAAATAATATTGTGGCAGCGCTAGAATAAATGTCAAAAGACAGCTGTTTTGCAGCAGGCTATCAATTCTTTGTACAATCAAACGAGCAAAAAAGTTAAGAAATTTTAATTAAAGGTCGCCAAATTTTACTTAGAAAGGAGTTATATTTATGCCTGGTGAAGTGGAATAGTATAAAACAATAATAGAGTGTAAGAAAATAAGTCGAAAATCATCTGAAGAAAAAGTAGAGGCTTGGAAGAATTTTGAGTGCTCATTTAATGCAAAACATATGGTATGTAAGTAAAAAAACCATATGGCCTGTATTGGTAGTTTAAACGCCCAATTTTATGCTTTTACAGGTGGTTTAAATACTGTATTGATTTATAGATTTGCTAGTTTAAACACATTTTAAACCAAAAATAGAGATTAACTTGAACTGATTTATTAGCCCTAAGCAACGATGTTGGCAAGACAAACAACTGAAAGAAAGTATTGCCAACAGTGTTGTTTAGGTGTCATAGCAAACGTTTCTATGGAAATTACCAACAACGTTTTTGCAACTATTGTACAGCTTGACGACTTATTTCACTTACAATAGGTGTGTTTTTTTTTACTTTTGTAGTAAAATGCAGTAAATGAGTAGTTACTGCGAAAAATTTAAGATTTACTCCCAAAAAGAGTTGTTGCCGAAAAAATTACGAGAACGGAAAAATAGTAAAAATTAGTAAGATTAAGGAAACAGCTGACTCAATTTCCAAATAGTGTTGAAAAATATATGTATAAACTTTTAACTATTCAACTCTTTTTCTTGTTGGTACTCGATACAATATTTTTTATAACACGAACAATCTAAGAATAAATTTTGTAAATTATTTTATGTAATTAATTTCTTTTTGATTTCCTTGTTAGTTAAATTAATAAAAATTACATGACTATTTGTTAATGTTACCGATTACCTTAACAGCAAGTGCAATACTAGGTAACCAGATACTTTACAGTCTTACAACTCTGAGTAATTAGAATAATTTGCAAAACAAAATGATTAATAAAATAAATTACAAAATATGTATATTAACAACTTTTATTATTATTCTTCAGCAATTATTTATTTATTTTTAATGACTTTCGCAATTTTTATTTAACCTTTTCTCAAATTTTCACTTTTCGTTTGCTTGCTTTTCATTTGTTTACATATTGAATCATATGTTTTTATCTTACTAAACTTTACTACGACAAATCTCTGCAGTAAAAATTTGGAAAACACTCAGTCAAGAACTGTCACTTTACTCTCTCAATTTGTGTTCTCATTTACTGCAATTTAGTAAAATGCAGTAAAGTTCAGTAAAAATTTTTAAAAACTTTTGAGTACGCGAACGCAATTAATAGGTTGTGGATTGAACAAATATATTTGTAATACTTTTTAAATCACAGATACATAAAGTAGAGAATGTGTGGAAAACGGTGAGCGTGAAATGGACATTTGTGAAGACAAAATTATGTACATATGTATATACAAACTCTTTATTCGTATCAGCTTATATTATGATTAGTTAAGCGGAACGCCTGTAAATTTGGTTACTCATAGATAGACACGATTTATACGTATTTGCAAATGCTCTGCTGGGAAGTTCTATTGAGAGATTAGATTTCTTGAAAGGTAGTCAAATGAGATTTATTCCATGATGGAATACGATCTTGTTCACACATTAAAAACATAATTCCTCTTCAACATTGTATTATATACATTCCAAAGCTTTATAAACGAGATATTAAGAAAATGGGTTTAAGTTTAATAAAAACACTCGTAAAACCAAATCTCCTTTAAAGAGTAAGAACATAAAGGTTATAATTCATACTCTTTTAAAATGAGCTTGGTTATTAGAAATTTGTTAACACAAATAAATCTTCATACAACATATATACATACATATATGTATGTATATGTATGTATGTATAAATAAGAACAGGCCAAGGCCAAAAACATTCCTAAAGGGGGTACAAATCGTAGAATCTCAACAGTGTATCCATCATTAAATTCCACAAATAGAACACTGAGGAAAATAAACTACTCCAAACAGCAAACTTCCGACAACCTGCGGAACGCAGCCTGTTCAGAACCTTTCTAGAGTGTCTATTCTTTTAATTTTCAAAAATGTCCTTCTTAATTTAATTTGCCTGCGCTTAAAAACGCCACTGGCTAAAAAAAAGGATTTCTTGCAAGTTTATATGCCTTAGTGTTGTAAAAGTATTGAGTATTTGAGTACTGAGTACTCAATTTTCCTGTACTCAATACACAAAAGTATCTACTCAATATTTTCAGAGTTGCATTTTCTAATATTCAAACGAAATTCTTGCTTTAAAATACATCAAACTTTTACAACTATTTATGCGAATTTAAGCTTGATAAAAATATATTTCTCAAGAAGAAGAAAAATATATATCTGGACCTCCTGGAGTTAGTGTAACAATTACAAATTTAGCAAGCAATGTTCGGAATCATTTTGATACGAAAACGCATCATGAAACAAGGACTTCAAAATGCTTCATTGAACTAATCAACTTCACTCATAAACACATATTGGGGAGAAAAGTGAGCCTTTAGAGTGGTTTAAAGCACAAAAAACAAAAAGATTTGTAAATTCAAGTAATTAACTTGTGAATACAATTAAAATATATATAATTAATAGGCAAACACGTTTTTTATAATCCCTTTTACGCCAGAACTACTGCACTGATTTTGGAAAGATTTATATTATTTAAAAGGAATTTTTGTACAGATGTGCATTATCTATATTTTGTTGAAATGGGTTTAGTATTTTTGGAGCTATAAGCGTTTAAAGTTGCTACTACTACATGCGAACATAGTACACACGCATTTATTAGCTTACACTTAAAAATAAAACAAAACATGTGCGTGTGTGTGTGTATATTTGAGTAGTATTTTTCTTGCTATTCCAATTTTTTTCTTATTTCTTATTGTATGAAAGCCATAAAACTTATAGGAAGAGAGCTCAATAAATTGAATAAGGTTTAATAAAGAGATTTTGTTTCTGTTTAGAATACGGACAATTGTGTCGTCCGTTTGGTATACTATTTAAAAAGGCACCTACAATGATTTTTGTAAATACAACCACGCATTTGTAACATAAGGAAACAAAAGCAACTCAATTATTTCCAATTAAAATGATTCTGTTATTCACAATTGAGTCGTTAACAGAAAAAAAAATTTTAATGAATTTGTTTTTCGAACTCTAATGTGTTGTTTCTTTGTTTGTTTTCTTATTTTTTTTTAGATCTTGGCTTTGTGTTAAATTTTAAGGTTGTTTGGGATGAATCGAACCGGCAATCTCTTGACTAATAGACTGACGTACTTACAACTCAGCTAAAGAGTAACCATCCACCTGTCCATCTGTCTAACCTGGTCATCTATCGTCAGTGCCCTAAAGTCAACTAATGGTTGCGATTGTGCAAAATCCACACACACACCCACCAACTAGTATCAATAGCAGTCATTGCCGCCCCATTTGCAGCTCTCACGTCAATGTCACTAACGCCCGCTGGCCCATCAAAGGTATACAGATCACTCGGCTTGTTAAGAACTCAGACGCTCATAGTGACCATCCATTCGCTTAGCATCACACCTGTCACATGGTTTGAGCGGTGTGACGAATGCCCCACCTTCTTAGAAAACCACATGGGAGACGATGCACTAGCGTCCATGCCCAGGATGAGCGGAATACTACTCGCTAGTAGTAGTACCGCACCCATAACCCTCAAATACAACAACAGCGGCTCGGTAGGCCTACAGTAGATGCTAGCCAGAAACATACGTCCAAACGCCCCTTCAACCAACACCCAAACCCACCACTGGCTCCGACTTACCACTGTACAGTCCAAGTCCCTGTCGCAAACTATAGCCGCAGAGTAGCATCCCCCGTCCGTAAAAACCCGCGTCCCCGAGAAACCTCTAATGCAGCCGTCCGTAATATAAGGCTCCTTCACAAGTTCAAAAGCCACAACCAAAGTGCATAATGCCTGCCCCAACTCACAGACCACCGCGTACGACAGCTAACAATTTATTTGTATTTAGCGCAAATTATCCATGATTGTTCTAATGTCTCGCGTTCGGAGCTGCTCTCCTTGCAACAATTATCAGAGACAAGTCCGACATCATCAGATGGTGAAATGGGCGACCCTTAAATGCGCAATTCCGACAGCGCATCGGGTTGCAGCACTGGGAGGCCATATTTCCAAGCTCACCACAATGACGGCAAACATCCTCACGCACCCTTCACTCACCCACACGGTGGTCAAAACCAAGGCAGTGGAAGCATGCCATAACAGGGTCCTGTGGCCGTGCTATGAAGCGGAACCACTTTATGTATACGCCCTTCGACACCAACACGTCCATCACCTTACTGGTGACCTCAAGCATGACGTTCATCTGACCACCAGCCTTAACAATCCACACCTTGGACACTAAACGAACGCTCCTTCTGAACTTACTGCGGGACAACTCTTCCTTCAGGTTCATCTCATACAACCCTTCCATGAATTCGGCCGTAGAAATCTCCGAATGTACACGTTGCATGACGACCCTCGGTCCAAACTTGTCGTTCACTTCAACCTCCAAACCCACCTCAGCGAACTTTACATTTGCCGGAATCTGCTCCCTCTCAGCAACAGATGGGGTGCGGATAACAGCACCCCCGTCCCTCAATGGCCGAATACCCTGCACTCGCACACTAACTGTTGGTCCAACCTCCCCTACTACCTTGCCAACGGCGTCCTTGGAAGACTCAACCTTACCACGAACAGCAACCGACCAGGTCTCAACACCGGAGCAGCAGCAGTAGCAGCAACAGCAACACCAGCAGCAACACCAGCAGCACCACAAGCATCAACAGTCGCCGCATTATAGGGCACACGGGCTGTAACACCACACATTGTGGCGGAATTACCAGCGTCCAGAACGTCTAGACGTCCCCGCAACCGCTCATTTTCGGCGACCAGTCGCATCAAAATCTACTCATAACGAGCCAAAAATGACATTACGCCACGAGCAATGCCCTTATCTACCGCATCCCCAAGCACCAGATCCGTCAGCCCGCCAGTTATCTCCTTAATGTCACCAATGGGATCACCCGGCGACAATCCAGAAGTTGGTTTCTTCTTCTGGCGGCTCACTCTTCTCCTCTGAAGTGTCTCATCAATGTCAGAGACAGCACTGACAAGCACTTCATCGTCACCACCCGATTCGCCAGTAACAGCAGCACCCTCACCAGCACCAGCAGCATCAGCACCACCATGCACCTTCTGGGTCCTCGGTGACCCCATCTACTGCCTCTTAGGCTTGGCCTTAGCGCCATCCTCGGCACTTGTATCACTCACCTGAGCCCGCAGAGGCGTCACCGAGAGCGGCAAGGGAAAGGGATGGTCATCCGACGCCATGTTGGAGGTATCCCCTCAACGTCCTTCCTTTTCCCAGGTACTATCGCAACAGGCACTCAGCACAACCGCGAGTTAATCGCCTATCCAACCAGGAAAAAACTCGGAAATAAGCAAAAAATTTTAGCAAATTTTCCACAATATATTGAGCTAATCTTCATTTTTTGGGATGAGCAGCAGCTTAGCCGAGACACAAACCAGCAGTGACAACTTTGCAAAGCCACAAACCTTTAAGCAAAGACACAAAAAGATCCAGAATTCCCAAAAACTCGACCAAAACTTCCCAAAATCCCAGAAGTTCCCCGGCACTTCCCCCGAAAATCAACGGCAACACTGATGCAAATTTCTCGCAGACGACCTTACTGCTGGACTTTGCCCTTGGGACACCAATTTTCACTAAAACTGTTTGTCCCTACTGCCGGAATTTCACCTTGGCAGTTTTAAGGCTTTTTTCTTCTTCACTTTTTGCTTATTTAGATAATTTTACACAACCATACATACATACATGTATGGAATTTAATTTTACTTTATCACCGGAAAATAAATCGGTTATAACTCCGGTATAAGTAAATGGATTTACCGCACTTTACTATCCACGTATTTTAGGAATCACGCACTTCAAGATGATACTAATCACGTTTCTAAATTCAAAAGTTTACTGAACAAAATACTTTGCGCAAAACCACTCATATAAAAACACGACCGTTTGTTATCACTATACAAATGCAACTGAGTGTGACCCGACAGATGTGTTCAAGATTTGCGTCAGTACCTGCCAATATGGCCTAACCTGACGGTTTCCTTAACACTGGGTAGAATCAATGCGTCTACCAACGCCCCCACACATAACTGGCTGTTATGCATAGGTACCAATGGCTGACATGTATTTGGACATTATCAACCCCCCTTGGTTTGGAGCGGAGCCTATCTAAAACTCCTTCCTAGATATGGATCTAGGCACCCGGTCGCAATGCAACTCCACACCGAGCAAAACGCTCTACCCGCGATTTGGGTACAACCACAACCACCACGAATCTCCCCGAAGGGCCGACCCAAGTCAGGCAGCAACCGAAGTTTCTGGAGCTCCTGACCCCGTGGTACCAGATTAAAGACTCTGGTCAGACTTCGTAGCCAAGGCTACTACCAGTTGCAAACCCCAAACGGTTCCGGGAACTGGTGACCCGTAAGACAACAAAAACAAAACAGTCAACAATCACCCTCACGGATGGCAATCGTGCACATAAGCACCAGCAATGGACAAAACACACAAAACAAAAACACAATGCCACTCTCACGAGTAACATATTGGCAGAAACACCACCAAACAACAAACACAAAACACCAAGGCAATCGATGTAATTTCCACGATACAGCAACACTGCAACAAAGCCACACAGCTACACAGCAACAAAACAACACAGCAATACAGCAATATAACAAACAGCAAACAAATAACAAACAGCAACACAGCAAGACAGCAACAAAAAACACATCACCAGGCAGCAAAACATTCAATCCGAAATCCAAATCATTGTCCATATACTTTGCAAAATTCTTCCAAGAGTTGCCTACAGTATGTCCCAATACCACGCCAAGGCACCCACCCAGTCTCAATGAGACTGAAAAGGAGCCCCCTCGCAAACCCATGGCCACATGGGAAAACTCCAGACACCAAACACGGCCAGAAGGGCCCAGCAACCTCAGCAACACCACGCGTCTAAACAGGTCCCACCAGACTACGCACCAGAGAGCCTTCTACGGAAGGCCATACGGGCAAAATCGCTCAATCCAGAAAATACCACTGCATCAGCCAACACTCGACTGACATCAAAACCACCACCATCAAACACCACGCGCATGGCCAGCAAGTCCCTGATATCGTCATACAACGGACAATACATCAGAACCTGCCGCCAATCCTCAACGCCCGCACCACACCGACAAGCAGGAGAATCAAACAAGCCTCTTTGATGCAAAAATGCATTCAAAGAGCCGTGCCCGGTCAGTATGAAACCCAGATGCAAGCCGAAGCTAAACTCTGGGCGTTCACGCACAAAGGTCGGATCACGCATAAAGTTATACATTACCCTACCATGGTCACTGTTCTCCCACCTTTCCCTCCAAATGGACACTAGATGAGCATCCAATTCCCTCGCAATTTCGCCCGACTCCCTACCTACAAGACTACTAGCAGAAAGCCAGTCACCCAAGAAGTGGTAGCCCATGCCTTATCTTGAAAGTAATAGCACGACGTATTACCTCCAAGTCAAGCGGAGCCACACCCAGCAAGACCTGAAGAGCATCGGTTGATACAGGACGATAGACTGACATACAAGCCAGCATGGCCACCCTCTGACAAGACAATATCCTGTTTCTACCAGCAACAGACATAGCCACCTCATACCATACAGGCGAACCATATGCTGCACAGGCAACAAATAGCCCACCATATATAGTACAAGTGGCACGCCTACTCAAGCCCCAGTCACTTCTAAGTATGCGCTTATCCCTACCAACAACGGCATTCAGCTTGTCCCTCACATAAACAGGATGAACTAAAAAGTTCAACTTCTCAGCCACAATTATTCCCAAATATTTGACCTTGGTCACATATTTGAGGCTAACACCGCCAGACCGAATGAGTGGTGGACGACCATGCGACAATTTGCCCTTGAGCAACATCATCACAGTTTTATCCATGGCCACCCCAACCCCGACACGATTACCCCACTCAGCCACAATACTCATGGCTTGCTCACCCTTTATCTCCAGCTCAGCACGAGACTGACCTTCAATCAAAATCAGCAAGTCATTAGCATATGCGCACAATTTGTAAGATGCAGCCAGTTGCTGTAGCAGAGTATCCATCATGAGGTTCCAAATAAATGGACCACAAATAGACCCCTGCGGGCAGCCCCTAGATACATCCCTCCAAACAGTATCGCTGGCGCCCACCATACAAGCCTTCCTGCCGCTGAAGTAGCTACTCTATAAAGGAAACTCCTGACAGCCAACACTTTGCAGCCTATCAAGAACTACGCTCCACGAGAGGTAGTCAAATGCACCCTTAAAATCAACAAATAGGCCTAATACATACTTAGCAGACGAGTTGCCAACACAGTGCTTAACATGCAGCCACGCATCATCAACGGATCTCCCCTCCCTTAAACCAAACTGGTACTCAGATAAGGCAGCAGTGTCACACTCCTTCAGTCTTTTCACCATTATCCTCTCCAGCACTTTTCCAAGCACTGGTAGGAGACTGATGCACCGATAAGAGCGCGGATTACTCCTTACCCTATCAGGAGACTTCAGGAGCACCACAATACGTGCCTGCTTCCAAGCCTTAGGGAAATAGCCCTCACTCAGACACTTCTCGTAAACTGCCTCCAAGTATTCAGGTATAGCCTTCCAGATGCTTTTACACATCTCTCCAGTCATACCATCAATACCCGGAGATTTTCTGCCATTAGTCTGGCAGAAACCGGCAGCCAACTCCGATCCTTGCAAATTCGGGGGGTTGACTTCATCCCTAATGAGAGGAGGGTTATCTACCCAGTCCTCATCTGGAAAGAAGGAGCTCAGCAAAACATTCATGCAATCCCGCCAGGCAGTGAACATAGTGTCACCAACCTGAAGGGATTCCACGTCAAGTCTCCGGTTTCTGCCACTGCAGATGCGATACACGTCGCCCCACGGGTCATCTTCATTCGCACGCACAAACGCCCTCCACTCATCCTCCTTCACCCTCTTGATGCGGTCCTTATAAGACCGCAAGCTGACCAGATATTCAGCTCTACGTGTCGCAAGATCGTCAGCATTGGAACGCCTGGCCCCCTGAAACACTCTTCTTCTTCGCCTGACGCTTCTCCGCATCCCATCAAGCTCAGTAGTCCACCACCTGACCCTGCCTGGTCGAGTCTTACGACAGCGACCTAGCAACGTGTCATTTACCGAACACATCCACCTATCTATCTGGTCAACCTGCTCATCAACGGACAGCGCACCAAAGGTATCCAAAGGCATGCCAAGGGCCACCGCTCTAAGGAAACAGGCATAAGCAACCCAATTGGCATCACGTACCCGCCACTTGCGTGGAGCTGGAACGAAACCGGAACGCCGATGGTAAGAAAGGACAATCTCAATAAGATTGTGGTCACTTACCCCCGCATTATCACGCACCCTCCAGCGAAAACCAAACAGCGACCAAGCGCTATTGTTCTCCATAGTAACGTCCATATCACCAGCACCCATTGGACCATCAAACGTGTACAACGCACTAGCTTCATTTAAAACAGAAGCACTCACCGTAAGCATCCATTCACTTAGCATTTCCCCTCGAATATAGTTCGAATGCCTGGGAGCGTGCTACGGCATTTTACTGAACCACATGCGAGAGCATGCATTTGCGTCTAGGCCAAGGATTGCAGGAGTGTTACTCGCAAGTAGTAACACTGCATCCATGTATCCCAAATAACGATCAAATGAAGCACTAGGCGGACAATAGACACTCGCGAGAAGCAAACGCCCAAACTCAACCTCTACGGCCACACAAACACCCCAACGCGTACAACTCACAACAGTGCAGTCGACAGCCGAATCGTCCACAACAACAGCAGCATTACCCGGAAGATTGGCATATACCCTCACCGTAGCCGGCAGTCCCCTGACACAACCATTTGCAAAGTAGGGCTCTTGCACAAGTGCAAAAGAAGCCCCACTTCGCTTAATGGCCTGGCCAAACTCGCACGTCGCAGAATACGCCCTCTGGAGATTTTGCTGTAAAATTAACAACGTCTGATCCATTATTAGTGCCTAGAATTCGCCCCTGCAACCATAGCCCCATATATAGGACACACCATGGACAACATCCTGTGATCAGCAGGCAGGCCCTTGAACTCGCAATTTCGGCACCTCACCTCGTTCACACAATATGAGGAACGATGACCAGCTACACCACACGGCAGGCAAGTCTCCTCACGCATTTTGCAATTCTGCAGCAGCTTTGAACCGGCTCCTGTGAGCGCACCTGAAAACGGAACCATTTCATATATGCGCCAGTACTCCTCAGCTGTTCCGCAACCCTCTCCGTGCATTCAAGGGTAATATTCACTTGCTGGCCACTATCACTGCGCCATGGCGCAGTAACCAGCCGCACGCTCTTCCTGTACACTTCAGGAGACATCATACCTGCCAGGTTCATAGCATACAGCTCCTCCATGAACTCGTCAGGGGCTATCTCAGAGTGCTCCTTCTGGATCAGCACCCTCGGTCCAAGCTTGTCATTTATACTGACCTCCAGTCCAACCTCAGCAAACTTCCCATTTGCTGCAATGCGCTCACGCTCAGCCACCGACGGTGTGCGTATCACCGCACCTCCCGACTTGATGGGATGAACATCATGCAAACGAACACCAAAAGTTGGCCCTACCTCAGTGACCACCTTCTCCATCACCTCCTTAGACGTGGAGGTACCTTTACCCCTTACCACCACCGACCAAGTCTCCACAGGCTTCAAGGTAGGTGTTGCCGCCACAGCCATGGGGGCACGAGCGGTTGGAGCAACAACCGTCGTTGCAGCAGCAGCAGGAGCAGCACGACCACCAAAACTAGCAGGTGAGCCGGCCTCCAATCGCCCCCTCAACCTCTCGTTTTCCGCCACCAGCCCCATCATGAGCTACTCATACTCCGCTGATATCTTGGACACTAATCTGCCCACAGCACGGTCAACACTATCAGCCAATACTACCTCCATCAAAGCGCTAGTGATGCGCTTCAACTTTGAGATGGCTTCACCAGCAGTACCAGCCCCCATACCAACACCAGCACCCGCAGCAACAGCAGCACCAGCAGGACGAGAAGGCCTCGCACCTTTAGGCCTCTTCTTCCCTTTACCCTGGCCCGAAGTGGCAGCACGCGTCTTGTCGGTCGCGTCCGTGTCCATCGCACACCCTTCCTCCACCCTTTCGTAAACTACCTCGTCGACAGCGGAAGTAACGCCACCAGCAGCAGTAGTAGCAGCAGCAGCAACAGCAGCAGAACGCTCCCTCCGCGTCTTGGGTGAATTGGGTTTCACCCTTTTCCCCTTTTCATGTACATCACTATCAGTGTCACTGTGCCTCAGCAACTTTGTCCCCGGCGGCGGCAACAAAAACTCGGCCTGCGACACGGATTCTGAAGCATCCTCTTCAACGTCGCCCTGAGGCACCTTCCCCCGCAACGACAGTGGGCCCGGTGGAGCCATGACCACACCAATGACAAAAAACCCCAATAAATACAAAAATTTCCGCACTCACCAGTAAAAATTCAGGAAAAAGCGGTCAAAATTTTCAGCAAATCTTCCTCAAAATTTTCACCAAATCTTCAATTTCTGCGATGGGCAGCAGCTTAGTCCAGACACAAACCAGCAGTGACCACTCAGCACGGACAAAAACACTTAGCCGAGACACAAACCGGTTTGGAATTCCCAAAAACTTTTCGAAAATCCCCAAAATCCCAGAACTTCCCCGGAACAACTCAATGGCAACACTGTTTTCAACAAAATTCAGAACGGCAACACTGATTTTACTTTTTTCTCTTTTTCTTCTTTTTCGACCTTACCGCCGGAGTTTGCCCTTGAGACACCAATTTGCAAAAATCACAGTTTGTCCTTTCTGCCGGAATTTGCCCTTGGCAGTTTTAAGGCTCTTTTCTTCTTCGCATTCACAAAATTATTCAATTTTTAACAAAATACATACATACATGTATGTATTTAATCGTACTATAGTACCGGAGGATAAAAACGATTATATCTCCGGTCTATGTCAATATATCTCCCGCACTCCAATATCCACGTATTCGCAAAGTTCCGCGCTTCAAAATGAAATCAACCTCGTGATTCTTACTTAAACTTCACCGAATAGAATTATTCACGTAAAAAAACTTTAATCAAAATCAGACTGTTCACTTGAAGTATTAAACTGCAAGTGAGTGTGACCCGACAGGAAAAAACCAATTTACCACGGCAAGCATTGGGCATCCTGCAGATTTGTTGAAGTCGATAACACCTCAACACTTCTCTCTTTCCGCCATTTGGATTAAAGCCACAGCCAGCGTGACTGTTTTACCGCCTAAAGTGGCAAATAGCCACTTTTCCGACTGCCCTGCCACTTTCCTGCCCCCTTTTTTTAGAGCGAATTATATAAAATACATTAAAAATAAGAAATTTAATGTATTTTTCTCGTTTTTTTTTTTAATTTTGCCCCTTTTTGTGATAAATCCCCTTTTGGTCCACTTTTTGAAAAATGTCATCGGTCACCCTGGCCACAGCATATTATGTGCCACTGGAATGGCGTTAACGATTGTAAAGACGGCCATTTATACAATTTCAATTTTAAAAATTTATAATTAAACTACCTTACACTTGTTAGTTTTTAAAAATTATTTTGGGATATTCAGATGGTAATCATAAATGAACACATTTTAAAGTAATAACACGAAAAAATATAATGCTGTGAGCCACATAATTAAAAATATTGTACTTATTTGTATTTTGGTTTTAGCTCCTTTGTACAAGAATGATAAAATAAAGATTACACCATCGCGCAAGAATAAAACACTTTTCTGTACATGATGGAACTCTGACGTCACTCACCTGTGTTCGCATTGAGGTAGTTCACACGAGACTAATTTTTATGCGGCACAATTTTTGTTTTTTTAAGAACACACGAGACTAATTCATCCGTCATAAAAATGTATACGTATACACAGCTTTGTGTGTGTTAGTGTTTTTCGTATTCATTTACCATTTGGAGTTTTTTAAGCTGTGTGTGTATTGGTTTTGTGCTGCTAATGCGGGGTTGTAGCTGGTTGAAAAATTATGCCAAACACAAAACCCCTCTCTTTGCCTCTCTCACCAACAAACTGGAATGTTATGCCAGCACAATTAATCCCGTGTAAATCAGCGCATTGGCTAGTAAAATTCAGCTGTAGAACTATTACACACACACACGCACATATTATATTTGCTCTTTTTCTTATTTCTTCACCAGTGTGACCCTTTTAACATTTTCACTGCTAAATTTAGCATTATGTATTTTGGTTTAGCAGTGAATTTTTTCAGCATTTTTGTATTAAATTTTTAGAATTACTCCTTTCCATTTATACAAGTAAAAACCGCTGTCAATTAATGTTTTTCATTGTATTTTGTTATTTTTATACAAATTTATATTGAAGTATACCGTGTAAATAGCATAAGACGTCTTAAGCTGCTAGTAAGCTGTCGTAGTTGGTATTTGAGAATGTTGTCTTAATGCGAAATTCGTGTTTTTCAGCTTGGTTTGGTTTTCAAAAACTTTTAATTTTTGTATTTGTCATACCATCATACTTGTTTAATAGATCTTCTGTCAAACTCAGTGCAAATTTGATGACTTGGTTAGAGCGCGTATTATTAAAGGTGCTTAGCGAAATGTGCAAAAGTCTGTCATGTTCATATACCGAGTATGACCGTCTAATGCCACTGTAATGTATTTTAAATGTAAAAAAACCTAATAATAAGAAGAAAATAAGTATTCAAAATTATGTTTTTTTCGGGATCGAACACTTCAAAATTCATCATACAATGAAAAATAATACTGAAAAAATAACTTAATACATTTTTTAATGCAAAAAGTATTTTTAAAATGTATTTCGTATTATGTTGATGGCTGGCATGCTAATATAATAATATATAATATAATAATAAAAGTGTAAAATTATTTTATTTATATCATTTTTATATGAAAATTACGAACAACAAATTTAACACTATTATATTTAATACAATAATACAAAGATACAAGACGTTTTATGAATTCATCAATTGTATTTTGTATGTTCCTGAATTGTTATTTTTACTTTTGAATCAACTTTGTTTGTGTTATTAACGTTAAATAAATTACATACTTATTCTTAATTATAACGGTAAAATTATTAAAGAATCATTTAAAATTTTTAGCATTTTCAAAAATATTTTTTTCGCATTTTTAGCATTATTTTAAGCCCCATTTAGCATTCAAATTTTTTTTAGTTGTGGCCACACTGGTGATATGCCTTTGAGCAGTAATATTCATACATCCACATTTGCCGATGATACAGCCTGCCT
Organism: Tachina lurida; assembly: GCA_944452675.1. Classification (NCBI taxonomy): domain Eukaryota; kingdom Metazoa; phylum Arthropoda; class Insecta; order Diptera; family Tachinidae; genus Tachina; species Tachina lurida. Next base: position 41,519,579 of record OX101754.1, read on the forward strand.
TAGTATGCACGAAAACCCTCACGAGGCTTCCCGATATCTTAAGCAACACATCACCCAGCTAGATCTATGGTTAAACATGTGGAGAATAAAGGTAAACGAACAGAAGTGTGCTCAGGTGACATTTACCCTACGAAAATACACTTGTTCCCCCATTACAATCAATAGTCAAATTACTCAAAATTTACATGTGAAATACCTTGGTATACATCTTGATCGAAGGCTCACATGGAAACACAGCATTGACTTTAAGCTAACGCAAATGAAATCTAAACTAACTCAGATACGTTGGCTGCACTGTTGCCAGAATTTCTAACGATAAAATCTGCAAAATTCAAAAATTTTTCACGAAAAAATCTGAAAAATTTGCATTTTATTTTTAAAATCTTCAAACCAATTTTGGAAGCAACTTTTTTATATTTTATTAAAAAAAAATAAATACATAAATATGGATGTATCCCAGTAAAAATTTTGCTTCAAATAAAGCAGGTTTTTATTATTAGAGAATAAAAGAAGCGCTGTCAAACCTGCTGATATCGCTGCTGATTTTTGCATGGCAAGTTTCCGGTTTGGAGTACTACATTTTTGTTCACAAAAGCGCTTTTTTATCTAATAAAACATGCAAAAAAAGCAGTTAAATGTCAATTTTTATTCATTTCTCTTTGGAAAAATTTAATTTTTGTTTTGAAAATTGCTTCTGAGTAATTTGTTTTTGTTCGTTTGCAGGATAAAATTCTCGTCAGTTTTGGTTTGCATGTATGCACGGGTGCGTTTGGATTTACAATACATCTGATAACCTAGATGAGAAAAATCTTCTAATGCATACGCATATGTACATGACATAATATGAGTATATAATATTGGATGTGTGTACATTTTAAAACCTGCATCGCTATTAAATCACTTTTTCCTGTGGTTTGCTTCATATACGTTCACTGATTCTTAACAAGCTCACATTTTAAAGCGGATTATGATGCGCTTTATTGCCTTATTGCTTCAAAAAATATGAAAAATGTTTGCTGGGATATGTCTCATTATTTTAACTCTACAAATAGATATGCAACTTTTATTTCCGAACGTCGCACAGTTGCGTTTTCGATGGCGCTAAAAGGGGAATTAATTCACGGTGTCTTTTTTGTTTATAATTAAATTTTTTTTGTCAATATCACTTATATTCACCCTTATCGTGTTTGGCGTAGGCGCATTTCGACGACTGGCGTATTTGTAGTCGATTTCTTATTATAGTGGTATCGTGTAAAATTTTCGCCTAAAGCTATTTTGTAAAAGAGTCATATTGTAATAGATGACTCTATTTTATTTGGTTATGAAACATCCTGTTATGACAATTGTCAAAAAGATCCCCTGTCGTAGAAGGTTCAAAACAATAAATAAATAAATTATGTATTTGTTAATTTTTGAAAATAGTTCGTTTCAATAATAATAATGTTAAGTGTGTGTTTTTATTCGTCTTCTGAAGACGAAGAAATGTGTGATCCAAATGAAATTAATCTTTTAAGAAAACAATTAAGGGTGCAATCCAATATATTTTCGCTATCAAACAGAAAGTAAGTTTACATTTTTTTTTTTTTTAATTTAGTACATAAATATTTTTCCCAGATTCATTACTTATTTTAGATTAAATAAGAGTGGTTTCAATTATGTATTAAGTAAAATATCACCCAAATTAAAAAACCCCTAAAGAAAAACTGATCTATCAAAATTGTTGAAACTAACAGCAACAATGAGAATACTTGCTGAAGGCAGTTACCAAAAAGGCGCTGGAAATGACATTTTTGTAAATATTTGTCAGTCATCGGTGAGTGATGCGTTTCACGAATGTATTGAGGCGATGTATAGCGAGCTTTGTCCGAGATGGATTTCATTTGAAATGAATGAAGAAGAAAAAAATTCTATCAAAAAGCATTTTTATAAAAAAACAGGATTTCCCGGAGTAATAGGCTGCATTGACGGAACCCACATTGCGATGATACCAACAGCTGTCAATGAAAGATTTAAATACCTAAATAGAAAAGGTTTTCATAGCTTAAACGCAATGTTGGTAAGTATTAACACTCAAAACAGTTATACGTTTTAATTAATTTGTTTTTTAATTTTTTAGGTGTGCGATCATGAGCTTCGTATAAGATACATTCAGTCTCATTCTGCTGGATCCTGTCACGACTCTCTGATCTAGAATGTTAGTGACTTAAAACACCATTTAAAACAAAAATATGAGAACGGAGAGAGGAATACTTGGCTGTTAGGTAAATATACATATGTATGTACATATGATCTTTGATATTTTTTTGATAACTTTAATTTTCTTATATTCAAATGTATAATTACAGGAGATGCAGGTTATCCTTTGGATCCATTTCTAATAACACCTTTTTGGGCAGCACAAGAAGGTTCTCCAGAGAGTAACTTCAACGAAATTCATTCCAAAACCAGGAACGCAATTGAAAGAACCATTGGCGTTTTAAAGAATGGATTTCGCTGTTTGTTGGGAGCAAGACAGCTTCATTATGCACCTGAGTTTGCTGGAAAAATTACTTCAGTTTGCGCCGCATTGCCTAACATATGTATCCACTACAATATATATTGGCCTGACACACACATAGGAGAAGAAATACATGAACCTGACTATGGTGATGATTTAAATGCATCAAACATTAGAGTTGCATTAATGCGACAATTAACAAATTAATTCATTTTATTATTATTAAAATTATAAAGTAAAACAAACTGAGTTCACAACAGTTAAAAAACAAGATATATTTTATCCATTACAATAAAAGCAATATAAAATAATGTGTATTATAAGTTATTTTGTCATGGTCACACTGGTCGACGGTAAAGCCGTGAACAAGGGTAAAACCGTCGACCAGCTGTGTTTTGTATTTGGTGTTAAGAAGGAATGACAAATTTTTTTATAGTAGAAAAGAAAGGAAAAAAAAGGGGAATGGTGGTGGTCTGGAAAGGTAGCTCCCAGAAGCTACCAACAAAATAAAGATGGCAGACGCACAGATATTTTGGCGGGCGAAAATGGAAGGCCACGTCAGCGTGAAAGAAAAGAAAAGAAAAGAGAAGAAAAGAAAAGAAAAAAAAGGATAAGTCTTGTTAGGTAGAGAAGAGATGGGTTTTTTCTTTTCTGTTTGGGCTTTTGATGGTGAACGAAGGTAGTGATGTGGCTGGTGGAAAAATAAGATAAAAATTTTGTGAAGTGCTAAATTGAAAATATATAAAATTAAATTAAAAGTTAAAAATAAAGAAAAAGATATATATGTGCTGAAATGAAAAGGAGAAGAAAATTTTAACCAAAAATTTACTTTATTAAAATAATAAAAAAAATAAAAAGATCTATGAAATAACTTAAAACAAATAAATCCGAATCGTTTTTCAAAACGAAAAACTTTAAAAAAAAATTTTTTTTCAAGTTAATGTTTATTTGGTGTTCGGCAAAATTACTCGATTTGGTGACATTCGAGATTAAGTTCAATAAAAGATTTGAAGTCAGTTGTTAAGAAAAGAAATCACATTCTTTTTAAATCAAAAATAAGAATTTTAAATGCCCGGCTCTAAATATTTGACAGAAAAAGTGTTTTTATTCCTACAAATAATTTTCTTCATTTTGCTGTAAAACTGGAAACAAAAGTTGGAGTGTTGTTAAAAACCATTAAATGTATCAAACTGCATGTGATTTGGTTATAATATGCTTTAAGTAGGAAACTACAAAAAAAAAAGGTGTAAATCGCAATTAGTGAATTTAATTTTTTTAAATCGAATTTGTTTTAAATCGACTCGATTTACAAGTAAAACTAACAATACCAAAAGAAAAATACTAAATCTAGCTGAACAATCCATTAAAATAAAAGCTAATACAAAAAAAAAAAAAGAAATACGCCCTAACACCTGCAACACGCCACATCCATCGTGGGAACGGGAAAAGCAACGCAACAACGTGCAGCTCCATAGGAAGTAACCCAACGCCCAGGTATCTTGCCATTGACTTCGGACACACGAGACTGGACAGGACGGACTGTCTAAAAATATATATATTTTATTGCAACAGTTTTTTTTTATTCTTGAGATTAACATAGGTACCTTCCATTAGTAAAAACTCGTCACTAAATGGTGAATAAATCCACGCTAGGTAGCGTGAGTTCAGCCTAGGTAGCGCGCGGGACACAAAAAAAAAGAGAGGGTATTTGCCCAATTAGGTGCCAGTGTTGAATTTGAGAAAAAAAGGGATTTTTGGGTTTAATATATATATATATATAATTGTATATGAAACATCGACTTAACTTAGAATAACTTAGGACATAGGACACGCCACTGACGGACGGCAATCCGGGTAAAGACATCCCAAGATGGATAACTAAAAGAAAAGGGGAGAACATTTTTTTTTTTTATTACTATAATGAAAATTTAAAATTTCAATTTGATGATAAATTAGTTTTTTTTATACATATTTTTTTTGGTAATATAAAATTTACTCTTTACCTTTTTTTCTTATCCTGTAATGAATTAAACATATCAATCTGGAAGAAAAAGTATTTTTTTTCGTGTCATTAATTTTTATTGTAAATAAAAAAACATGATATGTGTATCATTCTTCATTTGAATTGCTAGAACTTTTTATTTCACAGGATGAATCTGTAAACTTTGGTGGCGGAAAGGTAAGTAAGGTGAAGTAGAGTTTTCCCAGGGTGACGCAGGTCAAGGGACATCGCAGACTGAGTGCGATGTCACGGAGAAGTCCTCTGACTTCTAAGGGGAGGTTTGCAAGCCGTGGCATAACACCTGCCAGGCGAATTTGGTCGTTCGTGTGTGTAGGTATACAGGGAGATAATTATGATTTGCTTCGGGCTCCAAATTTCTTTTTTTTTGACCACCTACAATATTTTACTTCCATTTATGGAGTATTTGGCTGGCATGATTTTTTTGTTGTTGTTGACGATTGTAGATGCTGGACCTCTAGATGGATTGGCAAGAACCACCCCAAGACGGCGAGCCCTAGCCGGGGATACGCCAGCATGCCAGCACGGCCAATCATCTGGCAACCACCACGTCCATATGGTTTCAATTCAATGTGTCACCACACACATGTTAATCTACAAATACATACAGTCGGCATTACAAAAATAGCGCCCAACGTGGGCCCCGAAGCAAGTCCTGAAGGCAAAAGTTTTTTTTTATTTCAATTAATTTTCTTTTTCTATTACATTGTTTGATTTTTTTTCTTTTTACGTATGACCTGCTAAGTAATAAGAGTCCCTAGCAGTCGCGACGTTTTTAAGAAAAAGAAAAACAGTCATATTTTAAAATTTTTCTTTTATTCAGGCTGAATTTTTCAAAGCGCCATGGCTTTCACCATAAGCACATATGTAAGTCCCGACACTTGAGTCCTAAGAGCTGAGGTCGCGTTGCGACATAATGTGCAAATGGTGAGGTCAGGTGATTTGGATGATTTATAGAATTTTTAACATGTTGCAGCAGTCTGAGTCTTAGAGATTTTTTTTTTGGAAACTTCAAGTTTTCATATTATTGTTATTTCTTTAATTGCTTAGCTGCTGGAAAATGGTAAAGATCTGATAAAAGATTTGTTTTGCTTATGAAATATATTAAACATTTTTTTTTAAATTCTTTTATTGATTTGTACTTACGTTTTTTTTTAATTTTCCTTCGTGCAGAAAAGCATCAGCTCCGGTCAGTCCTTAAAGACAAGTTTAATATGCTCTATAGTTGCTACACTCCTTTTACTGGCAGCACATAACAACATACATACATACATATAGTGTTTAATTTTAGATCCTTTTGTTTTTTTTGCTTTCAAAAATTATCTTCTGAAATTAGATAAGAATAAAACATTAATAAACATACACACACTACGACTAAATTCAAAGAATACTTACGTCCCTTGGAAACTTTTACCCGAACACTGCCGCCCATACATATATTTAATATATATATTTTTTTGAAATTATCTCCTTTTCCTTAGGAAAAACATATCGTACAATTTTTGGGATACTGAGTTGATTTTTTTTCTATAATTTTGTTTTTTTTTGTTCTCCACAGGAGAGCGATTTTTTTATATTCGTTTGAATTTTTTTTTTACTGATCGATACAGGTCAAGTAGTACCATATACTTTTTTATATTTTTTTATTTTTCTTATTGTTTTGAATTTTTTTTTTTGAAACGAGAACAGTTTGGCTCGTAATTGAATTTTTATCATTTATTTATATAATTATCATTTTTTTTTGCTTTTTGATAAATGGTTTTAACCCGAAGTCTGAGTAGGAACTTAGGTAATATGACTACAACCAGTGCTGTTACTTGTGGGTCTATGACCGCTACAACAGTAACCTTTGCTACCTCTACGTCAGCCACGGGCTGTGACTACCTTTTCAACAATGCATAATCCAGTTCTGGCTACCTCAATAGCGCATGATTTAACAGCCAGCTCAGATAATGCGGAACAAACAGTAGAGTCACCAAGCTTTTCAGCCGCCAGGGCACAAGACACTCGTACAGAAAGGCGAGCAGATTTTTCTTTCAGCCCATTAGCTGAAGCTCCTTGCGATGCAATCAATATTCAGCAGGTAGTTGAGGCCACAGTGGGCATGTGCCAGGCTGATTGGTTGAAGCAAGTAGATAGCAAAATTGAAAGAGCACTGGGTGAATTAAAAGATGCGTTAAGAGCAGCCGCGGGTAATCAAACATCACCACATCCGACTGGCATTGCTCCGGTAATAGGGTCTATGCAGCAAACAACTCAGCAGCAGTTGTTATATACCCAGCCACCAGTTGGTTTCCGGCCTTCTGTCGTGACTGGGCAAGTTTTTACTCAACAGCAGCAGCAACAAAATGATTTTAGGCAAGCAGCCATAAATCAGTTGCCACCACCACCGTTGTATCCAGTGCCACGATATACAGAGCCACCTAGAGTTATGCAAAGTGTACCAGGTGAAGCAGTACAACCACGGGCGATTGCTCATCCACCCCCGGTTACACAGGCAACATACGCACAGTTTACGCAACACGATTTACGACAACAACTACAAATGCGTGCAGCTCAACGAAAGGCGAGACACCAGCAAAACTGTTTGATAGATAACGCACAGTCAGTACACATGCCGCCACAATATGGGCAATACCCACAGTATCAGCAACCTTCATTGCAGCGTCCAGCGGGGAGTAATCCACAGCCAAGCCATCCACAGGGGGCTTGGGCAGCACCAAATTATTACCAGCAACAACCCCAGGAATTTCCGCAGGCAATTTCTAGGCAAAGCCATGAACCTCTAGACAGGTATAAATTAGCCAAATGGGGGTTAAAATTTGATGGCACCAGTAAGACCATGAATGTCCAGGAGTTTATTTTTCGAGTGGGAGCGCTAAGGAGAAATTATGATTGTCCTGATAATGAAATTCTAAGAAATTTTCATTTGTTACTGGAAGGACCAGCGCTAGATTGGTACTGGGACCACCGAAAAATAGTCCTTATTAGTACATGGGAGGAGTTGGAAAAGGCTTTCTGGCAAAATATAGGTGTTTCGAAAAAGAATACCAGGTGCAAATGAAGATTCTGAATCGTAGTCAGCAGCCGAACGAAGCGTTTGATGACTTTTATAACGCTGTAATAAAATTGCGTAATCAGCAAGAAAACCCGTATGAGGAGGAGCAGTTGGTGGAAATTATGAGGGGTAATCTGAAACCATCCCTGGCACAGATGATGTTCTCAGTAAATTTGAGAACGTTATCGGAATTTGGTAGAGAGGTGAAGCGCGCTGAAAATTTAATTGCAAATCAGAGGCAGCTCTATCAGCAGCGAGCAAATTACCAGCCCAGAGTGAATGAAATCGCATATGAGGACGAAACTTTTCCTCTAATTGATTTGGAAGTAGACGCACTACGCTCTACAAAAATGTATACCTGCTGGAACTGTAGGGTGGTGGGCCATAGCTTTGTGGACTGTCCTGAGCCAGTCACACGTATTTTTTGCTTTAGATGTGGTAAAGATAACGTGGTGGCCCCTAAGTGTCCGAAATGTCAGGGAAACCGCAATCAGAACACGTCCCGAACTGGCGAGACGCGTTCGACAGAAGTTTAAGCCCAGTTTTGAATCAACAAACTGAGGAAGTGGTGAGTAGTTTTAAGATTTTGGAAAATAAAAGTAGATTAGTTGACAATTGGAATCGAGACGTAAAATTAAGGGAGTTAAAACCTCTTCACGTCAGAATACGTGAATACAATGAGGCAAAATGTAGAATTTTTGGAAATGTCTCAAATAAAATAAAAAAAGCGCGTGAGAGGTACAAGTTACGCAGGAAAGTGAGGCGTGAAATTTCTATCGCTTCGCTGTACGAAGGGACGATCTCTCGTCTTTACACCAAAATTACTTTAGGTGGTTGCGAAATAGAAGGTCTTCTAGACAGTGGGGCCACTGTATCGTGTTTAAGCCACAATTGTCTAGATTTCGTGAAGAGGGCAGGCCTTAAAATTCATGATTTCGCGACTTCAATAAAAACAGCCGACGGTACCGCGCATAAAATAGTAGGCCGCGTGCGGGCACAAGTTACGTTTGGCCAGACAACGCAGGTCATAACGTTTTATTTAGTGCCTACTTTGAGTCGTGAGTTATTTTTGGGTGTCGATTTTATGAAGGTTTTTAAAATGTTTGCCAACCTCGATAGTCTCACGACAAACGGAATAAGTCTCATTGAAGAGACAGAAAGTGATGCAGATATAGTGACTCATAAGTTGACAGATGAGCAACAACAGAAATTAGATTCAGTCATATCGTTGTTCCCCTGCTTCAGTAAAAAGGGTCTCGGTAAGACACATTTAGAAAAACACAATATAGACACGCGAGATGCAATCCCAGTGAAGGACCGGCACTATCCTGTTTCCCCGGCAGTACAAAAACTAATGTACGCAGAGCTTGATTGGATGCTTGGCCTTGGTGTCATTGAGCTTAGCCAAAGTCCATGGAGTCATCCAGTGACTTTAGTCCGCAAGGGCGAAAAGAACCGGCTGTGTCTGGACGCTCGAAAGCTCAATGCACTGACGGTCAAGGATGCCTATCCTCTGCCTCACATTGAGGGTTTGCTTAGCCGCTTGGGAGACACGATTTTTATTTCTAGTGTCGACCTGAAAGACGCATTCTGGCAGATCCCACTGGATCACTCTAGTAGGGAAAAAACTGCTTTCACGGTGCCTGGGCGACCACTTTACCATTTTACGGTCATGCCTTTTGGGTTGTGAAACGCAGCTCAAAGGCTATGCCGTTTAATGGATAAGGTGATCCCAGCGGCGCTTCGGGATAGAGTTTTTGTCTACTTAGATGACCTTCTGGTGGTGTCTCCAGATTTTGCGACACACATGGAGTTGTTGTCTCGTGTGGCTAGTAGTCTGACAAGGGCAGGTTTGACCATCAATGTGGCTAAATCTAAATTCTGCTTTAAAGAGTTAAGATATCTGGGTTATATAGTAGGAGGTGGTAAACTTAAACCTGATCCGGCGAAGGTGGAAACGATTACTCGTTTTGCCTACCCTAAAACAGCTAAGCAGGTGCAGAGTTTCATGGGCGCAACAGGCTGGTATAGAAAATTTATACCAGAGACTATGCTACCATTGCAGCTCCAATCTTTGACACGCTAAAGAAGGGAAAGCAATTCAAGTTTTCAGATGAAGCCAAAGCTGCGTTTGATCGCCTCAAAAATGCTCTGATTTCGAGCCCACTTCTCAATCACCCTGATTTCTCCCGGCATTTTTACGTTCAGTGTGACGGACGCGTCAGATGTGGGGGCTGGAGCTGTTCTTTTTCAGAAAGACGATTCTGGCGAAGAACACCCCATTGCCTATTTCTCACACAAATTGACATCGGCACAGAAAAATTATTCTGTGACTGAACGTGAATGCTTGGCAGTGGTCCTGGCGATTAAGAAGTTTAGGCCCTACATAGAACTTATGCCTTTCTCCGTGATAACCGACCACAGTAGTCTTAAGTGGCTTATGTCACATAAAGATCTCACTGGTCGTTTAGCTAGATGGAGCCTACATCTCCAGTCGTATGATTTCACGATAGAGCATAGACAGGGGAAGCAAACTATAGTACCCGATACCCTATCGCGTTACGAAATGGATGAAGTCTCGGCAGATGTAGAAGGGCTGGTCGATCTCGACTCAAGTGCTTTTAAATCCAGTGACTATTTGGAATTAATTTCTACTATAGAAAAAAATTCTGATCAGTTGCCTGATTTAAAAGTAGTTGAGGGATTTGTTTACAAAAGAGCACGACCTTATGATGGAGTGGTAATGAATGAGGACTTCTCATGGAAATTATGGGTCCCTCATGAATTAACCAAATCCATCATAGAAAAGTCACACAATTCACCACTAGCTTGTCACGGAGGCGTTGGAAAAACTCTTCGACGAGTCAAAGAGTATTTTCACTGGCCAAACCAAAACGCGCAAGTTCGAGACTTCGTTGCAAATTGTGAAATCTGCAAAGAAACGAAACCCGGTAATAAAATGCTACGACCACCAATGGGAGCAGAAACTATTAGCGAGCGGCCGTTTCAAAGAATTTTCGTAGATTTTCTCGGTCCTTATCCGCGCTCAAAGAACGGCAACTGTTTCATTTTTATAGTTTTAGACCATCTAACAAAATTTGTTCTTTTGAAAGCTCTGCCAAAAGCCAATACGAAAAACATTATAAAATTTTTAATAGCTGAAGTGTTTCATAAGTTTGGAACGCCAGAGACTATTGTCTCTGATAATGGCCAGCAATTTGTTAGCAAGGAGTTCGCAGAGCTCGTGAAGAATTTTGGCGTTAGACACGTGCGAACAGCAATACATTCTCCGCAAGCTAACGCGTCCGAGCGAACAAATCAGTCCATTTTGTCTGCCATACGTTCCTACTTACAAAACGACCAAGCTGAATGGGACAAACACTTGTCAGAAATTGAGTTTTCGTTAAGATCGTCAATGCAGACTTCGATCGGTGTTACACCGTATTATGCATTGTTTGGGATGAACGCGATGGGGCACGGAAGTATGTGTAAGTTAGCCAGAAAACTCGAAAGCCTAAATGACCCCGAGCTTAATATCATAGCAAAATCTGATAAAATGTCACACATAAGACAAAAGATACGGGAAACATTACATAAAGCCTACATACGTAACAAATCAACGTATAATACAAGGTGCCGAGAGGTTAAATTTGTCCTGGGACAAGAAATATACCGACGAAATTTCCAACAGAGTGATTTTAAAAGCGGATTTAATGCCAAACTTGCACGGAAATTTTTGAAATGTCGCGTCAGAAAACCGATTGGAAACAGTATCTATGAAATAGAAGATCTTCAAGGAAAATGGCTGGGGGTATTTCACGCCAAAGATTTGAAGCAATAGCTTTAATATCTTTGGTGGTTCTAGTCCCAGCAATTTTCTGAACAATCGTCTAAGCATCTAAAGTAATCAGGCCGTAAGAACCTAAATGCATGAAAACTTGTCCGTAATTCTCTCTAATACTACGTTAATCAATTTTCCTACTTATTTACTAATATTTTACCAAATAGTCTAAACTAAATCTCTCACCATTATCTTCGTTTGTTGATTTCAACGCCGCACATCAGTCATCTTGTTGAAGAATGCTTTATTACTGTCGAAAATCTGTAAAGCAACAAAAATGACTTTAGTTTTTACCCAAACATTTTTTTTTATATGATTAAAATTTTTTATTTATTGGGGTTGAGGACCCACTCACGCATTGGATTTAAATCGGGTGCTCGTCCATATATTTTTTTTTTTTTGGTACATCACTCAGGTATCCTTGAATTCACAGTACCTACATGAAGTATACATGTCAATTATAATAGATAAAACAAAGCGTTTAAAGAGGTACTCGGGGAGCAAGTGAAGCCTTCTAAAAGGTGTCAAATACTTGGAGTGTTTCAATGGATTACTTAACAACACTTTTAGCAGGTTTCAGGTAGTTTTTGAGTAATCTCTCTTTAATTAGAAAAAAAATCGTTTACATTTTATTTTCTTTTATATTTATTTTTGACAATTTTTTTTATTCTGCAGAAATCCAAGGGGTATTTCCCGCCAAGCATCTATGATACTTGGTGGACTCAGTCCTTGCGTTTCTGCCTGCCTTTACGGTTAACATTAAATAGAAATATTTTCTTTTTCTATTCTTGTTTGGCTATAGATTTTTACTTTGTTTAAGTTGGCTTCAACTTTAAACATAATTATCGTTTTTTTACTTGTTTTACTACAAGCACCATCAATCACGGCGCTCGTAAAAAAAATCCATTATATTTTTTTTATTTAATGGCACTGCTGTTGATATTGCTTACTCCTTGTTTTATGAACTTAGAAAATTTTCCAATTTAATTGGTACTTGCATACCTTTTGTTTTTACTAAATGCCCAAAGGAAACATCATTTGTACAACCAGATGGCTTACGTTTCTAAGCTAGTTACAATGTAACCGTCATCATACGAATAGTGCAATTCCGTAATAACGCCCTAGGGAACTATGCCATTAAGGACTGGGAATCGTTAGTCACCTGGTATGATAACATTCTTCTGAGTCCGATATTACAGCAAGTTGTAACAAGGTATGTTTACCTTTGGCAATTTCTTTCATAATTTCTGTTAAATTGGATGTTTCTCTTTTTACTTATATTTATATATGTATATATATATATATATATATATATATTTATATTATTTTTTTTTAAGCAATACTCGCAACAGGCCATTATCATCCAAAATAAAATTTTTTTTTAATATACCCAACACCGGATATGAAGTGGAGATTAACAAAAAAAAAAAAATTTTTTTTGTGTATGTCGAAAAATAAATCACTAGAATTGCAAATCTAAATACGTTTAGCTGTAATCACCAAAACCTTTTATTTTTCCTTTCAACCACCGGATACCAAAAATCACTTATTTTTCGTAATAAGTCTCATATGAAATAAAACACTATCGCACTTTGTCTGTACCAAAAGCTTGATAAAGTTACAGATTTGCATGCGAGTTTGGGTCAAACAAATTAAGAAAAGTATACCAACAGACTATCAAGGTACGCGAAAGATAATAAATGTCTACAGTTCGCCCTCGCACTAACGAGTGTTATGTAACTTCACATTAACTTTTCGCTTTGTATTTAAAGGTATTTTATGCGAAACGTTTCATATACCTATGTCCATTTCACCTTAAAAGCCAAAGCGAATCTTCAACGCAACGCGAAGCAAAAGTTTGCTATGACATGGCCTTAAAATTATGAAAACAAATGTATTTTTTTATTTAAGATTTAATGCGGCGGCGCGGCGGTAAAATTTTTCGTGACGGCGGCGGAGTTAATGAGAAATACTATGGGTAGTGTTTGATTTTTTTTTCACAAAATATAGCAACACTTTTGAATCTTATTTAGGTACTCACCTTATTAACGTAATTCCGGCTCCCAGAATCCCCTCATGTTTGGAGGCACAACTTCCACTTGCACTGCAATAGAGATAAATTATAAATAAAACACGCAAATTTCAATTTATTAAGTACAATACACTTACCCATTCTTAACTTCGTAGGCCACAACAGGAAACAAAGGTAATTAAAAAAAAATATATATACCATTCAATTTATCAATGAAAATTTTTTTTGTTTTCACTCACCTTTTTCTACTCGCTAACGGTGACGACATCCTTCACTTTCACGTTCCTAGAAAGAAATAATAACAAAATTAGATATTAAATAATAATTAAAATAATATATTTTGGCTAAAATCATTACAATAAAATAATAATAATAATATAAGATTATACTTACCTTTTTGTTTGTTCCATAATCTGCAATACTACACGCGTTTCCTTTTTGTTATTTTCCTTTTGACATTTGCATAGTTGGTTTATTTAGTCTTTTCATTCATACAGGCATGTATTTTTAGTACGTCAGTGGCTGCCAGAATCCTGAAAATAAGTGATGGTAGGAGTTGGGAAGAGGGATGCCAGAATATTCTGACTCCTAGGGGATTATCCTACAATGCCCTATATTCCCCAAAGAAATACCCAGTTGATTAATTTTGATTCTTTTGTTTTTTTTACCTTCTTCCCCCCCATTCTAGGTCCACTGATGGACTCAAGAATGGTTGGGTTTGTCATGGTCACACTGGTCGACGGTAAAGCCGTGAACAGGGGTAAAACCGTCGACCAGCTGTGTTTTGTATTTGGTGTTAAGAAGGAATGACAAATTTTTTTATAGTAGAAAAGAAAGGAAAAAAAGGGAATGGTGGTGGTCTGGAAAGGTAGCTCCCAGAAGCTACCAACAAAATAAAGATGGCAGACGCACAGATATTTTGGCGGGCGAAAATGGAAGGCCACGTCAGCGTGAAAGAAAAGAAAAGAAAAAAAAGGATAAGTCTTGTTAGGTAGAGAAGAGATGGGTTTTTTCTTTTCTGTTTGGGCTTTTGATGCTGAACGAAGGTAGTGATGTGGCTGGTGGAAAAATAAGATAAAAATTTTGTGAAGTGCTAAATTGAAAATATATAAAATTAAATTAAAAGTTAAAAATAAAGAAAAAAGATATATATGTGCTGAAATGAAAAGGAGAAGAAAATTTTAACCAAAAATTTACTTTATTAAAATTAATAAAAAAATAAAAAGATCTATGAAATAACTTAAAACAAATAAATCCGAATCGTTTTTCAAAACGAAAAACTTTAAAAAAAAATTTTTTTCAAGTTAATGTTTATTTGGTGTTCGGCAAAATTACTCGATTTGGTGACATTCGAGATTAAGTTCAATAAAAGATTTGAAGTCAGTTGTTAAGAAAAGAAATCACATTCTTTTTAAATCAAAAATAAGAATTTTAAATGCCCGGCTCTAAATATTTGACAGAAAAAGTGTTTTTATTCCTACAAATAATTTTCTTCATTTTGCTGTAAAACTGGAAACAAAAGTTGGAGTGTTGTTAAAAACCATTAAATGTATCAAACTGCATGTGATTTGGTTATAATGTGTTTTAAGTAGAAAACTACAAAAAAAGGTGTAAATCGCAATTAGTGAATTTAATTTTTTTAAATCGACTCGATTTACAAGTAAAACTAACAATACCAAAAGAAAAATACTAAATCTAGCTGAACAATCCATTAAAATAAAAGCTAATACAAAAAAAAAAAAAAAGAAATACGCCCTAACACATGCAACACGCCACATCCATCGTGGGAACGGGAAAAGCAACGCAACAACGTGCAGCTCCATAGCCTGTGAAGAGGAAGTAACCCAACGCCCAGGTATCTTGCCATTGACTTCGGACACACGAGACTGGACAGGACGGACTGTCTAAAAATATATATATTTTATTGCAACAGTTTTTTTTGATTCTTGAGATCAACATAGGTACCTTCCATTAGTAAAAACTCGTCACTAAATGGTGAATAAATCCACGCTAGGTAGGGTGAGCTCAGCCTAGGTAGCGCGAGGGACACAAAAAAATGAGAGGGTATTTGCCCAATTAGGTGCCAGTGTTGAATTTGAGAAAAAAAAGGGATTTTTGGGTTTAATATATATATATATATATATAATTGTATATGAAACATCGACTTAACTTAGAATAACTTAGGACATAGGACACGCCACTGACGGACGGCAATCCGGGTAAAGACATCCCAAGATGGATAACTAGAAGAAAAGGGGAGAACATTTTTTTTTTTATTACTATAATGAAAATTTAAAATTTCAATTTGATGATAAATTAGTTTTTTTTATACATATTTTTTTTGGTGATATAAAATTTACTCTTTACCTTTTTTTCTTATCCTGTAATGAATTAAACATATCAATCTGGAAGAAAAAGTATTTGTTTTTCGTGTCATTAATTTTTATTGCAAATAAAAAAAAAATGTGTATCATTCTTCATTTGAATTGCTAGAACTTTTTATTTCACAGGATGAATCTGTAAACTTTGGTGGCGGAAAGGTAAGTAAGGTGAAGTAGAGTTTTCCCAGGGTGACGCAGGTCAAGGGACATCGCAGACTGAGTGCGATGTCACGGAGAAGTCCTCTGACTTCTAAGGGGAGGGTTGCAAGCCGTGGCATAGCATCTGCCAGGCGAATTTGGTCGTTCGTGTGTGTGTAGGTATACAGGGAGATAATTATGATTTGCTTCGGGCTCCAAATTTCTTTTTTTTGACCACCTACAATATTTTACTTCCATTTATGGAGTATTTGGAGTATATTTTTGTTGTTGACGATTGTAGATGCTGGACCTCTAGATGGATTGGCAAGAACCACCCCAATACGGCGAGCCCTAGCCGGGGATACGCCAGCATGCCAGCACAGCCAATCATCTGGCAACCACCACGTCCATATGGTTTCAATTCAATGTGTCACCACAAACATGTTAATCTACAAATACATACAGTCGGCATTACAATTTTTTAGTATTTCGAGTTCGATATTCTTATGTTTAATTTCAAGTTCAGCTTTTCTAATTTCTAAAAGTGATTTTCTGTGATCGTCTTTTCTTTTTAATTCGACTTTGTATAGTTTTAGCTTTACTTCTTTAATTTTGAATATTTTTCGAGTGTACCTCTCAATTTCAGTCAAGTTTTTCTTTAAGTCTGTACATAATTTACCTTGGAGTTTTACTTGTTCTTGTAAGAGGCATATTTTTTGTTTTTCCTTGTTATTTCGAATCTTTTTGAAAGAAGATGAAGAAGAAGTATTGGGCTCCTCTCTTTCATCACCGCTGGTATCTCTAGTTACTGATCTTTTTGTAGTTTCATTTTCGTCACTAGTTACTGGTGGATCTGGAGAAATGCACCCGGGTCGCTTAAGTCCAAATGGTTCCGTATGAGTCACGACAGAGCGCATATCTAAAAGATTGACAACCGCCTCTTCAATTGGTGACAAAGTAAACTGCTTAAAGGAACCTCTACCCGTTGCATGACTCTCTGCCTTATTGTGTGACAGTTTCTTTTTTAATTTGAATTTAAAATCTCCCCATACTTTCATCCAAGCTTCACCATTGCGGAATGGAGGTCCAATGCTATTTAAATCGTCAGCAATTTCATTCCACTCTTGTTTGACGTTTATTTAACTTAAACTTTTTTGATATCCCTTTGCTAAGTATGGTTTTTTCTCCATTATTTCGACCATTTTTGCAAATTGTGCTGGCGTAGTTATTTTTATCCTAAAATTTATATTATTAACCCTACAAGCCTAACCTACGCCTGCGAGGCGTACATAGATTTTAAAATTATCTTTCTCTTTTAAACTATCGAAGTTAACACCTCGTGCGTTTTAGTCAAATCAGTAGTCGTCTGTTGCTTGCCAATCGCGGTCTTGTAGCTGATCCAAACTCAACCACTTTTGGGTTTTTGACGTATAACACGCCTACGAGACGTATATTTATGTATATCTATGCAGCTGGTTTTTATGTTTGCAAACTTTGATATTTTTTTTAGCGTGTTATAATAAATATGTTTGAGTTAATTTTATTATTATAATAATTATGAAGAGTGTTTTTTATTAATAGTTTGTGTTCCAATATAATCTTTCATTGAAAACAAACTATATAACTACGTACAATAGCCCAGGGGCTTATTATTATATACGCCTCTGAGACGTATGTTTATGCTTTATGTATTATTAAAATAGGTTAGGCTTGTAGGGTTAACGACAAAATTAACAAAATATGCAAATAATATTTTTTAATTTAATTAATACTTACAATTTATTTCCATCCATTTTGATTTTCTTTATTTTTTCTATAATGGCGGTAACAAAAAACTTAACGACTGTTTTCGCCACTTTTGACAGGCAAAAACGCCAAACACGGTACTGTTTAATCGACTTGTTTGTAATAGATTTCATAAAAGTGTTGCATTTACTGGCGTTTTTGCCAACCACGATACCATATCATAAAAACGCCTAATTTTCGCCACGAAAACGCCAATCACGATAAGGGTGATTATGTTTCCACCGACTTTAAATCAAGTAGGTTTCAGTAAATCACTGCATGTGTAATATACATTTATATTTTTTCATTAACCCATATTCATAAAATTTATTTATTTATTTGTATGTTCAACTCCTATACAACAAGAATTAATCTTATATTTACAGTACAGGAAAGTAGTATCCATAACTTAATTACGGCAGCAAACATATAAACAGACATTAAGATACAAATTTACAAAATAAACAAAATTAATTAATTGCATTTATTATAGGAACAATATTTATGAATTTCTAATTTAATACTTCTCAAATAAAAATTGCTTAAAGCTAGTTGCGTTGCTATTAAGTTGTTGTGTATGTGGAAGAGTATTCCAGAGACGCGCAGCATGTAAGTACATATATAAAACTGCCATTCAGAAACAAGTAGACAATGTAAAGGAACTATGATCTTTTTCCCCTAACTGATCTTGCAAACCTTATTTTATCAGTTTCAAATGTGTTTTATTTAATTTTTTTAGAAAATCTTTTATTAAAATAACCTTGAAGCTGCCGCATTGGTTGAAGTCCACTGATGACTTTGTCGACTTACTATACAAGGTCTTGAAGAGAAAATAATAAAGATTGAGATCTCCTTTCCCTTCTCTCCTACAAACTCAAGGTTTTGCAAAGTAAACTTTGCTTGTGGAACACCCGTCTTTCTCAAGGAGAATCGAAATGCATATAACTAACAAACACATAAAAAAAATTTGTAAACAATATAAAATAATTGGAAAAAGAAATCGGATATTTAAATTATACAAAAATTCATTTAATTTGTTGCATAAATATCCAAATATCGATCGATATTTGCAAATGAATGTGGTAATGACATTACATCTCGTTTTATATCAGACATTCTTCTCCAGAAGCTTCCCAAAGTTACTTCTTCGTTTTCTTTAATGATGTCTCCTAAGTTCAAAAATTTTAACTCTCTAAACTATGAGTCGTGCACAGTCGGGCGAGACGCTCTAGTGCACACATAAACTAAACAAGAAGTAGTAACAGTATAAGGAAAAATGTAAGAAAATTGCACTATAATTGAAGTTGAAAAATCTGCGTTTTTAGACCAAAAATCTTCAAATCTGCATTTCGTATTTTTGGAGGGTAAAAATCTGCAAAATCCAGATAAATCTGCATTTCTGGCAACCGTGATTGGCTGGTTGGTAGAAATTCAACACTAGAGTGTAAACTTTTAATATACATACATATGTACATCGGCTCCATAGTATATAAAAAATTCAAATATAAAACATGATTTAAATATGCCACTAGTGACTGAAGAAATTGCAAAATACGCAGGCAAATATTTAACAAAACTCGAGTCCCAGCCTAATCTGCTTGCTCGTAATATTTTGAACTTTACTTTACTGCACACATCCGCCTAAAAAAGAGGGACACAAGGGCTCTTATTCACAACACTCCAGAAGTAGCGTGACCGTTTGACCGACTAAAATACAAATTGCCACTTTTTCGATATATCGATCGACTTCCTTGCGACGTTTTTTTCTCCTTTTGTTAGGGTGAGTTATACAAAAATAGATTAAAAATAAAAAGTTTATTGTAGTTTTTTGGTTTTTTTAATTTTGCCCTTTTTTTGATAAATCCCCTATTTGGTACCACTTTTTGAAAAATGTCATCGGTCACCCTGTCCAGAAGTTAGAGCTTCAAAATACTTTTGTTTTTGCTTATTACGACTTATGTATTATTAATAACTATCAATAAGTTTATGTCCGACACTGGTCGGGCCTAATTATATTTTACATTTGGATACTTATTGTTAGTTCATATGTGAAGATACAATAAATAAAAAATCATGTACATATGTATTAATAAAAAAAATTTATTTCAATTAAACAAACGCATTTTACAATTAATTCAATACATTCGACTTAAATAAAATTTATTAGCATACCCAGCTAAAAAACATAATGTACGGTCCCATATATGTTTGATATATGAATGTATATAAATATACGTAGTTCACGGATAAATGTGTTTGTGAAAATGGTTAAGGCCCAACGCATTTAAACGATAAACGCTTTTAAAAAACACCGTTGAGGTCGTTACCGGCGCATTTAAAAGAATCATGGTTATTTGCATTACAAACGCATTTAACAAAATTCCCTCTGAAGTGAGAGCTTCAAAACCAAATTCTATCCCTTTTCATTCTTACTAAAAGGAAACGAAAATATGTTTAAGTATGTTTTCCGATTTGTTATTCAATTCAATAAAACGAAAAATACAATTATTTTAAAGTAAAACATAACAATTCAAGCAAA
Organism: Tachina lurida; assembly: GCA_944452675.1. Taxonomy (NCBI): domain Eukaryota; kingdom Metazoa; phylum Arthropoda; class Insecta; order Diptera; family Tachinidae; genus Tachina; species Tachina lurida. Next base: position 41,539,870 of record OX101754.1, read on the forward strand.
ACATCTCAAAAATTAAAAAAACAATTTCACAAATTGAAATTTAAGGCAACAGATTAAAGTTCATGTGCATGTAACATATGTACATTGTACGTTAAAGAAACGTACAAACATACGTATGTATGTATGCTACATACACATGCATAAATCCTACAAAAAATTTAGAAATTTTTAGAAATTTCTTGAATTTCAGCACAAATCTGAAGTTTTTGTTTCAACGATAGTTGAACTTTCTTCGTAGACATTGTGATGAAAACTAAATGATTGTAAACAAATAAAACAGGCTTGCCAAATTTGATGATTTATTTTCATTTTGGCGTTTTTTTCGGTTAGTTTATTAATTTTAATGTGTGGAATTTTTAAAGAAACAATTTACAAGGTTGAAAATTTTAAATTCAGTTTGTGCATTTAACCGTGAAAGTCTGCATGATAAATAATTTCTTTTTATGAAATATACGATCTATATATGAGTGAAACGCAGTAAAGTGGGATTCGTTTAACAGAAAAATATGTGCACAAATTAAATAGATCGAGGAAAATGTTGGTTTTGACAACTATTTAAGCGTGAAACTCTCTTAAGCGTGGCGCATTTATCCGTGAACTACTGTATTATGATTTATATTCTATGCTTCAGTATAAATGGCTGCAACTTGATATTTAGGTAACCAGATGTTATTTAAGTCTGTGCGCGTGCGTTGTAGTTAAAAAATTTAAATATGTCAAAAAAAACAGTTTAACCTGGAAAAATTTGTGTCGTACGACGAATCACATTATTAAAGGTAAATTTCTATGTTTATACTAGGGATTAGGGATGGGCAAAAAATATCGATATATCGATATTTGAGAAAATAAATATCGATATATATCGCCGATATTTCAAAAACCTATATATCGATACATCGATTCTTATTTACGAGTATCGGGTTTCGATACTTTTAAGAGATATATCCGTTTTTTAACTGTGACCCAACTGAGGCAGGTGACTTTTTAGATTGTGTGGGTGTAAACCTAAAGGCAGCATTTGTTTTTACTTGCAGTTCTGTTACGAATCAGCTGACTCTTTTTGGTTTATAAAAATCATATACATGTAGGATTTGGTTATCCAATAGTAAGTTTTATTTTATTAATTTTCATATTCATTTATAACAGTAGGTATATAAAGTAAGATTTTAGTTAGTTATTCATTTATTTTAAGGTTTATTTAAGTAGGTATAAAAGTTAGATCATAAGTATCAATTCATTTGTATGTACATATATATGGAATTATATAGGATAGGTTAGGTTAGGTTAGGTTAGCAGGCTGCTAGTGAAGAATGAAAATATAGGAGTCTAGCTCACTTGGGTCCAATACGATGATCCCTTTGTGCTGCCTGTAAGTTGAAAGTATAAGAATAAGGGGGGAGACCGGAAGTATAGGGAGAATATAGATGGAGAGGATATAGATGGAGAGTAGAGTAGAGAAGTGAAAAAGTGGGACAAGGAGAGGGTCTAGTACATACACATGCCGTGAAGGCTAGCGGCCATACCAGCCGCTGCTCCTAATGTATAGACTTAGGTTTCTAAGTCCTATTTCCGATAACTCGGACAAGCTGTTGAAGGATATTCTGCCAAGGAAGTGCAGACGGATATCCTCCAAAGCAGGACAGAAGCAGAGAAGATGCGAAATGCTTTCCTCCTCTTCCTCATCATTGCAGCTGTAACAGTAGTCATTATACGGGAGACCCATACGTTTAGCGTGGGTCCCGAAAGTGCAGTGGCCTGTAAGTGTGGCCAGGAAATTCCTCAGATGCTTTCTGGTAAAGCTAATGAGGTTTCTGGTTCTTTTAGTATCTAGACGAGGCCAAAGGATTCTCGATATAACGCAGGTAGGCTCATTACGCCATCTTTCCTGAGCTGAATTAAGAAAGGCAGTATCGAAGCGTCTCCAGCAAGGCGACAGAGGGAGCCCACAGAGATTGTCATCGACTTCCCCGAGTAGGGTTCCTCTCTTTGCTAGTTCATCCGCAACTATATTGCCTGAAGTAGTTCCGTGTCCACGCACCCAGTATAGTGTGATGGTTGCGTGCTGCGCCAGTTCATCCAGGATTGTGCGGCATTCTTGGACAATTAATGATGTAGAATATACACCTGCAAGGGTTTTGATCGCGGGTTGGCTGTCCGTTATTATCTGGATATTACTATTGTGTATCCGATAATAACTCAACCAGTGTGTTGCTCTTTTTATGGCGGATATTTCTGCCTGTAATATGCTACATTCGTCCGGAAGTCTGAAGGATATTTCAATTCCAAAATCTGGAATATATATCCCCCTCCAACTCTTCCCCTTCGTATAGAGCCGTCCGTGAAAACCTGCACGGCTCTGTCCACTGGGGAGAACCCTTCTGTCAAAGAGATATTGAAATTCCTATTGAAGTAGGGTTTGGGAGTGCAGTAGTCAATGGGTTTAGGTATATTGTTCGCTGTATTTAGGATGCTAGCGTGACCCCATGGTCTATAGTCCCATACGCCTATTGCGTTCAGCCTAACGGCCGTATGTAGGGCCAGTTTTCTAGCCATTAAGTCCACAGGAAGCCAAAAAAGCATAGCGAAGAGTGCCTTTGTCGGCGTGGATCTAAGGGCACCTGTTATCATAAGTGCCGCTTTGCGTAGAATACCTTCTATACGGGTCTGGTTTCCCGCTGATTCTAGTGCTTTCCACCAGACCGAGACCCCATAAAATAGGATAGGTTTTATGACCATCTCTAGTATCCAACCGACTCCTTTGGGGTTAATTCCCCAAGTAGAGCCAATTGCTTTCCTACAGATGTACATTACCATAGCGGCTTTCTCTATCCTCACCTGAAGATTTTCCCTCCAGGAGAGTTTACTATCTAGAACAACACCTAGATATTTGGCACTTTTCGACATGGTAAGTACAGTACCATTCAATGCCGGGGAATGAATTGTGGAACTTTGTATCTCCTGGTGAAGAGTACTAGTTCCGTTTTGGTCGGGTTGACACTCAGGCCGCAACTAGAGCACCAAGCATTAACCTCATTTAGTGCTGTTTCTAGCCTTTGCGATATCGTATCCAAGTGAAATCCTGATATTGCTATCGCTACATCATCTGCGTATGCAACGGTTTTAATGCTCAAGGATTCCAATTTTCGAAGCAGATTGTTGATTGTCACATTCCACAGTAGTGGTGACAGCACACCACCCTGAGGTGTACCTCTGTGGGCCTGCCTTGTGATGGTGGCTGCTCCCATGGTGGAAGTGATGGTTCTACATAGAAGCAGATTTTCAAAGAGCCGATAAATCCCTCGGTCAATCCCCAGCTCCCTGAGAGACTGAATGATTACCGTTGGATCAATGTTATTAAAGGCACCTTCAATGTCCATGAAGGCTGCCAAGGTATAGTTTTTATGCTCGAGTGATTTCTCTATGTAACCTACAAGCGAATGTAAAGCGGTCTCAACGGATTTGCCCTTAGTGTAAGCGTGTTGAGAGACTGAGATTAGAGAGCTGTTTATGGAAGTTCTAATGTGTACATCCAACACTCTCTCAAGAGTTTTTAGAAGGAAGGAAGTTAAGCTTATGGGTCTAAAATCCTTCGCTTTAGTATGTGATGCTTTTCCCCCCTTGGGAATAAAGATCACTTTACTTCTAGTCCATGCGATTGGAATATATGACCATACGAGGCAGGCCTTATATATGGTAAGTAAACATGGGATTACAAGTTCTACGTTATGTTGTAGATCCGCTGGGATAATGCCATCCGGTCCTGGTGATTTGAACGGATGGAAGCTTTCAATTGCCCATTTAACTTTCTCCACCGTTAAGTCGATGGATATATGTGATTGAGCATGTAAGGGATACGCCCGTGGCATAACGCTACAAGGTTGACATCCCGGAAAATGGGTGTCCATTAGAATCTTTAGGGAATCAATACTGCTAGTGGTCCAGTTTCCATCATTATTTTGGATGTAGCTGGGTATCGGTGGCTTTTTCGCAAGGATTTTACGCATTCTGCTAGTCTCGGAGTAAGTTTCTACATTACTGCAGAATTCTCTCCAAGTTTTGCGTTTTGCGTTCTTGACTTCATTCTTGAATTTATTTAATGCAGCTTTGTAGAGTGACCAATTTCCTGTCCTTTTTGCTTCATTAAAAAGTCTCCTGCAGTTTTTCCTAGTTTCTGCTATGTCTCCAGACCACCAAGGTAGCCTTCTTATCGGGCGCTGTACAGATGCCCTACAGGATGTGCCTGTGGCTGCTTTGAACGCATTTGTTAGCATGTCCACGGCTAAATCAATATCTGCAGCCCCCTCTATATTTGGTGGGCGTGCAATTAAGTCGGTTAGGATTTGGTTTTGCATCACCCAGTCCGTCTTCCGCCTATTAACATATAATGTCGAATGCCTATTTGATATGCTGACTGTGAATAGCAAATAGCGATGATCAGAGAATGAGCAGTCTGAAGAGACCCTCCATTCACGTATCAGATGAGCGTGTCTCGCACTGACTAGAGTTATGTCTAACACCTCCTGTCTGTTGGAGACTATGAAAGTGGGTTCTGAACCCTGATTGGATACTACTAAGTTATTTTCCATAATAAAATCAAAAATACACTCACCCCTTTCATTATTACCTGAGCTTCCCCAGATTCGATGATGTGCGTTGGCGTCGGCACCTATTATTAGAGGCGTGCCGCGTCTATTGGCCTCTTTGGCTAAATCCCGGACCTCTGTACCAGGAGGTGGGTCTGTGCCGCCGTGAGCTAGGTAGCAGGAAAGAATCCATATAGTGGATTCCCCTGTCTCCCACGCCGCCGCTACCGTATCTTCATTGCTAAAATTAGATAGAATGAAGATATTTAAGTTGGGTTTAACCATAATACAGGATCTAATGTTTTTGTCATTGTTACCTGAACTGTTTACATACAATAATTTGTAACCTTTTGCGCCAAGTCCAAGTATTTTGCCGTTGACAGTCCACGGCTCTTGGATAAGCGCCATATCCACTCCTCCCTCAACGAGTCGGTTGGTTAATGCCGCTGAGGCTGATTTCGAATGATGAAGATTAATTTGTATTATCTTCGCCATCCTCAGATATCTGGGTCATAATTGATAACGATGTCTGCGTCTTCTGGATTTGGGTCCAGGAGAGCGTTTTCATCGTCCACGAAGGCGAGTCTGTCCAGGAGGTCCCCAATCAGACAAGACTCTGTTTGGGAACATCCCGAAGCGACTGAGTTCGCCGGTTCAACTATGGCCTTCGAATTGGCATTGGCCTCTTTACCAATCTCTAGCCCTTGCGACCCCTCTACTGCAGCAGGGGTTTCGGGATCGGGTTTGTCGTCACCCCGGTAGATGCGTAGTCTGATGCCCATAAAACCGTAGTACACCAGACCTTGCTTCTCCCGGAGTAGGGACAACGTCTCCTTATTAAGGACCACGATCGCCTTCCTACGGGCACCAACCGGTTCGTAAACCTTTACTACCTTCCAGTCATTGGTTGGTAGGTCCGGGTTTCCTTTCCGGAAGATGTCCAGGATCTTCGCTGGGTCATGTGGTTCCGCCGGAATGATAGCAATTGCTCTCGGTCTGCGAGGTATCTCACTGACCGCGACCAATTCCAGTCTCGCGCCGGGCCACACTTCCCCTAGGGATAGGATGATATCCTTTAATTTGGACGCTGATAGCTCGTCCATGCAGGAGACCAGTTTCACGTGTCCTTGAAACCAGCCTGAGTCCATGAATAGTGGCGAATGCCCTTTACTCATGTCAGTATCTTGCAGGTAAATATCCAATAACTTTTGACAGATCAATCCCCATTTTTCATTGTCGATTGCTCCGTCGCAGTTACTACGGTCAAGAACAGCCCTTACCAGTGTGTTTCTTGCAACCTCACTGTAAGGTCTGTTTATGACTCCAGAATCCACCTGCTTATGTCGCTTGCTGGATGGCTGTGCCCTTGGCAGCGATGATGTCTCCTCCCCTGAGCGTTGCCTTTTAGGCGCAATGGCTGCAGGTGTTTTTGCAGCCGATTCAGGGTTGGAGCCATCATGTGCCGCCAAGTGAGCCTTTGCCCATGCCAGCGAGGATTTCCCCTTACTGCTTAGGTCCTTAGACGGCTTTTTGCCCAACTGCTCGATATAGCGTCGAGCAGCCCGTAATTCACCGGTGGCTTTGCGCGTCAGGAAGCTACGTTCTTGTGTATTCCGTGCACTCGATCCAGATGCAGTTGGCACTGTCGGCTTTACGCTGACTGGCGCATCCTTCTCGAGCTCGGTATTAATGGGTGCAATTGGCACGGCTGGTTTTATTCCAGCTGGCGCACCTTTCAGTTGTTTATTGGGTGCAGTTGGCACTACCGAGGATTTCCCGGTTGGCACACCCAGAGTTTTCTTGGCTGATTTCTCAGCTCTAATTTTGGCTGTAGCAGATGTGCTTGGACTACAGTCCAAGGACACGCTACGAGTTAACCTTGCCTTTCCTAGTGGAATGGCAAGGTTTGGTTTTTGTTGTTTTTTATATTTGTTCTCAATTTTGTTCCCACGAGTATGCGCGTAAGGGGTTGGACCACCCATGCAGGGACGGCGTACATGGGCTAGGCAATCACGTTTTAACCGACCCGTGCCCTGGCGTCGGCGTGGAGCTGTTAGCGACTAGTCTTCTTTAACCACTAACTAGCCATTCAGGTTCTCGGCACTGCTACCATCCACCTTAACCTTACAAGTGGTTTAGTTTTGGTCCGCGGGCTCCATGCATAGAGAAACTGCACCATAAAGAGGAGCCACAACTTGAAAACTAAGCTGGCCTCATGACCTCCTATGGGAGTATCATGTGACCCTCTTAGATTTCATTAGGAGTAACTGCCCAACACGATTCCCTTCAAAGTTGGAAGGTCACTTCATGTTGGATAGCATCTCCCCATCATAATAACAAACATGGGTGGAATATTTCTCATGATCGGGAGTCTCCATTTGCGGTTTCCTCCCCCATGGTACACCCAACCTTGGCACATCTTTTCCAGGGTACGCCATTGTCGGTGAGATACCAGAGGTGCATTTCGCCAGCACACAGCCTGGCCATGACAACGATCCTACGCATCCTAAAAAGAAAAATCCGCAGATTCGTGCCAGACCCGAGACATAACAGAAACACAGATGACCACTTGTGCAGTGTGTCAGGAGGGTTACTGATAATGTCTCTCCCCTATCCGCCGCCTGGGGACGCGCCCGACAGGAGACTACTACTCCTACAGCATAGCTAGGTGCTAAACTAGCGCTGTTGTTCGGGGATTATATAGGATAAGTTTTAAACATTTTTACTTAGTCACTTAGGGGTTTATTTGTACATATTTTATACACTTTAGGGTTTATATCGGTAGTTTTAAATATTAACTTATTTAAGACACGATTAAAATATTAAGCTCTACTATATTAGCACTTCTGTCTCGGTTGCTCGTCCTCAGTACTCTGTCTGTCTTTTTCGTATTTGTTCACGTTAACAGTTCTGTTCGCTAGTTTTGTCGCTGTTGGAAATGGTCGTTTTATTGTTGCTGCTGGATGGAATGTTAGAGTTTTATTGTTGTAGGTAAGAATGTGAGGAATGTGCCAGTCCGTTAGCTCGTACGCGTTTACGTGGTATATGTATATCTGTTACAGTGATGGACGTAACTTATCCAACATACATATAAGCTATTAGTTTTTCTCTCCTTAATTCTGTTATGTTGCGTACACATTCCTCGATGCATGTCGGTATTCACTTTATGAATGCGATGGTAGAACTATAGCTAAAACCTTACAACAATTACGCCCGGGAACTGAAATTGTATTATTTTTTGACATGTGTTTATAAACGTTAAAAACCCAAAAGTTGTTCCCACCTTCCCAGGAAATGAAAAAGTCCGGGAAAAGAAAAAATCTAATAACAATGGAGGATCCAAAACTCATCACTTTAGTGGAAAACTAAGACCATTCTGGTCCGAAACAGCTGATAATTTATTACAGAAAGAGTAACTATTAAAATTTAGAAACAGAATAGCACAGCACAGAGCAGCAACAGAAAGTAAAGACTAATGAAGTCTTAAGGAGCTACAGTAGGTTACGTATAACTTAACATAAATAGTTCTTTTGTATTAAATTTCTTAAAGTAAGTAATTGTACATTCGAAATTAATGCAGCAAAAAATATCGATATATCAAAATATCGATGTTTTCAAAAAATATATATCGATACTGTTCAAAAACATCGATACGATATATATCGATACATTTTCTTCATTTGCCCATCCCTACTAGGGATGTAACGAATACCAGTTTAGCGAATGCGAAAGCGAATAATACATTTTAATTTTTGCGAAAGCGAATGCAAATATTACAATTCGTTAAAATATCACATGCAAATAAATTTATATAAGAGTAAGTATATATAATAATTAAAAATAAGTTTACACAATCTTAGGCAATGCACCCATTCGTACTTTAGCCCTAAATCCTGGTACTCTGTTCAACATTTCATGTGAAATGCTGTCAAAAACATATGAAGAAAACTTAAAATGAATTTTTCCTGAAAAAATCTTGCAGAAGTAGTACTCTGTTCATCTTGGGAAAAACATATGAAATATATCTTCAACATTTTAAGTTTTCATGAGAAATAATATGAGTGGCACTTGTTTCGCGTGGAATTTACAACAAACAAGGACTAGTTAATATTGTTTGGATTTGAAATTTCTACGAAGTAATGAATGACGTTCAAAAGTTTGAACAAACACTGTCTTTTCTTTTTCAAAACTGAAAAATATTTCCAAACACCGCTGGATTTGGGTTTCATTTTGATACTTATGAGAACTTATTGATAGAAAGTTTTCAGCTAAAATATTATTACTTTACATGTATCTTTTTCATGCTGGCTTAAAATAATTTTCGTCTTTAAATTTAAAATCGTAAACTATTTTCGTAAAAGAAATACATTTTTCTTTTGTCCTTAATATTCGCTTGAAATATTAGCATACAGTTTAGCGAATGCAAAAGCGAATGCAAATAGCAAAAGTAAGCGAATTATTTGGGAATGCGAAAGCGAATGCGAACATTCGTTACATCCCAAGTTTATACATATGAATGTATATAAATAAATATACACTAAATTTGAGTAAGAATTTGCAAATCGGCAGCGTTGACACTGTGTAAAAATTCACAATTTATTTGCAGTAAATTTATGTAACGAATTAATTTCGGCTAAAAATATCCAAATCGGCAACTCTCCCACTCATATGAAACAATAGAAACACAAAACATAAAAAACCATTTGCATGCATACCACAAGAAAATCCAAGATTTTTTAGCACAAAATTTTACTCATTTACGAATAATTCATAAATGAATAAAACTCATAAATGTGCGTTTGAAAATGAGCAATTCCTATCCTTGCTATCTGTATTAGTATTTAAACAAATTTGTTGTTCTTTATGTACTATAGATGCATATTTGACACAACATATGTAAATGAAAAATTTATAAACCCTTCTATTATTTTTGTATTGTATAATCAATTTGTTTTAATTATTGTTATTTTCATTAAAAATTTAAATAATCATTTATATTAACTAACTTGTAGATTAAGTACATTTTGTCAAGTTAAATAATTTTAAAATGCGGTAACTGTTGAAATTTTGTAACAGAGGGAAAACAAACACAATTTTATAATAACAAAATTTGAAGTTGGGACAAAAATAAAAATAAAGAAATCGATTATTTAAAAAGAATTCAATAAAATCTTTAATTTGCTTAATAATGCTATAAACACAATCAAAGGCTACCGACCATCGACATATAAACAGTAAAAATGACTATTATATACTTACCAATTTCAATAAAAAAATCAAAAAATAAATATAAATGAAACAAATGAAATGATTATTATTTTTCAATGGTGCCACTATAATAGTTTTTCGCGTTTTTAATAGCGATATTTAATGTATTGAGTTTTTAAAACCACCATTTCATGCATTTATTGTATTGGCAGCACTAATCTGTTTTTCGTAGCCAAGAAAAACAGAAATTAGCCTAAGTTGGCTACGGGCTACAAAAGTAGTCGTGTAGTCGGTAGTCGTGTAGCGGCTAAAAGAATTATTCTCATAAGCACGCATGTATTCTATTTTTGACATCTTGTAGTCGATGGTCGGTGGACATGATTGTGTTTATAGCATAACGTGTATTTACAATTTGTTTAATTTAGATTTCAATTTTTCCTTTTTTTTTGGTATATATTTTTTCTGGGGTTTTTTCTTCCGCTTAAAAGGGTTTCCGTTTCAGCTTTTTTCTCATGATAGTGTACACTGGCCCGCATTTGTAGTTTTTCCATAAGCTGTGAAATGAGAATAAAACAAGTAAGAGTGCTATATTCGGCTGTGTCGAATATTATATACCCTTTACCAACGTATATATATGTAGTATACAGATACACACATTAGTACATACATACATATTTGTTTTCTGATCAAATTTATAACTTTTTGTGATAGTGCAATTTTTAGTAAGTGACCTCTCGGTTTTTTTTCGACTAAAGAATTTGCTTGAGTAATGATCTTCCTAAAATACAAAATATTTTTAACTGAAAAAAAAATATTTTTGGTTATTTTTTAGCCAATTTTTTTCAACTTCCAACCCTGGAATTATTTAAATTTTTCTGGTTTTAATGCGAGTACAAATTTATTTCTTTCTAAATTTTAAGAAATTTATTATTCGACATATTGTCATAAGTTTATTTTAATTTTAAATTTATTTGCTGGTGGTTCAGCGATGTCTATATGCATTTCATTGTTGCTGTAACATATCGTCAGTAGACTTCAACCACACATTTTGAACAGTCAGAAAGCATGATTTTAAAATAATGCTTTCTGAACTAAATTGAATTTTCAGTAGAAGCCATGCATTAACTATTTCTTTTGCATGTCTTTTTTGCTGGGTATGTACATATCTATGTATATACCCAGCAAAAAAAACATGACAAATCATGTGTTGAATAATGGGTTCAAGTGATGACGCATTGGTTCGATTTAGGTGAAACATGCATGATTTTTACATTAGCTTGTCAATACAAAAAAAAAAATAAATAAATAAAAACTTTTGTCGCAGGATACGAACCTTGCTCTAATCACTCTAAAGGCACGCTCTCTACCACTGAGCTACCGTGCTCTGGTTATTTCTTGGCGATAAAACTTACTTTATGAAAATGTGTCACGTAAATACAAAACAAAAAAATAAATAAAAACCTTTGTCGCAGGATACGAACCGCGCTGTTCTCACTCTCAAAGCACACTGTCTACCACTGAGCTGCTGTACTCTTGTCATTCACTGGAGATAAGACTTGTTATATGAAAATGTGATGATTTAATTCCGTTTTTGCATCCGTTTTTAATGAGTTCAAAAACTATAGCATTATTTACGATTTGCAGTGATATCCAGAATGCATTCGAAGAAACAAATGCTCAAGAAAGCATGAAACAGTATTTCATTTTGAACGCGTTCATTTATTTTTTGCTGGGTATGTATGTATGTGCAATGTCAATTCTTACGAAACTTACAAAAACGATTATGTTTTTCACGTAAAAAAAAAATACCAACGCAGCCAGGATACGAACCGTGATTTTCTGACTGTTGAGGCATACTCTTCTATACCTGTTGTATTAATTCTTATTAATAGTTAGAGATAAAATTTGTTTTATGAAAATGTATCAATATGATAATTTAATTCTGTTATTGCATGCCTTTTTCGTTGAATATTATTTCAACTTATTACCAACCCAGCAAAAAAAAAAAAAAAAAGATAAATCATGTGTTGAATCATGGGTTCAAAAGATGACGCATTGGTTCGATGTATGTGAACTATGATACATGATTTTTACATTAGCTTGTCATTGGAGATCATGTATTTGTGCGAGAATTTAAATACCTACTTTGATATCCATTAAAATTAATGAATTGAAACCCTTGAAAGTTCCCTATCCGATCGTGTCACTAAATACAAAACAAAAAAATAAATAAAAATTTTTGTCGCAGGATACGAACCGCGCTGTTCTCACTCTCAAGGCACACTCTCTACCACTGAGCTACTGTACTCTTGCTATTCTTTAGAGATAAAACTTATTTAATGAAAATATTTCACGTAAATACAAAACAAAAAATAAATAAAATTTTTTCGAAAGATACGAACCATGCTGTTCTCAATCTCAAAGCACAAAGTCTACCAATGCACTACTGTACTCTTGTTTTGAATTGGAAATAAAACTTATTATATGAAAATGTAGCAATGTGATGATAATTTAAATCCGTTTTTACATCCCCTTTTTGCTGGGTATTTATTTCAATATTCATATGTACATTAGGTATGGCGTTTTTTACGATTTTTCAATTTCGACTTGCAAGAACCACTCATTTTGTGAGGTTTCAAAAAAAAAATATTCGAGGCAAAAAATAGTGGCGGTCAGATGGGGGCAAAGGGCTCCGCATCGTGCTCAAAGTTGAAGGTAAAAGCAAAAAAAAACTACAAAAAATCATATAACTTTCCCGGGGTCACCGCTACCAGGGTCAAATGTATGACGAGCACCCATTAATTTTCTCCGCCCAACATCTTTTTTAAACACACCGGCCACCTAGCTCTTCTTCTTAAGGGGGCTCCCACACAAAGGGGAAATTTTTATAAAATTTACTCGCAGGGCTCTAACTGTCCCTAGGGCGTACCTATCGATGTCAGATGTATGACTGACCTCCTATATTTTTTCATTACAAAGATTTTTTCTGAACATACTTATCGTCTATCTTCAACCATTAAGGTGGTCCCCATACAAAAAAATAGTTTTTTTAATAATTTTTTTTAAGAAATCCGCTTTTTCCGCTTTTATGTTGCCTCGTAGGGGGGTAAAATGTAAAACCGGCCTACAGTAATTTTTTATTTTCAACATTTCCTCCAAACATACCTATATCCTATCTCGACTCATTAAGGGGGCTCCCATACAAAGGCGGAATTTGTACAAAATTTACTCGCAGGGCTCTAATTGCCCCTGGCGCGTTCCTATCGAGGTCAAATGTATAATAAACTCCAATATTTTTTCAATACAAATATTTTCTCTGAACATACTTATCGTCTATCTTCAACCATTTAGGTGGTCCCCATACAAAGAAATAGTTTTTCTAATAATTTCTTTTTTTAAGAAATCCGCTTTTATGTTGCCTCCTAGGGGGGTAAAATGTAAGACCGACCCACAGTAATTTTTTATTTTCAACATTTCCTCCGAACATACCTATATCCTATCTCGACTCATTAAGGGGGCTCCCATACAAAGGCGGAATTTGTACAAAATTTACTCGCAGGGCTCTAATTGTCCCTGGCGCGTTCCTATCGAAGTCAAATGTATACTGAACTCCAATATTTTTTCAATACAAATATTTTCTCTGAATATACTTATCGTCTATCTTCAACCATTAAGGTGGTGCCCAAACAAAAAAATAGTTTTTTTAATAATTTTTTTTAAGAAATTCGCTTTTTCCGCTTTAATGCCGCTTTTATGTTGCCTCGTAGGGGTGTAAAATGTAAGACCGACCCACAGTAATTTTTTATCTTCAACATTTCCTCCGAACATACCTATGCCCTATCTCGACTCATTAAGGGGGCTTCCAAACAAAGGCGGAATTTGTACAAAATTTACTCGCAGGGCTCTAACTGCCCCTAGGGCGTACCTATGGAAGTCAAATGTATGACTGAACTCCAATATTTTTTAATACAAATATTTTCTCTCAACATACTTACCGTCTATCTTCAACCATTAAGGTGGTGCCCATACAAAAAAATAGTTGTTTTAATAATTTTTTTTTAAGAAATCCGCTTTTTCCGCTTTTATGTTGCCTCGTAGGGGGGTAAAATGTAAGACCGGCCTACAGTAATTTTTTATTTTCAACATTTCCTCCAAACATACCTATGCCCTATCTCGACTCATTAAGGGGGCTTCCATACAAAGGCGGAATTTGTACAAAATTTACTCGCAGGGCTCTAACTGCCCCTAGGGCGTACCTATCGAAGTCAAATGTATGACTGAACTCCAATATTTTTTCAATACAAATATTTTCTCTGAATATACTTATCGTCTATCTTCAACCATTAAGGTGGTGCCCATACAAAAAAATAGTTTTTTTAATAATTTTTTTTAAGAAATCCGCTTTTTCCGCTTTTATGTTGCCTCGTAGGGGGGTAAAATGTAAGACCGACCCACAGTAATTTTTTATCTTCAACATTTCCTCCGAACATACCTATATCCTATCTCGACTCATTAAGGGGGCTTCCATACAAAGGCGGAATTTGTACAAAATGTACTCGCAGGGCTCTAATTGTCCCTGGCGCGTTCCTATCGAAGTCAAATGTATGTCCGACCTCCAATATTTTTTCAACACAAAGATTTTCTGTCAACATGCTTACATCTGTCTTCAACCACTAAGGTGGTCCCATACAAAAAAAAAAGAATTCTTTGTCAAATAACTAATTTATTTTTGGCATGTGTTGGATACATTTTTTTATTCTGGGCAACGACTTGCAGTAAAAATATTTTTATTTCTTCGTCGCTGCATAACGCACTGCTATAATCTTCTATTAATTTTACGCCTCTTTCGGCAGCGTCATTGACAACATGGAGTTTTTGCAATATCTTTAGCGCTTGCTTATAGTCTTCACGTTGTTCCCTGGTTTCTGGATCGCTATTTAAAAAAGTTGTTGGTAATCCGAAGCGTGGAAAAAAGTTTGCTGTCCCATGTGTTACATAATGGCTCAAATCCTTCATTACTTTTTGTAGTACTTCTGTGAGAGCTAAGGTAATTCGCTTCACACCTGTGAACCCAATGACTAGGCGAGAACTACCTTTCTCTTCACTGGCGCCGCTTTTTATTTTGTCGTCTTTTGCCGGTGTCTTCGTTTGATGATTCGTCCACCTCTTCGTTGGACAACTCTTCCTCATATTTTTCTCTATCTTCTACAAAAATACGAATATCATTTGCCATTTTCCTTTTGATGTCACAGGTAACATTCTGGTCAAGTAATGCGAGAGCAACAGGTTCATCACTAAGGTACCAGAGATGTCCACACAATTTCTTCACCAAACGCTGCGAAACTGTGTTATCAATTGTATCATAATGAGAAATGGTCTTTAAAAAGCTCAAATCATTATTTGGAGCTTCGATGGCCTTAGTCGCACTAAACCAAGCTCTTACATAAAGTGTGACGATGAATATACTGACCTCGCGGACTCCTCATTCTTGGTTAAACCCAGATATTCTCGAAATAAGAAAATGTTAACGCAGTATATCCCTTTCACCATCCAAGGAGCATGACTGATGGGTCCTGGTGGTGCGAAGTGAAACTTTTTTATACCTTCACCTAGAAACAGTAACACCATTGGAAGAAATTCCTTGTAGTCGCCTCTGGGTTGCTAAAGATATTGCAAAAACTCCATGTTGTCAACGACGCTGCCGAAAGAGGCGTAAAATTAATAGAAGATTATAGCAGTGCGTTATGCTGCGACGAAGAAGAAAAAATATTTTTACTTCAA
The DNA here is from genome assembly GCA_944452675.1 of Tachina lurida. Lineage (NCBI taxonomy): Eukaryota > Metazoa > Arthropoda > Insecta > Diptera > Tachinidae > Tachina > Tachina lurida. The sequence goes on from OX101754.1 coordinate 41,555,442, forward strand.
GTCGTTGCCCAGAATAAAAAAATGTATCCAACACATGCCAAAAATAAATTAGTTATTTGACAAAGAATTCTTTTTTTTTTTGTATGGGACCACCTTAGTGGTTGAAGACAGATGTAAGCATGTTGACAGAAAATCTTTGTGTTGAAAAAATATTGGAGGTCGGACATACATTTGACTTCGATAGGAACGCGCCAGGGACAATTAGAGCCCTGCGAGTACATTTTGTACAAATTCCGCCTTTGTATGGAAGCCCCCTTAATGAGTCGAGATAGGATATAGGTATGTTCGGAGGAAATGTTGAAGATAAAAAATTACTGTCGGTCGGTCTTACATTTTACCCCCCTACGAGGCAACATAAAAGCGGAAAAAGCGGATTTCTGAAAAAAAATTATTAAAAAAACTATTTTTTTGTATGGGCACCACCTTAATGGTTGAAGATAGACGATAAGTATATTCAGAGAAAATATTTGTATTGAAAAAATATTGGAGTTTAGTATACATTTGACTTCGATAGGAACGCGCCAGGGACAATTAGAGCCCTGCGAGTACATTTTGTACAAATTTCGCCTTTGTATGGGAGCCCCCTTAATGAGTCGAGATAGGATATAGGTATGTTCGGAGGAAATGTTGAAGGTAAAAAATTACTGTGGGTCGGTCTTACATTTTACCCCCCTAGGAGGCAACATAAAAGCGGAAAAAGCGGATTTCTTAAAAAAATTATTAAAAAAAACTATTTTTTTGTATGGGGACCACCTTAATGGTTGAAGATAGATGATAAGTATAATCAGAGAAAATCTTTGTAATGAAAAAATATTGGAGGTGAGTCATACATTTGACTTCGATAGGTACAGCCTAGGGACAGTTAGAGCCCTGCGAGTAAATTTTTTAAAAATTTCCCCTTTGTATGGGAGCCCCCTTAAGGAAAGGAGTTAGGCGGTCGGTGTGTTTTAAAAAATGTTGGGCAAAGAAAATTAATTGGTGCTCGTCATACATTTGACCTTTGTAGAAGTGACCCCCGGAAAGTTATATGATTTTTTGTACGTTTTTTTGCTTTTACCCTCAACTTTGAGCACGATGCGGAGCCCTTTGCCTCCCTCTGACCGCCACCATTTTTTGGCTCGAATATTTTTTTACCAAACCTCACAAAATGAGGGGTTCTTGGAAGTCGAAATCTCCTTACTAAGAATTCCCATATAGCTAATGTACATATGTATGTATGTACATATATCATGAACAAGTGCATTCTTTAATACAAAACTTTATAAGTATTTGCATACATTCATATGTAGCTATGCATGTATGTATGTATGTATGTATATAAAATAATTCTCAGTTTTTACAACAAAAAACTGAATATTATTCTTTCCATACAATTGGTAGCATATTGTTGTTGTTGTAGTTGTTCGATTCAACACAAAATACAAAAACTCTTATGCATATGTATGTATGTATGTATGCATGTGCGAGTGCTTATAGTATACCTATAGTTTTTTTTTCATGACACTACAAATTCTATGCAAACACATTCGTTTGCATTTCCAGGAATAAGAATGTGCCAAGCAAAATTATCATTGTATAAAAAAAATGAAAAAGAACAATGTCTATGCAGAGCTGACAAAAAGGGGTTTAATATGAAATAAAGCATTTTAGAGAAAATGTTTAACTACAGCAAATAAATACCAAAAGTAAGCAAGCCTCGGTAGCCGAGTAGCTAGTGGGGTTAATTAGAAATTTGATTATTCTTGGTTCTATGCACGGTAGTTTTTTCATACAATTTTCAAAACGTATGATAAAACTATATATATAGAACTTCGGGAGAACCGATTATTCATTTTTGCTGATTTATATAAGGAATTGTGCTAAGACAAGCGCGGTCGTTTTAGTCCAACTCCGAGCTCTCTAACTTGCTTGGGAGCTTCAAAAAACGCATTTCAAGCCTCCCATACAAAATCCGTACAGACAGACGGACAGACGGACATGTCTTTTTTTTATCTCCTAGTCATAAGGATCCATAATAACTAACTTTTTTTGGCCGCAAATGAATATTGTAGAAATTACAAAAATCTGGACAAACCTATATATACCCTTTTCCATTTTTGGTAAAGGGTATAAAAAAAATAGTAGATTGGAAGGGAAAACGAATAATAGAATGAGAATGAAAAAATAGTAAATGGCAAAATAGTAATGATAAATATAAAATTTTTCTCTTTTTGAAATTATTTTGTGACCCTGAAAAGGGCCTATTCAGGAACGTCTTTTGAGCGTTTGGGAGGCCCTGAAAAGGGCCTTTACTTTCTTTTAGTGTCATCAAAGAGGCTTTTACAAAAATTTGAAATTTCATTCACTTTTTGAAATTATTTGAAAAGGGCCCACCATAAATTCGAATACTCTGAAAATATAATAAATATTATAGTAAAATTGCACAGTGGAGATAAGAATAAATCAACGAAAAACAAGATAAATAATATAAATTAATTCATGTGTAAAAATAAATCGATAAATAAAGAAATATAAATAATAATAAATAAAAACAAAATATTGCAATTAAATAAATAAAAAATTCAAATTTTAATACAATTTATATAAGTTTATACCTTAAATTAATAATGATTATTTACCGCTAACGATTAGACGACAAAGCTATTTATTAGGTTGCAATAAACGGCACAGGTAACAAAACGGTTGGTCCCAAAGGTATAAAAAGGGGTAGTCCTAAGGATATAAAAAAGGGTTGGTCCAAAAGATATAAAAAAGGGTTGGTCCTAAATATATAAAAAAGGGTTGGTCCTAAAAGTATAAAAGGGGTTGGTCCTAAATTACTTATAGGCAACGCGGAGGTACTTAATTTTAAAGTTGGGCTCTTTAAGTCTTGCATTAAAGTACCGAAGCGTGAAACAAATCCTAGTTCTAACAAATAAGTGTACCATATCCACGTGTTTTAATCCATTACAATACAGAGATGGATAAATTTTAATAAGTTCATCGAAAATAACTTGTCGAAGTCCAATACGATGACAAACAATACTTATAAAACAAGGGTTCAAACGCATCCTCCAACTTACGTAAATAGGCAACGAAATCCTGTGGTGGTTCCACTAAATGACATTTGGAGAACTGTTTTTCAAACGTGAAAAGAAATTCGCTGCTAATGGGTTTGCCGTCAAAATGTGGTAATGGTAGTTTGCATTTTTGCGTATTAAAAAGTTTTAAATAAAAATATCCAGATACGTAGACAAAGGCACTGTTGTCTAAAAACTGCTTCTCATTTAATGGCACTATATTGGCGTTTGGTGCTGCTACAACGTGCGTAGAAGGATTTGACGAATATTGGAATTGTTCCCAATCGTTGTTTCGGCTACTGCAAAACGCTTCATCTACTATTGAAAAATCCCCTATCGAGTCATTTGGCGAAATGTTTTCGCAATTACCGTTGACAACGACATTTACATAGTGGAGTCCCCTGGAACGAGCTTGAAAATTTTTTTGCTGTAATAGAAACAGAATTTCCGGATCCTTTACGAATTTGGCCAAAAAAAATTGCCAGGTGATCCTGAGTAAGTTTGCGAGTTTGCAGATTTTAAAATCCCAGTTTTTCCAAATGGCACCAAAGTAATTTCAACGCCGAAATATTTAACTGCCAACCGTTAGTGAACTTAAATTTACCTGTTATATCTGCGCCCTTTTCATCTGTAACACAAACTGTGTTTAATTAAAGATATTTCGTCGCAAGAAATATTAACCAACTTCTGGTTTTCCTCGAAATTTTGAGAAGGGGCTCTAAACCCCTCAAAACTACCATCCAAATTTCCAGGGGTCTTTGGCACATCCTCTAAGAACCGTTGCAGTGTTCTTATTTGTGGCCAATCCAGCATAGGTGCAAAATGTCTATAGACTAATGGCAACAAAAACAACACTTCTAAGGAAATAAGCTTTGTCGCTGGGTTGTAGCGGCGCACAGTAAGACAGCCCTATAGTAACCGCGGCAAAAAATGGTTTTTGGCGTGTCGTTCAATTTGGATGAAATTTTCACAGTATATTAACAGATATATGAGTAACAATTCCCTGAAATTGCAGCCTCATAACTTTATTACTTTTTGGTCTAGAGCAAGACAAAGTTGAGGTATGCCAACTTGCTTGAAATGTGTTAGTTCAATATGTAATATTCAAAAGCTTATTAATAAAAAAATACATAATCGTGTATGTTGTGGCTTCCACATCGTTTTCACATGTTTTCTTGTGAATTCGGATGTTAAAACACATGCTACGCCTGATTAGGTTAAAATTTAGAAAATAAAAATTTATAGTGTGTGTTCTAGCATCCGAATTTAGAAGAAAACAATTTGGAAATGGACGATTTCAAACTTTTAGATTTTTTCGTTTTCACTTTTGAGCAAAAAACTTGTATTCTTCCCATAAGCCTGTTAACAAGTGAAAAGAATACGAGTTTTTTTCTCAAAATCGAAAACGAAAAAATCTAAAAGTTTGAAATCGTAAATTTTTAAATTGGGTTCTTCTAAATTCGGATGCTAGAACACACACTATTAATTTTTTTTTTCTAAATTTTAACTTAAACAGGCGTAGCATGTGTGTCAACATCCGAATTCGCAAGAAAACATGTGAAAACGATGTGAAAGCCAGAACACACACGAATAAATATAACTTTAAAGTATTTTGTTAATTAATTTAGTTGTTGTAGAATGAGAAGATGAAAGAAGAAATTAAAAAAAAACACAAACAAAAAATTTCTTAACAGCAGAATTGTGGTGTAAAAATTTAACATTTTGCATTTTCAATGGACTAGGAAATATAGAGCAGCCCCTCGCCCTATGTGCAGAATTATATCAAATGAAAGATTGAAGTCTCAGCTTTCATTTGAAGTAAAGGACATATAGCAAAAGTTTGCTAAAGAAATTTAAACATACAAAATACTACAAAAAATACGCAACGCGCACATTCTGTCGCTATACGTATGTTAGCATGGTTACTTTACTTTAATTTTTTTTAATTATTAATTATTTTTTGTTGTTTATTATTATTAAAAAATTATTGAGAGAATGAAAAAAAAATTTTCTTTTGTATTTCATTTCAATGGCGTAATAGTGGGAGTGTTATTGTAATTTTTCCATGCAACATTACAGTAAATATCAAATTTTAAGGTTGATTTTTTTTAACTGGAATTGTCTCAAAAATAACCTGTGCAAAATTTCAAAGCTCTACAATGACTTCTTGTATTAAATGCCGGTGTTGTCTCACTGTGCGGTGTGTCTTAGTTTCTCTGTTATGGTTTTTAAACCATTATTGAGACAGACCAGCATGGTCTTAGAGATTTTGCAAGACAAATCATTTTTTTTTAACTCTGTCTGCAAAACTTTTATTTGCGTACGTCATGCGTTGGCAGTCTTTAGCATATTATTTTTCCGTTTTTCTGAAAGGTATAATGTATTAAAGTGATCCACTGCATACTGCAGTGCTTGATTGTTGCGTATGAAACCTTCTGCTAATAAGTTTCTATTCACTATATCTGCCTGATTTTCTGTTATCTCTATACCTGCGGAGCCTTTTTCTAATAAGGTTGTATCCTCGCAGGCCGTAGCAATTTCGAAATCACTTTATATTGCAGGAAACTTTACAACGGCATTATCGCCTTTTCCAAGATCTACAGAGCCTTCTGCTAATAAGGCTTTATTAGCGTCACAATTTTCGAAGTTGAAATCTTCTACTGTCTTTCAAAAGATTATTTAAGTTGTCTTGCCAGGCAACATAATCTCTTAAATTTTTCTATTCATCACAGTTTAATTACCCGTGTAGGATTTACAATTTAAGCTTATGCTACATTCATTAGTAGGAACAGCCATTCGATGAGTTCTCTTGCCCAGAAAGCTTACGAAGGGAAGTGGCGGCTGCATGCAAACAAGCGTTCTCTTGTAGAGAACAACTTCAGCTCTTGCGAACGTCTATAAGGAAAAATAATAAATGGAGACGATTATATCAGAAGATGTTTGCATCATATGCTTATGTTTTGTCGCATTTGAGAAACTATTCCGTTTATTTTCTTTTTGTTTGAATAGATTTAGTTTTGTAAATAACGACTATTTTCCAAATTCAAACTGAAAACGTCACAATAAGAGGGAAGTGCTACGTGCAAAAGGAATATACTAATATACTCCATCTTACATGGACTACCTAGAGATGCAATGATTTTTCTTTTGATTTTTATTTATTCCTCACAAAATAACAGTAATATAATTTTTATACCCTTTACCAAAAATGGTTTTTATTTATTCTTCACAAAATAAGTTACTTTTTGATTTTAATTTTTTTGCTAAAAAAATTTTAATTTTTAAAATGAATAAAATATAGACACGTAAATTTAATTTAATATATAAATTTTTTTTTACAGATTCTGGCGATAAATTCAATTGTTAATCGGTTAATATTACTTTTAACGCAAAAATACGCTTTCTACATTTTAAAAATTAAAGAAATAAATAAAAATCAAACAGTAATTGTTAGTTTGTGAGAGATAAATAAAAATCAAGAAATAACTGCTCTTTTCTGGGGAAGAAATAAAAATCAAGAAATGATTAAAAACTAATTTTTAAAATAAAAGTTATAACCGTTACGGTCCTTGGTTAGTATACATACATATGTATGTATGTGTATACATTAGAGCGACTCAAGAAAAAAAGTGATATTGTAATCCCTCTGAAAATAAAGCTTGATATGTTTTATGATGATTCCCAAAATATTTTGGGTCTTGTGTTGACCATCCGTGAGCTGGACCATTTCTAAAAAATGTATTTTTTTCAGTTTTTCGAATTTATTTGTACTTTGAGTTTTAATTTTGGTATCATCGAAAAGAGTTTCTTAAGCAGCATCAAATGGTATATAAAACTTGACCACTTGCGCACAACTAATTGAGATATTTAACTAAATACATATTTTTATTTCTGCTTATCATACAAAATATACATACATACATATGTGTCTTTGGAAATAATGTTTTGCTTTTCAAATTGAATCTGTTTTCAAATAATGTTAATTTATTTTTAACTAGGCTAACTAATATAATTTGTTCTGTTAGTAACTATTTTTCTCATTTCATGTATTCAACTAAAAAATTAATATTTGAAAATAAAAATAATTTACACCCATATTGCCTATACTGAAAAAAGATCAAATATATCGCGATTTTCACGTTTTATGTGAATAATTACTAAAAAAAATTATATATGTAAGATAATTTTAAAACAGATTCAATATCAAAACATTATTTCCAAATACGTAGAATTTGTTTGAAAACCCGAAACGAAAATATGTACATATTTAGTTAAATATCTCAATTAGTAGGTCGCAAGTTTTATATACCATTTGATGCTGCTTAAAAAACGATGAAACCAAATTTTATTAATGTCGTCTTGGAGCAAAGTACAAAAAAAATTCGAAAAACTGAAAAAATACTTTTTTTAAAAATAGTCCAGCTCACGGATGGTCAATGCTAAGAATAATATATTTTTGGAATGATCATAGAACATATCAAGCTTTTTTTTCACAGGGGTAACAAATCAGTTTTTTCCCTTCCATACAAGTTGAGTCGCTCTAATGTACATATGTATGTATGTAGTATATCACCGTGTGGACAAAAAATGGCAAATACTGTAAAAGGACCACGACTGAATAGGACGAGTTTTGAAAATAATTTAAAATTGTTATACAACCCGTTAAATCACTATTATAGATTTTATTTGAAAATGTTACTTACCTTTAAAAAAAAAAAAAAAAAAAAGCCACCAAAATAAAACATCAAAATGAAGAAAAGCGTAATGTACTATACATATCGCACTTGTTCCTAACACTATCTAACAACTCAAAATTCATGAATAGAATCTGTAGATTTTAACGATATATTAAAGTAAAAAATGATGTCATTGTAAGAAAATACCATTAAAAAAGAATACAGTAGTTCACGGATAAATGTGCCACGCTTAAGAGAGTTTCACGCTTAAATAGTTGTCAAAACCAACATTTTCCTCGATATATTTAATTTGTGCACATATTTTTCTGTTAAACGAATCCCACTTTACTGCGTTTCACTCATATATAGGTCGTATATTTCATAAAAAGAAATTATTTATCATGCAGACTTTCACGGTTAAATGCACAAATTTAAAATTTTCAACTTTTTTGAATTGTTTCTTTAAAAATTCCACACATTAAAATTAATAAACTAACCGAAAAAAACGCCAAAATGAAAATAAATCATAAAATTTGGCAGGCCTGTTTCATTTGTTTACAATCATTTAGTTTTCATCACAATGTCTACGAAGAAAGTTCAACTATCGTTGAAACAAAAACTTCAGATTTGTGTAGGAATTCAAGAAATTTCTAAATTTCTTGTAAAATGTATGCATGTGTATGTACCATACATACATACGTATGTATGTACGTTTCCTTGACATACAATGCACATACACAGAGAAAACAGATTCGTTGAGACAACCGAATTTGTTGCCAATCGAATTTTGGTGGTTGCACCAACTATATAGATTTCTGGTATAACGACTGCAATTTTCTTGTGCTACCACTATATTTTAATTATAACCCTTAAACAAATAGTTGCAGCAACAGAAAAAATTGGTTAACAGTATGGAATTTGAAAAAAAGTTATTCTTGCTACCGAAAATGTGGTTAGTATAACTACAACAATATCATAATTGGTACCTGTGAAAGAAAAATTGGCCTTCCTTGCTGAAATAAAATAAGCAATAAACGCAAATAAAAATATACAATTTAAGAAATTTATTATTTAACATATTGTAATAAGTTATTTTTAATTGAAATTTATTTATTTCAACCACACATTTTGAACAGCCACAAACCTGTTATCTTATGCACAGACTTTCAAAAACCATTTGAGAATTCATAAATCATAATATCTTTGAAAGTCACAAAAGTTAATTTTTTAATTTGCTGCAACGAGTATAAACTATGATAGTAAGCTAAACCTATAGTTAGTTGCAGCAACTGATAGAAAGTGTTTATTTTATCCTCAATATAGAACGACAATTTTTTAGTTGCCAATACCAAAAGTTGTTAGTAACATCCAATTCATAATATTTTATTCGGTTGTGTTAACCAATCAATGCATTAGTCATGGCAAAAGCATACGCTCAGTTGATGCAATCAATTTAAGAATTGTCAGAATCATATCTTTATTACAATTATGGCCTTATGGCAATAAACATGGATTGTTTTTTGGATTAACAGAAAATTTATTGTGTGAAGTGAAATATAGTTTATGCAAATGATATTTTGTTGGCCTAACCATTTTCCAACCAATCTTTTTTCTGGGTGTATGTACATATAACTACTAAATATAAACAAAATTCATAAAATATATGATTATAACAAAACAGTGGTCAAATTGCGGTATTTGATATGAATTGAAATTTCAATTCAAATTAAAAGGAAATTTCGTTCTACATCGAATGCCGAAATTCGCCCAGTACTTGATTTACAAAACAAATGTAAAAACATAAACACATTTTTTGGGACTTGGTTTATATAATTTATTTATTTAAAAACCAGCATACCTCAAAAAATTTACTTTAAGAAAAAACAATTCAAAGTTTTGATACAAATTTGGAAATTTGAAAATTTAACTCTAAAGAAGAGAATTAGTTCTCGTTGTACCTTCATAGTGAACAGACGTAATAAAATTTTTTTTATATACAAACTAAACAAAAAAAAAAAAAGCATACAAAAAATATTCGCAGTACATATTTACTTTGATAAATAAGCCTTTTTATGCTTTGATAATATTTTTACATATAGAAATAACAAAAACAAAAAAAAAACCGTAAACAAAAAAACATACAAAACGGCAGAAATGCCTATTTTACTGTGAGTTTTGATGCTCATAATGATAACAATAAAAATAAAAAATCTGATAATAGACTTGCTGTGAGTTCTGAAGCTCTTAATAAAAATCAAAAATCTGATAATAGACTTTTTCTAACGGCAAAACCACAGTTTCGTCAGCGATCAACTTCGCTTTGTCCAATGCCAACTAGTGAATCGTTGACATTATTGCCTACTACTTCTACATTTAACTCAACGATATCAGCCGCTTCGGGCTCGTGGTCATCACTTAAACAAGTTGCCACTGAAGATAAGAGCAGCCCAAAACCCAAGGTCCAAGTCGGAATGGATAGATACATTACAATTTTAAAGCGCCGGCGAAGCCCGAATTCTAGTAAAAATGCATCTGCTCCAAAAGTGTCTAGGGATAACAGCGCAGCCTCAACTAATCGCCAAAACCGCTTTAAAATTTTTCAAGATGACAACGACAAACCCGAGGTATCCTCGAACAAAACATCCAAGCCGCCACCAATCTATTTGAGACATAAAAATTCAAATGCCCTTATTAAAAAATTAATTTCGGTCATTGATGAGAATAAATTTCACATTGTTCCAATAAAACTTGGCAACATCGATGAAACTAAAATCCAAATTTATGACGAAAAAGATTTCCGCAAAATGGTTGCTGAATTTGAAAACAGTAAAACAAGCTTCTACACATACCAGCTTAAGAGCGCTAAAGGCATGCAGATCGTATTGAAAGGCATAGATTCCTATGTTGTCCCCGAAGAAATAAAAGATGCACTCGTCCTCCAGGGGTTCAATGTTAAAAATGTGTCCAATATAATAAATAGAGAAAATATTCCCCAACCCCTATTTCGTGTTGAACTTGAGCCTAATGATATAAAATTGAAAAAAAAATGAGACGCATCCAATTTATAATTTAAAATACCTCTTGTACCGAAAAATCACAGTTGAAGAGCCCCATAAGCGTTCAGGTCCTGTACAGTGCCATAATTGCCAAGAATATGGCCATACAAAAACATACTGCAATTTACCCTCTGTTTGTGTTGTGTGCGGCGAATTACACGGCACCGCTAGCTGCAACAAACCAAAAGATCAAAGTGATAAAAAATGCAGTAATTGTGGAGGTAATCACACCGCTAACTACAGAGGTTGTCGTGTGTACTCTTTGGTAAAGAAGACTATGGTGCAAAAACCTAAATTAGCTCCAGCTCAATCAGCAAACGCTTACTCTGCCACTTTTCCGCAAATGAGCCAACCAGTTACTTCCCGTGTATCGTATGCAGATGCTGCTAAGGCTAGTTCTATTCCGACACAAAATGTTTCACCGCAAAATAATTCAACAAATACAAACTCAAACTTTAATTTTAATCGCCTTGAAGCCACTATTGAAAATCTTGTGCAAACTATAAACAATTTTACAACAAATATGACTAGCATGATGCAAGAAATGTTGCGAATGCAGAATACTCTTCTTCAAGCAATACTTAATAAGCCATGAACACGTTAACAATATGTTTCTGGAACGCAAACGGCATTCGCCAACATAAAAATGAACTTGAGCACTTCCTCACGGAGAAAAATATTGATATAATGTTAGTATCTGAGACTCATTTGACTTCGAGAAGTCTTTTTAAAATTTATGGCTACACTATATATGATACAAAGGACCCTAGAGGAAGGGCTTGCGGTGGATCAGCAATTCTAATAAAGTCAAGACTCAAGCACTATGTTCTTGATAACATTTGTGAAGAATACCTACAAGCAACAAATATTGGCATTGAAAGTTTTTGTTCAAATTTCGTTATATCATCAATTTACTCCCCTCCCAGATTTTCAATCACTGAGAATCAATATGAGGATTTCTACAAATCTCTTGGACCTTGTTTTGTAGCAGCTGGAGACTACAATGCGAAACATACGTTCTGGGGTTCGCGCCTTGTTACTCCCAGAGGTCGAGCATTGTTCAACACTATTTCAAAAATGGGCTTGGATGTCATTTCGAGTGGGGAGCCCACTTATTGGCCTACTGACATACAAAAAAGTCAGGATGTTATAGATTTTGGCGTCATAAAAAATATCTCTAGAGATTTAATTCAAGTTCAAGCTTCTCTTGATCTCTCGTCCGATCACTCCCCGACGATCATTACGATTTGTAGCCCATTAAGAAGTAACTTACCTGACCCATATGTGAAGATAATCAATCGTGTTAATTGGCTGGGGTTCAAAAAATATCTCAGCAGTCATTGTACGGAAAACATTACGCTTAGAACACCCGATGATATTGAATCGAACATTGCCAATCTCAGCGAGAATATTAAACAGGCTGCTGAACATGCCACTATCTCCCATCCGCAGATTGGGTTTAATAAAATTTATTTTACAGACATTGAACGTCTCGTACGTGAAAAAAGAAGGGCTAGAAGGGAATGGCAACAGCACAGATCACCACAAAATAAAATCAGATATAAAGAGTGCACTAAACGACTCCAAGAGTTGCTTGCATCTGAAAAAATTGCATCTCTTAAAAATTATCTGGAGGGTCTTGATGTTACACCGGCGTCTAATTACTCCTTGTGGCGCGCTGCCAGAAAGCTTAAAACACCCGTTGAATATAAGCCACCTCTACGCACATCTACTGGAGGTTGGGCAAGAAGCGATACTGAAAAAGGTAAAATATTTGCTGAGCACTTAAAATCCGTTTTTACGCCAAATATATGTACTGGTGTTGCTGATTTGCCGAATATAGTCGCTCTACCCCCTCAACACATAAAGTTTAAGATGCGTGATTTACAAAAATTAATTGGCAAACTCAACCCGAAGAAAGCTCCGGGTATTGATGGAATTAGTAATCAGATGCTGATGAACTTCCCTCGTATAGCTATTAGAATCCTGTTATTCATTTTTAATGCCATTTTACGACTGGAGTATTATCCAAACAGCTGGAAACTTGCCAAGGTTAAAATGATTCCAAAGCCGGGCAAAGATATAACCAAGGCTGAGTCATATAGGCCAATAAGTCTACTATCTACAATGTCAAAGCTTTTCGAAAAACTGCTCAAAACAAAATTGTTCCCAATTCTAATTAATAGTGAGTGAATACCAGACCATCAATTTGGTTTTAGAAGTCAGCATGGCACCATTGAACAAACTCACAGATTGGTTCAATTTATAAGAAGAACTTTTGAGGAAAAAAAGTATTGTTCTGCGCTGTTTAAAGACATTTCCCAGGCTATTGATAAAGTGTGGCATGAAGGCCTAATATTAAAATTGTAGACTTACTTACCAATAAACATTTTAAATCTTTTGGAAAGTTACATTATTGCCCGGAAGTTCACTGTTGCGGAAGGAGACTTTACAAGTAGCCCTGAAACAATTTCATCTGGTGTGCCACAGGGGAGTATACTGGGACCAGTTTTATATTTAATTTATACTTGTGATATGCCTGTGAGCAGTAGTATCCATACTTCCACATTTGCCGACGATACAGCCTGCCTTAGTATGCATGAAAACCCTGATGAGGCATCCCGCAAACTCTAGGAAAACATTAGCCAGATGGAGCTTTGGTTAAACTTATGGAGAATCAAGATAAATGAACAAAAGTGTGTTCAAGTAACATTTACTTTACGAAGAGATACTTGTTCCCCCATTCGGATTAACAATCAAGCTGTTTATCAACATTCACATGTGAAATATCTTGGTATACACCTTGATCGACTACTTACATGGAAACACCACATTGACTCTAAGTTAACTCAAATGAAACTTAAATTAACTCAGGTACATTGGCTGATTGGTCGAAATTCAACACTTAGCCTAGACTGTAAACTTTTAATATACAAGTCGCTTTTAAAGCCAATATGGTGCTACGGAATTCAACTATGGGGCACTGCTTCAGCTTCAAATGTAGAGAAAATTCAACGCAGGCAAAACAAAATTTTACGCATGATAACATCGGCTCCATGGTACATCAAAAATTCAAATATACATCGTGATTTGAATATGCCACTAGTGACTGAAGAAATTGCAAAATACGCAGACAAATATCTAACAAAACTCGAATCACATCCTAATCCGCTTGCTCGTAATATTTTGAACTTTACTGGACACATCCGATTAAAAAAGAGAGATACACGGGCCCTAATATTCAACATTCCAGATGATGAAGCTGCTTGAAAACACCTTTTTCTTTTTGTTACTAATCACTACTTATGTATTATTAATAACTATCACTAAACTTATGTCCGACATTGGTCGGGCATAATAATTGTTTTTTATAGATTTAAGATTTGAACACGTATTGTTAGTTCATATTTGAAGATACAATAAATAAAAACATGCATTACAAAAAAAAAAAAAGAGAATATACAGTAGTTTTCGCTTATAGTCACATTTAAAATTGCACAGAAATTGTGGACTATATCGCTAATGTGACTATAAGCCTAACTTTTTTATATGCCACGCAGAGGTATATAAAAGAATTTCCATACAATCCAATTATGTGAATATAAACCAAATAAACTAAATTCATATTTATTATTAAAAAAAAATAAACAAAATGACTTCATTTTACAAAATATTTGCACATTTCACAAAAGTTGTAGTTAAAAATAGATAATTAATTGCTTTCAAAAAAGTCAGTAATTTTAGATTGCATCAATATAAGTGATTGTTTTAGAGTCATGTCCTCTATTTTGTCAAACAAAGAATGACCCTCAATATCATTTTCTAACCAAAAAATTCTTAAAAAATCTAAAGAACTCAAAATTTCTTTTGGTGTTGGAAGGTGTTTTTTTTTGTTGTATTTAGAAGGCAAGTTTTTGTGGCCTTTTATGCAACAATGTTTTGTTCTAAGGACATGTTCTTCTACTAAACAGTAGATGGAGGTTGAAATTTAGATTTACTTTTTGGTTTATGGCTTAACTAAATAACTAAAAAAATCTTTTGAAAATTTTTGTGACTATAACGCGAGTTGTTTGCATACAATTTGGATTTTGACTACCACAAACTCGGTGCATATATGTCAAATATGACTATATAGTAAATGGACTATATCGCCAACTTTTTGAATGAAATTAAGTTCAAAAGTCACAAAAAACATTAAATATGGACTATATCATTAATGTGACAATAAGCGGTAGTGACTATAAACGAAAACTACTGTACATACAAAGTTGTACTACTCTTTTTAAACACATTAATCACCTATTTTTTTGTAATTCTACATCTGCATTTATTAATAAGTTCTTCAGTTGGAGTCCAATCTTCCAAATCATTTTGAAACAAATTTAAAGCAGACAGACTGAAGGTAGACACTTGTCACTCTATTTGATAATTAATTTTTTAGTAATGCTAATTTAAATTTAATTCAGTCAAGTGCAACTTTGACTCGCGCACGAAGGATTCCGTACGTTGGGCCTTGAGCATTTTTTTAATATGGCGTGTTTTTTTGCATTTTTTCAGCTGAAATGATTTTTTTTTTTTGATGTTTCGCTTTTTTCTCGTTTCGGCTATTTTTTCCATTTTAACGATTATGTTCTCATTTAGCGATTTTTTTTTTAATTTTTACGAGTTTTTTAATTTTAGCGATTTTTTAATTTTGGCGATTTTCCAATTTATTGCAATTTTTTTTGTTTTGGGCGATTTTTTTTCGTTTTGGCGATTTTATAATTTTGGGATTTTTTTTGTTTTACCGTTTTTAAAATTTCAAGAGTTTAGCTATTACGGTTTCCAAGACACAGCAAGTTGTCAAAATTACATAGTCAAAATTGCACTAACTGGTAGAACACCCTTTAATTTAATTTTTCTTTTTAATTTTAGTGTTAATTGTTAACCTTACAAGTTTCAAGTTTATATACATACATACAATTGTATGTATATTACATGAGATTTTAATATTTTTCGTTGCTCGTTTTGGAACACCCTTTAATTTTTTACTCTCATGTATTTGTTGTTGTAGCGGCCTAAGGTCTACACACTCTGTCCAAATTTCAGGCACGTAGCTCTTACGGGTTTCGAGAAAATAGTCTGTGACGGACAGCGTAGCGAAAAATAGGGCTCCTTTGCAAATTTGTTGTACAGAACCCTAGAAACCCGCTCACCGGAAGCACTGCTATGTGGCAAAGTAAAAACATATGAGGCAAATTTATACAAGTTTGGATATAAATTGTCGCCCAGTGTTCTAAATTGCCTATTTCATACTAAAAAGCTTCCGGCTGAGATATTTTGAAAATTGCTTCATAGTTCTTGTCATTAGCTCTACTTTCTAATAGCTTGAACTCTTTTACAAAGTCCTCTGGTTCAGTAATTATATTAATAAAGACAGAAGAAATTTCACAGTAAGTAACATCTTGAACTGATTTTATAAATACCGGATCTATGTAAATATTTTAATACGCTTAGTCTTCAATCTCTTATATTAATTATCGATAAAATTTCACTACACAGGTTTTGGTAAAAAAGTAATAATTTGCTTTTTATATCTATGATGACACTCCTTCAGATCTCTTTAGCATATACATATTTCCAAGTAGGCCATGACGGCCAATATATTATTAAAAGTGTCTTTGATATGTGATATATCAGATAAATCTATGTTTTCTATGTTTGTTTGCATAACATATTCTTTTTTTAAAAATTTCTAATAAAACATACTTTGTTGATGAAATTAGGTACATATGTATATAATTTGTAAAGACTTTGAAAATTAAGGTTTAATTTATTCATGGCTTTCAATATGTAGACTAAAAATTTTAAGTAAACTTTGTTTTCAACGGATAATCCATTTTGAATCGTCCTTATTTTTTCCAAGTGGGATGCAACTTTTTCTTCAAATTGTGCGCGGATGACAAAATGCTGTAATACTGACCATTGTTCTAATGTTCCGTTTGCAACCGATTCAAAGGGGAGCCATCTTGTGTCACTCAGCCTCAACAGCCTGTTTCGGGACATCAAAAATGCTCTGTAAATCCTTAAAATCTAGTTGCCTTTTTGCACTTAAAAAAAAAATTAAAAATATTTCGAAGCAGCTAAGGTGATTTGTTATGGGAGGGGGGGAGGGGGTCTTTGGAAATGTCACGTAACAGAACAATTTTAGTAATTTCGTACAAAAATACGTAGTTTTTCTTTTATTTGATTATAATTTATTTAATTGATCATGCATCTTACCTACATATGTACATATGTATGTATATTACTTATGTATATACATATACATAAGTACATACATGTGCTGAATGCCAATTTTAGATATTCGACAATTCGAATTTGAATATTTAAAATGATATCCGCGAATACGAATATTCAATGATTGTGAACAAACATTGATAGCTCATCATGACAATTAAATTCAATTGTTGACCCTAACAATATCTATTTTTGATTTTTTGTTTTATCTATACACACTTATTAATTAATGTAACAACTGGTACCGAATAAAGTTTACTCGGGTCTCTCATAAACAAAAGCAAAAGGCTAAAAAGTAAAGGATTTTACAGATATGCACAATAGAAGTGACTGTTTCTCATTTTATTTATTATTATAAGGTGGAAACGATTCTAGTTTAACGCGCCACATTCAAAAACGTACAAAATATGTATGTACATATGTGCAAATAAAAATATCTTAAAATTCTAAGACTCACCCAAAACAGCCATGAAAGTTGCTCCAACGCAGCAGTCATATACATATGTATGTATGTATGTATAGTAATGGTGGAAACAAATCGACTACTGTCGAATGTGTTGTGATGTTTCATCAAAAACTTTGTCGGTTATACCTACACAAACAAAAATAAAAATCATTAGTAATCGAACGTCAGGATAAAACATAATGCAAGTTGGTTGCTATTACTTACCTTTGTCCTGGGAACACTAGTGCCTCTCCAAGCATCTTAAATTAACGTCGAATATACAAAGAACTTCATATTATTTCCATGTCTGTAATACGTTATTACACAAAAGGTTGAAGTAATTTTTTCATTCTATGTAAATGCATATATTTTTCTTTATACGTTTTTTTTATTATACCCAGTATTTAAATTCTACCTTATGAACATATAAATAGTTCCTGTTAATATTTTTTTGAAAACCAATAAATGCAAAATTTGAAATAATTAATTCAACTTTACGTTTGAATTTCCGTTTTCGTATTTTCCCCGCACATACATGAGTATTTACACTTTTCCTTTTTATTTCATCTGGACACACATCACGATTATTTTCTTACGAACCCAATATTTTTTTTGCTCTTTTCTTTTTCTTTTCTCATGATTTTTAATAAATTTAAAATAATAATAAACCGATTAAAAGGCGGCTTACCATCGCGACACCCGTTTTTACTACGCGGCGACTAAAGTTAACGGCGACGATAACTAACAAATGGCCGGCGGTGTACTTTATCGATGCAGCAAAAATAAAAAAGTGCCACCAACAAAAAGAAATTAATTCTTCTTACCTTTTCTTGGTAATATAGAGGTATCTAACGGTCCTCGCCTATGCAATCTTCCCTGGAAGCCCTAAAGTGGAAAATGTAAAAAGTTATTTATTAATTATTTATTCAATTATAAGTAATTTGATATAATTGGAAGGATATAATACACAAATTAAAAGACACTATATCACTACATACACATAAACACACCAAGTTCTCATATTTTCTTTATATTAACCTATTCAACTTACTTTTGTCAATCAACGTGTCCCCACTCCAAATACATACATATGTATGTGCACCGAAGAATAGTTTTTTTTTATCTTAGTTTTGGTTTTTTTATATAAATTTTAATTAATTAATTAAATTAGAGGCACCACAGACATTAACGTTATTTTCACTATTATCTACACTTGTGAAATCAATTGTAAGGTAGAAACCTAACCCAAGCTTTCGTTAAGTTTCCAAATTCTCACATAGTAGGTGACCGAACCTGCAAGTGTAAGAGTAGTGACAAACCCTATACTGGATTAAAGTGCGACTCACAAATATAAGGGCGTTTGACAGTACATATGAAGTACTGTCAAGACAGGGAGGACACCAGTCGCAAAACGCAGAGTTGCCTTAACTATTCAAGGGCGTTACTACACCAGACCCGATGCCTACTAGGGAAAAACCAAAGTGGTGATGCCATATGATCAGTGGTGGTGAAGTAGGGAAACAAATCCCAGAATGTCCAAATGTATATTTTTAATTTTGCTTTTTAATTTTCTCTCATTTTTGGAATCGCCCTCGCATTCCAGGTCCACTGATGGACTCGAGAATGGTTGGGTTTGTGACGGCACCCTGTGAGTCGGCAATACAGTAGGGTTAGTGGCAACCTCTGTGGCCACAGCTGGTCACCAAGTTTTAGTAACAGCTGGTCACCCAATTTTAGTAACAGCTGATCACATGAAATAAGAAAGCAAGTTTACTAACAAAAACAAAAATTATAGAAAAAAATGGTGGGAAGACAATGGCCAGCAGAATTTGCTAGAAAATAGAGAGTTGATCGGAAAAGAAAAAAAGATGGACGGTATGGGATGATTTTTGACGCGAGTTAGTCAAGGTAGATCGAAGAAAACGACTTGAAGGTTTAATAACGATTTGGACTTCAACCAGAAAAGGACGATGTGGCTGGCGTTTGACGGAAGAAAAACTTAAAAGCTAAAATTTAAAGTGAGTAAAACTTAACAATAGACACAAAAAGTGAAGATTTTCTAAAATTTAAAACTAGGCAACAAAAATAAAATAGCCAAAATCACCAAGAATTAAAACTAACAAAACTTACAAGCTAAAACTAAAAGTGTGTAAAACTTAACAGTAAAAACAAAAAGTGAAGATTTTCTAAAATTTAAAAACTAAGCAACAAAATAAAATAAATAGCCAAAATCTTAAATCTAATCGCCAAGAATTAAAACTAGCAAAACTTAAAAGCTAAAATTAAATGCATAAAATTTAAAATCATTTTAGAAAAAAAAAATTTTTCAATAAAAAAAAATTAAAATACTCAAACCTTTAAACTGAAATTAACTAACTAAAACTAGCCAATGAAAACCTTAAAACTGTTCGGCAAAAATTAAAATTTTCTAAGAACTTAAAACTAAGCAACAATAGTAAAAATAGGCAAAATAAAAAAAGCCTAAAAATAAAAATTATTTAAAACCTCAAACTAATCAACAAAAATTAAAATAACCTGAAATATAAAACTAATAAACAAAAACTAAAATAGCCTAAAAACGTTAAACCAACCAGCCAAAAGTAAAAATAGCTAAAAACTTAAACTAATCAACAAAGTTAAAAATTAAAATAAATTAAAACTATTTAACAAAATCAAAAATTCCAAGAACTACTAGAATTTAAGCCCTAAGAAACAACAGCTCGTCTACTACACGCCACATCCAGCGAGAGAACTGGTCAAAACACCCACCAGAAGAAGCCGACTACTTACTGTTTTTGGAGGAGCAGGTACCAGTCATCTGCCCTTGGACATACTGATGACCGACAAAAGCCAAAAAGTTACTTATATTATTTATTTTGTTTTCTATCCCTTTTTCTATTATTATTTACATATGTAAATTTAATTAAACGATTTGTTTTAAAATAATTGCTGATTAATTTTTTTTATAAATGTACATATATACATAGACCTTTCCTTGTACGAGCGTAGGGAAAACACTTATATTTTTTTTCTAAGTGCCAGTTTTGTTTTATCGCACTTTGTTAGGAGCAGATTCGAGCTCAAACCTGCCCCAAGTCCCCATAATAAGCCCTTTGGCATAAAATGATAGATGTTTACCCTATAAAAAAAAATATAAATATCAAATTTTTTTAGTTAATTTAATTATTATTTTTCGAACGGTATTTGTTTCTATATTCTTATGAATTGAATAGGCTAATTTTCGTAACGCTTTTTAAACCTAATTACATGTGATAATTATTAATGAACAAACAACATCAAAGTTAGTTGTAAATATTCTGACAGCAACACATAGTTGAACGGAACAGCCAGCCGTTTTCAAAGGCCACTAAACCTTCCTCATCAGCGTTCTTCCATTACAACACAGGATAAATTTTAATAAGTTCATCGAAAATAACTCCTCGAAGTCCAATACGATGACAATACTTATAAAACAAGGGTTCAAACGCATCCTCCAACTTACGTAAATAGGCAACGAAATCCTGTCGTGGTTCCACTAAATGACATTTGGAGAACTGTTTTTCAAACGTGAAAAGAAATTCGCTGCTAATGGGTTTGCCGTCAAAATGTGGTAATGGTAGTTTGCATTTTTGCGTATTGAAAAGTTTTAAATAAAAATATCCAGATACGTAGACAAAGGCACTGTTGTCCAAAAACTCCTTCTCATTTAATGGCACTATATTGGTGTTTGGTGCTGCTACAACGTGCGTAGAAGGATTCGACGAATATTGGAATTGTTCCCAATCGTTGTTTCGGCTACTGCAAAACGCTTCATCCACTATTGAAAAATCCACTATCGAGTCATTTGGCGAAATGTTTTCGCAATTACCGTTGACAACGACATTTACATAGAGGAGTCCTCAACGCTTCTGGAACGAACTTGAAAAATTTTTTGCTGTAATAGCAACAGAATTTTCGGATCCTTTACGAATTTGGCCAAAAAAATGTTCCAGGTGATCCTGAGTAAGTTTGCGAGTTTGCAGATTTTGAAATCCCAATTTCTCCAAATGGCACCAAAGTGATTTCAACGCTGAAATATTTAACTGCCAACCCTTAGTCAACTTAAGTTTACCTGTTATATCTGCGCCCTTTTCATCTGTAACACGAAATGTGTTTAATTTCACAGAGGCTCCCCTTAAAATATCTAACTGATCCTGGAAAAGATGGAAAGCGCTGTTAACACTACGGGCATTAAAAACGTCGAAGAAATCATAAAAAAAAGCTAATATTCAGATGTATTTAGAAATGTAGAATGTTTTGACCCATCTATATTCCCTGACTGGTAAAGAACTCGCATCGCTGTAGAAACTGTTTTACTTAACACTTGCGATGCTAAGTTCACGCGCATCCGTTGAAAACCGTTGGGGTTGATATGTTCCTTAGTAAGCTTCGGGGCACATCTCAATTTGTTGGAAGAATCCGCCTTATAAAAATGGACAACGTCATTCCATGACACGAATTTACCATTAAAAGAAATGGTATTTTGGACGGAAAGTATACACTTTCGGGAGCTTTTCAGAAGATGGGGACAGTCGTACATACAAAACACCCTGGTATTGCTTACAGTAAAATATGGTGTCTGAACAGTGATTCCGGCTACCCGAGCGAAATTCAAATATTGCGGCCCTGGTCGGAAACGAAATCTCTTCTAACTTTAATACAGCCTCAAAAATATACTTTTTTAAAACTAAACCGTCACAGCTACCATACACAAAGAAATAGGAGACAGCTTGCGACCAATGCTCTCTACCTATTCCACTTGCCATAATAACTACTACACTACTAGCCAAACTGTTGGTTTGATTTTCTGCGCCGAAATCTTCAAGGCCGACAATCATATCTTTATGACTATCATAGTCCAAATAAGATTTTAAAGACATTTCGTCACAAGAAATACTAACCAAATTCTAGTTTTCCTCGAAATTTTGAGAACGGGTTCTAAGCGCCTCAAAGCTACCATCTAAATTTCCAGGGGTCTTTGGCCAATCCTCTACGAACCGTTGCAGTGTTCTTATTTGTCTCAAAGCCAGCATAGGTGCCAAATGTCTATAGACTAATGGCGACAAAAACAACACTCCTAAAGAAATAAGCTTTGTCGCTTGATCGTAGCGGCGTGTCTTCGTTTCTCTGTTATGGTTTTTTAAACCATTATTGAGACAGACCTGCATGGTCTTTGAAATTTTGCAAGACAAATAATTTTTTTCCAACTCTGTCCGCAAAACTTTTATTTGCGCCTGATATTTGCGCACCTCATGCGTTAGTCTTGCGTTGGCAGTCTTTTACCTATTCTTTTCCCGTTTTTCTGAAAGGTATAATGTCTTGAAATGATCTACTGCACACTGTAGTGATTTAACACAACATTCCCACTTGTTGCGTATGGAACCTTCTGCTAATAAGTTTACATTCACAACAACTGTCTGACTTTCTGTTATGTCCATACCTGCTGAGCCTTCTTCTAATAAGGCTGTATCCTCGCCAGCCGTAGAAATTTCAAAATCACTTGATATTTCAGGAAACTTCACCACGGCATTATCGCCCTTTCCAATATCTACAGAGCCTTCTGCTAATAAGGCTTTGTTAAGGGCCGCAGCTTTCTAAGTCGACATCTTCTACTATGTCTTCTAAAAGAATATTTAAGTTATCTTGCAAGCAAGATTTTTCTATTCATCATGCATTAAACACATTCGACACAGCAGGCTACGGGCTACAATCTGTCAAAAATAGAATACACACATTCTTATGGTAACAATTATTTTAACGACAGCAGGCTACACGACTGCACGACCACCGTTGTAGCTGTCGCCAACTTTAAACTAATTTCTATTTCTCTGGCTACAATGAGCAAATGCAGTGTTACCAGTATAATACAAAATGGTCAATGAATGATATCGTACAATTATTTCATACTATTTACTAGAAACAATATCCAAAAATTGATGTAAAGAATAAATTGATTCATTATTGTACTTTTATGTGAAATAAGTACATTTTAAAAGAAAAATTATTTTTTAGAAATGCAAAATATATGAAAGTGGCAATACTGAACTATATATTTGTACTTGAATATCAGCTGCAGATGGCGCTGCTGCCGTCTCCAAAATAATTAAGTAGCTGGCTACGAGGCGACAAATGCTGCTAGCGGCATTTGAAGTCGTGTGTTCGTGTAGCCTGCTGTGGTCAATGTGTTTAATGCATCACAGATTAAATGCGCCACAGTTGAGTTATCCGTGTAGGATTTATTCAAAGTAAATTTATATAAAGTATATGCAAGTACTCAGGTGATTAATTTTTTTCTCGTGTAGTGTTAATGCATGAGTGTCAAAAGTTGTTTACAATTTTCGTACGCCATTTTGCTTTGTTATACACAATTGTGTGTAGTGAAAAAGTTGAAATGAATTTTTACTTAAAAAAGGTGTTACAAAACGTTTAAAAACAATTATATTTAATTATTAAAATAAATATGTAGCTTTTATTATACTTATTTCACGTAATTAAGGTTTATCAATTAATAAATTTACTTTGGTTTTGTCTATCCATACATTTCCTTTTTGTTGTATGCAGATCTGGGACTTGCATTAAATAAGCAAATGCATTGACCATTTTCCCACACTAAACCAAATTAATACAAATGCAAATTTATTACATTAGAACTAACTTTGACAATTATAGTGAAATTTTTTGGCATTAAACCAAATCACATGGTAAACGCAAATCTGTACATACATAAAAACATACGTACATACATAAATATGTAAACTTTTTTCTATGTACATATCGCCACTTGAGGCAAAAATCATATCACTACCACCATTTTTATAATTTTTCAAGAGCAAGACAAAATTTGATTAAATTGTTCGAAGCGGTAGTATATTCCGTTTATAAAATCACCATTTTTTAAGATATAACCTTACAATAAAATAAACGAAAACTTAAGTTCTGTAGCTCGTTTCTGTATTTCTCGCATCGTAAAATTTCCCGCATGAAACGAGGGAATCGTAACAAAAACAGTGTAAATTGAAACACAAAATGGCTTTTCGCACATAAGTGTTTCTGTATATTTACTTTGCAAGAACTATCTGTCGTTTAAATAAATTTCCAGTAATTATTGGAAGGATGTGAAAAAAAGTATTTCTGTAACAATATTTTGTGAAAAGTTTCTCGCAAGAACTGTCAAAACAACTCGCATTTTAACAACCAAATTTGTACAAAAACATATGAATTTTTTAATTTGTGTGTGAAAATATGAAAAATAAAATAGTTGAAAAGATATGCAACGTATTGTTGGACTAAAATTATTATTAACGAGTCGATATGATTATGTTTATTTATAATTTTTTTTGTGTAATTGTCTTATGTAGGGACAGTTGATAGAAAAAACATTTTATTTCAATGATTTTATATTCTTGTTCATTATTTTATATTATTTTCTTTGAAAATTATTTCTTTTTTTAGTTAATTATTATTTTTCGAACTGTATTTGTTTCTATATTCTTATGAATTGAATAGGCTAAAGTTCGTAACGCTTTTTAAGCCAAATTACATGTGATAATTATTAATGAACAAATAACATCAAAGTTAGTTGTAAATATTCTGACAACAACACATAGTTGAACGGAACAGCCAGCCGTTTTCGAAGGCCACTAAACCTTCCTCATCAGCGTTCTTCTGTGTTTTGGTCCACAGTGTGTGGTGTCAGTTGGTGTAGATGTCTGCCCTATATACATAACTTTATTGCAAATGGAATATGTGAATTGGTTTGATTCATTGCATTTTTCAATTTGCTCATATATATGTTAGGTATTGAAGGCTGAAAATTTACCATCTTCCATATATATTACAACAGTCTTACCATTGTCGTTTGTTCCTTACTAACTATGCACATGTTTGTTAATTTGCTTATTTTTGTTCTACTTAAGACAAACTTTTTTGGTTTGTTACTATTAAGTATATTTTTATTTTTGATTTTTGCCACAAGCCAATGACTACTAATTTTAGTTAATTATTATTTTTCGAACTGTATTTGTTTCTATATTCTTATGAATTGAATAGGCTAAAGTTCGTAACGCTTTTTAAGCCAAATTACATGTGATAATTATTAATGAACAAATAACATCAAAGTTAGTTGTAAATATTCTGACAACAACACATAGTTGAACGGAACAGCCAGCCGTTTTCGAAGGCCACTAAACCTTCCTCATCAGCGTTCTTCTGTGTTTTGGTCCACAGTGTGTGGTGTCAGTTGGTGTAGATGTCTGCCCTATATACATAACTTTATTGCAAATGGAATATGTGAATTGGTTTGATTCATTGCATTTTTCAATTTGCTCATATATATGTTAGGTATTGAAGGCTGAAAATTTACCATCTTCCATATATATTACAACAGTCTTACCATTCTGGAATAATAAAACAAAACCAATGGTCGAAATAAAAACCAAAATACAACTGATAAAAAGCAGTTGTCTAATGGGGAACAAATTTGTAATACATAATAAAAATTTGGCAATAACAACTCAACTATCAAATTTGTTGTAAATTGTGGCGGGAGTCGGTATACCGGTATAGACGTAATCGGTATTCTGGATACCGGTATTTTCTAACCGAAATGGATTTCGGTATCGGTAACGATACCGGTATCTAATTTTAGCGGTATTTGAATCGGTATCGGTATTTTTACGATACCGTTTGCCAACGTTGATGTATACATATGTATATACACATAGATACACATATATGTCACAGTAATGTGCAAAACAAAACAAACTATGGAAAAATAAATGGAGACGATTATTTCAGTTTCTATGATGTTTTACTTTCTCCTGTAAAGTTACAATTATTTAAGGTAGGGCCTTTCGACTTGAGACCATCGATATATATGTACATATGGGTAATTCCAGAAATTAGGCGATTATTTAAAGTAATTTGTATTAGTTTTCTTTTTTTGTAATTTGCAAATTTTCTACTAACAACAACCTGCGCACTAGCACAAAAGGAGGAAAATGGAGTTTTAATACGGGAAGTTGTTTGAGTTTGCTTACACTCATACCTTAATGTCTCATACGTCGCATGAAATCAATATTTTTTAATTTTTTCAGCATGAAATAAGTACTTGTTATTGTTTAATTACTTTTCAATTAAAGTTCAATCCATATTAGCAAAGTTACTGAGTTTAGTTCTCCTGGGGAAAAAAATATCGCGTCCGCATTGTCGCGTCCGTATTTGTACTTTAACCATTTAAAAAAAAAATAAATATATACAGTGGTAGTCAGCTTATTTGATGCAAGCAAAATAAATACATTTCAATCCCTGTAACTCAAAAACTATTTTTGTTTTTTAAAAAATTTAAAAGGCCAGTTTGTTAAAAATGATTTTTATTTCAGAATTATTTATTTATTTATTTCATATTACTTACTATCTTAAAGAAAAATAAGAAAACGAAAAACAACTTAATTTTCAAATTTGATGCAAGAATTTCTCAATACAAAATTGATGATGCTTTTTTCTATAATGTTTTAATTAATATTTAGTATGGTAACCTTTTTGAGATATAACAGCCTTCAGGTGATTTGGCATTGAGTCAACCAATTTTTGTGTAGTTTCTGCCGTTATTTTGTTCCACTCTTCGATTAACGCTCTTTTCAACGTTTATTTGCTTGAAATTTGGTGATTTCGTATATTATTTTCCAATAACGCCCATAAATTTTCGATCACGTTCAAGTCCGGAGACTGTGCAGGTGGTTTCATCAATTGGGGACAGTTCCATATAAGCCAGGTTTGAACAACATTGGATTTGTGCTTTGGGTCGTTATCTTGGTAAAAACGGAAGGTGTTTCTCAGACCCAATTTTTCAGCACTTTGAATCAAATTTTCTTTGAGGATGTTCAAATACATTGTTTTATCCATGTTTCCTTCAATAAAAACCAAATTTCCAACACCAGTTGCGGCCATGCAAGCCCACACCATAACACTTCCTCCGCCATGTTTAACTGTCGGGCGAAGGTTCTTTGATTGGAGCTGAGTATTTGGCTTCCGCCAGACATAAGACCTTCCATCTGAGCCAAATATGTTAAATTTAGATTCATCTGAAAATATGACAGTACTCCAGAAATCTGAACCTTTTGCAATGTGGGTGGTTGCGAACGCTAATCGGGAACTTTTATTTTTTGGGCTAATGAATGGCTTCTTCAGTGGTACTCGACCATGAAAGTCATGGAAACGTAAAACACGCCGAATGGTTGATGCACTACAAATCTTCCCAATGCCAGTGGCTACTTCATCAGCTATTTTTTGTGCTGATAACCTTGGATTTTCCTTAATTTTTCTTATTATCCAACGTTCATCAGATGCAGAAAAAATCTTGTTAGGAGCAGTTCTACCCTTGTTTTCAATTCTATTCTCCTTTGAATAGCGTTCAATTATATGCTGTACTGTAGATGAAGACAAATTCAATATGTCTGCAATTTTACGCTGAGTTTGTCCAGTATTATAATGATGAATAACCAACTCGCGCTGTTCTACTGTTGTGCGTCTACCCATCTTTAAAAAAAATTGCGTAATGTCTTGAAACTCCAAACAAAGTACTATAATTAAGCAAACGTTCGTAGAAAATGATAAACTAAGATGTAATTTCATTATATTTTTAAAAATAACGGTATCACTACAGTTAAAGTTTTCTTGTATCAAATAAGCTGAGCGATTAAAAAAGAGAGTATTTTTTGTTTTTGTTATATTTCTTACAAAGCAAGAGTAATGATAAAAAAACAAAAGAAGTTTTTTTAAGAGCCCATGTTGCCAATTTAAGTGTTTTTTGTTTTTATTTATTATTCCAATTGTCTTATGAGTTACCATTGATTAAAGTTTTTATGTCTGCTTGCATCAAATAAGCTGACAGCCACTGTATATAAACATTCATCTTTAACCTTCATTTCCACATTTACAAAAATAAATTATTCATAAAATTTCGCTGAATTAGTATATTTCTATAAGTGCAGAAAGATAACTTCTATTTTTGCAAAGAAAAAAAGGGTTAAATAATTGAAATGTTTGTTATTTTATTGCACTTTTATTTTTAATAATAAAATTTTTTGACTTGAAAAGCCTTAAATGTAATAAAAACACTTCTATTTGGATTGAGCCCAAAAAGTTATGAATTTGTTGAAACAAAGTAGTGATTTATACTACTTCATTTCTTTAAAACAATGTGAATATATATCGGATCTTTCTATTCCTTTCTTGTTTTTTGCTCAAATAAAGTGTACGAATTTCGCGTCCGTCGCTGGGAATTGCCCATATGTATATATATACAGTAATGTGCAAAAAAAGCAGAATTTACATCATACTCAATAAAAATCATGTTTTTGGTGCTATAAAAATCTGAAATTTGCGTGTGAAAAAAATTCACTTCACAAAAGTAGTTAAAAGGTTAGTGATTAAAATCCCTTTTATAGGGGTTGCAAAGAAAAAAGATAAAATAATTTCATTTTTTGTTATTTTATTCCAATTTTATATTTAATAATAATTTTTGACTTGAAAAGCTTTAAATGTAATAAAAAACATATGTATTTGGCTTGAGCCAAAAAAGTGATTAATTTGTTGAAAACACAGTAGTGATTTATAATTCCATTTGATATTTGTATGGCTCAGATATCTTGTCAATAGTTGATTCCTGATCGTCATGGTTCACTTTAGTTTTACCTCTTTTATGTACTACTTTATAGGCGAAGTTTATGCTTTCGTTCATTGTTGATGCTTGTGGCATTAGTAGGTTTTCATTTCATTTCATTTATTCATCCATAATATAAAAACATAGTCTCATGGCCATAATCAGTTTCACTGATCCTTTAAACGCAGATTTAATTGTTTAGCTTCGCATGCCACTTTAAGGGCTGCTTGTGTTTTTTCTAAAACTGCTTTTGCCCCACAGTTGCAACTTCTACCACCTACTCCTCCTGCAGTAACATTTCCAACACTACCGCCTTCTTTTATTTGTGGTTTAAAATGTACAAAATCAACTTTTTCTGTTTTTACAACAATTGTAGACATTTTTATGCAAAACTCACAAAATAGTTAGTTATCTTACTGTTTTACAAATTTCTTTTTTTTTCTTTAATTAACCACAAAATACGATAAGTATTGGGAATATATTATAATATATTATTATATTATAATATATTATATATAATAAAATATATATACATATATTACTAAGAAAAAAAATTATGTTGGGAAAGCACTTACATTGTGGTTTTCGTAGTGTTTAGCCAACGAAATACTTGGCCAACCCCATCATGAGGTCATTTGTGTGTTGGCGCAACAATAAAAAAGTAGAACTTGTGGTGTTTTACAATGTTTGAACCACCTTAGGGAATGCTTTGCTAACGTTAACGCAATTGTATTTTCCTGCGTGGGTTGCAGACAAATTATTATGTGTTATTTTTGGGAATTTTACCACAAACATTCCACAATGGGGACAAATTGTCGGTTAGTTATTGGTTTACAGCACAGTCTATTCAATACATTCATGTCTGCAGCAAACAAATAACTAACCACCGACGAAATACGTATTTTCTTTGCAAATTTTAAGACTTAACTCTCCGAATCCTTCGGGAAGATGTGCAGCTTCTCATCAGATGGACATCCTTTAATGCATCTTAAACTCCTGAAAAATTACGCAAACATTAAAAAAATTACCATAAATTTGTATTAAGTTATGCATGTATGCTTACATTTTTCAGTTTTCCCAGAAAAACGTTTTCCAAATTTCTGAAAGCAAAAAAGCTAATAAATACATACATATGTATATTTCTTGTAATTTTCCAACTGAAAATTATACCTACATCCAATATTGAGCCAAAGAATAGTTTCCTGAAAATATCCAACATTAAACACAAATTTATTAGATTAAAAAAGTTTTCACCCTTTTACTTACCAATTAACACACATGAATAAAAGCACAAAGCATAATCACAAAACAAGCTAAAATTTTGTTGCGCTAGAAGCAAAATCTAAGCAAAATCAGTGACAAAATTCCGGGGAGAGCGAGATAGGTGTAAAAATACAAAAATCTTCGGTTTCGTGTCAATTCTGTATGTTTTGTGGTTAAGCAATAAAGAATCGAAAATGTGGCTAGTGCTCTATTCTCTAACTTTTCATTAATTAATTATTATAAAGTTAATAATTAAATAAAAATGAAAATTCCATTTATATTCGTTTCGGTTTTTGCATATACATACGTGTGTATGTACGTACGTACATACGTATGTTTTTGCATACATACTTACATACAAACATACGTTTTTGCTTTCAATTTATTCAGTGTTGGGAAACAAGTTTATTTGCCTTTTCCCAACACTAAAATAAAAACTCAATTCGCTAGGAATCGAGTGACATCATCGGAAAATTTCTTGCTACAATTTTATTATGAATGCGGTGCTACGATTTTACTGGTAATGCAAATTAAATTTCATTATCAGTAAAAATTGCGCTGAATTTTTTCAGTAATCAGTAAATTTACTGCTTACTGCAATTTTTAATGCAGTGAATATGTCGTCGGTTGGTTTCTGGTTTGCTGCAGACGTAATGCGTTTTGAATATACTGTGCCGCGAACCAGAAACCAACCGACGATATACTGCAGTGTGCCCATTTACTAACCAAATAAGTTAAATAAAACAAACAAAAACCAGCAAATTCCTATGTTTTACCAATATTGAAAGTTTTGATACTTTTAATTGATTAATTTAAAAAAATATACTAAAAGCTAAAGTACTTCAAACTTAAAAAATTTTTCATTACTAGATGTTTACACATCTCCTTTGTAATCGGACACACATTCCTTTTTTTTTCTTAAACTTTTCTTCTTTTAAATGTTTTTATTAAAAAAATGTATACTTTGTATTTGCTTACTCTCTTTTGCAAATTAATGTGTAAACGAACGCATTTCAGTAAAATCCTGTGCAAATAATATTATATTATGCCGAGAAATAGTAATTGAATTGGTCGTGTAACTTATCTAGGGCTTACACGTGCAAGTGCAAGTTCGGAAAACTCCATACACTCAAACTCTTTTACTAACACAACTACAATTTCGGCACTTCCAGTCTACTTTCAACTCAACTTCCAAGGAATTTTACAAGACAGTGACTTGTTTCACTTGTAGCAAGTAAATGGAAAGTTAGCTAACATCGTTGCCCTTTTATACTTTATTACCAAATTAACTGAATTTCAGTGTAATGTTATATGGGCATTTCCATGTAAATGACAACCATGACTGAAAAATTAAAAAACTTTGAAATTTTTTTATAATATGTCAAAGAAGAAAAATCACTCAAATTTTACTATGCAGAGGTATTAATAGCTTATAAATCGATGTGAAGAAATCGTACTTTTACAGCGCACCGGGGTGCAGGGTTGCATATGTTGGTACTTGGTACTAAATATTTTTTTTTGCTATTATGGTGTAAAAAGTAGCAAGTACGCAAATTTGCAACCAATTAGGTGAAAAATTATGCAGAAAGAAAATGTTTGCAACAAATGCTGTTGTTTTAATATATTTACTTTAAATAATAAAATTGATTTAATTATTTTGTATATGCACATGTATTTACAAATATATATGCAATATAATTATAATATATTATTATTTTTACAGTGTATGTGTGTTGAAAATCTGTTCTATTCCGTTCGTTCTTAGTAGATCGTGTGACAGCACTGGAATTCATAATGGCGTCAGTATTTATTCTATCACATTCCATTATAAGCATTCAATTTTTACTCATAATTAATATATTTTGGTAATTAAAATCACAGAATATTAACCATAATCCTCACTTCTGAGTTAAGCGAAATCGTCGTATCAGTGGTGTGAAAAAAGTGAATTATTTTACACGTATTTCTAATAAAATTTAAATACTTGCATAAATGAGCGGTGATTTTTGTGTTTTAAACTTTTTAAGTAAAGGCCAGTGGCGTTCGTCAACTAGTGATTATAAATTGCGACCTAAATAACATGAAAAAGTTAAAATATTTGCAAAAACAATTCCATGAATTTTCATTGCCACAAAATAATATTAATTTAAAACTATTTTTTTATGCTTAATATAGTTTAAATACAATAAATATTAATGTAATCGGTGTTAAAACTATTCGTATTACGTGTTCTCAATGATATCTGCCAATGCATCGCTCTGGAATTGGTTGTTTTTTATGAAATTTGGATGAAGACACTGAAAATAAAGCCATTCACTGTGCTGTGCATGGACGCTTGTGGTATAACTGGCCAGCAAACTATTCCAGCACCATATATTACTTTGGCCGGACCACCTTTAACAGCTGGTGCTACTCAAGAGCGTGCTACCAAATAGAAATGTAGGCGTGCTACCAAATAAAAATTCACGCGTGCTTCCACGCCTAAAGTGGTACCCGGCCACATTTTTTTGATCCGTAAGTGCCTACACAAATGTGTAATACTCTACGCTGGGCTGCAAACTATTCCAGCATCTTATATTGCTTTGGCCGGGCCACCTCTAACGCTGCTTAACAGCGTGCCACCAAAAAAGATGTACGCAAACAGTTCAGAAGTTTCCAGCAAGTCAGCTTGTTTTACAACAAAACGGTAAGTTTTATTTGAACAATATTTCATTATTTTAAATATTAATTGTCAGCGTTTATTCTAGAAAATCGTTAGGCCTCTTTGTTGATAAATGCAACAAGGCCAGAAACAAATACTGGACGAACATTTATACCCAATAATCAGACATATGCATCCATTTCTGGCTAGTAAGATCAATGGTATGTTGCTTAAAATATTAGGAACAAATCTAGTTTAGGGACACCTCCCCAAAATTAAAAAAAAGTATCCCATCCTATAGTAAATTGAAAAATAAGGAAAAAAAATTAAATAAAAATATTGGCGGCGAGGCTTAGTTTCCGAGTTATGGGCCTCTGAAATTCTAGTACAATATTTTGATTATACGGTGTTTTTCAACGGATTCGTAAAGCAGCTCTGGGCGAGTCAACATCACGCGTCGTTGGCAATTATTTCTTAAATGCAACCAGGCCACTGTTGTTTATTGGCCTGCGAGAGTTTTGCGTCTCACCGCATGTGATTAATGGTTGCCGTCGGTTAACGGTATCACCGCGATATCCCGTTGGTTTCCATTAACCACATGCAAAAACAAAAACAATTATAAATACAATCACCACAAAGGAGTGGATCTTGGAAACTCCTACTTCCTATACGAAGGTATAGGTCGTTCGCAGCAACCGAAGGAAGCTCCTACACAACAACAAAAAATTATCACCACAAAGGTGACACCATGGACTAAGTGTCCGAAGTCACCTTTTTTGACATACTACATAGTATGTCAGCACAACAGGAAGAAGAAGGTGTTTTTCAACGAATATGACCAATATTGGTATTTCAAAAATTAAAAAAAAATTGCTATCCTATAATGCAAAGTTTTCATGCCTAATAGCTATCCTATAATGCAAAGTTTTCATGCCTAATAGCTTATTTCTGCGCTGCCGGCCTTTGGCCGGGCTTAAGGATTTTTACCACCATGGTGTTTCCCGAGACGGCGTAGCCTAGTAATGATTTTCTGCCTTGCAAAGTTTTCTTGCTTAATAACATTTTGTTGCATTGCCGGCCTTCGGCCGGGCTTAAGAATTTTCTCCACCATGGTGTTCCCGAGACGGCGTAGCCTAGTAATGATTTTCTGGATTGCAAAGTTTTCTTGCTTAATAACATTTTTCTGCATTGCCGGCCTTGGGCCGGGCTTAAGGATTTTCTCCACCATGGTGTTTCCCGAGACGGAGCAGCCTAGTAATGATTTTCTGGATTGCAAAGTTTTCTTGCTTAATAACATTTTTCTGCATTCCCGGCCTTTGGCCGGGCTTAAGGATTTTCTCCACCATGGTGTTTCCCGAGACGACGTAGCCTAGTAATGATTTTCTGCCTTGCAAAGTTTTCTTGCCAATAATGTGTTCCAGCACTGCCGGCCTTCGGCCGGGCTTAACGATTTTCTCCGCCATGGTGTTTCCCGAGACGGCGCAGCCTAGTAATGATATTCTGGATTGCAAAGTTTTCTTGCTTAATAACAATTTTCTGCATTGCCGGCCTTCGGCCGGGCTTAAGGATTTTCTCCACCATGGTGTTTCCCGAGACAGAGCAGCCTAGTAATGATTTTCTGGATTGCAAAGTTTTCTTGCCAATAATGTGTTCCTGCACTGCCGGCCTTCGGCCGGGCTTAAGGATTTTCTCCACCATGGTGCTTCCCGAGACGGAGCACCCTAGTAATGATTTTCTGGATTGCAAAGTTTTCTTGCTTAATAACATTTTTCTGCATTGCCGGCCTTCGGCCGGGCTTAACGATTTTCTCCACCATGGTGTTTCCCGAGACGGCGCAGCCTAGTAATGATATTCTGGATTGCAAAGTTTTCTTGCTTAATAACATTTTTCTGCATTGCCGGCCTTCGGCCGGGCTTAACGATTTTCTCCACCATGGTGTTTCCCGAGACAGAGCAGCCTAGTAATGATTTTCTGGATTGCAAAGTTTTCTTGCCAATAATGTGTTCCTGCACTGCCGGCCTTCGGCCGGGCTTAAGGATTTTCTCCACCATGGTGTTTCCAGAGACTGCGCAGCCTAGTAATGATTTTCTGCCTTGCAAAGTTTTCTTGCTTAATAAGGTCTTCCTGCACTGCCGGCCTTTGGCCGGGCTTAACGATTTACTCCACCATGGTGTTTCCCGAGACGGCTCAGCCTAGTAATGATTTTCTGGATTGCAAAGTTTTTTTTTTAATTTTCTGTAGGATAGCATAACTTTTTTTAATTTTTGAAATACCAATATTGGTCATATTCGTTGAAAAACACCGTATAATCACAATATTGTACTAGAATTTCAGAGGCCTATAACTCGGAAACTAAGCCTTGCCGCCAATATTTTAATTTAATTTTTTTTTCTTATTTTTCAATTTACTATAGGATAGCATACTTTTTTTTCATTTTTGGGAGGTGTCCCTACACTAGATTTAAGCCAAATATTAGCTGACCAAGAAACTATTGCAGAATTTTTTTTTCTTTAGCTGGCCCACCTTTACCAGCTGCTAAAACAGCTTGGAAAGATGATTCAAAAGGAACTATTGCAGAAAGTTTGGGTGCTCTCGCTAATATTAAAAGAAGCAAAGAAAAGGATTTCCGCCCAAAAAGACATTATACTATGCAAAGCTACAGTGCCACAACTTTTTGGTTTCGATCGTTCCACGGGGCGCTATACCAGCCACAATCCACCTTTATTATGCCCCAACACCATGATGAACAAAGGAGCAGACGGCTCCCATAAATAGAGAAATTAGAAATTTAATAACATCATTACACGCTATAACTTTGAGAAACTTTTTCGAGGTAAAGTTATTTTTTATTTTAATATATATGAATGTGCATTTATTAATTAACTTGTTTTCTTACAGGTGCACACATCATTAAAGAAAGTTAGATCGCAAAAGTGAATTTGATTAGTTTATTTATTTTATCAGTTATACAGTGGATATATTCCAATTTTTAATAATGCTCATAATTAGCTTAATCGAATCATGTTTTTTTGTGTCAGTAGTTTTTTTTAGAAAGAAATGGATATTTATAAAATAGTTATAATCATAAATAATGTAATAGTGCTATGACTGCACTATTTTATAAATCTCTTTTCTTTCTAAAAACTGCTGATACAAAAAGATCTGATTCGATTAAGCTAATTATGATAGTTATTAGCATTATTAAAAAATTGGAAGGTGTACCGAAATTTTAGAGGTCCACTGTAGATCCAATTTAAGAGTTGTTTTTTGAATTAAAGTAATTTTATATTGAACATTTTG
Organism: Tachina lurida; assembly: GCA_944452675.1. Taxonomy (NCBI): domain Eukaryota; kingdom Metazoa; phylum Arthropoda; class Insecta; order Diptera; family Tachinidae; genus Tachina; species Tachina lurida. The sequence goes on from OX101754.1 coordinate 41,591,862, forward strand.
TGCTGTTTATAAATAAAAAGGAAGAAATTGCAATTGAATAAACAAAAACTGTTACATATGTTCAACAGCCGTGACTGCTCAACCCTGCCACACTGACAACTTTTATTTAGTTTTTTTTCGCGTTTTTTCCGAGTTTATTTTATTTTTAACAGTATCGGCGATTTCGTATAATTTTTTTTATGAATAGTTTTTGCAACTACACATTCTGCTTCTTAACATTCTTCGCGAATTTTAAACAGTATTATACATTGTCATTATTCTTGATAAGTTTTCGCGATTTTTCCCGAATTTTTAGCATTCTTAGATCTTTAGCAATTTTTAATAAAAATTATCACTTGTTTAAAATTGTGGAATTTTTCGCAAATTTCTGTTCATTTATTTTTATTTGGGGACTTAAAATCAGGGGGGTTATTATGTAATTCGATTCGGAAGAGTGTTCGAATTAATTGCTTTCGCAAACGAATTTTATTTTCCATATTGTAAAGAATTATTATTTTTAATTCGCAAATTTTATTAATAAAAAAGTAAAGACTACATATTTTTAAAGAGATTTTATTATTAACGACTATAGCTAGAGAGCTGAAATTTGGTGTGTATATTCCCCTTCCGATGTATAGATCCACTAAAAAGGGATTTTTGAAAATTGGACCGCGAAGGGAGTAAAAAGGGGTAAAATAGGTATCTTTATATCTCGGAAACTACATTAGATAGACTAAAAATTCAAAAAGCATAAGAATGCTGGCAAAAACAAGCTAACATGTGTTTGGTACTTTTTAATGTGTACTTTTAGGGGTTAAAAGGGGGTAAAAACTGAATTTTGGTACCTTTTTCGCATTTGATATATTTTTTAAATTATTGAACGTAGCATTGGCATTAAAGAGTTAAAAAGTACTTTTTAGAAAAAGATACCTTTTGGGAAAAGTACTTTTTAGAAAAAGGTGCTTTTTGGGAAAAGTACTTTTAAGAAAAAGGTAATTTTTAGGAAAAGTAGTTTTTAGAAAAAAGTACTATTTGGGAAAAGTACTTTTTAGAAAAACGTGCTTTTTGGAAAAGTACTTTTTGAGAATAGCAGTTTTTAGAAAGAGGTGCTTTTTGGGAAAAGTACTGTTTAGAAAAAGGTATTTTTGGGAAAGCACTTTATAGAAAAACGTGCTTTTCTGAAAAAGTACTTTTTAGAAAAAGGAACATTTTGGGAAAAATACTTTTTAGAAAAACGTGCTTTTTGGAAAAAGTAATTTTTAGAAAAACGTGCTTTTTGGAAACAGTACTTTTTATAAAAAGGTACTTTTTTGAAAAAGAAATTTTTAGAAAAAGGTACTTTTTGGGAAAAGTACTTTTTAGAAAAACGTGCTTTTAAAAAAACGTACTTTTTTTGAAAAAAGTGCTTTTTAGAAAAAGTACTTTTTATAAAAACGTGCTTTTTGGAAAAAGTACTTTTTAGAAAAAGGAAGTACTTGGGAAAAATACTTTTTAGAAAAAGGTACTTTTTAGGAAAAGTATTTTTTAGAAAAACGTGCTTTTGGAACAGTGCTTTTTAGAAAAAGGTACTTTTCGGGAAAAGTACTTTTTAGAAAAAGGTACTTTTTGGGAAAAGTACTTTTTGGAAAAAGGTACTGTTTGGGCGAGAAGGGAGATATGTCGGGAAATAAAACACAATAAATTTTTCTTATACAAATATTTAATTTGTTCTTTATTTACCTTTAAAATTATTAAGTATCGAAGAAGAGGCAAATCTTTATATTGTAAATTGATAATTCACTTTAGATATGAATATAAAATGTACGGTTATAATTATGCGTCGCACTCAAAGAACAAACGATAAGTAAAAGTTTTTGATTTAGATGGCAAGAGCAATATTTAAGTGAACCGTTAGCGGTTTACTCGTTGGAAAATAAATAGTTACTCCGAAAGCACAAAGTTGTAAGCTTAAGGAGCAAAATCTACATTTCCAAAAAAAGGAGTAAAATAACCAAAACCAGCCAACTTGCATATAAAATTATATAAAGAAATTTAAATAGAAATTCGACTTAAACATTGCCGGCCACCTTGCGAGAATATCATTTATAGAGCAATTAATAATATCTCAACATTTATATATACATATATTAGAAAAAAAGTCAAACATTCCAATATAAAGTGGTATATATAATATTTATGAGTAAAAATGGTTTTTACTACAGACCCATAAACTGATTTGCGAATGGTTTTTACGACAGACCCATCAACTGAATTGCGAATGGTTTTTACAACAGATCCATCAACTGAGTTGCGAATGGTTTTTACAACAGATCCATCAACTGAAGTTGTTGCTGCCATTAGTGCTGGAGGTTCTGATTTGGGAGTAGGTGATACCACAGGAAACGGCCCGGCTATCTCCTTGCTTCCTTGTATTTACCGAACATGGCGTCATCGAATAAAGTAGATAAAGCGTCCCATTGTACTAGGCAACAATAAAAGTTAATAAGTGATATATTTTAATTGGTCAAAATGACCAATTTAGTAATTGGTCGTTTCACAACTCCGTTTGCAGTGCGTATATCTGCGACCCGAACGTGGTCATCACTTCCTGGGTAAGTCTTAATGACACGCCCTAGTCTCCAGGAAGTAGGAGAAAGCTGTTCATATCTAATCGCTACCAAGTCGTCAACCTGTATATCCCTTTCAGGGAATTTCCATTTATATCTTTTATGTAAATTGTGAAGGTATTCTTCTTTCCATCGTCGACAGAAGTCATGAGAGAATGCCTTGATTTTTCTATACCGATTAACTAAACTTATAGCAGATTCAAAAATAGATGGCTCCGGCGGGGCTAATAGGGGTCCACCGATCAAAAAATGACCGGGAGTTAGAGCTACGGGCTCATTGGGATTGTCTGACATAGGACACAGCGGACGCGAATTTAAACATGCTTCTATTCTTGCTAATATAGTGGAAAGCTCTTCAAAAGTATATTTAACATGCTGAGCCTCCTTACGAAAGTGCAGTTTAAAACTCTTGACAGCTGCTTCCCATAAACCACCCATATGGGGAGCACCCGCTGGTATAAATTGCCAAGATAGACCCTTAATACCAAACGTCGAACACATTCTGGCTTTACTTTCTAAAAGAAAAGTACGAAATTCCTTTTCAATTTCACGTGAAGCTCCTACAAAATTACTACCATTATCAGAAAAGACAGTCAATGGACAACCTCGTCTAGCGATAAACCGATGAAAAGCTGCCAAAAAGGCGTCTGTGGTCAAATCTGAAGTGGCCTCTAAATGAACTGCTTTAGTTGCAAAACAGACGAAGATACACACATATGCTTTCGTAATTTTGCAACCTCTACCAGTAGAATTTCGCATATCAAACGGTCCTGCAAAATCAACACCTGTATTGGTAAATGGTCGTTCCAATGTAGTCCTTTCCGTAGGTAATGCTGCTTGATTTCCACCATGAATTGAAACTAAGTGAATAAAGTCAACCAACAAAATCGTAAAACGACAAGAATATGGTAAGATAATCGGGTGTTTTTCAGTATACGATAAAGGAGATTTTTCTAAACGACCATTTAATCTCATTACACCATTGTTGTCCAAAAAGGGATTGAGTGGAAGTAACGAACTCTTTGATGAAATCGGTTTCTTTGATAGTAAAGCTTGATATTCATCTGTGAAATGAACTTTTTGAGCCAATATTGCCAAACGTATTTTCACTTGTATTTTCTCACTCCTCGATATTGCATTAGATGAATATTCATGTTTTCCTTTATGTGAAGCATGTATTCTATGATAAAATCGAAAAATATACGCTATCACCCTAAGAGCACGATCAAGCTTTGAAAATCTTTCAAGAATATCTTCGTAATCAGAGAAAAACGTCGCATGTGTCTTGACAGGTTTTGCCTCAACATCCGTTTCTAGTGAGTGTAGATTGTTGATTTTCCATTCACTCTTGCATCTTCTAAGCCACGCAGGTCCATTCCACCAAATATCACTCTCCGCTAATGCCGAAGGGGTGAGTCCCCTGCTGCCTAAATCTGCAGGATTTTCTTCAGACCTAACATGGTACCAATTATGACTCCCTACATTTTCCTGAATCCTACACACTCGATTGGCCACAAAGGTCGTCCAACTACTAGGAGTTTTTCTTAGCCAACAAAGAACAATTGTGGAATCTGTCCAGCAATATATTCGACTGAGCGTAATATCTAATTCATTTTTTAATGTCTTCAATAGTTCTGAGGCCAATACTGCACCACAAAGTTCCAATCGAGGCAGGGAAATAGATTTAATTGGAGCTACTCTAGTCTTACATGAAAGCAAGTGAGTATATATTGTCCCTAGTGACTCAATGCGTATATAAACTACCCCGGCGTATGCTTTTTCTGACGCATCAGAAAAAACATGAAGTTCAGCTGATGTATCAGGGCTATAATGTACCCACCTGGGTATCTTTATATCGTTCACTTCCGTATAACACGAAACGAATTTTTCCCAATCATTTTTCGTAGAGGGGAGTAAAAAATCATCCCAGTCTATATTATCTTTCCAGATATTTTGCATAATGATTTTTGCAACCACAATGACTGGACCGAGCCAACCTACAGGGTCAAACAGTTTAGCAATGGTGGACAAAACTTCTCTTTTAGTGTATTGTGCCTTATGAGTAATAGGCTCTACACAAAAATAAAAGGAATCCAATTGAGCATTCCATTTAATACCCAATGTTTTGGAGCTGCTTGATTCAACAAAAGCCAATAATTTTGTATCCACTAAATATTCCGTGGGAAGATCTTTTATAATTTGGATTTCATTCGAAGTCCATTTTCTTAATTCAAATCCTGCTGACGACAATACCGTTATCAATTCATTTCGCGATTTTAAAGCCAATGAAACATCATGAGCCCCCGTAAGTACGTCGTCAACGTACATATGCTTGCGTATAATATGTGCTGCAAGTGGGTACTCCGTCTCTGAATCTTCAGCTAATTGTAAAAGGGTCCTTATTGCCAAATAAGGAGCACAATTTACACCAAAAGTAACGGTATGTAACTCATACTCCTTCACCTCCTCTGTTGGCGATGATCGAAAAAGTATACGTTGAAAAGGGATATAAGTTGAATTAAGACGAATTTGTCGATACATCTGAGTTATGTCGCAATTAAACACGTATTTGAACAATCTCCATCGCAATATTAATAGCACTAAATCAGATTGTAAAGTGGGGCCCACATAAAGACAATCGTTTAAGCTATTTCCATTGGAGGTTTTGTTCGAAGCATTAAATACGACTCGTAGTTTAGTAGTTTTGCGGTCAGGCTTTATTATTGGATGATCAGGCAAATAGCAAGATAGACCTGGGGCAGTCAGCCCTCGGACCACTGGTCTCATATGATCCAACAACAAATATTCCTGCACAACACTATCATATAAGGATTTAATTTCAGGTTTGCGTAGAAGCGACGTTTCGTTTCTCAAGAACTGTGCCATCACATTCTGTCTAGAAACACCTAAATTGATATCTTGAGGAAATTCTGGCTTAAATGGTAGCGTCACTACATATCGGCCATCGGAATCACGTCGTGTTGTTTTCCTATAATTATCCTCACAAAATTTATCAAAAGGACTTAATATTTTTCTTTTCGGAGTCTCTTCTAATTCCCAAAATTTAAGAAGATTTCTATTTAAATTATCCTCCGGAGATTCTTCTATTCTGACAGAATATACTTGAACCTGTGGCTTTGGAACGGATCCTGTGATAATCCACCTGAATACAGTTCTTTGAGCTAACAATGCTCCCACAGTTGCACGATGAATTCCCCCTAGAATTATTTGAGGATACAAGTCGGCCCCTAACAGTATATCGACTGACTTAGGCTGCCAAAATTGAGGATCAGCTAATTGTAAATTAGGAAAAATGTCATGAAGATTTGAATTAATGACAAACGAGGGCAAGTCCCCTGATATCTTTGGTAATACCAAAGCCATAGTTTCCAATAAGATAGAGTGATCTAATAGAGAACTGATCTTCAAATTACAAATTTTCCTAGTCGTAGCCGAAAGAGTTTGATTTATGCCCGAAACGGACACCTTCGTCGAAAGTGGTCGCAATTTCAAGCGATTCTGCAAATTTTCAGAGATAAACGATGACTCTGAAGCTGAGTCAATAAGGGCCCTGGCTGGGTACGTCATACCCTGATGAACTATATTCACCATTGCTGTTCCCAGAAGTACTTGGCGGTTCTGAGAGACATGAAAAGTCTGCCGAGAAAAATTATTATTGGAATAAATTCCCGTCGATGTAGAAGGCAGAGATGCATTTAGGTCAGCATTGTGCACTACGTTGCTAGTACTAGGAGTCCCGCTAGTATTATGCGCAACTGTACTTGCAACTGTTGCAGAATTATCTTGAGTCGCAACTTCAGTATTAGAACTTTCCCGATGTAGCAAAGTATGATGCCTTTTATTACACGTTGCGCAATTAAAAGCACTTTTGCAATTTTTAACTTCATGTTCACGGGACAAACAATTTATACAACAGTGATGTTTTTTCACTGTCGAAATTGAGAGACTTTTAAATCGTTTACAAGCACGCAAAAAATGATCAGAAGAACGACATAAAATACAAGAACTAGAAGCAGAATTTACCACATGAGCCCTAATTTTCGGTGCTACAGGTTTCATAGAAGGTTGGGTATCTTTGAGTTCACGAACACATTCTAAAGTTTGAACCCTTTCTGTCAGAAAGGCGTCAGAATCTTTCCAAGAAGATAAAGCTGATTTATTTCTTACGGTTTGTTCACATATACTAACAGTGGACGTAGGTAGACGTTGTATGCACATAAAAATTAAAATTGGGTCCCAATTTTCAGTACAAACTTTATAAATTGAAAGGGCATTTAGACAATTATTAATACCGCGTTGTAAATTTTTTATTCCCGCACTAGACTCCTTGTCAACCGAAGGAAGGTTAAATAATTTTTTCAGTTGGTTATTAACCAACATGCGAGGATTCTCATATGCTTCTTTCAAATTACGCCAAGCCATATCGAATCCTTCATTACTTAAGGGGCATTTTGAAACTATTTCATTTGCCTCCCCACTAGTCTTACGTATTAAATGACAAAGTCTTTCAATATTGCTAAGACGCGAACTATTAACATATATGGCAGTGAATAAATCCCTAAACACGGGCCACTCAACATAATCGCCAGAAAATGTTTTAACATCACATGGTGGAAGGGTAAGGTTATGGTCAGAATTGCTATTGTTCACATTTTTTATAGAAGAGGCATTCAATTTCACAGTTTCGAAATTATGCACTTTCTCATTTATCATGGACAAGCAATTCAGATACGCTGTAAAGGTAACGTTGTATTTACCTGTAGCTGCAGTAGTGTCACAAGTATCTGCTTTTTCTTTACTATCTGCAGCATCTAAATAATTTTCATATGCTACCTTTACCTTTTCCCATACATTTTTTAATTCTTCCCGGTGAATTTCTAATGTATACGCGGTATGTAAATCGTCACGAATATCATTAAATTGTGCTTCAAATTGAATAAGAGCATCCGACACTCTAATAAATTTTTTGAACGCTGCGGTTGCCATTTTTTATTTTTATTTGTTTGTTTCTTGTTAAAAATACGCAAAATTTGTTGCACTTTATTTTATTTATTTATTTATTTACAAACAAATTATTTATTTTCTTTAAAATTTCTTTAATTTTTTCCACAAACGATATCTTGACCAATTAGACCGACAATAGGGTGACAATTGATCACAGGAAAAAAATGTATAATAGAAAATACAAAACAAAAAATACACAGTTCGATTGAATATATACAAATGTGTGTATGTAAGTATGTATATTTTGTGCACAATTTCCACGAAATAAAATATAATGATAATCGCGATAAACAAAAAACGATTTACTATTATTAATTTAGAAATTCACCAATATAAAATTTTTTCTATTAATTCCGTCCGTCCACGTAAACAAATCGCACCGTTGATATTTTGCGTACCGAACACGAAAATATCAAAGCAAACGTCAAATTAATTTTTAGTGTTGTGAAACGATCAAGCACTTTAACAAAATTCACTATATAAATATTTGTAAGTTACACCACATATATATATGTATATATGTGTGTATGTGTATATACTTCCCTATTCTCTTTTCTTCTTTCGCACTTGTATTTATGTATGTATGTACATATATAATTTAATTGATTTTGTACGCACCTTTTGATATTTAAATTATCCAAAATTGTGGCGATGTTAATTGGCGTTCCAAAACAATGTTCCTTTAAATTATAACAAAGTTTGTATAATTAGGTATGTACATATATATGTGTATATATATCCTTTTAATATATATCCGGTTCGAAGGACCAAATGTTTGGGCGAGAAGGGAGAAATGTCGGGAAATAAAACACAATAAGATTTTCTGATACAAATATTTAGTTTTTTTTTCTTTATTTACCTTTAATTTAAAATTATCGAGGATGAGGTAAATCTTTTTATGGTAAATTTATAATTCACTTCAATTATGTATATCAAAATGTAAGGATGTAACTGTGTCGCACTCCAAGAACAAACGATAAGTAAAAGTTTTTGATTTAGATGGCAAGAGCAATATTTAAGTGAACCGTTAGCGGTTTACTCGTTGGAAAATAAATAGTTACTCCGAAAGCACAAAGTTGTAAGCTTAAGGAGCAAAATCTACATTTCCAAAAAAAGGAGTAAAATAACCAAAACCAGCCAACTTGCATATAAAATTATATAAAGAAATTTAAATAGAAATTCGACTTAAACAGGTACTTTTAGGGAAAAATACTTTTTAGAGAATGGTACTTTTAGGGAAAAATACTTTTTGAGAAAATGTACTTTTTGAAAAAAGTACTTTTTGAGAAAATGTACTTATTGAAAGAAGTACTTTTTAGAAAAAGGTACTTTTTGGAAAAGTGCTTTTTAGAAAACCCTGCTTTTTAGAAAAAATACTTTTTAGAAAAAGGTACTTTTTAGAAAAACGTGCTTTTTAGAAAAAGTACTTTTTAGAAAAAGGAAGTACTTGGGAAAAATACTTTTTAGAAAAACGTGCTTTTTGGAAAAAGTACTTTTTTTGAAAAACGTGCTTTTTGGAAAAAGTACCTTTTTCTAAAAAGTACTGTTTCCAAAAAGCACGTTTTTCTAAAAATTATTTTTCCCAAAAAGTTCCTATTTCTAAAAAGTACTTTTTCTAAAAAGCACGTTTTTCTAAAAAGTATTTTTCCCAAGTACTTCCTTTTTCTAAAAAGTACTTTTTCTAAAAAGCTCGTTTTTCTAAAAAGTACCTTTTTCTAAAAAGTATTTTTTCTAAAAAGCAGGGTTTTCTAAAAAGCACTTTTTCCAAAAAGTACCTTTTTCTAAAAAGTATTTTTTTCAAAAAGTACATTTTCTCAAAAAGTATTTTTCCCTAAAAGTACCTTTTTCTAAAAAGTACTTTTCCCAAAAAGTACATTTGCGTTTTTCATAAAAATGTATAATTTTTTCTTAATTTCCAAATTTTGATTTTTAGTAAAGGACGAATTTCAGGAGAAGAAACATTCCTGGAAGGCTATTTTTTTGGGATTTACATATGTCTTTTGTGCCCTTTTATGAAACTTAATTTTTAAAACCCTTAACATTTGCGTTTTTCATAAAAAAATTTTATTTTTTTTTAATTTTCAAATTTCGATTTTAAGTAAAGGACGAATTTCAGGAGAATGAACATACCTGGGAGGCTAATTTTCTTGGGATTTATATCTTTTGTGCCTTTTTATCAAACTTAATTTTTAAAACCCTTAACATTTGCGTTTTTCATAAAAAATTTTTATTTTTTCTAAATTTTCAAATTTCGATTTTCAGTAAAGGACGAATAATAATTTAATAGTAAGGTAATAATTTACAACTTTGAATATCTCGCTCGCTAATGTTGTAACTATTTACCACTCGAAAATCAAAATTTGAATCGTTTGGGCAGCTAACAGGGTTACCGTTCACCCGACTAAAGTCGCAATTTGACCCTTTTTTAGCGGTCTGCGACTTTTTGTGAGACTTTTTTTGTCACCGACTTTTCCGACTTTTTTTTAATTTTGTTGCGACTTTTTACCCTTTTTTGTGAAACTTCTCAAAAAACAGTTAATTTGCAGTAAATTAAAAGTTTTTTGATTATTTTTATCAAAAAAAAAAAAATCGGCAAAATAACGTCGGCAAAATTTAAAAGCAATTCACAGATTATTGGTCATTTGGAAACACTTTTATCACCTTTTTGTAACATGCATGACATGTATAAAATGTATTCAAGAAATGTTTCATAAATTTTCAGTAGAAGTTGCAAAGAATAGTTTTAGCTAAAATCTTCAGGGTACATGAAAACATGTACATACCCAGCAAAAAATTTCATAAAAAGGTAATCGGGTTTGGAATGAAGCATTTTTGGTGGATTACCAACTTAATGATTTTAACAAGGCATGAGACTAAAATAATCGATTCTTGAGAAGTACTTACTATTTTTATTTGGCAACTTGTTCACGTAATCAATTTAATCTAAAAAAATTATTCTCATCATTTAGCAACTTGTATATAATTTTTTTAAATTTTAGGTAATGTGATTTGTAAGCGAGTAATGAAATTTGGTAATCAGAAAAGTAAGTCATTATATGGTAATGTGTAATTTTTTGCTGGGTACAAATATAAGCATGTATAATGCAACTGCATGTGTTGTGAAATATGATAAAAATGGATTCTGCAATAAGCTTTTTGTTTTGTTTCAATTGCTTTTTTGTTTTGTTATGCTTTTTATTAATAAAAAACGTTAAAAAAAGAGGTGCAACTTTTATTTTCTCAAACGACTTTTTTGTGCGACTTTATTTTCACAAAACGACCTTTTGTGCGACTTTTCTAAAATTCCTAGCGGTAACCCTGGCAGCTAATACAACTTTATTTTTCCAGTGTCTAATGTCTATCGTGACATACTGTATACTTGTAATGTTCATATTGCACGTACAGTATGTTAAGTATATGTTTTGACAAATTAAAAAAAAATTATGGAACTATAATAATAATAGTATGTACGACACCAGCTATGTTAAAGTAGTAATATCGACTTTTTATTAAAATCGTAATTTTTTAAAGTTGTATAAAAATAGAGTCCAAATGAACATTTTAATCACGAAATTTATTGCCAAATCGAACAGGTTTATTTAATTTGCCTCCCATTTTTAGTTTTTATGTATGTAAAATGTTAATTTTGAAATAAAAAAATAAATAATAATTTTAAATAGCTTATTAATTTTATAATAATAAATTCCAAGCCAGATCTTTACAATTGATTTGTATATTTTTTTTTGCCTAGAACTGGCAAAATATCGACATATGGTCAGTTTGTTTCTGCTTTGATGTATGGAACAAAAATGTGTTTTCGAGAAAATCGATGAGGAATGTTTAGTTCATTAGTTTTATAAAAATACACGATAGAATTTGTTGTTTAATAATAAAAGTAATAGATACATATGTTTTTTGTTCAAACTAAAGTTGATAAACTTTTTACATGCAACATGAAATGTTATTAGCACTAAAAAGAAAAATAACAAAAATCTTTGTCAACGCATGTCACAATCATAACAACAATATTGTTCACTACTTGTTCAAGTAGGTTACAGTAGTATACACAGAAAAAATTATTCCCAAAAAAATTTCAAACAAACGTGTGTTTTGAAATAAAATTTAGTTTCGGTAAATATTTTTACTGTTCCAGTAAATTATTTGTTTCAATTTTGTTTCATATAAAAAAACTGTATCATTTAATTTCATTTGTTTGTGTTGGTGTTTTCCTTGCTTGTTGATTGACTCAACGTGGTCATGTGCTGATGTTGTTGTTTTCTTTAAATGCTCGTGTTGTATACGTGTGAATTCGGACAAGAAGCCGAAAAACGTCGTGGCTTGTTTTTTTTACTCAACAAAGTTATTTTTAGATTAGAAGAAACAAAAGAAATCATGTTTTGCGTGTATTCATTATTTGCGTATCCAAAAGCGATTTGCTCTTTAGCTGAGTGGTAAGTACGTTAGTTTATTAGTCAAGAGATTGCAGGTTCGACTCATCCCAAACACATTTGGTTTTACACAAAACAGTATGGAGTGAAAAATTCTAGTTAATACAAATTGGTATAAAGTACATTTGTAACAAAATTGTTAACAGAAGATTTCTGTTCCAATATAGAAATTGCATACTGTTCAAAATAATTTGTTTTATTTGCTTTTCTTTTTCATAAAAAAAAATTTTATTGAATCAGATAATTTGTTGATTGAAAAAATCAGGGTTTATTTGCAAACAAATTATTACAAAATTTTATATTTGAATTTACAAATTTCTTTGTAGGACCTAAATTGAAAAAATTAATATTTGATTCAGAGAATTTTGTGTTTGAAATGGAAAATTAGTTTTTTCTGTGTATATTAAGCGGATATAAAAGGTGAAAATATCAGTTTTATTCATATAACATGACTTTTAGAGGAAAAACAGCGAAAGAAATAAAATACAGTTTGAATATATTCAGTAAAAGAAATTTTATTAATAAAAAATTTTGTTTATTAGCGTCATCATACATATTCATACATCATACATACGAAACAGATCTTATAGTTTTTCCCCCATTATCATAAAATTTAAAATTAATTTGAAATGTATTTTATTTAAGATTTTTCATACCACATTTTCTTAAAATGGATTTTAAATTCATTGTATTTTTTTTATGCATATGAGGATTTGTATATTCCGTTCTTTGAGGAGAATATGCATCATAACAGATGCGAATAACAATATTAATACTATTACATGTGAAATGTGCCACATATCCCAAAAACGTAGATTGCAGGAAAAAAGATTTTAAAATTTTCAACAATTGTGGAAATGACGCCAATATTGCAGCCCTATATCTTTTGATATATTCAAGATATCGGAAAACGAATAACGAATTTTGAATGAAGACACATTATTCATATATATTTATAATCAATCAATAACTAATTTTTTTAAATGTTCCATACATCAACGCAGAAACCAAGCGACGATATAATGAAAATTAAAAAAAAAATCCTACATATAAACAAGCTTCATTTTTATTCATTTTTATAGACTTGATAATTCTGAGCCAATTTTGAAACTATTCTCCATTTTGCAATACTTTACAAATTTGCATTATATGCCACTTTTATTCTCATAACTATATGAATACAATTTTTTTTATTTCTCATTCATCCATGTGTGATAAATAAAAAGTAAGCTTATGAAATACATTCACGAGTGAGCATAGGCTGAAAATTTTGTTGTATTCATTTATGAATATAAAATAATTGAAACTTCCGGCTTTTTAGATTTTTCCTAACGATCTCTGATCTAGATCTATTTTTGTATGAAATTTCAGCTCGCTAGTGCTCTTACCAAAGATCGGAACACAATTTCTTCTGAAACCCATATTATTAGAGAGCAGAGTTTTCTGTGCCACTGTACATATGAATTTTGCATGTGGGTGAAGAAAACGCGTGATTCACTTCGAGCGTAAGATATTATTTTATTCTTATATAAGGTCCATACCAAGCTGTAGATTTTAGGTGAAACTATAGCTCAAGTAAAATGTTAAGTTTCATAATATCACTTGAGATAATTTAAATATAAGGCAATGACTATGAACCTGTTGTGAGTGAATATTCAATCACGATCTCATCTCCATTTATTCCATCTCTATTACTACTGATGTGTCAAACTACAACTGAAAATAACTTAAAAAATTTTGCGTTTTTTCATATGGGGTTTGACAGTTCACACAGAGTAGCGACATACTTGCGGTAACCTTGCTGCATTAGCTTAAATAAAATAGTGCTGCCACATGTTAAATAAGAAACACCCGGAATGAAACCAGATTTTCACCATACACTGAAAATATATTTCAGTTTTATGTACAAATAATTAAGACAAAAATAATATGAAATTTCACCTAAGGGTGGTATACCCTCTAAACGGCTAAAATGCCAGGAATGATATTCCTATAGCCGTTTAGAGGGCTCTTTTACCTATTCAAAACTGGTCTTATTTTTTTGGCACCATTAAATTTACAGATTTTATTCAATTAGCGTACTTTTCATATTGGCCTAGTATGAAATTTCACCTAAGGGTGGTATACCCTCTAAACGGTTAAAATGCCAGGAATGACATTCCTATAGCCGTTTAGAGGGCTCTTTTACCTATTCAAAACTGGTCTTCTTTTTTTGGCACCATTAAATTTACAGATTTTATTCAATTAGCGTACTTTTCATATTGGCCTAGTATGAAATTTCACCTAAGGGTGGTATACCCTCTAAACGGCTAAAATGCCAGGAATGACATTCCTATAGCCGTTTAGAAGGCTCTTTTACCTATTCAAAACTGGTCTTCTTTTTTTGGCACCATTAAATTTACAGATTTTATTCAATAGCGCACTTTTCATATTGGCCTAGTATGAAATTTCACCTAAGGGTGGTATACCCTCTAAACGGCTAAAATGCCAGGAATGACATTCCTATAGCCGTTTAGAAGGCTCTTTTATCTATTCAAAACTGGTCTTCTTTTTTTGGCGCCATTAAATTTACAGATTTTATTCAATTAGCGTACTTTTCATATTGGCCTAGTATGAAATTTCACCTAAGGGTGGTATACCCTCTAAAAGGCTAAAATGCCAGGAATGACATTCCTATAGCCGTTTAGAAGGCTCTTTTACCTATTCAAAACTGGTCTTCTTTTTTTGGCACCATTAAATTTACAGATTTTATTCAATAGCGCACTTTTCATATTGGCCTAGTATGAAATTTCACCTAAGGGTGGTATACCCTCTAAACGGCTAAAATGCCAGGAATGACATTCCTATAGCTGTTTAGAGGGCTCTTTTACCTATTCAAAACTGGTCTTCTTTTTTTGGCACCATTAAATTTACAGATTTTATTCAATTAGCGTACTTTTCATAATCAAATAATTTTTTAAATTGTTTGACATATATGGTAGTTACTAGTTTCTCACCGCAGTTTAAATGCAACACTGTATGGAAAAATTATGTGGAATGGAACAGAGTTTCTCATTTCCACCACGAATTATTTCAGCAGGGTTGAAATAAAGTGGATTTGGCTACATTTTTTGCAAAATGCCATACTTTTTTTCCTACTACATTTTTTTTTCAACTGTGGGGAAAAGGTGGAAGAAATCGGTTTATTTACGGTGCGATTTCTTCACACGCGTAGCTTATAAACATTTTTCGAGAGCAAAACTAGCAGTTTAAACTGATCATCTCTTTGATTAATTTTAAGAAATTGCAATCACCTATTTTCTCTAAACTAGCGCCTCTATTCAGGTATTTTTAACATTGTAATTATACTTTAAAATTAATGTTACAGCAACAATGAACAATATCCATGAGGAAAGGGAAAATTTAGAGTTCGATTAGCGATAGTTTTTTGGTTTGCTTTGGATGCTATTCTAATGTCACGTACGCGGAGCAAGAACATTATTTGTCTATGTCATTTGAATGTGACCGGTCGCAACTGTTTCAAAATAAAAATTCAAAGCAAGATAATTGTCGCAAATAAATATTGTTGGAAATTTTTTCTGAATTTAGTGTAACAAAAATTTAATAAGCATTTGAAGTTCGTCACGTACGCTATTATAAGTAATAAAATTGCAATTAAATGTATCAGCTTAACTTGATAATTATAACTTTTTTTATTAAGATGGGTAAAAGTAGCTCTAAAACTACAAAAAAAAAATGGAGAGAGAAGTTGGAAAAGAACGAAGAAAAAATTAAAAAGTATCGGAAAAAAGAGGCTGAAAGACAGCGTGTCTATCGAAGAAAGATGGCAGATGCAGGCAAAAAAGCTTCTTAAAAAAAAAAAAAAGAGCAAACGACCGCATTCGACAGCAAAGGCGGATAAAAATACATAAGACATAACATCTTAACCCAACTTAATTTTTTTAAGGTAGCTACATCAATATTAAAATATTTGAGCATCAAAATTTGTATACACTTAAGTTCAATAAGTAACAGCCCATTTTAAAAAATTATCTTATTTCAGGTTTTCCGCATTTTTCAATTTAACTTAAAGCACTTATCTCGACTTACTATCAATAAAAATTATTTTGCCTTTCAGTGTAATAGGTTAAGTTCACTTTAGTTTTTATTTTTCTACCTATTTTTCTTTTTTTTATAAAATTAACAGTTTTGTTCTAAATAAATGTTCATCTTTTTCGGGGACTAAACATTTTATATAAAAACCAAACACAATTTGTTTTAGACCCTTAATATCTCAAAACACGAATGTTTAAATTTATATGAAATATTAGTATTTCAAAAGCTAACTCAATATGCTCCAGGGAAGATGAACATGAATTAACTTGAAGAAAATGGCTGAACAAAAGGGGATTTGTTCTAAAATATTGAGAGAGGGATGGAGTGATAAGGAAATATCGTATATGACGAGGGATCTTTCCTTTTAAATAATTTGAGTCAAAATTATATAATTTCAATCACTTACATTTATTGATGATAAAAAGGGTTATATTTAAATGAGTATACCAATCCGCCTTTTCTCCTTGATGGTTTAGCAATTCGCAGATTTTCGTGCACCTTGATATAAGTTCCATTTTATGTCACGCACGCTATGCCCTTATTTCCCTCGATATTTTGGACAACAGGGTTCCAAATCTAATAATTTTTTTTTCACATACAGTGCGCTCGGAATGGAACATAACAACAAAATGTTTTTGAGTTACTTCAATTTTTTCAGAATCTATTCCACTTTGTAGGCGTACAAATGTTACGTACGCAGATATGGAAATGCCCATGTGAGTTTTTACTAATTTTTTATATGTAAATTTAAAAGCTAATTTAATATTTTTCTTAAATATTCATAAATTAAGCAGTTAATGAATTTTTTTAAACAAAAATAATATTGAAACTATACGAATACAGTTTAATACTATCTGGCTCCCTAAAATTCAACTTTTTTGTGTTATGGACAACTCTGCGCTAAAAGGTAGACATGCAAGTTGCAAGACAGTTTGGTATTTGTACCAAATTTTTCGTGATAATACGTACACAGAGCTTGCCTGCAAGATAATTCCATGTGTAAACGCAGGTTTAAGCTCTAATATCATCGCCTTTGAAAAGCTGGCAACACTATGCATATAACAACGATCAGTGTCCATCTTGAATGCTGTAGTGAAGTTTGAAAATCCATCTTTTAAGCGTGCAAATGGCCATTTTGCCGTTAAACATATTTAAACATGGACCGCGATACATTCCTAAGTGAAAATTTTCATTAAATTCTTTAAAAATCATTTAAAATTTATTTTGCCATTACAGGAAATCCTTAAAATGATCCTGGCAACCAGACAGAAAAATCAGCGAGGCCGTGCTAAGCCGAAAAGAGTAAGTTATATATAATTAATTATTAATAATGTACATTTTGCATTTCTTATACTTTCAGCTAAGAAATTCGGCCTATTCATCGGAAAGGCTACATGATCCACATAATGTGCCACAAACTGTGCATTATGCACCACACGGGGTGACTTCTGCTCCACAATCAGTGCGTAATCCACCACAAGGGATGCACTATGTACCACGAAGGGTCCATTATCCGCAAGACGTAAAAAGGGGTGCAGTATGTACCACAAAGGGTGCATTATCTACAACAATGCGTGCATTATTCCCAACAAGGGGTACAATATGCACCACAAGGCATGTATAGTGCACCGCATATCGTGTGTAGTGTGTAGCAAGGGCTGTATAATGTACCGCAAGGGATGTATAATGCACAGTTAGGGGTGTATAATGTACAACAAGGGGTGTATAGTGCGCCCAATGCGGCATGTAGTGTGTCACAAGGGGCCTATAATGCACAAGGTGTGCACTATACACCCAATGGGATGCATTATGCACCACAAGGTGAGTGTATTGCGCCACATGGGGTGTATAGTGCGCTTCAAGACGTTTACGTTAAGGCTGGAGCTTTTCATTGCCGCGCAAAGAAAAACTATATTTACCACTATGACAACTTTTGGGACACTGCTGAATCCAAATTAATTTATTTGGATGTTATCGTTGTAGATTTGTGTGGCGAAGAGGAATTAAAGCCCTAATGATAAAAACCTGAATAACATGGAGAAGCATGGGAGGTATAATATGATGGTATTGGGCTCAATGGGATCGAGTGGTGTATGAAATCAAGTTTTTATAGAACATGCAATGAATAAAATGGATTATTTAAAAATCGTAAAACATAATTTAGCATGTACCGCTGGAGACTATTGATTAGTTAGAGTTAAATGCCCAAATCATTCGTCCTCAATAATAAGAGAATGGCTTCCATTCAATGGGTAAAAATTGCAGGCACATCCTCCCTAGTCCCTTGGCCTTAATACTTATGAAATTCTGTGGGTGCATGTGGAAGAAAAATTCCACGAGCTGTAGATTAGGGGCAAAAATTAGCTCATAACTGGTCTCCAGGAAATATGGGAGCATACATATACATATGAACATCCAAATATTGCCAAAAACATAATTCATTCTATGATAATTATCTATTAGATGCTAGATGTAGCTACATTAAGTACAAGTTTGTAGTGTATTACTGATTTCATAGGTCCTTCTTGAAGGAAAAGTTAGTGTATGGCAAATTCAGTGCTGCCAAGTTAAAATGACCGGTAGCAGCTGATAATGTTAATGCCAGTGAATAACAAGAGATGTCGCTTGAAAGATTTTCAACTTAAAATTGGATGCAGCAGCAACAATAAGTAAAAAATTATGGAAAAATAAGAGTTCTTTGGGAGGAAAACAACAAAAAAGTTTTCATTGACCTCTGGAAAGTGAAAATAAACGATATTACATATCGATCCACCACTAAAAAAGTTGTATTTTGTGATTTATTTGTGCATTTTTTATATACAATAACTTTATTTCCAAGCACTTCTTCACTTTGTATTACTAGTTCCATAATTTTAAAATATTAATTTACAAAATAAAAATAATTTCCATTTTAGAGCGCATTGAAAAGTTTCTTAGTTTTTCAAACAAACAAAAACAGTTGTACAGTTTGTCAAATAAGTGTTATAAAAATCAGAAAAAAATACAACAACAAACACACGCATTTCTGCAGGAGATTTATTTTATTTTGAGCAAAGTTATTAGACAGTCTGTGAGTTAAAACCTGAATTTAGCAAACTGGCAGTGTGAATGCAAAATCAGCTGTTTATGGTTTTAACATTAAAACCAGGTTTTAACTTGCAGTGTGAAAACACTATTAGGTTATTTTTTTAGCATTAAAATAAATACATAGGTTAATAAAATGTATAAGTTTTATAGAAAGCTGATTAATTGTGCATGAAATTGCTTTTTGTTTGAGCTTAAAATCCTACAAAGCAACGGAGATACTTTGATTCTTTTCTTTGCTAACTGTAAATTTATATTAATCGAGACTATAACAACTCTAAATTAAAATGTTGTATAATATAAAAATATTTTTTCATTTGTTCAAATGTAATCTAGTAAAAATACAAGAAAAAACATTACTTTATAATTAAGGGCACATTTAAGTATAAACTGAAGGTTTATTACAAGTTAAATCACCGTACATATGTACGCACAGGCGTACTTTAATCATGCCAACAAAACTTACTTCATCGAATCCAGCTTCAACTAAGCGTCTTGCTGAGGCTTATCACTCATGGGTTTATCCATTCCTAGATTTTTTTTATGGTCTCCTGAATTGTGCTATGTTGTTTGTTTTAAGACACAAGGATTAAAATGCTTGTTTCGCAAAATTGGAATAAAAAGCAATTCAGGCTTGAAAGAAATAAACTTATTTACGCGTGCAAAGTTTATTTCTCCTATTTGACATGGTAATCTTAAAACATTTTTTGAATTTTCTTTAATGACACACAATATAGAGTAATCTAAGGCAAGATTCTTTAAAAGTCTGAAAATTTTAACGAATACCAGTCTTCCTTATCCAAAAAAATTTAGAATCCGATTTGCTTATGTTTTTGATACATATATAGCTGCAAATAAATTATCAAGGCAATTTTAAAAGCGATTTTTTAAAACTAAATATTTGATATTTTTTTCAGGTACAGCACGCAGGATATTGGGAACCAAACCCATATTGGATACCAAGTCCATATTGGTATCCACAAAGAGGGAACGGTGAGCGGTCCCAAGACCGTGGTGATGGACATTCACCGGTTGGTCCGCCCTTTTGGCAGATATGGGTATTATCCATACTACCCTCCACCACCCGGGCCACATAGTTGGCCACCACAAAGCTCTGAAGCTCCACAGCAAACACCAGGAGAAAAAGTTGTTGAAGAAGCTGCATCGCTTGCTTCAGATGAAGTTCCGCCCAGTGCAGCAGAAGCCAAGCCAACATCAGAAGCACCAACCGCCAGTGCTCAAGCTGCAGCAACTTTAAATTACGCAAAAAATGTCAAATGTTCAAAATTTTCAATGTCATATGTTCAAAAAAGCACATTTCAACATATAATATTTAACTATTTTTACAGCAAACAAGCTTCAAAAAATCAAATTTCCAAAATTATTTTAGGAACGTTGCCAGTTGGGTCACGTATAGGACCGCTAGGACTACCTACACTATATAATGTCACACGTATACTCTTTTATACTTCGCCAAAATGACCACAAATCTTCTCAAAAAAGGTCAGTAAAAAGCAAAGTAAAAAAAAAATTTTGCGATTTCCAAAATCATTTTAGAAACGTGACCAAAAAATGCGGTCTTGACTAGTAAAGGGTGCACAATTTCAGTTATATATATTCACAAAAAATAGTTAAATATTGCAATAAACACATAAAAAGTTATAAAAATAAATACATAATTAAGTTTCAGTGTTTTTAGATCAAGAGCCTGCAACAGGTCTTCTATATCATTGTTGGCCGTGCACTGTTTGATGCTTGTACATCCATGGAACAAGTCCTAAGGGTAGTTTTTCCGCTGCCGTAATGAGACATTAGACCCATGGTTTTCCCGGGCTTCGCCGTACACGTGAGTTCACAGAAGCGACGTCCATAATTAGTATAAGATCTGCCATCAATTGAATGTTCAATTTAATATAGGGTTTTTGGATATGTCAGCTGATGTTGGGGCGCATACCTTTGACTTATTAGACTAAAGCGGATAAGGCTGGTGGATTTGTCCCTTTTCTTCATTGTCTGCACAAGTTATGTTGCCTCCGGCAAGAATCCTGCTTTAACTGATTTTTTTCACACAAACGACTGTTCCGAGGGATCCGAAAGATCTGCCAGGTGGGCAGCCTTTTATGCATTTGGTGCTCCTAAAAAAATTAAAACAATTTAAATTAATATAAAGTGTATATTAAATAAAATTGTAGTTTTTTTACATTTTCTGTTTTGCCAAAAATGTGCTGCATCTTATACAAAAATAAATTGATAAATTTTCCAACACGCTTTAAAATGTTGCCAGACATGCATTAAGAACGAATGAAACTGAAACAATGTTTCAATATATGCCTATCTATATCCTTAAGCGACAAAAGGTAAAGCTATGTGGGCACGAGGTTTCGTTTTTAAATTAGTAGCTAAACACTAAAGACGCTTTTTGGTCTGTTTTTTAATAAAATTTTTTTGTTAATCTTTTAACTTTTTCCCGAAAGTCTCCTGAAAAATTATTGATCCCTTTTTCGACGCATAGTTTTGTCTGCTATCGATTGCAGGTAGCGTCATATGAGCACGCAATCTAATTTATGAATTATGAGCCAAAAACTCAAACTGTATTTTTTCAAGTACACAAAGAAGTTTATTGGTCTATAACTTTTTTCAGAAAGTCTCCGAGGAAAATATAGAACCCATTATCGTCGCGTATTTTTATCCTTAATGGATAAACAATAGAAACATATAGGTACGAGGTCTAGTTCTTAAGTAATTAGTGAAAAAGTAAAGAGGGTTTTTTTGGCACGTTTTTAATTTAAAAAAATGTTGCTGAGCCTATAACTTTTTTCAGAAAATCTCCCGGAATAAGAAAGAACCCATTATAGACGCGTATTTTTATCCTTAACTTATTGAAGATAGTGCGATATGCGCACGAGATCGAGATTTTGAAATATGAACAAAAATCTAAATATCTTTTTTTTTGTTGCAAATTTGTCATAAAAAAGTTTGCTAGGACAATAACTTTTTTCAGAAAGTCTCCCGGAATAACGAAGAACCCATTATTGACGCGTATTTTGGCCCTTAATTTATTGGAGGTAGTGCGATATGCGCACGACATCTAGATTTTGAGATATTAGCAAAAACCTAAAAATATTTTTTTGTTGCAATTTTTTATTAAAAAAAATTTGCTAAGCCAATAATTTTTCCATAAAGTCCCTCAAAAAGTCATTGGACCATTTAATCGACGCGTATTTTAGTTTGCTATCGATCGCAGGTAGTGTCATATGCACACGCGATCTAGTTAATGAGTTACAAAAGAAAACTAAAACTTTGTTTTTTTAAGTGCAAAAATAAGTTTTTTGCTTTATAACTTTTTTCAGAAAGTCTCCCGAGATATAAGCCCTTTTTAAAACCTATGCGCATTGTAATAAGCTATTGATTGAAGGTAGCGTCATATTCGCACGAAGTCTAGTTTTCGAGTAATAAGTGAAAAAATGTTGCAAAAGTGTCTAATGAAAACATCAGATATATTCAATATCAGTAAAATGTCAACAATGACAGTTAAGTAATCCGATACTAGAGGCTTTTCGCTATTTATTTCTGTATTTAGATATATAATTTATTAAAAAATTACTTTGAAAATAATGCAATGAAATTTGCAATATTTTTTCATTACTTGTTTACATTTTGCATGTTGTGAAGATAGCAAACCAAAACATCAGGTTCGCCAAAAATATTGTTTTCTTCACGACGATAAAAATTTTTACAAACTATCAATGTTTTTCACCTCCAAGACGAAAAATTAAGCGTCAACAATTTTTACACACAAAAAATCACGACCGCAGACAATACACCAGTGTACATAAGAAACTACAGACTACCTCATGCATATACTGAAATAATAAACGAACAAGTACAAATTATGCTTGATGATGATATAATAGAACCTTCAGTTAGCCCATACAATGCTCCACTCCTCTTGGTACCCAAAAAGAACACGAAAGACAAAAAGAAATGGAGACTAGTAGTGGACTTTAGAAAACTGAACGACAAAGCTGTAAGCGATAAATTTCCACTAACTAGATTAGAAGATATTTTGGACAAGCTTGGCAGAGCCAAGAAATGACAAGGTCATTTCACCAGATTGAATTAAATGAAGAATCTAGGCCACTTACAGCATTTTCTACGCCTCAAGGCTACTATCAATTCAAAAGACTCCGTTTTGGACTAAAAATTTTTTCAAACAGATTTCCACGAATGCTAACAATAGCACTTTCCGGACTAGAATCCAAAGCATTTCTTTATGTAGATGACATAATATTATATGGATGTAGCTTAAACCATCACAACCAAAATTTAATAAAAGTTCTGGACAGACTTTAAAAGTACAATCTAAAACTTAACCCAAAAAAATGTTGTTTTTTAAGACCAGAAGTGATTTACTTAGGACATTTAATAACAAAAAGACGGTGTAAAGACAGACCCATCCAAATATGAAACAATAAAAAATTATTCAATACCTAAGAAGACAGACGAAGTAAGACGATTCAATGCATTTTCCAATTATTACAGAAAATTCATACCTAATTTTGCTGACATCGCTAAAGACCCAAACACACTTTTAAAGAAATCGACAGAATTCAAATGAACAGAACAATGCCAACATGCCTTCGAAACACTAAAAGAAAAGCTTATTAACCCACCAGTATTACAATACCCAAATTTTGAAAAACCTTTTATATTAACAACCGTCGCTTCAAACTAAGCGTTAGGTGCTGTACTATCACAAGGAAAAATAGGACAAGACTTACCAATTTCATATGCAAGTAAAGCATTACAAAAACATGACATGAATAAACCAGTCATTGAAAAAGAACTATTAGCAATACACTGGGGAATAAATTATTTTAAACCAGTGGTCTTCATTCATATTACCCAGCTAACGAAAATGTTCGGGGTTTTATTTATTCTCTTCGTGAATATTACAAACAAGATTGCTCAAACTAAAAAAAATTAAAAAAACGGCTTCTCAAAATGTACCAAAATTACCTGCATTGCTAATCTTTATTACATTATATTTTATTTTAAGTCTTGTACTGTATTTGGTGATATGGCTTTTATAATTCATGAAAAGCTATTTTTGCTTATTTCCCTGTCAAAAACTTGAGTAATTGTAATAAATTAACGACGTTATAAAATCTTTCATAAATAAATCCATACACTTTGTTTTTATTGTGTTTAATGGCAATCATAATTGCAACCATAATCATGTGTGTGAAACAAACATTTCATTCAGTAGCTTGTAAGCTTTCAACAGAGTAGGAGTGTATCGGATGTTTTTGTGTATATAAATTTATGAATGTTTATGTTTCGTATAATTATATATGTACTTTTTTACAGCATTTTAAAACAAAATATTTAATAAAAATGTGGGATGTTGAGTGGGAAAATCTTTTTTTTTGTTTTCTTTGAACACATTGAAGGAAGCAGAAAGCCTTTTAAGTAATCAGGTAATAAAGAATATGTTTGCATCTCATCTTAAGCGACATTATGATAGAAAGCATCCTGAATTGCATTAAGTTTTCATGAGGAATAATACACATATATAATTTTTATTGTATATTGTTCTTATTTTTTGACAACAAAAAAAAATAAAAAATAATCACTTCTCGAATGTAAGAAAACAAATTTTTTTAAATTTAAGTTAAATGAGACTATTACTTTTTTCAGTGTAATACTCTTATTTTAGGTGTGTTTCTCTTTGTGAAGACCACTGTTTTAAACCAATTCATAGTAGTAACAGACCACCTCGTTGACCTCGTTGGTACCGTGGTACTACCCCGAGTTACTTGGTACAATTTAAAAATGCTCATGTTTCACTATATCATCGGTTGGTTTGTGGTTTGAGGTACATTATATACAAAATACATTATGTCTGCAGCAAACCAGAAATCAACCGACGATATGGTAACATTAATTTTGCTTATGTTGTCTTTAATTTTTTTTTGTGTGTGTTTTATTTAGAATTACCGATCTCTAACAAGTCTAATCTACAAATGTACACCTATGAATGTAATATTTAATATTTTCTTGTGTTATTTTGAATTTTTTTATACTGAATTTTTATACACATTTTTGTTAAGTTTCTGTTTTTTATTGTTTACTTCTGAATTTTTACAAATTTTTTTTACTTTTCCGCTCTTATTAATAATTATTAAAAAAATGGTACCGTCATGGTCCAAAAAGTACATTTTGTTTTCACAGTTGGTACAAAATCCAAGAAGTCATTTTCCTTGCCTGCCACAGACCTTTAATTTCGCTCTTTTCACATACGAACCCTTCATCTAAAATGACAAGAATTAGACTAGATTTAAGTGATTATGATTTTACAATTATTTATAAGAAAGGAAAAATGAACACTAATGCTGATGCACTTTCGAGAATAAAAATCGACTCTGAAATATTAAAACAAATGATACCATTAAACGATGAAAAAGAAAGAAAGTTATTAGTAACTACAAGGGCAACCAACAAAAAATTTTAAAACTTAATAATTTGATATTTCCATGTATGTACATACATACATATCTGGAAGGATATAGTTTTTGAACGGACATTTTTTGTTGCCCATGAGACTGTAAAGAAATGTTTTCCTAAACTTCTGCAAATACCATTTCCGTTTATGTATGTGGTGGATTTAATGTTAATATATGTTGCAGTTTGATATGGAAAGAAGTTTTACTTACATATGTATGTATATTAAGAATATTTAAGGATGTAAATTGATAAAGATGAGGAATTGAGAACCATGTAATCAGATGTACTACAATTTATTTGGTTTATTATAAAAATTTTCTATAATTTTCAAATGTTATGTAAAAACAACCATTAAATTTTTGGATAGTTTTCATAAACTTTAAAATACGCGGACAGGAATATTAAGTTCATTTCCATAAAAATTTTTTTAATTTAATTTTGCAGAGTAAAATAGACCCCCAATTAAATGTCTATAAATTTCACATACAATAGATATTTGTATTGGCGAATATCGTTCAAAATACTCGTATTCGCGGATATCATTTTAAATATTCGAATTCTCGAATATCAAAAATTGACATTCGGCACATGCATGTACATATGTATACATACAAAATAAACATATCGATGGTCTCAAGTAGAAAGGCCCTAACTCAAATAATTGTAACTTTACAGGAGAAGGTAAAACATAATAGAAACTTCAATATTCACAATGTAAATTTTTTGTAAAACTGCTTGTAAAAGCGTTTTTTTTTACAATATTGCAATATATTTTTGTGAGAAGGTTTATTTGTGTGAAATGTATTGGAATCACTGAAAAACTCAATTTCGTAAGAAAACACAAGTTAGGGCCTTTCTACCTGAGACCATCGATATGTATGTAGGTAAGACGTATGATCAATTAAATAAATGATAATCAAAAAAATGAGAAAAAGATACTACGTATTTTTGTACGAAATAATTTTTTGATTTTTGTACGAAATTATTTTTCTGTTACGTTACATTTTCAAGGACCCCCTCCCCCCCCGCCCCCCCACTATAACATATCATAACAAAACTAGATTTCGGTAATTCTACCGTAAGTCTAAAGAGATTACACAGTTCCTTGGAAAACAAGGCAAGCTTTTAATTTAAAAGCAAATGAGACTACAGAGTTTTAGTCCTATAATTGACGAAACCACCGACATTTTAACAGAGAAATGCCTGGTTATAGTTTTCAGGTAATTCAAAGGTGTAGGTAAAACTGTAGAATATATCTTGAGTTTAGGTAAACCAAAAGAAGGCTGTGGTGAAACTATTGCCTATGTTGTGTTGGCAGTATTATGCGACAACGACATCCCATACGCAAATTTTATTGGTTTTGCTACTGACAAGGCGTCTTCTATGGTTGGAAAAAATAATGGTAGCTGCACTTTTGAAGAGAAAAATTCCACATTTGTTCCATATGGGATGCGTTTGCCATTCTCTAACTTGCATTCCTGGAAGTGTGGAATAGCTGCTTCGAAACATTTTTAACTTTTTGAGAAGTGCAAAAAGGCAACTAGATTTTAAGAAATTACAGAGCATTTTTGATGTCCCGAAACATAGGCTGTTGAGGCTGAGTGACACAAGATGACTCTCCTTTGAATCGATTGCAAGCAGAACATTAGAACAATGGTCAGTATTACAGCCTTTTTTCATCCGCGCACAATTTGAAGAAAAAGTTGCATCCCACTTGGAAAAAATAAAGACGATGCAAGATGGATTATCCGTTGAAAACAAAGTTTATTTAACATTTTTAGTCTACATATTGAAAGCCATGAATAAATTAAACCTTAATTTTCAAAGTCTTCACAAATTATATATGTACCGAATTTCATCAACTAAAGATGTTTTATTAGACATTAAAAAAAAAATTTATAAAAAGAATATGTTATGCAAACAAACATAGAAAGCATAGATTTATCTGATATATCACATATCAAAGACACTTTTAATGTATATATCGGCCATGAAGCCGAATTGGAAATATGTGCTAAAGAGATCTGAAGGAGTGTCATCATAGATATAAAAAGCAAATTATTACTTTTTTAACAAAAGCTGTGTAGTGAAATTTTATCGATAATTAATATTAGAGATTGAAGACTAAAGGTACGGTCACATTGGGGAAACATTTGCATCAAATATGTTTGCCTGTGTTTGCCGAAATACATAAAAGTTTTATTTTCTGGTCACACTAGCAGCATTTATTTGGGCTCTTTTATTACTTCAAACACCAGAAAACTATTATTTGAGCAAACATGTTTTCCCTATGGTCACATTGAAAAAACTATTTGCTACTAAAATATATTTGCTGAAACTGTCAAAAAACAAAATTATTTTCTCGCACATTATTTAAAAATTAAATGGAAGATATTGAAGATTTAATTTTATTGGGGTGTGGAACAGCTTCTATATTGGTATTAGAAGAAGAAATCAAAAATAAAAAGAAACGACAATGGGTGCGAAAGTGGGTTCAACGTCGGAATGAGTATGGCTGTTGTGCAAAACTTTTATTGGAGTTACGAAACGAAACTCCAGCACTTTATAAAAACTTTTGAACCCTAGAAGCCTAACCTATTTTAGTAATACATAAAGCATAAACATACGTCTCAGAGGCGTACATGTACTAATAATAAACACCTGGGCTATTGTACTTAGTTATATAGTTTGTTTTCAATGAAAGTTTATATTGGAACACAAACTATTAATAAAACACACTCTTCATAATTATTATAATAATAAAATTAACGCAAACATATTTATTATCACACACTAAAAAAAATAACAAAGTTTGCAAACATAAAAACCAGCTGCATAGATATACATAGATATACGTCTCGTAGGCGTGTTATACGTCATAAACCCAAAAGGGGTTGAGTTTGGATCAGCGACAAGACCGCGATTGGCAAGTAAAGGTCGACTACTGAGTTGACTAAAAGGCACGAGGTTTAAAAGAGAAAGATAGATTTAAAATCTATGTACGCCTCGCAGGGGTAGATTAGGCTTGTAGGGTTAAGAATGAACGGAAATGATTTCCGAGTCAGACGAGACATTGAAAATGCCTTCGGAGTAATGTCATCACGTTTCAGGGTGATGCGCAGCCCAATAAAACTTGAACCCGCGAAAACAAAACAAGTAACTCTGACCTGTTGCGTTTTACATAACTAATTGATGCGACGCGAAAGTTCAGTTTATTTCAACAATAATCTTGTTGATCGCTATGCTGATGATGGCAGTCTGGTTCTTGGCGAATGGAGAAGTGAACAAAGTAGTCAAAATTTTTACAATCCTTAAGCACAGCGGTCCTATGTATTCCAGAAAAGTTCACATATTAGGGAAGAATTTTCACAGTACTTCGTAGAAGAAGGAGAAGTATCTTTTCAGTGAAAACAAGTGGCAAGGCAGTCGAAAAAGTGGCGATTTGCCACTTTAGCCCTTTCGACCCGACATTTGAATAGTAATATTAAAATAAAATTTTTGATGGCAGTAGGTTATCTAGGCAATGTCGAAATTATTGGTGAAATAAAAACTTAAAAAATTAAAGTGGAGCTCGGGAGCGGTGGTACACACTTGTACCATTCGGGATGTTATGTGGTACAAATAAGTACCACTCGGGATGTTATGTGGTACAGATAAGTACCAGCCGTCCAGTAAAATAAATAATACTAATATAATAATACATAAAAGTACCAATATAGAGCACAGACAACAACCAAATATAATGGAACGTATTAGAATGTATTCGGGAGAACTAAAAGACGACAAGGTACATTTTACAACATAGCAACATTAATCTTATGAATTGAATAGGCTAAAGTTCGTAACGCTTTTTAAGCCAAATTACATGTGATAATTATTAATGAACAAATAACATCAAAGTTAGTTGTAAATATTCTGACAACAACACATAGTTGAACGGAACAGCCAGCCGTTTTCGAAGGCCACTAAACCTTCCTCATCAGCGTTCTTCTGTGTTTTGGTCCACTGTGTGTGGTGTCAGTTGATGTAGATGTCTGCCTTATATACGTAACTTTATTGCAAATGGAATATGTGAATTGTTTTGATTCATTGCATTTCAATTTGCTAATGTGTTTCGTAATGTATACGCAAGTTACCATCTATATATATATACCATCTTCTATATATATTACCATCTTCTATATATATTACAACAGTCTTACCATTGTCGTTTTGTTCCTTACTAACTATACACATGTTTGTTAATTTGCTTATTTTTGTTCTACTTAAGACAAACTTTTTTGGTTTGTTACTATTAAGTATATTTTTATTTTTTTTTTTTTTTTAATTTTTGCCACAAGCCAATGACTATTAATTAGTTAATTTAATTATTATTTTTCGAACTGTATTTGTTTCTATATTCTTATGAATTGAATAGGCTAAAGTTCGTAACGCTTTTTAAGCCAAATTACATGTGATAATTATTAATGAACAAATAACATCAAAGTTAGTTGTAAATATTCTGACAACAACACATAGTTGAAGAACACATATAGAAGATGGTATATATATATAGATGGTAACTTGCGTATACATTACGAAACACATTAGCAAATTGAAATGCAATGAATCAAAACAATTCACATATTCCATTTGCAATAAAGTTACGTATATAAGGCAGACATCTACATCAACTGACACCACACACAGTGGACCAAAACACAGAAGAACGCTGATGAGGAAGGTTTAGTGGCCTTCGAAAACGGCTGGCTGTTCCGTTCAACTATGTGTTGTTGTCAGAATATTTACAACTAACTTTGATGTTATTTGTTCATTAATAATTATCACATGTAATTTGGCTTAAAAAGCGTTACGAACTTTAGCCTATTCAATTCATAAGAATATAGAAACAAATACAGTTCGAAAAATAATAATTAAATTAACTAATTAATAGTCATTGGCTTGTGGCAAAAATTAAAAAAAAAAAAAAAAAAAAAAATAAAAATATACTTAATAGTAACAAACCAAAAAAGTTTGTCTTAAGTAGAACAAAAATAAGCAAATTAACAAACATGTGTATAGTTAGTAAGGAACAAAACGACAATGGTAAGACTGTTGTAATATATATAGAAGATGGTAATATATATAGAAGATGGTATATATATATAGATGGTAACTTGCGTATACATTACGAAACACATTAGCAAATTGAAATGCAATGAATCAAAACAATTCACATATTCCATTTGCAATAAAGTTACGTATATAAGGCAGACATCTACATCAACTGACACCACACACAGTGGACCAAAACACAGAAGAACGCTGATGAGGAAGGTTTAGTGGCCTTCGAAAACGGCTGGCTGTTCCGTTCAACTATGTGTTGTTGTCAGAATATTTACAACTAACTTTGATGTTATTTGTTCATTAATAATTATCACATGTAATTTGGCTTAAAAAGCGTTACGAACTTTAGCCTATTCAATTCATAAGAATATAGAAACAAATACAGTTCGAAAAATAATAATTAAATTAAATAGCAACATTAAATTTGAAGATTTTAGGGATGTCTGAATTTAAGTGGTACACATGTGTACCATCCGGGTCGAAAGGGTTAGTCGGTCAAACGGTCACGCTGGCTGAGCTAAAACTGAGGTTTTACTTCTATTGAAGATTTTTTAGACTTCATTAAATTAACTACGCCATACCTAATGTACATACATACATACATATGTACATACTTATGTATGTATATTTTATATTAATTTCATATTATTTCATATTTTATTTCATATTTCATATTATTTCATATTTTATATTAATTTCATATTATATGCTTCTAGCTTTTTAATAGGCAACATTTCTGACGACAGCTGTTATTTGCCATTGTTTGTTCTTACAAAAACTTTGTAAGATCAAATAATTGTTTGCTGAAAAACTACGAAAATATTTGATATCGTGTGTTCACATTAGACACATTTTTATTTGTCGGCAAACTATTTTGTTTGCCAGATAACAGCTGTTTTGTTGTTTGCCGCTAATAATTATTTTATGGTCACATTACAGCAAGCTAATATTTGATGTTTGCTTTCAAATGTTTCCCCAATGTGACCGCACCTTAAGCGTATTAAAATATTTAGATGTGGTATTTACAAAATTACTTGAAGATGTTAACTACTTCGAAATTGTTTCTGCTTTTATTAATATCATTACTGAACCAGAGGACTTTGTAAAAGAGTTCAAGCTATTAGAAAGTAGAGCTAATGACAAGAGCTATGAAGCAATTTTCAAAATATGTATGTAAGCAGGAAACTTTTTGGTATGAAATAGGCAATTTAAAAAACTGTTTGGGCGAGAATTTATATCCAAACTTGTATAAATTTGCTTAATATGTTTTTACTTTGCCACATAGCAGTGCTGCCGCTGAGCGGGTTTTTTTCTAAATTAGCATTACTAAAAAATAAATTATCAAAGAGACTGAAAGTAGACACTTGTCAGTCCATGCTGTCTGCTCTAAATTTATTTCAAAACGATTTGGAAGATTGGACTCCAACTGAAGAACTTATTAATAAGTCCAAATGAACAATTACAAAAATAAAGGTATTTAAGGTATTTAAAAAGAGTACTATAACTATGTATATATATACTCCTCTTAAGAGTCGAATTTTCAAATTTGTATCAAAACTTTGAATTGTTTTTTCTTAAAGTAAATTTTTTGAGTTATGTTGGTTTTTAAGTAACTAAGTGATATGAATCAAGTCCCAAAAAATTTGTTTATAAATTTACAGTCTCTCGATTTTTTTGTAAATCAGGAACTGCGGCGAATTACGGCATTCGATGTAGAACGAAATTTCATTTTAATTTCTATTGAAATTTCGATTCATATCAAATACCGCAATTTTACCACTTTTTGTTATTAACAGGGACAGGGACTTAATGCATTTGAAAAAGGTGTTTTAGGCACCTAAAAACTCAAAATATGCACTTAAAACAATAAAATATGCACATGTTTTAAAAAATTTTATTCTAAAGAAAAGTTTTAAATTCACATACAATTAAATAAAGATATAAAAATATATTTTTTTTTCAAAAGGTGCGTGGACAAGCCTTTTACATTATATTTTTACACAACATTAAATATGATATAACGATTGTTTCACTATTTGCGGCTTTAATAGCAGGCAATTTTCTCTTGAAATCATCAAAATTATAATTTCCATTAAAATTTGTAGGTTCGTGTGCTTGTACAATTGTTCTACATTTCTAGCGAACAAATTGTCCAAAAAAAATTTTGCGTTAATAATTTGTCAAAAATATTTTTTGAAATTTGCATTTTTGAGAAAATATCACACAAAATCATGCGTTTGTACCAAAATACTCGTATGAGACAAAAATATGCATATATGATCAAATTATGAAAAAATATGAATTTTCAGCAAAATATGCAAAAATATGCTGCAACAAATCAATGCCATTTTTAGGAAAATTCAATGTTTCGTAAAGATATTTCGTTCTTGCTATTATCAGGGATAAGGG
Organism: Tachina lurida; assembly: GCA_944452675.1. Classification (NCBI taxonomy): domain Eukaryota; kingdom Metazoa; phylum Arthropoda; class Insecta; order Diptera; family Tachinidae; genus Tachina; species Tachina lurida. Next base: position 41,625,121 of record OX101754.1, read on the forward strand.
GAAAAACATGCATTTGCATGAAATACCTGTCCCTGGTTATTAACATACATATATTTTATGAATTTTGTTTATATTTAGTAGTTTTATGTACATATATACTACGTTTATACTCGTTTTATTTATCGCACTGTATTTACAAATTCTCAAACACCTGTTTAAACTACAGGTAGTAGCAACATATTCACAGTCGTCAAATAAGCAATTATATAACTAAAAATTGCTTACAATGTGCCTTTTTCTGCATACATACATAATTGTTTTCATCCCTAATAATCGAAATTAATTGTTCTCGTGAGTTAATAAGTTAGAATATTTACTTGCAAATAAGACGTGCGTATAAACGTGGTATATGAGATCTAATAAAATTATTATTTTTGTACTTATACATTAAGTTAATAATTAATTTGTTTTTGTGTGTTTTTAATAAAAATATTTTATTAGATATGCTTGTTTTTTTAATTTTATTGACTTTGAAGTTGCTGCTTTCTTTCGAAATCCCCTTTTTCCGACACTTTTTTTAATCCCCTTTTTGTGCCCCTTTTTGAAAATTTTCAACGGTAACGCTGGTTGCGTTAGGCTTCCTTAATGTAGTGCCTAAAAAGCTTTGTGGAATTATTGCACCGCACTCCTGGGAATTTTTTTTTTGTTAAATATATGCTCGGTGGTATTCCTTCGATAATGAAGAAGACGTTTGTTTGCTGAAGATATAGTGGTTTTCACTTGTTATCCCTGCCTTACGTCCTTGTTTTAAAATAGTTTCAATCGCTTTTGAGCATCAAGGACATAGAAGAACGTTTACAGTTCTAGCCAACTTTCCACGTAATGTTATTCTTGTATATTGCTTTGAAAACTTAATTATATATTTTGAAATATTCTTTAATATGTTGTTGTCAATATTATCTGTAATAATCTCCTTGAAAATACGTACCCTGAGGCTGGTCTCGATGATCTTAACCGACTACGATGTGCTGATGATGAAGATCATCTCTGACGATGGCCGCTTTAAGGAAAAGCTGGAAGGTGTTGGGGCTGCGAGACCTGATATTTTGTCGCTTTTGTATCCGTTGCCTTTAAAATACATGCCTATACATTTAAGTTGCGATGCCATTCAATGTTCTTATTTCAGTTATACCTGTCATGGATATAACAATTAAAAATAAAGCGCTCTGCAAATTGATGTGGGAAAACCTCACTGATGGAACTACTCGGTCGGGCAAGGTTTATCAAATGTTGTACATAATATCTGCAAATACCGATTGAAACTTAAAATTTTAAAATTATATGAAAAAAGTAATTCAGGCTCACACGAAATTAAGTAATTTAAGTTGAACGGAACAGCCAGCCGTTTTCGAAGGCCACTAAATTGTTCCGTTCAACTATGTGTTGTTGTCAGAATATTTACAACTAGCTTTGATGTTATTTGTTCATTAATAATTATCACATGTAATTTGGCTTAAAAAGCGTTACGAACAGTAGCCTAATTCAATTCATAAGAATTTAGAAACAAATACAGTTCGAAAAATAATAATTAACTTAAAAATTTTTATTTCTTTCAATTGTTGTTTCTAATAGTTGTAAATTTAATCATGTTTGAAAAAAAATAGCTTTAGTTGGGTATTGTAACTTCTTGTTAATTTAAACGAAATTAAGTAAAATAATTTATGGCTCGATTATGGATGGCAACCGAACTTAATAATCGAGCCATTAATTTTGAAAATGTCAAAATATATTGGAAATTACTTAATTTCAACTTGATTTCGATCGAAATCACGAAATTACTTAATTTGGCGTCAGCCTGAATGGGCTATAAAAATGTCAGAATATAAATAAGGATTGGTTGTATGTATGTATGTATATAGAAATACGCTTGTTCGGCCAAGTAAGGATTACGATAACGTTTGATGCGGTAGAAAAAGGATTAAAGAAGAAGCCTTTATAAATACGTATTCGGAAAATGAAATCAAAGGTTTATTCAAATTGATTTTAGCGAAGACCCAACCAAAAGAAGCTGTCAAAATTTTAGATTGGCTACCAATTGCATCTCCGAAAGGATCACGTTTTTCGGTAGAAGACGCAGTAGCACTCATTCTTAATCTGGGCCTTTTTTTCTAGAAATAAATGCAATATATTAAGGAAGATGCTTAAAGAAAAAAGTGGGCCTTTGCCATCAAGTAAGTATGTACGTTGTTGTTAAAAATAAAAGCGAAAATTTTTTCATCTCCGATAATAGTGGATAATCGAAGCGCAGTTATTGGTTTGTCAGACCTTCTTCATAATACAGCATCATTATTAGGGTGATCGGCTCGGTTTTTCAACCGGTTTTAAAACCCGGTTATTACACAATACGGTTGTCGGTTTTTTTCAAAATGTTGATTTTTCGAATCTCGAATAGTCAGATTTTTTTACAATATAAAAACCGGCTGAGGCGAATACTTTTAGATTTGTATGTTTTGCATTCTAAGCATTTTTTTAGCATGGCAACACGTACTGAAACATTAAATAAAAGCAAAATTATTTTATAAGCAGCATAATCAAAAACTGATGGCGATTTATTTTCTGAAAAAATATGTTACACTATACATTTGTAAAATTGTTTAATGTTACCTAAAATTACTCAAAATGTTACATGTTTTATTACTACAATCGAACAAAATTAGTTGCTTTTATTACCAACTCTTACACTTTATTACTAATGTTGCTCGCTAGCGATTTTTAAATCTGTTTGAAGAGGTTTTCCACTCAGTGCTATGATTTTGAAACAAATATTTACACCACTAATAACGTTCAAAAAATAATATATAGACACATTTTCTGCCATAGTGAAGAACAGTTTTATTCAAAATGGAGTACTTCGGTGAAAAATATTTATATATAGAATTGATTGAATCCCCCCCAGCATATAAAAGAATCCAAGGTAAGTAATTTATTTTCATGTAAAAAGTACATTTACATGTTTTTATGTATACAAATTTATCTTAAGTGTGGACGGATGCGGGACCAGAAAACTCTTGTACTTACATATATGCAAATTGCATGCCTGAAATCGGACCACTAAAAAAGTTAAGAACTAAAAAGGATATGTGGGCATGTATAGCATCAGAGTTTTCGGAAAAAACACCCAAGCAGTGTAAATAAAGGTATAAAACTGTTTTAAGACGAAAAAAGTTAGCGGTGGATAGTAATAAAGCTTCAGCCGCAAAGAAAAAGGCAGTTGAATTAAAGGATTAGCTGACAAAATTAAGTTTGAGAGATGATTGCAGTGAACCAAAAATTCAAATTAGTGCTACTGAAAGTGAATAAAAATTAAAAAACTGAAGCAAAAAGAAAAAAAGCAAGACTGTTTAGGAAACATTATTAGAAATATCTAAAAAAAAAGGGAGAAAGCAAAGGAAAGGTGCCATAAGGAGAAAATGGAGTTACTGAAGACGATTTTACAGCATAATAAACACTTATAAAGCTATAATGCATATATATAATTTAATTTATTATACTTTTTACTTTTTAAACTTAACATTTCAAACTGCCAAGGAATAAAAATTAAGTAGGTTTTCTGTTTATTTAAGTGAATGTACATTAATTTAATTTTTTACATAATATTAATATGTTTTTACAGTCTTATGCATAATGAAAAACTGGCATAAAGTTAGCATAACTTATCTTACTTAACGAAAATTTCAAAGTGGGCTTAAACTACATTATGTGCCAATTTTTAATGTCAAATCATATACATATGTATAGGAACTCCTTAACCCTTCTTTTAATTTCGTCGCTTATGCTAACTTCATGCCAGTTTTTATTATGCAAAAGGCTTTCTTTTTCTACTACAATTTGTTCATAGAATTCCATAAAAATCTTTTTATTTCATTTCTTTTCAACTGGCCTAGTTGAGTTAACACGTTGTCACCATGGTTGCCAGAAATGCAGATTTATCTCGATTTTGCAGATTTTTACCCTCCAAAAACACTAAATCCAGATTTGAAGATTTTTTGGCTAAAAACGCAGATTTTTCAACTCCAATTATAGTGCAATTTTTTTTACATTTTTTCTAATACTTCTACTACTTCTTTTTTCTTTTATGTGTGACTGACTAATAGTTTAGAGGGTTAAAATTTTTGAGCTTAGGAAACATCGTAGAGAATATATTATTTTATTTTCAAAACTTTGCAAAGTAAATTTTGCGTGTGGAAAATTGGTAGCTTTTCCTCATCAGTATACTTCAACCAGTGCGGCAGCTAATTGTAAAAAGGCAATAAAAAATTAAAAATTTGTTCAAAATAGAAGATGTTATCTTGTAAAGATTTTTGCTTGAAGCTTTTAAGCTTATTCTGCCGTATTCATAAAAAATAGTTTTAGTTTAGGAAAGCTTTACAAAACAAATTTTTCTTTTTTAAAAGTTTTGTAACCCAAAATAATATTTATGAATATTACCTATTACGAATATTACCTATTTTGTGCTATTACGCTTGTGTACGTAATTCTTAATAACATATTTTGATAGTCATTATATAAAAATATATATGTTGCACATGTACATCCATATTTATGTATGTAGATACATTTTTTTATTAAAATATAAAATTTTTTTTAAAAGTTGCTTTGAAGATTTTTTGAGGATTTTAAAAATAAAATGCAGATTTTTTCGTGAAAAATTTTTGAATTTTGCAATTTTATCCTAAAAAATTCTGGCAACACAGTTTGTCACGTCTATCTTCATCGAAGCTGTACAAAATTAAAGCGATTTCACTGTTGTTTACCTCATCTTCTAATACGTCATCATGGTCAATGCAGATGTTGTGAAGAACACATTTTGCAATTACGAGTTGCGCCATAATTTCAAAGCTTTGAAAGTCCAGGCGTAATTATTGTCGAAAACGACCCTTTAGAGCACCAAAAGCGTTTTCCTTTTTAACGCGGGCTCGACAAAATTTCTTATTATAATGCTTTTCGCATTCAGTCGGAGTGCCGTAATCACGAAATGGTGTTAAAAGAAATTCTCTTAGTGGATAGGACAAATATGGTAGTTTATTTCCAATGAAAAAAAAAGCTTTAATATACTGGAATCATGAATTTTACTAGGAACGCCCGTAAAAACATTTATAAACCGGAGATTAGAGTTGCAAATGCCCTGTAAGGTTATAGACACAGTGTCATGTCTATTAGCGTAAGTGGGACGTATTTTGTGCTTTGGTGTTCTTACAGATATGTGACTCCCATCCACGCACCCTAATATATTTGGAAACCCTGATATCTAAAAATTTAATTGATTAAATTTAATTTCTGTTTTTCATTTCTATTTACAAATGTTTTCAAATTCTTTAGCAGCATCTTTTATATTATATTTTGTTTCTGCAAATTTTATAACTTTTGGTGCTATTAAATGTAATAAAAATTGCAAAACCTTTTTAAAAGATGCATGTAGATTTTTTAAAGACATATCGAATAGATTTGCTACTTCCCTAAATGTCGTTTTGTTGCCAATAAACCTACAAATATTTTTATAAAGTATTAAACACATATACCACAGCAGGCTACATGGCTACACGACTACAAGTGCCGCTGGTAACAAATGTTGCCTACCAGCTACTTAATTATTTTGAAGACTGCAGCAGCACCATAAATTTATATTTCAGTGGTGCCGCTTTCAAATATTTCACATTTATAAAAATAAAATTTATTTATTCAAAAATATAAAAACAATTCAGCTTATTTCGTTATATTTTTTTACGATTGTTACTATATATGTGTAGGTTTAGTAATTTATTCAATAGTTTTAGCCATTTTTCCCTAACCTGAGATTTTTCGCGTTTTTTCACTTTTTGTAATCTTTTTATACTTTCAATGACTTTCGCGATTTCTAATCAATTTTAGGACTTGCTTCCGATTTTGCAATTTCTCGCCAATTTTGCAAACTTCGCGATAAAAGCGACTTTTTGCATGCTTTCAGCCTCCTAACAGTTTAGCTGATTTTTAAACAATATTAGACTTTGTTAGTACGAGTAAGTTTTTGCGAATTTTCGCCATTCCGCGATATTTACCGAATTTTTTGCATTCCTTACAGTTTTAGTAATTTTTAATCCTTATTATGGCTTGTTTAAAAGTTTGTAAAATTTCGTAATTTTTTGCATAGTTCGCGAAAAAAAACGACTTTCTGCATGTTTCTGCATGCTGACATATCGTCAGCCGAAATTCAAAACCGGGTAACTAACAAAAAAATTCGATATTACATTTTAATTAATTATTAGGTATTACATCAAAATACATGTCGATACAAATTTTAAATTTTATCATAAAAGTCGGCGAGATTTAAAATAAAAATAAATAAATATAAATAATTTTCTTGTTTTTCTCTCTTATAAATTTAAAAAAAGTATAGTTGCCTGATTTTGCATTTTAGCAAACGATATACATATGTATGTATATCAATATAGTAATAAATAAATAAAAATAAATTAAAAATAGTTTTGTACCTTGGGTTTTATGACATTTGGACACACTTCTTTCATTAAAAATATTTTTTCAGTTCTCATGCATTATATTTTATATATCATTCAAAATTTATATGCCATTTGTAAAACATGCAACAGCCACTATATTAAGAGTGCTTTGAAAAGAAGTGCGATTTTTTGTTTATCACTCATTTTTATATAAAATAATATATTTATTTATATGTATAAAGTAATAAATAAATAAAAATAATTTTTTGCTTCTATGGCACTTTCATTTCAAATATTTTTTCAGTTCTCATGCAATAATATTTCATATATCATTCAAAATTAAATACTTTTAATAATTTATTCGCACAGTTTGCACTTAAAATCGCATGTTAAGCTAGCAGATTTTGTATACATACCATACATAACGTGCAAATGTGTCTTGAACATATCGTGCAACAATATTTTCTTACACATTTTGCTGTATTGTGCCCACAATGAAGACATATAGTAGTTAATGGATCGCCATAACTATAAATTAACTTTTTTTTTAAATAGTATATATTCATTTTGATCTTCAAGATGCGTATAACCTGCAGATTGTAAGAAACGTTCTGCGAATTGGGTAATGAATATTCCACAATTCGAAGAATCTTTCTGAAGACTATGTAAAAGTGGTGTTGAAAACAGTGCGAAATTATTAAATTTTTTGCTTCTTTAAAAATACTTGAGGCAATTAAACTTTAATTTTTTAAAAAGAACTTATCTATTTGGCAAGCAATATATGAATAATTGAGCGAATTTGTTCTAAGCATTAGACATGTAATGCAAGCATCAACAATTACAGTTAATAACCAGTTGGCACCATTAAATGTTCCTATATCCTTCAAGGTTATATAAGACGTCAAAGGAAACTGCATTCCATGAACGTTCTCAAATGCATTTTCTAATTTAAGCAAATCAAAGTTGAGTTCACTTCCAGAATATTTTTCTATATTTTTTTGTTTTCCGGAAGAAACTCCATTTGCTATTAAACTGCGTATTGCACAAAGCAATCTTCATATTTTAGGATTTCATTTTGTATTAATTCAGTTTTTTTGCTTGTACTCTTTGCAACTTCATTTGCTATTAAACTGCTATTTTCGGGATCATCAGCGTATTGCACAAAGCGATCTTCATATTTTAGAATTTCATTTTGTATTAATTCAGTTTTTTTGCTTGTACTCTTTGGCTCAATACTACATGCGTAACTTTCTTCACACTTAGTTGTTTCTGGAGTTGAAGTATTGCTGGTAAATTTAGGAGAACGTTTTAGTTCTGAAAACATAGATTCGTTACCATTTAGTTTTGAATTGTTATTTGATTTGTTATTCTCGTCACACAAAATTATCACATTTGAATTTTGGCCTGTGATACTTTTATGGCTCTCAATATTTTCGGAATTCTTCTCAAATTCTTCCATTGGTTTATTGACCATATTAAACGGCTTATTAAATAGTCCATGTGAAAGCCATTTCATTTTTCTGTTCCAACTCTTTTATTTTTGAAATTTTCTTTTTCGAATCAGTTTCTAAAATAGTTACATTTTCCTTTTTTGTGCCAATTGGTCGTTTACGATGTGAAGGCTTTATTAAAATGCCAGGAGGAACATGTTTACCAAATACGTCATTGTAAGTTATTTTAATATTCTTTGTTCTACTCTTGGTAAATTTTCTCATGATTCTAATAAAACGACCAAGTTTATGTTTCTTTCCATTCAATTCATTATGTTTTACGTCCTTGAAGTAGGTTTCTATGGGGCCGTTGCTGACTCTGTTCCCAGTATTGTCAATGAGAAAACCACATTTGAGCAAACGGAATATATTCCTCGAACAACAATTCAGTCATTTCAGGACAATATAATGTATTTTCTTCACCAAATATTCCATCACATGTATCTACTGGAGGTCTACTCTGTAATTAGAAACGAAAAAAATGCTTTCGAATTTGTATGCTATTAACATTGCATTTCGAAAACATTTGCTTTCGTTTCGAAATACAGAGTAGACCCCCTGATGCTTTGTACTTGTTAAATAAAAAACGAAGTGGACTTAAACTGGAGACTTTTCCAATAGTATCATAATTTTCCATAGATTTGATTTCCTCTATCAAATTTTCAACTAGTTCAATTTTTATTGAATTGTTTTTATCATATGAAATGTTTTTTAAATACATAATTCAATCCATCATGAATTTTTTCACATATTTTTTTGTGCAAAGGATAATAGATATCTGTTTAAACTATTTAAAACATTCGGTTAAAGTACTCAAATTAAATACAATACATACAATACATGCTTCACGTAAAAATGTTCTTAATGTAACATTTGTTAGCGGAACGACACTATCGATGTCTTTACATATAATGTTTGAGTGATGGCTTGTACAAAACTGAATGCAAACAAAATTTATGTTTCGTTTATTCTTTTGCAAAACATCACAACATGCATTTAAGTAGTCAAGGAGGCTTCGCATGTCATTAATATATCTAAATATTGCACCAATAATAGCAAGACTTACGTCTGTAACTATTCGTTTGCATATTGGCCATTTTATCTTGTTTTGTAAACAAGAGGAATGAATACTCTTGAAGAATCTTCCAATATCATAGCTTGTGTGATTGAACAATATTGCATCCGCTACAGAAAATACAATTTTTTTCTCTCTTATGTGACCAACTATTGAGTACAAAAATATTCTTTCGTTGGAAAATCCATATCCTCTATTACATGCCCTGTTGCATCAACATGTAGGGTATAGTTAATTTTTTTTTAAATGAAATCATTATATTGCCTCAAAATTTCCATTTGCTTTTTTGACCACAAAAAGGTTTCCATATCTGTTGATAGACGTTGAATGTACATGCTCTTATGCTTACATTTAAACATCATATAACTATGTATCTATAAATGCGTCATGATCATTTATTGTTCAGCTGCTGACTCGGCCTTAATATATCTTATATTAGATAATGATTTTATCATTTGAGATCTTGCTATTAATCTAAGTTCGTCTGATTGCTTATTAATTTTGTGCATTTGGTAAGTCAGAGCGCTTTCTTTAAAAAATTTCGATTTTTCTAAATTTCTTTGCGCTCCACGACATTGGAAGGTATTTTTTTTATCGATGGAATGGGCAATTTCATCTTGCGATCTAAAATCAACAACTTTTTCATTTATATTGCTACTAAATATATATAAATTGCATTCAAAATCACTGCAGTATCCGTATGCTACGAATGAATTTTTATTAATTCTTGTATGCTTAAAATTAATATCACACGCATTATTTTTGGCTAAATATCCAATTCTAATGATATCTTCTACCAGTTTCTTTGTTTGTATCTTTGTGTTGTTTTTTTAAGGATCTCGGTAATTTCTGGAACTATAATTTCTGCATCATATATTGGACATTCGAATTTCATATGTCTTTTCTTTAATTTACCTTCCACCATACGTACGTTTCTATTTAAATGAGTACGAGTTTCATTTGTGAGATATTTTCTTCGAAAATTTTTTAGTATTGATACACCTGTAAGGCTGATATTAGAAGATTGCATTTTTTCATTAAGGCTTGACTCATTAATGAAACGGCCGATACTTAGACAACTTCCATTAGCATGGTAACTTCCATTAGCATGGTAACTTCCATTAGCATGGTAATTTTTTGCACCTAAGTGCTGGATATTTGAGCCGTCCCTACTATTGGCAATATTATTTAATTCTACCACTATCGAATTGAAATTACCGACATTATCCGCAGCCGTAACAGCTTCCTCAGCATGTTTCTCCGTTCCATTTAGGTCCTGATTTAAGCTTCCACACTCTGAATTATCAAACTCAGAAAAATTGAAAGAAAAATTTTCCGTCTCACTTCCGATGGTTAAAAAGTTTTCCGACTGGTTACTTTGTTCAATTTTAATGGAATCGTTGCTGTCTACAGCTTTAAAGAAGTTTTCCGTGAAATCGTCCAATGTACCCTTAATACAATAATTTAAATATTTTTTTTTATATTAAAGAGAAAAAATACTTTAAATTTTATTTACTTTTTCTTCAGGTCCTTCATCAGTTCTTACCATTTGACCAAAAAACTAAAATCTAAAACAAATTTATCAATTCCCTTGATTCACTTCTTTCTCAATTTAAAAATTAATTGCTAATGTTGTACACAGACGTCTAACTAATATATAATGTCATAAAATCCTTGTACATAAGAGTTGGAAATTAAAGGGTGTTCCAAAACGAGCCACGAAAAATGTTAAAATCTCATGTAATATATATACACTTGAAATTTGTAAGGTTAGTGTATTTTTATACAGACTACAACAATTAACACTAAAATTAAAAAAAAATTAATTAGAGGTTGTACCATCAGTTAATGTAATTTTGACTATGTAATTTTGATAACTTGCTGTAAGAGCAAACTTCTTGAAATTTTCAAAAACGTTGAAACAAAAAAATCCCAAGATTATAAAATCACCAAAACGAAAAAACTCGTTAAAAACAACAACAAAAATAGCCAAAACGAAAAAAAGCACCAAATTTTGGCAATTCTTTTTCATTTTGGCAATTTTTGTTTTCATTTTGGCGATTTTTTTCATTTTGGCAATTTTTTTATATTGGCGATTTTTAAATGTTAGCGATTTTTCCGGTTTTCGTTTTAGAAAATTTTTTAAACTGGTTATTTTTTTTCGGTTTGGCGATTTTTTTTTTGTTTTGGCGATTTTTTTCGGTTTGGCGATTTTATAGTTTAGAAATTTTTTTGTTTTACCGTTTTTGAAAATTTTTAGAAGTTTGCTTTTACGGTTTCCAAGATACAGCAAGTTGTCAAAATAACATAGTCAAAATTATATTAACTGATGGTACACCCTTTAATTAAATTTTTTTTAATTTTATTGTTAATTGTTGTAGTCTGTACAAAAAAAAAACACTAATCTTACGAATTTCAGTTGTATATACATACAATTGTATATATGTATATTACATGGGATTTAACATTTTTCGTTGCTCGTTTTGGAACACCCTTTAATTTCCAACACTCATGTATTTGTTGTTGTAGTGGCCAATTTCAGGCCCGTAGCTCTTACGGTTCCTAACATTCTTACAACTTACAATGGATAAAACAATTAACTTACGTGTCTTACACATTGCTTGATTTGCATTTTTTTCCTTTTGATTCTGCTATTTTTGTTGCGCCTTTTTTATTCGATGCATTTAATTTGGCCAAAATTCTTCCATAGGGAACATTTTTCCACTGAAAGGGCTTTCAGCATAAGCCTCTTTTATAGATTTTTGTAAATTGCAGGAAAAAATATTCACCCCTATCGTGAATAAAATGTGAAATTTTTGTTCCCATGAAATTTTCATTCCCCATGAAGGGAAATTTGCAATCGTGAATTTCATGGGAACGTTTGTTCCCGCTATCAATGCGTAGTGTATGTTCATGGGAATGTTTGTTCCCGCTATCAATAAATAGTGAGTGTACAATAAGAAGAATGTGTAAACTAAGAATATTAAAAGTTTCTCTGTGGTTTAATTGACATTTTTTAAATAATTAAAATTGTGTTTTTAAAGTAAACATTTTTTTGGAAATGTTTAGAATTGGTGCCATTATGTTGATGCAAGAAGAACAGATACTGCAACAGAGAATAGCTCGTCGTGCTTTGCGAGATACCTCCAACCCCTTAGAGTTACCCGATACTTCGTAAGTGACTTAATTTTATAAAAGACGTAATATTAATTGGTTTTCATTTCAGATTTATCCAACATTACAGGGTAAATAAAGCAGATTTTTCGTATATTTTAAATATATTATCGAATTCCCTGCCGGCAACAAAAAAATCATTTGGTACTCCGCCCCATCGTGACACTCAGTGCATGTTTGCGATTTTTTGCAGAAGGTGGATACCAAAAAGGTGTTGGAAGAGACTACGAAGTGGGAATGGCACAATCAACTTTTTTTGAGGTACTATTCAAAGTGTTGGATGTTTTGGAACAAAGTCTCTGTCCAGAATGGATTAAATATCGGTCCGAAGCAGAAGTAAAACTTACTTGTCAGGACTTCTACCGCTAATTTGGGATTCCCAGCGTCATCGGCTGCATTGATGGAACACACATCAATATTAAAAGCCCAAACAAGAACAGCCACCTGTACTATAACAGAAAGGGAAAGTACAGCCTGAATGTCACTCTGGTAAGTTATGTTCTAAGTATGTATGTACATATGCGTTGCACACTTCTGTACACATATACATTATTATTTTTTAGATATGCGATAGTCAAATGCAAATCAGATTCGTTGATGCAACACATCCCGGAGCCTGTCACGCTTCTTTTGTGTGGAACACAAGTTCGTACAGACGTGTGATGGAGCAAAATTACTTGCAAAAAGGGTCTCGTGTATGGCTACTAAGTAAGTGAAAATACAACAATATACATACATATGTACGTACATTCATATACATACATATATATGAGTGCACAAATATGATTAAGCAATAATGTATCCATTTAATATGAAAATTTTAGGTGACGCAGGATATTCCTTGGAACCATGGTTATTGACGCCGTATAGAACTCCTGCTAATGGATCAGTTGAACAAAAATTTAATGATTGCCATTCCAAATATAGAAATATTATAGAAAGAGTGAATGGAGTATTAAAAAATAGATGGAAGTGTTTGCTCGGTGCTAGAGAGCTGCACTATGAACCTAAGAAAGCCGCGAAAATAATAAACGTTTGCGTTGCATTACGTAATATATGCATTGCTTATAAGTGCGAATATTATAACAGTATTATTTATAAGGAGGAAGAATTTTCTTATCCAGAAAGCTCAAGTCTAAACGAAAGTGAAGGTTACCTCACTGCTGCTCAGCGCATCCGCACAAATATTGCAAACTCTCTGTAATATAGCCTTGCTTCATTTTGTACATGTAAACTATAAAAAAGTATCGTCTTTCAGAAAACTAAATAAATACTTATATATACACATGAATATTTTTCTTTCCAGTTAAAATAAAATATTATTTATTTAAAGTTAACAAATAATTAAATTAAAACAATTCAGGTTTGTAATTTTTATCAGGGACATAACAGTTATAAGATATATTTATTTAAGATAATTTTTAAGATATATTTTATTTTGGTTATTGTAACCAATTAAAGTGAAAAATATTTTTTTTTGGTTACGAATAACTATTATGGCAACCAAAAAACTTTTTTGGTTACCAATAACTATTATCTAAAGAATTTTAATTTTTTGGTTATTGATACGTAAAATACAATATTTTAAATGTAAAAGATGCATTTGCAGGACAAGAAATTTAAATATCTTTGACAAAGTAGAGAAAACGGGCAGTTTTATAAGAAATATTTATTTATTTCATAAATAAAATATTATTTAAATAAAACATACATACATTCATATTATTTGAACAAAAAGTTAAACCAGTTTCCGTTCAAATCTAAAAGTTACAAATCCACAAGTAAAGTACACACAAAACAACAAAACCTATCCAAATTTTATTGTTATATTATGTGTAATTTATTTTGTATATTTTTAACTTGTTTTGAGAAACGGGCCCCATTTCTACAATAAATAAAGTACTAGGATTTATTGTTTAATTTTACGAACATAAGTGACCGCAATGAATCGTCTGAGAGGTTACATCTAAGACAGTGTCCCGCAAAATAAAATGTGTTTGTAGTGGTGAGAAAAATGAGAGTAAAATATATTTACACTTGAAGAAAACAGTTTTGTAATTTAAGATACATGCTGTGGTTATTCATTGTTTGAATATTTTTTTTTAAATAAGCAATTTAATAAAAACTTAAGTAAAAGGTAAAAAATAATAGTCCATTCAACAATGTGGTCTACAAATTCCAAATTAAATTTATTCGCAGCGCTGAGAAAGCTATTAAAATGCCTTTTTAAACTATCTTCCCTATTATTTTTAAGTGTTTCATAGCATAAAATGCATTGCTTATTGCTAAAAGCATTTTTTATCACAAAATATTTCTTAGCTTACATAATTATTTATTTTTGTTTTTGCTATAGACATTTATTAAATTTGAACTTAAATTTCGTTCCGTGTGTTCAAAAAAACTAAACAAAAAACCAGGAAAAAATTAATACATGCGTGCACAACATCATTCGTCGCTTGCTCAGTGACGACTAAATGAAAGAGCATAAGCATGTATGTGATTTTCATCAGCACAATTGTGCTATGGCTTGCGGGTTACTGATCTAAGATCACTTACTACCAGTCTCAGCGCAGAAAATGTTCGCTCGACGCTAACTTGAGTTGCCGGAGCGGCATGAACAATGTCTGCCAGTTGTTTGAGAAACGGGAACACATATTTTTTCTCCTCCCAGTATTGAAGAAGATTGGTATCGATATCAACTCTTCTCTCCCGGTAGGTGTCTATTTCAGCAAAAGTATTTAATAGTGGTTTTGAAATTACACTTGCCATTTCATCTTCAGACGACGAGTCAACTTCCAAGCTACGTAAAGTCTGATGAACTACATCGGAAGTGCTAGTATTTGACGTTTCATCAATGGACACATTACTTTCTGCAGCACAGTGAATTGCTTGCGAAAGATGTCCATATGGCTATGAGATAAAAGAAAAGTATCATTAAAGGTATAAGGCAAAGTATATTATCGGTCCCCGCAAACCTGGTCTAATTCATTCACTTGTCTTGCTAACTTCTTTAGGTGAACTCTCGCTTCTTCCTTTTTATTTGGTGGCAGCAAACGTCGAAAACGCGGATCTAAAAATATTGCAGCGTTAAGGACGTCAGCGTTAAGCAAATGTGGTTCTCTCGATTTTATGCAATTCAAAACAGCTGATGATGCATCTGTGTTTAAACATTCCAACTTTACCTTCAGCTCAAACCAAGCTTTGTAAGAATCGCCCATAACTAACTGCTCACGCTGCAGTTTAAGCGTTGTTTCGTGAAGAGGACACAAAACAACTAGTAAGTCATTTGATTCGCCCCATTCTTCATCTAACAGTGGTCTATTCAGATATTCATTGCAAACTTCTTGGTATTTGCAGAGTTTATCTAGCATTACATATGTGGAGCTCAACCTTGTTGGAACATCTAAGGAAGGTTTGCCTAGCTTAAGCATTTGCAAAACTTGCCTGAGCATATAAATATGTAAACAAAATTAAAAAGAGAGTAATTTAATTGAAAATCTAACTAATTCAATCACCCTTATTCTTTTTACAATACTATCTACGGGAATACCGATTTGCAAACAGGCATTAAAAACGACATTGTGTTATATTGCCGATGCCAAATATAATAAGAGTGAATAAGTCAAACAAAGATGTTAAGGGTATTGTTTAATGCTATGTTCAGACGGCAACATGAACCACTTGGTTCGCTCTCTGAACCACGATTGCGAACCCTCGTGTTCAGACGACAAATTCGTGGTTCATTTTGACAAATATTTTTGATGCAGTGATGCCAACTTAGAACTTTTTGTGCTGGATTTAATCCGTTTTCAGTCACTCAAAACGCGGAAAAAACACGAAAATCTAGCAATTTTTATAATTATCAGGCCTGCCACAGAAATCCATCGAAATTGTTTTGATTACGAATTTTAATTTCGATCGATTTTGTTTTACCTTCTTCAGATTTCGATCGATTTGTTCATTCCGAAAAAACGTCAATTCGATTGTTTTCAATTTAAATGTGGCAATATTGGGCAACAAAAAACACATTGTTGCTCGTATTAGAAGATCAACAAAATACCAAAGGATAAATTTTTTTATTGAAGTGAACCAAATTAAAAAAATTATACATTCATTGAATGCAATTGTAATAACTGCAATTTTGGATGCCCAGAGCGGTCAAGATTTTGCCGAAAAATTGCTTCAGATCCACTTTCATATCCAAACGTAGTGTATGTGTTAAAGTTTTATTTAATTTTATTTAAAGGAATAGAATATTTCAGTTTTTATGAGGATGCATTTTTTTTTTCTTTAAGACTTGAGAAAATATCTTAAATATGTAAAAAAATTAAATAAAACAAACATATTTTAAATATATGGTTGAAAAAAAATTTTTCTTTGTTGAAATAAAGTTGTTTCAAACAGATTTTTGTACTTTCACATAGAGAAAATTACAATTCCGAGTATTATTCATCGAGCAAATTCTTAGTTTTTCGTTTTCTGCAGAACCTAATTACATAAATGAAATTATTTCGATCGAATTTGGTTTCAGCCCTTTAGCCTCTTTTTACTTTTTGTTCAATAAATTTAATAATTAATAAATAATTTATATAACGACATTAATATATACGGTTAAGGAATTAACTCTACATACACCCATCATTTTTGGGATTTGAGGAAAATTGGGAAGAAATTGAAAAAATTAATTATGCCAATATTTAGGGTGCTAATAAATATGTTTATACAAAAAATAAAAAATGAAAATATAATTATAATAACAACAATAAAAGCAAAAATATTCAAAATCCATAGGAATAAAATGTACATACAGGCATAAAATACATGAAAAAATACGTGCAAAATATTCGAGGTCGTCAACTTATTTGAAAATTCGGTGATTTCCGGTACCAAGCCGTCAACAAATGGCATCCGAATATGGTCTAATATGTTCTTAAAAAGGCAACAATTGATATTAACCTCGAAAGAATAAAAAAATTTACCACAAATGATGCAAAATATTGAAATTTTGTATGTATGTACTTATGTAAACATGGATACATACATATGCATATATACTTCTATTATGTATATATGTAGGTACACTATTTATATCTACCTTATTAAAATGTAATATGAAATGTAATATCTTGAGCTAATGTACTTATGTATGTATTGATCTTATGATAGGTACATATTAATTTTTAATAAATTACTTAACAAAATTTGTTGATGTTTTGATTTAAAACAGAAACATTTTAAAACTAGCTCCTTTTCGCGCTTATTCAAAAAATTTTACTTTAAGTTTAAAAAATTTTACTTTATTTTGCGCTAAATGTATATTTTTTCAATTTAGCGCTTTTTCAAAAAATTTTTACGCGCTTTGAGTATTAAAAGTTGGCATCACTGTTTTCATGTATATACATACATGCATACATATATACGTGAATAGTTGATACGCGTTTTATATTCTGTGTTATTTGCTTTTTTACAGTAGATAAACAAATCAAGCAAAAATAATTAATAAAATGTGTTCTAATATTATTAATTCATACTCGCAATCATTTTTTGTATTTTTTTTTTTTTTTTAAATGTGTATGTGTATGTATGTACTCATTTTGTTTTGATAGCTAGTTCAGATAAATTAACGATAATTTGTTATCAAAACTAGCGATGATAGCAATTTCTTCATGGTTCGCAGCTAGGTTCAAAATGAACCAAGTTGGTTCGCTCTCAAAAATTTGTATGGCGAACCATGTTGATTCAATCAAGATTCGACCGCGAACCGTGAATGGGAGAGCGAACCTCGATAATTGCTGTCCGTGTGAACATACTATAAGGTACAATTTGAAGATTGAGTAGGTTAGGTTTAATACAAAATATGTACATTTTAAAAATCCTTTCGTTGTTGAAAAATTACCTGCACTTTGGCGTTCTTAAAGTTTTTACTACTTATCTTGCTTTTTCCACAATTAAAGATATGTTGTCCTTGCCTAGAAAATATTTCACTACTAATTGCAAGGTATGAGCTGCACATTTAACAGAAAATATATTACGATTTTCTGCGCTGAAAGTATTTTCAAACCCTTCAAGGTTAAATAATACTTCCTCGGAGTCATTTTGAACACCATTCTCTTCATGTATATTTGTTGCAAGCAAATCAACCGCCTTTAGCATATTTCGACCGTTATCTGTAGTTATGGTATATATCTGTTTCTTAGATATGTTGAAGTCACGTAAAACTTCTTCAACCTCTGCTTTAAGATTTACGGCAGTCTGTGGTACACAAATCTCTTTTATGGATAATGTAAATACTTCCACTTTCCCTTTTTCTATTATTTGTGCATTTATACCAAAAATTGAACGGTCATGTCGGGTTGCACTGTCCATTTTAAGGGATATTAATTTTTTCGTTAATTTTTTCGTAATAAGTCTTTTCAGCCTTATTTCTTCATCCTTTACTATTGACATAATATTGTGTGATGCAATGGTAGTCATATTAAGTCCTTTAAATATTTGCTCAGTCAGACTCTTAAAACCATTTGAATCGAAGAACGATAGCGGCTGGCACTCCTGTGTGACCAATTCAAGGCAAGCATTATTTATTTGTTTTTTGGAGTATTTCACAGCAAATTTAACTTTTATGTCCGAATCATTCGTATCCTCAGAGTCTTCGTATTCATCAATTACCTGTTGATATATTTCGTTATGTTTAACCAACATGTGCCTCCTTAAATTTGTTACATGATTTCCTAAAAATACCATAGTGCAGGTCTTGCAGGTCGATTCGTTTGTCCTCTCAATGTAGTGAAAAAAATCGCATATAATAACGTTCCGTTTTCTACCCATTATAAGGTTGGCCGAAGTACCTCGATGGAATATATATTTTGAATAATATTTTAAAATGAAAAATATTGACAATATTACAATATTAAAAATTAAAAGCAATCTAGATTATATTAATTTTGTTAAAAGTAAGTTGACGACAAGTATTATCCTTACACATTATTTTAAGTAGCAATAACCAAAAAATTAAAATTCTTTAGAAAACAGTTATTGGTAACCAAAAAAATTTTTTGATTGCTATAATAGTTATTCGTAACCAAAAAAAAATATTTTTCACTTTAATTGGTTACAATAATCAAAATAAAATATATCTTACGGTAATGGTTAAAAATAACCCAAACCAAATAAAACACATTTTACAATAACCTTTTCATTTGAAATAAAAAAATAACAATTATTTTTGGTCCCTGATTTTTATACATCCGTTAGAGAATTAAAATATTAAAGAATAATTCATTACTTATTCATAACAAAATAACTATTTTTTATTTATTGTTCTGCAAAATTTCAAGCTTCATTTCTTCGATTTCTACCAATTTCTTATTTTTTGTGTCGCTCCAGCTCTTTTATATTTTTTTCTAACGCACGATATACCCTTTTCATCATAGCTTCCATTTCATTGTTATGATTTTTAAGTGACTGGCACATTTCTGTAATTATGGAGCATAAGTTCTCCTGAGATTTCAATTCTTTAGTAATAAGCTCAGCAGTTGTTAGTTTTTCCAGTGAATTAATTCTTCCTCGTTTTATGGAGAAATCCTTTTTGTCACTGGACTCTTCTATTGTTGTGGTATGTAACGGCGGAGAAGTTAAAACTTTTGAACAAGTGGGTGCTTCAGAAGTTATTATTAATCTCATGGGAAGATGCCGCTGCTTAATTTTTTTCGCTTTCATAAATGACTTCTGGCAAACCAAAGCTGAAGGAGTTTTCTAAACCCTCTACCGACTCTTTCATTCCTATTAACTCATAAATACACTGCTCGCTAGCTGATAAGTTTTTGGTTTGGTTTGGTCCACCTCCTGTTCCCATTTGGCTTTTCAAATTAACGGCAGCTTTTGACCGCACATACCTTTTTTGGTCTATCCATACCTGATATAATTTATATAAATATGTGTGTATAAAAATATAAAATAAAACTACCTTTTTCCATTCAAGAACTCTTTTTATAGGAGGACCAGCACTATTTAGTTCTTTTACAAGAGAACTCCAGAATTCGCCCACCATATCTGTGGAAACCTTTACGAAACCACATGCAATTGGTCGGTTATTTTGCATCCTATTGAGGAGGATGTCGCTTTGGACTTTATTTATCGATTTCGACCTAAAAAATGATTTCGAATTATATAATCATTCAAAAGAAAATAAAAATTACTTACATTTTTATCCAGTTCCCTAAAGAAAACAAAATGAACAAATTGACACAAAAAAAAGTGGAAAACAATTTTGAAAAATCGTTTACGATATGCCGAATTTTTTGAATGAGAATAATTTTCTGGATGTTATTCCTCACTGAATTACATTTTACATAAAGGGAAATAATTTCAAGGAAAAATTATTCACGATTGCAATTTGGGAAAAAGGGAAAATATTTCGAGGGAAAAACTGTTCACGATAGGGTTGATTATTTTGAAATATGTATGCTGGAATTATATTTATGTGAAGTAGATCTAACTGATAAATGTATGATAACAATAAATCATATACAAAGAATGCTGTATGGAGCATATATGATAGTCCATATAGTATCAGTGTAAACAATAAAATACAGTCAAATCCCGATAATTCGTAAGCGCAAGGGACCGGCTATTTCTTACGAATTATAGGGGTTTTCGATTTAACGGGGTTAAAATAAAATAAATACGAATCAACGGGGTTTTTCAATTTATTTACTAAAACGATAAAAAAACAATTGTTAAAAATAATACATAATGGGTACATAAATTAAAAACATAAAATAAAATAGCAAATTCATTTGGTTTTAGCACCCTTGTAATGTGATTACTCTCTCTCATTTCCTTTGGTGTAGATAGCAATTGTCATAAGTGTCAATCCATTGTGCAATGATTGCTTTGCTGATTGCTCGAGACACTAGTGTGAATTGATTTGTTCAAATGTTATATAATATACCAAATATCTCGACCAAAGAAACAAATAACTTAGACCACTTTCATAATAAAGGGCACGCATGTATACATATTATAATAGCCAAAATAAATGTTTTATAAACATATAATGACTATAAACCAATTACATTTAAGATATACTGCCTAACTCACGTCGTCGACAAGAAATTGTCTTTCGCTTATTTACATATATTGAAAACAAAAACAAATTTTCGTATCTAGTTATTGTTTTCAATATAAGCCAGGTGTATACCTGTTTTTTCCTTTGACAACAATGATTGTGCCTGTACTTTTGTTCCTCATAATAAGGAGCTTTTTTTAATATTTTTCGTTATTTTTTACCTTTGAAGAAAATCTGTTTAACTTTCATTATAATTTTTAAATATACATAATTGTTTTATAGTCATTATCAGGGCAATTATGTAAAACACTCCGCAGAAAATTTCTCCTAGGGAACAATTCCAACTAATAGCAAGTGATAGGGAAAACAAAAAATTCTAATTGGAAAAGGGAGAAATTTCCTGCTGAATTTTTTACATACATACTTGCCCTGTATATGTTCATAAAATAAATATTTTGTGTTCCGGAATACATACAGAATTATAATTTTTTTCAATGTGCAGTTTATGCCTATACTTAAGTTCAGCACTGTACATATGTAAGTGTAACAGATACATGGGCGTACTGCAGTAAAATTAAAATTCAGTATCTAGTAAAATTTACTGAATACTCTAAAATCTTCGCATTTTTTCCGGATTTTTCAATTTAACCTAAAGCACTTATCTGGACTTACTACCAATAAAAACTATTTTGCGTTTCAATATAGTAGCTTAAGTTCATTTTAGTTTTCATTTTTCTGTAAATGGACTTTTTTCATACATCTTAACTAAAAAACAACGAATATTAACTAACAAAACGTTTTCTTTTATAAAATTAACAGTTTTGTTCTAATTAAATGGGAATCTTTTTCGATTCTGTTACTTTAATAATATATTAGTGGAACTACATATGCATGTATCTTAACTTATGCAACAGCGTCAACTGTGTCTGATGTTTTTAAAATTTTTAATTATTGTTATTAATGTTTTTATTTATCAATATTATTTACTATTTGTTTTTCTTGTGCGTTATTTTTTACACTATTGCAATATATTTTTGTGAGGTGTATTTGTGTGAAATGTATAGGAAACACTGAAAAACTGAATTTCCTAAAAAAACGAGTTAGGGCATTTCTACCAGAAACCATCGATATATGCATATACTCAACTTAAGTTGTCATTATCCAAACTTTTTTTTTTGTATGTTATTAATTTTTCGCACAGATAAAAATCACTTGTGTAATTAATTTTTCGCACAGATAAAAATCTTCGTCTGTGTCTATTCAAACAATTGTAAAATTAAATTCTTTGAAAAATGAAAATTTATTTTACAGTTACTTCAGTCATGTCAATAGCTAATTAATCTATCTGCATCTTAGCAATTTTCAAGAATACATTACTTTTTGTTTACATAGTGTCCACACCTGATAACTTTATATCACGATGAATATCAAATTGATATCATGATGAAAATTTATCACGTATAGACTTAGTTTATTAATATTATGGCAGCGTTATGATATAATAATCAGAGCTCATGGCCTGATAGATTCATCTTGATATCAAATCATCGCTTGATTTCTGGTTTGCGGTACAGTATATTCAAAATACATTAAGTCTGCAGCAAACCAGAAACCAACCAACGAAATGTCATTTTACGTGTTTCTGTACATTTAACGTTTATTTTAATAAATAAATTTTCGTTCAAAAAAGACGGCAACACAATTATTTGTGACCAAAAAATTAACCATCACGGCAATTAGATATTTTTGACAAGTATTTTTCAAATAATTGTTTGATTCATCATTTCATTTATTTTTATTTAAATTTTGCCGAATGCTAATAAATTTAGGCACATATATGTATGTATGCGCACATACATATATTTTGTTGATTTTAAGAAAAGAGTTAAATATTTTTTCAATTTAACTAGCAAACACAGCCAACATATCTATAGCCGATATCTTTACATAGTGTTTAACCCTACGACTAAACATTGTTTGGTTTCTGGGTTGCTGCAGACATAATGTATTTTGAATATACTGTTCCGCAAACCAGAAGCCAACCGACGAAAATTGAAGAATAATATTTCTATGTTAGCTCTTTTCTCTATATGGAGTTTGACATTTGTTATGATAAAAATATATCAGGTGTAGACGCAAGGTAACATTTATATAATATAATGAATTATTTTAATATTTTATCGCTAACAACTCCTCGTACATTTGTAGCATATGTATGTAAGAATAATTTAAATAATTGAAAAGAATTTTCGTAAAACCGTCTGGTGGTTACTGGTTTGCCGGACAGATATTAAGAAGACATAATTGATGCGGCAAACCAGTAACCACCAGACGAAATGTCAAACTGAAAGACATTTATTGCCAGTCTGCACTGGCCGACATTTTTATATACTGTTTAAAATTTGGTGAAGTAAACCAATAATGTTTATGAAGAATAATGTCGTATGAAGAAAACCATTCTTCATAGGAATTACATGATATACATACATATGCTTGAAAATTTAAACATTTTCTTATTTAGTTTAAGCGAGTTTATATAAGGTGTGGCACTAATTTTTTCTTTAATACAACTATGTATGTGTGAATCAGAGTTGAAAGCATAAAACGATGATGCGTCATTTTTGGCATTTATTAATTACAGGTATGCTATACCTTAATCTTATTAGCCATTTTCGATTTCTATATTTTTTTCGGCCATTTTAGATTAAGCCGATTTTTCGAACGGCTCGTCAGAACTTTATCGCGGTTGTCTCATTTTGTTCTCCTAAGTGTCCACTTTAAGAATATATGAGACTTTGGCGTGGGGATCCAAGAGTGCTCCTGGGAAAATTCATCCATGGTTTCTTTGGCCATTTTCGATTAAGTCGATTTTCTCGAAAACGGCTCGTCAGAGTTTTAGCACGGTTGTCTCATTTTGTTCTCCTAAGTGTCCACTTTAAGAATATATGACCTTTGGCGTGGGGATCCAAGAGTGCTCCTGGGAAAATTCATCCACGGTTTTTTTGGCCATTTGCAATTAAGTCGATTTTCTCGAAAACGCCTAGTCAGAATTTAGCACGGTTGTCTCATTTTGTTCTCCTAAGTGTCCACTTTAAGAATATATGACCTTTGGCGTGGGGATCCAAGAGTGCTCCTGGGAAAATTCATCCACGGTTTTTTGGCCATTTGCAATTAAGTCGATTTTCTCGAAAACGCCTAGTCAGAATTTTAGCACGGTTGTCTTATTTTGTTCTCCTAAGTGTCCACTTTAATAATATATGAGATTTTGGCGTGGGGATCCAAGAGTGCTCCTGGAAAAAATTCATCCACGATTTTTGTTTTGTTTCCCCTTTGAATTCCCAAAATCGTTGCTAGCTTGTTGATATATTTCTAAAAATACCCGCGATTTTTCCCCCGGTTTTTTAATTCCCAAAATCGACGCTATTTCGTCGTTGCTATCTTGGCACACGTCGTTTATTTATATGTACCAACAAAATGCATGTGTTTTTTGGTGTTTGTCGTGCATGTACCTAGTATAATTTTACCAAGACTCAATCCCTGCGTCAATGGATGTCAAAATCCATTTGCAAAAAGTGGTTTTAATTTTGTTGACATTTTTCTTCATATTTTATATAGAGGTAAATATCCACCTTGTAGATATGTACATTCATATGTATTAGAGACCTGCGTAAATTGTCTTGAAATGTACCCTGCAGAAAATGCAAATAGTGAAATTGTAGTGATTTACTAGTGACATTGTCAGTAGTACTACTGACCAGATGTACCCCAGCCAGACTGTAGATTGTAGCAATACTGACTAAGTAGTTCTTTTGGGACTACATGGATACATTGGCACCAAAGATTCACTAGTAAATTTTAGGGGCTCTAGTCAACAATATCGATATTTCCTCGCTCGATGTCAATAGTAAAATTGTAGTGATTTACTAGTGACATTGTCAATAGTAAGACTGAATAGGTGTACCGCAGCCAATGTAATCGACCATATGGAGACATTTGAACTAAAGATTCACTAGTACATTTTAGTGACCCTCGTCTACAATTTTATAAGGGTTAGGCAACAAACTTAAATTCATACATACATACATATGTACGTAAGTTTTTAACGTTATTGCATAGCATAATAAAAAAGAAAAACAAACTTCATTGACAATGTCACCAGAAATACACTAGAAGTGTTGTCTCAGGGCAATTATGTAAAATTCAGTATCTAGTAAAATTTACTGAATACTCTAAAATCTTCGCATTTCCCTTTTAAAGTTTCTACCAAAAATTATTTGCGTTCAAACGATGATTATTTTTACGTGTCTAATTTTTTTATTGATTTTATTGTTTATACATACATTTGAAGTACATACCCTGTCGGAGAATGTGTGGTTGACTACAAAAATAGTTAACTTATAGTTAACTTTTCTTCGACTGATTAAAAGCTAACTGGAATATCATCCAGAACAAACCCAAAATTAATTCTTTACGTAATCGAATTTGATGAGAGACAACAAATTTATTCTCATCTACTTTGAAACTCATTTCGGTTTTATATTAACATTTTGTTGTTGCTATTTTAAATGGCACCTTAGCGCCGATTGGTAGCGCGTTGAGTACACAACGTGTGATGATACATGTTCGAACCCAGTAAAAAATTTTTTAATTTACTGACTACCAGGTGATTTAAAAAAGTCAACTTTAAGTTAGCTGAAAGAAGTGCAGAGTGAGACAATTGACTACCGCGTAGGACATCGCAATGTTAAAATAGTCATTTGATTACAATGAAAGTAATCCAAGTGCCAATCAGTACTATTTGCGAAATAGTTAGCTTAAAGTTAACCAAATTACCGACAGGGTAGTTTTTAAATAAAATCTTCTTCGAAGAACACATTAATATGAGAATATTTATAATAAAACGTAACAACAAGAACAAAAATTGGTGTAAAGAAATATATGAAAAAAAAACCATAGAAAACAGAAATCGAGTAATTTTTTCTTTATACTTATATTATAGTCTGAAACAACCTTTACTAAATGCATCTTACATGTAGTTTTCTAATAGAACAGTAAATTCTTCTAGTAGATGAATTAGGAGAAATTGTGAACTTTTGTAATCGGGGCAATTATGAATAAAATTCCGTGAGAAATTTCTCCCTTTTCCAATTAGCATATTTTGTATTCCCTATTACTTGCTATTAGATGGAATTGTTCCCTGGGAAACATTTCTCGCGGAATTTTATTCATAATCAGGGCTAATATACAAATAAAATGAAATACAATTTCAAAAATACTTAGCTTTTTCTATACAAAATAAAGCTACAAACAGTAACCACACCCACCACAGTAGGCACACATATTTTGTGGAACACTTTTAGGTATCTTATCGCCCACCAATATTGGTGAAACATTAGTGTTGTCATTCGAACGAAAAAAAATTTTCAATTTATAACCTTTAACTAACGAGGTGGTGGTAAATTTTACCCTCTCTTTACATTTTTTAAAAATTCTCTCTTCCATTGCACTCAATCAATTTAATTCTCTTAGTATCTTCATATATTGTGATCGTTGTCATTCAGTTGTGTTTTGGCTGAGCTAGACATAGCACGAGCGGAGCTACGCACATGCTGGTGTAAAAATTACCACTCCTCGGCATTTACGTAAAGTTTTCTTTGAAAATATTTTACCACCACGTCAGCGTTAGCGTAAGTATTTAGTAGAAAAAAATTTACCCCACATCGAAATTAACGTAATATTTTCGTGGAATTATTTTTACCACTCGTCTGTTTTCTTGTTGGTAAAAAATTATTTATTTCAAAAACGTTATATTACACATTTTTTAAATTACGTGATATGCTATTTATGTTTACAGATCATGTCGAAAACAAAAAAACTCAGTGATTCAGTCATATCTCAATTTCTTGAGGAATGTTTTGAGGACGATGACGATGTTAGCGAAGTCGACGACGAAATTGTCGATCCGGATTTCTGCATTGAAGAAAGTGACATGGAGGATGAAATACTTATAGAAGATGATGCATGCAGCGAATACGATGAAGCGGATACAATGATTGTTGAGGAAATTGTTGGAAATGATGAAGAAGAACTAGTTGTTGATGAAAATGTATGTGAATCTGCTGTAAACTACTTTTATGGAAAAAACGGGTTCAAGTGGTCAGCATTGGAACCAACACGCTGCGTAAAGACTCCTCTTCATAATATTGTGAGGTTACCAGTTGCTACACAACCGCAATCGGAAAAGGATTTATATGGATATTGGTCGCGAATTTTTGATAGCGATATGGAGAACATGATTTTAGAACATACAAATACAAAATTGAAAGCAAAATTTGATCTAACAGCACAAACTGAAGCGAAAATGCTAGATAAAATAGAATTGCGTGCATTTTTCGGTATCTTGATTTACACATCCGTATTCAAGTCTAACCACGAGGCCGCTCAATTTATTTTTGCAACTGATGGAACGGGCAGAGAAGTTTTTAGAGCTACAATGTCTAAGAACCGGTTTCTTTGTATTCTAAATTGCTTAAGATTTGATAACTCCTGTGATAGACAGCAACGATTATTGAACGACCCAATAGCAGCAGTTTCTGGTATATTCAACAAATTTATAGAAAACTGCCGAAAAAGTTATTCAATTGGTACTCATGCCTGCATTGATGAAATGTTGGTACCATTTCATGGAAGATGCAAGTTCAGAATTTACATGCCAAAGAAACCCGCAAAATATGGCATTAAGATAATGTCATTGACTGATGCACGCACACAATATCTTGCAAATGCTTATATATACTTTGGAAAAAACTCGGATGCAGTTGGTCTAACAAATGAAGAAAAACGACTTGCAGTACCAACACAATCAGTAATAAGGCTGTCTAAAATAATAGAAGGAAGTCGAAGAAATATAACTGCTGACAATTGGTTTTCATCACTCCAGCTGGTGGAAGAACTTAAAAAACGAGAACTAACTTATTTAGGTACGCTGAAAAAGAACAAAAGAGAGATTCCACCAGAATTTTTGCCCAAAAAAACTAGACCGTTGGGATCCTGCATATATGGTTTTACCAAAGATGTCACTATTTTGTCCTACGTGCCTCGTCAAAATCGTGCTGTTGTATTATTGTCCTCCATGCATCACAAAAAAGAAGATGACCCACTTACTTTAAAACCTGCAATGATAGCTGATTATAACAATACAAAAGGTGGAGTGGATGAGCTCGATAAGAAATGCTCGATTTATTCATCCGGTCGACGTACACGCCGCTGGCCATTAGCCATATTTTATAGAATTGTGGATATTTGTGGTGTCAACTCTTTCATTATTTTTCAATCTTCAAAGGATTATGATAACAGCTCAAGAGGAGACTTTTTGAAAAAGCTTGCAAGACAAATGATTTTACCACATCTGCAAAGACGTCAACACAACCAAAAGCTCCCTCGGGTATTACGAGACACAATTGGTAACATTTTGGGTCCGGACTCAGTACCTCCGCCTCCAGTAGAACCGATCCACGTTGCTCGTAAGTTATGCCACATATGCCCAACTAGGCTAAAGCGAAAAACTACACACTTTTGTCTGCAATGTAGTAAGCCAATGTGTATGGGATGCAGCAAACGTATATGCTTGCACTGTGCGAACACAGATTTTGATGAGTAAAAAACCAGCTATAAGGTGGACCTGCAGTTTTTACACCTCACTATTTTTTTTTATGATCTCTTTTATATCTTTAAATGTATACATTTGGCTGTGAAAAAATGCCCTTTAAGTTGTTGTTTTTTTTTTTAATTCATATTTTTTTTTATAAGTTACTTATATGTCCTTTTTTTATTAAAAAAAAAAGGTTTGTGAAATAAAGTACCTGTTTTGTTCAAACGAATAAAAAAAATTTTTGTTTTCTTTATTTTTTGTAATTAAAAATATAGTAGCTTATTTTTAAAAAACAAATAATTATCAAAAAATATTTTTTACTAATTTTTTTTTAGTAAAATTAAGAGGGGTAAAATTTACCACCACGTCATAAACTATGTCTCAAAATTTCACCTCGTCAGTTAAAGGATAATAAAAAATTATTCGAATTATTTATGTCGAATATTCGAACAATTTCCTTAACTTCTTTGTATGAAAAGGATTTTACATTTCATAACTTTTTAATTTGTTAACAATAGGATGTTAAGTAATCAAATTACTCCAAATTATAAATAGTTATGTTAGTTTGTTTGTAAGTTCGCTAAACACTATAACGCTATAAACGCATCTTGTTTTCTTGCCGAGAAAAGACAATCGGGCTATCATGAACAAAATTCCATGAATGCTCCTTAAATGGAATTAGGTGTCATTCAATTCCTGATAGAGTTTACACAAAATAACTGCTTTTCTCTAATGAAAATGCATAAGAATTCAATTATTGAATAGTAAATTTTTAAAATTCGCCAACAACACAAAAACACTTTGATTTCATGATTATTTTGTAATGAAAATATCGCAAATAATCTCAAGTATTGGATGACATTTCTGAAGTAACTGATAATATGTTATTAACTGATCTAAAAAATTTTATGAATAAAGTAAGGCTGTTTACATATGGCATTTCATGTGTGACATATGCACAAAAAAGAGTAACCACTAGGGATGCCAAACGGGAAATCCCGAACCCGAAAATCCCTGGATTTTCGGGATTTAGCCAAACCCGAATCCCGGGATTTATAAAATTCAATCCCGGGATTTCTTAGCAATTTTTATATAAAAAATTTTATAAATTCAAATTTTCGTTGATTTTATGGCATTTTTATAATATTTAAAAGTCCCATACAATTTTATACGTACAGTTTTAACAATTTAATGACTATTCGTGACATATTTCTTATAAATTAACAATAAGAGCAAAATAAATAAACTACTTTCTTACGGTTATTTTCATCAAAGGTGCTAGAATACATGTACATTTTGGAATTATTTTGAAAAAAAATAAACATATTAGCTTTGGAATCATAAATCATCATTTATATTCTTCACAATTTATATTCTTTGATACAATGCAAGTGAAAACTTTTTGTTGTCGGGTTGACGTAAAAGCGAGAAATATTTACAGAATAATGCGGAGTGTTTTGTCTAAAAAACTGCTCGAGTGTGTGCGTATGTTTTTACATTGCAGTTCAAAATTATTTTCTTTTTTACTTAGACAATTTAGGTAGTTTTTGACACAAACCTAAGATCAAACCCATTTTAATGACATGGGTTTGATAAATAGTTTTAGTCAAAAACGACCAACTGAATGATTTCGAATCATATATAGTTTTATTCGATTTGCAGAGTAAAAGGCCAGGACACTAAGACACGTATTTATTAAGTTAACAGTTTCATACATAACTAATAGACAATTTTATAGAATCAATAAATAAATAAAGAAACTTTCCTACTTGATCTTTTATTAAAAGTGGCCTTATCTTGGGGTTTTTAATAATTTTGTTTCTGTTTCCAACCCCCGACCAAAAAAGGGGTGTTATAAATTTATACTGTGTGTCTAGCTGTTTGTATGTACGAGTCCACGTACAGACCAACCCGGTTAGACCGATTTTGATTTAGTTTTCCTGTTTGAGGGGTGGCTTCATCGAAAGTGTTCTTAACTCTTTGAAGAAAATCGGTCCAGCCGTTTAGAAGATATCACATCGGTTTTAGATATATATATATGTGTCTTTGACTCTGTAGCTCCCAATGGCTTGATCGATTCTAATTCGTATTTTTTTCGTTTGAAAGGTAACGTGATCGCATATCTAGTCTAATGGAAGTCCTCATAAACTTACAATATATTAATTTAGTCTTTTCTTTTTTGAGATTCTGTTACTTTAATAATATATTAGTGGAACTACATATGCATGTATCTTAACTTATGCAACAGCGTCAACTGTGTCTGATGTTTTTAAAATTTTTAATTATTGTTATTAATGTTTTTATTTATCAATATTATTTACTATTTGTTTTTCTTGTGCGTTATTTTTTACACTATTGCAATATATTTTTGTGAGGTGTATTTGTGTGAAATGTATAGGAAACACTGAAAAACTGAATTTCCTAAAAAAACGAGTTAGGGCATTTCTACCAGAAACCATCGATATATGCATATACTCAACTTAAGTTGTCATTATCCAAACTTTTTTTTTTGTATGTTATTAATTTTTCGCACAGATAAAAATCACTTGTGTAATTAATTTTTCGCACAGATAAAAATCTTCGTCTGTGTCTATTCAAACAATTGTAAAATTAAATTCTTTGAAAAATGAAAATTTATTTTACAGTTACTTCAGTCATGTCAATAGCTAATTAATCTATCTGCATCTTAGCAATTTTCAAGAATACATTACTTTTTGTTTACATAGTGTCCACACCTGATAACTTTATATCACGATGAATATCAAATTGATATCATGATGAAAATTTATCACGTATAGACTTAGTTTATTAATATTATGGCAGCGTTATGATATAATAATCAGAGCTCATGGCCTGATAGATTCATCTTGATATCAAATCATCGCTTGATTTCTGGTTTGCGGTACAGTATATTCAAAATACATTAAGTCTGCAGCAAACCAGAAACCAACCAACGAAATGTCATTTTACGTGTTTCTGTACATTTAACGTTTATTTTAATAAATAAATTTTCGTTCAAAAAAGACGGCAACACAATTATTTGTGACCAAAAAATTAACCATCACGGCAATTAGATATTTTTGACAAGTATTTTTCAAATAATTGTTTGATTCATCATTTCATTTATTTTTATTTAAATTTTGCCGAATGCTAATAAATTTAGGCACATATATGTATGTATGCGCACATACATATATTTTGTTGATTTTAAGAAAAGAGTTAAATATTTTTTCAATTTAACTAGCAAACACAGCCAACATATCTATAGCCGATATCTTTACATAGTGTTTAACCCTACGACTAAACATTGTTTGGTTTCTGGGTTGCTGCAGACATAATGTATTTTGAATATACTGTTCCGCAAACCAGAAGCCAACCGACGAAAATTGAAGAATAATATTTCTATGTTAGCTCTTTTCTCTATATGGAGTTTGACATTTGTTATGATAAAAATATATCAGGTGTAGACGCAAGGTAACATTTATATAATATAATGAATTATTTTAATATTTTATCGCTAACAACTCCTCGTACATTTGTAGC
The DNA here is from genome assembly GCA_944452675.1 of Tachina lurida. Taxonomy (NCBI): domain Eukaryota; kingdom Metazoa; phylum Arthropoda; class Insecta; order Diptera; family Tachinidae; genus Tachina; species Tachina lurida. The sequence goes on from OX101754.1 coordinate 41,657,555, forward strand.
ATATGTATGTAAGAATAATTTAAATAATTGAAAAGAATTTTCGTAAAACCGTCTGGTGGTTACTGGTTTGCCGGACAGATATTAAGAAGACATAATTGATGCGGCAAACCAGTAACCACCAGACGAAATGTCAAACTGAAAGACATTTATTGCCAGTCTGCACTGGCCGACATTTTTATATACTGTTTAAAATTTGGTGAAGTAAACCAATAATGTTTATGAAGAATAATGTCGTATGAAGAAAACCATTCTTCATAGGAATTACATGATATACATACATATGCTTGAAAATTTAAACATTTTCTTATTTAGTTTAAGCGAGTTTATATAAGGTGTGGCACTAATTTTTTCTTTAATACAACTATGTATGTGTGAATCAGAGTTGAAAGCATAAAACGATGATGCGTCATTTTTGGCATTTATTAATTACAGGTATGCTATACCTTAATCTTATTAGCCATTTTCGATTTCTATATTTTTTTCGGCCATTTTAGATTAAGCCGATTTTTCGAACGGCTCGTCAGAACTTTATCGCGGTTGTCTCATTTTGTTCTCCTAAGTGTCCACTTTAAGAATATATGAGACTTTGGCGTGGGGATCCAAGAGTGCTCCTGGGAAAATTCATCCATGGTTTCTTTGGCCATTTTCGATTAAGTCGATTTTCTCGAAAACGGCTCGTCAGAGTTTTAGCACGGTTGTCTCATTTTGTTCTCCTAAGTGTCCACTTTAAGAATATATGACCTTTGGCGTGGGGATCCAAGAGTGCTCCTGGGAAAATTCATCCACGGTTTTTTTGGCCATTTGCAATTAAGTCGATTTTCTCGAAAACGCCTAGTCAGAATTTAGCACGGTTGTCTCATTTTGTTCTCCTAAGTGTCCACTTTAAGAATATATGACCTTTGGCGTGGGGATCCAAGAGTGCTCCTGGGAAAATTCATCCACGGTTTTTTGGCCATTTGCAATTAAGTCGATTTTCTCGAAAACGCCTAGTCAGAATTTTAGCACGGTTGTCTTATTTTGTTCTCCTAAGTGTCCACTTTAATAATATATGAGATTTTGGCGTGGGGATCCAAGAGTGCTCCTGGAAAAAATTCATCCACGATTTTTGTTTTGTTTCCCCTTTGAATTCCCAAAATCGTTGCTAGCTTGTTGATATATTTCTAAAAATACCCGCGATTTTTCCCCCGGTTTTTTAATTCCCAAAATCGACGCTATTTCGTCGTTGCTATCTTGGCACACGTCGTTTATTTATATGTACCAACAAAATGCATGTGTTTTTTGGTGTTTGTCGTGCATGTACCTAGTATAATTTTACCAAGACTCAATCCCTGCGTCAATGGATGTCAAAATCCATTTGCAAAAAGTGGTTTTAATTTTGTTGACATTTTTCTTCATATTTTATATAGAGGTAAATATCCACCTTGTAGATATGTACATTCATATGTATTAGAGAGATTCACTAGTACATTTTAGTGACCCTCGTCTACAATTTTATAAGGGTTAGGCAACAAACTTAAATACATACATACATACATATGTACGTAAGTTTTTAACGTTATTGCATAGCATAATAAAAAAGAAAAACAAACTATTGGAGCGTTCATTGACAATGTCACCAGAAATACACTAGAAGTGTTGTCTCTAAAGTATCTCTACTCGCGCATAAAAGGAAAATTGTCGACATTTTAAGTAGTGCAAATGTCGCTAGAAAAAAAGAGTGTTGACATGGAGACATATGGTTCTAGGTTGACTAGAGGGTAAATACGTCTTGTTTTTTAAATGTATTCTCGTGGCTGTAGAATGGTAAACCAATAATAAATGCTGTCGCATTATAAGCAAAGCACGATAGATGTGTATATGAGTGCTAACAAGCAATGTCGTGAAGACTTCTTGTTATGAACAAACAGTCAACAAAGTAGTGTTGATACGTGTATTCTTGTTATTTTCCATATTGAACGTTTGAGTGTGTGTGTAATATGTATATGGTAAGCTATTATGTGTTTAAGGGAGGTTTTTTTTAAAGCAAGCGCACACAACTAATGTCAATGCATGTGTGCGTTTGTGTGTTCGCAGAAAAATAAAAGACCATATACACAACGCGTGTGTGTATGTATATGCATGACGCTTGTATATGCGCCCATGCGTAGAAAGAAGCAAGCATCACAAATTTTTCAGTCACGAAGTATTTTCTTCTTTATTCCTATACCTGCAACAGCTGAAACAAATTATTGCAAATAGTGTTGTTTAGCGTTTGTTTTAGAAGATTTGTCTGTAGTAAGGACTTTAATATGTATATTATGTACATATGTACATATATCGATGGCTTAATATAAGAAAGGCAGTACTCATGTTTTCGATATTTTAAATGGCCTTTCACACACGAGAACAATTGTGCTGGCACAACATGCCAGTTTGTTGGTGAGAGAGGCAAAGAGAGGGGTTTCGTGTTTGGCATAATTATTCAACCAGCTACAACCCCGCATCACCAGCACAAAACCAATACACACATAACTTAAAAAAACAGCAAATATCAAATGCATACAAATAACACTAACACATATAAAGCTATGTATGCGTATACATTTTTATGTCGGATGAATTAGTCTCGTGTGTTCTTAAAAAAACAAAAATTATGCGGCATAAAAATTAGTCTCGTGTGTGACAGGCCAATGAGAGTAAAAAAACCAAAGGAAAACTAAAGCATTTACTTGTAGAATTAATTGATTTTGACTGCAACTTACTACGATCTTCAAGGAGGATGCAATTATACGTTGTCTTCGAGAAGAGTAAAAACACGATTTCGAAAAAAATTTACATACGCCCTTTTTATATTAAGCCATCGATATATATTCCAGGTGGAAAAAATTGTAACACAAGTATATGAAAAAAACACTGATGAAACAAATAAATGACGAGCAGCAGAAAGCTAAGGACCCACAAGAAATATTTCTTCCGCTTTGTTCACATTATGAACATACATTTGCTATGTGGAATGACACTTTTGTACACATACCAGGTGAATCTTTTATAAAAAACAGACAATTATAAATAGCATAACGTTAGCAAAACTTATAATTGCTGCAAGAATGTACCACAACACCCTATTAGATTTCATTAAATTTACTTTTTTTCTGCATATACACAGGATCGTTTCTCATAGAGCCTACATAAGATTCATCACTGCACTCATTGCATTTGCAATTGGTCCTGAAAGTTATTTTTTCATTCGGTTCAATAAAAAGCTATTTATTATATTTTTTGCATTTTTTTTGTGCTCTTTTTATAAAAATTAAAATAAGTATAAATTTTTTTACAAAATCTGCCCATAAATGTATATCTTTTTATCAAATTACATGAGCTTTTCACAAAATATATTCGGCCAGGCAGCTTCCAAAGAAACGGTGGAAAACTGTAATGGTAGCTAGGCCAAAAAGTAATAGAAAGAAAAACTTTTAGCTTGAGGGATGGTGTGCCTAAAGATGTTTTGTTGGAAAGTGCTGAGGAAGAAAAAGGTAAATCTATTTTTCAGTTTTAAAAGACTTGCAACTACTATTTATTTTTCATTGCAGGTATACTTGCTAAATTGAAACTAGTACTTGGAAAACGCACAGGAATTGAGAAAAAGCTAGAAACATTAGAGAAGAGGGTAGACACACTGGAGCAAAACCAGGTAGTGATAAGCCAAGCAACAAGAAATTGGAGCAGATGGAAGGAAATTTAAGTATTTATCTCTTTTATTGCTATTAAACGTTAATTCAATTTTTTGTAGATCTCGTTAAATCCGGAAATGGTGGCACAGACCAATGCACTAAGGGAGTGTATGGTGTCCATCAAAATGGTTGAGGGGTTAGTATGCCGGATTACTGGACAAAATAAGAGTGCCGTAGAGCAAATTCTGTGGAGGAGAAGCTAAAGGCTGAAGACTTTTCGCAAGCAACGGTAATAATATCTGATTTAACAAATAACTTGTAAATATTAATATTTTGTTTACAGCTTATGTACCTCATTAAAATCAAGGGTGCATCCGATGATGTGATGTGTCATCCGTGGTGTGTTCACAGATGAGCTCTTAAATATGTACGTATAATTGGGAAGGGAGGTGGAAAAAAGGCGTGGGGAAAGGTTTCAATATGAAATAAAATTTTTATATTTTCTGCAAATTTCAGATGTTTTTCAAAAGCTGCCTGCGCTCGATTTAGAGAAACAGTGCAGAAAGAGTATTGAGCGCAGGCACAACAGGCTAAAGCAAAAAATAAAAAATTAGATTTAAGAGTGTTAATTTTGTATGATTTTCTTTTATTTTCGTTTTTTGGTTTTTTTATTTATTTATTCATTTTAGTATTGTGATATGAATTTATTTTGAGTTATATAGATTTAAACTAGATTTAAGAATGTGATGTTATTTGTTTTTGTATTATTTTCTTTTAATTTCGTTTTTTTATCTATAATTTCATTTTAGTATTGTCCCAGCCAAAAAAAAAATATGCATGGTCCTTATATTTTTAATATATGAATGTATATAAATATACATACATATGTATATGAATATGTATGAATTCATGCATGGAAATACATACTTACATATATAGGATTATGCATTGCAAAAGTATTATATATGAATTGATATATGGACTAATATATGAAATTTATTATAATATATGAGGTCATATATTGAAATTTAATTATGAAGCTTTTCATGTATGGATCCATATATAGAAAAATTTATGCATAAATGATATCTTATAAAAGATCGTTTTTGCAATCAAAAAAGCTTGCATTTTATTAAATCGAATTTTTTCTCTCTTTTTTATCACTGGTGAATTGCAAATCTATTAGAAAATACATACGGTTTGAAAAGTAAACTCCATTCTTGCACGATTTTACACATTTGCCGCCGTATTAAATAAATGGAATAATCAAAAGGAGATTTCAGTCATTAATTTTATAGAAAATATCGGAGTACTCTAAATATTTTTAAGAAATAAAGTTCATATTACTGCAAAAAAATTTTTTTAAAACTAATGTTGTAATAAAATTGATAATTTAATAACTATTTTATTAAGCTTTTTAAAAAACAGAAACATTCAAATAAATAAAACTTTGATTGGATAACATATAAAACATACAAATACATTAATATATACTATATACATACATATGTATATCTATCTCTTATTAACTACATAAATTAAAAAACTATATAAATATTTCTGTCTAAGAAACTTAATATACATATACATACATACATACATAGTACATCTAAAAAACATATTTATAAAATGTCCTATTTCTTACTTATTAAATTTCTATAATTTTGTGCCACATTTTCTGTGTCTGTCTTATGATTTATTCTACGTTTTATTGGTGTATTAATTATTTGTAACATTTCTAGCATATGACGACGTTTATAGTTAAGTTCTGTGTTTATTACTGATACATTTTCAAAGTCTGGATAGTGATTTAATTCTGCATAATGAGAAGATAATGCTGTTTTTTTAGAACTAATGTTTCTATACTTTTGATATGATTTATGTCCTGCTATTCTTGCCTTCAGTTTGTTCTTCGTTGTACCTTTGTACATATACCTTATTACAGCTTTTATTATTATTCTCATTGTGCATAATTAAATCAATATCCAGACTTTGAAAATGTATCAGTATTAAACACAGAGCTTAACTATAAACGTCGTCATATGCTAGAAATGTTACAAATAATTAATACACCAATAAAACGTAGAATAAATTATAAGACAGACACAGAAAATGTGGCACAAAATTATAGAAATTTAATAAGTAAGAAATAGGACATTTTATAAATATGTTTTTTAGATGTACATATACATACATACGTATATGTATATTAAGTTTCTTAGACAGAAATATTTATATAGTTTTTTAAATTATGAAGTCGATAAGAGATATATATAGTATATATTAATGTTTTTGTATGTTTTATATCGCTGCAGGAGAATAGGTGTCAATTGTCTAAAAGCTACTAGTATAATGACTAGAACAGCAAGAACTAGTGCGAAAAGGGTTAAAGTTGTTGTATAAAGTTACTTGTTCTGATGAATACTAGTATATGAAGTAGTTCCAAGGCACCACATTGCAAAATTAATTTTGACTGAGAGAGCACTTGCATTGTACGAAAATTTGGTATTATACAATTATTAAAGTTTTAGGTTCACCTATAAATAATTAAATTCAAATAATTACAACTAACCTTTTGTATATTTGAATTTTGATAAATAATTGCGAATTTTAACTTGCAGTTGTCAATGGGTATCAAAGGAATAAAACCACCAATTTTATAGAATTTTTCTTTGCAAAAGAACTAATAATTAACTAGTCCTAAACTAGTACCAATGGCACTAGTAATTTTCTAAGCACACTCAATGCTAATTTGAGCATTAACATGTAATAGGAAAGTTTACGGTTGAGAACTAGTGGTGGTGGCTTCTGTACTAGTAAAATACCAGTTGGACACTAGTTCGATCTCCTGCAGGGATGTTATCCAATTAAAATTTTATTTATTTGAATATTTCTGTTTTTTAAAAATTCTGTTTGAGTTTATTTGAATTTTTTATATAAATGCATGTATATTGAAATGTACATATGTATGACAACTTATTTTCAAATCAAAAATATTTTTACCTGAAGAAGACACACAAAGCCGTGTCGAAATATTAAATATCAGTGTTCGAAAATAAACATTATTTAATGTACTTTAATGTTCTGTAAGGTACAACCTCACACGCACAAGCGCTAATAATGTACGTATACCGAGTACATTAAAATTATAAGTACTTACAATCTTAGTTAACTTGTGCCCAACGAGAATCGTTATTTAACCTAATCAAAATGATGATGATCAACACTACGTTTTGTAATGTTAAAGACATTATTATTAATGTACATTTAATGCATGTAGGTTACACTCAAAAAAGTTTTACAATAACTGAATATACAAGAAGTTTCTGTTAACTAAAATTAAAGTAAATCTTACAGGTAGATAAATTTTTACCAAGTTATTTGTATGTAAAATCTTTTTTGTTTATTGTTTAATAAGCAAACCACAATATATTGATGATTTTCTGTGCACTCAATATTATAAATTATTTAGAAAAACAGTGGTAGACATGCCACACCTGCTTAAGTTGAAATTTTGAATACACAAGTATTAATTTGAAAAATATTTTGAAACAGACTATTTAAAATCAATACTTTTAATTATGTGCAGGTTGTTTTTAGCTATTGAAAATAAAAGAAAAAAAATATTTTTTACTGAAATTTGAAATTAAAATAAATTGAAAATCATTCGGTTCGCATGAAAAAAAGCCTGTTGTAATCGGCAAATAAAAAAACACGTGCGCATGTAGCTTGGGCGTAATATTGACGTCACTATAAAGCTGCGTATGCTACATACCACGTAGTTATGTCAAAATAATAAACATAGCTGAGAATCTATTATTATTTAATGACTTTTTTGTTTGAGCAGATCTTCACATGTATTTACACATAAGTGCTGCCTACATTTGGATTTTGACACAAAAATACTATTAAAATTTTACGCCGCTAATGCAACCAATGTGTTGGAAATTCTCCTGGCGTCATAAGTGTCTTTCTACATGTCGTGTATAATAGGTCGTGTTATAGAGCGGTTTTTAAATCAAAATAATATTGTTTGAAATTATGTTTAATTTGAATTTACTAACAGCATATTTTGTTGTGTCCACACATACACTATCTTATTCTTTGTTAGTATATGTGCTTCGCGGGTGTATGGATAGGCTGTGAGCATCACTCATTATACTCGCTTTGCAATGTTGTCACCTTTTAAAATTTTAAACGCGAAAAAATATGAAGATACTTGTAGTGCTCAGTGCTTTTTAAATTAGTTTTTAATTTTTTTTTCTTAAGAGCTCTAAACTAAAAATTTTAAATCAAATTTGTTTTGAGCATGCTTGTCATTTAAAAATTTAAATTGTGCATATCAAGATGTTTTTTGTATTGTTAGAAAATTGATTCAAGGAATACGCGCTATATCAAACTCTGACTTTAATATTTAATTTAATTAATGTAAAAAGTGTTTTGTCTAACAAGAGATAATTATAATGTCATCAGCATTCCAAATAGAGTCGAATAGCGAAATTTGGTCTGTTATAGACAATATATGGAATATGATTCAATTAATGCAATTGAGAGGGAATTGAGTCTTTATGGATTCAGTTGATATAAACCTATTTAGTAAAAATTGACATACAAGTTCTGTCACATCCATATTAACATGTAGAAATAGAACGGGTTTTAAGCTCTATAAATTTTTTAAGGTTTACCACAATATTTTTGCACGCGTTTAACGCTTTCATATAACAAAGGTCTGAAACGATAAAATTTTTGTTGTGAAATCAATGAAATAACAAATAATAACGATTTTTATATAAATAGCAATGTAATGTATATAACTTTAAAGTTTAAAAAACTATGTTATGCTCAGGTGATCGGGTATGTTCTGTAAACCGAATCGTTTTCAAAACGAGAAATTTTCAAAAACGAGTAAATGTTTATTTGGTGCTTTACAAATTACTCGAAATGGTGACATTCGAAATTAATTTGAATAAAATATTTGAATGTTAAAGTCAGTTGTTAATAAAACAAGTCACATTTGAAACAAAAGTACGCATTTAAAATGTCCGGCTCTAAATCTTTGACAGAAGTAGTGTTTATTTCATTATTATAAAACTTGATGTGTCATACATTCACCCACCAAATCATTTAATGATATATTAGTCGGTTCAGAAGTTAGCAAAAGTATACTACATATTTATGAAAAAATATTCAACATAAACTGTTAAAATAAAAAACTATTCTTGAAGCTGAACAATAATATGAGTTATGTGTAGTTTTTGAGGCACTTCCGCTATACCTCTCAAATCTACAATTATTTAAGATTAATTTTACGAAATACTTATATAAAAACATTTACAGGTTTCAAAATAACACATTTTTTTTTTGCTCTCCTGAAAACAAACCTGATTTTGTCGGAGAAACGATGATATTTATATCTCTTTAGTACTTTAAACTTATTTTTTACTTATTGTAATAGACATTGTTCTATTTTTTATAATTTTTTTATATCAGTTTTTTTGTTAAATAAGTTCTTTTTTCAAATAGGGACTGTGATATTTTTATGAAATGAAACCTTGTTATGTTCGATTTTTTTTTATCTTTGCTATATACATGTTCCTTAATATTTGATTTTTTAAATATATGAGTGGGTTTCATAAAAGTTTAAAATATTGGGCCTGATAACGAGTATCGTATTTCGACTACGAAGATTTCGTAATAGATTGAAGAAAAAATCTTGCAATGTTCCTTAGTCTACTACAAAATCGTCGTAGCCGAAGTCGTAATACGACACTCGAAATAAGGCCCAATTACATTGAGTACATCTGTTTATATAAATTAAGTGCTTTTCATAGTTGCAGTGCTTTTCGAAATTTAAAAGTTGATAGCACTGTCCCAATTATAGAAAATTGGGAGTATGACCACCGCCAGTGCTGTCGGATGTAACGATTTGTCTCTAAAATCGCCAAAAGCTTTGTTTTAAAATAAAAATTTTGACGAGCCTTTTGTTTATTTATATATTTCAACTCATTTGCAATTATTTTAGCTAAACACACATATCCAATTTAAACAATGTAGATTAATGTTAAAAACATTGCAAATTTTACACAAGAAAGGTTTTCTACAACATAAAATAATTAATGAAAAGAGATTTGTTTTCTATATCTAAAGTGTGGTTTTTATAAAACATAGTGGGGAAAACTTCCTTTTATTAACTTGGAACTAGCATTTTGGATAATGATGCATCAGTAGCCTTATGCATCATGATAAGGATATAAATAACTGAAAATAAGATTCATATTGATGTAATTCATTTTAAGTATATATACACCAGTATGTTTGTATGTATGTCTGTTTTATATATGAAATACACTCCAAAATATTCCATGCTTAAAAATACGAAACACTTTTTCGTAATTTAATTTTTGTACAATAAACTAAAAATTTTTAAATTTTACTAAAATATTTGTAGCTTTGCAGGATAAAGGCCATTTCTCACTATCATACAAAGTCGTGCGATCTACGAAAAAAGTACAACGCTTGTGCGAAGAATTGTTATTGTCTTTTGAAATATTTTATAAACTCCATCATATCAGGGTTGTATTTATTCGTAGATCCCACGACTTTGTATGATAGTGTATCACGGCCTTAACAGGTTTCATAATTTTACGAATGTCGTTAAGTTACAAAAACGATTTCCTACAATTATTTTCGTATATAGTACCAAATTTTTCGTTTATTTCATTTAATTTAGGAAGAAATAAAACATTCTTACAAAATTGGAAATTTCGTGAAATAAATAAATTTTGTTTTGTTATCATTTTGTTTACAGTACAAAATTATTCTTAAACCTACACAAGTTTCGTGAATTTTACAAAAAACAATTTAAACATATAATAAAAACTGTAGGTTTGTTTTACTTTTTATTATATGCCCCATTTATTTTCCTGTTATTGTATAAAAAATTATTGTAATAAAAAATTTGTTTATAGTTCATGCTAGGAACACAACTGGTACGAACGAAAATTTCGTCCACGCAGAGTTTGCTGCGTAAATTCGTCGTGTGAAACACAACAACGACGAATTTACTCAATGAATTCAGTTGTTATAATTTATAAAGTTGGTTGAAGCATTAACAAAGACAGAGAGAGAGAGAGAGCAAATTTGTATTTCATAGTTCGTCGGTGTACAAAATAGAAATAAATCTATCGCAGAGCTCGTCACACTCGACAAATTTCGTTCTATTGAGGCGTTGTGTTATTTTTAATATGAACAAATATATTTTATTTTCCATGACAAAAGTTCGCAACGAAAACTTCGTCTTCGTCCCAATTGTGTTCCCAGTTTGATTCGTGAGTTTCATTGCAAAATATTCATGTATGTATGTGTATGTATGTGATGTATGAGGAATGCAGAGGCTGTAACAACTTCCCTTAAGTTATCTTTTTATTTTCATAATTATTACAACCTTCAATTCTAGGAATTAAAGAATAATTTACTATTTTCCAAGAATATATAAATTTTTTGAAGATTTTTATATTCCACGTATTTAAATTTTATACAAAATTTCGCATATAACACAAACTTGCTTTTCATGATTCACTAATTTATTTTGTATTATTAACATTGTGTTTCTTAAATTTACGAAAAAAAAATTTGAAAAACAAAATTTTGTTTGCAGACAACAAATATTTCGTAAAATAAAGAAATATCACATCTACTACATATCTACGAAGCATTTCGTACCCTAAAATCAACGAATATTTCCTAAAATGAACCACATTTTTCTAAAAACCTAAAAATATATAAAATTATATATTAAATAAGAAATGTTGTGTAGCTAATATTGAATGTTGTATAATATTGACGATAAACGACAAATGTGTCAGCGCTGTGGCTAAAAATCAGTATGACAGCACTGGCTAGCATCGATCAGGTATGATACAGATATGTATGTATGCATCTTTTAAAGGATTACGGTACTTGTTGACGCATAATGCATTGCTATTGGCTGAAAAATATAAGGAAAAAAACAAGCAAAAAAACTGGGAAAACATCACAGTGGATCAAATTATAATTTTTCTCCATAAATTTTGAAAGTGAAAAATTTAATTTTTTTATTATTGTCTAAATTTGTGAATGCTAATGAAAATACAAAAAAATATAAAAATATATAAGACCTTTAATTTTAACGAATTTTACGGTTTGCTTATTAATCCACCTTCACTCATATGATTAATAAATATTTTTAATTTATAACAATAATAGCCGACGGAATTCTACACACTTCATACTGCAAATATTCTAACTCGTTGCATATATATGTATGTATATATTTTGAAGCATATCGTCAATGCTATTAATACTTTTTAGTAGATACATACATATTTACATATGTATATTACCCAGATAGCCAGAACTGATATTAAACACTGTATTGTTTAAAATCGTTTGCTTACATGTGTCGGCTATACGAATTATTAACATATTATCAATTTCTACTTTTGAATAAGAACTTGAAACCCCAAAATGTCATTAGTTTCAACTTTCTGATTTTATATTATTTTCAGTATCTGCCTTTTGAAAACAAATTCTCTTATTTTAAGAATGTACGGCATATCTTTGATTGCAACAATTTCCAATTTCCAAAAATATGTGCGTATGTACATATGTATGTATGTATTTATTAAAAAAAACGAAAAGTCTTAGTTATCCGTACAATTTCGCTCTTATTTTTTGCTTTTAACTGCCCACTGTGCATTTCATATATGGATTTTTTTTTTACTACAGGACTGCCAACCTTTAGTCAGGTAATATTATCCCACTTTTCTTGCTAAGTTGGTACAAAAAGGGAAGACAAGAATTAATCCTAGTTTTTTGTATATATGGCCTATTTCCGAACTGCGAAATAAAACTTTCGACTTACAATTTGTATTGAAAACAACAATGATATATGAAAATTTGTTTTTTTTTTTTCAATATAAATTGTAAGTCGAATGTTTTCTTTACCATTATACTCTTTGATTTTACGAGTAATTGGGTACTTAAATTTTATGCATTTACAATGGGCTGTGGGATTTTCCAACGTTTTATGGTTTCTTTTTTATAATAATACGTATGTGTTGTTAGCAGGTAACGAAAAGGATTTGTAACCACTTTTTTCCATCGAAAATTTTTAAATGGTTATTTTAAATACATAAATAATTGAAAGCTATACCTTAAAGCCATGTTTGTGTGTATGTATATAGTATATATTTACATATACATATACATAAGTATTGGACGCGGTTGAAAAATCAATCAGATAAAGTATCTTTTTTTAATTAATTGCCTTGCGAAAATATACGTAAATATTCCAAAAAAAAATATATATAAAAATTTACCTATTTTAGACACGGTCCTATACGTGAACAGTTATCTCTAGATCCCTTAATTGTTTTGGGAATCCTCTTTAAAAAATATCGATCTTTAGTTTCAGAGGGGTAATAAAATATTTTTATTTAGTGATTAGCTTTAATATACATATGTTTACATATATGTATGTGTATATACAAATGTATGTATTTGTGTAAAACACATAACTTTTAATATATAAAATAAACTAAAAAATGCATTGTTTAGTCAACAAAACAAGCAAAAATATCATTTTAACTTTTTTATTAAACTTTTACCAAATTAAATAAACGCATTTCAATGAATTTTAATATTTATATGTAAGAGATTTTCGTGTAAATTTTAACTAAAGTCTGTGGTATTTTTATTTTATTATTAGGTTAAATATTGCAATACTTTTAAGTAAAATATTATAACATTGTGATTTATTAACTTCTAAGACTGCCGAATAAAAATGAAACTTAATTTTGAAATAAATACTTTAGAAACCATAATATTGTCTGATTTTTAACTTCAAATTGCTTAAAAATACCTTGCTTATCGCATTTGTGTGTGTGTGAGAGTAATTTGACATTTTCAATGACAAAATTGGTTACGAATAGTTTTCTTTACTTCCTAACTATAAAATGTAGTAAAATAAAGCTCGTTAGAATACATTGGCTACAATTTGCAAATCCATAACATTAAATTCCGCAATTACCGCTAAAATTCAAGAAAGGATAAATACAACATAAACAATATTCTTTTATTTTCTACGTACATATGTACATACATATGTAAACAGGTTAAAAAATTGTAGAAATTTTTATCCACACTTTATTGCCAAACTTACTACAAGAAGAACTGTTTTACATTACATTTGTAAAAGTTGGCAATCCTAGCTTAAAATTATCAATAGATAAGTATAAAGAGTGCATGGCGTCGTCCGTCTGCAAAGTTCTTGGGTTGGATTAATCTTGTATTCTATTCAGTGTTGCCGGAATCGTAATTCATTTTACAGGGATAAAACTAATCCAAATTTTAGATATTACGAAATTTTTTGTAATTTTATTTACGGCGCTCTATTCCTAAATACATATGTACATAAGTATGTACATTACTTGCATGTATATAAATAAATCACCATAGCAGTAACTTCTGACAAATAACAAGCAAATTGCTCAATAATTACTGAAAATTATATTAAACTTTGGAGGGAGTTCCAAAACTTTTTTTTTGCATTGTCTAGTGAGAAAAAAACTTCTTGCTTACGTGGAACAGAACAAAACTCGTCCCTTGCACCATAACCAGCCTAATGTGTAACTCTTGTTTTTGCTTTGTGTAGTTGTCGTACTTTCCGTTGCCAAGTAGTGCTGTCATACATATGTATATGGTTTAAGTAAAATATTTTTTTGCACAAATTTACTATGTATGTGCCTATCCAACAAAATAACGAATATACATAACTGTAAATGACAGACTTGCTTTATTAAGTCCTAATTTACACTCAGCAAGTCTTATTGCTAAGCTGATTAGTTTTTTTAGGAAAGAGAGACGAGGGGAAAAGAAACTTATACATATGTTCCCCTCGTATCTCTCACCGACAAACTAATCAGATTAGCAATAAGACTTGCTTAGTATAAATAAGGACTAAACGTTTTTTAACCCTGCATGTAGCGAGTTTTGAAATCTAATTATACATATACGTATAAGACAAACAATTATTTAAATACATACATGCTTCCATACATGTACATATAACTTTATTTGGACGTAATTCTCCCAATGATCTATCTTGCGGGCAATATTATTTTAGTAATAAAAATAAAAAGTTATAACCAGGGACATAACAATTATAGGAGAAATGACAAAAAGGTTATATTTAACCTTAAAATTGATTAATTCAAATAATGCTTACAATAAACGATTATCGTAAGATATCGTCGTCTTAGAGTGCAAACCTGCTAACTCACTTCAATAAAATTTTACAGGAGAGACAAAATACTGTTAACATTTTCTATACATTGGTTAAGAAATTAACCTAATACGTCAAGTTTTTTCGACATGTAGAGTTTCTAATTAAAACAAATATTTAGGGTAATCGATGCGGTATGTTTTTCTTTATCGAAAGGCATTAAAATGTCATATTTTATTAAGTGCCATTCATGAAATTTTGATGAGCCTGTGGAAGATTTTATGCCATCAGTTAAAGGTTTGCCACACGTTTAGTTCCATACTTAAGTGTTTACATGTATTTAAAATATCGCACACTAAATCATAAAGAGTCACAACTCAAAATTATAGAAGTGCCTTTTCTTTTTTATAAACCAGTTAATTGAAGAAATCTCAACAATTTCTTTTGCAATACAGTCTTCTTTAAGAATATAAAATATCGTTATGCTTGTTTTTATGTCACATGCTTGCGTCATTTGTACAGTATCAACAGTTGTTTGCAACTACTCAGCATCTGACTCTTTATGATTTAGTGTGCGATATATAAATGACAAACAAAATACTTTTTATATAATTTTTTAATATAACACGAAATGTGTTAAAATATTTATGTATGCAACGTGATTATCAAAAGTGTAAACTATAATATTCTTTCCACTGAATAATTCGAAGCAAAATTATATTAAAATTACATACATATATATTTTGTTATTCAAATATAGTTGTGGAAAAATTGGTTTGTTCCATGTATAGATAATATCGCAGAATTCGGCAACACTGATGTTTTGTCGTCGTTTGGCTATTGGTTTGCGGCACGGTATATTCAAAATACATTCTATTTGCAGCAAACCAGAAACCAACCGACGATGTGTTGCTTTATACTCTCAATAATTTTCTCTCTTAGTTACTTTCCTCCCACCGAAAACCAATTTTTTTTTTAAATTTCACATCTTTATATGAACATCCATTCATACCAGGGCTATCAGATATGGCGATTTCTCGCCAAACGTGGCGATTTTTCAACTTGTTTGGCGTCTAAATTTTTGGTTTGGCGACATGGCGATTTTTCTGACGATAAATAAATTTGTTGGCGATTTTTGTGGCTATTTTTTAACAAAATTAAAACTCAAAATTTTTGTAATTCAGCAAAATTAGTTTGTTGAAGGAGTAGTTTAAAAAAATTAATCCCACCAAAACTCGTTTGCAAGAAATAAAATCGGCTGGATTTTGATGATTTTTCTTATACATATTAATTACTTCAATTTGAATTTGGATGAGATAAACTTATAAAAATATAATTTTTGGCGACTTTATTTCTACTTTTGGCGATTTTCTGCTAAATTTTTATACGATTATTTTGTAAAAATTTATACTAAAAAAAGTTTTATATAAAATCAAATTTATTATCAAATATTTATTAAGAAAAATTGCATAAAATTGATTTTGGCGACTTTTGGCGATTTTTAAAATCAATTTGGCGAAATAGGCCAGAAAAAATCTGACAACCCTGATTCATACATGCATGCATACATGCATGCATGAATGGATGTACATATCTTTACAGGGTTTGCTTACATGCCGACCACACGAGCAATAATCTTAGCAATTATTGCCGTGGCAACTGTCAAATTCGGTTGCCGACACAAGATATTAGCGTGTGGACCATATGAATATGTGTTCAAATATATATTCAGCAACAAATGTCAAAATACATTGCTGAGCAATAATCTCTTAACACATGCTGTCAAAATGAAATAATATTAATTTTTATTCAACAAAAAAGTAAAAAAAAACGTTTTAACTACATAAAACAAATAAAATTTCAATTTACAATTAGAAAATTATCTATTTATTGATCATTTAAGTGTTTATATGCATAAAAACAAAATATATTTGAATATACGTGTTCACCACCTCTAAATACATTGTTGAACACAAGCAATTTGACGTCATCGCTCTGCCGGCGTTATTGCTTGTGTTAAGATACATCAAATGGCTCGTGTGGTCGTAGTGTTATGAAGCACTAACACTTTGGCAAAGAACACTAAAATATAATTTATTTGCACAGAGATGTACACAACAATTTTAATTTCAGTGCTATGGCCGTCAAGCAGAGTGCTTTATAAAGTATTTTACTTGAGTTGAAACATCATTGTGATTCTAATCGCGTAGTGTACATGTAAACATACACAAAGTAGAAAGTTGTCATATCTTACCCTTTGTATAATACATTAAATAATGTACAGTTTATTTTCGTACACTGCTAAAAACAAAAAAATGTACTTTTACGAAAATAGTTTACGATTTTAAATTTAAAGACGAAAATTATTTTAAGCCAGCATGAAAAAGATACTACATATACTTACATGTAAAGCCTTAATATTTTATCGGAAAACTTTTCTATCAATAAGTTCTCATAAGTATCAAAATGAAACCCAAATCCAGCGGTGTTTGGAAATATTTTTCAGTTTTGAAAAAGAAAAGACAGTGTTTGATTTGCGCGAAAATATTTTCTTCTTGAGACTAGTGTGTTCAAACTTTTGAACACCATTCATTATTTCAAATCCCAACAATATTAACTAGTCCTTGTTTGTTGTAAATCCCACGCAAAACAAGTGCCACTCATATTATTTTTCATGAAAACTTAAAATGTTGAAGATATATTTCATATGTTTTTCCCATGATGAACAGAGTACTATTTCTGGAAGATTTTTTCAGGAAAAATTCATTCCAAGTTTTCTTCATATGTATTCGATAGCATTTCACATTAAATGTTGAACAGAGTACAAAGATTTAGGACTAAAGTACAAATGGGTGGATTGCCTAACATTGTGTAAACTTATTTTTAATTATTATCTATACTTACTCTTATATAAATTTATTTGCATGTGATATTTTAACAAATTGTAATATTTGCATTCACTTTCGCATTCGCTTTCGCAAAAATTAAAATGTATTATTCGCTTTCGCATTCGCATTCGCTAAACTGGTATTCGTTACATCCCTAATATGTATCATGACTAAAATAAATGTGTTCGTGTCCATGTTTGCTAAATTTTTAATTGTAATAAAATTTTAACAAACATTTTTATAAAGTTCAAAAGAAATGTAGAAACAGTTTTCTATCTGATATTACTTAATTGCTGTTCGTTATAAAAGAGTAGTACTGTGTGTGTGTATGTATGTGTATATATTCATGTTTCAAGATGTATATGGGGCATTCCATTCAGACGACGGTTTGAAAATTTTTGCTTCTATTTCCCCAAAGAATTTTATATTATTTAGTTTCCCTCAGAAGAGAATCCCTGGTAAAATTAGTGGTTTTTTGATTACTCGTTCAAAGGATTTAACATTTCAAAAAACCACTTTTTTTAGTTTTTTTGTGCATAATTTTCTTCATAATGGTCCGAATTAATTTTTTTTGTGAAATTTTTGTTTTACATTAAAAAAATTAGTTTCGGAATGCCCACTATCGGAACGGACTTAAAAGTTGGGTGGATAGAAATTTAAATTTAAAATTAAAAAAAAAATCGGAGGATACACTACACTCATTTTTAAAAACACGATATAAAATTTAATATCCAAAAATCTCAATCAAAAACATTGGGAATACTTTTTTTGTAAATAAATATTTACTAAAAAAATTTAAATTTGGAAAGTTACGTACAAATACTAAAAAATTTTATTTTTAAAAAGCCTAGTATCTTTTGGAAGATTAATCAAAAAGTTTTACCTAGGGAGGCTATTTTGAGGGACGCTAAAAAATTTTGGAAATAAATAAAAAACGATCAAAAATTGAAACCGTACAATTTGGCATGGAATGCCTCATACTATACATACATACATAAGTATGTAATACCAGCCTGCCCAAAGTAGCACCAGAGTGCCGAACATCAATCGGATTCTTATACAAATGAATACACATACGCGAATACATTTCTCTTGGGATTCTCTCGATGGCCAGCTCTGATGTAATATTTCGTTTAAGTAAGACACGGAATTCATTTTATTAAAATACATTCGTCAGATACAAAGCAAATACAACAAAAACTTATCATATGAATTAGGGTTACCACATGGTTAGAAACAAAAATTAAAAACTTTTTTTAGATTGTTTTTAATATACTTTTGCTGATTTGTCCCGTACATATATATATATATATATATATATATATATATATATATATATATATATATATATATATATATGTATCTGTATGTATCTGTATGTATTCGGGATGCCAATCCCGATACCCGGGATTCTAATTTTTTAATCCCGGGATTTTCGGGATTTAGTCAATCCCGAAATTGTTTACTAAGTTTTATTTGTTTTATAAAAATAATTCATCATGACTTTCCCCCATATGAAGATAGTAACCGTGGCAACACAATATTGTCTGTTTCATCCTGTAAATATTTCCAAATAAAATGTGTTTCCAAACGATACTCTTTCTTCTTCTTTCCTTTATTAATTGCAATCTTCTTGATGATAATAAGCAATTTTTTAACAGCTTCAATAATAATATATTAAACAATAAAGGTATTCACATCAACTCTTGCAACTGTGTAAAATGGATAATTGCACTTTCTAATAACATATTTAAACCATAGGTTTTTTTGAAAATAATAAAATTACGTGTTTGTTATCCTAAAATCGATTTTGAAAATTACTTCCAATATGTACATATCGTCAGCTAAAATGTAAAAAGGTGTAACTAACAAACAATTCAAAATCGAATTTTTTATTGATTATTATGAATGCCATTAAACTACATGTGTTCACAAAATATTACACTTCTGCGATCAAAATGACGCTTTTATTAACAAATAACAAGGGGACTTAACTACACGTTTGTTCAGTTTTTTGCTTCTCCTGTAAAATTACATTTTTGTTAGTTACGCCTTTTTGCATTTTAGCTAACGATATGAATTTTCACTAGTTAAGAATTTTTTAAATTTCATGAATTTTATAATTTTTAATTAATTTATTTGTATAAACCACTTGTTTTTTTTTTTCATTTAAAAGAGAAACATACAGGCATGTTCTGAAAATCACATTTTTCAAATCACTACACAGAAAAAAATAAGTTTCATTTTTGATAACAAAAATCCCGGTATTCAATCATTTTAATTTTCGAATTTCCTGTGAGAAAGAAATCCGCTATATCAATAACAAAAATTGTAAAATAATAATATTTTTTTCTTCAATAATATAAATATTTGAATTAATAAAATATCTTATCAATAATTTTTAATGTAAATGTAATGAATCAAAGAAAAAAGTTGTTGACTGAAATTTTATTTTCAGTGATAATTGTTATTTTATTGTATATGTGTGTGTTGATGGATGAATGTTAGTTTGTTTTTGCTTTGCTGCGATTAAAACTAAATGTATTTGGGATGAGTCGAACAGGGAATCTCTTGACTAATAGACTAACGTGCTTACCATTCAGCTAAAGAGCAAATGGTTATTGGATTCGCAAATAATGAATACAGGCAAAACATGAGAAATCATGGTTCTTCTACATTTGCGCATTGCGTTTTGATATAATCTAAAAATAACTTTGTTGAAAAAAAAAAAACAAGCCACGACGATTTTCGGCTACTTGTTGTAATTCACACGTATACAACACGACCAATCAAAAAAACAACAACATCAGCACATAACCATGTCCAGTCAATCAACAAGCAAGATAAACACCAACACAAGCAAAACAAAAGTAAACGATATTTTAAAATGCGCGGAATTGATAAATGCAATATTCAAGTTAATTACAAATATTATTGAAATTAAAAATTTTATTCATTAACATGGTTTTATAGAAAATAATTCTTGTCTATTTTTTTCTGTGTAGTCATGCAGATAATGGTTCGCTCCTTTTTTTAATTTTTTTCTATTGTATAGATCATCAAATATCATTTCTGAAAGAAATTTATCGTATATGATTTTAAAAACGCCTACTGGACAATTAGTACTTTTAAAATCACTAGTGATTTGAAAAATGTGGTTTTCAGAACATGCCTGATATACCTAAAACAGGGATTTCTGCATTATAATTTCGTGTAAATCTGTTTTTATAAGTACTTTTTGTTCATTTTTTGGGCTTGGCCATGCCATTAAAAGTTGCACAGCCTTGCAAAATCTACGCTGATAATCTTGAACTTAGACCTTGATAATTATGCATAATTTTTGCAAAATAATTTTTTATGAGGTTGCTGTGATAACTCTTTTTTTTCAAATTTTGCAATTTTGCTTTTCCACAATAGAGCAATTTTGGACGTGAGTACGTTTAATGTTCAAATAATTTTGTTTTGTACTTTTGCCTTTTTATGAATAATAAATATTTATGTTATGTTTATCTATATAAGATAATATATAATAAGATAATTATATTTAACTATGCAATATGAAATTAATTATAAAACTTTTGGTTGTGAACCTCTTTCAATGATATTTTTTAATAAATTCCTATAAAAGCGATATATCTATTTTAATGTTCAAAAACCCCAGATTCGCGAAAAGTCCCTGAATCTCAAAAAATTTCGGGATCCCGAAATCCCGGGATTTGATTTTTTGAAATCCCGAATCCCGGAATCGTAAAAATAAGTCGCGATTGGCATCCCTAGTATGTATGTATATATGTATATGTATGTACATGTCAATCGGGATCGATTTATGCAAATCCCGGGATTTTCGAGATTTCGGGATTTAAAAGTTTTTGGTAATATAAATTATATTTTTTTAATAAATACTTTAATAACAAATTGTATGCATTTTAAAAGGTTTTGTGTTGATAATATATCATTACACAATTGTCTTTAAAGTTAACAATTTTCTAAAACGAGTATGTGGTTACATATGAAATAAAAATCAAAACAATTTTTCTCATCTATTTTTAAGTTGATTAATCAGCCAGCAAAAATTTTTCAAGATTTTGTAATGGGTAATACTGTTTTAATGGCTTACAAAGTAATGAGTGGCACTTATTTATACATTACGTGAAAGTACTAATTGTAGTACTTTCTAGTTAATAATGAAGTTCATATAGAGAAAAATTTATTAAAAAATTTAAGTATTTTTGCATATTATTCAATATACATATTCATATATTTTCTTTGCAAAATTATGATTTTTACAAAATTCTATATATTTTTATTGGCAAATAAATAATTTTTCAACAATTTTAGGTAAAAAGTAATCCGCAAAATAACCCATTAAATTTTGAATACTCTTAGGCAATAAGTAATCTATTAACTGTTGGATATTTGTAGGCAAAAAGTATAGGGTACCGCATACTTTTTGAACTTCTCAAACAAAAATAATGGGTTATTCAGTCAAATTGTATTTACTTACGACTGAAGAGTACATACACTTTTTTGCATTCTAGTAAGCAAACTTTTTTGCTGGGCACATTTGATGTTAGAGAATTTTTACTGAAAACCATAATTAAATATGAAAATTTGTTTTTGTTTTCAATATACATTTTTCTATAATCTTAACCAAAAGGAACATACATACATACATACATATCTATGGACTTTTGAAAAACGAAACGAAAATAAAAAATGTTCAACAAAATAATCCGCATTATTCGGTAAATATTTCTCACGTTTACGTCAACCCGACAACAAAAAGTTTGCACTTGCATTGTATTGTATTCTACTTCAATTGTAAGGAGCTGTCAATAGTACTCAATTGTTACCGAAAAGTAGATAAGTGCTAGTTTTTTTATAGCGTTGAGGAGTCGACATACAGATAGTTGTACACTGCAATTATGAATAAATTTCCGCAAGAAATTTCTCCCTTTTCCAATTAGGGTTTTTTGTTCTCCCTATTATTTGTTACTGTTTGAAATTATTCAAATTCATAATTCATAATTGCCCTCATAATACAGAATTAAACGAAATAAATTTGTCAAACTTAAAAATTTTCCAAATGTTATTTCCCTTCCGAAGCTCATATGCTTCTTTTTGTTTTCAAAATAATTCTTACTTGTAAATTTGATGAAAATAACCGTAGTTAATTTATTTTGCTCTTGTTGTTAATTTATAAGAAATATGTCACGAATAGTCATTAAATTGTTGGGACTTTTAAATATTATAAAATATACCATAAAATCAACGAAAATTTGAATTTATAAATGTTTTTTTTACATAAAAATTGCTAAGAAATCCCGAAAACGAAATCCCGGGATTAAATTTTACAAATCCCGTGATTCGGGATTTTTCGGGATCGGGATTTCCCGATTGACATCACTATGTACATTAGAGTCATGAATCAAAGAATTTGATTCATGCATTAGAGTTGCCGTTAGTTGTATGGAGAATTTTTTTTTTGATTTCTTATAATCTCTCTCCCCAAATCGGTTCAGCTTTATGTAAAAAAAAATTACAAAAAAATTTCATAACCATAACTTGAGTTTTAGGGGGTGTGTCCGCCCATCAAAGTTTGCCCCCAAGTCGGTTAAAAAGATATTTTTCTAACAAATTACCCACTGTATGACTATTTAAATGTGTGTGAACAAGTTTAATTTTGCGTTTTTACTGAAACACAAACCACAGGTTAAGCAGATTGGACACGGGAAAACACTGCCACGTAATTTTTCCGAAAAATTGACGATTGGCATCCCAAGTGGCAATATCATTTAACCCCATATTAATTAAAGGACAGAATGATATTGTTTTGCATATGCCTTTCTTTGTCATTTTCACAGGTTAAACGTCAATTGAAATATTTTTATTTTCAATTGAAGTTTTTCCTAAAAAAATGATGAAAAGGCGCAAATTTATGGAAAAAATGCATAAATTCGCGCCTTTTCATGAATGCAATCCTGCATTTCACCCCAAATTTTAAGGCAGCAGCCATTGTTGTGGCCATTGTATTGCAGTTTTTCAAAGAGGTAAGTTGTTTTGTTTATATTTATTTAACTTTTCTTAATTATAAATTTCTTTTGCAGATCCTGTATAAAACAAATTCTGAGGAAAATAAACATGTAAGTACTTATTTTATAGATTTAATTAAATAAATAATAATGCTCATTACTCTTTACAGGAGTCGCAAGTGCATAAAGGGCTGCCAAGATGTGGAGAAGCTCCATCGGTTCCCGAAGAATCCCGAAAGGTTAGTATTTGAAATTTTAAGTGAAAAAATATTTATTCAATGAGTGCCAGATACTTTTTGGAATTTGGAACATACTTTTATTTGATAAACAGTATTGGCACTCAATAAAGGTGTGGCCGGCAGACCCAGAATTGTGTTGTTTGCAATAGTGTTTTGTGTGTTTATCGAATGCTGTTTGTTGTTAGGTTTTCTTTTAACATACAGACTTATATTTGAAACTTCCAAGTGCTCATGTTTGTCTGTATGGAAATAAAGGAAACCAAACCTTCAACAGTCTTCCTTAACACACATCCACATAATGATCTGGCCGGCAGGCACACAAATATATATGTATGTATGTACATACATAAGTTGCTAATGTGTTTTGTGTTTTTGCTAATAATGTAAGTTGGTTTTCTTTATACATAATATACAGATGAATATCATTATATTTCAAATTAATAAATATGCTAATATTTGTCTGTATGGAAATGAAGAAAACAAACCCTTTAACAGTGTTTACAATTCCACATATAAATAAGAGTCTGGCCGGCAGACACACAACAATGTATGTACATAGATACATATGTATGTAGTTTCATCATTTGTACGTACATATATATGTCCATACAAAAGTAAATTATGCGATTTGTATTTTTGTATACTGTGTGTGGTTTTTTGATATTCCATTCTGCTTGTTTTTTGGAAAGTAGAAAAACTCCCTTAATCAGTATTTCTAAATACACATCAACATAATTGTCTGGCTGGCAGATATACCGTACCGTACGAAACAAAGACAACTTACTGACAAATTACACGGACACCAGACAAATTTTTCTATCATAATATTTAATGTATTTGGAATACATTTTAAATATAAAGAAATATAATTTTAATGCAAATAGTAGTTACAAATACAAATAGGACAGAACCATTTTCCTCTTCTTCGTCATTTGTTGCACAGTTTGTACCTACATATGTAGGTATAAAACAATTAAATATTTTGATATTTATCTTTTCAGATGTTTGATACATACCGATATTCACATTCCTTTGCACCTTGGAGCTATAGGTTCATCTCGTTGTTTTGGACAAAGGCACCAACTTCCACATTCGTTAAGAGTTCCAGTTTTGATTGGCACGTTTGTGCTGTTGCATGGTACGCAAACAAAATGTACACAATGATTCTATTAAATAACATTTGTTATTAAATTTCTTGTTTTTATGTATTAATGAGTTCTTACCACCCTAAAAATTGTGTCCGGCGGCAGTAGTTCTAAAAAACAAATTTGAGTGCGTGCATCTGTCTTCTACCTGTAAGTCAACAAAAATTTTGTGCAATATAGACTTATTTAAACATTAATATTTGTTTTTCAGATTGTACTTACCATTCCGATGCTAAGCCAACGCGTTGGAACAAATTTAAATTTAATAAAAATCTATTTCAGCTTGAAATTTTATATATTTAAATTTTTTTAAATAAAAACAATGAAAAATTTTCTTTGCATTTTGTTTGTTTACAATTTTTTGGCAAAATTCTTGGTAATGTATAGTTTTTTCTTCTATCACATTGTTTTTCAGGATGCCACCTAGAGTTTAACTCTTCGAAATATGGGGTTAACTAAAATCTGATATGGGCCTTTGACATAGGTCAGTGCTGCCATATCTGGTTATATCTGTGACACAAACTTGTTACGAGTATTTCCCTATTAAAAAAAAAATCCCTCACAAATAAAGGCTTTTAATATCAATAGAATAATTCATAATCTGATAATGATTATGACGATTTAAATTAAAATAAAATTGTATGACCCATCAAGCATGTTGTTTCAGATTAATGAATTTATTTAGTTCTCCTATATTATTTGTTGGCATAAGCACGTCTATGTTATTAAATAAAGTTGAAATAGTGTGCCATTGTAAGAAAAATTTAATTTGAATTAAAAATACTAAAAAACCAGTTCAGAAATCGACTTTCCAATAATTAATATATGTATGTATGCATATGTACATATATACATACATACATATACAATATGCACGTAACTACCCTGAAGGAAATGTCGATGGTGAAAATGTACTGAGTCGCTTTTGACTTTGTCACCAGTACTACTCTCTAATTAATCCCCATACAATACTTTGTGCTATAGACATTTAGCATGTGCTTGTCATTGAAAATCTACTAGTAACACTAAAACAATTGACTAGGTAGTGAATACATAGTTCTTATGGGAACATGGAGACATACCAACCAGACATTTAGTGGTACATTTCTATACCTTACGTACATACAATTATATGAACTAGTGTTCGCCCAGTGGTTGAAATCAACCATTAACGCACAGAGGTGGAGAATAGAATGAAAATATTTAAAGTTTGATTAATTTTTAAACACAATTTAAAAACTATATTCAAATATACATATGTATAGACTCCAGGGTAAACTACTCTCTTAAACCACTTTCTTAACTACTAAATACGAATTTAAAATTTCATTTATCGGCATAAATAAGAATAGATTTTAAGCAAACTATTTAAAAAAAGTTGTTCACTTTTTGAACTAAATGTAATTATATATTTGCCTCCTAGTGCTTTCACTTCATATTCATTATTATTGCCCAAAACAAAAATATTCGTTTATTTTTTTATTGAACGCTTTTTCTCTAAAGTTTTAGACTCCCCATTAAAACGTTTGTTACAAAAAAAGTTTCTATTCCCTATTCTTTGAGAAAGACCCCATATGTATGTACGAATATGCTAGCCTAATAATACAAACATTCCATCATATTCCAACATTCCATCATATTCCAACATTCCAGTATGTTCAGTAATTTAAAGCACAGAAAAATAATGAAAACAATGAAAAAAAACAAAACGCACACAAAATAAACCAAAAATAAAAAACTTACTTTGTGCTGTAGGTGAATTCAACTTTAATCAAAGTTATTAATAATTAAAAAAATATATTATTTTTAAGCATCTAAAGAAAAATAACACAGTACCACTCGTGATTTAAATATCCAAATTTTATTAGTTTCAGCAATAATCGTTTAAGTACATAGAAAGAAGGAAATAAGAATAGAATGAACAAATAAAATACGTTTTTCCTTCTGAGTATTTATGGAGTTGCCAAGCCAAATTGTTGTATTTTTTTTTAGCAAATTAAGAGAGAAAGAGAAATCATGGCTTTATGATTGGCTAATATTCTTAACTGTTTTTAACTATCTTAGACACAAAAATGTAGAAGAAAAAATACATTCTGCACTGCTCCTATTGTCAATCTATCTAACAAAAAAAAAATCAAGCGAATACGTTGAGTTTAAGTCAGTTAAAATGGTTCTTAACTTTTTTCACTTGCCTATTTATATATAGATATTGACAAGTTGTTGCAAAAGCCACCAGAAATAGACCACATTTGTTGTCTCTCTTTCTTTTATACTGACGAATAGAAAAGAAATTGTAGACAATGTACCTACTACTAGAAATTTAGTGTTGACATAGAGACATTTGGCCCCAGTCTGACTGAAGGGTATTAAAAGTCAAATAAAAATTGCAAAATTGAGAACTAAATTGTTATTATTGTGAAAGAGAAGTGTAGTAAAGTTCTTAACAGCACAAATTTTTATAATTTTCTGTTAGCAAAAAAGCACGTAAGAAAAGTAAAACAAAAATTTCAAAAAATATTCTCTAAAAATGTAGAATTAAATTCATTAAATACAAAGTTAAAGTGAAATAGTGTTATATTATTGTGCTATTAAAATGGTTTTAGTCGGTCGAAAGTTTTTTACTTTCAACCTTTAGCTTGAACATTAATTTTTTACACTTAGACTTAGTGGCTCAAATAAAATCACGTAATAATTTAATTAATAATAATAAATAAAACAATTTTATCTCTAATAATATTTGTTTTTGATAATAGTAATTGAATTTGTATTGGAATCATGTTGTGCTGTTTTTTATGGTTAAGCAGACTAATCAAAACTGTGGGCTGATGTTGATCATGATCTGCCATACATTCAGTTCACTTTTGGCCATTAGTATTTGTTATATTCTTTTTTTGTCGCCGCCATGTTTTGTCTTGATGGTTTTTAGGCCAAAATAAAAAAAAAAAATTAAAACGAAAACGAAGATCATGCAGTATGTATAGGGACTTTTTATAGAGGTATATATAGATCTTTGAAATGGAACAAAACAAAGATGATTTTTTTTAAATTTACATGAAATTTACTTTATTCGAATGATAATCTTCTATCATTATTGTTAAAAAATAAAATGGAGTTCGTTATACTAAAAAATATGCGTGCTTTATTGTACAGAGTTTATTTTAGGACTGACTTACTTAAGGCAGTTATTTCAAATTGCATGTAACATAAAAAGAGAACAAAGAATGATAAACGTCATAAGAGACGATACGGAAATAAAATAGTAATGTCAACTCATTCGAAATACTTCGGTATTTCCAACACCTCCCCTCGAAGTAGAGAGAATCGTGACATCAGTGACCATCGGCATTGATCATACCCAAGGCTGCAACACACGTAGCATGTTTTTCAGCGCATAGACCCTTCGTCAGTACATCAGCTGGCATCTTATCGGTTGGCACATATTCAAGGTTGATATCACCGTCTTGTAGTTTCTGCTTTATAAAATGATGTCTTATATCTATGTGCTTGGTGCGGGAATGAAATCCAAAACTGGCTGCTAACTTCTGAGCACTTTGACTGTCATTGTAAAGTGTTACAGTTCCGCATTCTAAACCAATTTCGTGTATTAGCTCTTTAAGATATATGGCTTCTTTAGTAGCTTCCGATATTGCTAAATATTCAGACTCGGTACTGGACAAGGAAACTGTCCCCTGCTTGCGGGCCTCCCAACATACTGCTGCACCTGCCAAAATGTATGCATATCCAGAATACGAGCGCCGATCCGTTAAATTTCCACCCCAGTCAGCATCAACAACACCATGAAGTTCCTTATCATCATTTTTATATAACGTTAAAAGGTTAAATTATAAAAAAATTAAATGAAAACAAAATATTCTGATAAAAAACCTAAGAAAAATTATTTATTGCCTTCAAAACTCCATTAAATATTTTCTGATTGAAATAACGCAACTTCAAAAGGTTAAAGATTTAAGTCCATTTTCACAACTTGCTTTTAGTTAAAGGTAGGATTTTGTCTGAACGATAAATATGTTTGTATTATTACAACTTAAATTTTTTATTATTATTATATTTAATGGATAAAAGGATAATAAATGAAGGTTTTATAACGCAAAAGTCATTTATCGGGCAGACAAAATCCTGCCTTTAGCTAGAGGCAAGTTGTGAAAATGGCCCGTAATATAATAAAATTTTTCATAAAAAATAAAAAAAAATCTGTAATTTTAGTTTCGCTTAGTTTCAGCGATTTTTCTTCTATTTTGTCAAACAAAAAATAGTGCTTTGGAAAAAACCAAAATGTTAGAATAAACAACACGTTTGTATTTTCTCATTTGATTTTTAGTCTATTTTATTGGTTTGTGGGTTAAAAAGCTAATTTTATCTAATAGCATTTTCTTTTCTGGAAAAATATTTTACACTTATTACACTTTTCAATAAAAATTCGAAATAAAATGATTTTCTGATGTATTACATATATATTTTATTAGAAACTATTGTACCATGTTTTGCGAGCTTAAATTTTTTCTTTAAACGAACGCTAAACTCTATTTTTTTTAATAAAAAATTAAAAAAATTTTACACCTTTTCCAGAAAAGAAAACGACATAAATGTATGTGACAATATCCTAAATAATTTGCATGTAAGTACGCTTTATATAACCACACGTAGGTGTACATACAGTTACTCACAGAAATATTTTGCCTACATTCTTTAAGCAAAAAAGTTAAATAATTTTATTAAAAATAAAAAATTTAGGCAACATGTTAAATTTATTTCTTTTCTAACTGAGAAAGCAAAGCCTATAGCAAGGCACATCAATCAGGTACCCGCGTTTCTACAACAAATATTACAACAGCAATAACCACATGTACATTGTTGGTATAAATTACCATCTTACTTTTCAAAACAGGGTAGCATCGTTAGATTGTATGTTTATTATTGGAAATGTCAAACACCATACAAAACAGAATATTCGTTAGGTGTTTATGGATACACAAATAGAAGCATGTTTTTAGGCTTATACCTATTTAATCCAAATTTGACATTTGGCTTGGTATAATGACATTAGTCACCTGGTGTAGTGGTGCCACCTAATAAATGCGGCTTGGCCTATAGAATGGAAAATACAAAAAAAAAACAACTTTGAATTTAATTGTTATACTTTTTTTTGCCTTTTCTTGTATCAACTACGAAATCTCAACATGCTTCTTTTAGCGTTCCCGTTATTTCGTAAATATTTGTGTTGTTACATGTGTTTTTTGCTATTCGTTTGTAATAGTAATTGTTATGTTTTTTTTGTCATAATTGGTTCCAATCTTTTTTTATTGAGTGCAACAAGTGAAGTTTTTGTTTAAAAAATGCCTAAAGTAAAGGAATTAAATTGATCTGTGAATAAGATCATTCTATATCTGTATAATAGAACAAATCAATCCAATATATTTGTGATATGTTTAGTCGATGTAGACAAACAAGAGAAAATACTTTTAAAGGTGCAAAAAAAGCGCAGATATATTGAAAATATTCCACGAAAAAGTCGAGGAAAGTTGTTAACGGTGAGGAACGCAAGAAAAACTATTAAAAAAATAGGGAAAACCACCATTTATATGTTTCAAGTCTTAAAGAAATGCTAAAGGGGACCCTGGACCCTACGGGCATACTACGGACACACCTAAGTGGCAATTCCATCCGTAAAGCCAACGATACTAACGGCAGCGTAGCTAGAAAAAAAACTTTGATTTTGGAAGTTAATAGACAGAAGCGTTAGTTATATGCAGAACTGCATAAATTTCAGACTTCTAATTTCGGGAACACGATAATATTTAGCGACGAAAGTAAATTTATAACTTTTGGGTCAGATAGACGGCTTATGGTGCGGCACAAGCCAAATAAATCACTAACTATTAAGAATATAAGGCCAGCAGTAAAACATGGTGGTAGTTCTCTCATGGTGTGGGGGTATACGTCGACACTAGGAGTGAAAAGTTGGTGTTTATATAACGCACAATGGATAAACACCTATAGTTGTCCACTATTAGAAAAAACCTACATGCCAGTGCTGAACAAATGGATCAATATATCAATGGGTATTACTTCCAACATGACAACGACCCAAAACATATATTCCTGGACATTAAATTATAGCTATTTTATAATACCAAACATCTGCCAATAAAACCACAAAGTCTCTACATGAGTCCTATTGACAATCTATAGGCATATTTGGAAAAAAAATCCGGGAAAATAGCATTTTATCAAAAGTATGCTTAGAACGAGTATTAGAAAAAGAAATGTATTAAAAAAGTATTTAAAAATTTCCGAAATTTAGTGGAATCTATGCTAGGACGTCTGCAAGTGTTCATATCTAACCATGAGTAGCACACAAACCATTAAAACATAATATGCTGCTTTAATAATGAAAAATCTGTGTAAAAAATTTTAAAAGCAAAATACTTTTGTGACCTGATAAATAAGCGATTTTTTCATTATATTTTAAAATTTTCATAAAATAAATTTTTTTTCTTGAAATTTTAATTAAAATATTTGTAGTTAAGAATTCTCTTATTTAATATGTAAAAAAATAAACATGAATTTTTCAAAGAAGACATTTTTATATAGCATTCTTTTTACATATTTGTTGAGATTTACATAAGCAAAATATTTCTGTGAGTAACTGTATGTCTAATGTGATTATATCGCTAATGGACTATATCGTCAATATTTTATATGAATTTGACTTATAGAGAGCTGTAAAAACGTATATTTTGGACTATATCGCTAAATGGAATATAAGCGACGTGACTATAAGCAAAAATTATTGTAATAATTGTAATTAAGAATTTATTGATTTGTTAGCTTTTATTATTGGTTAGTCGATGGTTTGCGTTGGTCAACGTCGGACATATTGCCTTCGAGTTGAGACTAATTATTATGGCATACATACCACGTGATCATATTAGGTAGACTCATAAAAAAAATTCTGACGTGATGGAAGTTTTTTAATATTATTTCTGAAGTTTAGTTCCTACACCTATCCGAATTGCTTATTAATTTCTAAAGGTGAAATCCAGTATGGGATTATGTACTTAATCAAATCTTCTCACACATTTCTCTATATTAATATGTCATAAGGGGAAATTTGGTTTTTGTTTTGGATTGCACAATATTACACAGATAAAACATTAACGGCCTGGCCCACGATGTCACGAGAAATCGTTCGATCGACAATTTTATTGCAAACAACAACAAATTTTCTAAAGTTATTGTTGTTTGCAATACAAGTTGTCGATCGAACGATGTCTAGTGACATCGTGGGCCAGGCCGTAAATTTTTAGCAGACTAAGAGCCTATTTCACCAACTTATTTATATATCAATTCATATTTTAGTCTTTTTCCATACAAGAATTGATGAAAATCGACATTTTAATATGAATTGATATTTAAATAAAGTTTGGTGAAATTGGTACCAAATGACAAAACTGCCTTTAGTGTGCTTACTAATTCTGGTTTTGTTTGAAGATGAAGTGATACTTATATTTGAACTGATGTCCTGAAAAGTTTGAACGTCAGTGTGCTCTTCATTATCTTTTTCCTTCGATATACACGTCACTTCTGCTACTGGAACAGAAACCCTGTATATTAATTTGTGTATGTATTTATGGTGGCCCATAAAGTTCAAGAGAGTATCTACCCTGCAGTCAGACGGAGGCCAAATGTCCCTATGTCAACACTAAAATTCTAGTAGTATGTACATTGTCTACAATTTCTCTTCTATTCGTCAGTACAAAAGAACGAGAGAAAACAGATGTGGTGCATTTTTGGTGGGTTTTGCAACAACTTGTCAATATTCCTATAATTGTATGTACGTCAGGTATAGAAATGTACCACTAAATGTCTGGTTGGTCTGTCTCCATGTTCCCATAAGAACTATGTAGTCACTACCTAGTCAACTGTTTAAGTGTTACTAGTAGATTTTCAATGACAAGCACATGCTAAATGTCTATAACACAAAGTATTGTATGGGGAATATTTAGAGAGTAGTACTGGTGACAAAGTCAAAAGCGACTCAGTACATTTTCACCATCGACATTTCCTTCAGGGTAATGTTGAATCTTCTACATTTAATAATGATGTGTACGTAGCAATATGTTTGCACAATGATGTTCCTCGTGAACTATCCGGCATTTCAGCACCGCACTCCACCAAAAACTGCTTGAGAACAGGACAAGCCATATAATAGGGCTTAGCTAGTTTTGACGTTTTTTTGGAGAAAATGAATTTGTTGCTGCTCGGTTTTCCTGCCTCACTTCTATGCTTCAGGATTATTTCTATCGCCTTTGTGCATAACGGGCTTAATGAAACGCTTACAGTTCGTCCTTATTTCCCCCACATTGTCACTCTGACGCACTCCTTAGCAAACACTAATGCTATGTTTAGACGACGAGTTGAATCACCTGCTTCGCTCTCTGAATCATGTTTATGAATCTTGCTGTTTAGACTATGCATTCGTGCTTCGTGTGCAGCGTGCCAATTTAGTGCTTTTCGTACTAGATTTAGAGTTTTTTATTTCATAACAGTGCGGAATTTTTCAAATTGTTGCTTAAAAAAAGGCACTAAATTGGTGCTTTTCACCTTTGATTTTAGTGCGTTTTACATATCTACTAAATATTAATTTGTGAAAGTGTGGTTGCTTTATAAGAAACACCAAATAAGAAATTTTCACTTTTCAAAAACTATCTGCTTTCACCCCTTTTAGACATGCAAAGTTTCCTTTGCGGAATGTTAATTCAGCTGGGTGAAATCCGAAGGAAGAAAAACTTTATCTTTCATAGTGAGAAAAAACGAGTATATTTCTAGAAATTACAGTTAAAAATAACTTAATTACAACAATAATCTAATTACTAACCACTGAGGGAAGCAATGTATTGCTTTCTTGATAACGAAAGCTTTCAAAAATGCTTCTGAAAAGTACTAACGTAAGGCTCTCTAACAAAGTGGACAGAAGTAAAAAAAATGTAAACCAGTAACTTTTGCATCTGAATACACAAAAACTACACATTATTACTTCTGTAAAACGAACTAGTAAAGCAAAAAATGAATGGCTTTTTGGAAACTGAATGCATTGCTTCTAGCTGGCTTACAAAAACTCTTTTGGGAAACGGTAATTTTTGCTGGGATGGTGAAATTGAAGAAATAGAACGAAGTATCAGAAATTTAAGGATACATAAATGAACAAATTTGCTCAGAACTGATTAATTTTGGATTGAAGTTTATAATTATAGAAATTCAAATAATCATAATCCATTCCTAATACTGCCCATATTTTCTGTAAGACTATTAACATTACCATGCGTTTCTCGATTTGTGAAAAAAGTGTTTCTGTATTTGAATGTGAAAACAGACAACACTGAATCTGTTTTTACTGGAATATTTCCAGTAATCGAGTGTCGAATCAAAACAAAATTCACAAAAATATTATTTCAATAACAAAAAAATAATAATTTTCAAGAAAAATAAAATTGAATAATGAACATGAATATAAAGTGAATGTAAAATGCTTGAAATAAGTTTTTTCTAGCAACTGTCTCTATTATAGAAAATTCCACAAAAAAATTCTAAATAAATATAATCATATCGAATCGTTAATAATAATTTTAGTTCAACAAATCGTTGCATATCTTTTCAACTAGTTTATTTTTCATATTTTCACAAACAAATTCAAAAATTCACATGTTTTTGTACAATTTAAAATCCGAGAATTGCGAGAAACTATTCACAAAATATTGAGGCCAATTATGAATAAAATTCCACGAAAAATTTTTCCCAGGGAACAATTCCAACTAACAGCAAGTACTAGGGAAAACAAAAAATTCTAATTGGAAAAGGGAGAAATTTCTCGCTGATTTTTATTCATGATTGCCCTGATTGTTACAGAAACACTTTTTCTCACATCGTTCCAATAATTGCTGGAAATTTGTTTAAATGACAGATATTTCTTGCAAAGTAACGATACAGAAACACTCATGATACAATTATACAGGTAACCGCGAAGCGCCAGCTGTTTTGCTTGTTTCGTGGTGCCATCTGCCAAATGTTGTTTATGTTTTACAAACACACACACACGCTGTTTATCTCTCATTGCTCTATGACAGTTGGCACCAGAAACTAGCAACAAAAAGCCCTGTTGTATTATTTGCTGTAAATTTGTTGTCGATTTGCGGTTACCTGTATAATTGTATCATGGAAACACTTATGTGAGAAAAGCCATTATGTGTTTCAATTTACACTGTTTCCACGATTCCCTTGTTTCATGCGGGAAATTTTACGATGCGAGAAATACAGAAACGAGCTACAGAATATAACTATGTTCATGTAAAAATTAATTCAGATGAAACACCTAAAATCTAATTATTTTTTTTTTAATACACCATAATTGCAGTGTCTTGCGAAATGAACTTCAATTATTTTCCTACTCATGTTCTACTTATAAGCAAAATCGAAATATGGCTCGATATAATTGAAATTATTACAAAAACCTATGAAATGTAGTAAATTTAAAATTGTAGTTAACTTAAATTTTTAATTTCTACTCATTCAATACATATATAATTAGCCATGTGGGCTTTCTCTGTATTGAAAATAAATAGATAAATATAAAACTATAAATAAAAAATATATTGCATTTAGTGCTTTTTTATTAACATATAGTGATTTTTGCTGTGAAAAAGTTGGCATCACTGTTCGCGTGGCATTTTTTTTATCTATATTCACACATTCATACGTATCATACGCACGTGTATACATGCATACATACTTACATAAATTCGATTCATTCAAAATCTTGTTTTTCAAGGCATCTCTATATTTTCTTCTTATTTTTTCTTTTTATATTATTCATAACTTAATTAAATTTATTTATATTAAACTCACATCTATGTTTTTTGGCTTGTTTTCATTTGTTTACAAACTCACACATACACATATAACTATTTGGTTTTGATAGCTAGTTCAGATAAAGTGGCGATTAACTGCGATAAAAGTTAGAGAAGATACCAATTTTACGTGCTTCGCAAGTAGATTCATATTGAATCTACTAGATTCGCTCTCATAATTTTGTATGGCGAAGCAAGTTGATTCGGTCATGATTGGGGCGTGAAGCATAAATAGAGAGCGAAGCACGTACCGTGTAAACATACTATAAGTCCTCCGAAATTTTTTGAAGGATATCAGTTTCAATAGTCTCCATTATAATTTCCTTGTTAATGTAGCTATCTATGGTAAGGCGCTTAATTTCTCCTGCCCGCCGTCTATTGAAAATTTGCATGAAAATCAATGATGACTTTATTAGTTCCTTCTAGGAACTAAATATATTTTTTTTATGTCGGTTTTTGATGGCAATACCACTTTTTTACTCGATTTTGGGCGTATTGGTCACTCAAAGCTTTTCTATTGACGAACCTAATGTCTTCATCCCAAAGATCTAAAAAGTACTTCAGCTCCTTAATCGAATCTTCTGATTGAGTTCTTACAAACTCAGCTTGCTATGCCTTACCGCACTTTTTAATCAGTGTTGTCAAATATTGCGCAACAGCTGGTGTTCGGAAACATTTTAGCTTATCATGCCAATTTACAGTACTTCTTAGGGCTGTTACTGACGTGCCTAATAAATTGGGTTTGAAAATATCCCTTAGCTGTTATATACTATTATCGATTGACTGAACTTGAATCAAAAATCGTCCAAAAAGTCTTAATTCAAATCTAATTAAGTCATTCTGATGATTCAAGGTATATTTTTCGGTCAATTTATTTGCATATTTTATCACTTATTCATCGTACTTTGGTTTATTGGCCATTTCGTAAGACCGGACAAATTTCGATCCTTAAAGTGGCTTTAGCAGCTTTGTGAACATATTAATTTTATTTTCTACCGGAAATTATATTATTTCTTAATTTTTTTATTTGGTTCTTGTCACATCTGCGCAGGTGCTTACTTAAGGTTATTTTTGAGAAAAATCCTTTATGTCTAGTACAGCAAACGAAGTCATCAGACATATTTTTTTTTGGTTACCCGTTTGTTGCCTGCTTACCACAAAGTACACAGAGATGTCACGGAAGATAATTTGCAAATTCTGAAGTCTCGCTCACACCGAACACGTGTCTTCTTTAATGCTTCTTTCGTAGTTGCATTTCTTTAACATGTTTCCATTTTATTCTCTGTGTCCTTATTCGCTATGAGATTTTTGCAACTAAAAGGTTAAAATTAATATTTATGAACGAAAAAGCTTAAAAAAAGGAATCATTTGAAAACAAACCTTAATCATTTTTTAATACTAATAAATATTTTCAGATTCAGTTTTTTTTCAACACAACAAATTCCTTGATTTAATTTTGTACAAATGTTCACTTGTTCAAATATATTTTCATTTTATGCTTCTTAGAAGTAAATGGTAAAAACTAATATTTTTAATGAAAATGCTTAACATAATGTCTGTAATTATTAATCACTTTTTTTTAAAGAGAAGTAGCACACAGGCAATTAATGCCTACTACTATTAGTAGGTGTTACCTTCTTTAGGAAAGGGATAGTGAGAGAGAAGACAGGTGGTGAAGGAAGAGATAGAGGAAAGCTTCATTCTTTTACAACTCTGCTTTTTGCACATTTTTTTAATAATGCAGTGTTGCAGCGCGTCTCTGATGTTAAATGAGGCGTATTAATTAATTTTTTGAAGCTGTGTCTTATAGCATTTTGATTTTTTTACTTCGCCGATGATTTTTGCTACACAACGAAGGAGGGCGCTGTGATGTTACATTAGGATTAGTATCTGCTGAAGTCGGTATAGTTCAGTGACCAGTGACTATGCCTTCATCACTTAAACTTTCCTACAACAACTGATACAAAGACACTAATGCACATCGGAAAAATGCGTGGTGTTGTTATTTAATGACTGTTGGATACAGGGATTGAACCCAGGACGATCGGTTTTGTAGCCAACGTGCTAACTACTTCAGCCAACGCCACCCTCTTTTTTTACTACTAATAACATTTAATACATTGTGTTTCCTAGTTCAACACTTAAAAATCTTTAACTTAATTTTGTAAAAATGTCCTCACAAAGTAAAAATTTTCTCTTGTATGTTTTGATTATATTGTTAGCAATTTAATAACAAATATATGGCAGCGCATAAAGAAAGGGACCTAAGGGTAAGAAAAAAATTAATTTTCACTTTTTTTCATGTGGACAACATTTGAGCATCGAATGAGACCGATCCCATGCCCCAAAAGTGTTCCCTCCCAGAGATATGTGCGTTTTATGAAATTGAAGTCGACGATTCTAAGGATATGTAAAAAAAATTTCGTACTAACAGAGTGATATTCACGATTTAAAAGAATTATAAATGAGTATTTATTATAATTCACAATTAATAACTTCAGAAAATAAACCTGGATTCGAAAAAACGCGATATCAAACTCATGGAAACAGCGCGCTAGGTAGAAAACAGTAAAAACCAACTACACAAAACAAGGGACGACCTACGCGTGTTTTCAAGGTTGACCAACACGTTCCTGACGTCATGAGATGTGTCGCTTTTAAATGAGACCAATACCAACATGCTCAGTGATGGTACACCGAAGATACACGTATTTAAATCTTTAAAACGACTCTCCTGAACAAAGCCGGTTTTTACCCTTCGGTCTTTTTATACTTTGCTCGTCACATATACTACAGTTGTCCCTTTTTCGCCAAACCCGTATCATAGCTGATTTGAGCTTGTTTTTATCACTCACTTTATCACGTCTGTATACTTTGTGCTGCCTACAACGAGAAGTCCACTAGATATTTTCGTCAGCAATGATTTACAGAATACACAGAAGTGTTTTTTTGAAAGATTGTTATTATGACGAACCTTAATATTTGGTAACTCCAAAGGGGTTTGAATTATTTCTGTACTCTGATATTGTTACAGAGAAGTATTATTTTGGGAACCGATGTTTTCATTAGTTGTGTCCATTGTCGATTCAGGAAAATGTTCCGAAAATCTATTTTTGGACGTAGAAACAGATGTATCTTTTCTGCTGTTAAAAATTTTTTTTAAATGTAAATTCGTTTTGGAGGTGGATAATGGAATCTTATGTGAAACTTGAAGCGATGAGCTGCCAGGAGTTGAATGAGAAATATATATCGAAGATGAACTGGAGCTGTTAAGACAAGGTACATATTCTGATGCAAAATTTAATTCTGAATTGCTTACTGCTACTGAAGATTTATTCAAAGATGTTGAAAGAAATGTCGCAGTGCAACTTCTGGCAGAAGTACATTCTAGTGATGTATTTGAATTAAGAGATCCAAAAGCATTTTCTGCTGAATTTTTATACGAATCGTTTAAGAGAGATGCCAGTGGTCTTACATTGGAAATGTTATCTTGCTTTTCAGTTGCTGGAAATGTTTTTGTCCGGTTCACCTTCGGTGCTGGTGAAAAAATCGAAGAAGATTCTAGTGATGAATTTGAATTAGAGACCCCAGAGGTAGTATATGTTGAATTCGTATACGAATCGTTTAAGAGAGACTCGAGAGTTTCCAGATTCGATTGGTTACCTTCCTTTTCTCTTTCTGAAAATTTTTTGTCGCCTTTACCCTCGGTTTTGGTGTTTGAAAAAGATTCAAGTTATTGAAGTTGTACTGAGCATACGATAGGTGGTGTTGTCACCGATGAGTTTAGATTGATAGAATAAAATTACTTTTTTTTGAGGGCTGAAGAACTTCGGAGCATGGTGCTTCAATTTTTTTTTATTTATTTAATATATTTTTTTTTCTAAATTTTTTGACGCTTAACTATAGATGGGATTGATGCCGTAGTGGGCGATGGTTTTCGATTGATAGACGCTGAAGTAATTGTGAGCGTAGTGGGTCTAATTTTTTGTTTTTCTAGAAGATACGTCATAATTAGCAGTTGAGGTGCAGCGCGACTTCTTGAAATGAAGTACAAGTTTTGATTGTAAATTCATATTTTGTAGATTTTTTCTTCGACATTTTTTGGGCGATTAACTATAAATACCGGAGATGTCCTGGTGGGCGATGATTTTCGATTGATAGCTAAAGTACTTGGGAGCATGGTGCTTCCAATTTTTTGTTTTTATTAGACATGTCATAATTAAGGGATGTGGTGTTGTGCGACTTTTTGAAAAGAGGTACAAGATTTCTTTTCGACACATTTTGGACGATTTACCATAGTTACGGTAGGTGCCATGGAACGCGATGAATTTTGAATATTAGACATTGCAGTACTTGAAAGCACAGTGAGGCAGATTGGAGACGGGAAAACACTGCCACGTAATTTTTCCGAAAAATTGACGAATGGTATCCCAAATGGCAATATCATTTAACCCCATATTAATTAAAGGACAGAATGAAATTAAAATATTTGTAGTTACGACTTCTCTTATTTAATATGTAAAAAAAAATAAACATGAATTTTTCAAAGAAGACATTTTTATATAGCATTATTTTTGCAAATTTGTTGAGATTTACATAAGCAAAATATTTCTGTGAGTAACTGTATAATTGAAGCACAGCCGCGAATAACGTTGTAAAAGACATTTTTTAAAAAACCAGTTTTTTCACAGATTAACGTTAACATAACTCTCTTGCGTTGTTCAAACATCAAACCATCCAAAATTATGCATCTTATCGCCGTCAAAATACAATTACAATCCAATCAGTCGGTGGAAAACTTTGTAAGTAACTAATATAATCATGCAAACGAAATTGTTGAAAATAATTGATAAATGTAGCAGAGATACAAAAAGAAAAGTTAATGCTAGTTATCATTATTTTCCATAAGCTAAAAAAATTTAAACGAAAAAACCAATCTTGCTTTAAAATACGTTTTTTGGCTCTCCTGAAAAATGATTATTTTGTCACTTAAAACGTTATTCGCGGCTAACCTTCAATTATGTATTACATTAGAATTTTAATATTTTTCGATGCTCCCTTTAGAACACGCTTTAATTTTCAAGTGCCTTATATTTGTCATTGTAGCGGCCAAAGACTTAGATATTCTGTGAAAATTTCAGGTCAAAAAAAAGTTTGATTAATTAAAATGCTGTTATAGATTAAACAATTAAAATACCGTAGGCGGCCCTACGTTTGCTTTAAGACGTCGCTGAATTTATATTACTTGCCGTCTTTGGTAATTTCTTATCTACTTTGTATTCTGATGAAGTGTCAAATTACATATGCAAATGCACAACAAATTATACTTTGTGCAATAAATAACAATAAATTTAAAACAATTTCTGGATCATTGGCTTTAATAGATTTATCGCTAAAAATCCGGGATGAGTAAAGCTAAAATTATATTTATGCTTTACGTCAGTAAAATTGTGTATATTATTATAAACTTACATTTTAAAGGAATATTTTGAGAGTTTTGAGACGCACATTACGCGATGGCCAAAATCCGTTCAAGGTGACGACTGAGTAGCACTTTCTTGATTTATACAGGATTCCAAAAGTTCTATGCTTGGGGTTAATCAATGAAATAATTTCATTTTTGCCAAATTCGTGCCGCAAACACTCCATTTCAAGTCAGCTAATGGTGTTAAGTGCTCTACGCTTTTTTGCTACAGGTAGCTTTCAAAGATGTGTGGGGCAAGACAATTTATCTGCATTATTACAAACATCTGTAAGCAGATGTGTGCATATAGTTGCTACAGCTTTAAATAAGGTAGCACATAATTACATTAAGTTCCCCAAGCGAGACGAGTTCCCATCTATAAAAATAAAATTTTTTGAAAAGTTTAATTTCCCAGGAGTAATTGGGTTAATAGACGGAACACATATTTAAATTTCTACGCCAAAAGATGAAATAGAGCACATATATTATTGCCGAAAGGGTGGGCATTCTAAAAATGTAATGATAATATGCGATGCGGATTATCTCATTCTGGCCGTGAATGCTCAATTCGGTGAAACTGCCCACGACTCTTATGTATGGCATCGTTCTCGTGCTAGCAACTTTGTGGAAGAATTGTATAGAAACGGCGAACGCAATTTCTGGCTTCTTGGAGACAGTGGTTATCCACTTCAGATACTTATTTAGTAAAGGTCTAAATAGAATATTTTTTTTTTGTACACGAAGAGCAATTTTTATCTTTGTCGGTATTCGAACAGTTAATAAATGTTTATGCCTTGTCACCACAAGTGAAATTAACGTGTACACATATGATTGTTTAGATCCCTATCATTTAGCTTAATTGAAATGAATATTGCTAATTTTGTTTAGCTTTAAATAGCCTTGGTTGATGACACCAATTAGTGCAACATCTAGTATGCCAGAAGATCACTATAATGTATCACACAAGTCAACTAGGGCTCTTGTGGAAAGATGCATTGGTATATTAAAAAGTCGATTTCGATGCCTGTCAAAGGAACGTGCTCTTTTTTATTGCCCTCCAAAAGCTGGACTAATTAATGCATGTTTAGTTTTACATAATTACTTAATTCGCAAACGAGTACCATTGCCAGAAATTATTTACAACTTTGAAGAATCAGACCACGTTAGTATATCTGCCGATATTTCATCTTTTAAAATGTTAAACGTCGCACGAAGACAACGTTCACAAATTGTCCATGATGCATTTACAACTAGTGTCGCATCATAAAAATGTCAAACACACACTTGCTGCACTGCCTCTGGTGATTGCAGCAGTTGAAGTGCTTGGTTCTGTTGATGCAGTTGCAGCACCTACTGCTATAGCTGCGCCGCCAGCAATGATATCCGGTTCTTCGTCACAAGCGATCACCAAAGGGGTAACATCAAATCCCACTTCAAACGTTCCGTCTCCGTCAATCGATTCTAAAGTTGTTCGTTTTAAAACGCGCTTTTCCAAAGGTGATAACGATTTTAGCCGACATAAGCCATTGATGCCACTCCTTTGTTCAGCTTGCTTTAGCTGAGCATATTTGGCTCTAGTATGGAGTCTAACACCTAATTCACACGTTGATTTTTCAATGATTTTTTAAAGCACGACTTTTGTAGTTTGTAGGCGAACGGTATAGAAATTTTCTTTACACATATTTTAATTTTTGGTATGTTGCTTTATTTTATTTTTTCATTCAATGCGACAACAGCTTTTTATAATAGAAAACAGTGTTACCTGTAGGTTATTTTGTCGCTAATATAGGAGTATAGGGAATATCGGACAAATA
This sequence comes from Tachina lurida, assembly GCA_944452675.1. Taxonomy (NCBI): domain Eukaryota; kingdom Metazoa; phylum Arthropoda; class Insecta; order Diptera; family Tachinidae; genus Tachina; species Tachina lurida. The sequence goes on from OX101754.1 coordinate 41,700,975, forward strand.
TTTTATTTTGGCCACAATGTAGGTATTTTGTATACTCATATTGCATTTTTTATGCATAAATGTAAAAATAACTATACGCAAAATATATTTTTGCTCCGTTTAAAAATTTGTTTTTGCTCGTAATTACATAGACTTTTAATTATCTAATTATTTTGGTGTCGCAGTGCCTGTATTTTCATAGGATCTTCCCTCTATTCTTCTAATGGCAAGCACCCCAAGAAATAGGAAATGAGCATCTATTAAACAATGATTTAATAATTAAGGTTATTACTTACAACTATTTAACTTAAATCTTAATAAACTCCATGATTGGAGAAACCCCAAATATAGATATGTGTTATATTTGTATTATAAGATAATTTCTGAAAATCTGTAGAGAAGTATGCATTAATTTCGAACACAGAAGTAGTCACTTTAAATATTTTAATACGCAGGAACTACATATGTATGTCAAAATGAAGACTTAATGTTTTTAATTAATCTTTTTTAAATTAAAATTAATGAAATTTGTAGAATTTCTTATGGGAACATTTTTTTAACATGTAGGGGAAATGGATTTTTTAAAATCTACTGGCAACACTGATACCATTTTTGAAGGCAAAAAAAAACAAACCTAGAAAATGGAAAAAATCATCGTATGAATGTACAATGTTTTTGGAAGCAACTTTTAAAGAGAATTTAAAATAAAACAAGATTTTTAAATCCTCGTATGAATTGGGCCTAAAATTAAAAAAGAAATTTATTCATTGGACCAAAAGTTAGCAGAAAATAATACTACCTAAAGTCACTCCAATACTTTCTCCATTTTAGCCCATCCTTCTGAGTCCCACCAACAGCGTTAAGGCTCATCGCTAGATGTTCCCACTTCTCATCACGCAGCCTCGAACCATCCACACTCACAAATCTGTAAATATATTTGTTAAATTTTGTTTTTTTATTTTGTATTATTGAATTACTTATCATGAGCAACATCAACATTTTCCTCAAAAAAATTTATCAAAAATTATTTTTGAATTTCACTGGCTCGTTTTCCTCTTGTCGTCTTCTCCATGTTTTTTTCACTAATAAATGGCGTGTGTAAAAAAAACTTTGCATGTGAAACGGTTTTGACACTTGTTTACACTTTTTCATAAAACGAGAATCAGCAATGATGTGTAGCTGTGAAAATGTTTTGTTTCAATCCACTTGCTTTTTTCATATGAAATCATTTTAATTTTGTTTTCATTTTTTCACTGAACCAGAAACAGAATGAAGAGATGAAAAAAGTTTTCATTTCACATTATCAAGGCGAATTCATAACAGGTGACCCTAACAGTCCTGATGATTATCAGCTGTTCGAAGATTGCTAAAACCCCAACTGTCAAAATCTCTTCTTCTATCTAATGTTTGCTTACATTTAAAGTGAAAAAAAAATTAAATCGTTCTTTATGTTTAAAAAATATATTTTAAAGTGAAAAGAATTATATTGTATGAATACTTATCACAATGGAACCAATTGGATCTCCGAGTGGAGGTGCGGTATAGGAGCACCCTTCCTAACATATGCATTCTAAATTAACTCTTGCAAAATTATTAACTGCATTAGTTTATTGATGATGATTTTTAAAAAATTGTATCAATACAAAATATTTCTACCAATGTGTCTCGCCTATAATGCCTGATAGTCCTTGGTACAGAATCTTGCACGGATTTTCGCACAATATAGAAATAAGATTTTATCAAACGTTCTGCATTACTTGAGGCAAAGAGTATTTGCTCGTTCCATCATGTCAGCTTTTAGTTGACTAGACATGTTTATGAAAATCTGGATGTGTAGTATTTATATACAAAGCCCAATTCAATGGCTCCCAAATTCTCAACCATGAAATTGGTGGCTGGTAAACGACGATGCAATAGCGTTGTCACCACATCAACAATTTTTACGTGATATTTGGGAAACCTTAAACAGATATATATATTATGAATTAAGTTTATAGAAAGAAATATTCAAGCATACCTTAACATTTCCTATTGCATTTAATTGCCACAATGCGCTGCATTTCTTCATGTATCAACTCAACACAATGCGAATTCTTAATTGTGGGGTTAAGACAACTTTTGCCGGGCCCAGCTAGTACTAGCTGACTTCTTATATATGTATGTATGTATAAATAAGACGCACGTTTATTTGTTGTACACTTTTAAGTAACTTTGTCCATTTTTGTGAACAATTTCATGCATTTAAGCATAATATTGCGTTTACGGCCATGATGAGCCAGTAAAACACATTTTATACCACTGATTTCGCGTCCAAAAAACCATCGGAGGGGCTGCAATAAGGCAGCAAGTAAGGTTTCTTTACGTTGTCCAAAAATATCAAGATCATCTAACCTGAACCGTCTTTCAACATTTTAATTACATTTATTTTACAAATATTGTTTCTGTGTTGTTGATGATAGATGCACATGGATAGTAAAATATGTTTTTATAAATGTGAATGTATTGGTATTTGAGTCAACTGTTTTTGACGGATGGGGTTTTGTGAAGCCAGACGAATTGCATGTTGTTTTTATTATTGTTGTATTTTTGTAGCGATAAGGCCACCTGTTATGAATTCGCCTTGCACATTATCACAGAACCAGAATCGACCCCCTGGTCGGTTGTTGTTCGTGGTAAGGGTTAATCTTCCAAGGACGTCGTCGACAATGTAGTAGGGGAGGTTGGACCCACATTTGGTGTGCGAGTGCATAGTATTGGGCCATTCAGGGACGGGGTTGCTGTTATCTGCACCCCATCTGTTTCTGAGAGGGAGAAGATTGCGGCATATGTCAAGTTCGCTGAGGTGGGTTTGGAAGTTGTAGTGAACGACAAGTTGGGACCGAGGGTCGTCGTGCAACGTGTACATTCGGAGATTTCTACGGCCGAATTCATGGAACAGTTGTACGAGATGAGCCTGAAGGAAGAGTTGTACCGCAGTAAGTTCACAAGGAGCGTTCGTTTAGTGTCCAAGCTGTGGATTGTTAAGGCTGGTGGTCAGATGAACGTCATGCTTGAGGTCACCAGTAAGGTGATGGACGTGTTGGTATCGAAGGGCGTATACATAAAGTGGTTCCGCTTCATAGCACGGCCACAGGACCCTGTTATGGCATGCTTCCGCTGCCTTGGTTTTAACCACTGTGTGGGTGAGTGCAGGATGCGTGAGGATGTTCGCCGTCATTATCGTGAGTTTGGCCATATTGCCTCCCAGTGCTTCAACCCAGTGCGCTGTCGGAATTACGCCTTTGAGGTAGCCCACCTGACCATCAAAAGATGTCGGACTTGTGTCCGATAATATCTGCAAAGAGAGCAGCTGCGAACGCGAGACATTAGAACAAATATGGATAATTTGCGCATAATACAAATAAATTGCCAGCGGTCGTACGTGGTGTTCTGTGAGTTTGGCAGGCATTGTGCACTTTGTATGTGGCTTTTGCAGGAGCCTTATGTTACGGATGGCTGCATTAGAGGTTTACCGGGGGGACGCGAGTTTTAACGGACGGGGCTATAGCTTGCGACAGGGACTTGGACTGTGAAGTGGTTAATTGGAGCCAGGAGGGGGTTTGCGTGTCGGTGGAAGGGGCGTTTGAGCGGATGTTTCTGGCTAGCATCTACTGTAGGCCTAGCGAGCCGCTGTTGCCGTATTTTGAGAAATATGGATACGGTACTACTAATAGCGAGTAGTATTCCGCTCATTCTGGGCATGGACGCTAATGCATCGTCTCCCATGTGGTTTTCTAAAACGGTAGGGCATTCGTCACACCGCCCAAACCATGTGAGAGGTGTGATGCTAAGCGAATGGATGGTCACTATGAGCGTCGGAGTTCTTACCGAGCCGAGTGATCTGTATACCTTTGATGGGCCCGCGGGCGTTAGTGACATTGACGTGAGAGCTGCAAATGGGGCGGCGATGACTGCTTTTGACACTACTTGGAGGGTGTGTGACGAATGGGGCATAAGTGATCATAATCTTCTTGAGATCATAATCTTCTTGAGATTATGATCACTTATCGGAGACGGACTGAGTCGACTGCGTTGCCACGTGAGTGGCGTTTTCACGGTGTTGACTGGGACGGGTACGCTGACTGTTTTACGGAGGTTGCGCAATTGCAAGCATTAGTTGACTTTAGGGCACTCACGATAGATGACCAGGTTAGACAGATAGAGAGGTGGATGGTTACCGTGATTGGAAGACGTCATAAGACTAAACCAAGTACTGTTAAATGGTGGACACGGGAGTTAGAGGAATGTTCAACGCCTTAGGAAGGGTTTCCAGAGAGCCAGGCGTACGAATGCTGAGGATCTTACTCAACGTAAACCTGTCTATCTGTCTGTACTTAGGGCATACAAGGACAGGATTGTTAAGTAGGTAGGTTAAGAAAGACGAGTGGATGAGTTTTGTGCGGGACGATAGGGATGACCCCTGGGGTAGAGGGTATCGCATTATTAGGGGTAGGGATAGGTCTGTGTCGATGTTGCTTAAGGCCAGTTCACACTATAATACAAGTATTAATACTTACATTGGATTTTACGATACAGAAAACTAACGACATTTGTTTCGACTGTCAAAAAATCTAACGTAAAATGGACATTTTATATTCACACCATCACACTCAAGTAAAATAGAATAATTTGAGTAGAGAGCAAATTTGTTTTTTTTCCTTAAAATACAAAAATAATTTCATTTTACAAATTTTGAGTTAAAAATCTAAAAAATGAGGGTGATGATGCAAAAATCAAAGAAAAAAATACTGGCGGGCGTTGTGATCGCTTTGGCAATTATTGCAAAATATAAAAAAGAAAAATGTAACGCTCGACGAGCCGCCAGACGGCATTGGAGTCGTGAATGGCTTCCCCGACGTTATTCGGGAAGAGATCTTACCCATATTGCAACAAAGGAGTTACAATTAGAAGACCCGAAAAGTTTTGAAAATTTTTGTAGACTTTCCAAAAATTCGTTCCAGGACTTGTTAAATGTTGTAGGTCCACTAATAGCTAAACAAAACACAGTACTGAGAGAGTCTGTTTCAGCAACAACACGGTATCTATTTGTGGAAAAGACATGTATTGAATACATACATATGTATGTAGGTATTTTTTGTGGTATTTATTTGTTTCGCTCAGCCTTCTGATCACACTGAGGTATTTGGCCACGGGCAATACCTATAAAGACCTTTCCTATGGGTTTCGGATCTCTGTTTCGTTAATCTCCTCTTTGGTTCCTAAAACCCTGCGGGCTATATATAACTCGTTGAGTGAAGATTACCTACAAGTAAGATTAAGAACCTAAAAAAAATTATCTTATAAACGAAGTTTTGTTTCCAAGGTATGCAAAACAACTGCTGGTTGGAAAAGAGTTGCTGACGAATTTAATCGTAAATGGAACTTTCCTATGTGTCTTGGTGCTATTGGTAATAAAAAGTTTTAGTTTCCCTCTCAAAAATATTTATAATTTAAATTTAAGCACATTGCATTTTGCCCAAAAGCATGTGAAGGGTCGTGTTATTATAATTATAAAGGGTTTAATAGCGTAATTTTATTGGCGGTGGTAGATGCTAATTGTAAATTTATTATGGTGGACGTTGGGACAAATGGACGAGCCAATGATGCCGCGGCATTCAATGCCTCCGATATTGGAGACGCCATAAAAACAAATAGTCTTAATTTTCCCGAAGACGAAGAACTGCCCAACACAAACATAAAGGTATTTTATATTAAAATATTAAACAAGTAGTAGAATGTTAAATACCCTACAACCAGGTAGTGAAGACACTATTTTGAGTTTGATTTTCATTTAAAGGTGGGGCGGACAAGTAGACAATTTTTTCCCCAGCATCCAAAAATATTCAAAATTAAATTTCTGTAGTTATTAGCTTAAGTAAAAAAAAAAAGTTTTTGAGTGGCGTGTAATTTTTGGCGAGGGGGTATATGTCCCTTTCCTCTTGTAAAAGTTTACATAAAATCACAAAGTATACAGAGGTGAAGAAAGTGAGTGATGAAAAAAGCTAAAATCAGCTACGACACGGGTTCGGCGAGAAAGGGACAACTGTAGTATATTTGTTATTAAGTTGCTAACAATATAATCAAAACAAACAAGAAAAAATGTGTACTTTGTGAAATAACCAAGAGGACATTTTTACAAAATTAAATGAAAGATTTTGTAGTGTTGAACTAGAAAACTTAATGTTTTAAATGTTATTAGTGGTAAAAAAGTGATTAAAATTAGTTTCCACATAATTACAGACATCATTTTAAGCATTTTCATTAAAAAATATTAGTTTTTACCATTTACTTCCAAAAAGCATATAGCGAATAATACCTTAAAGAATGAAATGAAAATACATTTGAACGAGTGAACATTTGTGCAAAATTAAATCATGGAATTTGTTGTGTTGAATTAAAAAACTGAGTGTGAAAATGTTTATTAGTATTAAAAAAGTGATTAAGATTTGTTTTCAAATGATTCCTGATTTAACTTTGAGCTTTTTAGTTCATAAATGTTAATTTTAACATTTTAATTGCAAAAATCTCATATCGAATGAGGACTCAAAGAATAAAATACAAAAACGTTAAACCAATGCAACTACGAAAGAGGCTTAAAGAAGACACGGGTTCGGTGTGAGTGCGAAATCCGAAAACACAAATTATCTTCCGTCTCGTGTCACCTCTGTGTACTTTGTGATAAAATTTTTTGTAGTATTCGGGTTATTTAATAAATTTTTTGGAATAGTTACATAAGTCTTATTAAGTTTTTTTATTACCGCTGAAAAAAAATGTAAAAAGCCGTCAAAAATATGCTTTTATCAGAGGTTGGTTTAGTCCTTCATGGGCAATTTGTTTCCCCTGGCCCGATTACGTACATTTCTACACTTGACAAGCCTATTACTATAACACATTTTTGTACCAAGTTTGAAGAGGCTTGCTCTTTTCGTTCGGACTGTAGCGTGTTTTCAACAGAAATACGTCTTAGATTTGAATACAGATCAAGAATATACATATATACTTCATAGGGACTCAGAACTATATTTTAATGCGTTACATACGGAATGGCAAAGTGAATGTACCCCCATTATTGGTTGGAGGGTATAAAAATGCCAAACATACATATGTATGTACATACATATGTATGTATAAAACTGAATTTCATGAAAAATGTTAAATTGTTTTCCAGGTCCCTTATGTTTTTGTGTCAGACGATGCATTTCGTTTGAGCTCAAGAATATTAAAGCCCTACAACCAAAGGCAGGTTAATAAAAACAAAATATTTAAATATCGTTTATCACGAGCTCGACGTGTGGTTGAAAATGCTTTTGGAATCCTTGCGTCGAGATTCCAAATTTTTCAAAGGCCCATAAAAATAAGCAGTGTTGAAAAAGTCGAGCTAATAACATTAGCCGCATGCACACTGCACAATTACCTCAATAGAGCAGATGAGGAACATGAGTCTCGATTAGAAGCCCTCAACCTTACACGTTTGGAAAAGAGCATAGGAAACCGGTGTTCAGACGATGCGTCAGAAATTCGGGATAAATACAGGCACTATTTCAATAGTGTTAGCATTCTGGAATGGCAGGAAGAGTCTATAAAAAGATTTAATTTTTAATTGAAATATTTATAAAATGAAAACAACTTTATACATGCATATACATACATACATATGTATACAGTATTTGGTTTTTCATCACTTTATTTTTTTTGATTCATATGTCCACATATTCTTTGCAATATATGAAGCGCACTTAAAACTAATAATAAAATATATTCATATGTAGTATAATATTTACTTTCTTGGCAGTCTTTGTAAAGCAGAAAAATGTATATATACATATATAAATATACGTCCAGGTTCTGAAAACCATTTCGTTGTGAAACCGACAAATTTCAGGAAAATAAATCAACTAGAAACCTCACTTATTGCAGCTTTTTATTTGGTTTTATGATTTCATATGCTTGAGATATTTTATCCGAACTTAATTGAGAATGCACTAAATTATTTGATAAAGAGAACATTGTTTTCCTTTCTTGAATCTTTTCGATTTCAAAACGAAATGGTTTTCAGAACCTGGCCGATATTGTCATAAGTTTATATTAATTTGAAATTTATTTGCTGGTGGTTCAGCGATGTCTATGCATTTCATTGTTGCTGTAACAAATCGTCAGTAGACTTCAACCACACATTTTAAACAGTCACAAACTTCTTATCTTATGTACAGACTTTCAAAAACTATTTGAGAATTCACATATTATATTATTTTTGAAAATCACAAAAGAAAAATAAGCATAGTAGGCTTAGTTAGTTATTTAGTGACTGTTAAAAATGTGTGGTTGAAGTCTACTGACGATTTGTTACAGCAACAATGAAATGCATAGACATCGCTGAACCACCAGCAAATAAATTTCAAATTAATGTAAATATATATATATTCACAGTATTGACAAGTAACAAAATTAACAAAAGTGTGTACTATATTTAACACAAGGAATATACATATGTATATGTATGTACCTACATATGTCGGTACGTTAACAAATAATAATAAAAACAAATAAGGAACTTCCAGGCACGTATGTAGCTATGTAAAAATATGTACATATATTATTGCGTTTTGTTTAGAATGCTTCTAATTCTCTTTGCTTTTTCATGTACTCGAAAAGCAGAAGCATTATTTTGGATGAAACTTCATCTCGCAAATTTTTATTTTGGATTTCTAAAATGCTTGATGAGATAAAGCTTATCAATACTTCAGTGAACGTATCCACTTTATCATAATTTCCGATTTTCTGCAGAAAGTCAGTGGCTGCTTTTAGCGCTCGATCACTGTCACTTTCATTGGTGTCAGACTTTTTTTTCTTTTTTGCTGGGGTTAACTCCTCTGACTCTATTAATGATGAGTCATTATCAACCTAATAAAATAAGTAAAATTGTGAGAAACAAAATTAATTAAATATGTACATTTATGATGTCAACTCCAAAAGTAAATTAATACTAAAGATAGATGATAGTTTGTTACACTATACATACATATGTATTTACAGTACTGACCTGGCTTCGCTTCCGTGTGGATGGCTGTTCCTCATTTTTAGAGAACGAGATATCATCTAATGTCAGTAAAATTGGATAGTCTGTAATCATTTTTATATATGTAGGTCTAATAGTTTTAGTTTCTTACCTGAGAAAAATTCGATTTTCCTTTTCAGACACGGACAAAATCTTTTAAAAAATTTAAGTGTTCGAACCAGTGATGCATTTTGAGTTTTTGAGTTTTTTGATTTAGGGCCAAATTAACGATTTAAAAGGGCCAAAATACCTTTGATAGGGCCAAAAAAGTTGTTTAATGTACTTGACTATAATCTTTTAATTTAAGCCCCTATCACGGTTTTCAACTAAACTCAGTTTGGTCGCCTAAGAGTAGACCAAACTTACACACGACCAAACTGTTTTTCAGTATTATGAACCACAACTGTTTTTTAGTTGAAATTGTTATCGCGTTGCCAACTTAAAATATCAAGTTTGACAGAAAGCAATTAATTTGTGTGAAAATTTAAAATACAGTTTTAGAAAAAATATTGCTTTGTATGATTTAGTTCAAAGAAATCATACTAAATTGATACAAATATATGTAGATTTATTTTATGACGACGAAAATGAAGTCGCAAATATAGATGTACTACGTATCGAAAGAAAGAACGAAATTTGTGACAATTCTAACCATCATGAACTACCCAATGCAAGGTAAGGAATAATCAAAATAGGGAACGAATTCTTTAAAAAATAATTTTGGAATGTTAAGAAAATTTTGCTATGAAGCATAATCAATATTTCCAGTTACGATTTTTCCATATTTTCTATTTTTTACCTGTAACTAGAAAAACCCAACCACCGACTCAACTACTTGAAAATAGTTGTGTATACTCAACGTTTTTCTCAACCAAACTTACGCATAGTTGTAAATGATAGTACCAAAACACAACTGAGAACTCAACTGTTAATTTAGTGGAGAATGGTAATGCAAATTTATCAATCACAACCAAACTATTTTAAAAGTTGAAAACCGTGATAGGGGCATTAAATAAAAACACAAGTATGTATTAATAATATAATACATGTGATTTAGTTTGTTTAGAGTAAAAACAGAAATTAGCGACAAAAATTCAAAGTTTTTAAAGTACTTTTTGTTAAATTAAAGTAAATACATATATATTTTATATATACTATGTATGTATGTTGCTTAAAAAAATTAAATTTTAGTTGAAAAACATTCTATATGTAATTCATATTTTATTATTCATATTCTAAATTCTTAGTCCAATAGTTCCTGAATTTATTTCTGTTTAAAAGCATTTTTTTGTGTTAAATCTTAAAATATCTTCATCATAACAATTGATAGAATTAGATTTCATTAAATCTTTTAATTCTAATAAATATTTTTTTTTTTTTTTTACATGATATTTATTTATTGTATCTTCCTATATGAACTAACAATAAGTATTCAAATCTTAAATCTAAAATATAATTATTAGGCCCGACCACTGTCGGACATAAATTTAGAGATAGTTATAAATAATACATATTTAAGTAGTGATAAACAAAAGGAAGAAAAAATAAATAAAAAATAAAAATTATTTTTCAGTTAGTCACATCTGGAGTGTTGAGTATAAGAGCCCTTGTATCCCTCTTTTTTAGGCGGATGTGTCCAGTAAAGTTCAAAATATTACGAGCAAGCGGATTAGGATGTGACTCGAGTTTTGTTAAATATTTGCCAGCGTTTTTTGCAATTTCTTCAGTCACTAGTGGCATATTTAAGTCACGATGTATATTTGAGTTTTTTATATACCATGGAGCCGATGTTATTAATCGCAAAATTTTATTTTGCCTTCGTTGGATTCTCTCGACATTGGAAGCTGAAGCAGTGCCCCATAGTTGAATTCCGTAGCACCATATCGGTTTCAAAAGTGACTTGTATATCAAAAGTTTGCAATCTAGACTGAGGGTTGAATTTCTACCAATCAGCCAATGTACCTGAGTTAATTTTAATTTCATTTGGGTTAACTTAGAGTCAATGTGGTGTTTCCAAGTAAGACGTCGATCAAGGTGTATACCAAGATATTTCACATGAGTATGTTGAGGGACAACTTGATTGTTAATCCGAATGGGTAAACACGTATCTCTTCGTAATGTATATGTTACTTGAACACACTTTTGTTCGTTTACCTTAATTCTCCATAAGTTTAACCATAGTTCCAGCTGGGTAATGTGTTCTTGAAGATATCGGGATGCCTCGTAAGGATTTTCATGCATACTAAGGCAGGCTGTATCATCAGCAAATGTGGAAGTGTGGATATTGCTGCTCAAAGGCATATCACAAGTATAAATCAAATACAAAACTGGCCCCAGTATACTCCCCTGTGGCACACCGGATGAGATAGTTTCAGGCATGCTCATAAAGTCTCCTTCCACAACAGTGAACTTCCGGGCAGTAATGTAACTTTTCAAAAGACTTACAACGTTTATTGGCAGGTATGTTTTTAATTTTAAAATTAGGCCTTCATGCCACACTTTATCAAATGCCTGAGAAACGTCGATAAACAGCGCAGAACAATACTTCTTTTCTTCAAATGTTCTTCTTATAAATTGGACCAATCTATGAGTTTGTTCAATGGTGCTATGCTGACTTCTAAAACCAAATTGATGGTCCGGTATGCACCCACTATTAACTAGAATTGGGGACAATTTTGTCATGAGCAGTTTTTCGAAAAGCTTTGACATTGTTGATAGGAGACTTATTGGCCTGTATGACTCAGCCTTGGTAAGGTCTTTGCCCGGCTTTGGAATCATTTTAACTTTGGCAAGCTTCCAGCTATTTGGATAATACTGCAGTCGTAAAGTGGCGTTAAAAATAAATAACAGTATTCTAATTGCAATACGAGGCAACTTTATTAGCATCTGGTTACTAATTCCATCAAAACCCGGAGCTTTCTTTGGGTTGAGTTCAGAAATTAGTTTTTGCACATCACGCGTCTTCAACTTTATTTGTTGAGGGGGTAGAGCGACTACATTTGGCAAATCAATTACACCAGTACATGTGTTTGGGGTAAATACGTATTTTAAATGGGCAGCAAATATGTTACCTTTTTCAGTATCGCTTCTTGCCCAACCTCCGGTAGATGTGCGCAGAGGTGGTTTAAACTCAACGGGTGTTTTAAGCTTTCTAGCAGCACGCCATAAAGAGTAATCAGATGCTGGTGTGACATCAAGATTTTCCAGATAGTTTTTAAGAGATGCACTTTTTTCATGTGCAAGCAGCTCTTGGAGTCGTTTAGTGCACTCTTTAAATCTAATTTTATTCTGGGGTGATCTGTGCTGTTGCCATTCCCTTCTAGCTCTTCTTTTTTCACATACGAGACGTTCAATATCTGTAGAATATAGTCTATTAAACCCAGTCTGCGGATAGGAGGTAGTGGCATGTTTAGCAGCCTGCTTAATATTTTCGTTAAGATTGGCAATGTTAGATTCAACATCATCAGGTGTTCTTAGTGTAATGTTTTCCGTGCAATGACTACTAAGATATTTTTTGAATCGCAGCCAATTTACACGATTTATCAAATTGGCATATGGGTGAGGTAAATCACTTCTTAATGGGCTACAAATTGTAACGATCGTGGGAGAGTGATCGGACGAGAGATCTAGAGAAGCTTCAATTTGAATTAAATCCCTAGAGATATTTTTCATAACGCCAAAGTCTATTACATCCGGAATTTTATGTATGTCAGTAGGCCAATAAGTGGGCTCCCCACTTGAAATGACATCCAAGCCAATTTTGGAAATTGTATTGAACAACGCTCGACCTCTGGGTGTAATAAGACGCAAACCCCAGAACGTGTGTTTAGCATTATAGTCGCCAGCTGCTACGAAACAAGGACCCAGAGATTTGTAAAAATCCTCGTATTGATGCTCAGTAATTGCGAATCTAGGAGGAGAGTAAATTGATGATATGACAAAATTATTGGAAAAATTTTCAATACAAATATTCGTTGCTTGTAAATGTTCTTCAGAAATGTTATCAATAATATAATGCTTGAGTCTTGACTTTATTAAAATTGCTGATCCACCGCATGCTCTTCTTCTCGGGTCCTTTGAATCATATAAGGTGTAGCCATAAATTTTAAAAAGGCTTCTCGAAGTCAAATGAGTCTCAGAGACCAACATTATATCAATATTTTTTTCCGTGAGGAAGTGCTCAAGTTCATTTTTATGTTGGCGAATGCCGTTTGCGTTCCAGAAACATATTGTTAACGTGTTCATGGCTTATTAAGTATTGCTTGAAGCAGAGTATTCTGCATTCGCAACATTTCTTGCATCATGCTAGTCATATTTGTTGTAAAAATTGTTTATAGTTTGCACAAGATTTTCAATAGTGGCTTCAAGGCGATTATAATTAAAGTTTGAGTGTGTATTTGTAGAATTATTTTGCGGTGAAACATTTTGTGTCGGAATAGAACTAGCCTTAGCAGCATCTGCATACGATACACGGGAAGTAACTGGTTGGCTCATTTGCTGAAAAGTGGCAGAGTAAACGTTTGCTGATTGAGCTGGAGCTAATTTAGGTTTTTGCACCATAGTCTTCTTTACCAAAGAGTACACACGACAACCTCTGTAGTTAGCGGTGTGATTACCTCCACAATTACTGCATTCGCAACATTTCTTGCATCATGCTAGTCATATTTGTTGTAAAAATTGTTTATAGTTTGCACAAGATTTTCAATAGTGGCTTCAAGGCGATTATAATTAAAGTTTGAGTGTGTATTTGTAGAATTATTTTGCGGTGAAACATTTTGTGTCGGAATAGAACTAGCCTTAGCAGCATCTGCATACGATACACGGGAAGTAACTGGTTGGCTCATTTGCTGAAAAGTGGCAGAGTAAACGTTTGCTGATTGAGCTGGAGCTAATTTAGGTTTTTGCACCATAGTCTTCTTTACCAAAGAGTACACACGACAACCTCTGTAGTTAGCGGTGTGATTACCTCCACAATTACTGCATTTTTTATCACTTTGATCTTTTGGTTTATTGCAGCTAGCGGTGCCGTGTAATTCGCCGCACACAACACAAACAGATGGTAAATTGCAGTATGTTTTTGTATGGCCATATTCTTGGCAATTATGGCACTGTACAGGACCTGAACGCTTATGTGGCTCTTCAACTGTGATTTTTCGGTACAAGAGGTATTTTAAATTATAAATTGGATGCGTCTCATTTTTTTTCAATTTTATATCATTAGGCTCAAGTTCAACACGAAATAGGGGTTGGGGAATCTTTTCTCTATTTATTATATTGGACACATTTTTTACCTTGAACCCCTGGAGGACGAGTGCATCTTTTATTTCTTCGGGGGCAACATAAGAATCTATGCCCTTCAATACGATCTGCATGCCTTTAGCGCTCTTAAGCTGGTATGTGTAGAAGCTTGTTTTACTTTTTTCAAATTCAGCAACCATTTTGCGGAAATCAGTTTCGTCATAGATTTGAATTTTCGTTTCATCGATATTGCCATGTTTTATTGGAACAATGTGAAATTTATTCTCACCAATTACCGAAATTAATTTCTTAATTAGAGCGTTTGAATTTTTTTCTCTCAAATATATTGGTGGCGGCTTGGAGGTTTTTTTCGCGGATATATCAGGTGTGTCGTTGTCATCTTGCAATATTTGAAAACGATTAGTAGATGATGCGCTGTTATCCCTAGATACCTTTGAAGCAGATGCAATTTTAGTAGAATTTGGGCTTCGCCCGCGCTTTCCCACAATAATATATCGGTCCATTCCAATTTGGACCTTGGGTTTTGGGCTTTTTTTATTTTCAGTGACTAATTGGGTAAGTGATGAATCGGATGATATCGCTGATTTAAATGACGAAATAGTAGGCAACTGTAATGTTAATGAATCAGTTGACATTGGACAAAGCGAAGTTGATCGCTGACGAAAAATTGACTTAGCCGTTAAAAAAAGTCTGTCATCAAGTTTTTTTATTTATTTTTTTTAAATTAAGATCATCAGAACTCACAGTAAGTCTATCATCAAATTTGTTATTTTTATTGTTATCATTAAGATCATCAGAGCACACAGTAAGATAGGCATTTCTGCCGTTATCACTCACTTCGCAATTATTTGTTTTCGAGGTACTCATATAGAGTATTCCTCAAGGGCACTTTGTAAGTGTATTCCTCAAGGGCACTTTAAGTTATTTTGTTTACGGTTGTTTTGGTTTTTTTTGTTTTAGTTATTACTGTCTATGTAAAAAAAAATTATTAGCAAAGCAAAAATAGCTTGTTTATCAAAGTTAATGTACAACAAATATTATGTACTACAAATATTTTTTTTATGGTTTTTTTTTGGTTTAGTATGTAAAAAGAAATTCCGCTAATACTTCTGTTCACTATGAAGGTACAACGAGAACTGAACAAAAAAATAAATAAAAATTTTTGCCGCAGGATACGAACCGCGCTGTTCTCACTCTCAAGGCACACTCTCTACCACTGAGCTACTGTACTCTTGTTATTCTTTAGAGATAAAACTTATTTAATGAAAATATTTCACGTAAATACAAAACAAAAAATAAATAAAACTTTTGTCGGAGGATACGAACCACGCTGTTCTCAACCTCAAAGCACAGTCTCTACCACTGTACGACTGTACTCTTGTTATGTGTTGGAAATAAAACTCTTTAAATATAAAAATGTAGCAATGTGATGATAATTTAATTCCGTTTTTACATCCCCTTTTTGCTGGGTATTTATTTCAATATACATATGTACATTAGGTATGGCGTTGTTTACGATTTTTCAATTTCGACTTGCAAGAACCCCTCATTTTGTGAGGTTTCAAAAAAAAATATTCGAGCCAAAAAATGGTGGCGGTCAGATGGGGGCAAAGGGCTCCGCATCGTGCTCAAAGATGAGGGTAAAAGCAAAAAAACTACAAACAATTATATAACTTTCCCAGGGTCACCGCTACCAGGGTCAAATGTATGACGAGCACCCATTAATTTTCTCCGCCCAACATCTTTTTTAAACACACCGGCCACCTAGCTCCTCTTCTTAAGGGGGCTCCCATACAAAGGGGAAATTTTTATAAAATTTACTCGCAGGGCTCTAACTGTCCCTAGGGCGTACCTATCGATGTCAGATGTATGACTGACCTCCTATATTTTTTCATTACAAAGATTTTTTCTGAACATACTTATCGTCTATCTTCAACCATTAAGTTTGTCCCCATACAAAAAAATAGTTTTTTTAATAATTTTTTTAAGAAATCCGCTTTTTTCGCTTTTATGTTGCCTCCTAGGGGGTAAAATGTAAGACCGAGCCACAGTAATTTTTTATGTTCAACATTTCCTCTGAACATACCTATATCCTATCTCGACTCATTAAGGGAGCTCCCATACAAAGGCGGAATTTGTACAAAATTTACTCGCAGGGCTCTAATTGTCCCTGGCGCGTTCCTATCGAAGTCAAATGTATACTGAACTCCAATATTTTTTCAATACAAATATTTTCTGTCAGCATTCTTATCGTGTATCTTCAACCATTAAGGTTGTGCCCATACAAAAAAATAGTTTTTTTAATAATTTTTTTTAAGAAATCCGCTTTTTCCGCTTTTATGTTGCCTCCTAGGGGGGTAAAATGTAAGACCGGCCCACAGTAATTTTTTATTTTCAACATTTCCTCTGAACATACCTATATCCTATCTCGACTCATTAAGGGGGCTCCCATACAAAGGCGGAATTTGTACAAAATTTACTCGCAGGGCTCTAATTGTCCCTGGCGCGTTCCTATCGAAGTCAAATGTATACTGAACTCCAATATTTTTTCAATACAAATATTTTCTCTGAAGATACTTATCGTCTATCTTCAACCATTAAGGTGGTGCCCATACAAAAAAATAGTTTTTTTTAATAATTTTTTTAAGAAATCCGCTTTTTCCGCTTTTATGTTGCCTCCTAGGGGGGTAAAGTGTAAGACCGGCCCACAGTAATTTTTTATTTTCAACATTTCAACAGTTAGAGCCCTGCGAGTAAATTTTATAAAAATTTCCCCTTTGTATGGGAGCCCCCTTAAGGAGAGGAGTTAGGCGGTCGGTGTGTTTTAAAAAAATGTTGGTCAAAGAAAATTAATGGGTGCTCGTCATACATTTGACCCTTGTAGAGGTGACCCCCGGAAAGTTATATGATTTTTTGTACGTTTTTTTGCTTTTACCCTCAACTTTGAGCATGATGTGACCGCCACCATTTTTTGGCTCGAATATTTTTTTACCAAACCTCACAAAATGAGGGGTTCTTGAAAGTCGAAATCTCCTTACTAAGAATTCCCATATAAACTATGCCGTAGCTAATGTACATACATATGTACATATATTATGAACAAGTGCATTCTTTAATACAAAACTTTATAAGTATATGCATACATTCATATGTAGCTATGTATTAGTGCTGGGACACTATCGATAGTACTATCGATAATATCGATAGTTTTAAAATATCGAAAATATCGATAGAAAAAAATATCGATATCGATATTATTTAAAATGTAGTTTTATAAACGAGAGCTGTTATAAAAATTTTTTAAATGACATTAGCACAATTTTTCAAAAGCTGTCACCTAATATAACGTTCGTAGATACATACATTCATACATATTAAAACAAAAAGACTATAAACTTTCAATAAAGTGATAAAAAACTAACTCTGACCTGATGAAAAATTAGTTATATATTTCTCTCTCAAGTACAAATATTTCGTCGATAGTAATATCGATAGTATCGATAGTGAAATTTGTACTATCGATAGATATCGATAGTAGCAAATATCGATAGTATCCCAGCACTACTATGTATGTATATAAAATAATTCTCAGTTTTTACAACAAAAAACTGAATATTATTCTTTCAATACAATTGGTAGCATATTGTTGTTGTTGTAGTTGTTCAATTCAACACAGAATACAAAAACTCTTATGGAAGCGTATATTTATGCATATGTATATATGTATGTATGCTTATAGTATACCTATAGTTTTTTTTTCATGATACTACAAATTCTATGCAAACACATTCGTTTGCATTTCCAGGAATAAGAATGTGCCAAGCAAAATTATCATTGAATAAAAAAAATTAAAAAGAATAATGTCTATGCAGAGCTGACAAAAAGGGGTTTAATATGAAATAAAGCATATTAGAGAAAATGTTTAAGTACAGCAAATAAATACCAAATGTAAGCAAGCCTCGGTAGCCGAGTAGCTAGTGGGGTTAATTAGAAATTTTAATATTCTTGGTTCTATGCACGGTAATTTTTTCATCAAATTTTCAAAACGTATGATAAAACTGTATATATAGAACTTAGGGAGAACCGATTATTCATTTTTGCTGATTTATATAAGGAATTGTGCTAAGACAAGCGCGGTCGTTTTAGTCCAACTCCGAGCTCTCTAACTTGCTTGGGAGCTTCAAAAAACGCATTTCACGCCTCCCATACAAAATCCGTACAGACAGACGGACATGTCTTTTTTTTATCTCCTAGTCATAAGGATCCATAATAACTAACTTTTTTTGGCCGCAAATTAATATTGTAGAAATTACAAAAATCTGGACAAACCTATATATACCCTTTTCCATTTTTGGTAAAGGGTATAAAAATGTCGGAAGATAATATGGGTACGTCTGTAAAGGTAAGTACAAACAATATATATGGAAGTATGTGAGCAATTGCAAACCATCTAATGTTGTAAACTTTGTGGCTGCAGCTTCTGATGAAGAATGTTAAATTCATGTGGAAGTAGACCGTGGTGGAGGCATATGTATACTATGTATGTAGAAATGAATTTAAATATATACATAGTATGTATGTATGTACAGACATGTTGCTACTTCAACGTTCTTCTTTAGCTTAAGGTGCGTTCAGCTTTGACTTAGTCATAACCAGAGATAGCAACTTATTCAGCCAGCCTAATGAGCAACAATGCAATAAGAACCAATTGAGTTTTGGTTTTTATGTGGTTATTGCGATAAATCAAGACTATTTTTCGCTTTAATATTGTGAACACTTTGCTCGCTTTGTTTACAATCTGATGCGGTGGGTTTATGCTTTCAATGTTAAAACTGAATTTTTATTTTACAGCTTGAGTGGAGTGCGCAGTCAGTGTTGAAACTTATAGAACTGTTTAAAAATGAAGAGTGTATATACAACACAAAAAATCCCCTTTACCACAACAAGCATGCGCGTACAGAGGCTTTAGAAGGCATGGCAAAGAAGATGTCCGATACGCTGCCCGGCATTTCACCAATGGAAATAAGGGTAATGTATCTACATATGTATGTTGCATACGTTACTAAACGCAAACTTCATTGGAATATGTCCTTTTTATAACTATTTAATTTTTCTTCTTAGACAAAATTGAATTATCTACGTTCGCAATACGGAAGAGAATTATTGCGAGAGTCCGAGTCCAAAAAAAGTGGAATAGGCACCGACGAAGTCTATGTACCTTCAGCCTATTGGTTCGAACCAGTGATGCAAAATGTGGCACAATTGGGCCATTTGTGGCACTTTTGGATGTTTGATGGCCCTGTGGTACTCTCTATGCTATTTTGGCCCTTTCAGCTCAAAATTCAACTAATTCCTTCAAACCTTTGAGTACACTTTTTAAATGAGTTTTCTCCGTTTTAAAAACTACTTTTATTTTTGGAGATTTTTATTTAAACTGGTTTCCGAAATCTGCGCCAGATTATGTTTTTAGTGGAAAAGCCAATAGTGTTGTACGACTTGCTATTAAACGTTTTCAAAAGGAAGCAGAACAAGTAAATAATGAACATAGGGCAGTATCGCAAGTTCCAGAATTTAAAAAGCTCAACGATTTAAGTAAAAGTAAATTTTGCAAAAGCATTTCTACCATTAACAATCGTTTAGGTTAACCTTTGCATACAAATTTATACAGAATTATTCAAGGAACTCTTTCTATTCCCCATTCCTCAGCATGTGTGGAAAGAATCTTTTCTTTCGATGAAAATTTATATTTTATATAAAAAATATATTTATATGAAAAATATGAAAACTCGCTTTTGTTTCCAATATACATTTTCAGTCCAGAGTTTTCTTTCGATATCGTGAAACAGAAGAAATCGTCTTCATGTAAAAAATACTTGTCATATTTATAGTACCTTCATAGTGAACAGAAGTATTAGCGGAATTTCTTTTTACATACTAAACCAAAAAAAAACCATAAAAAAAAATATTTGTAGTACATAATATTTGTTGTACATTAACTTTGATAAACAAGCTATTTTTGCTTTGCTAATAATTTTTTTTTACATAGACAGTAATAACTAAAACAAAAAAAACCAAAACAACCGTAAACAAAATAACTTAAAGTGCCCTTGAGGAATACACTTACAAAGTGCCCTTGAGGAATACTCTATATGAGTACCTCGAAAACAAATAATTGCGAAGTGAGTGATAACGGCAGAAATGCCTATCTTACTGTGAGCTCTGATGATCTTAATGATAACAATAAAAATAACAAATTTGATGATAGACTTACTGTGAGTTCTGATGATCTTAATTTAAAAAAAATAAATAAAAAAACTTGATGACAGACTTTTTTTAACGGCTAAGTCAATTTTTCGTCAGCGATCAACTTCGCTTTGTCCAATGTCAACTGATTCGTTAACATTACAGTTGCCTACTATTTCGTCATTTAAATCAGCGATATCATCCGATTCATCACTTACCCAATTAGTCACTGAAAATAAAAAAAGCCCAAAACCCAAGGTCCAAATTGGAATGGACCGATATATTATTGTGGGAAAGCGCGGGCGAAGCCCAAATTCTACTAAAATTGCATCTGCTTCAAAGGTATCTAGGGATAACAGCGCATCATCTACTAATCGTTTTCAAATATTGCAAGATGACAACGACACACCTGATATATCCGCGAAAAAAACCTCCAAGCCGCCACCAATATATTTGAGAGAAAAAAATTCAAACGCTCTAATTAAGAAATTAATTTCGGTAATTGGTGAGAATAAATTTCACATTGTTCCAATAAAACATGGCAATATCGATGAAACGAAAATTCAAATCTATGACGAAACTGATTTCCGCAAAATGGTTGCTGAATTTGAAAAAAGTAAAACAAGCTTCTACACATACCAGCTTAAGAGCGCTAAAGGCATGCAGATCGTATTGAAGGGCATAGATTCTTATGTTGCCCCCGAAGAAATAAAAGATGCACTCGTCCTCCAGGGGTTCAAGGTAAAAAATGTGTCCAATATAATAAATAGAGAAAAGATTCCCCAACCCCTATTTCGTGTTGAACTTGAGCCTAATGATATAAAATTGAAAAAAAATGAGACGCATCCAATTTATAATTTAAAATACCTCTTGTACCGAAAAATCACAGTTGAAGAGCCACATAAGCGTTCAGGTCCTGTACAGTGCCATAATTGCCAAGAATATGGCCATACAAAAACATACTGCAATTTACCATCTGTTTGTGTTGTGTGCGGCGAATTACACGGCACCGCTAGCTGCAACAAACCAAAAGATCAAAGTGATAAAAAATGCAGTAATTGTGGAGGTAATCACACCGCTAACTACAGAGGTTGTCGTGTGTACTCTTTGGTAAAGAAGACTATGGTGCAAAAACCTAAATTAGCTCCAGCTCAATCAGCAAACGTTTACTCTGCCACTTTTCAGCAAATGAGCCAACCAGTTACTTCCCGTGTATCGTATGCAGATGCTGCTAAGGCTAGTTCTATTCCGACACAAAATGTTTCACCGCAAAATAATTCTACAAATACACACTCAAACTTTAATTATAATCGCCTTGAAGCCACTATTGAAAATCTTGTGCAAACTATAAACAATTTTTACAACAAATATGACTAGCATGATGCAAGAAATGTTGCGAATGCAGTAATTGTGGAGGTAATCACACCGCTAACTACAGAGGTTGTCGTGTGTACTCTTTGGTAAAGAAGACTATGGTGCAAAAATCTAAATTAGCTCCAGCTCAATCAGCAAACGTTTACTCTGCCACTTTTCAGCAAATGAGCCAACCAGTTACTTCCCGTGTATCGTATGCAGATGCTGCTAAGGCTAGTTCTATTCCGACACAAAATGTTTCACCGCAAAATAATTCTACAAATACACACTCAAACTTTAATTATAATCGCCTTGAAGCCACTATTGAAAATCTTGTGCAAACTATAAACAATTTTTACAACAAATATGACTAGCATGATGCAAGAAATGTTGCGAATGCAGAATACTCTGCTTCAAGCAATACTTAATAAGCCATGAACACGTTAACAATATGTTTCTGGAACGCAAACGGCATTCGCCAACATAAAAATGAACTTGAGCACTTCCTCACGGAAAAAAATATTGATATAATGTTGGTCTCTGAGACTCATTTGACTTCGAGAAGCCTTTTTAAAATTTATGGCTACACCTTATATGATTCAAAGGACCCGAGAAGAAGAGCATGCGGTGGATCAGCAATTTTAATAAAGTCAAGACTCAAGCATTATATTATTGATAACATTTGTGAAGAACATTTACAAGCAACGAATATTTGTATTGAAAATTTTTCCAATAATTTTGTCATATCATCAATTTACTCTCCTCCTAGATTCGCAATTACTGAGCATCAATACGAGGATTTTTACAAATCTCTGGGTCCTTGTTTCGTAGCAGCTGGCGACTATAATGCTAAACACACGTTCTGGGGTTCGCGTCTTATTACACCCAGAGGTCGAGCGTTGTTCAATACAATTTCCAAAATGGGCTTGGATGTCATTTCAAGTGGGGAGCCCACTTATTGGCCTACTGACATACATAAAATTCCGGATGTAATAGACTTTGGCGTTATGAAAAATATCTCTAGGGATTTAATTCAAATTGAAGCTTCTCTAGATCTCTCGTCCGATCACTCTCCCACGATCGTTACAATTTGTAGCCCATTAAGAAGTGATTTACCTCACCCATATGCCAATTTGATAAATCGTGTAAATTGGCTGCGATTCAAAAAATATCTTAGTAGTCATTGCACGGAAAACATTACACTAAGAACACCTGATGATGTTGAATCTAACATTGCCAATCTTAACGAAAATATTAAGCAGGCTGCTAAACATGCCACTACCTCCTATCCGCAGACTGGGTTTAATAGACTATATTCTACAGATATTGAACATCTCGTATGTGAAAAAAGAAGAGCTAGAAGGGAATGGCAACAGCACAGATCACCCCAGAATAAAATTAGATTTAAAGAGTGCACTAAACGACTCCAAGAGCTGCTTGCACATGAAAAAACTGCATCTCTTAAAAACTATCTGGAAAATCTTGATGTCACACCAGCATCTGATTACTCTTTATGGCGTGCTGCTAGAAAGCTTAAAACACCCGTTGAGTTTAAACCACCTCTGCGCACATCTACCGGAGGTTGGGCAAGAAGCGATACTGAAAAAGGTAACATATTTGCTGCCCATTTAAAATACGTATTTACCCCAAACACATGTACTGGTGTAATTGATTTGCCAAATGTAGTCGCTCTACCCCCTCAACAAATAAAGTTTAAGACGCGTGATGTGCAAAAACTAATTTCTGAACTCAACCCAAAGAAAGCTCCGGGTTTTGATGGAATTAGTAACCAGATGCTAATAAAGTTGCCTCGTATTGCAATTAGAATACTGTTATTTATTTTTAACGCCATTTTACGACTGCAGTATTATCCAAATAGCTGGAAGCTTGCCAATTAAAATGATTCCAAAGCCGGGCAAAGACCTCACTAAGGCTGAGTCATACAGGCCAATAAGTCTCCTATCAACAATGTCAAAGCTTTTCGAAAAACTGCTCATGACAAAATTGTCCCCAATTCTAGTTAATAGTGGGTGCATACCGGACCATCAATTTGGTTTTAGAAGTCAGCATAGCACCATTGAACAAACTCATAGATTGGTCCAATTTATAAGAAGAACATTTGAAGAAAAGAAGTATTGTTCTGCGCTGTTTATCGACGTTTCTCAGGCATTTGATAAAGTGTGGCATGAAGGCCTAATTTTAAAATTAAAAACATACCTGCCAATAAACGTTGTAAGTCTTTTGAAAAGTTACATTACTGCCCGGAAGTTCACTGTTGTGGAAGGAGACTTTATGAGCATGCCTGAAACTATCTCATCCGGTGTGCCACAGGGGAGTATACTGGGGCCAGTTTTGTATTTGATTTATACTTGTGATATGCCTCTGAGCAGCAATATCCACACTTCTACATTTGCTGATGATACAGCCTGCCTTAGTATGCATGAAAATCCTTACGAGGCATCCCGATATCTTCAAGAACACATTACCCAGCTGGAACTATGGTTAAACTTATGGAGAATTAAGGTAAACGAACAAAAGTGTGTTCAAGTAACATATACATTACGAAGAGATACTTGTTCACCCATTCGGATTAACAATCAAGTTGTCCCTCAACATACTCATGTGAAATATCTTGGTATACACCTTGATCGACGTCTTACTTGGAAACACCACATTGACTCTAAGTTAACCCAAATGAAGTTAAAATTAACTCAGGTACATTGGCTGATTGGTAGAAATTCAACCCTCAGTCTAGATTGCAAGCTTTTGATATACAAGTCACTTTTGAAACCGATATGGTGCTACGGAATTCAACTATGGGGCACTGCTTCAGCTTCCAATGTCGAGAGAATCCAACGAAGGCAAAATAAAATTTTGCGATTAATAACATCGGCTCCATGGTATATAAAAAACTCAAATATACATCGTGACTTAAATATGCCACTAGTGACTGAAGAAATTGCAAAAAACGCTGGCAAATATTTAACAAAACTCGAGTCACATCCTAATCCGCTTGCTCGTAATATTTTGAACTTTACTGGACACATCCGCCTAAAAAAGAGGGATACAAGGGCTCTTATACTCAACACTCCAGATGGGACTAACTGAAAATAATTTTTATTTTTTATTTATTTTTTCTTCCTTTTGTTTATCACTACTTAAATATGTATTATTTATAACTATCTCTAAATTTATGTCCGACAGTGGTCGGGCCTAATAATTATATTTTAGATTTAAGATTTGAATACTTATTGTTAGTTCATATAGGAAGATACAATAAATAAATATCATGTATAAAAAAAAAAAAAAAAAAAAAATTTTTTTGTTTTGTATTTAGTGACACGATCGGATAGGGAACTTGCAAGGGTTTCAATTCATTAATTTTAATCAGGGACATAACAGTTATAAGAGAAATGACAAAAAGGTTATATTTAACCATTAAAATTGATGAATTAAAATATTGGTTATAATCAACAATTATTGTAAGATATATTTCATTTTGGTTATTGTAACCAATTAAAGTGAGAAATATTTTTTTTTTTGGTTACGAATAACTATTATAGCAACCAAAAATTTTTTTTTGGTTACCAATAACTATTATCTAAAGAATTTTAATTTTATGGTTATTGATACCTAAAATAGGTATTTTAGATGCAAAAATGCAAAATAATATTTGGCACGAAAATGCAAAAATATGAGAAAATTATTCAACGGCTTCTACCTGTATCCGAAAACTTTTCCGATTTTAGCAATATATGAAACAAATTTTTTTTCGAGCATTTATCGTTTTATAATTAAGGGCTTTAGTATTTGTTTGCAAATTTTAGTAAGTTTTGCGAATCAGGTAGTTTTTAATAAATCTTATTGCTCATGTGCACAATTTTTACAAATATGAATAAAAAAAAAGTATTTGCTTTTTACTTAAAAATTTGTTTTAAAACCCCAAATATGTGTGTTTTTTTTTTCTTTTTAACAAATGTTTAAGTAAAAAGCAAATACTTTTTTTATTCATACTACCCATTGTCTGATAGAATTATTTTTTTTCAGTTTTCCCTTTTTATAGTTCTGCAGTCTTTTAATTAATATCAGCCTTTGATATCATTTTGATGTAAGCAAGTTACTGCAAATTTTCGTAATTTTTGCGAATTTTGCCGAACTTCTGGCATTCTTTATAATTTTACCTAAAGAATTTTAGGACATGCAGTTTGTCGCCAATTTTCGCTATAAAAGTGATTTTAAGCCAAATCTTGCCTTTTTAGCATTTTACTGATTTTTAATCCATCTATCCATCTATAATGTAAGCAATTTGGTGTGCATTTTTAAAATTTTGCCAATTTTTCCAATTTTTTTAAATTTCTAATGTCTTTAGGTATTTTTAAGAAATTTTAGGGCTTGTTATACCCTTTACCAACAAAAATGGTAAAAGGGTATATATAGGTTTGTCATTCCGTTTGTAATTTCTTTAATATCAATAAGCGACCCATAAAATATATATATTCTGGATCCTTATGCATAGGGAAGACGCATAAGCGATGTCCGTCTGTCCGTCTGTCTGTACGTGAAATCGGTTTTCCGAAGCTCCCAGAAAAGTTAGAGACTTCGTTCTTGGACTGGTGTGTCAGAAAATACAAACTAGATTGGTATTGAAATTCAGCAAAATCGAGCGGACGATTGCAGAGCTGGAAAACTTAAACTTTATTTTGCCATATAAAAGTAACTACCGAAAACAAATTTTTATTTTTTTTAATAAATAAACATATTTTACACTTCAGTACGACTAAAATTGGTATTTTAAATTAAAAAAATATAAAAAAAATTAAAAAGACGTTTCCAGGGTTGGAAAACTTTAACTTTTTGTGTTATGTAAAATTAACTATGTCTAAAACTATATTAGTATTTTCTCGAGAACCGTAAGAGCTACAGACCTGAAATTTGGACACAGTGTGTAGACCTTTGGCCGCTACAACAATTTCCAAATGAGAATTGGAAATTAAAGGGCGTTCCAAAACGAGCAACGAAAAATTTTAAAATCCCATGTAATATACATACAATTGTATGTATGTATGTATATACACTTGAAATTTGTAAGCTTAGTGTATTTTTATACAGACTACAAAAATTAACACTAAAATTTCAAAAAATTTTAATTAAAGGGTGTTCCATCAGTTAATGCAATTTTGACTATGCAATTTTGACAACTTGCTGTATCTTGGAAACCGTAAGAGCAAAACTCGTGAAATTTTCAAAACCGGTAAAACTAAAAAATCAAAAAATTATCAAATTGCCAAACCGAAAAAAATCGCCAAAAACAAAAAAAAAATCGCCAAAACGAAAAAAAGCACCAAATTAAAAAAAAATTCTAGGACTAAAATAAATAGCATAAAACGGAAAAATTGCTAAATTAAAAGGAAAAAAAATCGCCAAAATGAAAGAAAATCGCCAAAATGAAAAAAAATCGCCAAAATGAAAAAAATCGCCAACACGGAAAAAAACCTAAGTAACAGAAAAAAATCACCAAAATGAAAAAAAAATCGTCAAAATGAAAAAAATCGCCAAAATGAAAAAAAACCCAAAAAACAGAAAAAAATCGCCAAAATGGAAAAAAACAAAAAAAAAAGAAAAAAATCGCCTAAATAAAAAAAAACCCAGAAACAGAAAAAAATCGCCAATATGAAAAAAATCGTCAAAATGAGAAAAATCGCCAAAATGAAGAAAAGCAGAAAAAAACGCCAAAACGAGAAAAAAGCGACAAAACTGAAAAAATCGTTTTAACTGAAAAAACTTCAAAAAAGCACAAAACCTTCCTTTCGTGCGCGATTCAAAGTAGCACTTAACTGATTTTTTTAATATTAAAGGAATTATATGAAACTAAGTTTTTCCTTATTTCGTTTTTGCTTTGTTCACTTAACATATTTTATGTACTTTTTAAAGAACTCGATTGGTATCAATAATCAGAAAAATCCAAAATTATGACTCCAGGGTTGGAAAACTCACACTTTTTGTGTTATGTAAAATTAAATAGGTCTAAAAATTTGTTTCTTTTTCTTTATAAATTGAATGTATTTTATGCTTCTGAAAGAAAAGTTTGGCGTATGAAATTTGAAAAATGAAAATTATAGCTCCAAAGATGGAAACTTTAAAAAAGTTATAAATTTTTTTACAAAACAAATATGTATGTATGTGTCTGTATACTATATAAGTAGTAGGGAACTGGGGCTCCTGGCGCCGATTAAAATTGTGAAATTTGGGTAATTAAAATTTGAAATTTGAGAATTTCAGTACAAAATTTTAAAATTTGGGTAATTAAAATTTTAAAATTTTAAAATTCTTGGAAATTTGTGAAATTTGATACCCTACGAGGGTGGATCAATAAGTCCGTCCAACTTTTTGTTTACATAAGGAATTTTTTGTTTACATAAGGGGTTTTGTTTGTTTAATACATACGAGGGTGGCTCAATAAGTCCGGGTTTTTATGACCGTGGGAATTTATATATATGTTTGGATTAAGGGGTTTCATAAGATTAGTATTTCATAAGTATATATGCCGACGGGAAAATCATGCAATGATTTTTCCTAATACTAATGGGTGTGAAATTGTGAAAATTAATTTTTCCTAATGCCTACGGCAATATATGAATATTTTTCCTAATGCCTACGGCAATATATGAATATTTTTCCTAATGCCTACGGCAATATATGAATATTTTTCCTAATGCCTACGGCAATATATGAATATTTTTCCTAATGCCTACGGCAATATATGAATATTTTTCCTAATGCCTACGGCAATATATGAATATTTTTCCTAATGCCTACGGCAATATATGAATATTTTTCCTAATGCCTACGGCAATATATGAATATTTTTCCTAATGCCTACGGCAATATATGAATTTTTTTTCAAATGCCTACGGCAAAACATGATTATTATATTTTCCAAATGCCGACGGCAAAACATGATTATTATTTTCTAATACCAAAGGGAAAATTGCCAGTGTTGCCAGACTGTAGAAATTTGTTATCGTAATACTATATCAGTAATATCAGAGAAAATATTTATTTATGTGTTCACATGTATGTGAACACCCATACTTGTGTTCACATGTATGTGAACACCCA
The DNA here is from genome assembly GCA_944452675.1 of Tachina lurida. Lineage (NCBI taxonomy): Eukaryota > Metazoa > Arthropoda > Insecta > Diptera > Tachinidae > Tachina > Tachina lurida. Next base: position 41,730,022 of record OX101754.1, read on the forward strand.
TACTTGTGTGTGGGGGGTCCAGCTTGATAGTCGCGGGTAATTTAATATTTTGTGTATTTGTTTAAGAAATATGTATGTATGTATGTATGTGTATATGTATGTATGTATGTGTATGTATGTATGTGTGCATGTATGTGTGCATGTATGAATGTGTGATCGTGGGTACTTGTGCGTGGAATATTTTGTAGAATACATATATATTTTGCAACGTAATTATTTTCTTTGTCTACGATTATTTTAAAGCAGCAAACTAAGTACACTCAACAGCAGAGAAACAAAAACCAAGAATTTGCAAGTAAGCAAAAAAGTTAATTTCTCCTTCCCCTCACTTCCTTCTCTTTCCTTTATGTAGTTTGTATTTGAAATAAGAAAACACTTGTATATTATTTTATTTTATTTTTGATACATTTATTGTTTAAAATTTTTTTTAAAATTTTATAATGATACATACAGTCATATTTTAAAAAGTGAAAAAGTTTAATTAAAGCAAGACATTTCTTTTGTTAGTAAAATAGCATTTTTTAGTGCGCAAGCACCAAATTTATGATAATTACAATAAAAATATTCTGGATACTTGATTTCCATTTGTTTAAAGTTGATGCAGCCTATATCCTCAACGTTAGAAATTTTTCGGCATAAAATTTTTTCCAACCATCGTCTTTTTTCTTCACCTTTTACATAAATTATAGAACATCTTGCGTTGGCTTTTATAAAATTGCAAACGCTTTGAAATGAAACTGATCCAGCAGTCCAGCTTAGGTGATGATAGTTTTTTGTTAGCCACTTTGCTTCTCTTTGCTTTTCTATTGATAAGCATTTGATATCAAATGGGGGTTTTATAATGAAATTGTTATATTCATAATTGTTGAAAACAATTGCTACTTCTTTTGCGATGAAATCATTTGAATTATTTTTGAAACCTTGTACGTCTATGAAAATTATGTTGTTTTCCATATTAGTCAATTCATAAGACTTTTCGCACTTGTCCTTTGATGGGTACATATTCTATTATACGATCATGAATAAGAATACAGTAAGCTGATGTTTTTGCTCCAATATTAGTTGCTGTTTCAAATTCTATTTTTATATCAATCGGTCCATTATTGAGTGATTCATTCTGATGACTGACATCTACTACAATAATAGGAGCTTTTGTCTTAAACTCTGGTGCAGTTAGAAGCGGTTGAGATTCTTTCATATAGTAGCTTTGTTGGAATCTTAGATACATATCATATAGAATTGCATATCGTTCATTTTTGAACTTTATGTTAAGGTCATCATATGGATATGAGACTGAATTTAAATGTACTTTTAAATTAGTCAAATCACAATGAACAAACTTATTTTCTTGTTGAAAAGCAATCAATACAAAACGAGGGCGTTCTCTATTTGCAGCTAGTTTAACATTCCAAATATGGCTAGTTCCCATATTTAATTGTGGATTGACATGACAATCCCAACTGCGAAATGCCATAGGTATAGAAGCACCATTGTTAATAATTTTAATCATATTCAATTTGCTAAAGTCGCATAATTGAACATGTGGGATTCTCCATGAGATTAGTGAAATTGTAAGTTTAGCTTTTTTAGTAGAAACACTCGAGCGTACAAGATCTTCGTCGTTCTTATTGCGCAAGAGTATCAATTCATGTTTTCCATTTAGTATAACTTTGTTGTAGTCTTCAGCGAATCCTAGAAGCATTTTTAGAGGTACATAGAAATTGAAAAAGCCATTTACAAGAGTGACATCGTCAATTTTGTTCCATCCAGCATTTTGCATCACGTTGCTTTCTGTTGGTGACATAGAAACCAAATTTTTTATGGTGCTTGTGGCTCCTAAATATCTTGTATGATCAATTTCAATTCCATTGAGCTCATAGCGAATTTCATCAAATAGATATGCCACAAAGTTGTTTTTTAATATAAAGTTGTCCGATGATGAAGAAGATTTAGAGTTATTATCATCAGCAACAAAACCTTCTACATAAATGTAGCTTTCACTGGGTAGCACGTACAAATCTTGATTTTGTATTGAAATTCTAATTTCATCATTATTGTTGTAAGATTGTAAGTATGGTACATATGTATGATAGTCCTTTTTGATTATATTCTCATCAGACAAGGGCTTATCTAAGACATCTATTATTGAACTCATTTTGTCTTCAATTTAAAATTCAAGGACTTTAGAAAATTTTTATTTGATGTTGTTAATGCTTTCTGTTGTACTGATCGCTTTAATGTTGATGTTGTTCTTGTTGCTATATTTTTTAAGGTATTTGTGTTGTATATTAGCATTATTTAGTTGGCCTTAAATGTATTCGTATTGTAATTTCCTCTCCTCGGAAATTAATTAAATCACCGTGTTGATCAACTACGCGCAGCGCTAGTGAACTTATCTCTCTGGTGTTCACAGGTAAATAGATAAGATTTCTTGGAACCTCATCTATTTTATAGCCTGGAGGCACATTAATCGGAAATTCATGAAGTGTATGCGATTTGGAGCTATTCATATATGTGTTAATAGCGATACTACTTTCAACTCGCAAGAGATTTACTTTAAAAATATTAACTGGAAGATCTGAATAATAATATTGGTTTGGTGTTAGGATTTTGCTATTGAATCCTAAAAGTTTTCCAATTGTATTGTCTTTATTAAAATATACAGTATCCTTGGAACTATTAACTTTAACTTGCATTGTATTGTTATTAGCTTCAATAAAAATCTTATTTGCTGGACAGAGTAGTTTGTATTGCTCTTCTATAAAATCAACTATATCATTTAGTTCGTAAGATCCAATTGGTATTTCTATTGTATATTCTCCTATATGAAACATATTGTTGTAGGTGTCTACATTTGGAATACTGTTGTATGAATGAAAATCAGTTAGAGCACACTCATATGCATCATGTAATTCAATAGGAGGAAAGTAACTAGCAGATAATTCTGATGAGTTAGAGCTCAGAGTAAGTGTTATTGACATTATAACAGACTGATTACAATTAAATAAAGTTTAGTAGACAGTATGGTTTATAAGCATAATTTACATATTTATTTCATTTTCTTATTTTAAAATTAACATTTGTTTCTTAATATTAATGCTATTATTGTTTTGCTATGATGTTGTTGTTGATTTAGTTTTTCTTTCATCTATAATATTTCATCTTTACTTATCCAAGAATTGTGTTGATTAGAAAATCCCAGCCATTTAACATATACCTCCTTCCCTTTAATTTTAAGCACCTTTTCAACTAGATATGTATTTGGAAATCTGGTTTTTGAAAGTTCGTCAGTATAGAATCCACCTTTAATAGGATTACCAAGATAGTCTTCTAATATGTATGTTGCAGGATTTGTATTTTGAACTCTTGTAATTGTAAAAATTTCTGTAGTCCAATTTGGAGTATAACCTTTTTCAAATGTATGCTTATATTTGCTTATGCGTACATGATCTCCTACATTAAATTTTGACATTTTATACATTTTCATATGACTGTATACTGTATTTAGCAGCTTTTCCTCATTTGTTGAGTTGACTTTAATTGGAGGCATTTTAATGGTACGATGAACTTTTCTATTGTAGGTATTAAGTAAATCTTTGTATATATCAATCCACTTATAAGAACCATTATAGCTAAATTCTTTCCACATCATTCCTTTTAGTGTTCTATTAAATCGTTCTACTATTGATGCTTTCATAATGCTATATGTTGAGTAGTGATTAATGTTGTATTTATGCATTAATTTTTCAAAGTGTTTGTTGAAAAATTCTTTACCATCATCTGTTTGTATGTTTTTTGGTATTCGCCCCAATTCAAAAATATTTTCCATTGCGTTAGTTGTTTCAAGTGCAGTTTTTGTTTTTAGCGGTACTGCCCATGCAAATTTTGAGAATGTGTCAATAATAGTCAGCAAAAATCGATAATTTCTATTTTCTTTTGAATAGTTCCCCATTTCAACTAAATCAGCTTGCCAAAGATCATCTATTCCTTTCATTATAACTCTGCGACGCACAAAATGTTTTCGTGCTTGCTTATGGAGTTCGTTTACTAAATTTCTTTTTGAAGACATTAAGTTGTTTTTAGAGATTTTTTGGAGAGTGTTGTGATCTAGTTGAAGCACTTTCAGCTATTGATACAAACATGTAATTTTCTAATCTATAAATTTTCTCATTAAGCTGTTCAATTTGTTCTTCAAAGGATGTTTTAATTTTTAGAATATCTTTTTCAATTTTATAATTTTCTTCTATATCTAATTTTGTTTCGCGATGTAGATCCTCAATTTGCATTTGAATATTTTCTTGAATTATAGTACTGTCTCTCTTAAAGTATGCTAATAATTTCTCTTCTAGTTTTTCGATTTGAGTTTGCAGAAACAATTTATTGATAACATCGTTTTCCTCCACAGCTTTTGCAACATTTTTGATCCTTTTGTTTTGGACATCAATGTTGTTGTTCGTATCCACAAAGAACCCCAGCAGTTTAGGTGCATTTTTCAAAGAAACTATGTTGCTAGTATCGTTTAAATAATGTCCAAATTTATCAACAGACATGCTTTATATACTTTATTAAAGTTAATGTATTATATTAGCTTCACGTAGTTCTTCAATAATTGATATAATCTCGTTATTGTGATTATTATGACCTGCAGCTTGTGATGCGAGCAGTAGTCGAAGTCGATCTACTAGCTCATTTGGATCATCCCAGTATATATAGTTGGGCTTATGGGTGTTAAATTCCATCATTCCATCACCTAAGTAGCTACCTTTTGGCTTAGATCCTGTTGATTCGGGTAAATTATCCTGGTTTTTCTCGTCAATAAATTTCTTAATAATATGTTTATATTTATATCCTCTAGTACCCTTAATTTGACCATCAGGTTTATAGTCTCTTCTATATGCATTAGTAGTAATTAAAATCTTTTTATATATTTCGAGTTCAAATTTATCATAATTTTTTGGTATTTTATAAAACATTAGAGAAAATAGTCCAGGTGTTAGAGCCCATATTTGGCCACCAACTTGTATTTTATGTTCACTAAGTGTAAGTTTACTATCACCAAATTTCCATTCATTATTGAAATCTTTATGTGGACCATAGTTTGTATCTAATTCATTTCTTTCTTCCAAGACTGATAAATCAGTATAAGTATCTTCTGTATTGGAAGTTTGTGAGTAAAAATCATCTTCATCATCATCATCATCATCATTTTTAGTATTAGTTTCGTTAAATAAGGTGGTATTATCAAATATTGTTCCTTCTGCTAGTTTCTTTGGTGTACTTGTCTCTATCTTGAGTGATGGTTTTTCAGACTTTAAACTTGTATTATTTTCAAATTCTGTCTTCATTTTATTTTCTTCTTTAATTTTTTTAGAACTATTTATGAATTCTTTGAGTGGTTCTGTTATAGGTTTAAATGTATCTCTTAGTTGTTCACGTGTATCTATTTCACCAGTTTTTATACTACGAAGCTTTTTCTTCAAGACATTTCTTGTCAACACCAACTGTTTTAAAATTTTCTCATCCATGTTTAATAAATAAAAGGTATCAGCTTTTAGATCAGGTATCAGCTATTAGATCAGCTATCAGCTATCAGATCAGCTTTTTAGGACCTGGTCTGGTTTTCAGATCAGCTTTTCAGGACCTGGTCTGGTTTTCAGATCAGCTTTTTAGGACCTGGTCTGGTTTTCAGATCAGCTTTTCAGGACCTGGTCTGATTTTCAGATCAGCTTTTCAGGACCTGGTCTGGTTTTCAGATCAGCTTTTCAGGACCTGGTCTGGTTTTCAGATCAGCTTTTCAGGACCTGGTCTGGTTTTCAGATCAGCTTTTTAGGACCTGGTCTGGTTTTCAGATCAGCTTTTCAGGACCTGGTCTGGTTTTCAGATCAGCTTTTCAGGACCTGGTCTGGTTTTCAGATCAGGTTATCAGGTATCAAATCAGGTTATTAGGTAGCTGGTCTGGTTTTCAGATCAGCTTATCAGGTATCAGATGAGGTTATAGCAAATAGATGTATCAAGCTTAAAGTTAGATTAATAACTAAAGTAAATGTTTATGAAGAGTAGTTTATATAGTTATGAAATAGTCAAATTGCTTTCTGTAGCGTCCATCATTTAATTCATTATCTTTGCTAATCACCAAAAATCCATATTTATCCTTCCAACACTCTCGACAAATCTCATGAAACTTTTCATAACTCATATCGCCACCAACATGATCTCTATAAACATGCTTCATATTTGTCTCATCTTGTTTAAACATTATAATAACATTGGCATTGTCTCTTATTAAATGCTTGGGAATTCTAGTATAAGTTTGACACAAGTAGAATGAATCGACATCCCTATGTCGCCCCATACAAAAATATGTACGTATATTATTCTGCTTTTCACATGCAACATCATCAAATATCATAATTGAATTAGTTTTAGCTTCGTCAGGTGGAATAACTGATTCATTATCTGTAAATGTATAATATCCCATTCCTTTAATTGGTGAAATTAGTTTCTTCAGGTATTCATATTTGGGTTGATATAGAGATTTTGAGTATAAATAGATGTTTTCAAACTTGAGTCCATTAGGACTTTCTAGTAAGCCAATCATAACATTAGTCTTTCCACAATTGGATGGTCCAACTATTAGAGCACGAATAGAATTTGGTAAGAGGGGGCTATGCTTTATTTTTGAAGTGATGTTGACTGAATCGTCAATATTACGAACTAAAATATTTTTATGTTGTTTCACTAACTGCATTTTTGTAACTAAATACATTTTATAAATGTTACCTCTTATTATAGAAAAAATTAGATAATATGGTTATACGATATCAGAAAACGTTTAGTCATAAAAACACCTTCGTTGGAGGAGGTATAGTAGATAAAATAATAAACTCTCTACCTGTTGAGCTTCATCTTCCGGGGTATCAGTACTGTGGACCTGGAACAAAACTACAAAAACGTTTAAATCGAGGTGACAAAGGTATTAACTTATTGGACTCTGCTTGTAAAAATCACGATATTGCGTATTCAAAAAATAAGGATTTAAGTACTAGACATAAAGCTGATAAAATACTTGAAAATTCAGCTTGGAATCGAGTTTTAGCAAAAGACAGTAGTCTTGCAGAAAAATCATTTGCATATATGGTTACTAACGCAATGAAAGCCAAAACTAAATTTGGTATGGGTGTGGAGAAAAAGAAAAATGTTAAAAAGAACAAGCCAAATGATAAAAAACTGTTTAGAACATCAATTAGAGCTGCAACAAAAATACTAAAGAAGGAAAAACCATTAGATATTAACTCAGCTATTAAAATTGCACGAAAAACTATTAACAAATCATTAAAAGGAAGAAAGTCTCAAATTGTAGTTCCACGTGTAATACGTGTTCCAAAAATCGGTGGTTTTTTACCTCTAATACCGATTTTAACTGCTCTGGGTGCAATTGGTAGTCTAACAACTGGGGGTGCTGCCATAGCTAAAGCTGTAAATGCAACAAAGAATGCAAAAAATCAACTTGATGAAGCAACTAGACATAATAAAGCGATGGAATCTATAGCAGTGGGAAAAGGACTTTACTTAAAACCATATAAAAAAGGTTATGGTTTAGTTCACAAAGAGAAATCAAAAAACTCTTAAAGATGCTGCCCAACAGACCACTATCTGATGTGGACCTAAACCGTTTCTCTATAAAAATTCCATATTTTAGAGGAGTTTTCATGTTGAATACTCTACCAAAACGAACAAAGAAAATTGAATGTGGAATAATCAACTTAGATGTATCAACAGGACCTGGTACACATTGGGTAGCATACTATAAAAACAACAATGAAAAAGAATATTTCGACAGCTTTGGAAACTTACAACCTCCTTGGGAAGTAGTCAAATATCTTGGTGCAAATATAAAATACAACTATAATCAGCATCAGAATTTCAATACATTTACCTGTGGACATTTATGTCTTAAATTTCTTTATGAAATAACTGAAAATATTAAATAAAACACAAAAATTTATATTTTACAAAACTCTTTAATGTCTTTTTATTCATAATTTAAAATACATAATTAATATATTATTGCCAAACAGGAAATTGGGAATTTTGAATTAGAAATTCACTCAGCTCACTCTCGACAATTAGGTTTTCTTCACCTTCTCTACTTAGGCAATATGATCCGCTCGAAAGATCTTTGATATCGTCATCAGTTAAAATATTATATCGTTTCGGCAGGAACATTATGTGTTTATTCATTTCAACTTTTAGGGTTGGTCCATATTTAGTTGTTACACGTAACACATTTCGAATTGTATATTTCGTTGAAGAATCAAGCTCCTTTACGTGGATTAAAGTTTTGTTATTTAGAGCATTAAATTTTGCAATTAGATTTGTTGTGGAGTCCATTTTTTATTTTTTATATTTTATTTAGATACTTCTTGTCACTCTGAATGTTTAACTGGAAATAATCTTAAAAGTAGTGATGATGACTTCAAAAAGGCTAATCGAAAATAATTGTGGTGAAATAGTAAATAAGTGGGGGATAGTGATAGACAGAAAGAGATAGTTATAGAGAGAAAACGGTTAGAGAGAGATAGAGTAGTAAAAAAGAAATATGGAATAGAGAGAAAAGGGTTAGAGAGAGAGATAGACTGCTAAAAAGAAATATGACATAGAGATGATAGTATAGATATTTTAAAGAACATATAGATATTTTAAAATTTACAGAACAAATTAGTCTTAAAGGAACCTTCCAACATTCATCATCATTCATTCATCAGCAAATAAAATGAGCCAAATTAGACGTACTCTTAATCAATTTATAAGAGATTTTGAAAGCTTCAGGCTTTTTGATCATTGGGAGATGATAAAATGTTTCCAAAATATGCTGGATGAGAACGAAGAATATGGTGTCATGGAAGATGAAGACAACACTGAAGGACACTTCCCAAGCTGTCCTTGGTACCATCCTGAGTGTGAGGAGGGACCTGATACTTGCAGATGTACCATATATTTTTTAAGAAAAAATATACTAGAACATCTAATAATTGGCTATTACGAAATGTTTCCATCATTATAAATAAATTAAATAAAAATGAAATAAAATTGTATAAATAATAAAATAAAATTGAATTATAAAAATATTCCTTGATTTGTATTATTTTTTTCTAAAGGAAAACTAGGAATCATCTGTTCGAATATAAAATAACAGAAACTTGTATGTAGTGAAAAAATTAGGATTTATCCGATTATTTAAATTATTTATCTTTATGAAAATATCCAATGGAATTTTATAATATTGTGAAATTCAATTTCTCTTGAACCTCTCAAAGAAAACAAGACTGTGCATGTTTAAGTGACCTGAAAACAAGACTGTGCATGTTTAAGCGACATGAAAACAAGAATTTGCAAATAAGCAAAAACAAAATTTTTTTTGATCCAACGAAGTAAAGCCAATAAAGAAATAAAAAAACCATTCACATTTTCCATTCTTTTTTCAATAGTTTATTTACAATAACTTTTCTTAATAAATAGGATTTAAATACAATAATATTTCTTAGACTTTTTTACATTCATTTTAACAACAATAAAATAATTTTTCTTATTAACTAAGATTTTATATACATCAAATTTTTCTTAATAAATAGGATACAAATACAATATTTTTTCTTAATAAATAGGATTTTATATACAACAATTTTTCTTAATAAATAGGATACAAATACAATATTTTTTCTTAATAAATAGGATTTTATATACAATTTAAAAATTAACAAATTAACTAAGATTTTCTTGCATTTTAGCAATCTCATCTAGCAACATGTCAAGTTCGTATTCAGGGTTAGTTTCCTTAATACGAAAATGATACCATGCATAAGTGTTTATATTATTTGATCTAATTTTTCTCTTATCATCTCCATAGCTTAATACTACCTTATTTAATTCGCTAGTATATAATTGATGTAGCTTAGATTTAAATGTTAACATACTATCATATACATTAATCTTATTAAATAGGCAATTCTTATATGTAGCTAAACTATATTTATCTAATATGGCTCTCTTTACCCCCTTCGATTTTTTAATATCATCTTGGTTTTCTACGCTAAATGAATACATTTTTGAGCGCAGCCCAACAAACTCTGTCATTATCTTACCGCAATTTTCATCCTTCATCATACCAATTACTTTTTTATTTACTATTGGGAAATTATAAATATTGTCTGTAGGATAGTCCGATGTGTCAAATTGTTCATGTATGTCATTTTTTATGTCAGCGTAAAAGTCGTCAGTCTTTATTGAATATATAAAAGAGTCAGTATCCATATAGTTTAATGAGAGGTTTGTCTTAAACTTAGGTTGCATGTACCCGTAATGGAAATTATACATTTTCCATTTGGACAGCTCGAGTACACAAAATCCTAAGTAAATTGGTTTATTGTAGCAGGTTTTGACTCTAGTCATTTCGATTGCTACAAGATCTTCAGAAAATATAGATAAACTATGAAAATTTGGTTTTGATATCCAATCTTGGGCTCCTAAATGATTGCAATTCGTCCTCTCCCAATTATTAACAATTTTAACATCTCTCCTCTTATCCACATTTTCCATGGTTTTACCATACACTGCATTATTAAGTAGTTTGAAAAAATTTTTTTCAAAAGCATTTTTAGCAGTGGCTCTATGTCTGGTATTTAGGTCAATATAGCCTTTTAACCATGGAGATTGTTTAAATGCTAGAATACGATGAGTTTTCTTTAAAACTAAGCCATATTCTAAGCACTGTTTGAGAACTCTAAAGTGTATCACATATGATTGCTTTGTAGAGAAATCGGTTATCAACTTGCTATACTTCGCTTGCATAGGTTTCTTATTTTCAGCGCAAAAAGGAAGATCATTATGCAAGTCGTGTAAATGAGAGGGATAATCCAACGTAACCTCATAAATATAACCGTCTGTTCCATTATCAGCTATGCTGTTTGGATCCAGATTCAACTCGTCTTGTGATAACCATCTGAACCCACCATGAGGAAGATATTCCGACATCGCCCATCCATACAAATTGTTAGCGTCTAAATAGACGAGAAATTCTGAGGGCTTTTCTTTGTCGAAATCTTGCAAATATTTATTATTTGCTTTCGAATATCTTTGACTACACTGTACTATCCCCCCACGTATACCTTTTTTCATAAAATTGTACATGTCTATGTCTGTCAATAATTCTAACTCAATTTTTGTATATTTGAGCATTGCATCCCAGGAAAGGCCAGGTGCTGTATAATACTGGCAAGGATCGAGCTCATAAATACCCTTACAAACTTTTCTAAAGTTCTCGAAAATATCTGTCAGTAAGAGGACGTCTGTTTTTAAGTAAAGTTCCATGTAATCTTTCATTGTTTCACAACCAAAAGTATTCCATACCTCTACAGCATGTGAGTATTCCTCTAAAGAACACTCTTTATTATTCAACTTATTAAAAAAATCACTGCGTGAAGGCAGCTGGCATTCATCTAATTTTTCGAATGAATTTAGGTACTCATACGGGAAAATACCTTTTTTCTTAATAAGCTGAAATTCTTTTTCTGATTGAAATAAGGACCTTATAGTGCTGAAATCATTATCCGACAAATTGCAGGCTAATGATTCCAAACTCTCAGCCATAAAGCGTATAGTATCAAGAAATCTTATTTCAAGCTTATGGCCATCACTCATTTCTGTGAATTGGGAGAGGGATATATAAAGTTCCTTATTGAGAGGGAGTACTTTCAGTTGCAATGAAATTTCACCTAATTCTTTAATGAAAAGATGTGAGTCATAATTTGAATAATTGTGGAAGTAAACTGGTATAAATTTGGGAATTTGGTAATTTAAATTACATTTATTGTGGGCTGCGCCTCTAAATTTGCCACTAATGTGGCAGTGATCTCTAACACGATCTTTGCCTAAAAATTTTTGGCAAATATGGCAATTCACCGCACTATAAAAATTATAAGTATCTGAAGGGGATAAAGTATCCATTTGTCTATTGTTAACTAAATAGTTATTATATATATCTTCACAATCCTTAATTAAATATTCTACAAATTTTTTGGAGGCATCTTCCCCCGTATATATTCTAAGCTTATCTAAATTATTACTATGGAGACACTTAATAAAATAACTAAAGGCACAAGGTGTGTGCCTTTTTATTAAATTTGTTTTACTACTTACACTATTACTTATATCCTCTAATACGCATTCAAAGTCCGCGTAAATAACAAAAGGGACATCCATTTTTCGTTGATGTCCCTTAAAACTAAGAATGGCATCCTCACCTGATGGCATAGTTGTGACTATCTTCCCACATTCCTCCTTATGAGTATTCATGATGGTGTCCGTATGAGTATATTGGAGACAGCTATTGCAGATGTGTAACTTAGTTTTGTGTTTTGTAGTCTGATTTGTCAAAAGTCTGTAAATAATAAAAAGTAAAATAAAAGTTTATAAGTAAAACGTATATATTATAAAATATATAAAAGAAGTATATGTATCATTAAATTAAAGTGTAGTATAATTTTTTAACTTACTTTGATATGTTCTTTATCAAAATGTAGTGATGAACTTCACCATTTTCCAAAAGCAACAAGTTTACATGACTAATTTTCTCGTCTTTGGTGATATAGTAAGGACCAATAATCTGATTGGCCCCCTCATCATAGCCAAATACGTTAATACTTATTGATGGATTGTTCACCTCGAACTCTTTGATTTTGTTTAATCCTAATGGGAAGCGTAAATTTTTGAAATTTAACGCTACACCATTTCGCGTAACAATCGTCTCTGCAGCAATGTCTTGAATATTATAAGAACTGCAACGTTCTTGATTGTATTGGGTAATATCCATGGCAGCAATCATACACCACTTGAAACAGTAGTCGTCATCATTTTGTATATTGATGCAAGCTTTTCTTCTTGCTAATTTTTGAGGTGTGGATATCCAGTTCGATCCTTTGACGAGCGAAGATTTGTTGATGTTGATTTCTGCTCGGACTATGCGTGACAAAGTCCAACCAGAATCTCGCTCTTCAAATTCGGACATTTTGGTTGAAATCTCGGCAACCTGCTTACGGAATAACTCTTCAATGCTATCTGCCTTCGTCAGCAAACTCATTTTGGCTACATGTGATATTATGCACAACTCCAGTTCTTCTCCAACAATTTTGATATACTCCGCCACAATACTCACATGAAATTTAATTATTGAATGCTTACTTAAATTCACTTGAAGTCTCTCCATAAAAACATTTTTATTTTCTTCAACAAATTCTTCCAACAGAAGTTGATCTTTTTTGTTTAAAATTGCATATGTGGCAATATGATTTTTGAATGCTTTCGATATTTTATAATATCGCACATTCGCTTCGACTTCTTCTGTCCTAGCATTCGAAGTATTCATTGGAGTTGGCAGAGTTTCTTCTCTTCTTTCTTCTACTTCTCCATCACTTTCCGGTAAGCTTATGTCCATAGCATCGTCGAATAAATTACCTCCAAGGATACCCACACCCTGTTGTTGAGCTTGTTGTTGTTGTTGTTGAGCTTGATGATGATGATCTTGTTGTTGATGCTGGTACTCTTGTTGATGATAATTAAGAGGCTGCCATTGCATCACATTGGGATTATAATTGTATCCCAAAAACTGATTATTCCATGGCATACCGTATTGTTGAAAATTTAATGGTAACTGATATTGAGGATACTGAAGAGAAGGATATTGTTGATGAATAAATGATGATGATGGATTTTGGTGATTTTGAAGAGATGTCTGCGGTAGCTCCTGATTTATGCCCCGGCTTACGACCACTTGATCCTGCACACTATGGTTTTTAACATGCTCCAAAAAGGACTTTTGGTATTTGTATACCTTATTGCATGTATTACACTGATAACCTGATGAACTCATTTTTAATTATTTTTTTATTATTTCACTTTAACACAATTGCTGATGACACTTCTTGTAAATACAATAACGTACTGATGTGTTGGTTAGAAAAGTTGGTGTATTTATACTAAAATTGGAAGCAGTATCCTTGCAGCATTCATAAATTTTACATTTTGTTTCTCTGCTGCTGACTGTACTTAGTTTGCTGCTTTAAAATAATCGTAGACAAAGAAAATAATTACGTTGCAAAATATATATGTATTCTACAAAATATTCCACGCACAAGTACCCACGATCACACATTCATACATGCACACATACATGCACACATACATACATACACATACATACATACATATACACATACATACATACATACATATTTCTTAAACAAATACACAAAATATTAAATTACCCGCGACTATCAAGCTGGACCCCCCACACACAAGTATGGGTGTTCACATACATGTGAACACAAGTATGGGTGTTCACATACATGTGAACACATAAATAAATATTTTCTCTGATATTACTGATATAGTATTACGATAACAAATTTCTACAGTCTGGCAACACTGGCAATTTTCCCTTTGGTATTAGAAAAAAATAATCATGTTTTGCCGTCGGCATTTGGAAAATATAATAATCATGTTTTGCCGTAGGCATTTGAAAAAAAATTCATATATTGCCGTAGGCATTAGGAAAAATATTCATATATTGCCGTAGGCATTAGGAAAAATATTCATATATTGCCGTAGGCATTAGGAAAAATATTCATATATTGCCGTAGGCATTAGGAAAAATATTCATATATTGCCGTAGGCATTAGGAAAAATATTCATATATTGCCGTAGGCATTAGGAAAAATATTCATATATTGCCGTAGGCATTAGGAAAAATTAATTTTCACAATTTCACACCCATTAGTATTAGGAAAAATCATTGCATGATTTTCCCGTCGGCATATATACTTATGAAATACTAATCTTATGAAACCCCTTAATCCAAACATATATATAAATTCCCACGGTCATAAAAACCCGGACTTATTGAGCCACCCTCGTATGTATTAAACAAACAAAACCCCTTATGTAAACAAAAAATTCCTTATGTAAACAAAAAGTTGGACGGACTTATTGATCCACCCTCGTAGGGTATCAAATTTCACAAATTTCCAAGAATTTTAAAATTTTAATTACCCAAATTTTAAAATTTTGTACTGAAATTCTCAAATTTCAAATTTTAATTACCCAAATTTCACAATTTTAATCGGCGCCAGGAGCCCCAGTTCCCTACTACTTATATATATGTACGTACGTTGGTAAAGGGTATATAAGATTCGGCACAGACGAATATAGCACTCTTACTTGTTTTTATTATTTTCCTTTAATTTAAAAATATTTCTTTCCGCACGCTCCAAATATTTAAATATAAATAAACATGCCTGCACAAAACAGTTGTTAACGGCGGCTGAATAATTTCATGTAGGCGGTGGCGCGCCGGTCTTTGAAAACTTTCAGCACCTAATGTAATCGCTTTTCATATGACAACGAAATCAAATAAATAAAAGGATATTAACTTTCAATCATGGTATGGTAAAGAAAATAAGTTTTTACATTAAAAATCAGGGTAAGAAAATACGCGGAGCAGCTCCGCTCTTTTCAGCTCTTTTGGCACTTTTACGCAAAGAGCGGAGTGTCAATGTTATTGCTCTTGCTCTGCGCCACTATGTCGACGCTGCTCATTACAAAATCGGAGCAATGTGTAAAAGAGCTGCAAAGAGCAAAAAATGCGCATTGCTCCTTTACTGTGGTACAAAATACATATTTTCTTTTAAAAGATTCTGTTTCGTTGTAATGATTATTGATGTAGTAGTATTTATTTTATTAGGGTTTTTAAATTATCTGAAAAATCGACTGATTTCAAGTTCTTTAATTGGACCTTTTTTATACCCTTTACCGAAAAAATGGTAACAGCGTATATATAGGTTTGTCATTCCGTTTATAATTTCTATAATATCAAAAATATATATATATAAAATATATATATTCTGGATCCTTATGCATAGGGAAAACGAATAAGCGATGTCCGTCTGTATGTACGTGAAATCGGTTTTCCGAAGCTCCCAGAAAAGCTAGAGACTTCGTTCTTGGACTGGTGTGTCAGAAAATACAAACTAGATTGGTATTGAAACTCAGCAAAATCGAGCAGACGATTGCAGAGCTGGAAAACTTAAACTTTATTTTGCCATATAAAAGTAACTAGATAACACAAATTTTTTGTTTTTTTGTTAAATAAATTTATTTTACACTTCAGTACGACTAAAATTGGTATTTCAAATTTTAAAAAATAAAAAAATTAAAAAGACGTTTCCAGGGTTGGAAAACTTTTTGTGTTATGTAAAATTAACTATGTCTAAAACTATATTAGTATTTTCTCGAAAACCGTAAGAGCTACAGACCTGAAATTTGGACACAGTGTGTAGACCTTTGGCCGCTACAACAACAAACACATAAGAGTTGGAAATTAAAGGGTGTGCCAGAACGAGCAACGAAAAATTTTACAATCCCATGTAATATACATACATACAAATGCACTTGAAATTTGTAAGGTTAGTGTATTTTTATACAGACTACAACAATTAAAAAAATTTTAATTAGAGGGTGTACCATCAGTTAATGTAATATTGACTATGTAATTTTGACAACTTGATCTATCTTGGAAACCGTAAGAGCAAAAATCTTGAAATTTTCAAAAACGGTAAAATTAAAAAAACAAAAGTTTATAAAATCGCCAAACCGAAAATAAACGCCAATTAAAAAAAAGCGCCAAAACGAAAAAAAGCACCAGGTTAAAAAAAATTTCTAAATCGAAAATAAATCTCCAAAAATGAAAAAATCGCCAAAAATAAAAAAACGCCAAAATTAAAAATTCGCCAAAATTAAAAAATCGCTAAAATAAAAAAATCGCCAAAATGAAAAAAATCGCCAAAATGGAAAAAAACGCCAAAATTAAAAAAATCGCCAAAATTATAAAAAACACCAAATTAAAAAAATTTCTAAATCGAAAAGAAATCGCGCAAAACCGGAAAAATCGCCAAAATGAAAAAAAATCGCCAAAAATTAAAAAATCTCCAAAATTAAAAAAATCGCCAAAATTAAAAAATCTCCGAAATGGAAAAAAATCGCCAAAATGAAAAAAACGCCAAAATTAAAAAAAATCGCCAAAATTAAAAAATTGCCAAAATGAAATAACGCCAAAATTAAAAAAATCGCCAAAATTAAAAAAATCTCCGAAATAAAAAAAATCGCCAAAATGAAAAAAAGCACCAAATTACAAAAAAATTTCTAAATCGAAAATAAATTGCGAAAAACCGGGAAAATCGCCAAATTTAAAAAATCGCCAAAATTAAAAAATCGCCGAAATGAAAAAAATCGCCAAAATTAAAAAATCGCCAAAATGAAAAAAGCACCAAATTAAAAAAATTCCAAATCGAAAATAATTTGCAAAAAACCGGCAAAATCGCCGAAATGAAAAAATTGCCAAAATGAAAAAAATTGCCAAAACAAAAAAAAATCGCCAAAACAAAAAACATCGCCAAAATTAAAAAAATCGCCAAAAATAAAAAACGCCAAAATTAAAAAATCGCCAAAATTAAAAAAATCGCAAAAATTAAAAAAAATGCCAAAATTAAAAAAAGCGAAAAAATTATTTTAACTGAAAAAACGTAAAAAAAACATATTAATGCTCGTTAAGAAATTTCGGTAGTTTCTCTTAACATTTTTAAAAACATTAAAACTTTGATTTTTGAGTACATAAGTAAAAGTCTGTGAAAATTTTGTTTTAAATAAATATGTATGTATATGTTGATAAAAAAGGATTGCAACAAATATTAAAAAATGTGAGTATGTGCAAATTATTTCGACAATACCAGCAACATAACAGTGAAGCGGTACTCTGCTATGAAAGCAAAAATAACTCGTATGCAGGTACGAACTCGTACTGACATATTTTTGTTGTTTGTTTGAAAATTTATTTTTTATGAGGAATGCAAACCAAATTGGTTTTTACTTTGCTAAGTCTTAATTCAGCTGAGTGAAAAACAGAGGTCGTAGTACAGTCTCTTTCTGTCTTTCTCCCAGCTGAATTAAGACTTAGCAAAGTAAACTTTCCGTGTGGAAAAAGGGGTATCACATTGTATAAGCAGCAGCAATCAGCATCAGCATACAATGTAAAAAAACTATTTGCTTAATGCTGTGCTGTGAAATGTTTAAAGCAAAATCAGTCCGCTATTTGTATTTCCGTCTCCGTCTTTTTTACAGCTGAATTATGAGTTGAGCAACAAAGGTTGAAATGTGTGAACCGGGACTAAAGAATTTAAATTGTGTACAATATGAAAAAGGAAAGAAAGTGAA
Source organism: Tachina lurida (assembly GCA_944452675.1). Lineage (NCBI taxonomy): Eukaryota > Metazoa > Arthropoda > Insecta > Diptera > Tachinidae > Tachina > Tachina lurida. The sequence goes on from OX101754.1 coordinate 41,748,340, forward strand.
TAGGTATGCATAGGTGGGAATATACATACACATACTATCTACATACATACATGCATGCATGTTTGTATACTTACATTTTTGTTGTTTGTTTGAAAATTTAATAATTACCTATAATTATTAGTTTTGGCCAATCGACATTTTATGTTTTGTTGTGTTATATAATTCAGCTATTAGGCCTACCATATTTTATGTAAATATAAATAAAATTAAATAAAATAATTTTTTGTTTTAATAAAGTCATCATGCGTCCCTACTAGAGTTTTTCTTTTCCCGGACTTTTTCATTTCCCAGGAAAGCGGGGAAGATTTTTCGGTTTCCCGGGAAATCCCGGGAATTCCCGCCCAGTACAAAACAATACAAAATATTTTTTAATTTAGTTTATTTCACCAAAAACAAATTGTAATTCATGAGATCGATTAAATAATAACGTTTTATACACTCATTATTCAAAAAATAATACCGTTTCCGTTCTTTATATAATAGAAATACATATATACCAATATTATAAAAAAGAAATTATACGAGTATTATTAAAAAAAATTTACAAAATATCCCCCTTATGAAAAAATCATTGTTAAACTTAAAGTTGGTTTAACAAACGAATTTTGTATGGCATATTTCTTTGGAAATAGGACTTTACTACAGAATAAGCTGTTAATGCTGTTACGTACTATTTACCAAAGATAATCTTTAATTATTTGTAATTTTCTTTTATTTCCTTGCTCATTTCTGTTTTTACTTTTATAAATTGTTGTAGAATTAAATTTTGAACGTCGCGTTCTGCTTTTTCCAAATAAAGACATCTAAGTCTCAGAACTCATTTTTGTGGCCTTAGTTGTTGTAAAGCTTTAGGTATTGTGGTATTGCCATCACCTTATTATTGCGCCATCGCATTCATAAAGTGAATAACGACACTCATCAAGGAATGTGTACATACAAATTAAGTTGCCATAACAAAATAAAAAAATCCCGGGAATTCCTGCACAAATTTCCCGGGATTTCTTTCCCGGAAAATGTCCGGGATCCCGGGAAATCCCGTATGAAAAACACTAGTCCCTACATACATATGTGTTATACATGCGTATTTACGTTGATATCTATGTATATACATACATGCATACATACATACATACCTACCACCTACATTTATTTCTGCAATAACAAAATACAAAAAAAAATTACTTTTCAACCAAAAATACATCCGTTTCAACAACATACATACATATGTATGTATGTAGCACGTACATATATGCAAGTACACATCACATCATAAAAACCAATTTGGTTTGCATTCCTCATAAAAAATAAATTTTCAAACAAACAACAAAAATATGTCAGTACGAGTTCGTACCTGCATACGAGTTCTCTTTGCTTTCATAGCAGAGTACCGCTTCACAGTTATGTTGCTGGTATTGCCGAAATAATTTGCACATACTCCGTTTTTTAATATTTGTTGCAATCCTTTTTTATCAACATATACATATTTATTTAAAACAAAATGTTCACAGACTTTGACTTATGTACTAAAAAATTAAAAGTTTTAATGTTTTTAAAAAGGTTAAGAGAAACTACCGAAATTTCTTAACGAGCATTAATATGTTTTTTTACGTTTTTTCAGTTAAAATAATTTTTTCGCTTTTTTTAATTTTGGCGATTTTTTTAATTTTTGCGATTTTTTAATTTTGGCGATTTTTTTAATTTTGGCGTTTTTTTATTTTTGGTGATTTTTTAATTTTTTGCGATTTATTTTCGATTTAGAAATTTTTTTTAATTTGGTGTTTTTTTTAATTTTGCCGATTCTTTTAATTTTGGCGTTTTTTTCCATTTTGGCGATTTTTTTCATTTTGGCGATTTTTTAATTTTGGCGATTTTTTAATTTTGGCGATTTTTTTAATTTTGGCGTTTTTTAGTTTTGGCGATTTTTTCATATTTGGCGATTTATTTTCGATTTAGAAATTTTTTTTAATCTGGTGCTTTTTTTCGTTTTGGCGGTTTTTTTGTTTTTGGCGATTTTTTTCGGTTTGGCGATTTTATAATTTTTTGTTTTTTTAGTTTTACCGTTTTTTAAAATTTCAAGATTTTTGCTCTTACGGTTTCCAAGATAGAGCAAGTTGTCAAAATTACATAGTCAAGATTACATTAACTGATGGTACACCCTCTAATTAAAATTTTTTTAATTGTTGTAGTCTGTATAAAAATACACTAACTTTACAAATTTCAAGTGCATTTGTATGTATATTACATGGGATTTTAAAATTTTTCGTTGCTCGTTTTGGCACACCCAAAGGTCTACACACTGTGTCCAAATTTCAGGTCTGTACCTCTTACGGTTTCCAAGATATAGCAAGTTGTCAAAATTACATAGTCAAAATTGCATAAACTGATGGAACACCCTTTATTTTAATTTTTTGAAATTTTAGTGTTAATTGTTGTAGTCTGTATAAAAATACACTAACCTTACAAATTTCAAGTGTATATACATACAATTGTATGTATATAACATGGGACTTTAACATTTTTCGTTGCTCGTTTTGGAACACCCTTTAATTTCCAACTCTCATGTATTTGTTCTTGTAGCGGACAAGGGTCTACACACTCTTTCCAAATTTCAGGTCCTTAGCTCTTACGGTTCTCGAGAAAATAAGACTTCGGCCATTATTATTTATTGTCACAGATATGTATGTATATGTACATGTAAATACCCATCAAACAACATGCTCCGAATTCGTAAAGAATTCGTAACGACTGGTCGAAAAAATCTTCCGATTTCGGAACCGAAATATTAGCGAAATCGTAACAGTTTTTGTATGAAATGGTTGACACGACTTCGTAACGATATGTCGGTACGAATTCGTTACGATAAGTCGGTACGAATTCGTAACGACATGTAGGTACGATTTCTTTTTGCCTTTATAGCAGAGTACCGCTTCACCGTTATGTTGCTGCTATTGTCGAAATAATTTACACATACTCACGTTTTTTAATATTTGTTCGATCTTTATTTTTCATCAACATATACATACACATGTATTAAAAAATTTTTACAGACTTTTACTCAAAAATCAAAGTTTTAATGTTTAAAAAAAATTGTTCAGAAAAATTACCGACATTTCTTAACGAGTTCGGTACGAAAAGTCTGAGTTCAGACAAACTACCGAAATGTCTTAAAGAATTCGGTACGACAAGTCAGACTTCAGAAAAATTCGAAACATTTTGTTTGGGGGTATATGTACATGTACATACATACATACATTAATATGTACATACATATGTAAATAAAAAAAATTTAATGGCGAGAAAATCGATATTATTTATTTTAATACTTTGTATTATTTAATTTAACCCAAAGTAACCACTGTTAATGTCAAAAAGAGCAAGCGTAATGAGCAGTGATGCCAACTATTTACAACCCAAACGCGCTATTCTCCTACTCAAAACGCGCTAGAACGCGCTGAGTTACAGCATTGTCAACTATTGATAGCTAAAACGCGCTATTTTTCTGCGCGCTAAATTAAATTTTAATAAAAGTCGATGAATGTATTAGTAAATATACTTTTTTTTAACAACTCTTTTCCAGATTTTGCAATATTGCTTCTTCGAAATTATATCCTAAATAACTAAAATAATTTAATACAGAATCAGAATCACCAAATAACAGCATACTCGTATGAAATGTCGAATAGTTTTGCGATTCAAATGATTTTTGTACTTCAGCTAGATATAATAGATCCTTGATAAATTATATAAATTTTTTTGGTCACGAGTACGACTAGATATTGGTAGTTGTGAAATTTAAAGATATTTGCCATTTACAGCATTAAAATACGTTTTTAATTCTAATCACAGGCAAGGAAATTTTATTTGCAACAGCTGAATCATTAACGAAATTAAAAAAAATTGTATCAGAGTTTTGGATACTAGAAAATTGGTAAATTTATACAAAAAAAGAAAAAAGTTTAACAGAAATGATGTTACTGACTTTATCCAAAACGCGCTAAGTTAGCGCTTTTTTTATTAAACGCGCTAAGACGAAAAAAAGCGCGTTTGGAGTAGTTAAAACGCGCTAAATCTAGCGCGAAACGCGCTAAATTGGCATCGCTGGTAATGAGCCACTCAATGTACACAATACGCGGTGCAAAAGAGCAAAAGAGTAACATCGTTGCTACTTGGTCAAAGAGTTTGCTCCTACATGTGAGGAGCAAACGCAAAGCGCAAACAGTGGCTGCGCTTTTTTTGTACTCCGCTCTTTGCGCATGCTCTACATTTTAAGGCGCAAGACAACAGTACGCAATGAGCAAAAGAGTGCGCATTTACCTACCCTGTTAAAAATACTCAACATTTTGAGCTTGTGTATGACAAAGAAAAATTCCATTAACGACGGCACGTTGTCGGCGGTGAAACAATGGAATAGGAAATTTTGGTTTTGTAAATATGCAACCCTGATACAATGAAAAGTATTATCGTTTAGAAAAAAATTGAAAAACGAAAAAGTTTTATGGGATGTCAGATTTTTATCGTATTATTTTGCAATTTGTATGATGTTTTCTTTTCACACTATCGCACTTGCTCGTATTATTTGAATTTTTGACAAGTATTAATACAAAGTGTGATAGTGTGAACTGGCCTTTAAGGGCAGATTATCACCAACTCGTCCCCCGCTCATTAGATCTGGTATTGCTAGTCTCAAATATGTGACTCAGGTCAGATATCTGGGGATAACAATGAATGAGAGGATGAATTTTTTGGTTCATCTCACTCATGTTCTCCAAAAGCTGACTGCCATTGTAGGTAAGGTCAAACGTATTCTTAGAAGTGACTGACTCCTCAGTAGACGTGCTGTACGTACCATTTATGATGGATTGTTTGTTGCTTGTGCAACATGTAGTGCGCCTGTATGGTACGAGCGAGTTATGTCTGTTTCTGGCAGAATCAAGGTCTTAGCTTGTCAGAGAATTGCTTTGTCCAACCGTGTCAACCAGTGCTCTTCAGGTCTTACTGGGTGCGGCTCCTCTTGACTTGGGGGTAATAAGTCGTGCTGTCGCTTTTAAGGGAAAGAGGGGCTTGCCGCTTCTTGCGTGTGATTGGCTTACTGCTGCTGATATGGTATATAGGGATGTTAGGGACGTCAGGGAGCTCTTGGACGGACATCTTGTTTCTCGGTGGAGAGCACGATGGACGGAGAGTGACAGACATGACGTTAACTTTGTTTGTGAACACCCGGACTTTGACTTCGGTCTTAGCCTTGGTTTCATACTGACAGGGCATGGTTCCTTCAATGGTTTTTTGTTTAGGAGGGGTCTTTCCGAGACATCGGACTGTGGGTGTGGGACGGGACTTGAGGACTGGAGGCACACACTGACGGTGTGTCCTTACTATCGCGACATTAGGGATTTAGATAGCTTGGGCGTAATTTGGGATGGCACGCGTTTGGATGTTAGTAGGGTTTTGTTGGACCATCGGACGTTTCGGAGGTTGGGCGAATTTTCGCGTGGCGTTTAAACATGAGGAGGACTAGACTTAGTGGAGGTGGCCCAAGTAGGCATCCGTAATAATGGGTTCCTACCGCCGGGTCTGCTTTTCAGCTTACAATTACTGTCGTTGAGTTTTTGTATTGCCGTTGGTGGTTTGTTTCCATTCTTCTCCTTGTTGTGTGCTGCTGATCCTGTTTCCTCTTTCTGCTGAGCTGTTCTGATTGCGTGTGCTGTTACTGCTGTATTGCTGTTATTGCCGTTTCTCCCCTGCTGCCTTATTTTTGTTATGTTGGGTATCACTCTGCCCAGTGTGTCGCTCGTGAGGGAGGCATTGCCGTTGTCTTGTTCGTGTTGTTCTTAGCCGGTGCCATATACGGTCTTTGCTCACCCGTGAGGTTGATTGTAAATTCTTTGTTATTTGTGTCACCATTGGTAGCGTTATTCATTTATTTTTGTTTTTGCCTTACGTTTTTGGTTACTTTCATTATTTTTAGTCTTACGTTCATTTATGCATTTTTATTTTGTTATTATTTCGCTTTTACGGGTCACCAGTTCCCGGAACCGTTTGGGGTTTGTAACTGGTAGTAGTTTCGGCTACGAAGTCTGACCAGTGCCTATAATCTGGTACCACGGGGTCAGGAGCCCCAGAAACTTTGGTTTCTGCCTGACTTGGGTCGGCAATTCGGGGAGGTATGTGGTGGTTGTGCCCAAATGTACGCGAATAGAGCGGTTCGCTCGGTGTGGACTTGCATTGCAACCGTGTGCCTAGACCCATGTCTAGGAAGGAGTTTAAGATGGGATCCACTTCTACCCCGGGGCAAGGTCATGACAAATGCATGTTCTCGGACGGTACTCATGCACAACCTGTCAAACAACTTGTCTTATGACTTGTTGTATGCGCTGGTTGGCGCAGGAAAGCAACCCGGTGTTGAAAGCACTGTGGGATTAGACCGAAATGGCAGGTACCCACATAATCAGAATCGTTTTTCATCGGCCAAAACTCTGTAAATTTTGAACTAATGAAGATTTTTTTAATTCTTTTTTTCTTGTGGATAGATAGACATCTTTTTATTTTATTAAAACCAGTGAAGTGGTTGTGGGGAAATTTAAGATTAAAGTTGAACTAAAAATTTTTTTTAGTTTGCTTAGAAATGCGGGCTTTTTAATAAATAATTTTTATAAAAACAACAAAGTAAGTTTTTGAAAATTTTATGCATAGGCCTAGTTTTTGCATTCATATATAGACTAGACTCTTTTGGTTATTGGAATATATATATGTACATACATAAGTATGTAAGACATGTGCAGACATAAATAACTGAACCGTTTCTACTAGATGAATGAATATCTGCAAGACACTGAATTAAAAAAAATACTTAAACACTTAAAGTACAAGTTACCTGTTAAGTTAAGATTTAAAATATAATTAGGTATCACAAACCCCTTACGCTTGGTATTATATAATGAGGGATTTTTCCCAAAATCCGGCTATTAGATTTTTTTATGACGGACTTATGGGAAACTTTAACCATATTTCAAAACTAAATATTAGTACCTGAAGAAATGTTAATCTATGGATATATCATAGATATTTATGTTGTGACCTCTTTTCATAAATTCACAAAACACGTTAGAAACACGTTATTTCAATATCATTTATCCATTCCGACTTGGATCTTGCGTTTTGGGCTACTCTTATCTTCAGTGACAACTTGATTAAGTGATGACCATGAGTCCGAAGCGGATGATATCGCTGAGTTAAATGTAGAAGTACTAGGCAACGGTAATTTCAACGATTCACTAGTACGCATTGGAGAAAGCGAAGTTGATCGCTGACGAAACTGTGGTTTTGTCGTTAGAAAAAGTCTATCATCAGATTTTTTATTTTTATTAAGAGCTTCAGAACTCACAGTAACCCAGTAAAAAAAATTGGAAGTCATTCTAAAGGAACTCCATTTTCATTGCTTCCAAAAAATCGATACTTTTAATTTGCCTATAGTTAGCAGAAAATCAAGTAAAGTCATACAAAACCTTGTAATTCCTTTATAGTTTTAGAAATTACTCACCAGAATTTAAGAAAAATTGATTTTTTTTAAGAAACTTATGAACTAATTTTGGTCTAAAATTTTGAAGTTATTTGCTTAAATTTACATGCAAATACTGTTTCGCGTTTAATTTCTTATAAAAAGAAACTAATTGTTAAAATAGGTAACTATTAACCATTTTTCCTAGATGAAAATATTATCATAGAACACAAAAAAGGATATTTTTCTTAAAATAGCTTCCGATTCGGTGACCAGGCATCGAAAAAGAGAACTTCTTGCAATGACAACCCTATGTAAAAATCATTAGATCGGATCGAAATTTGCACTACTTCCAGATCGCAAACTCTACATTTTCATGACTTTTTTGGAGTGTCTTTTTTTACTGGGAAGTTTATCATCAGATTTTTTATTGTTATCATTATGAGCATCAGAACTCATAGTAAAATAGGCATTTCTGCCGTTATAACTCACTTCACAATTATTTGTATTTGAGGTACTCCTATAGAGTATTCCTTATTTATCAAAGTTAATATGTACTACGAATATTTTTTTATGATTTTTGTTTGTTTATTATATATGTAAGAAAAATTCCGCTATTACGTCTGTGCACTATGAAGGTACAACGAGAAATGGTGAATTATTATGGGATGTCAAATCTTTATCGCATTATTTAACATTCGTTACGACATTTTGCATTCATAATATCAGACTTGCACGTATTATTTGAATTTTTGACTTGTATTAATACAAAGTATAATAGTCTGAGTGGCCCTTTAACTGCATTTGTTCCAAAAATTTATTTTTTTCCATGTTCTTGAGAGATGATTGAGACAATTTTTTCACCCATACAACTATAGTTACATTTTTGAAACCGCTGATATATACATATGTATGTACATAAGAATACGATTTACAGCCTGCTTGAACAACACGAACATGTAAGCATTATTTATTTTTTGGGATTTTAGAACACGAGTGTTGACGATTTTTATTAAAAAACGTAACTGTCAGTCAGTTTATTTGGGTTTATACAACACGATATGACTCACCATAAACGTCAAGGTGGGAGATGAAAAAATTCTAGTCGTTTTCAAAAAATAAGTGCGCCAAAAAAATAAAACATCAAAAAGTGTAATAAAAATACAAAAAAAAAATTAAAAATGAAATTTCCAACAAAAAAAGGTAAGCAAATTTTCGTGTTAAGATGTTCTTGTTTTGACTGCTAAAAATTTTAGCATCAAAATGACAACAGGGTTGCAGTTTATCCAATTGATAACCTGGACCAGTTTTCGGACTTGGGTACCAAACTGGCGAGTGTTTAGTAGCAGTAAGTCTGTCATGCAGTAAAAACGGTGGAAGAAGGTATGTATTCTTAAATATTTTATTTCATACATATATTACGCTGTTAACAAGTAGAAAGGCCCTAACTCGTTTTTTCACGAAATTGAGTTTTCCGTAATTCCAATACATTTCACAGAAATACACCTCGTCGCACAAATTTATTGCAATAGTTTGAAAAATAATGCTTTTGCATTATTTGTCTTTATTCTTTTATAAGCATGTTTGTACAAAACAAAAACAAAGGAGCAAGTTGTCATTTTTCAACCAAATTTAAATCCCTTTTTTATTACTTTTAAACCAAGAATTTTGGAAAAACATTTATATTGTGCATATCTACACAAAACTACCTTTGAAACTATGTATGATTCACTAATATTGGTGGACTATAAGATACCTAAAAGTGTACGTCAAAAATATGTGTGCTATACTTATATATGTACATATATATATATCAGTTCTAGTTGAACCTTCGTAGTAAACAGACGTAATAGCGGATTTTTTTACATACATACGAAACAAAAATAAAAAAAACAAAATAAAAAATCATACAAAAAGAATATTCGTAATAAATATTCACCTTGATAAATAAGCTTATTGGCTTTACTAATATTTTTTTTACATACCAAGAGACAACAAAAACAAAACAACCGCAAGCAAACACTAACAAATTACCTTTGAGGAATACCATATATGAGTACCTAAAAGGAAAACAATTGTGAAGTGAGTTCTAACGGCAGGAATGCCTATTTTACTGTGAGTTCTGAAACTCTTACTGAAAACATTAAAAACACAAAATCAAGAAGCGATAGTGAGAAAGGTAACTTATTTTATGAGCATTTAAAATCTGTATTCACTCCCGATTCATGTACGGGTGCTGCCGATTTACCGAGTCTCTCTACTCCTTCGTCCCTTAAGATGCGTGGACTACAAAAAATAATTGTTGAACTCGACCCGAAGAAAGCACATAACTGGAAACTTGCCAAGATTAAAATGATTCCAAAGCCAGGCAAAGATCTTACCAAGGCTGAGTCATATAGCCCTATAAGCTTACTTTCAACCATTTCACAGCTTTTCGAAAAGCTGCTCATGAATAAATTGTCCAAAATTTTAACTGATAATGGGTGCATCCCGGACCATCAATTTGGTTTTAGAAGTCAGTATAGCACCATTGAACAAACTCATAGATTGGTCCAAGTTGTAAGAAGAACATTTGAGGAAAAGAAGTATTGTTCTGCTCTGTTTATTGACGTTTCTCAGGCATTTGATAAAGTATGGCACGAAGGCCAATTTTTAAAATTGAAGACATACCTACCAATAAACATACAAAAGATTTTGGAAAGTTATATTATTGATAGGAAGTTCACTGTTGTGGAAGGATAGTTCACTAGTGTGCCCGAATCTACATATATCTTCCGGTGTGCCACAAGGTAGCATTCTGGGGCCAGTTTTGTATTTAATATATACTTGTGATATGCGTGTGAGCAATAACATCCACACTTCTACATTTGCCGATGATACAGCCTGCATGATTATGCACAAAAACCCTGATGAGGCATCCAGCCATCTCCAAGAACACATTAGCCAGCTTCAAATATGGTTGAACTTATGGAGAATTAAAGTAAATGAGCAAAAGTGTGTGCATATAACGTTTACGTTAAGAACAGATACTTGTTCTCGCATTCGAATCAACAATCAAAATATTCCTCAACACTCTCAAGTGAAATACCTTGGTATACACCTTGATCGAAGGCTTACATGGAAATATCATATTGACTCTAGGTTAACCCAAATGAAACTTAAATTAACTCAAATATATTGGTTAATTAATTTTAATCCATTAAAAATGTGTGTTTTTATTCGTTAAATGCTTACCTGTTATTAGCATTAACTACACTTACATAGAAAAACATATGGTATAATTACCATAAATATTTTTAATTGCGAAAAATATACATAGACTTATTGGATAACATTCCAAATTTATTATTGTTTTTCTAGTTAGGTTGAATTTCAGAATTCATTAAAGTTTTAAACAGCTGATGTGTGAATAAGGGGAAAAAAGTTAAGCGCATTCTATATATTTTTTGAATTGCGCCCTACAATCGGAATATCTCCAGATCAATTAATTATATTGGAATAATTTTTTCAGGTGAAGTAGAAAGACTTATATAGAAGTCAAAAAGACCAACATAAGAAAAGAAAATTATTTTAATATATATTTTTTATGGTACAAAACAAAATTTTTCCAAAATGTTGACTTTTTACAGAAAATTTGCGCGTATGTTCGAATTTATGAAAAGGCTCTCAAAAACTTAAGTTAAGCATGTTGCAAACTATCTTAACAATTAAATGCTATAGTTAAAACTTTCAAAATCGACCGTCACAACTTTTTATAAGCGCATAAACACAAAAAATATTTTTAAAATTAGTAATTTTCGGACACTGCTGAATGTAGGGTGCATACCCAAAATACAAAATAATTAGTTCTTAGCATATTCTGAATAGATTGTTTTTAGAGCTATGTGGTTTAAAAGTGCATGTGTTAAAGTTTTTCACAAAATTTAAAATAATAAAGATACTTTTTCTTAAAAAAACATGCCTTTTTCAGGAAATTTTTAAAGTTTTGAATTCTTTGCCTTTTCCCGATTTCACGATTGCAGATATTAATAAGTTTTTTACTTATTTTATTTAAAATTTTATCGGAAATTTAATGCTGTCTTTTGATTTAAAATCCAACAATAGACAAAAAAGTGAAATACTAAAAAAAGTCAAGGCAAAAATAATTTTTTTTTTTGTTATCTAAAAGTTACAAGCCTCAAAATTTTTTTTGAGTCCCATGTTGTCAACTTAGGACCACTGTAACTCCTGTCCAGCTTAAGCCAGGCGGCTGCCAAGTCATTTGTTATAAAGCTTAAGTCCTCCTCTACAGATGTTCCAAGTTTCATATAAATCCAATAAGTATTTTAGAAGTTCCAGATTTATTACCATTTATTTTGCAAAAGTCCCCACTGTGCAGTCCTGAAAAAACGACACAAATCGTTAATGCATGCTGTGCATTAAACAACATGTGCATCAATTACAATTGCCATGAAATTGAAAGCGAAGAAGTTAATTTGATAACGATATGAACGAGATTTCAGAAGGCGATGATGGAGAAGGAACTGCTGTGGCTATATGGAGAAGTATAGCTTTCAATTTATAAAAATCTAATTTTGAATTTTTTTATTTATTCTTATTTTATTGTTATCATTATTACTATTGGTTTGATTATTTATTATTACTTTGTTATTATTAGTATTATTGTTATTATTATTACTTTGTTATTATTATTATTACTATTATTAGTAATGTTATTATTACACGAAACAACAAATGAATATTTTTCGAAAAACACACTGTCTTGACAGAATAGGTTCGATAGTACTACAAAAGGGTAGTAAAACCCTATACACATTTTGGGAATCCTCATTAAAAATACCGAACTTTAATTTGATAGGGAGTACCGAAACTTTTTTACAGTTTGTCGCTTTAATATACTCGTACATTAATTTGTATAGTATGCACTATATTGCAAATGAAGTAAAATCTTGTATACAAAAACAAACAAAAAATTACTTATTTAAAAAGTAGTTAGCCAACTCTGACCTAAATGCGTCAATAGATGTCAATATTTTGGCTTGCGTATCAGCATTTTTTTGCACTGCTTTCGCCTGTATTTCAATCACATCTGCCATTCGAGTCAGTGCAGCAACGTCAGTGTCACTGCTTCAGCTAAAGTTTTTGCTGCTGCGGTCTGTTCTTTGGCTCTAGCAGCTGACGCCTCAGTTAACCGTACCTGCCGTCGAATAAGTGAAACTTGCTCATTTGCTGCTTTAAGCTTTTTACACGAAGAGAAACCAAGTAACTTATCATCGGTTTCGCTGTGTTTGCGCTTTTTGGTTTGTTGCTGTGGAATATTTTCATCTAAAGCCTGATACTCTGTTCACAATTTCGTGCGAAATATGAAATATTTGCGAAATAAATTCGCAAGAGTAGTACTCTGTTCTTGGTGTGAAAAACACGGAAAATCATGTCTTTCCATGCAAAATTAATCTGGCATCATTTTAGTTTAGCTGCGAAACAACATGAGCAGTACTTTTTTCGCACGGAATTTTAACAATGTTGCATACTATCAAGCAATAAAAGCGAGAAATTTATTTAAAAAACCGCGAGTTGGGCTACATTTAGTACATGTCAAATTTTTCACGCGAAATAACGAATGGCACTGAAAATTTTTCACAACTTCGAACAGAGTACCATGCTTAATGGAATAAAGCAATCGTTTTCTGTAGATATTGCTGAAGTAATATTGCATTGTGTGTCGCATAGTTTGCTTGGTTTCTTTCAATAATTGAAATAGAATTGTGTGGTCAACTGCTTTGGAGTTTTTGAAATCTGGATAGCTTAAGTTACCACCAGTCGGTGCTACAGATTTGGTTAAAGCTAGTGTTGTGTCAACTATTTGTTCCAACTCTGTTAAATTGCACATCCGGTACATACCACCACCAGTTTCGCGAAGGTTTTTTATTATTTTCCGCAATTTTCTTTTTGGTGCGGGACTTAAAGTCAGCCCAAGTCTGCAAATATACGTATGTACATACTCGTATGTATGTATGTATGCATATTAAAACTAACAATGCAAATCTATAACACTATTTCCACTCAGCAATGGTACGTACAGGAGGCCCCAATGAATTTAATTTTTTTACCAGTTGCATCCACTGTTCTGCCGTTGACATTTTGCCACTACCATAGACAGCGGTACCTCGAGCGAAATCTGGATAATCTTCCATGTATTCCACGAGAGCTTGCAGTTGGTGATAGCTTGATTTTTTGTTGCTAAAATAAAAATATTATTAATAACAAACGTCCTTGAAGTACGTATATATGTACATACATATGTAAATATTATGTATTTATGTAAGTATTTAGTTACAACATTATTAACATACCTTTTATGTTCCATTATGCCTTTTTCCAATTTTTTTAATATTTTTTAGCAAAAGCTTCATACACAAACGATAACAAACAAACAAGTGACCTATTTTGACATTTGTGTTCGTACAAACGTCAGAAAAATTATATAGTGGGTCGCAATTTTGTACTAGGATACTTACGTTATCGTTCGCATTTATTTTCTTTCGACTAAGAATATTAGTGTGCCGCAAATCAGCTGTTTGTCGTTTCAAACGACAACGTTCGATATGGTGGGACAGGTTGTAAGTTTTTTTCACTTCACAGAACCAGAATCGACCCACTGATAGTATGGCACCTGGGGATCGATTGTGGTTCTGTCATAATGTGAAATGAAAACTTTTTTCATCTTTTCATAGAGTTCTAGTTGAACCTTCGTAGTGCACAGACGTCATAGCGGATTTTTTTACATACATACGAAACAAAAATAAAAATAAACAAGTAAGAGTGCTATATTCGGCTGTGCCGAATCCTATATACCCTTTACCAACGTATGTATATATAGTATACAGATACATACATAGGTACATACATACATATTTGTTTTATGATAAAATTTATAATTTTTTGTTATATTGCAATTTTTAGTAAGTGACCTCTTGGTTTTTATCGACTAAAGAATTTGCTTGAGTAAAGATCTTCCTAAAATATGAAATATGTTTAACTGAAAAAATAATTATTTTGGGTTATTTTTTTACCCAATTTTTTTCAATTTCCAATCCTGGAACCATAATTTAAATTTTTTTAATACGAGTACTAATTTATTTATTTCTAAAATATAGAATATATTTTATTATCAAAGAAATTACTAGCTTTATTTAATTAGTTTTATATATAAAAAAGTATACTTTTCCCAACCCTGGAATCATCATTTTAAATTTTTTTGGTTCCTTATATCAATCGTGTTCCTTAAAAGTAATATAAAATATGTTAAGTGAACAAAGAGAAAAATAAACAAAGAAAATACTAGTTTGGTTTAGTTACTTTAATATCAAAATAAGTTCAGTAAAGTGCGTTTTTGACTCGCGCACGAAGGGTTCCGTACATTCCGTTTTGAGAAATTTTTTAATGTGGCGTTTTTACTTTTTTTAAGTTTTTTTTAAATTCTGTCGTTTTTTGCCCGTTTTGGAGACTTTTTTTGTTTTTTCGGATTTTTTTCATTTTGGCGGTTTTTTTCATTTTGATTTTTTTCTGTTTTTTGGGTTTTTTTCATTTTGGCGATTTTTCCGATTTTTCTCGATTAATTTTAGTCTTAGAATTTTTTTTAATTTGGTGCTTTGTTTTGGCGATTTTTTTTTGTTTTTGGCGATTTTTTTTTGTTTATGGCGATTTTTTCGGTTTGGCGATTTTATAATTTTTGATTTTTTAGTTTTACCGTTTTTGAAAATTTCAAGAGTTTTGCTGTTACGGTTTCCAAGATACAGCAAGTTGTCAAAATTGCATAGTCAAAATTACATTAAATGATGGAACACCCTTTAATTAAATTTTTTGAAATTTTAGTGTTAGTTCTTGTAGTCTGTATAAAAATACACTAACCTTACAAATTTCAAGTGTATATACATTAGGGATACCAATCGGGATCGATTTTTAGAAATCCCGGGATATTCGGGATCGCGGGATTTTCGGGATTCCGGGATTTTCGAGATTTCGGGATTTAAAATTTTTTGGTTAAATAAATAATTTTTTTAATAAATATTGCTTTAATAACAAATTTTATGCATTTTAAAAGTTTTTATGTTGATTATATATCATTAAACATTTGTCTTTAAAGTTAACAATATTTTAATACTAGTATGAAATAAAAATTGAAAGAATTTTTATCATCTATTTTTAAGTTGATGTTAGAGAATTTATACTGAAAACAATAACTAAATATGAAAACTTGTTTTTGCTTTCAATATAAATGTTTTTCTATAATCTAAATCAAAACGAATGTACATATCTGTGGACTTTTAGCACTATCGCTTAAGTTGATTTACGAAAATTTTAGATGCACTTTCATACAAATAAGCTGCAAAAACATTATTGTGTTTTTAAATATATCTATTAAGGTTTTTTTAATTGCGATTGACCAACAAGTAGCTATTACGGCATTGCCTATTTTTTTAATCGATTTCGTCACTACTATGACAAAGATAATAAGGCTGAACATGTCGAAAAATTAAAAGAAATGTATACACAATTCTAATCAAATTCTATAAATTACGTCTAATGATCACATTTTTGTAGGCACATACATTAACCGCCGTATTCATAAAAAAAATTTAGGTTTATTACAGGTTTATTTGACAAATTTCCCAAAGAAATACGTCAAATAAGCGCTTAATAAGCCTAAAATATTTTTTATGAGTATGCCACTAAAAGTTTGCCTGAGCACTTGAACAGTATTTTTGTTCTACTGAACATAAGTTGTTTTCTGCAAGTTCAACAGATGCATATGTATGTAGTCCAAAGTTCGCTAAGAGGAATATGGTTTATTAGTGTGCTGTCCTTCTACTCTGCAACTCGAATAAAACTATAATTGAGTCGAAGTCATTCAGTCGGTAATTTTTGACACAAACCTTTGATCAAACCCATGTAATTTAAATATGTGATAGGTTTGCGTCAAAAACGACCTAAACGGTCTAACGAAAATAATTTTGAACTGCAATGTAAAAAACATACATTCACACTAGAGCAATTTTTTAGACAAAATAGTACGCATTATTCTGTAAATATTTCTCGCTTTTACGTCAACCCGACTTTTTATTTTCTACTTCAATTGTAAGGACCTGTCAGTAGTACTCAATTGTTACCGAAAAGTGGATAAGGGTTGAGGAGTCGATATACAGAGTTATACACTGCAATTATGAATAAATTTCCGCAAGAAATGTCTCCCTTTTCCATATTTTTTTTTGTTTTCCCTATTATTTGCTACTGTTTGAAATTATTCCCCGGACGAAATTTCTCATGGAATTTTATTCATAATTGGCCTTATAATATAGAATAAGACGCAATAAATTTGTCAAACTTATTGAATTTTCCAAGTGTTATTTTCCTTCCAAAGCTCATACTCTTCTTTTCGTTTTCAAAATAATTCTTAGTTGTATATTGTATCACCTTTTATGAAAATAACCGTGAGAAAGTAGTTAATTTATTTTGCACTTGTTGTTAATTTATAAGAAATATGCCACGAATACTCATTAAATTCTTAAAACTGCACGTATAAAATTGTATGGGACTTTTGAATATTATAAAAAAATACCATAAAATAAATGAAAATTTTAATCTATTAAGTTTTGTATATAAAAATTGCTAAGAAATCCCGAAAAAGAAATCCCGGGATTGAATCTTACAAATCCCGGGATTCGGGATTTATTTGCCAAATCGCGGGATTTCCGGGATCGGGATTTCCCGTTTGGCATCCCTAATATACATACATACAATTGTATGTATGTATATTACATGGGATCTTAACATTTTTCGTTGCTCGTTTTGAAACACCCTTTAATTTCCAATTATCATGTATATGTGGCCAAAGGTGTTCATACTCTGTCCAAATTTCAGGTCCGTAGCTCTTACATTTCCCGAGAAAATACCCTGTGATAGACAGACGGACAGCGTAGCGAAAATAATAGGGTTCCTTTTCACCTTTGGAGTACGGAACCCTAAAAAGGTTAAATATTCCAGCTGTGAAGCTGTGGTTTTTATTTTTCAAATTTTCTATACCCAACTTTTCTTTCCAAAGCATAAAATATATCTATAAATAAAAATATAAAAAAAATTATTACACCTAGTTAATTTTGTATATCACAAAAGTGTACGTTTCCCAACCCTGGAATCATAATTTAAAATTTTTCTGATTTCTTACACCAATCGTTTTCTTTTAAGAATTTAAGATATTTTAATTTTATAGATAAAAAGGAAAAATTAGTTTTAGTAGGTTATTTTTATATAACAAAAATTTTAAATTCCCAACTCTGGAAACGCCTTTTTGATTTTTTTCATATTTTTAATACAAATTTTATTCGTACTGAAATATAAAATAAGTTTATTTAACAAAAAAAATAAAAAAATTGTGTAATCTAGTTATTTTTATATGGCAAAATCAAGTTTCAGTTTTCCAGCTCTATTTTGCTGATTTTCAATACCAATCTAAGTTGGACCATATCTGACACACCAGTCCAAGAACGAAGTCTCTTGCTTTTCTGGGAGCTTCGGAAAACCGATTTCACGTACACCAGACGGACGGACATCGCTTATTCGTCTTCCCTATTCATAAGGACGCAGAATATATACATTTTATGGGTCGCATATGAATATTATGGAAATTACACACGGAATGACAAACCTATATATACCCTTTTCCATTTTTGGTAAAGGGTATAAAAAACACAACAAAATCAAAAATCATAAAAAAAAATATTCGTAATAAATATTCACCATGGTGTAATTATACAGGTGACTGCGTAAGGATTTGTTATACAAAAATACGGCAACCATAGCTGTGTAAAGAACCGAAGAATGTCAAAAGCAGAAAAATAATTGTACCAAAACCAAAACAAAACGAAGTTTTTGACATTCGTTAGCTACAAAGCACATAGAGCAAAAAATTATCAGCTGAAGTAACGCTGCCACCTGTTTAAATACACCTTGATATTCACCTTGATAAATAAGCTTATTGGCTTTACTAATATTTTTTTTACATACCAAGAGACAACAAAAACAAAAAACCCGTAAGCAAACACAAACAACCTACCCTTGAGGAATACTCTATATGAGTACCTCAAAGGAAAAAAATTGTGAAGTGAGTTCTAACGGCAGGAATGCCTATTTTACTGTGAGTTCTGAAACTCTTAATGAAAACATTAAAAACTCAAAACCAAATGATAGCCTTTTTCGAACGGAAAATCCACTTTTTCGTCAGCGATCAACTTCGCCTTCTCCAATGCCAACTAGTGAATTACAATTGCCTAGTACTTCTTCATTTAGGTCAGCGATATCATCCGCTTCGGGCTCGCGTTCAGCACTTAACAAAGTTATCAACACAGATAACATTAGTTCAAAACCAAAGAAACAAGTAGGAATGGACAGATATATAACTGTTTTAAAGCGTGGGCGAAGCCAAAATTCTACTAAAATTGGATCTGCCCCAAAGATGTCTAGGGATCACAGCGCATCTTCTATCAATTGTCATTTTCGTTTTTCTTTATTGCAAGACAAAAACGACAAACCCGCTACATCATCGCAAGTCTTTTAAGCCACCACCTATTTATCTGAGAGAAAAAAATTCTAAAGCGCTTCTAAAAAAACTACTGTCGACCATTGGTGAAAATACTTTTCACCTCATTCCAATTAAACGAGGTAATATTGATGAAACTAAAATCCAAATATATGATGAAAAAGATTTCCGAAAAATTGTTAGTGAGTTTGAAAAAAATAAAACAAATTTTTACACTTTGCAACTTGAGAGTGCTAAAGGCCTACAAATAGTATTAAAGGGCATAGATTCATATGTTGAGCCCGAAGAAGTAAAATGTGCACTTATCGACCAAGGATTTAAGGTAAAAAATGTTACCAATATAATCAATAGAGAGAAGACTCCCCAGCCCTTATTTCGTGTTGAACTGGAGCCGAATGATATACAGTTGAAAAAAAAACGAGACGCACCCAATTTATAGTCTAAAATACCTCTTATACCGAAAAATCACAGTTGAAGAGCCACGTAAGCGTTCAGGTCCCGTACAGTGCCATAATTGCCAAGAATATGGCCACACAAAAACTTACTGCAAATTACCTACAGTTTGTGTTATTTGCGGTGAATTGCATGGTACTGCTAGCTGTACTAAGCAAAAAGATCAAGGAGAAAAAAATTCAGTAATTGTGAAGGTAATCACACCGCTAACTACAGAGGATGCCCTGTATATTCTTTCGTTAAACAGGCTATGGGTCAAAAACCAAAATTAGCTCTAGTTCAATTAGCAAATGCTTACTCCACCACTCTTCCTCAAACTAGCCAACTAGTTACTTCACGTGTATCGTATGCCGGTGCTGCTAAGACTAGTTCTATTCCCACACAAAATGTTCCACCGCCAAGTAATTCAACGAATGCAAACTTTAGCTTTAACTTTAGTCGCCTTGAAGCTACTATTGAGAATCTGGTGCTAACTATAAACAACTTTACAACAAATATGACTAGCATGATGCAAGAAATGCTGAGAATGCAGAATACTCTGCTTCAAGCATTAGTCAACAAACCATGAACACGTTAAAACTATGTTTCTGGAACGCAAACGGCATTCGCCAACATAAAAATGAACTTGAGCACTTCCTCACGGAAAAAAATATTGATATAATGTTGGTCTCTGAGACTCACTTGACTTCGAGAAGCTGCTTTAAAATAAATGGTTACACTTTATATGATTCAGAAGACCCGAGAGGGAGAGCATGCGGTGGATCAGCAATTATAATTAAGTCAAGACTCAAGCACTATATCCTTTAGAACGTTAGTGAAGAATATATGCAAGCAACGAATATTTTCGTAGAAAATTTTTGTGCGAATTTTGTAACATCATCAATTTACTCGCCTCCCAGATTTTCAGTTACCGAAGATCAGTATGAGAAGTTCTACAAATCGCTTGGTTCTTGCTTCGTGGCAGCTCGTGACTACAATGCAAAACATACGTACTGGGGCTTGCGTCTTGTTACACTTAGAGGTAGAGCGTTGTTTAATACAATTTCAAAAATGGGCTCAGATGTCATTTCGAGTGTGGAGCCTACTTATTCGCCTACTGACGTAAGAAAAATTGCAGATGTTATAGATTTTAGCGTCACGAAAAAAATTTTCATAAGGACTTAATTCACGTAGAGGGCTCTCTAGATCTGTCCTCCGATCACTCTTCCACAATAGTTACAATTTTCAACCTACTAAGGAGTGATTTAACTAACGCATATGTGAAAAGGATTAATAGGGCCAACTGGCTAGGATTCAAAAAATATGTTAGTAGCCACTGCGTAGAAAACATTCAGCTAAGATCATCTGATGATATTGAATTTAATATTGACAATCTTATAGAAAATATTAAACAGGCTGCTGAACATGCCAGTACCTCCTATCCGCAGACTGGCTTTAATAGAATTTATTCTACGGAAATTGAACGTCTAGTATGTGAAAAAAGGAGAGCTAGAAGAGAATGGCACCAACACAGATCACCCCTAAATAAAATCAGACTTAAGGAATGTACTAAACGACTCAAAGAGCTGCTATCGTCGGAAAAGACTGCATTACTGGAAAAGTATTTAGAACGTCTTGATGTAACGTCAACATCTAATTACTTTTTATGGCGCGCTACTAGAAATCTTAAAAGACCCATTGATGTCAAATCACCACTGCGTACTTCGACCGGAGGCTGGGCAAGAAGCGATAGTGAGAAAGGTAACTTATTTTCTGAGCATTTAAAATCTGTATTCACTCCCAATTCATGTAGGGGTGCTGCCTGATTACCAAGTGTAGTATCTCTACCCCCTCGTCCCTTAAGGTTTAAGATGCGTGAACTACAAAAAATAGTTGCTGAGCTCGACCCGAAGAAAGCTCCAGGTATTGATGGCATTAGTAACAAGATGCTGATGAACTTGCCTCATATTGCAATAAGAATCTTGCTATTTATTTTTAATGCCATTTTACGAATGCAATAACAATGTGAGCAATAACATCCACACTTCTACATTTGCCGATGATACAGCCTGCATCAGTATGTACAAAAACCCTGATGCGGCATCCCGCCATCTCCAAGAACACATTACCCAGCTTGAAATATGGTTGAACTTATGGAGAATTATAGCAAATGAGCAAAAGTGTGTCCATATAACGTTAAGAAGAGATACTTGTTCTCCCATTCGAATCAACAATCAAAATATTCGTCAACATTCACAAGTGATATATGTACCTTTGTTTACACCTTCATCGAAGGCTTACATGGAAATATCATTTTGACTCGTAAGTTAACCCAAATGTATTTTAAATTAACTCAAATATATTGGTTAATTGGACTGCAAACTTTTGATATACAAGTCACTTTTGAAGCCAATATGGTGCTATGGAATTCAGCTATGGGGCACTGCTTCAGATTCAAATATTGAGAAAATCCAACGAAGGCAAAACAAAATTTTACGTTTGATAACATCGGCTCCATGGTACATTAAAAATTCAAATATACATCGTGATTTAAATATGCCACTAGTGACTGAAGAAATTGCAAAATACGCAGGCAAATATTTAACTAAACTTGAGTCACATCCTAATCCGCTTGCCCGTAATATTTTGAACTTTACTGGACACATCCGCCTAAAATAGAAGGATACAAGGGCTCTTATACTCAACACTCCAGATGGGACTGCTTGTAAATACTTCTTTTTTTTCCTTTTTGATTATCACTACTTATGTATTATTTATAACTATCACTAAGCTTTTGTCCGATACTTGTCGGGCCTAATAATTATATTTAGATTTAAGATTTGATTACTTATTGTTAGTTCATTTTTGAAGATATATAAGATGTTTTTACCTTCTCCTCTAAAGTTACTGTTAATCGAGTTGAGACTTTTCTTCTTGTTAACACTTTATTCTAGGTCTGGAAGGATCAACTAAATAATAATAGTCTGCAAGAAATTGGTGGTAGATCTTGCTGCGTTAGCAACTTGACAGGGAAAAATCATATCGTATGAATGCAATGTATAAATGAATGATTGTCATGAATGTATTATCTTAACTCTTGTTATATTTTGTTGTCCAACACCATTAAACTGAAATTTTATTACTTTTTAATTAATATTTTGTTTTTTTTTTGGATAAACAACTTAAATAGCAAAGTTAAAAAAAAAGAGTTTGTATAAAACAACTGGAAGTTAGAGTTTATGAAACGGTAACGTGCCAAAGATAAAAACTGTACGTAACCAGCTTGCCTTAAGAATAGACAACAATTGAAGCACAGCCGCGAATAACGTTGTAAAAGACAATTTTTAAAAAACCAGTTTTTTCACAGATTACCATTAACATAACTCTCTTGCGTTGTTCAAATATAAAACCATTCAAAATTATGCATCTTATCGCCGTCAAAATACAATTACAAATCGGTCAGTCAGTGCAAAACTTTGTAAGTAACTAATAAAATCAGGCAAGCGAAATTGTCGAAAATAGTTGATAAATGTAGCAGAGATACAAAAAGAAAAGCTAATGCTAGTTATCATTATTTTCAGTAAGCTAAAAAAATTTTAACGATAAAAGCATTCTTGCTTCAAAATACGTTTATTGGCTCTCCTGAAAAATTATTATTTTGTCACTTAAAACGTTATTCGCGGCTAACCTTCAATTGTAAAACAATACCAACATATAAGAATCATTTACTTGAGTATTTGTTAATTCTTTCCCTGAAGGAAATGTCGATGGTGAAAATGTACTGAGTCGCTTTTGACTTTGTCACCAGTACTACTCTCTAATACAATACTTTGTGCTATAGACATTTAGCATGTGCTTGTCATTGAAAATCTACTAGTAACACTAAAACAATTGACTAGATAGTGACTACATAGTTCTTACGGGAACATGGAGACATACCAACCAGACATTTAGTGGTACATTCCCATACCTTACGTACATACAATTATATGAATATTGACAAGTTGTTGCAAAAGCCACCAGGAATACACCACATTTGTTTTCTCTCTTTCTTTTATACTGACGAATAGAAAAGAAATTGTAGACAATGTACCTACTACTAGAGTTTTAGTGTTGACATAGAGACATTTGGCCCCAGTCTGACTGCAGGGTTGTGATTATGAAACATTTTCTTCATACATCTTTCGTAGATACATCAAACAGGTACAGTGCAGCGAGCCATAGTACCTTTGGTACACATTATTAATGCCTACACCCAGGGGAAAAACAGCTTAAAATCGTTAAAAACCATATTGAATTAATAAAAAACATTAACGAAAGTCTAGTCATGTTGAAATTTCTTATTTAAATATCGAAAAATATTAATTTACAGTATTAATTTTATTTATTTTTAAGTACATACATATCTCAATATACATTTTTTATTATATTGAAAATTATTGAATTAATGTGACGCGTTCGTATTTTTAAGTTGCAGCTTTTCCCTGAGTGTACCGCAACAAGGGTTCCAACATTTTACTGACATCATGAGACGTATAGGCCTGAGTTATTATGCCAATACATATATGCACTCAAAAAAGTTTTACATTAACTGAATGCAGGTTATTTAGGAAGTTTTCAGTAAAGTTTAAATTGGAGGAAAATTTAGTTATTTCACAAAACCATTTCTATTTTAACTTTTTGTGTAAGTTGTTTAATAAGCAAACCACATTAAAATAATGATTTTCTGTGCAGTCAATAAAATCAATTATTTATAAATATGTACATATTCAGTAAAAATTAAAAAATGTGCTTGTCCTGAAAGTTTTTTTCATTTAAGTTTTACTTATATTATTTTCTTTGAAAACTAACTTCAAAAATATTTGAAAAATAACAAAATAAAAAATTCTTTAATAGTTTAAAAAAATCAAATCAGTTTGCAAATATACAAAACTGTTATTTATTCTAAGAGTTAATTGACTACTTCCAAATGTAAAAGAAAATTTGAATTGGTAAGTTAAGTGCATGTAATATACTATTTACGTACATATGTGCATATGTATGTGTATTTATGCATATGTACCCTGCAGAAAATGCGAATAGTGAAATTGTAGTGATTTATTAGTGACATTGTCAGTAGTACTACTGACCAAGTGTAGCCCAGCCAATGTAATCATCTATTGACATTTAACATTAGCTTGTCATTGAAAATCCACCACTAGACTGTAGCAATACTGACAAAGTAGTTCTTTTGGGACCACATGGAGACATTGGCACCAAAGATTCACTAGTAAATTTTAGGGGCTCTAGTCTACAATATCGATATTTCCTCGCTCGATGTCAATAGTAAAATAGTAGTGATTTACTAGTGACATTGTCAATAGTACAACTGAATAGGTGTACCGCAGCCAATGTAATCGACCATATGGAGACATTTGAACTAAGGACTCATTAATACATTTTAGTGACGCTCGTCTACAATTTTATAAGGGTTGGGCAACAAACTTAAATACATACATACATATGTACGTAAGTTTTTAACATTATTCCATAGCATAATAAAAAAGAAAAACAAACTATTGACGCGTTCATTGACAATATCACCAGAAATACACTAGAAATGCTGTCTCTAACGTATCTCTACTCGCGCATAGAAGGAAAGTTGTCGATATTTCAACTAGTGCAATTGTCGCTAGAGAAAAGAGTGTTGACATAGAGACATATGGTTCTTGGCTGACTAGAGGGTACATATGTATATGTATGTAAATATATGTATATGTGTTATGATGTTTCCAGGTGAAATTTATGAATTATTGAGGGACTGTTCCAGTTCATACATAGTATATTCCGACATAGGTACATACATACATATATAAGTAAGTATATTTTTTAATAAAAAAATTGCATATTTTTGAACTAAATTTCTTTCAGGTCTATTGCATATTTCTCCACCCATTGTTCTTTTTCTTTTTGTATTCACCATAGAACTAAAAAAAAGGAAAGCAGATAATATATATGTATGTACATAATGTTAAGATGTACATACACTCTGTTAAATAATTATTGCACTTTTTGCATTATTTCTTTTTATAATTTAGTATAATTTTTTTTTAAGTAGAAAGAGATAATGTAACAATATGGAGATGTTGTTTAGAACAAAACAAAATTTGTTATAATTATTTAACAGAAAGGATTTACATAAATTATATACATATGTACATAAGCACTTACATATCGCACACTAATACCCGATTTACATTAGGCATTTTCTTGAAATTTCATGAATTTCGTTGCACGAAACTTTTTCTTTCTGCTAATTGCAGCGCTATAAAAGAGAACGTTATATAAAAAAGAACGTATAATAAATCTCTGATGCATTTTAGTCAACTTTTTTTGATATAAATTGCTCCTAAAGGCCTCCTATTGACAAATGAAAAACGTTCATGCAACTAATTTCATGAAAAAAATTTTTAATGTAAATTAGATATAAATCATTAACAGTTACAACTCTAAAAATCCCAGATGTTCAGGAGTAAAAAAATACTATTGATACTGTACAAATGACGCAATGTGGGAAAATAAATTTTAGAGGTAATTAGATATTTGTTTAGTGAACTGGTTTATGGAAAAACAAAACATTTTAATAATTTTGAGTTGTGACTGTTTATGATTTAGTATGCGATATGTACATACCGACGGTCCCATTCGAAAAGATGCTAAGTCTACATAGCATGTTATGCTGGGAATAGCATTTCTGAGTTCATCGTTTATAAACTTAGATTAGATCGGACTATCCTATTAAGAGTTATGAGCAAAAATGTACTTAGCATAGTTGGTGAAGTTTAAAAAACCTGCATTTTTAAATATTTTAAGCACACTTAGCATGATTGGGTGCATTTTCAAAACTAGCTTTTTTGACTTAGCATGTTTTAGAATGGAGCCGTCGATATGTGCATAAAAACAAATAAATATACTACACATTTACATAACAAATATACCTAAATAATTATAATTCTTAGGTAATTGTAAGGATTGTTAATAATGGCGGAATGTTTTGTTTGTAGAGATTACTTTAAGTCCAACGAGGACTTTTTTTCTCATTTTAAACTTCATTATATAGCGAGTTCTAGTAATTTTTCTTGTATCGAGTGTGCAACACAGAATAGAATAAATTAACGCGAGCAATAATTGATTATTATGTTTCGAAAAAAATACGTTTAGAATCTTCAAATCTCAAAAATCTAGCATCTCAAATTCACCAAGTTTTTCCAAGCGAAGCAGAGGAAGTCAGGGCAATTATGAATAAAACTCCCAGGGAAATTTATCCCTTTTCCAATTAGAATTTTTTGTTTTCCCTATCACTTGCCATTAGTTGGAATTGTTCCCTGGGAAAAATTTCCCTGGGAGTTTTATTCATAATTGCCCTGAGTATATTTTGAAAAAAAGAAGAACCAAAGAGCGAAAGGCAAACTTTTTTATAGATACCAAAACGCCAGGAAAATAAATTCAAAACCTTCAAGCATTTCCCAAGATGGAGATGGTATTTGCTAAATATAAATGCATGTTTATTGAAAATTAATTTAATGAAAATATTTTTTTTTAAATCAAGAACCATCCGGGTTAAAACCATATCTTAAATATAACTTTCAGCATAAAGATGAAACAATATATCGAAGCAAAGTGCTAAATATCGTTTAAATGAATTAGTTAATTGTAAAGATATTAACATAAAAAATATTGTTGATAGTTGGCCAGCTTATAAGCAGTATTTTGCACCTGAACTTGTAGGAATATTGAAAAATTATCTTATTGAAGTAATTACATATGTATACATACTTTATTTTCAGATTTCTATAGATTTTGAAGTGCTTTTCTCAGAAAAAACTAATAGTTTTTATTTGAATTGGAAAAAACTGCAGGATATATTGCCGATTTATATAAACCTAAATTTAAAGGACGTGAGACTGAAATCTTTGTGGTGCGAAGCCAGAGAAAAATGGAATGATTTAGATCAAAGTAATTATAAAATTATAATCACTTCAGTATATAAAAATTGATCTTATTGTACGTAGACTCAAAGGATGCAATTTTGATTTACGTAATACATGGGGTATTAAGGCCTGATAGGTATCAGAAGGAGACTGGAAGACCAACAATAGCAGATTCACAAGTTTCTACCATTAAGTTTATAGAAGACGATATTCAATTGGACATGTTTAGTGGTCAGCCAAAATTTATTCTAATAAAACGAAATCTCTTTTCTATAACATATGTAAATGTTGTAGTGGATCAGATAATGTACAATGCTGAAACTGTAGCATCAGCATTGGTACTTTGTTTTAAGACTTACCAAATTTTTAATTTATATTACAGTATTAGTTCTTACAATTTTTGTCTGTTTATTCAGAAAACTTTATTTAAAATCAATTTAAAATGTGATATTGTAGGTAGTAGTTTTAAGGGAATTAATTCATTTTTTAAAGAACACAACTAATTTTATTTAACCTTCTTTTACTTTATATAATACTCACACATAATGTTTTATAACTTACATAATTTTAATCTGTTTGCATTTCATACCATTATTTTAAATTTGATTTTATAATAACTACATACATATATATACATATATTCAAAACCTATTTTAATTTTATATTTTACTTTCCAAAAATCAATTCAATATGGTACTAGCTTAAATTGATGGAATTATAAATTTTGCACATACATACATACATAAAATTATATAAACAATAAAAGTTATTTATAAAAGACAGATTTTTACAACTCTTTATTTTTGGGGGTTAAATATATTGCATTAAAATTAAATGAAATAAACAGTAGTTTCTATTGATTCGGTAGGTTATTTTTTGTCAGTTAAAATAATTGAAAAATCAGTTGTTTTTAAAGTTTTGGGTAGTAAATTTATGTAAGCTAAAACAATTGAAAAATTCAGTCGTTCAGTTTTAAATGATATGTAGGTTGTTTTTTTTTTGTAGTTTAAAATAAAAGAAAAAACATTCGTTTTTACTGAAATTGTATGTTAACAAATTAACATTCAAAAATAACAGAAAAAATTGTTTGATTCAAATGAAATGTTAGTAATACGGTTTTTAACTGAAAATGCTATTGTTTTAAATGATTTTTCATTTGAATTTACCTACATAATATTTTGAATGTACTTTATATAGCTAGTCCTTGCCCGGATGGTACGTCTAAGCTTTCTGAACGCATTCGAGCTTTTTCTCAACAAATTTTAAGAGTGACCACCTACAAGGATTTTTATCTCGCAGAGCGATTAAATCTAGCCAATTTTCTATATCTGGGCACTTTTCTATGGGTTTGCGATATAGTTCACCCAACAACTTAAATTTACATATTATTTTAACAAAATTTTTTAAAAAACGAAATTATAAAACTTTCATAAACAATTTGTTTTTATTTATGCACAAGAATAGGGTTGTCGTTTTTTTAAACTAAAAAACCAATTTTGTATGAAAATATATAAACTAATAGCCTGTTTGTAGAACGCGACAAGGGCGACTAACGACGAGCCATTTCATGGACGACTACGTAATGAAAAGCGTTTGTATAATGCGACTCGACTTTGTCGTGCAGCTTACTTGAGGGTTACACGATCAAGTTTTGCCTTTCAAATTTCAATACATTCACACTTTTTCACTAATACATTCACACTTTTAGAATTTGATGGCACTTTGACTCCAAATTTTCTTTCCAATTGTGTATTCAAATTTATAGGAAAAAAACAACTGACACCAATTTCAATGAGCACACTTTTCGTTTTTGTTTTCAAATATTCTGCCGGCATAGTATTTTTTATGTTCTTTTATTACACATAATGTTATGTTCCTCCTAAAAACTTTAATTAACTTTAAATAAATATTATTAGGAACAAAAATATGTAAAAACTGTAATGATGTGTTGCGGTTTATAGACCTAAATAGAAGCCATGAAAATGTGTGTTTAAGCTGTTTTCTTATCAACGGCATATTGAAAATACATTTGCTTGAAAATTGCTTGAAAATTGCGTGCAGCCTACGTCATAGCTTTCAATTTAAATTACTTTTGACAACCAGTATGTGTGAAAAACTTGAATGCAAATCTTGGTCGTGTAACTGTAGCGTTACGTTAACTCGCCCTTATGTCAAATATGTACTAAATCGTACTGTTGCCAACATATTAAAAAATAGTTTTAGTTTATATTTCTTCATACAAAATTGTGTTTTCAGCAACCCTATTCTTGTGCATAAAAAAACACGACTGACATGTACAAACATACATACATAAAAAAAGTAAACGAATTTTGTGTAACAATTTTATTATTTTGTCTTAAAAAATAAAGTTTTGCAATTTATTTTAAGAATTGAGTTCGATTTACATAAGTGATGTGCATAACGAGATTTCGACTTGCAAGACTCCTCATTTTGTGAGGTTCGGAAAAAAATATTCGAGCCAAAAAATATTTCAAAAACTCCATGTTGTCAACGACGCTGCCGAAAGAGGCATAAAATTAATAGAAGATTATAGCAGTGCGTTATGCCACGACGAAGAAGAAAAAATATTTTTACTTCAAGTCGTTGCCCAAAATAGAAAAATGTATCCAACACATGCCAAAAATAAATTAGTTATTTGACAAAGAATTCTTTTTTTTTTGTATGGGGACAACCTTAATGGTTGAAGATAGACGATAAGTATGTTCAGAGAAAATCTTTGTATTAAAAAAAATATTGGAGGTCGGTTATACATTTGACTTCGATAGGAACGCGCCAGGGGCAATTAGAGCCCTGCGAGTAAATTTTGTACAAGTTCCGCCTTTGTATCGGAGCCCCTTAATGAGTCGACATAGGACATATGTAGGTATGTCAGGAGGAAATGTTGAAAATGAAAAATTACTGTGGGTCGGTCTTGCATTTAACCCCCCTAGGAAACAACATAAAAGCGGAAAAAGCTGATTTCTAAAAAAACTTATTCAAAAAACTATTTTTTTGTATGGGGACGACCTTAATGGTTGAAGTTAGACGGTAAGTATGTTCAGAGAAAATCTTTGTATTGAAAAAATATTGGAGGTGAGTCATACATTTGACTTCGATAGGTACGCCCTAGGGGCAGTTAGAGCCCTGCGAGTAAATTTTATAAAAATTTTCCCTTTGTATGGGAGCCCCCTTAAGGAGAGGAGTTAGGTGGTTGGTGTGCAAGAAAGATTTTAGGCGGGAAAAATTAATGGGTGCTCGTCATACATTTGACCCTTGTAGCGGTGACCCCGGGAAAGTTATATGATCTTTTGTATCTTTTTTTGCTTTTACCCTCAACTTTTAGCACGAAGCGGAGACCTTTTGCTCCCATCTGACCGCCACCATTTTTTGGCTCGAATATTTTTTTCCGAACCTCATAAAATTAGGGGTTCTTGCAAGTCGAAATCGAAAAATCGTTAACTACGCCATACATAATGTACATTCATATGTATGTACAGTGTGATCCTTCCAAACATTATCCAAATTTGAATCGTACATCAGTAAATGTTTGAAGGTTAAACATTTAATCGATGAAGATGATAAGAGCGTTTTGGAATAAACCTTTATGGATACAAATTCCTTGCAAACTACTCAGTTTGATACTCCTGTCGCAGTGAAGGTATGCTATAGTTTTCATAATAAGTTCCGGTCCAGGCTTGCAATTTTTGTTACAGTAGTTCTTGAATATGTGGGAGAGCATATTTTGTATTCCTCTCTCGTTCTTTTGCATTCAAAAATAAAATTTTGCTGCAACACAAATTGCAAGTCTGCAACTTGACTTACACAACATCAACAATAAATCTCATTTACTTTTTTTTATAAATACAATGCCTTTAAATGCTGTATTACTGAGATGGATTTGCGCCCAATTACATGCCTGCGAATTTGTCAAGGAACTCAAAGAAGTGTTATTAGTATTATAAGCGGAATTCACGGTTGGCCTTGTAGATGTTTGACATCTTGTAGCTTTGGTAAATTGTTGTTGCTTTGCTTTAAATTTAACAAGATTTACCACAGGTACAATATGTAAAAGATCTACAAGACCAACCGCGAATTCCGCTATTGTTAATGTTTATTATTATTATATTGTAATATAAGATAATATGTTATGATATATTTGGTGTAATAGAAAATAGCCAATAAGAAAAAAAACTGTTTTAAAGATTGCTTTTTTGTTTTAAAAAACCAAAAAGGATATATTGATTATGATGTGTATGTTCGTAATGTATATCGGGAAATTGTTTCTTGTCAATATGTTTCTTATTTTAATTTTTGAGAATTTTGTTAATTATATTCGTCGCCGTATTTATTTTCATGATCATTGTTTGTGTGGAATGGTAATTAGTTAATCTGTCAGATGCTGTTTCCTTTATACATATACCAGCCTGTTATTAATTTGTTATTGTATTTTATTATTTTCATATCCAAATATGTTATTTCATTGTTTTCTTCTATCTCAACAGTGAATTGCAGATTGTTGTGGTATGAGTTTAAAGTATTTAACCCTAAAATGGTAAACATCGCCTGTGAGGAGAAGCAATATTTTTTAACGATATTTTCTAATAATTTACACCTAGCTAAACATGCGCTCGTGCCAACACAGTTGAGTGTTGTACGAGGGTGTGGGCACACGTGCTCTGTCTTGCTTCGTTGCGTTGCCGAGTAATATATATGTCAGTCGCCTGTGAGCGAAGTTTATCAATAAAGGTAAATTTTTGCATATAATAGTTTGTTCGTTTCTTTTCCTAAAAATTACTTTACTTTTTTATGATGACTGCTTCTAAAGAGCAGATACTAAGCTGACAAGGACCTAAGTACCGACTAGTGCGCTAATCGTTTGGAAGAAAGGACGCGCATGCAAAAAAAAGTTCGTGCAGCAATACATGACGATATTGGTCTTAACACTGACGGTTAGGCAGACGAACCAGGCATAAAAAAGGGAAAAAGATCAAAATTTGATTTCTGTCCTCCGCAATGAAAACGTATGAGCGTATATGTCTGAGTAAAATGCAAGAAAACATACTGTTTAGAGCACAGATCACCAAACTGTTGGCAATGTGACGCAAAAAAATTGTTTGAACAACTACAGTTTTTTTTCACTTAAAAGCATTACATTATTTTTTAAATGTTAATTTGATCTCAGGACAATAAAATAAAATAGCCTTTTTTATATCGAATGGAACTTTTTTTATTTTTTACTTTATTTTTAAACGATCTCTTAGAATTAGTGATTAAAACATGTGATCAAAAAGAAATCTGGCATATGCTTAAGATATTTATAAAATGCACTGGACTTTGTTTATTTTTGTTACTAAACATTGAACAAATATGTTTTATTTTTGGTTTATTAACATTTTGTTTTCTTTTTTTAATCATATAAGGGTTTTTATAAAAGTTGCCTCACAAGCGAAGTTTACCATTAAGGAGCTAAAAAGTATGTTTACCATTCTAGGGTTAATACGAGTTCCATGTTTCATAACCGCAAATAGGTCGTCGACATACTAAGGCCCAATAATTGACCTCTCAATTACATGTCATTTATCTTTAAAATCCACTTAAGTACCGAATTCAGTTTTTCTGTACAAAGTTGAGAGACATTTAAATGACCATTCTGCTACATTTAAAGTCCACTTAAGTAATGCTGAGTTTACATCTGAGATTTCTTGTGTGTCATTTGCCAAAAAAAACCGTAACCAACTAATTACTTATAAGAAACTCTTTGATTCAGACATGAATTTATTGATTTAAACAGTTTCCAATAATGTTGGATTCTATAAAATTGTCTATTAGGTATGTATGGAACTATTTAACTTAATAAATACATACATGTCTGAATCAAACAGTTTTTCATTAGTAATTAGTGGTTACGCTTTTTTTACGCTTGTGTGGCATTTGGCACACCGATGTAAACCCGGCCTTATCCATGTGATTCTGACAAATTGAGAAAATAAAGTAAATAAAAAAAAAGGAAATTTAATAAAACTAAAATTGAAATTGCAAAAAAAATTATAATGAGTTCCGATGAAGAAGACATTAGTGACGAAGAGATTTCATTAATACAGTATTTTTCGGTTAATTGCACATCAAAATTTGCACAACTTTTTGTTCAATTAACCGGGGAACCAATTAGCCGATACCCGCTTAATTGAACAATTCGTTCAGTTACAAGAATCCCGTTTAATTGAACAGTTTGTTCAATTACAGAAATCACGCATAATTGGAACTACTAATGAATTAAAATAAATCGCATATGTGCACTTTAAGTTTTTCAAAATTATTATTTTTTACCTTAAACGAAAAAAATGCAAGTAAAAGAAAAAAATGTACATATAAATATGTGTATACGCAGGTATTTATTATTGTAGGTACATACATATGTACTATTAAATGCACTATTTATGTGCACATTAGTTTTACAAAAAAATACAATTTATAAACTAAAAAACAATTCATATATTGGTTTTACAAAAAACAAGTAAGAGTGCTATATTCGGCTGTGCCGAATCTTATATACCCTTTACCAACGTACGTACATATATATAGTATACAGACACATACATACATATTTGTTTTGTGAAAAAATTTATCATTTTTTTAAAGTTTCCATCTTTGGAGGTGTAATTTTCTTTTAGAAGCATAAAATATATTCAATTTATAAAGAAAAAGAAAAAAATTGTTAGACCTATTTAATTTTACATAACACAAAAAGTGTGAGTTTTCCAACCCTGGAGTCATAATTTTGGATTTGTTTGATTATTGATACCAATCTAGTTCTTTAAAAAATACATAAAATATGTTAAGTGAAAAAAGCAAAAACGAAATAAGGAAAAACTTAAGGTCAGATTTTGTAAATTCAAACGATTTTTTCGTTTTGAAATTTGTATGGAAAAAATATTTTTCATACAAATTTGAAACGTTTAGAAACAAAATTTTTTACAAAATCTGCTTATTAGTTTCATTTAATTCCTTTAATATTAAAAACTTCAGTAAAGTGCGACTTTGAATCGCGCACGGCTTTTTTGAAGTTTTTTCTTCAGTTTAAAAGATTTTTTCAGTTTTGTCGCTTTTTCCTCGTTTTGGCGATTTTTTTCTGTTTTTGGAGGTTTTTTTTATTTTGGTGATTTTTTTCTGTTATTGGGATTTTTTTCATTTTGTAGATTTTTCTCATTTTGACGATTTTTTTTTCATTTTTGCGATTTTTTTCTGTTTTTGGGTTTTTTCTATTGAGGAGTTTTTTTCTTTTTTTTTCATTTTGGCGACTTTTTTCTGTTTTGTGGGTTTTTTTTTCGTTTTGGCGATTTTTTTCATTTTGGCGATTTTTTTTCATTTTGGCGATTTTCTTTCATTTTGGCAATTTTTTTTTATTAAAGCAATTTTTCCGGTTTTTCGCGATTTATTTTAGTCCTAGAAATTTTTTTTAATATGGCGATTTTTTTCTGTTTTTGGGTTTTTTTCATTATGGCGTTCTTTCCTGCTTTGGGGTTTTTTTTATTTAGGCGATTTTTTTCTCTTTTTTGGGGTTTTTTCATCTTGGCGATTTTTTTTCATTTTGTCGTTTTTTTCCTGTTTTGGTTTTTTTTTTCATTTTGGCGATTTTTTCATGTTTTTTTGGGGTATTTTTCGTTTTGGCGATTTTTTTGTTTTTGGCGATTTTTTTCGGTTTGGCGATTTTATAATTCCTTGATTTTTTAGTTTTACCGTTTTTGAAAATTTCAAGAGTTTTGCTTTTACGGTTTCCAAGATACAGCAAGTTGTCAAAATTGCATAGTCAAAATTGCATTAACTGATGGAACACCCTTTAATTTAAATTTTTTGAAATTTTAGTGCTAATTTTTGTAGTCTGTATAAAAATACACTAACCTTACAAATTTCAAGTGTATATACATATAATTGTATGTATATTACATGGGATTTTAGAATTTTTCGTTGCTCGTTTTGGAACACCCTTTAATTTCCAATTCTCATGTATTTGTTGTTGTAGCGGCCAAAAGTCTACACACTGTGTCCAAATTTCAGGTCTGTAGCTCTTACGGTTCTCGAGAAAATACTAATATAGTTTTAGACATAGTTAATTTTACATAACACAAAAAGTTAAAGTTTTCCAACCCTGGAAACGTCTTTTTAATTTTTTTTATATTTTTTTTTATTTAAAATACCAATTTTAGTCGTACTGAAGTGTAAAATAAATTTATTTATTAAAAAAAAATAAAAATTTGTTTTCGGTAGTTACTTTTATATGGCAAAATATAGTTTACGTTTTCCAGCTCTGCAATTGTCTGCCCGATTTTGCTGAATTTCAATACCAATCTAAGTTGGACCATTTCTGATACATCAGTCCAAGAACGAAGTCTCTAGCTTTTCTGGGAGCTTCGGAAAACCGATTTCACGTACACCGGACGGACAGACGGACGGACGGACAGACGGACATCGCTTATTCGTCATCGCTATTCATAAGGACCCAGAATATATATATTTTTTTGGTCGCAAATTAAAATTATGGAAATTACACACGGAATGACAAACCTATATATACCCTTTTCCATTTTTGGTAAAGGGTATAAAAACATAAGCTTAAAGAATAAAAACAATTCATATGCATATACATACAGCTCTTTCATTCACGTACATAAGTATTAAAATATTACATAGTGCTTAAAAAATAAAAAAAAGGAAGAAATAAATTCATGTTGTACATATTCACACTTTTCGAGATCATTGTTTAAAAAAGAAAAATAAACATGTTGTTTACATTTTAAAAGAATTACTTGAAAAAGTCTATAATTTTTGTTTGTGTATTTTTTAATTTATTTGAGATAATATAAGACCCCATATTATCTAACTCACATAGGAACTTGTTTTTGGTACAAAAAAATGTCTGAAGTACTTGTATGTATTTTAAAGCTTCTAGAACTGATGGAGGTTTTGGATTATCATGTTCATCTTGCTCTTCTTCCTCAACATCAGCCCCATCCAAAATATTTTCAATAACTTCCATATCAGTAAGCACTCCATTACATTCTTCGTTGTCGTCACATGTTACGAATTCTTCAAATTCTTCTCTTAAATTGTCCGCTATTTCAAACTCATCGGAACTTTCAGTTTCCTCATTTTCTTCTTCGGGGGACGTCTTCATTAATTTCGCCTGTAAAATTATACCGAGCATTACTAAAATGTACAATAACAAAATCCAATAGTTTAATACCTTTTTAAAACAATTTTTAATAGACGTTGGTTTAACCATCCAAAAACTGCGCTTTGTCATATGCATTGCATGTAGAATATTAATTGACTTTGAAAACTCTTCAACTGTTTTCCCTAGCTCCATAGCTACAATCTGTTTTCTAACAATACTCTGTTTATAATATGACTTGAAGGCATGAATTATACCCTGATCTAGGGGCTGGGTTATTGCTGTAGTATTTGCTGGTAAAAACTGTAGATTCATGTGCTTTAAATTTTGGGGCTTCTTGTGGCAAGACGCATTATCTACAAACAGAACAATGTTTCGTTTCTGTGAAGCCATTTCTTCTTCTAAATTAAGTATAATTTCGCTCCATAGATCTGCTGTCATCCATGCTTTTTGATTCGAATAGTATTTTAAGGGCAATACTTTATTTTTCAGGCAACGTGGGTTTTTAGCCTTTCCGATTATAATAACTTTTTTGTATTCACCCGTGGCATTGCATATAAAAAGTAATGTTACGCGCTCCTTAGATGACTTGAATCCAGTGTTACGGTATCCCTGTTTGCAAAGGCTTTTTGGAGGCAATGCTTTGAAAAATAAAGCGCTCTCATCAGCGTTGAAAATGTCGGCCTCCTCGTATTCTGATAATATATGTATTTGGTGCAACTGAACTTAAAAAATCTTCTGCCGCATTTGAATCCGCAGATTTTTGCTCCCCATGTATTTTTCTGAGCTTAATTCCTTGCCGCTGTTGCCAGCGCCATAACCAACCTGTTGATGGGGTAAAATCACAATTCATTTGTTGAGCCAACTGCTGCGCTTTTTCCATCAACATGTTTGTTGAAATCACTGCACCAGATGATTGCATTTGTTCGAACCAAATTTGAAGCGCTCGTTCAACGTTAATATTCTTTCCATGCCGTTCACGCTTGCTTGACAACTTGCACTTGGAGGCTTTTGATTTTATTTCGAACTCATTTCGCAAAATTCTATTCAATGTGGTAAGAGAGCACCCATACTTTTTGCACAGCTCAACCTTCTGCTTGCATTTAGCTTCAGATAAAATTTTAAACTTATCCTTAAGTGTAAGGGTTACGTATCGATTTCCACTCATAGTCTATAAAAATTAACAATAAGATAAAATTAACTTCCAATGTTATTGTCAAATACAAAATTAAACACTTACGCTTTCTCACGGTTTTTCCTTAGCAATAAACATATGTTTTCAATTAGTAGAGATGCCACTCAGTGTTTTTCACAAATGATGTCAAATATGTATGTGCAAAAATGCCAGATTATTTTTCAATAATAATGCAGCTAACCGGGTAAAAGTAAGAGGAAATTTATTTTTGATGTCATGAGTTTTGAACCAATTAAGCGGGAAAATCAATTAACCGGGTTCAATTATCCGAGAAAATTTACATGTGTTTTCGCATGCAATATTTTTTTGCCCGATCATGTGGTTCAATTAAGCGTGGAAACCAATTAACCGTAGGGTCAATTAACCGAAAAATACTGTATTAAATAAAAGGCCGACTTCCTTTGTATGGATTTTAAATATACATTGCAACTTGCGTTTAAGTCGGCCAAACTATTATGCGGAAACCACGAACTATACGTGCACGTCCCAACAATTGAAATATTTTTGGAGACGCAGAATTTTATGAAAGATTCCGAATGTCAAAGAGGTCGGCATATAGTATGTTGAAGCTCATTGGTTCTCATATAAAAAATCCAACCAATTGGTAAGTTTAATATACTTATGTATGTACATATGGATATAAACATAAAGCCCAATATTAATATAAAAATTCAACTGATTGCAGGAATTAGTTTGTTAGTGACGAGCATATGTTGCTCATAACTGTAAGGACTTATGCAACTGGTGAAATGCTGAGAACAATTGGAGATGTGTAAGGCGTCTCAGCGACAACAGTTTCTAAAGTTGTTGCCAATGTTACTCACCACATATCCTTACTGCGAAATCGCTTCATAGTATTTCCAAAAAGCCGCAAATTTTCTATGACATGCAAAATTTCCTAATGTTGTTGCCGCACTTGATTGCACTCATGTTAGCATAATATCTCCAGGTAAATTTAGATTCGCATAACATAGTGCTTGAAGTAATCAAACATACAAAACTATTTATTTTGTTGGTGGAGGAGGTGCTGAATTGTATAGAAACATTTCTATAAATGTTCAGACGATATGTGACGCACAATTTAAGATAATTGATATAGTTGCTAGATGCCCAGATTCTTCATACGTCTCAAGCATTCTACTCAATACTAAAATATACTACAGATTTTGTAATAATGAATTTGCAGATAGTCTTATCGTTGCTGACAGTGGGTACCCCAACAAAATTTTATAATGTCTCCATTAGCAAATGTTCACAACTCAGAAGAAAATCTGTATAATGAATCCCAAATACGGTCGCGTAACTGTATTGAAAGGAGTTATGGTGTTTGGAAAAGAAGATTCCCTATTTTCTCCTTAGGAATTCGCTTAGATTTAACAAAAGTAGAAGTCATTATTGTGTCTACTGTTGTTTTACGTAAGATATGATGCATGAATAAGGAAAACGACTTTGACTGAAGATATGGAATCGGCTATAAATTTCGTAAATAATGTACCAACCAATGTTATAGCAAGTAATTCAAATAACAACACTACCCGACGTAATTTGATAAATAACTATTTTAAAAATTTACTCTAAACTGCAAATAAAAGTCCAATCCGAAGTCAATTTTTAAAATTAAGAGTTTTATTATAAAACGAAAAATAACGCATAACTAAACAACAAATAGCAAAAGAAACAAAAAAAAAACACTTAGCAATAAATAAAAACAAATACTGAATGGAATTAAAAATGTGCAATGCAAAAAAGTGCAATTCAATCAATTGAAGAGGCTGTTAAAAAACATAAAAGTGTAATTGAAAATAAAACAAAGTACGGAAATATTAAGGCGACGTTGTTTTGAAGTGCTCCATTTTCATTTTAATGAAATCAATTTCCAATTGAAGCTTCTCCATCTCGAGGTTATGCTTCTGTATAAGTATCTCCATTTCAAGCTTGTGCTTCTCCAACATTTGCCCACGAATCTTTTGAAGTTTTCTTGCATTTAAGATTTTTGTGCAAATGGTTATTCAGCATTGTTAACGTGTACTTTTGCCAAGATGCAGCAGCTATAAGCTAAAAATTACAAAAATAGTTGCACATATTAATCAATTTAAGAAATATAAACTTACGATCACTTTCTTTTTTTTATTTCAATTTTTCTAGCTCCAATTTTTCACTTACTGTACAATTTTCGCTGTCAGACCTGTAGCATTCGTCCACATATTCAATATCGGTGAAGTCTACATCAAATATAAAGATGTGGATATGATCTTAAAAGTTATAAAATTAAAGAGCATCGCAATCATATATGGACCGCATTCCCAAAATTTGCGCCTCCTGGCAATTCCAAAATTGTCTGGTCTGTTTTGGTAGTTACACTTTGGTGTGAAGGTCCACCACCAGTAGCATACAGTAAGCAAAGAAAAAACTTTAAAACCAAAAGCAATTTCAAGACAAATTAATCAGCTTTATATAGAAATCTTTCATTTCATTAACAAATTTATTTTAATAATAAAAAAATAACGTAACATACATAAAATAACACTATCTTCAAGAGCAAAAAAAACTTGTACACTAACTTTGCTTTCAGCTATGAAATAAGGAATACACCAAAAATTAGTACAAAATGTGGCAACTTCTAGCATCTAATAGATTATTCTCATAGAATGAACACAGAATTTTATTAGTACTAAGGCCAAGGGTATAGGGAGGATGTGCCTGCAATGTTTACCCATTCAATGGAAGCCATTCTCTTATTATTGAAGATGAATGTTTCGGGTATTTAGCTCTAACTAATCAAAAGTATCCACTTACTTTTAATTTGGCAGCTAACTGTGCTAAATTATCTTTTAGTATTTTTAAATAATCCATTATATTCATTGTAGGTTCTATAAAAACGGAATTTGATACACCACTCCATCCCATTGAGCCCCACACCATCATATTACACCCCCATGCTTCACCGTGTTATTCAGGTTTTTATAGTTAACCTAGGATTTACACGGGCACTTGCAGTCTACTT
This sequence comes from Tachina lurida, assembly GCA_944452675.1. Taxonomy (NCBI): domain Eukaryota; kingdom Metazoa; phylum Arthropoda; class Insecta; order Diptera; family Tachinidae; genus Tachina; species Tachina lurida. Next base: position 41,789,201 of record OX101754.1, read on the forward strand.
CCAACTCAACTGCCAAGGAATTTTACAAGACAGTGACTTGGTGAGCTTGTAGCAAGTAAATGGAAAGTTAGCTAACAGAGTTGCCCTATTAATACTTTAGCGCAAATTGTCTGGATTTCAGTGTAATGTTATATAAGTTTTTACTCATTTTAAATACATTTAAAAGCTAATTTAATAATTTTTTTTCTTAAATATTCATAAATCAAGCAGTTAATTAATTTTTTAGACATAAATAACATTGAAACAATACGAATAAAGTTCAATACTATCTGGTTTCCTTAAAATTAAACTTTTGTATGTTATGGACAACTCTGCACTAAAAGCTAAGCATGCAAGTAGCAAGACAGTCGGCCATTTGTGCGAAATTTTCGTTGATAATACGTACACAGAGCTTACATGCAAACTTTTTGCATGTATAAACGCAGAGTAAGGCTGGAGCTTTTCTTTGCCACGCATAGAAAGATTATATTAATCACTATTATAACTTTTGGGACACTAATGAATCCAAATTTAGTTTATTTGGATGTTATCGTTGTAGATTTTTGTCTAGCATTAATAATAAACATCTGAATAACACGGTGAATATAATGGTATAGGGCTCGGCTCAATGGGATCGAGTGGTGTATGAAATCCGGTTTTTATAGAACGTACAATGAATAAAAGGGATTATTTAAAAATACTAAAAGATAATTTAGCGCAGTTAGTTGCCAAATTAAATGTAAGTGGAGACTATTGATTATTTAGAGTTAAATACCCGAAACATTCGTCTTCATTAATAAGAGAATGGCTTCCATTCAATTGGAAAAATTTGCAGCCAAATCCTTCCTATAACCTTGGCCTTAGTACTAATAAAATTCTGTGGGCGTACGTGGAGAAGAAATTGCGTGAGCTGTATATTAGGGTCAAAAATTAACTCAAAAGTGCTCTTCACGACATATGGAAGTGTATACCTCCCAAAATTACCAAAAACCCAGCTCATTCTATAAGAATAATCTATTAGATGCTAGACGTGGCCACATTTAGTACTAATTTTTAGTGTATACCTTATTTCATAGCTCCTTCCTGAAAGAAAAGTTAGTGCACAAGTTTTTTTTTTGGTCTTGCAAATAGTGTTGTTTTATGTTAGGTTACTTTTTTAGTATTCAAATAAATTTCTTAATAAAATTAAAGATTTCCATAGAAAGGTGATTAATTTGTCTTGAAATTGCTTTTGGTTTTAGCTTAAAATCTTACAAAGCAACAGAAATACTTTAATTAGAAGAGCGAACAAGGTTTTTCTTTGTATGCTTCTGTCTTTTAGTTTGAGGATATGCTAAGAAACGAAAAAGCTTAAGGAGAACTTCCATATGGATAGACGCACTTTTTCATAATTGTTGCTTAAAGTGGAACAGCTACTTAATCCTAAGAGAAATACTCATCCCCATGATGGTGTTTCTCCAAAGCAAAAATTGGCAATAGTACTCAAGTAAGTGCACATATTTTTTTTGTGTATTTGTATTATAATATGTAATATTTTTATTGATAGATATTTAGCATTTGTGACATTGCAAGTTGCTATAGGATTAGCAGGCAGAAATTTGGTGTCATCATTGACGAAGTGTGCAATGCTTTATGCCTAATACTAAATTACGAAATCCCACCAATAACTCCAAAAGAACTGACTCATATCGCTCATTCATACGAGAAGTGGAATTTTCCTAACTGAGAGGGAACAATAAATTTCAAGAACGTAGCAGTAAAGTGCCTCCCAAATGCCGGTAGCCTATTTTATAATTATAAGGTAAAATTATGAATTGATTTATTGTTAGAAGTTATAAACATATACATATATGTATATAAATAAATGTTTAGGGATTCTTTAGTACCGTGATTATGGCAGCAGCCGATGGCGATTATCGTTTCACCCACGTGGACGTCGGAGCATATGGAAGTGAAGGTAATGTCAACATATTTGACAAGTCCACCCCTGAAACTGCCATTAAGCAAAATAAATTGAGTTTTCCAAGAGATTTCGGTAACGAAACACCATTTGTTTTTTGGCAGATGACGCGTTCCCTTTGCACAGTCGTATTATGAAGCCTTTCAAGCCAAAGCCTGGCAATGGTCTTGAAGATGTTGAAAATACATTCAGCTATAGCCTTAGCAAAGTAAGGCGCTATATAGAAAATGCTTTCTGGTTAATATGCTTCAAATTTTACTGTTTATCCCGAAGAATGTTTTGTGGTGCTGACCGTGCCAACCTTATTATTAAAACTTGTGTTTATTTATACAATTACTTAATTAGCACACGCCAGTATTCGCCAGCAAAATATGCTGGTTATTTCTTGTCGAAGGAGAATTTAAAGAGCACTTGCCTGCTGATTATCTATTTTCATCCAATGACAAAACTTCATACTCTGGTAGACAAGATAAATCGGGACGTGCTATCAGAAATACAATAGCCACTTATTTCACATCAGAGAAGGGCGATATACAATGGCAAGAAAAAGTATGCATTTCTTTAAGTATTATCTAGTATTTAGTTTATTTCATGTTAAAACTAGTGCGATAGTATTGCAAAATAGTATTACAGTTAAAAATACTTAAACTTATTTTAAATTGGTCTACAGTTAAAAATACTTAAATTTATTTAAAATTGGTCTACAATTAAAAATACTTAAAAATTCTTTCGTATAAAGTTACATACTTAAATCCACCTTAGATTGTTCTACTTAAGTTTACATAAAATTGCTGTAAAGTTACACGCTTAAATTCACCTCAAATTGTTTTAAAGTTAATACTTATGGCCTAATTTTGTAAAACTAAACGAATTTTCGTTTTCGTTTCTGGTTGGAACGAAAACAAAAATATTTTAAATTTTGTAAAACGCTACGTTGTTTTCGTTTCTTGTCAAAATATTATAATTGAAAAATATATTATTCATTATAAAAAGCTGAATATAAAAATATTTTCAAAGTCAAATTTAATTAAATTATGGAATATGTACCAACGCACAACATTTTTCCCATATAAAGAAATAAAGAGATATCCGATATTATCTTCTGTATTATAAATATTGCCAAGTATGCAGATTGCATAGAAATATCATGACACCCTAACGGTTATAAATTAATACACATATGTATGTAATATTGTGATAAGTATTGTGCCAAACAAGAACTTCATAAAAAAAATTTATCTCACTACTTTTGATGGCCGACATTTTTAATAGGAACTTAGCCTTTTTTCACATTTATATTTTTATGAAGATCTAACTACTTTTTGTTTTCTTTAATAAAACAGTGCAAATTAAAGATTTCTAGTCTCTTATATTTCTATTAATGATCACTGTGCCAGTTTAAGAGGGGCAGAGTTAAATAATATAATGTGTTAAAGAGAGATACATAATAGTATAACATCACCCTGGTTTAACAATCGATGCTTTCGAATTTTTCTTGTTCGTAACTGACCTAGGCCTACTTGTGTAACAAAATATAGCTCTGTAGTTAGAGCTCAAGTGCTTCATCAATTTGATGACTGTATCAGTGGTCAGTGGTAGTGTCTTAAGAAATGCAGTTTTTGCATTTCCATTTATCAGGAAACTTTCATTACACACTTTCAAACTTCGCATTAAATTTTATCATTTTACCATTGACAGGAACAAAGTAGTTATGAGGGTCTCAAAGCGAATGTATGTGTAAATATAGGCACTACGTCCATATGCCGAGCTGGCCTGGAGCTCTATCGTGCACCTAGATCAAAGTCAGGCAAACGCATACATATATAAAAAAAGAGAGTAAAATGCATGCTTGTACGAATGCGCGTATACAAAATATAATAACAAAGTACCCACGGGTGGCCTTTTGCTTATGTTTCACATAGATACTAATTTACTGATTATTGCAGCATTTTTGCAATAATGTAGTAAAACTTTTAAAACGAATACAATTTAATAAACGTTTTCATATGACATTTAAGTCGTTTGAAAACGTTTGCAACTGTTTTATAAAATACATTTATTTTACGTAACATAGAATTTTCGTTTTCAAATGTTTTACAAAATTCAAAATTAAAAATAAACCAAAAATTTCTGTTTGAAACGTTTCGTTCTGTTTTACAAAATTAGGCCATTAATCATTTAAAATTTTCTACATTAAAATTAAACACTCAAATTCCTAAAAACTGTCTCAATTTTAATTAAATACTTATGCCCTAATTCAGTAAGAAGATTTAGGACGTTTTTGTTTGAAAATGCTTCTGAGTTCTTGTCTTTGAAGTCTCTAAATTATTTTCTTCAAAAATGGTTGTTGTCTTTGACAATGAAAAATAAAAATATTATTGCCATGTTTTTAAAGCATAAAAATTAAATTATTATACAATAGTTTGAAAAATATATGAAAATATATGTGTTAGATATAATGTTTAGAACAAAATCATAAAGCGAATACACGTGCCTTCTACCATAGACGATAAATAATAATTGTTTTAAAGAATCAAAACTGCTACTTTTTTTCGTCCATAGACATGACGATACATTCGTCGAACAGACTTAAGGTAGAAGTCCATAGCTCGCTTTATGCGCGTTACGCTTTCTATGCAATTTTCCAAAAAGTAGAATCAATGCAATAGTATGTGACAAGTTACATTGCAAAAAACGCAGAACGCGTAGGCGCGTTTAAAGCGAAAAGTAGGTCTACTTTCTACTTTTGCACGCGTTACAAGCACCATGAAAAAAAGTCAGCTGTTCTTGAAAGCTAAAGATGTTAAATAATACTTTGTTTCTTACGTTATCGATAAATATTATTTTGCCGTGGATAATTTTTTTCTTTTCTTTTTCAATAAAAAAATTTCTTAGTAAAAAAAACTTTTTATTTTTTATTTTATTAATGCGATGTATTTTAATTAACTTTTGACCACACTTTTCTCAGTAACAAATTTTGCATATTAGTTATCGATTACTTTTACGTACTGAGTGTCATCTCCGATAAATCTTTATTATTTACTTTGTGTGCATTAAATATTTTTAAGCAATAAAATGGAAGAAAATTTAATTAATGCTGTAAAAAAGCACTTAATTTCCGTTCTAAATACAACGGCCGCACCCAAAACCTTTTCTTTTTTTGAAATTGTTCATAGGCATTTTTTGCACATAAAATTAAATATACAAACTCGACTAACGCCACAAATTCTTTTAAAAACTCGATTTCACTCTCCATTTTTTCTTTATAAGTATTTATAAACAAACGCACACAGCTGATCAAAACAAAAATAAAATGGCGCATGAAAAGCAGTGCATGTAACTCAGCGCGAACAAAGTATAGGAAGAAACAAGAGGATGAAACGCGTACAAAGCATAACGCGTAAAAAGCGAGCTATGGACCTCTACCTTTAGAGCATTAAGTACTACACTTTTATAAACTATACTGAATTAAAGAAAAGTAATTTCGCTTAGAGACCTGCGTAAATAGTCTTAAAATGTAAATACCTTTTGGTTTTTAAATGTATTCTCATAGATGTATTATACTAACCCAACAATAAATGCTGTCGTATTATAAGAAAAGCGCGATGGATGCATTGGTGTACTGTATATAATTGTTAACAAGCGATGTCGTGAGGACTTCTTGTTCATAACAAACAATCCACAGAAGCAGTGTGGTTGGATGTATGCTTGTTATTTTCCATATCCCTGTCGGATTTTTATTAGCTAGCTCAAAATATAGGTGACTTTTTGCTAACTCATTTACAACTAGCTTCAGAACTAACTCTTAAATTATACAGATGTGAGTCAGTTACTTTTGTAGAACTGTCTTTTTCTCGATAAGTTTTGAAATAACTTTAAGCTAACTCAAAAATAATGCTGAAATTAGTGAGTTGTTTTTGTACAACTAAAATCTCCTCGATAAGTTTTGAACTAACTTTTAGCTAACTCAAGGCTGATGCAGAGATGAGTCAAAGCTAATCGAGAAGATGTCGGCATAAAATTGATATTTATGTTAACTCTGTGCCGTCTTGATTTGATATAGCGCAAGCAAAGTGTTGAGTATGATGGCTGAAAAAATAGTGCTCGATACCCATTCTCGTCTCTAAAAAATTTTAAATTGTTTCAAATTTAAATTGAATAAAAATTTTAATCATTAGTAACAGTACATTTACACTGCTCGGAAATTTAGTAGGTTAGATTTGAAAGCTTTCTCGAAATCTGGATCGTTTACACTGTTTTTTTTTGACATTAGCAAGATTTCATGCTCATAGCAAAGACAACTGACTAAAATACAAAATAAAAAAATATTTACCTAAATTGTATTTCAAAACAAACAATAATGCAAAATACAGAACATTTAGTGGCATTTTGTTTATCCAGAGAAAAAAAAGTAAAGTCTGAAATGTTATTGTTACGTACAAAGAAGCGTAAGCATTTGTTAAACATAAGATTTCAAAAGATAATGCAAATGTATTACTAGTCCCATATTTTAAACAGCAGACTGGAATGGGCCGAATTTTTTCCTTAATTACTACACAAATTTTTGTTGTAGATTCGTTATGGCTCCTTTTGGGAGGAAGATGTTCCTAATATGTCTAATGAAACGTTCATCGAAAATTTTAGAATGTGTCGGCAAACATTTATATTGTTATGCTCAAAGCTTACATCGATGAGAAAAAATGATACTACATCTAGAAAATGGATGGATGTCCTTTTGAATTTCATCCCCTTCTTCGGAAATTTGTGACTATTTCAATTACAAGGAATGGTACTCAGTTGTTTTGCTCGCCATTGTTGACTATAGGTATATGTTCTTATATATTAATGTCGGATGTACAGGTAGATGCAATGATTCTACCATATTTGAGCGATCTCTCCTTAAAAAAATGCAAAATCCCATATTTGAAACAAGCTATTTTTTACGATGGTGTGAAAATTCCGGTTTTATTAATAGATGATTCTGATTTTCGAGTGTCTGAATGTATGATGAAACCTTATGCATTTCATGTAAATGCATCAGAAAAACAAAAAACATTTGTCAAAATGCCGTAGGGTTGTCGAAAATGCGTTTGGGCATTTGAAAGCACGATTTCGGCGTCTTGGAAAGGGGATAGACAATAAAATTAGTAATGTGAATAAAATAATGAAATGCTGCTGCGTCCTTGATAACTTTTTAAATAGCAATAATGAAATCTTTAATGAGACCTGGGGTTCAACCGAACTGTGAAGATTTTATTTACGATTATAACCATAGATATGAACAAATAAGAAATGAAATTGCAAATTTTTTAGTCAATAAATAATTTTATTAAAAAGAAACTAATAAAACATTTAAAAACAACAAAACAACTCAAAATATTATTTTGGCATAAAAAAAATTAAATACATAAATATGTACATATGTATACTATAAGCTAAGATCAGCAATTTAAAGATAAATTAATAAAAAATCCAATTAGAAAAATCAAAATATTTCAATGACATAGAGGGCAATTATGAATAAAATTCCCCGAGAAATTTTTCCCGGGGAACGATTCCAACTAATGACAAGTAACAGGGAAAACAAAAAATTCTAATTGGAAAAAGGAGAAATTTCTCGCGGAATTTTATTCATAATTGGCCTGATTGTTTTTGTTTTAAAGGTTGGTATTGCAAACTAAAGGTTTAAGTCTTTGTTTAATTTACTTATTTAAAAGACTCTTCAAAATTTCATTTCTTTCTCTTTCTATTGAAACTAAGTCTTCTTGTAGTTCCAAAATTTTTGCGTCGACCTCTGCACTTTTTTCTATTTCTATCTTTATGATGTCGTTGGACTCCTGGGGGGTTACTCTCTATTGCGATGCGAAAGCAATTACGATGCGAAAGCTAAATGCGTTGATATGCAAATTTGGTACTCTCTATTACTTTCGCAAAATTGTTTGAAAAAGTGGCAACACGGACATTGCAAAAGAAAATATTGCAAAGGTTGGCAGTACTGAAATGTCAAAATATGTATAAAAAAAACGACATTTAAAATCAAAATTTAAGAAAAAGTGTAACAGCTTTCAATTGAAAATAAAGTGATGGATTCTGTAGCGTTATGGTTTTATGAAGAAAACGTCCATGTATAACGAGTTGCAAGAAGAGTCTTAAAGGTTCAATTAGCCATAGAAAACAACCTTATCGCCATAACTGTCACCATAGAAACCAATTAAATTTTGGTTTGGTTATGGCTATGGCATTATGGGTATGTCACTTCTAATTTAAGCTTAAGAGATAGTTCCGGTATACTTTCCTTAAATGACCGCAGATAAGAAAAAATCTGTAGCGGAATATGTTATTAAATACATATTGCTTTATTTTAACTTTGTACAAAATTTGCGTTTCTGTATGTTCTAAACACTGTTCAACACTAGCTAAAAGTTTATAAAACTAGCCGCTGCCTTAAAATTACTTGGCCAAGCTGGATACCAACATCAAATTGGCCAGGACCATACCTTAGGAATATAGCAGCAGTCAATGTCCCGTCGCTTAAAAGAGCTCTACGTAGCGATTGAGAAAATACAAAACTGAGAGGGACCACCATCTGTGCTGGAAATGCTTAACTTATTTTTACGCATTTTCACTTGGTGTGATTTCTTAAATCAAATATGAATACATACATACAAACATACATGTGTAATATTATAAGTACTATTAGTGTCACATTTCATTATAAACAACCAGCTATAACCCTTACAGGAGGTCCATTACAATTTAGGTCGCTGACAATTTTGTCCACAAATTCTTTGCGGCTTATTTGCCATTTGCTCACATGCAATCCACTAAAATTTCAAACTGCCGTTGTTTTGTTTGTAATTTTTTGGCTTTTTCCCTAAAAACTACGATTTAAATATAAATATTTTGGTTTTATAAAAGGTTTATTAATCAAATTTCCATAGAAAATTTGTTTAATAAACCTCTTATAAAACAAAAATATTTTTTTATGAATAAAAGACAGTCAATATATAAATATTTTTTTCAACGTACATGTTTTTCGCACTTTGCGTTTGGTATTTAGCTAACGCAAGATATTTGCGCTTATCGAGCGATTTTGACAGGCGCTTTCGCATTGTAGAGTACGGTGATACCAGACTTGCGAAACGGAAAATAAAAGATGCGAAATGTAAATGCGCAAACGCATTAGAGAGTACCAATCGTTCGATTTCGTACCATTTTTCTTTCGCATCGTAATAGAGAGTAACCCCCCTGCATTTTTTGTAGCATCATAGTTTGGAAATTTTTTCTTCTCTTTGGAGTAGGGTCATCTACTGGTTCATCTAATGAAGTTTGAAATGAATCATTTCGGTACTCCATTTCCATTTCTACATACATATGTAGCTAGTTAAAGTCCTAGGTGTGTCTGCTACGGTAAAAAGTTATGATTTATAAGGGACATAAGTACATACATATGTATGTAGATATTTTTGTATGAAAGTGGTTTACCTATACTTTCATCCATAACCAACTCAACAGAATTTGATTTGAAGGACCCCAAAATCAAATGAATCTTTTCAACAAACGGCCAATTTGATGGTGACCCACCAGAGGGACCAACTTTTATCTTTTCATCCCTAAAATTAAAATAGCTATGTACATGTATGTATATTTAATGGTGCATCTTTGTACTTATAAATGCGTACATATCGCTCTTTTATTTTAATAGTGTCACAACTCAAAAAAACCAGTTTTGCAGAAAACGCGTTTTTAGCTTTAAATTTGCACATGAACACATGAAAAAATATTCTTCTCTTAGGAGGATGGTACAAGATATTTATGTAAAATTTTTACACAAGATAAAGTACAAATTGCCGCATTATTCTGCATTATTAACTCAAAAAACTAGTTTTTTTTATCAGTAGATAGTGTCTATTTACTGAAGTAAATGAGCGATATAATAAATATTCCGCATTTAAAATAAATACACTAGTAAATATAATAAATATATATACATATATATGCATATCTATGTACGCACATAAATACTTATGTATGTATAAATTTGTAGATTACCTGTATTTATTTGTGAGATTATGAATTTTCACCCTCACTTCCTCTGAATCAAAATCAAAGCCGTTACTCTTCATCCCAACGGATATGTCCTGGTATACGTGGCTATTCTTTCGGCTTCCCCTAAAGTCATTTATATAGTATGTTTCCACCGACTATAAATCAAGTAGGTTTAAGTAAATCACTTCAAAGTGTTTCCACCGAGCTTCTGAGTGATTTGTTGTTCGAATTTTCGTACTCAATTTATGCACGTGTTTTATAAGGTGAGCGCAGCAGCTGTAATGTGAATTTTATTCACATGTGGTTGACATTTAAAATTGATTATATATTCCTTAATGTAATTTTTTCGAAATTGTCAATCACTATTGATGGATGAACCAGCGATGGAATTTGTAATTTTAAAAGCAACGCAGGGTTGCATACATAAATCGAGTTCGAAAAATAGTATTTTCGACATTATTTAAAATTTTTTTGAGATGATTTATCCATATGCTAAATGTATGGTAAATCATGTAGAAATTAACATGGTTTGCACAAATCATCATGATTTGTATAAAACATGCCGGTGGAAACATACTATTATGTATGTAGTCTCCCCAAAGCGTAATTAGGAGAGACTCCTCCTCCGATTTCCATGTTTTTTTTTCTTATAAGTTCGTTTTCTGTAAAATGTAATGTAATGTATGAAGAATACATACATACGTATTAGCATATAGGAATTAAGAAACATTACATTACCTTTTATTTCCAATTTGAACTTCATTTACTTTTTTTACTTTTGTTTATGTGCTCCATTTTGTTAAAATTGTTAATTTTTTTATAAATCTTATTGACTCGAATAAAAGAATAGCCATAACCAAACCAAAATTCAATTGATTTCTATGGTGAGAGTGAGAGACACTCGCCATAACTCTCACCATAGAAACCAAATGAATTTTGGTTTGGTTATGGCTATGGCGTTATGGCTATGTCACGTCTAATATAAGCTTTAATCGTGAATAGTTTTCTGAATTAGTAAAGGTAGAATTAGTAAAATCGTATCGTTCTACCTTACAGCTTGCCGTATCGTTCAGTTTTGTGTATAAGTTATAGAAAATGTAACAGTTTGCACAGCAAATTTTTTTTTGTCTGGCTTTGAATGCTGCTTTTTGACATTCGCTACAGAAAAATCTGTTTTCTGTAGATTTCTGCGTCAGCAGTGCTACCACCACATATTTTATAACTAGTAACATGCATTGCATATGGTACGGCTTTTGTCAGCTGGCACGCAACTTCACGATACGATTTTACTAATTCTACCTTAAGTCGCAATAAAAACAATAATATGGCAACAATTTACAGTTTTATGTGCAAATAATTCCTGCGTATAAAGCATGGTACTCTGTTCGAAGTTGTGAAAATTTTTCAGTGCCATTCGTTATTTCGCGTGAAAAATTTGACATGTACTAAATGTAGCCCAACTCGCGGTTTTTTTAATAAATTTCTCGCTTTTATTGCTTGAAAGTATGCAACATTGTTAAAATTCCGTGCGAAAAAAGTACTGCTCATGTTGTTTCGCAGCTAAACTAAAATGATGCCAGATTAATTTTGCATGGAAAGACATGATTTTCCGTGTTTTTCACACCAAGAACAGAGTACTACTCTTGCGAATTTATTTCGCAAATATTTCATACCAAATACTTTTATATGTATTTTGACAGCATTTCGCACGAAATCAGGCTTAAACGTAGTAACAGTAAGTGATGTACACTACAGATCGCTTATAGTCAATAATATAAGCTTTCGAATTTGAAAGTTTGGAGTGACTTTGCTACAAAAGAAATTGAGTTCGACAGTGCCAAAGCTGACGACTTCGAGATGGAAGAGTCTTCAGTCAGGCTTAAGTTATAATTTTATGGTATTTTAGGTTTTTTCTTGTAAATATTCAGTTCTTATAACTGATTAAAAAATAAATAAATTCAAAAAAATCATAATTTTTTCCGAGAAAGTATGCTAACTCAAAAAAAACATTTGTTTTTTTGATCAACTAAAATATGCTACTCGCATTTCAAAACAATATGCAAGCCACATGCAAAATAATTCTTTTTTTTTGCATATTATGGAAGGCGCATAATTTATTTCTACAATAATGAGCGAATTAAATGTTTTTTTTTCGCTCTAGTGAAAAGTTAGCTTTTTTTAGTGGACGTATTTCGAATAAAGGCTCTCGATATATACCAGCCTAACACACAACAAACAATACGTTTTTAATAACTATATTATTTTATAAAAGTCTGTTACAAACAGCAAATAAATACATAAAAAGTAATTCAATATTTCTTATACTATACATTAATTAAAGAGAAATATACAAAAAAATTTACATAATAAAAAGCAACATGAAAATCTTAAAGTAATAAGGTTCTTGGAACTTAAATTTTTATTACTACTGTTTAGGAGAGGTTTAACATTATTATTGCCCTTTTTCTGTATACCTTCTTTAAATAATAAAATTGCAGCAACGGTATCGGATTATAATTTATTATATTTTATACTAGCTGACCCCGGTCCGCGTTGCTGGCCCTAAGCAAACATTAGTATTGTATATGGCATTGGTGGTAAAATATGAAAATTGGATTTTGCCTACGAATAAACTAAATATTGCGCCATCTGCCGGACGAACTTCAAACTACACAGAAACGCTCCTCACGCCCCATAGAGCATGTATATAAAGTTTGGTCGAAATCGGTGCAGTAGTTCTTGAGTTACGGTGCAAAAACATAAAAAAAACTAAATATTGGGCCATCTGTCGGACAAACTTCAAGCTACAGAGAAACACTCCTCACGCCCAATAAAGCATGTATATAAAGTTTGGTCTAAATTGGTGCAGTAGTTCTTGAGTTACGGTGCAAAATCACACAAAAAACTCAATATGGCGCCATCTGTCGGATGAAACAGAAACACTACTTACGCCCTATAGAGCATGTATATGAAGTTTTGTTAAAATCGGTTCAGTTGTTCTTGAGTTACGGTGCAAAAACACAAAAATAATAAATACTGCGCCATCTGTCCGACGAACTTCAAACTACACAGAAACACTCCTTACGCCCAATAGAGCATGTATATTAAGTTTGGTTAAAATCGGTGCAGTAGTTCTTGTGTTACGGTGCAGTAGATCTTGAGTTACGGTGCAAAAACACAAAACTAATATATACTGCTCCATCTGTCGGACGAACTTCAAACTACACAGAAACACTCCTTACGCCCCATAGAGCATGTATATAAAGTTTTGTCAACATCGGTGCAGTAGTTCTTGAGTTACGGTGCAAAAACACAAAAAAAGTAAATATGGCGCCATCTGTCGGACGAATCGCTATTTCTGAAAGGGGCGTAGCATTTACAGGGGTAGAATATATATAAAACACGCACCAGTCTTTTACAAATATTTTGTGGGATGGAAGGCGAAAATCTGTTGGGGCATTGAAGAGTTCACCCATAACAAATAAACGTGTTTTTGTATTATATATAATAAGATTATTTAATTATACGTATATACTTATTATATTATATATATATTTATTATATAAAACAAAAGAATGTCAAATTACCCGTGAACTACACCTGAGAGCAATTACCCACGCGCTACACATGCACATAAAAATTACACTTGATTCGGGTAATTACCCGCAATTCGGCAACACTGCTGAAGATATACACATGTATGTATTAGTGATGCACGAATATTCGTATTCGAATTGTCGAATATTCGGCATTTTTAGGTATTCGTATTCGCCAAATTACTACATGATGTGCTTAGTGGCAATACAAAATTAGTAAATTTTTCGCCATACGATTAGCTGCTAATAAAATATTAATCCATTACTTTTAAGAGATTTTATTTTAGTGCAAAAAATAGTGCATTACAAACATCAAATTTAAATTTTCACTAAAATTTTTGTTTTTCAATCAGTGCTTATGAAAAGTAATGCAAGTTGCCCAGGTCTGGTTGTAATCATCTGTTTTTGACATTCATCCATTAGTTTTACACAAACAACGCGCATGTTGTTTTTGTATTTTCTTAGTTGTTGTAGACCTGCATATACTTTATATAAATATACTTTGGATACATACATATGCATGTACATTAGGCCGGGTTTAAATTGGTGTGCCAAATGCCACACAAGCGTAACCACTTATTACTAATGAGAAACTATTTGATTCAGGCATGTATTTATTAAGTTAAATAGTTCCATCCATAACTAATAGACAATTTTATAAAATCCAACATGATTGGAAACTGTTTAAATCAATAAATACGTGTCTGAATCAAACAGGTTTTCATTAGTAGAAGCCGCATTCAAAGCCAGACAAAAAAGAATGTGCTGTGCAAACTGTTACATTTTCTATAACTTGTACACAAAGCTGAACTATACGGCGAGCTGTAAAGTATAACGATACGATTTTACTAATTCTGCCTTTAGAGTGGCCGTTAATTGTATGGAGAATTTTTTTGTCGATTTGTTTACTCTCTCCACCAAAATGTAAAAAAAATACAAAAAAATTTCATAGCGATAAGTTGTGTTTTAGGGGGTGCGTCCGGCCCTCAAAGTTAGCCCTCAAACCTATATATTCAATGTAATTTTTTTTTTGGTTTAGTTTTCTTATGACTATACCTAATATATGTATGAAATAATTCAATAGATATAAACTCTTATTGTAAACGCTTAGTAAAATAATTTCATTATAAATGCAATTTTGGTATATATAATTTTTGGTATTTTGTTGGTTATTTTCTTCATTCTAAAATATAATTTTTTTTTTAGTATAAAACAAAGTCGCTTTCTCTGTCCCTATATCCTTATGTATGCTTAAATCTTTAAAACTACGCAACGGATTTTGATGCGGTTTTTTTAATAGATAGAATGATTGAAGAGGAAGATTTATATGTATAATAACATCCATTAAATAGTGGAGAAATACTGTTATTTTTGAAGTTTCTAATGTGATGTCGTAAATAATAAAATTTTTTCCGCTTACATTACAAACGCAGGCTGAACCCTACGAGATTTATCAAAATAATGTACTAAGTATTGTACACAAAATCATACCTGAAAAAGTTGGAAGGTATCGAGAGGCTAGCAGAGCTCTGCATCACTGGAGCTTTAAAGAGTACACCTACTGCAGCTTTAGACGTTATATTGGACCTTAAACCAATAAAACTAATTGCATTGAACGTGGCATGCAAATCAGCTATCCGACTCAGGACAACAGATCAGATGTCGTACAGATCATTTGGTCACAGCAAATTACTAGAAAACATAGAGTGTAGCTCGGACTACATCATTCCAGTGACGAACTTTTTTACCAAACCACAGACAGATCACTATAAGTGGAAAGTCTTAATCATAGTGGTTCTGGTCTCAACTTTTTCACTGATGGTTCAAAGATGGATAGAGGGGTGGGAGCTGCGGTTTACTGTCAGGAGCTCGGTATAGAGGAATCTTATAAACTTCCTGATCATTGTAGCATCTTCCGGGCGGAAATCTATGCTGTCAAAATGGCAGCAGAGTTAGCCTTCACCCCTCTAAATATGAATGCGCGTGTAAATCTGTATATAGACAGTCAAGCAGCTATAAAAGTAATTTCAGCTGACTGCAACTCCTCGGTTGTGCTCCTGTGTAGAAAGGCCCTGGATATGTTATGTACTGGTAGACAAGTACATATATTCTGGATCCGGGGACACATGGGGATTGAGGGAAATGAAATGGCCGATACACTTGCCAAAAGGGGAATTCAATTACTGGCTGAGGTATATATCCGAAAACCAATACCTTAAAGAGATCATAGACTCTAATATGAGGGAAGAAGCGGAGAAATGTTGGCGCGCGACGAAAACTTGTAAAACTTCTAAAATCATGTGGAGCTCCTATGATCCCAAATTGACTAAGTTCCTTTTATCACTTACTAGAAGCAACTGTAAACTTCTATTGGGGGTATTAACTGGGCACTGCTGGACGGCTTCGTATGCTATCAAAATAGGACGAGTACCCGACGGTAGCTGCAGGAAATGTAAGGAACCCGGGAAAATTGAAACAATGGAACATCTACTGTGTCACTGCCCGGCTTTAAGCCGCACTAGATATAACTATCTTGGTGCTCACACTTTTCGTAGTCTTGAGCTTGTATCGAGAGTAGAAATGTGTAGTTTGCTAAAATTTGTTAAATCTGTGTGGGAGTCATTCGATACAGGCACCACGAACTAGGCTGCCATACTAAAAGGTTATATTTTCATCTGCTGTTATCGCTAAGGATCAATCCCGGTCTATGCGAGGTCTTTGGACCAACCAGATAAACCTAACCTAACCTAAGTATTGTACACATTGAAAAGGTCTACAGAAAACTCTGCTATCTATCTCTTATGGATATCCCACAATAACATTTTTAACCGACTGCAAAAAAGAAGGAGGTTATCAATTCGTGTGTATTTTTTTTTTTACTTTTTTTATGTTTGTACACGCATAACTCCGTCATTTTTAAGCCGATTTTCGAAATTCTTTTTTTGTTTGAAAGGGTTTGCTTGCAGTTGGGTCCCATTTTTTTCGAAAAACGGCAGAGGAAATTTGCTCCCCTCTTGCATAACTCTGCTATTTGTGAACCGATTTTCAAAATTACTTTTTGGTTTGAAAATTTTTTGCGTTAAGTTAGAACCATAATTTTTTACGAAAATCGGAGGGGGAAATTTGCTCCCCTTATGCATAACTCCGTCATTTATGAACCGATTTTCAAAATTGATTTTTTGTTTAAAAGGGTTTACCTGCAGTTTAGTTCCATAATGTTTCTTTTTTTAATCGGTGGGGGACTTTGCTGCCCACCCCCCGATTTAAAAATTTTTTAAAAGGTTTACTTGCAGCTTGGTCCCATAGTTCGTAAATCGGTGGGAAATTTTGACCCCAAAAAAAAAATTATTACGTCATATAAAAAGTGTTTTAATTTTTTTTGCTTGAAAGGGGTTGCTTCCAGTTGGGTTTCATATTACGAAACCTGAATCCACCTAAACTTTGCAATGGAACGCGTTTGTTGGTAAAATCACTCAAAACTTTCTTAATAGAGTGCACAATACTCACAGAATGTGAAATCGGAGAAGATGTATTTATTCCCCGAATCCCTCTGATACCATCGGATTTACCCTTCCAATTTAAACGTTTGCAGTTTCCGGCAAAGAAATATTTTGCAATAACCATTAATAAATCGCAAGGTCAAACCTTCAACGTTGCAGGCTTAGATTTGAGCGTTGACTGTTTTTCACATAGCCAACTGTATGTCGCTCTTTCAAGAGTAACCTCTAGAGAAAACATGTTTGTATTGTTTAATGACAAGAAAGCTGTGAACGTTGTATATAAAGACATTCTGGAATATATATATTGTTGTAAAAATAAAATAAATAGGTAAAAATTTAAAAAGTAAAAATGTAGTGTATGAATTTAGATATTCCAAAGATAGCAGGAAATCTTCATGGTTTAGGGAAAAAAATACTTGTTTTACTCTAAATTTAACGCGTGCGGGCCACGGGCAGTAATGAATAAATGAAAACTACGATTTTAATAATTTTTTGAATGAATGACATAGGCTATATATTTTATACCCGTACGAAGCCGGGGCGGGCCGCTAGTGAGTAAGTAAAATAAGAAAGTATAAATATACCTAATTCCTAATTTACTTTCTAAGGATTTCAGATGATCTTTCGAATGAGCTAGGAAACATTTTCATATATATTACATGAGATAACACCATTTCTAAAAGAAACGTACCGTCCGACAGCTATATCAAAAGAAGCAAAACTGACAACAACAATACGATTTTTAGCAACTGGAGTTTTTTTTTTTGGAAAGTACCACTCAGGCAATTAATGCCTACTACTATTACTAGGTGTTGCCTTCTTTAGGAAAGGGATATTGATAGAGAAGACATGTGGTGAAGGAAGAGGTAGAGGAAACCTTCATTATTTTACAACTCTGCTTTTTGCACGTTTTTTTTAATTAATGCAGTGTTGCAGCGCCTCTCTGATGTAAAATTGGGCGTATTAATTTTTTGAAGCTGTGTTTTGTAGCCATTTTATTGATTATTTTACTTCGCCGTTGATTCTGCTACATAACGAAGGAAGGCGCTCTGATGTTACATTAGGATTAGTATCTGCTGAAGTCGGTATAGTTCAGTGACCAGTGACTATGCCTTCATCACTTGAACTTTCCTACAACAACTGATACAAAGGGACACTAATGCACATCAGAAAAATGCGTGGTGTTGTTATTTAATGACTGTTGGATACAGGGATTGAACCCAGGACCTTCGGTTTTGTAGTCAACGTGCTAACAACTTCAGCCAAAAAGGTATTGGGAACGAGCTTATATCATCTCTTTCACAGTCCAAGTTTAGTGACGTAATCACTGAATGCTTGATCGCTATTGAACAAACTTTTTGTCGAGCATGGATAAAGTTCAATCTTACGGAGGAAGAGGAGATGACCAGCAATATTCAATTTCTTGAAAAATTTGGCAATCCTTGTGTAATTGGTTGCGTTGATGGGACGCATATTAAAATAAAAGCTCCGAAAAGGCTTTTATAGTTTGAATGTTATGCTGGTAAAACCATCTATGAATTATTTAAGAATTGCAATTTTATTTATTATGTTATATTATTTTTATTTATTTTTTTATAGATATGTGATTCTAAATAAATTATTATAGGTATGTATATATCGTCACCTTAAATGCAAACGGACGTAACTACACAAAAATTCAAAATCGAGTTTTTGATTGATTATGGTTCATTTTATCAAACTACATTTTCACGCAAATATTTAGAACTCTGCGATCAAAAATTACGACTTTATAAAAGAAATTCAAATGGACGTAGTTACGAATTCATCTATATTTTATTACAAAGAACGTAAGTAATATAAAAGCTTAGATATATATAAAAAGGAAATAAATGGCTAAAAACACATGAGTATCCATCCATACTCCAAGAAAAAGTTCGAAGAACATTTCCGTTATTGATTTTGAAACGTTTTTTGTGTCGCCTGTAAAAAATATAAAAGTGTAGTTACGTCTGTTTGCATTTAAGGTGACGATATGTATGTATGTGAAAAACGTTTTATATTCTAAGGCAAACATCCCTGAAGTAAATGTCGATGGTGAAAATGTACTGAATCGCTTTTGACTTTGTCACCAGTACTACTCTCTAATTATTCCCCATACAATGCTTCGTGCTATAGACATTTATCATGTGCGTGTCATTGAAAATCTACTAGTAACACTAAATCAATTGACTAGGTAGTGAATAGGTAGTTCTTATGGGAACATGTGTAGATATTCCAACCAGAAATTTACTGGTACATTTCTATAATTTAAATGTACACTTTTGGTGCTTGTCTGCAGAGGAACTCAATAGTAAAATTGTGGTGTTATACTAGCTACATTGTCACTAGTATATAATTGTACTTTAGTGTACAATATTTTCGCTTTTCCGGTTCCTAATTAAATATCAACTAACATTTAAACACATATGTAAGTTTTTCGTTTAAATAAATTGTTTTATTAAATATTGTTTAAATATCGCTTATGCCGAAAGTTATTTCAATTACCTTTTGTTATTTTAATCGATGTATTAAAACAATAGAAACATTTCACAAACAGACTATCCGTGTTTAAACAAATGGAGAGTTTTTAAAGAGAATTTAAAAGACTTTCTTCAAGAAAAATTGATTTGTGTAGAGCATGACTTATTAAATACTTATATAAACTTCAACATAAAATAATTCACAGCACAAAATGTTAAATATTATTGTAGATTTTTTAAACACATTTTTTCAAGGCTGGCTAAACCTTTTTTAATCCATACTTTTATACATATGTATGTATAAACTAAACTATAGCTTAACCTTTCGAATATCAGACACATGTTTTTATTTATTATATTAGATTATGTTTTAATTAATTAAGTGCGAAGTCACTTTTATAGAAAAATCTTTAAAAATTTATGTTTATTATGTATGTTCTTCAGGGCAAATAATTGTAATTATTAGTTTTGTTGTTGATATTGATCATTTTTGTATATTAAAGATATTTTTGTCAACAGTGGAAAAATTAACTATTTTTATATATGTAGGTACTGTAAAATAAAAAATAGTCTTAAGTATTTAAAAAGCTTTAAGTTTTTTCATTGTTGACAAAAAATATTTTCAATTAACAAAAATTATCAAATTCAACAACAAAACTAATAACTACCATTATTTACCCTGAAGAAGATACACAAAGAAGTTGCGAAGTATTGGTGTTGGTTAATTATATGTATGTCGTTAAAATACAATATACTATTAGTTACTTAAATAATTTGAAAATGTTTAATACCGAAGTATATTTATTTGACATAGTGTTTATTTATTTAATTTGAAAATTTGGTTTGTTTTTATGGTTAAGCAATTGTCTATATGCATTTTGTTCCTGCTTTTAATTCAAATAAATTTTGAATTTAGCTAACAAACTTCGTATGTTTATAGTAAGACTAATACTATATTGAGAATCACAATATACAAATATAATAAGTTTGAAAGCGTAAAACAAAAATCTTTACAAAAAAGTATCTTTATTCGATTGTGAATCAATTTTATCCTTTTTGCTTTTTAATACTTTTATTGATGCCCAATGTGGCAGCTAATTGTAAAAACGCGGTGGAAAATAAAATAGATGCAGAAACGAATATAGATGCTGTTTTGTAAAGATTTTTGTTTTACGCTTTCAAACTTATTAGAGTCTTACCATAAACATACGAAGTTTGTTAGCTAAACTCAAAATTGTTTTGGGTTGAAGTCTACTGACGAATTCCAAAAGCAGGAACGAAATGCATATAGACAATTGCTTAACCATAAAAACAAACCAAATTTTCAAATTAATTTGAAAATTTTTAACTTTTTTTTATAAAATTGACCTAGGTTAAGTTATAAAAATATAATACTAAATGGTCGATTAAAACCTATGCATTATTAATAAAAAATTATAAAATAAATAAAATTTGAGATCATTTTCTCAAAAAGCGACTGACTAGGTGCAATTAATCAAAAAATTTTCTGCAACAGAAGGCAGCGACTCTATTTCTTCATTCTGAGTGTTGCTTTTGATTTTGTTGCGACCATTTTGCTTAAAAATTTTCTTCTTTTGTCTTTGAAACGCTGTCCTCAAAGTTTTGTCGGGTAGATTGTGAAATGTTGATATTACATCTAATTATGAAAAAACAATTTCATTGACAATTTTTGTATTAATTTAACGAATTATATTTACCTATTAACGCAGCAAACACATTGTTGAAATCGCGTAGTCGTCTTTTACCGAAAATTCCGTCAACATTAAAATTCATAATGATGTTTTGACCGAATACGTGGTGCAAGTTTCGTTCGACATTGCCACTGATTAAAATTTTTATTTGCCGTTTCTTAAAAAAGTTGTTAAATGAATTATTTTTAAATATTGCTTGTTTAAAAGGAAAATACTTACATATGGATCTGAATGCGTGCTTAAAAGCGTGTCAAGTTCTTTTACACTGCAATTACACATGCCACTAGTGGCATGCAATTGTTGTATACGTATTATCAACGAAAAATTGTTCGAAATAGTCGAATCTCTTGCCATTTGCTTGACTGTTTACACATGCCATTGCAAGTTCATTTTAAAAATGTCGGCGAAGAGAACATTTGTATACTTCTCAAGTAAAAAAATTGCTCCCATTTTGTTTATAGAGTTACCGAGTTCATCATATAAGCACATGTTTAGGGACATGGTTAATATTTATTATTATAAGTATTATTTTTATAATATTAATGCTCTATAATTAACAAACTTACATTTTTTATGCGCAGTACAATAAATAAAACACAATAATACATATAAAAAGTTAAAACTTTAATTTAAATTTCACATTAATCCAATAAATGTGCATCAAATGCTTAACACGGTAACACTTTTCTTCGTTTTGACATTCAATGGCATGCAACTGCCAAATTTTCACTGGCATGCAAATTTTGCTGCCACTGGAGCTGCCATTGCGAAAAATTTGAGTGTGTTAGTGAAAAATCGTGAGTGTATTGAGTTTTTCGAAATGGCATGCCACTATAGTGGCATGTGTAAATGGTATGTTAATTCTTCCACAGTGTTAATAGGAAATATTTTCATTAGATTATCGACGGTTACATTTTAGGAAACCAACGTATTTAACAAAACTTTGTGCTCAGCCAAAATTTCAATTAAAGTGTTTTGTTTATTTTCAATAGCGACAAGCCTCTCTGAGACCTCTTGGCAGCAAGCGCATTTTGAATTGCCTTAAATGAAAAAAAATAAATACAAACCAGTGCTGATTATAATTGTATACATAGTACTAAAAATTATTGTAAAACTTACGTTGAGGTGAAAAATATTTTAATTTTCCTTTTGAAATACTGGCTTCGGTCGACATTTTTCTGGAACACAGGTGTGTAAAATAGGTATTATTAAAAAATGGGATTCAAATGGGAAGCATAGAAATTTAAACTGAAAGTCTTTTATTGAAAACTTCTCTCTTTCACCTAAAGCTAAATTTGTCTTAAAAATACCCAGGTCACAAGAATTGACGGGTTCTTCATAGAAACTTTCTAAATTTAATAATCGACGTCCCTCAATAAAAAGTTCTTCCTCTTTGATAATATTTTCAATTTTTATAGGAGTATATGGTCGTATACAACAAATATTATTGGGTTCTTTACAAGAAATGAAACAATCATTTACAAAAACTCCGACAATTAAACCACTTTTGTACTTAATCACTTCATTTTTTATTTCGACGTTTGATATGTGCTCCTTCCGTTTCACAATTTGTTGAAGGATCGAGGATGGCTTACGAACGTGTCTTTTTAAAATTTGAAGTTTGTTTTCAAACTCATATGCCGCAAACGAAATAAGGGGCCCAAATGTTTTTGCGCAAGAAGCTAAATGAAGCAGATTATGAACATTAAAAGAAACGCTATTCGACCCGAACACAACTGAGAAATTCTCAACGAATAATTTTAATAGTTCATCCGCTTGCTCAATATTGCTTTCGACGTGACGTGGACTACAAAGCAGCCGATAAGCACAGTGCAAAAGTAGAAATTCATAGAAAATGTCTTCATGTATGTTATTATTAAGCACAATTATGCCCGTATAAGCTATGAATTGGTGAAATTCAGTAGCTTTCCAATTATGCAAATCATCCAATGACCTAGGCTTCCTTGGAAACTCCTTCGAAAAACATTTTCTTAGTTTAATCAGGCCAGAAGATATCGCTGAAATATTATTCTTCGATGTTTTTTTTTCTGTTTTATTTTTTACAATACGAATCAGCATTTTTCTCATGACTCCAAGGTCCACAAGCTGCATGCTATCCAATGGAGTTTGTGATACCATATCAAACCCTATTTCCTCCAGAGGTGTTTTCTGTTTTTTAAATATTTGTGAATGCTACTTCGGATATTTCCTCAAGGCAAAGTCGGCATCGGAAATATTAGTGTCACTAAAGCTACTATACGTGAGTACATTATCAACTTTTTTTGGCTACTTGTATGCATTTCGTGCAGCCATCCGCTGAAGTATGTCCAGGTACACCACATATAAAAGCTTTAGCTGGTGCGTCACATATTAAACAACGAAATTTTAAACTAATATTTTTCCCGTTTGAAACAAAACCATCTTTTAACAAAAGCACTTCTTCAACAAAATCTTTTAAATAATCTTTGACGCAATTAGGTTTCTTATTGCCTATAAATATTCCTACGGCAAAAGGTTGCAATTTTTCTGTTGTATTGATGATTCTGCAAAGAATAGGCCATAGCTGAACTCGCGAACTTTTGAAGAGTGGAACTCCGTCAATGTTTATGTCGAGTTGCAATTCATCATAATTTTGCACAACATGTTCAATTTGTCTCAAACGAGTTTCTAGCCCTATGTGGCAGTAGCTTCCAGGGAACACATTTCTCAGCACAATTTTACGTTGTTGGCCAAGCAAAGTCTCTGCAGAGAGTGGAACCTCCAGCCCTTCCTCTTTTAATATGCATAAAAGTTTTTCCAAGCATTTTCTAGAAGGAGCTGTTTGAAGGTACCATTTTTTTAGTTTCTCACACAACGTTAATTTCGGAACATCAAAGTCCTCAACACAATTTTCTCTTTCCTCCATAATCTCACTAAAAACTGTTTCATTTTTATTGTTAACACTTTCAGCACTTCTATTTTTATATAAAATTGTCTGTTTCTTAATTTGCCTTTTATAATTTCTTTTACTCATATTTTCTAAATTTTTACAAAAAGTTGGTGCTTACAAAACAATTTCCAAAAACTTGGTTAACTTAAGCAACGCGTACGATTTCCAACGAAGTGGTTTGATAAAATGCAGAAAGAACAATAATCTATTGCGCAGTTGTACAATTTTCTACACATTAAAAAAGGAAAAACATACATACAAATGTATGTATATTGACAAATTAATTGACAATTTCACCACAAATACACCACATCTGTTTTCTCTCTTTCTTTTGTACTGACGTATAGAAGAAATATTTAAGACAATTTCACTACTACAATTGACACTAGAAAATTGAGTGGTGACATAGAGACACTTGGTCCCAGTCTGACTGCAGGGATACTTACCGCTCATTTACCTACATCAAGACACACATACATAAGTATGTACATATATACATATATATAAGGCTGAATTTACATCTGGCATTTATTTTGTGTCATGTGCAGTGCTGCCAGAATGATGATTTTATCATATTTTTGATGATTTTTGGACCAAAATATGATTTTAAGATTTTTTTTCTCGAATGATGATTTTTAATTTTGCAAATTATGATTTTTACTTTCAATACATATGTATCAGTGATGGGAAATAAGATTTGCATTTCGGTATCAAAAATATATTATTTGAGTACGTTTTTGATCTCTAGAGTACCAAAAATTATTTTTTATTTAAATTTTAAAAATTATATAAAATTCATTTACAAAGATATAAAAAAAGAATATACATATGCACAAATGTTAAAGTTATAACTAGTAAAGCTTTTAGACTTCAATAAATCTTTAGCCTGGATAAAACTTGATCTATACTGCTGGAACTATAGATGGGCGCGTCTCGTGTTCTGATAGTGACACGAACACACACGATCCGACTTCGTGTTGTGCAGTATTGTGTTGTAAAAATATTTCACGTGAGTGTTTCTTACGTGTTGAGCGTCTTGGTATTCATGTTCGTGTCGTGTCATGTTGGGAAAATTCGACACGTGCCCATCTCTAGTTGTAACAATAAGTCTGTTCCATTGTTCTGATTGCATAAGATTTTGGTAAGAGAAAATCCTTTTGACATTTACAGAGGAGTGAGGTACTCGTATTTACTCGCGATGTTTTAGGAAATATGTATTCATCTAATGAATTTTTAGTTTTAGCCACTCGAGACCAGAAAATGCATATACTCTAATTTTCAGTTTTTCCATATCAGCTCAATAATGCTCTATATTGGTTGTTAATATTTTAAAAATTTTGCTTTTCGCTGGGAAACATTTTAATTGAAAGTGGTATAATGCTGTTGGTTTTACCAGATAAAACATTTTCAGGGCAAAACTTACTAAAGCAAACTAATATTTCATTGTCAAAGTCCACTTTTGCCCTTTGAACTTGACAGAATTTAATATAAAACTTGCAGGTTTCTTTAAACTGATTTAAACCAGTTGTTTCAATATGATTTGTGTATATATATATGTAGATCAACTTCTGTGCCACAGAAAATATCATTGAGTGAAATATGGTTTTGGTTTAACTTTATATAAGTGTTAAAGGTTACACTTTTCTAAAATATCTTTAATAATCAAGTTTCGTGCCATTTGTCGAAAAATAAATTTAATTTCTGGCAAACGCGCGTCTTCTGACTGCATTTCTAAGTTGACCGTGATGGTATCAACAGCGATGCCAACTATTTATAACCCAAACGCGCTATACCCCTTCTCAAAACGCGCTAAGTTACAGCATTATCAAAAATTTATAGTCAAAACGCGCTATTTTCCTACGCGCTATATTAAATTTTAATAAAGGTCGATGTATGTATTAGTAAATATGAGTACAATTCATTTTTTTAGTAACTCTTTTCAGATTTTGCAATATTGCTTCTTCGAAATTAATCCTAAATAACTAAAATTATTTAATACAGAATCAGCCTCGCCTTCCAAATATTCGAAATTCTTCGAATAGTGTTGCGATTCAAATGCTTTTTGAAGTACATACAAAAATAATAGATGCTTAATAAGTTATATAATTTTTTTGGGTCACGAGTAAAATTTCAAAATATTTGCCATTTACTCGTACAATATTAAAATGCGTTTTTAATTCAGGGAATTTTATTTGCAACATCTTAATCATTAACGAATATACAAAAAACTAAAAAGATATTGATCTCAAATGATATTTTTGACTTTAATCAAAACGCGCTAATTTAGCGCTTTTTTTATTAAACGCGCTAAGACGAAAAAAAGCGCGTTTGGCATAGTTAAAACGCGCTAAAACTAGCGCGAAAAGCGCTAAATTGGCATCGCTGGGTATCAAATATGTTAGGGGAGTACTACGGTACTTTTTCATGTCAAATAGTAGCAAAAAGATTACGATCGTACCAAATTTCCCATCACTGATATGTATGTACAATTTTCTTTGTTTTTCTAAAATGTTTATAATAATTATACATATAAAGAAAACATTTTTGTCCCAGCGAAAATATTCGTCTACATGGAAACAGGTTGGTAAGGGGGTGAGAGCACAACTATCCCCCTCCTCTGTAGTCATTTGAAAAAAAAAAGAATGAGAAAACGTCACTTTACAAGCAAAAATATAAAAAGAATCATCTTAAAGAAGTAACGAAAAATCTGTCCGGAATATACTCAAAAGGAAAAGTAATTTGCCTCTAAAACAACTGTACATACTTTATGTGATAAGAATATTAGAAAAAAAAAGTATTGGACTTTTTTTTTGTGAATTTCTTAACTAATTTTGCCCTAATTCACACGTTGATTTTTCAATGATTTTTTGAAACACGACTTTTGTAGTTTGTGGCGAACTGTATAGAAAAGCAAAGGTGGTGGAATAAAAATCACATATTCCGTTCTCCGAGTTTTTTTTTCAAATTTTCTTTACACATATTTTAATTTTTCATTGAATGTGACAACAGCTTTTTTTTAATAGAAATCAGTGTTACCTGTAGGTATTTTTGTCGTTAATATAGGAGTACAGGGAATATCGGACAAATATTTTATTTTGGCCAAAATATAGGTATTTTGTATTCTCATATTGCATTTTTTGTGCATAAATGTAAAAATAAATATACGCAAAATATATTTTTGCTCCGTTTAAAATTTTTGCTCGTAATTACATAGACTTTTAATTATCTAATTATTTTGGTGTCGCAGTGCCTGTATTTTCATAGGATCTTCCCTCTATTCTTCTAATGGCAAGCACCCCACAAAATAGGAAATGAGCATCTATTAAACAATGCTTTAATAATTAAGGATATTACTTACAACTATTTAATTTAAATCTTAATAAACTTCATGATTGGAGAAAACCCAAATATAGATATGTGTTATATTTGTATTATAAGATAATTTCTGAAAAACTGTAGAAAAGTATGCATTAATTTCGAAGGCAGAAGTAGTCACTTTGAATAATTTAATACAAAAGAATTACATATATACATACATATGTCAAGTTTTAAGTTACCTACTGTAGCTCCAAATATTCAGAAGAAATAATTTTGGTTTACAAAAAGTTTACAAAACAAATTTTTTAACACGTAGGAAAATACGAATTTTTTTTTAAATCTAATGGCAACACTGATACAATTTTTGGAAGAAAAAAAATCAAAACTAGAAACATGGAAAAAATCATCGTGTGAATATAAAATGTTTTTGGAAGCAACTTTTAGAGAGAATCAAAAATAAAACAAGATTTTTAAATCCTCGTACGAATTGGGCCTTTCTATTTAATACAACTTTTATATTAGTTACTTTAATGATCTCATTTTTTATTGAATTTAATTTGAAAATGCTTTCTAAGCTCTTTTTTTAAAATAAGATAGTAAGTAGTTTTTATTGATGAAAACAAAATAACGTTGGTATATGGCGAATAGTTTTTTTGTCCACTGTAAATATGTCAATTGTTACTTTTTTTATTGGAACAAATTGGGCTTGTGATGATTTTTTTCTTCAAAATTTGATTTTATTTCCGACAAATGATGATTTTCTTCGCAAAAGGCTACCAGGGCTAACAGAAGCCTGGTCATGTGCTAATGAAAAACTGTTTTATTAAGACATGTATTTATTGATTTAAACTGTTTCCAATCATGTTGAATGCTATAGAATTATCTATTAGTTATGTACGCGACTGTTTAACTTAATAAATATGTACATACGTGTCTGAATCATTTTTTTAAAAAATGAATCTATTGTTTTTGCTGGCTTCGGTAATTCTCTAAAAGTGGGATGGGCACGTTTAAGGTGATCAAAAAGGTTCGATGTGTTGCCACTGGTTTTGTAAATTCGAGAGCAGGAACGACATTTAGCGAATTTACCATCTTTCAATTTTTCAGAAAAGACACACACTTCTGAAGACATCTTTCTTGTTCTCATTACTGCTTTATTGTCAGATTCGGTACTACTTTCGTTGCTTGCATTTTCAATTGCATTCTCTTTATTGGCAGCTATGTTTGCTGTAGAAAAATATACGAGTACATGTGTAAAAAGAAAAACCTCTGGTTTATTTTAAATTATTACTTACTTTTTGATATTTTCAGGTGTTTATCCATGACTGCAGAGCCTCGCCTTCAATTTATATTTATTATTATAGTTTTATTATTTATACATACACTAGGCATAAAAAGTCTGCGTACATATGCTTAGAAATAGTTTTATTTTCCAAATTATTGTTAAATACTAAAACACCTAATCTAAATTAGGGTTTTTTTAACAGACTAACTCCTTACTAATTTATTTATGGCAACTCTGTTTCACAATGCTCGGTAACGTTCATTTTATCGATCTTAAATTGGGAAAAGTTCCATCTCTAGCTAAGAAAAAGTCTGCGTACATAAATAATCTAACGGGATTATTTAAGTTGTAATTATTCGTTGCATATAGTTTTTGTTTAAATTCGTGTTCTTACGTGTATTTGGTGTATTTAACAAACATTTTAATTGCATAGTTGTTATGGATCGCAAAGAAAAAGAGATAAGTCCCGCAGAGCGCGAAATTATCGTCAACTTATGGAAAAAAGGAGAAAGTTTTAGAAAGATCGGTGAGACTGTGGAAAGATGTCATTCTTCTATTCAAAGGGTGATAAACAATTACAGAGAAACTAAACTATTCATATCTAAGCCGCGATCTGGTCGTCCATCCAAACTTACTGAACGAGAAAAGAGGTTTATGATTCAATCTGTTAAAAAGAATCCCAAGGTAACAGCCTCAAAAGTAGCAAACGATGTTGAAATTAATTTTGGAAAAGTTATTAGTAGTGATAGTGTTCGAAAATTGCTAAAAAAAAAATGATTACCATGGCTGTATAGCACCAAGAAAGCCATATATTTCACATTTCAGCCGACTAAAGAGAATAGCATTTGCTAAAGAGCATATAAACAAGCCTCTAGACTTCTGGGAAAAGGTAAATTTTTCAGATGAGAGCAAATTTTGCCTTTTTGGTATAAAGGGAAGGCAAATAGTGTGGAGAAAAGATGGCACTGCTCTTAATAAAGAACACTTATCTAGTACAGTGACGCATGGTGGTGGTGGTGTCATGGTTTGGGGGTGCATGGCAGCAAAAGGTGTTGGCCAGCTGCAATTCATTGAAACAACTATGGATAAAAGGGGCTATTTGGACATCTTAAGAAGCAATTTACAGCAAAGTGCAATAAAATTGGGCCTTCAGGGTCAATTTATCTTTCAGCAAGATAATGACCCTAAGCATACCGCTGATATAGTGAAACTATGGCTTCTGTGCTATTAAAACCTTTTAAAAAATGCGATTTATAAATATATAAAAACGTATTTGAAAGGCGTACGCAGACTTTTTCGTACGTTTTTCAATGAATTTTTTTGTTTTTATTATCCTGTTGTTAACTGTGAATTGCTTTTGCTTAAGTTTTACATTATTTTCTAAAGACTGATATGTATTTAATAAATAAAATTCGTTTTTGAAATAATATATATATATATTTTTATAATTATTTTGTTTCTTTTTAAAAGGCAAAGTTTATGTACGCAGACTTTTTATACCAAGTGTACATATATTACTTACCCGAATTCAGAGTTGATGGCATTTTCGTCGATACTATCGATAGTGATTAAAAACAATCGATATTAACGCAAAATAAAAACTATCGATACTATCGATAGTTTGACAGCTCTAAAATTAAGGTAGAATTAGTAAAATCATATCGTTCTACTTTACAGCTTGGCGTATCGTTCAGCTTTGTGTACAAGTTATAGAAAATGTAACAGTTTGCACAGCACATTTTTTTTGTCTGGCTTTTAATGCGGCTTTTTTGACATTCGCTACAGAAAAATCTGTTTTCTGTAGATTTCTACGTCAGCAATGCTACCACCACATATTTTATAACTAGTAACATGCATTGCATATGGTACGGCTTTTGTCAGCTGACACGCAACTTCACGATACGATTTTACTAATTCTACCTTTAGGGCCATAATGTATTATCCCATACATGAACTCATATATAATTACATACATATGTACATTTGTACCTATTTATCAGCGCCAGTGATGCCAACTTTTTTTGCTCTAAAAGCACATCAACATTTAAAAAAGCACTAAAATGCGTAATTTTGAAATCCAAAAAGCATAAAAAGCACTAACGAGTGCAGATTCAAACTATTGAAGTTTAATAATTTCTAAGCTATTCTATATTTCGGCAATAGTATTATCTGTAATGAAATAGTATATCAGACGAAAAAGGTGTGATTTACACTAAAAAAATAAATACACTAGGTTTTTATTAAAGTAATTTTAAGAAATACACAAATTTCTTATAAGCATTACTCAGTGCTTTTTTCTTAGTTTGTCACAAATTATAATAACAACAGTAAAAGCAAAAATATTCAAAATACATAGGAAAAAAGTCTACTTACAGGCATAAAATACATGAAAAAATACGTGCAAAATGTTCGAGGTCGTCAACTTGTTTGAAAATTCTGTGATTTCCGGTACCAAGCCGTTAACAAATGGTAAAGTAAGAAAATAAAAAAAACATGTTGATTATTGAGTTCTTGTTTCAACTTTATTATTTGTTCTTAGACTTCTCATTTGTTTAAATAAAAGTTTATAACATAATAACTCTAGTTGTTATAAGAAATTTGGGTAAAGGTTCCCTAATGATCTGCATTAGCAATAGTGAAATGCGCATAGGATCCAGTTAGACGCCTCAATAATAAATTTCAATGTATTTTTAATAAAAAATATTTTACTTAATAAGTAAAATAATAATTTGGGGCTATTAGTGCGT
Organism: Tachina lurida; assembly: GCA_944452675.1. Lineage (NCBI taxonomy): Eukaryota > Metazoa > Arthropoda > Insecta > Diptera > Tachinidae > Tachina > Tachina lurida. The sequence goes on from OX101754.1 coordinate 41,820,777, forward strand.
TTAAAAAATGTTATTCTAAAGAAAAGTTTTAAATTTACATACAACTAAATAGAGATATAAAAATATTTTTTTCAAAAGGTGCGTGAACAAGCCTTTTACATTAACCGCATTATTTATAAAACTTATTAAGGCTTTATAAAGGGGTTTTAACACAAATGTTCATACAAAATTATTCTTAAAAAGCTTTTATAAAGCCTTAATAATTTTTATAAATAAGGCTGTAATGTTATACATAAGATTAAATATGATATATCGATTGTTTCACTATTTTGGGCTTTTTCTCTTGAAATCATCGAAATTACAATTTCCATTAAAATTGGTAGGTTCGTGTGCTTGTACAACCGTTCTACAATTCTGCAAAAATTCAAGCGAACAAATTGTCCAAAAAACAGTTTTGCCTTAATAACTTGTCAACAATATTTTTTGAAATTTGCATTTTTAAGAAAATATAACACAAAATCATGCGTTTGTACCAAAATATGAGACAAAAATATGCATTTATGACCAAATTATGCAAAAATATGCATTTTCTACAATATATGCAAAAATATGCTGTAAGAAATCGATGCAATTTTTACGCAAATTGATTGTTTCGTAAAGATATTTCGTTCTTGTTATTATTAGGGTTCAGGGGGAAACATGCATTTGCATGAAACCCCTATCCCAATTTTTCGGATCCGAACCATGTATGGGATATGATACTTATATCCCCAAAAAATTTTTTAGCTCCGTATACGGACGTAAATGTTCGCAATTGAACACACAAATTTAAATCTTTATTTAATAATATAACAAAAATTATATACATAATAATTTAACAAGTTCATATAAAAATATTTTTGTTTTTTTATAAATTCATTAAAAAATTAACATACTTGTACATATGTAATACATATGTATATACTTATGTATGTATGTATATCGGCCTTATAGCACATTGTCAGATATCTCCTTAAGCTGATGCGTTATATCCATGTTTCCCATTGTTTCTTCATAGCGTTGACGATCGTCTGGATCAACAGGATACCAGTCATTTGGTCTGCAGCAGCGTTGGAATCGTGTTTTAAAAGAACCTATGCTCTGCCACATAAAATACGCGGCGTACCCTGGTATAACAAGCCAAGGTATTACAATAAAGATTACAGCGAAAATATCTATAACACTATGCGATATCATGTGTTCGTAGTAGGCCACAATAATGCCAACCATCTGGAAAATAGGTATAAGAGAGATGTTAATGAAATATTTTACAAACGGAAAGGGATAACAAATCCTACTTGTAAAACGATACGTACTTGTATCATTTGAAGTTATAATGGGGCCAATTACGAGTGTCGTAATTCGACTACGACGATTTCAGAACATGTTCCAATATGCTTTAAGGCTCAGTTACCCGACTGTAATGTAAAGTAACTGCAACAGTAGGAAACAGGTGATCGCTATTGTTATGTGAAAAGTAATGCAAATGGTTATAGAGATGTAATGTAACGTAACCTACTTTTCATATAAAAATATCGATCAGCTGTTTCCTACATTGCAATTACTTTACATTACAGTCAAATACATACAAATATACAAATATTAGGTAAAAACATACCCATAATAGGGGTGTGCGCGCAGGTGCCTTCGCCTTTTTGGGTATATATTCTGTCTGTTTATATTAATTTGTATATGTTTGAGCCAAATAAAAGTAATTAGTTACAAAAAAAATATTTAATATACCTTCAAGTGGTCATAAAAAATGTGGCTTTGTTTGAATAGCAGAAAAAACTCGTAAATCTTCACCTGAGGTGTTGTATTTGTGTATACATATTAAGACTGATATAATGGCAAAGGTATTATCCCAGCAAAAAATAAATGAACGCGTTCAAAATGAAGTAGTGTTTCATGATTTCTTGAGCACTTGTTTCTTCGAATGCATTCTGGAACGCATGCGGCGAACCGGGTAATACATTGAAATTAATATCCAAGAAAAAAGGCATGCAAAAACGGAATTAAATCATCACATTGACACATTTTCATAAAACAAGTTTTATCTCCAACAAATAGATTGCGATAGCTCAGTGGTAGAGAGTGTGCCTTAACAGTTAGAACACCACGGTTCGTATCCTGGCTGCGAAAAAATTTTTTTTCTTCGATTTGTATTTACGTGAAAAAACATCATCGAATCATGGGTTCTTGCATGGGTTCTAAGCACTCATTCGAATGATGAGCAGTTTTGCTAAATGTGAACCCATGCTCGTCAATGACAAGCCTGTGTTAAAATCATGCGTTCTGCACCAAAATTGAACCAATGCATTTGCAGTAGAACCCATGCATTAACTATTTCTTTTGCCTACCTTTTTTTGCTGGGATATACCGTTGAATAGACAATTATGTCTACTGTTGTGATAACATAGAAAAAATAAAGAAACATTTGAAGTAAAGAAAATTAGATCAATAATTTAGGCAAAAATAAAAAATGTAGGAAATTTAACTTTTTAATGAAAATTGGATTTTGAATATTTCGAAAAGTATTGAAGGTATGAGAATAATTTTTTTCAGTTTCCAAAGCTAAATGTATATTATTGAACTAAATTAAAATATTTCCCAATATATAATTTTATAAAGCTTTATTTTTATTGGGAAAAATTGTGTTAGAAAAATTTTAGCATTTATAGAAAATCTACTCTCCTGCCTCCATTTATGTGTGGGATGTCAAGAGTTTCTTACATCTTACTTACAATAAGTTTATTTATAATAAAAAATTAAAAAATTTACAAAAACGACCGTGCAATTTTTTCGCCACATCCAAAAATTAGATTTTTTGCAAAAAAAAAATCTAATTTTCGACCAATGCTGGATGTAGGGTGCACCATCAAAAATCTCTAAAATTTACTTCACAGTCTTTCTTAAAGCCTCCTCTCTCATAAACAATCAAAGCTTTAATGAAGAACATAATAATTTTTTTAAATATTCCAAAAAAAATAATACTTTTTTCACAAAATATACAAAATTTTTTCATAATTTTCAAAACTCCAAATTGCAAAATTATTCCTTACTACACTTTTTGAGATATAAAAAAAATTTTTTTCATATGAATTGTAATAAAGATTTCTTTCAAAAACAATAAAACCAACTGAGTTTTGTTAAATAATGAAAAAGGCATGTACTAACAATTAATAAAAGTCAGGGCCAAAAATTAAAAAAAAATTGTCCAAGTCAAATAACTTAGAAATCGTAAGAGATAAAATGGTGCTCTTAGCATGTTTTATTTTTATTTGTTGACGTTGATTGTCCCGCTGAAAAAATTATTAAGATAGGTCGATATTTACAAAAGATACGCTCCGAAAGAATTTCGACACCCGCAGTTGCCCATTTTGAGGCTCTTTGCAGTTACCCTGTCTTGCAAAAGGGTGCCTCTAAATATACTTTTTTAAAAGCTGAACACTTCACTTCTTCTTTCCAAAACAGTTAGCTTAATCGAAATCGGTTCACTAGTTCAAAAGTTGCGGACTTTTTACCACTTTTTTTTTATTTCACGCCACTGTGCATCGTAAATTAAAAATTTAAAACGTCTTGGTCAATTCGATGTTCAGTGGTGCGATTCAGTAGCTTTTAACGATCCGAGAATCGTAATGTTTGTCTATAAATTTTGTTTTTTGCAATAACGATTGTGTGGTTATGTAACTTATTTTTAACGATAATACGCAGCTGATATTTTCTGTTGATTTTTGTCGATAAACTTAACAGCTGACACCTACAGCGAATGTCGTTAAAAATGTTACTGAATAGCAAATTCGATAAATTTTCATTATAATTATTTTACCGATGCGATTATTGTTAAAAAAAGTTAGCGAATCGCACTACAGGATTCATTTAGTTGTTTGAACTTGAATAAATTATTTAGCATTTCAAAATATATCACTGCCGATACTTTTCGAAAAACGTTCAAGTCCATTTTCTCGGGTTTTTTAATTTTTTGCTGAAAATTTCCACAATTTTCCTGAAATTCATTTTTACACCAAAATAAACTGCAACGTTACTCTAGCCCGCAACCCATAGCTGGGTAATTTCACACTATCAACTGGTATACAAAGATTGAGTATGTAGAGTAAGTGCACCAGTAGTCGGCCATTTAACTTTTTTTTCGTTTTCAAACTTGTGCCATTTTTGATGTGAATATGATATTGCGATGATACGTACTTATTATAATTCTGTTATAAGTATTGTTTTATGTTCATTTAACTGTTTTCCAATACAAAATATATAAATGCAAGAAATTTTAATATTTTCCAAAATGCATCTTTTTTGCTAGTAGGCGGCACCCATGTTCCTAAGTTCGGCAATTGATGACCCTATAGTCGGCATGCAATTTTCTGCTAAAGAAAGGGTGACATTTTATAGGAATTCAAGCTCCTTTTTATATAGAATAAAAATTATTTATATTTTTACCTCCATATTCATAAAAAAATAAAATGAATTTGAAATCCATTTTAGGAAAATTTTGTATGAAAAATTTTAAATAAAACACATTTCAAATTCATTTTAAATTTTATGATTGTGGGGGTTATAGTTCTGACTGCACCTAATATGGAAATGGTGCCTTCTCTTATTTCTTACGAGTTTTTTCAGGATTCAGCGTATTATTGGTGCATTCATTGGTTCAATTTCCTTGGGTAGTCATATTTGAATGAATTAATAATTATACTGCAGGCACAGGGCTATTGTATCACTTATCAGTTACTAGAGCACCTCGTCTATACCTGCTATTCTGTGGAACCACAGAGGGAATAAAGATTCACATTACTTCACAGTACTACTGCTCTAAAGTTTCATCATCACAACCACATATTCTGCACAGGTTGTTACTCCCAATGAGAAGCCTGTTTAGGTGTTTTCTCAGTCTGTAAGGAAGCCTGCGAGCATTCCTAGATTATTTTTATTTTAGGATATGGGATCATTCAAACGATTTTTGTTATACTTTATAATCATTAGGTTTCCATGCCTCGATCCAGGGAGAGATGTTTCCTGGCATTTCTGATCTCCATCCATATATATTCCCGGATTTTATCCGATCCAATGAGAGGAAACGGTTCTGGTCCGACCTTGTGTGCGCTGACCAATTTGTCTGCATTTTCCTTGCCATCAACTCCAACGTGTCTGTGAACTCAGCAGAGTACGACCTTATTTATGGTGTGTAGCAGATTAAGCTTAATGTGGCAGTCCCAAGATAACTTTGAACTATACCTATATGAACTAAGTGCTTTAAAGTCCACCACTTTGGTGCCACCTTGAGCACTATGCTTTAATGGCAGCAGGTGCTACTTCTCCTCCTCGGTAGTGCCTATCAGGAAAAATTGTGCGCATATCTCAATGGCATAAACTTCTGATAAAAAGTTAGAAATCTGAAACGATCAAAGTCTTTCCAGGGATCATTGTTCCCATTGGTTAATTAGACAGTCACAATCTGTTCTTCCCGGGTCGTTGATGACTTTTTGCTTGGCAGCAGTTTCTATAAAAAATTTTCGAGGTGCGATCTCAATGAGAGCCTCAGTGAATCTCCAACCGATCACTGGTCGTAGCTTTCCGACCAAGCAACACCATCATAAGTGATGATAAGTTTCACTATCATGGTGTATATTCATCTTAAGGTTTTGCGTGTGCAACTCTTATGTTTTTCCTGCATAGATATACTCACCTTTAGTGAGTCTAATATCACTCCCAGTTACTTGACCTCAGATGAGCTTTCTAAAAGCACGCTATCTACTGGGATGGTTTGCAGAGTATGATTGTCCTCCTATTGGTGAAGGGAACAATGAACGCCCTTGCGGAGTTGATATTCAACCCTACGATTAAGAACATTTCCTTCGCTATCCTTAGTCCGTTCTGTACAATGTCACAGAAAGTCTGTTCAAAGTGGTCATATTTACAAGCATACAATTTTCTGTTATTGCATGAAGTAATTATCTCTTCTGAATTACAAAATTTCAATCTTTTTAGTATCCTCAGTTCAATAAACTTATAATAAAAGTTCATACCGATCTTAGGAAACTGTATGCCTGGTATAGAGTATGTAGTATGTATACTCCATACATATTACTATGCCGACTACTGGGTAAACCCGTTTTAAACTAATTTTTTTTAATAGCAGTGGCAAGAGAGATGATTACTATACTATTTTGCAATTTTTGAGCTTAATATGAGAAAATACGAATTTTCCTATAGTCGGCACACCCCTGCCGACAATTGAAAATCATGAAAAATTTTGTTCCTAAAGACGGCACCCATTAAAATAAGTAAAATAAATTAATTTTATTAAAATTTCACATTAATATCAATATTTTAGTTGATTTGAATCCATAGAAACCGTCACTTTTAAGAAATTACTTCATTTAATGTGAATACTCACTTGTTTAAGTTGGGCTCACCACTAAAAAATTTCTTAAAAAACAGGCACAATCTCCCTCTTTAAAAACAGTCACGGAAAGAGTCCAAAAATATACCAATATACTCATCTCATTAAAATTTACTCAATGTTTAGAGAGAAGTAAGTATATTTCTAATGAAAATCATATCTTACTTATATATTTAATGGCCGCTATTCTTATTTATATACATTTTTATTTAAAAGTGCCGACTATTGGTGCATGCCAGCTTTAGGAGCTCTTACCCTACAAGGATTGGTATCAATGTTTGCACATTGGGTTAAGGTGTATGAGAGCTATGCCTCGTTTAATTTAATAATAAGTTAAATTAACAGTTTATTTAAAAAAAATTACGATAAAAACATCAACTTAAATCACTTCATCGTCCTTAACATCGTTCAATGTTTGCGTTATATCTGCGTTTCCCACGGATTTTTCATACTGCTGACGATATTCGGCTTCCATGGGATACCAATCTGTTGGATGACAACATCTAAAGAAACGAGTTTTGATTGAACCCATTGTTTTAAACATGCAATAAATAGCAAAGCCGGGTATAAGTAACCACGGTAGGCCAATTAAAAGTATTGCGTAAATATCAATGAAAAAATTCGAAAAGTAATGCTCCCAAATGGAAATTTCTACAGATATAGCCTGTAAGAAAAATTAAATATGAAGAATATTGACAAATTCTGAGCTATTAATAATAAACGGTTAACACCACGACAAACAGGGTAAGAGACAGAGATATAAAGAAAGAAATACGCAGGATACAGAGATATACATAAGTAGAGTAACCTTTCATATAAAGATGTAAGATTATATCGGAAATATGATTAATATAAAAAAAACAACACAACACAAGTAAAACCAATTTTCTCAATATCTGATTACACTGTAAATCATCTGCATTAACATGTGATTTCAATTTTACATTTACATTCATATCTGTGGACTTTTGACAAAACAACCTCTTTCAAAAACTGCAATTTTACAGGAGAACGAAAAAACTGATAAAATATCTAGTAACATTGATTTTGAAATATTGGGTGAAAAAGTGAAAGTGTAGTATTAAATTTAAATACTAAATTGAAGTGAAGATATGAATAATTCTACTCTAATGCCAAAAGATTTTCAGAAAAATTAAGACTAAAAAGATAGGATGTTTTGTCGAAATTGTTTTCAACAAAAAAAAATAACTTACATTACACAAGTTGTTTTGTTAAAATGGTTTTGAACAAAAACGTGATTCATATTTTGCGCTTATCTCAAGCCAAGTTACATATTTTCTAAATTTCTGTTTTGATAAAACAACTTCTTTGAAGAGAAGTTGTTTTGTTAAAACAAAATGTATATATGCAAAAAAATATTAAATACAATTTAGATGTTTTGTCAAAAGGATATAACAATTTTATTTCTTGCATTTTAGAAAATTTTTAAACTCTTTCAGATAAGATATTTTATCAAATATTTTTTCCAAATATAATGAAAGAAGTTGATTTGCCAAGAACTGTAGATTTTTAACCAAATGGCGTAGAAATGCAAGGATCACACAAAAAGAACCGTCTTGAAAATTTATATTTAATATAAAAATCTTGCAAAAATGTCTTATTTCGAGAGAAGTTGTTTTGTCAAAAGCCCACAGATATGTACACACTTTCAAAATAGATATTAGTTCATTAGATACATTTTTTTTATAAGACTCAGTGTTATTTTTTTTGCGGGTGACAACAGAAATTCCGTTGGAGGGGGCGATATGAATTGTGAAAACCAATGAACAAGTTTTTACATTACGATATTACAGCATTCAAGACTACCGTTTGAATCCCCAATATGTAAGTAGAGTGTGCTTGTCAAATTTCTCACTGCATAAAGCACCCCATACACGATTCAATTTAATTTTCAATTGAGTCTGTTGTTGTCAAAATCAAAGCGTGTATGGCTCTGTCAATTGATTAACTTGGCAGTTGTCGAGTTGGTTGAAGAAAAATCAAAAGATTTTGATTTTTCATGTTGACTAGTACATCTTTCAATTCGATTGTGCTGTGTGTGCTCGAGTCTTTTTTTTTTTTTTTTGATTAGCTATCAGAATTTATGTTTGTAGGTTTATTTTGTATAGAAAAAGTTATGTATTTTTAAAATTGTATTTAATTTCATTGAATTTTAGGTAAAAAATATAAAAATTAATAAATGAATGCAATAGAAGTTTTAAATTTTTAAATTTGTAATTGTAAAAAAAATACAAATTTGACAGTTGAATGAAAATCTTTCAATTCAGTTTATGAAGTGTGTGGCCAAGAATCAATTCAATTGAAAGACTCAATTCACAAGTGAATTGAAATGTGTATGGGGTGCTTAATACATACTTACCCAGCTAGCATTGGGGTGATAATTTTTTGCAAAAATCTGTTATATGATTCTCCTCAGGTCACTTTTGATGATTAAAGACTGATTTATTACTTAGGTGATTGAAAAAGGATTCACTTATGATTCATCTATAAGATCAAATTTTGATTTCTTGAAAATAGAGGAACAAAATGCAAAGAAACCGGAAAAAGGTAATTTAATGATTTAATACTACCAGAAAATTACTCAAAAATTAATCAGCAAATCGTATCATAAATGATTCCATGGTATGATTCATCTGTAGGGTACCATTTTCTCACAATGGGAGTATCATTTATGATCGAAAAATGAGCTCATATGCGGTTATTTTTCCCGTCAAGCTGATTCGGAATAGATTCGATTATGATACAAAATGCTAGCTGGGTTACATGGTGTGTAAAAGCTAAAAACTTTGATATTGTATTGTAATAATTTCAGACGACATTTACGATTACTATCTTAAAATTTTAATGTGCCAACATTGTGCCATCTTAAAAGTTTCATTGTGAGCAGGCAGACAGATATACAGTATATTGAAGTATTAAAATACCAAAAATTTTTAAGTTAGAAATTATAGTTGAATAAATTTGTCAAAATAACTTTTGTTCTACAAAATGGTTAAAGACAGCGGAGAATACAAATATTTTTCTTCAACTACAGCTGCGCTGACAGTTTTAACTTGCTTAGTTTAACATTAGGTGTGTCTTTTTTTACTTTTCAGTAAAATGCAGCAAATAAGTAATTACTGAAAAAAATTTAAAATTTACTCACTAAAAGAGCTGTTGCCAAAAAAAGTACGCGAACGGAAAAATAGTAAAAATTAGTAAGATTAAAGAAACAGCTGACTCCAACTCCACATATTTATATTTTTATTTAACCTTTTCTCAAATTTTTACTTTTTTCGTTTGCTTACTTTTACATTTGTTTACATTTTGAATCATATGTTTTATCTTACTAAACTTTACTACGACAAATTTCTGCAGTAAAAATTTGTAAAACACTCAGTCAAGAACTGTCACTTTACTCTCTCAATTTGTGATCTCATTTACTGTATTTTTAGTAAACGAACGCAATTTAGTAAAATGCAGTAAAGTTCAGTAAAAAATTTTAAAAACTTTTAGGTACGCGAATGCAATTATTATCATAAATAACTTTAATATTGTTACAAAAATATTCCAAAAGTGTTAATGTAAGTGCTACGCGAAAATATTCCTACAAGGTCAATAAAAACAGAATTATCTGGAATAATAGCAAATAACTATATAATCATGCGTAGCACATTCATACATGATTAAACGTAAACAACCAACAACAAGTACAAGCTTCGGCTTGTTAAGAAGAGAGACATAGCTACATGCATACATACATACATGCCTGGCAATTCTAACGAAAGGCAGAAATAAAATAAACAACCACTTAATGATGTATGCATATACACACGTATGTACATAGTTACCACATGAACTTAATTAGGGGCTTTGTAAACAACATTGAGGATAATAATGATCGTCTAGACTTTGCTTGAAAATTCTAGTGGTTGTTGTGCGAAGTATAAAAAGGGGTGACGCATCCAACAAGAGTCAGTTGCGAATGAGTTCAGGAGGCTTATTCTGAATTGCGATGCGAAAATCAATGCGATGCGCAAATGAAATGCGATGCGAAAGAAAATTGGTATTCTATACGGCTTTCGTAATCGCATTCGAGTATTATTTTAAATCGTGGCAACGCCGGTCAAAAATAACAACGCTGGCCAGAAATAACAACGCTGGTCTAATATAAACGTCAAAGTTAAATTTACAAAAGAAAAAGAAATTTGTGATTGTGCTTACAAAATAACAATAATTTATATAATATTTGTGTAATTTACCAAAAATGGATTCTGTGGCATTATAGTTTGGTGATGAAGAAGCGCATGACCAAAATGAAAGGGTGCAAAGAAGATTGCTTAGAAGTAAATCGGTAATTTATTTTAAAGCATTGAAAATAATTAATTATGCAAAATATTTCTATTCCAGCTTTATAAACAATTTTTGGCTGTTTCATCATAAATTCCACCATTATTTCAAATTGGTGCGATTTGGTGGTCTTGTTGTTTGTTTCCCTGAATAATTTATCAATTAATTTAAGAATAAATAAACAAAATTATTATTTTTCACTTACATTTTTGCGCTTTGCGAATGCTGTTTTGCAGTCAAATATAATTTGCGATTTTCGTACGTATCTGACATTTGTTTTCGCAATACAGAATACCGACTTGCCACCTTTTCGCATTTTAAATGCGAATAAAAAAAGTACTTTGCGAACATCGTAACACAGAATAGAAAGTGTTCGCATTTGCATGTTTTCGAGTCGCATTGACTTTCGCATCGCAATACAGAATAAGCCTCCAGTTGCTAATCAGAAGTATGTAAGTCGTTAATAAGCCAGTTGATAATTAAGTTGTGCGCGGTCCGTGATTTGTGATAGAGCAGTGAGTTGATAGTTGAGTGGTAACCAGTTGTGAATATTTGAGTAATCTTTGTGTTTGTATTTAAGCTCTTGAATTGGATTAGTATAAGTGATATTTATTGGTAAATAAAGAGTGTATCATTCTTAACCCTAATTAGTACACTTTTATTTATTGCAAATCTACGGAAAACCGTTTTTTATAGAATAAAAACGTAACAATTTCAATCAAATTTAATAGAAATATAAATCAGTACATTGAAGAGCAGCAAGAAAAGTGAGTGTATATTGATTTTCGGTTATGTCAGATGAAACTGAAAACGTAAGTGTTATAGCAAAAACTATAAACCGTCTGTAAATTGCCAATTTTGAAAGTTATGCGCAATCACAAATGGATCTCAGAAAGGAGAAAGTCACTGTTAAAAAATAGTGTGTACAAGCACCTTTAGCAAGTGATACTTATAAGCCGACGGTTAATATTTCACGTTTCACCATCTTTCGTTTACTCAGGAGAAGAATTTGGCAGAAAAATTTAAAGCAGCCTGTCAAAGACAACGTTAAAAAGTAAAAAAAAACAAACAAATACACACATACATACATACGTATGCATGTACATTTGATTACATTACATGTTATACACATTAGACAAAGAAAAGTAATTTCAGCGATTAAATACATACACTTGGTATAAAAAGTCTGCGTACATAAACTTTGCCTATTAAAAAGAAACAAAATAATTATAAAAATATATATATATTATTTCAAAAACGAATTTTATTTATTAAATACATATCAGTCTTTAGAAAATAATGTAAAACTTAAGCAAAAGTAATTCACAGATAACAACAGGATAGTAAAAACAAAAAAAATCATTGAAAAACGTACGAAAAAGTCTGCGTACGCCTTTCAAAATACGTTTTTATATATTTATAAATCGAATTTTTTAAAAGGTTTTAATAGCTGGTTGGATAGCATTTACGTCTCAGAATGTCCATTAATCTTTTTGGCATAGATTGAACTAGTTTTGTAGTTTCTTCGTGTGTTATATTGCTCCATTCCCGCTGCATAACATTGTGGTGAGTGACAGCACTAATGCTAAAAAAGTACCTTTTTGTACTACGCTGAAATGCAAACAGCTTAAGTTTGATTATTACCCGTCCAGCTCTCGTTGCAAATAGACTCGTTTTTTCCTTTGCTTTTTCAATAAAACTTTTTGTGTAAAATATAAGTAATCTGTAATTTTAAAAATAAATAAATTGAATTTTGTAATTACATAATTGACTATTAATACGAACACCCCCACAAAGTGGTGACCCCGTCGATTGGTTAAAGAATATTTCAGGATGCAAGACAATATTGGTGGCAGCACGCAGCAAGGCCCGACGCCGAGCACATCAAGTACCGAGCCAACAACCGTTAATCGTGTAGCTGTAAAGGTTCCACCCTTTTGGCCCGATCACGCTGAAATTTGGCTGGCGCAGGTAGAAGCACAATTTGCTGTTGCCGGCATAAGTGGTGACACATCGAAGTTTAATACAGTCATCGCCGCAATAGAATCGAATGTTCTCGTGCAAATATCAGACGCTATTTTAAATCCACCGGAGACCGATAAATACACAAATCTTAGAAAGTGCATAATAGAACGCTATTGTGAGAGCGAACAAAAAAAGACGCAAAAATTACTATCGGAAATTGATTTGGGAGACAAGCGACCGACACAACTCTTAAATGAGTTAAGCACATTGTCAAAGGACAAGGTAACAACTGATTTTTTTGAAAACGCTATGGTTGCAGCGTTTGCCAGCGCAAGTCAGAGCAATCTTACAAGCGTCAGATGCTAATCTGACCGAGTTAGCGAAGTTGGCAGACAAAATTATGGAGGTGGGAGAGTTTCAGCATTTATCTGTGGTATCTACAATGCCACAAACTTCTAAAAGCGAATTTGATAGACGACTCGATCGCATAGAGCAACAGATAAATAGCCTTTGTAACAAGAACAATAAAAATGTACGTCGGTCACGATCAAGTTCTACACGACGACAAAAAACAGATGCCACTCCAGCAAAGCAAGTGAGCGACCATTGCTGGTACCATCGGACATTTGGCGAAAAAGCCACAAAATGTCGTCAGCCATGTTCATATCAACAAAATTTGTCAAAAAACTAAATTCATCTTCCGATCTGGCGGGCGGATCTCGAGATGAATGCCAAATAGCCCGTCTTATAATTAATGACAGCATATCGAAACAGAATTTTTTAATCGACACTGGTGCCGACGTTTCGGTGTTACCAGCTGGTAGTGTTGAGGGTTTGCGTGTAGGGATTTTTAGAAAATTGTTTGCTGCTAACGGGTCCCCCATCAAAACCTTCGGTGAGAAAACGTTAAGCATTTCTTTGGGTCTACGTCGCAATTTTACATGGACTTTTTTGGTAGCGAATGTCAACTGTGCTATTATAGGCTCAGATTTTTTGAAGCATTACGATCTTTTGGTTGACATCAAGAGAGGTAAGCTTATCGATCGTACTACGCTGCTTGAGGCAAGGGCACGTCCCGCACGTACTGCCTATGTTCAGATTTTAGCATACGACAAAAAAGATAATTACGCCCAGCTGTTATACGAGTATAGAGAGTTAGGTACGATTAATGTCAACAAGCGCCCAGTGGACTCTACGGTCACGCATCACATTACCACAAACGGTCCTCCCACATACGCTAGCGCACGTCGACTCGCGGGGGATAAGCTCCAAGCTGCAAAAAAAGAGTTTGAGTACTTGATGGAAAAGGGTATATGTAGACCGTCAAAAAGTAATTGGGCCAGCCCACTACATTTGGTAAAAAAGCCAAACGGGGACTGGCGCCCATGCGGCGATTATCGTGCCCTTAACAGCATCACTTTACCCGACAGGTATCCAATACCATTTTTACGTGACATAACGAGTATTATGCACGGAAAGAACATTTTCCGTGCATAATACGGAAGACAGCCATAATCACGCCGTTTGGCTTATTTGAGTTTTGTTTCATGACATTTGGTCTACGGAACGCGGCCCAAACGTTCCAACGTCATATTAACGAAGTCTTGAAGGGAATCGATTTCGCTTTTGCATACATCGATGATATCCTCATAGCGTCCGAAACAGAGGAGGAACATGCAAAGCATCTGCGCATCATATTTGATCGCCTTCGCCGATTCCACTTGTGCGTTAATTTCGATAAATGTCAGTTTGGTAAGCGTGAACTCGTATTTTTAGGCCACAAAATTAGCCCCAAAGGACTTACGCCGCCTGAAAACAAGGTCGATTCGATCCGAAATTTTGAAAGACCAATGATTGTGAAGAATTTAAAAAAATTTTTGGGCATGCTGAATTTTTACCGCCCATTCATACCGCATGCAATAAAAAATCAAAAATTATTGTTAGAATTGACTCCTGGCAATAAAAAAAACGATAACACCATAATAGAATGGACACCTGAAGCAATGGCTGCTTTTAATGCATGTAAAAACGATATAGCAGAAGCTACTTTTTTGAATTATATGGCTCCGAAAGCATTGATAACGCTTACGACAGATGCTTCAGATGACGCCGTAGGGGCAGTACTGCATCAGATAGTCGAAGGGCAAGTACAACCATTAGGATTTTACTCCAAAAAGTTGACACCATCACAACAAAACTACAGCGCGTACGATAGAGAACTCACGGCGATATACCAAGCAATTCAACATTTCAAATACGCAGTTGAAGGAAGAGAATTCGTCGTTTTTACAGACCACAAGCCAATCATTTTTGCTTTTAAGCAAAAAAGCGAGAAGGCATCACCGCGAAGGATTCGGCAATTAGACTTTATCAGCCAATATACGACGGACATACGACATTTACCTGGGGCTGACAATAACATAGCAGATTTACTCTCCCGCATCAACGCCATAGAGGAGCAAGTAGTAAATTTTGATGAAATGGCCGAGCAGCAAGGCAATGATATTGAACTGCAGGCACTGCTGGACAGCAACACAAACACGTCATTACAGCTCACTAAATTAGCCATCCCACAGTCGACTAAAGAAATTTACTGTCACGTTTCGAAGGATAGAGTAAGACCTTATGTTCCGAAAAATTATCGTCAGGCAATCATACGCAAGCTTCATTCGCATTCGCATCCAGGCATAAGAGCAACAAAACAATTGGTTTTAAATCACTACGTTTGGCCATCTATATCTGCAGACGTCGCTAGATATGTGCGCGCGTGTATTCCTTGTCAGAGAGCAAAAGTACAACGTCATACAAAAGCACCCTTATGTAATTATGCAGCAGTCGATGCCCGCTTCGAACATATAAATATAGACATCGTGGGACCGTTGCCATCATCAAACGGATTCCGATATTGCCTCACGTGTATCGATCGTTTTTCGAGATGGCCCACGGCGATACCACTGACAGACATAACAGCTCAAAGTGTTGCAAGTGGCCTTATGAGAGGATGGATTGCTGTCTACGGCGTCCCCTTGCGTATTACCACCGATTTAGGAAGACAGTTCGAGTCAACCATTTTCAGCGAATTAACGAAGTTACTGGGAATTAAGCATTTGCGGACAACGGCCTACCACCCACAGGCAAATGGCATAATTGAGCGATGGCACCGTACACTAAAGACAGCCATTAAGTGTGCTGAAACAAACGACTGGAGTTCTGCACTTCCGCTAATTCTTTTGAGCATGCGATCAACAATAAAAAGTGATATTGGGCTAAGCCCAGCAGAAATCGTTTTCGGCGCTTCTTTAAGAATACCTGGAGCGTTTCTCATTCCTTCCGGAAGAAATATTACGGAAACCGAGTTTGTACAAACACTGCGTAGAACCATTTCAAACTTACCAACTACCCAACCTGTCCGTCACGGGATGCAACGATGTTTCGTTCAACCAGCATTGGCTGACTGCAAGTTTGTATTTGTTAGGGTAGATCATGTGCGTACACCATTGGAGCCCAGTTACGAGGGCCCTTACGAAGTTTTAAACAAACATGATAAGTATTATATTGTAAAAATACGCCAGCGAGAAGCGAAAATCACAATAGATCGCCTAAAGGCTGCGTATATTTTTAGCGAGGACGCTGTGCCAGCTGAAGCGCCACCAACAGAAGGTGGAAACGAATCCGAGAATTCAGAAAATGTTTCAACACATGTGGACACAGACACGTCTCAGGAGACTATCATGCAAAAACAACGCCTTACGTCATCCGGGCGTCACGTCAGAATTCCTCTAAAGTATCGTTAAAGTCTTAACTAGGAGCAGGGTATTGTGGTGAGTGACAGCACTAATGCTAAAAAAGTACCTTTTTGTACTACGCTGAAATGCAAACAGCTTAAGTTTGATTATTACCCGTCCAGCTCTCGTTGCAAATAGACTCGTTTTTTCCTTTGCTTTTTCAATAAAACTTTTTGTGTAAAATATAAGTAATCTGTAATTTTAAAAATAAATAAATTGAATTTTGTAATTACATAATTGACTATTAATACGAACACCCCCACAACATCTTTAAGCATTGCTTTTGAAGTTATTTGATGTTGTCGGATCTTTTTCTCCAGTAAACCCCAAAGATGCTCAGTAGGATTGAGATCTAGTGATTGAGGAGGCGTTCGCAATTGCTTAGGAACATTGTACAGAAGCCATAGTTTCACTATATCAGCGGTATGCCTAGGGTCATTATCTTGCTGAAAGATAAATTGACCCTGAAGGCCCAATTTTATTGCACTTTGCTGTAAATTGCTTCTTAAGATGTCCAAATAGCCCCTTTTATCCATAGTTGTTTCAATGAATTGCAGCTGGCCAACACCTTTTGCTGCCATGCACCCCCAAACCATGACACCACCACCACCATGCTTCACTGTAGTAGATAAGTGTTCTTTATTAAGAGCATTGCCATCTTTTCTCCACACTATTTGCCTTCCCTTTATACCAAAAAGGCAAAATTTGCTCTCATCTGAAAAATTTACCTTTTCCCAGAAGTCTAGAGGCTTGTTTATATGCTCTTTAGCAAATGCTATTCTCTTTAGTCGGCTGAAATGTGAAATATATGGCTTTCTTGGTGCTATACGGCCATGGTAATAATTTTTTTTTAGCAATTTTCGAACACTATCACTACTAATAACTTTTCCAAAATTAATTTCAACATCGTTTGCTACTTTTGAGGCTGTTACCTTGGGATTCTTTTTAACAGATTGAATCATAAACCTCTTTTCTCGTTCAGTAAGTTTGGATGGACGACCAGATCGCGGCTTAGATATGAATAATTTAGATTCTTTGTAATTATTTATCACCCTTTGAATAGAAGAATGACATCTTTCCACAGTCTCACCGATCTTTCTAAAACTTTTTTCTTTTTTTTCCATAAGTTGACGATAATTTCGCGCTCTGCGGGACTTATCTCTTTTTCTTTGCGATCCATAACAACTATGCAATTAAAATGTTTGTTAAATACACCAAATACACGTAAGAACACGAATTTAAACAAAAACTATATGCAACGAATAATTACAACTTAAATAATCCCGTTAGATTATTTATGTACGCAGACTTTTTCTTAGCTAGAGATGGAACTTTTCCCAATTTAAGATCGATAAAATGAATGTTACCGGGCATTGTGAAACAGAGTTGCCATAAATAAATTAGTAAGGAGTTAGTCTGTTAAAAAAACCCTAATTTAGATTAGGTGTTTTAGTATTTAACAATAATTTGGAAAATAAAACTATTTCTAAGCATATGTACGCAGACTTTTTATGCCTAGTGTATGTCTTTTTTTTCACCAAATATGATTTTTTCGGGTTTTTTCGACACTTTTCTACTTTGGACACGTTCTTAGGCAATATTTTTGTACTGGATCTATATTGTTTATAACTTTGTTTATAAAACATAATTGAATAAGAGTAATTCACAGGACTGTTTTAAATATTTTGTTAGAAGACTTTTTTTTTAAATACCTGTATGATGTATTTCGCGTTTTATTTATACGCTTTCGGGGTAAACAAACTTCCAGGATGATGAAAGTACAATTTAATAGATGTGTATAAACACAGAGTACAAAATTGGTACAACAGTGGTCGCCAACATTTTTTCCTTCATTTTAAAAGTACTTTTCTTCACCTCAAGAGAGGAATCTTTAACTTCAAATATAAAAGTTTAGAAGTTTTTTCTCTACCAACCTTATATATTACGGTGAAGTGTGTAAACAAGACCAAGACCAAAGAAAGTCAATTGAAATATATCTTTGCAATTTTTTCACATATTACGGTTTACAGCTCAACTAATTTGGATTGAAACTGAAACAACTTAACTTTTAAACAACTGTTTTTTTGGTATTCTTAATATCAACTAATTTTAGTTGGCTTCGAAACAATGCACGAAAAACAAAGGTTCTTATCTATGCTATATGTTTTGAAACCATAGTATCCATTACAAAACATTTTAAATATTTTTTAGTATTTAACAATAATTTGGAAAATAAAACTATTTCTAAGCATATGTACGCAGACTTTTTATGCCTAGTGTATGCAAATTTCTTTTTCTACCAATAATATACATATGTATGTTGTAGTATAATCCTATCCATTTTATTATGTTTGGATTGTTCGGTTATATTTAATAGTCTCTTTTCTGTTAAATGGTGTCGGTTAAGCGCTAAACATATGTACATTGTGAAAAAAATTTTAGGCTAACTGGGCCTTAAAGTTCTAAAAAACTTTAAGGGCTAATAAATCAGTTAAAGTTTAAGCGCTGGTTTAGTTAAACTAAACTCAAAATTATAAGTAGCTTAAACTCAACAGGAGTAAATCAGTGATCCATACCTTATGTGTAGTTTAAAAAATAATATTGTGGCAGGACTAGAATAAATGTCAAAAGGCAGCTGTTTTGCATCAGGCTATCAATTCTTTGCACAATCAAAAGGGCAAAAAAGTTAAGAAATTTTAATTAAAAGTATTTTTGAAATGTCTTTAACATTGCTGACATGCTAATACAAAATGCAGCACTACAAAATTTTCCAGTATTAATGGAAGGCTTTTTAAACAACAGCTGTTTATTATATATAAAAAAGTTAGGTTATCAAAATGAAGAAAACTAAAATTGCATAAAAACACATTTTATGAAACGAAAAGAGCATCAAAATGCATTTTTCTATTTACACATTTCATGATATAAAAGTATATATTGTATATGTTATATATTTATGAAAATTAAACGATATTCTTTTTAACACGACCACATGATGTTCAAGTACATGTTTTCAATAAACACACATAAGCTCAATAACATATGATATGCTCGTAAAACTTAAGGGTGATTTAAGTACAGAAGGTTGGGCCCTTAAATGTCTCTCAACTTTGTACTGAAAAAATGAATTCGGTACACAATTGCGTTTTTAAGATAAATGACATATAACTGAGAGGTCAATTATTGGGCCTAAAACATATAATATAAAATTGTAAAATAATTTTATGTATCTAATTTTTATATGAAAATTACTAACAAAAAATTTTTCACTATTATATTTAATTCTTTTATATTATTATATTTAATACGATAGTACAGAGATAAAAGAAGTTTTATGAATTTTAGCAATTGTATTTTGTATGTTCCTGAATTGCTGTTTTACTTTTGAATCAACGTTTTTGTTTGTTTTTTATTAAAGTTAAATAAAATATTTGTTCGTAATTATTACCATATACATAAAAAAATTATTCCAAAAATTTTTAGCATTATATTTTAGGATTTTCAAATATTTTTTTAGCATTATTTTAAGCCTCATTCAGCATTCAAAATTTTTTTAGTTGTACAGCTTTTAAACAACAACATTTAATTTTTTCTTGGCGATTTGTCTGAGTAAATTACTTACAGGACTGCCAATTACAACAAAATAAATGAATTTTTTGCAAGAAATTTTAAATTTCACATGTGATACAGACTTCGTAACCTTTGCGAGGGGACTACTACGTCATCAAACGGTAAATCATGCGCAAGGCGTAATCTTTGTTTTATCATTCTTTGTTATGACCAGGGAAACCACAAATATGCTCTAAAAAAAGTGTTTTATGCGCATTCATTATGCACTAAAAACTTGTAAATATGCGCTTAAAAGTCAAAAAATATGCTCTTAAAAATAGAATAAATTTGTAAATGAAAATATATTTTTTAATCAAAAATTCAACAACATTTTCATATAAAATAAGAAAAAAATAAATAACCAAAATACGGAAACATAATTAACAAAGAATAACTGGGTTTGAAGTGCAGGTTAAAACAAAATTACTATAAAAATGTTTACTAAAACAAATTAATTTTTATTGGATGCATAAGAATTTAACTTTAATTTTAAAAGATCACGATATCAGAATTAAGCCTTTGGAACTGTATTTTGGATAAATAAAACAAGATTTTAATTTATAATTTTTATTGCAATAAATAACAAAATATTGACCTAGAATTTCAAATAAAAATCTTTTCTGTCCCGTCTTAATGAACTTTCATACATTTACAATGTTTCTTCAAGGTATTTTCGGGGCAGAGTAAATCACACACAGCTAAATCACACATAGCTAAATTTGTATTGCAACTGACGTCCGTAAAACTGCGTTATATATAAAAAAATTATACACTACATGGAACATTGGAACAGAGATTTAGATGGCGAAAATTAAAAATAATTTGTAAGCATATTAACCCAGATAGCACAGGAAAAAAATTTTCCTTAAAACTTAAATTTTTATTTCAAAAATGAAATTTTAATGCGTTGCTAAAAAAAAATTTCATAAAATTTTTTTTCGGAATGGAGAGTTTTTTTAAAGGATGGTGGTGCCAAGCGGGTTGAAATAAAATAAATTCTATAAAGTATGAAAATATGCCCTAAAAGCGTAAATTATGCTCTAAAAATTCAAAAATATGCGTGTATAACTGATATATGCATAAACATGCCTTAAAGGGTAAAATATGCAAAAATATGCACTAACAAATCGATGCCAAATTTCATTAAAAGTTCTGAAACGGATAAATATCTTGTCCCCGCATTAATACGTGATACAAGAAAAAACATGCAATTGCATATTTGCGGTTTCCCTGGTTATGACAAACAATAAACATAGCTGAGAAAGTCTTATTACTTTATGACCATTTTGTTTAAGCCACAATAATGTCCTGCACAAGACCATTTATAAGACCTGAAAGAAAGTCTTGTCAACAGTGTTGTTTAGCGTTTGTTTTAGAATATTTCGCATTTGAAAAATTTTTATTTTTCAAAAGTAAAAAAATATATTAAAAAAATAAGCTTATTTTACAATTACTAGGATAATAGCGTAGACAGACGACAGCGTTAATTTGCATTAAAAGCTCACTAATGCGAATTAAAAATTTTCCGACAGACGACAGTATTTGCATTAAGTAAATCGTCGGTTGGTTATTGGTTTGCGGCAAAGTATATTCAAAATACATTATGACTGCAGCAAACCTAAGCAACCGACGAAATAGCTACCAAAATCTGTGCATCCCATTCGTACCACACACTTCGATTACTTTCCTTGGAAATCTTAAAATGGAAAAAATGTGTTTCGATTTTAATATTTCTTTTTTCTTTTTCCAAAAACAATTAATATAACTTATCTTTCCTGACTTTGAGTCCATTTTAGTTTTGCAAAAGAAAACTATTTTCCAACATTTGATTGATTGTTGACGGTGTTACCATATTGAAATAACGAAATTCTGTATTAATTCACTTTCATTTAGTGCATTTACTTCAAATCCAATACACATTGGGATGGGGATAATTCACAAGTTAATTTGAATTAAGACAGCTAATGCAAATTAACGCAGTCGTCTGTCTATGCTATAATATTATAGTAATAATACACATGTAATATTATCGCCAGGGTTCCGTTTTTATTTTTTATTGTTACGAAAACTTTTTTCAATTACCCAATTCACAACCTACTGTAGATTGTATTGTTGTAAGTTTTGCTACACTTTTAAAAATGTAGAACACTTAAAAAGAAGAGAAAGAATAAAAATAACGTAAATACGAGTATTAAAATAATGAAAATAGTTAATATTAATAAAAGAAAAAAAAACAAACAAAAGTTGCGTTATGCGAAAAATATACTGCAGAAATGTTAATGGTGGATTCGGATAAGTAAAAATGAGGAAAATTACAATTTCATAGAAACAAAAAATTTCAGGCGATTCTGAAGAAGACAATCACTCTTAATTCAGCTTGCTTCTGATATTGCAAATTCTCGCGAATTTTCACAAACGCGATAAAAGCGACTTTTTGCATGTTTTCAGCCGCCTAACAGTTATACCAATTTTTAAAAAATATTAGACTTTAATATCATCCCGCTGTTAGTAAGTTTTTGTGAATTTTCGTAATTTTCGCGATTTTAAACCCCCGTCTAATAAGAGGGGTGTTATAAGTTTGTAGTGTGTGTCTGTGTATCTGTGTGTCTGTCCGTGTCCACGTACAGCCCAAACGGCTAGACCAATTTTGATTTAATTTCCTCTGTTTGAAAGGTGACTTGATCGAGATGGTTCTTAACAATGTTTGAAGAAAATCGGTCCAGCCGTTTAGAAGATGTCACATTTTTTCTAGATATATCGGGGTTTTTTTTAATTTTTAATTTTTGTTATTATTGAATTTTTTGCATTTCTTACAGTTTTAGCGACTTTTAATCCATATTTTTGTTGAAAGCTTTTTGCCAATTTTCGCCATTTCGCGATTTATTTTTATTTATATACACATATAATTGCACTTATTTTTATTAACTTAATAAAGAAAAATTAAAGTAAATGCAATTAACGTCCCTTTTCACAATGTATGCTTAAGAGTTAACGTGAACTTTAACTGACAGTTCTTCATACAAAAGTTTAATTATAATACCTCGAGTTTTTAAATCACAGATAAATAAAGTAGAGAATGTGTGGAAAGCGAGTAAAAATATTCCGAAGTCAGAAAACGGTGAGCGTGAAATGGACATTTGTGAATACAAAATTATGTATATACAAACTTTTTATTAGTATCAGCTTGTATTATGATTAGCTAAGCGGAACGCCTGTAAATTTGGTTACTCATAGATATACACGATTTATACGTATGTATATGCAAATGCTCTGTTGGGAAATTCTATTGAGAGATTAGATTTCTTGCAAGGTACCCAAATTAAGAACCATACAATGGATATTTATTCCATGTTGGAAAACTAGTATACGCATAAGATCTTGTTCACACATTAAAAACATAATTCCTTTCAAACATTGTATTACCTACATTCAGAAAGTTTGTAAACGAGATATTGAGAAAATGGGTTTTAGTTTAATAAAAACACAGGTTAAACCAAGTCTCCTTTAAAGAGTTAGAACGTAAAGGGTATATATAATTCATACTCTTTTGAAATGAACTTGGTTATTAGAAATTTGTTAACACAAATAAATCTTCATACAAAATATATACATACATACATATACATACATATGTATATGTATGTATGAATAAGAACTTACCAAAGCCAACAACATTCCTAAAGGGGCTACAAATCGTAGAATATTAATTTTCCATGTAGAGAAACGTTCGTTAATCATAAATTCTATATCACGCTGGAAACGCACACGTCCATATATCCACAAGACAATTAGAAGTAACAGCAAATTAATTGCAGTTTGTGTAATGCAAGTATCGGTAGATAAAGCAGTGAAATATGTAACACCATGCTAAATTGAAGTGGACAATATGAGTGAGAAAATTATAAAAATGCCATATATTAGTGATAAAACTTACATTCGAAGTGAAATACAAGGATATTGCTGCTGTAACGCCTATAAGACTCATGCAAACTTCCATTTTGCGCTCTCGGAGGGCAACAAACTCATCGAAAATTGTAGTTAGTATTGTATATAACTGTATAATCTGGAAATTAAATTTAAATAAATCTTGTTAAGAGGTTACTTTCAAATTCATTGAAAAAAATTTGCAAGTATTACATTAATTTGTACAATATGTTAAATTTTGTTTTATTGAGCATGATTATTGATAAAAGCTTAATTAACTACAGTGCACCAGACCAAGCTCCGGCCTATGCATGCAGTCTGTATCAAGAATGGGATTCCGAATTTTATAATTGTACCAATAACTTTCAAAATTTTACTTTTTTATCTTAATTGTACTAAACTAAATTTTTTGTTCAAATTACATATCTGTGGCAAAAAGGAAAAAGTGCTTAAGTCGAGATAAGCAAATTTTGAGTTAATGGTACGTCCGTAATCTGCATATTTGAAAGAATCCATGGTCAAAATCTCAATTTATTAGTGTGATTTTTCATGAAGTTATAGCACTTTGACTTCCGACTTATTTTTTTAGACTTCTAATCTCATTTGGAATAATAGCTTAATTAAGGTTATAATTTGGTATATTTCAACTCAAATGAGTTACTTATAGCGTGTAAAACGATGATTGGTTTAATAAATAAAGGTTAACGGAGAATTTTCTAATTTAACTGTAAAAGAAATACATTTCTGAAAATCGACTTGAACGCTTAAAAGTGATCTCTTGTAAAACAGTAAAATATGACTTAAGCACTTTTTCCTTATTGCCACAGATATTTTTATTTATTATGAGTATTAAGATAATCCTTTATACTCCGGCTACCGAATAGCTTTCGCAAATTTGCGTGTGAGTTCGGACGTTTAAGCATATGTCAACAACTGTTTAAGTTGAGATTTACGGCCTGTCCCACAGTCACCAGAAATCGTTCGATTGAATATTTATATTGAAAATAACAAAAAAAAATTTAGTGCTGGTGTTGTTTGCAATACAATTTGCCGATCGAACGACTTCTGGTGACATCGTCGGACAGGCTGTTAGAATATACAAATTAATAGCATGTGCTAAAGCATTTGTATTTAGGAGAAAAATAATTTGGAAATGGACCAGTTAAAATTTTTTGATTTTTTCGTTGCGTTTTACTTTCACAATACTGTTTTCAAATGAGAAGAATACGAGTTTCGTTGTCCAAAATTAAAAATTGACATATTATATATGACAATTGTTTGAAAATAAATGCGCTGTGAAATTGGGGAGATTCCTTAAAAAAAAAACTAAATTAACCATTGAAGTACTGTTGTACTTTTGGACTTTGAATTGTACCAAAAAAAGTACAATTGTACCAACACTGGTGTGTATATTTACACGAAGCTATTCGTCATGTTTTTACCCCCCCCCCCCCCCCCTTAAACTTTATTTCCGGCAATCGTAAAATTATGAAATTTAAACTATAATCATAACTAATTAATGTTTTCTCATACACGAAGTATAGAAGTTTTGCAATGAAAACTTCCGTAGATATCGAGCCATAACCGCTAAAAAAGCGTAACCGACACATATTTTGGACTTCGTTTTTTTACGAAAATTTAATATTTAGGATCGCAAATAATCGATTTTGGTAAAAAAAATTAAGTTCGAAAATTATGTCGCTTTTTTGGAGGTTACGACACGATACCGAGGTGCAAAAAATGCATATTTTAATACATAGTCACTGACTCAAGGGCACGCTCATCAAATTCCGCTACAGCTAGAGAGCTGAAATTTGTTACACAAGTAGACCTAGGTGAGCAACTAACTGACAAAAATCTGAAAACTGGTGCATTTTAGCCAGAGAAGTGGGCGGGGAAATGCCCATAAAGCTCAGAATTAAAAAACAAATCTTAAGCGTTTAACTCAAGCAATATTATTGAAATTTCGCATACATGTTGCAATAATGCAAGGCTATAAATTATAGTTTAAAGACTATTTATAAGACCTTTCAAGACATGCGACATTTTTTAAACGCTTTACTACAGCGAAATATTCTAAAACAAACGCTAAAAAACATTGTTGGCAAGACAAAGAACTCAAAAAAAATATTGCCAACAGTGTTGTTTAGCGTTTATTTTAGAATATTTCGCTGTAGTAAAGCGTTTAAAAAATGTCGCATGTCTTGAAAGGTCTTATAAATGGTATTGTGCAGGTCAATAATATATAATGTATTTTGTATACACAAATAACGGTAGATGAGTGAACCAATGGAAAAGTCTTGAAACTTAGAAGTTTTATCCGGTGGGCGGATGAACTTAAAATTCAAATTCGCACTACAGAGCTGAAATTTGATACACAAATAAATCCTAGATCACTTATCCACAGTAACAATTTCCGGTTTTAAAACGTGGCCGTGACTACAGCCATAAATATTAGCTTTCACTTTCATGTACTGCGGCTTAGCAGATTTAAGTCTATTAATTGGGTATTTCTAATAAGCATTTTCCTACGAAAATTTACATTAACCGTAAGCACTAGCCATAGCAAAATCATGAGTTAGAAAAGTTATATTATCAGCGTTACCGTTGATGCTACTAAAGTAGCAATTTGCCACTATTTCGACTGCTTGTATACTATTGTGATTCTTTTACAAAATGCACCCAAATTTTATACTTTTTCTAAAATTTGAAACTTTTTGCTACTTTTTACCGTACTTTTTTGTACTTTCAGTTTTATTAATATAAAGTTAGCGGTATTAATATATTGACTTGCAAGCAAGCTTATACGACATTTTTTTCTTGGCATGTGTATCCATATCTTTCGTATAGTTTATATATATATATATATATATATATATATATATATATATATATATATATATATATATATTCCTCTGTCTGTATGAATATCTTAATATAAATACATACATATATTAAACCAAATTTCTTTAACTATATTGAATTTTAATCAGGAATAATTTCTTAATCGGGAAAACAGAAAATGAATAGTTATACTTACAAATGTATTTACCAAAGGTAAATCAATAACTGTATACACAATAATCTTTTCTCATATTTCATTTCATTAAAAATTCACGTTAAATATCAGATGTTAATAACAATTTCTGCCGAAGTAGATAAACATGGGTGCTGATGAAGTGCGTGGCTGCACGGAAAAATGCGCATTACCTCCAGCTAAAAAGTCTAGTTTAATTTTTTTTATCTTCTCTAGAAAATCACTTTAATTAATAAAAACATTTCACTCCACAAGAATTTAAAATACTGAACTTAAGTTCGATTAAGAAATTATTCCTATTAACATTCTTATGTACTTCAAAAAATTGTTTTCGTTAAAATGATGAAGTGAAATTTTGTCAAGAATCAATAGATAGAAGACTGATTGAATTTAAGTATTTATCTAGATCCGGTATTTATTAAAATGTTTCCGTTTTTACTTGAAGTTTTTGTAAGAGAATTAAAGTTACGTGTATAAGACAGCTAAGCGAATAAAGATAGCTGTGATGCAATTTTCAAAATATCTCAACTTGAAATGTTTCCAAAAAAAAAATTTATCAAATTGCTTGGATAAAAATTTATATCCCAAGTTGTGTACATTTGCTTTATATGTATACAGATTTAGTTTGTTATATAATAGTGCTCCCGCTGAGCGGTTAGTTTCCTAAATTGGCATCATTAGAAAATAAGTTTTCTAACGGGCTGAATGTTGAAACTTGTCATTCCGTGTTATCTGCCTTAAGTTTGTAGCAAAGTGATTTGGAAGATTGCATTCGAAATGAATAACCTATTCAAAAGTACAGATATAGTTTAAAAAATAGGCATTTAATAACTATTAAAAATGTCTAAAACCGACCTTTTTCTGTTAATTAAAAAAAGCAATGTACAAAAAATTTATAGAATTGTCTTGTGCCTATTTCCTGAGAATCAAATATTCAGATATTTATCAAAAGTAAAATAAATTTCCTCTAAAGTAAATAAGTTGAGTTAGTTTTTTTTTGTAAATAAGAGCCTATGCCAAAAAGGCATTAAAAATATATGTGTATCTTCAGATAATTCAAGTAATTTATTATTATAAGCACAAATTATGTGAATTACTTTTATATTTTATTGATTTATTTTACCATAAAAGTAGAATTTTTTAGTCTTCAAATATGCAAAACCTTTTTTTTTATTCTTGGTGTTTTTAAAAATAGGCAGATTTGATTTCATTTTTCTTGTTTTTAAGATTTCCCGTTTTTTTTTCTTAAAATCCATGCACATTGCACTTACGCAAGCCTTTAGTTTTGCGTTTTCATATCCTTCTGTCCATAAACTTCATCTAAGCAGACTTTAATATGTTAATATATTTAAAAGAGTAGGCGAGGTCACGTCCACTAAAACTTACGCTATATTTTATATAGCGTAAGTCCAGGCTACTTTTAAGGTCTACAATACTACATCCATCACTCTCATTAAATCTACCCTCTTCAACAGTCATCATAAATAGAAATATTACAAATTAAAACTTTAAAAAGTTTTATTAAAGAAAACTTTTCAAAAAGGTTTCACATCCTTACAAAAACCTAAATGTTAAAAAAGGCCACGTTCCTATCCAAAATTTTCGGACATTAAAAGCAATGACATAAAAAAGTTGACCAAGTTCTTCTTTGGCACAATACAAAAATAAAATATTTTTATCGTAATGATACGGAAGATAGTAACGGATATCTATTTACTTCTTTATATGGGGTTTTACATTTGGCTTGGTTAACATACATCTGTCTCCTGGGTTAGTAGAGTAACCTTATTAATGGCCTTTGATTAATTTTCTTTTACATTTCTAAAAGTCCTTAATTTTTCGTTTAATAATAAGGTCACCATACTTATTATGGTCCTTTAATGGAATGAAACTTGGGTTTTTTGGAAAAGTTTTTTTCAACGGCTCTCGGTAAAAATTGGATAGCGATAATCATCCGTTTTCACTATTATATAAGGTAAGATATTTAGCTTATATAGCCCCATTACATTTGGACCAAATCTTTCGCATTTACGTGCTTTTTCACAATGTATGGTTAAAAGATAACAGAGACTTTAACTGCAAGTTTTGTATGAAGAACTGTCAGTTAAAGTTCACGTTAACTCATAACCATACATTGTGAAAAGGGAGGTTAATAATATAAGGGTCAAAACATCATTCCAGTTTACTATAAGCTTTGTTATTTGGAAATTATCCTATATTATATATTATTTTTGGATAAAAAATCTGCGTACTTAGTTGCATGTTATGTAAATTTACGAACACGAAATAAATATTTTTGCCAATTTGGCTGGTCTAACTAACACCATTTAAACTTTGCAAAAGTGGGGTGTAATTTTTAGAGGTCGTTTCTCTAAAAGGGTGATCAATTCAGGCTTCTTCAGGCACTTTATGATACTCTATATTTCGGAGAGAAAGAAAATGCTTTCTAATTTGTATGTTATTAACATTACAATTCAAAAGCATTTGCTTTTGTTGTGAATTACAGAGTAGACCCATAGATGTAACGTTCTCATCTTTTTCCAGTGAATGCCGATAGATGTAACGTGGCACATTTTTTCCAGTCACTTGCTACCGTATTGACCTTAGAGACATCCTCTACTTATTCGTAATGAATTGCAACTGTTTGTACTAGAGATGAGCGAAGTTTCCCAACACGACACGACCCGAACACTAATACCAAATATGTCCAACACGTAAATTGAATAGCAAAAAAGAATTTTTTTATATTCAAATAGATATATAGTACATACATATTTGTGTTTAATTTCAGAACTTTAAGCCTAAGACACCATTATACGATCAAAATATTTCCTGGTTTTGCGTGTTTGACGATACAAAATATAAATTTTTTTCTTTACTTAAAAGTAATGCATACATATTTTACGCCTAAAATCATTTCGTCTTTTATCGTTTAAAATTTGATCAACACGATATGAACCGAACACGCACGTTTGAAACAATCGATTAAAATTTTTCCACATGAAGATGCTTAATTTAAAAATTTAACAGATGTATTTGTGTATAGTATATGGATGGATGGATGTATGTACATATATACATATCGCACACTAAATCATAAAGAGTCAGAAGTCAAAATGATTGAAGTGGTTTTGTTTCTTTATAAGACAGTTAATTCAACAAATCTCTGGCGACCGCAAGAATTTCTTTTGCAATATATTCTTCTTGAAGAACATAAAATCATAACGGTATTTTATGTTACATGCTTGCGCCATTTGTACAGTATCAACAGTTGTTTGCCACCACTCAGCATCTGAAATTTTTTGAGTTGTGACTCCTTATGATTTAGTGTGCGATACAATGAGCAATTGGTTCAATACTCACAATTAAAAGCATCCCTGCTAAAAACAGCATAAAGTAAAATATTATTGACCAAAAATTTGCCAAAGTCATGTGCGACATTGCACTACCACACGACAAATATAAAGTCCAAACTTGCTCTAATTCTGTATAATAGTTACCCTGTGTTACTTCTGCAATGGAAAAATAGTTTGATCGCAATAATTTCAAAATATTTTCTTAAAACTTACCACCAAAGTATATTTCCGTTAAATGGGCCAATAAATCTAAACCAATGATTATACCCATTTGTCCGATACCAATTATCCAGCTCTGTTTCATTATGTTAGTTTTGAATTTATTAAAACTGGATAGAACCATAAATATACCCCAGCCAGGTCCAAAGGCTGACAGACCATAAATAGGTATGGAAGCAATACCACCTATAATGTCAGATAAAGTTGGCATAAAGAAGCGTTTATAAGCGTGACCAGAACCGGGTAGAAAGCTAAATCGTATTAAGACCACTACCAAAAGTCCACAAAGAGTCCAAATTGAATAGCGAATAATTTTACTAAGCTGCAAGGAAAAAAAAAATATTTATGTTCAACTAATTCTTTTGCGTTATATGATGTCCACGAGTTATATATATGTATATTCCGTAAACAAAGTTAAGCGCATAAAAATACTATTACAGAGTATACTCATGTACATATACTCGTACCTATATACCCATGTAAAGTTTGAACAAGGGCAGCTATAAAGTATATAGTTTATATATACATAGTTTATATATACATATTTCATATATATTCATATACAGGGTGTTTTTTAGAGGTATAGAACTTCGAATTGAAATAAAACACAAGAAAATCGTTTTAATGCCCATCAATTTGGCTTTATTGGAAGGATAATTTTATGCCATTAATGTTTAAATATGATTTCGGGCATGTGGCCGCCGCGGCTGGCTCGAATAAAGCCAATTCTACAGGTCCAATTTTCAACCACTTTTTCGAGCATATGGGGCCGTATGTTGGCAATAACGCCACGAATGTTGGCTTCCAAGTCCCCTAACGTTTCTGGTTTGTTGGCGTAGACGAGCGACTTCACATATCCCCACAGAAAATAATCCAATGGTGTCAAATCACACGATCTTGGTGGCCAATTGACAGGTCCATTCCGCGAAATTATGCGCTCATCGAATGTTTCCTTCAATAAATCGATTGTGACGTGCGCTGTGTGGCATGTAGCGCCGTCTTGTTGGAACCACAACTCATCCACATTCAAAATCTTCCATAAAGTTGATGAACAAAGCTCCAATTGCTGTGCACGGTGGCGAATCGATTCATTCGGGTCCTCTTCAACACTTTGCTCTACAGCGGCAATTGTTTCTTCGGTGCGCACTGTTCGACGTCTCAGCGGATGCGTATTATCACATAGAGTAAACGTACTGCGAAAACGATCCATGGTTAACCGAATTAATTGCTCTGATGGACGATTATGTCGACCATAAAATGGACGGAGCTTGCGGTAAACTTCGCGAACTGAACCATTATTTTCGAAATAAATTTGCACGATTTGCAAGCGTTGTTCTTTTGTCAACCTGTTCATGATGAAATGGCAAACCAAACTAAATATTAATCACTTGACAGCTGACAAAATGGCCGCCAGTTAAAAAAGTGATGCCAACTTAAAGTTCTATACCTCAATAAAAAACACCCATTATATGAAATCATGTATGGACTAATATATGAAATTTTTTATAATATGTGAGCTCATATATGGAAACTTAATTGTGAACCTCTTCATAAGTGAATGCATATATGTATAAAACTAAGATGTAATATATGGAGTCATATAAAAAAATATACAGACATCAAAAAAGCTTGCATTTATTAACTCGATCTTTTTCTCCCTTTTTGAATAGGAAATCTGTCTGTTAGAAAATACATACGGTATGCAAAGTTTATATGCGTAGAGCTTCCTCAATGTTTAAAAAATAAAAACCTTTGTACCCACCCAGCTAAAAAATATGTATGGAGCATATATGATATTCTCTATATATGGTTTGGATCCGAAAAATGAGGGTATATGGACATATATGATAATATATATTCATACATTTTCATACATGTACATTTTTGTAAATTCGTATTTATTAAAATGAATTTTTTAAGATTTTAAACATCGAAGTTGTATTTGATGAAACATTTGTTGGATAAATAGTTAAAAACGTACTAGAACACAAAACCCATCTTCGTACATAAAATTTAATTTACAGCATGTTTATAGAACCCAATATGTGTAAAATACGCGTATAAAACCTGACGTTTGCCAAATTTGCGGTTGTATAACGCGAATGTCATTTTATGTTTCTAAAAAACGTAACAAGCGACAGTTTGTTTAGGTTTGTATAACGTGTTTTCTGCTGTCAAAACAAAAAAAGTGCACGAATGCAAAATTACATTCGTCGGTGGAAAAAATTACAAGTTTTATAAGAAATAAATAAAATAAAATTGATATATCCGCAAAAAAGTGAATGTTGCTACAAATAGTAAATTTTTATTTGTTTTTTATTATTGTAAGTGGCAATTAGAGCATAAAGTTGACAACAGCCGTGCAGCTATTATTTTTGGAAATTCATTTTCTTATTTCTTACAAGATAATAGCTCATTTTATGCTATTTCATTATTTGTATATGTATGTGTATAAAGTTAAAGATTTCTTTTTTAAATAAAAAATTTTCATTTACATAAATACTTCCATGTTGCCTTCAAAAAGGGTTACCTTTTTTAAAGACAAAAATAAAAATTTTATATGACAAAATGTAAACAAATAAAAATTATTTACATATAGGCAACACTGTGATTTGGCACTAAATTGCTAAGAGCGCCACGCGACGTAAGACGGACGAAAAAAATTAACGTGTTCTACAAATGCAAATTCTTACGTATTCGTGCGTGTGCCATTCGGGCGTGTCTTGATTGTGACGTGTTCTATAAACATGCTGTTAATAAGAATTTGGATTAAAAACCATACACGAATATATTTTTCCCGTTGGCCAACGGTGAATTAGAGCCATTTAAAAGAAAGCTGCGGACAATTATATTACAAGAAGGCTTTTCAATGCTTGTGTTTGAAGATGCTTCCAGAAAAAAATAAGCAACTACTACAGAGGAAAATAAAAAAAGAGAGAATAATTGCTATTTTCTGCGTAAAATGCATCGGGTAAAAAATTTACCCCTCGTCTTATTGGAATGTCAAGAAAACCCGTGTCAATCCGAAGAAAATTTTTACCTGTAAGCTATCTTCATTTCAAATAAAGTATTTTTATTAACCCCCGACCAAAAAAAGGGGTGTTATAAGTTTGTAGTGTGTGTCTGTCCGTGTCCACATACAGCCCAAACGGTTTTGATTTAGTTTTTTCTGTTTGGAAGGTGACTTGATCGAGAAGGTTCTTAACTATGTTTGAAGAAAATCGGTCCAGCCGCTTAGAAGATATCACATATTTTCTAGATATATCGGGGCCTTATAAAATTTTTAGGTTTTGTTATTAACAATTAATGAAATTATACATACATAACAAAAATAAAAAAAAACCCCCGATGTATCTAGAGAAGATTTTATATCTCCTAAGCGGCTAGACCGATTTTCTTCAAACATAGCTAAGAACCATCAAGTCACCATCAAGTCAGAAAAAACTAAATCAAAATCGGTCCAGCTGTTTGATCTGTACGTGGACACGGACAGACACACAGATACACACTACAAACTTATAACACCCCTTTTTTTAGTCCGGGGTTAAAAAGACTTAGCTACATAAAATATTTTTCACTATAACAAAACATAATATTAAATTTTAATGGGCGTGGACCTGCCTACTTTTTAAAATGCAACATTGTATTTTTCATTGGTAAGGATGTGTTTCTAGTAAAGCATAATATTAAGCCCATATTTTTAATATCGAGAAGCGCAATTTGTATGCTAATTTTCGCAGCAATCAGATAAGTAAAAGATCCAAAAATCAAAGAAAAAAATACTTGGCGTCCTCGACCATTTTTTACAATGCGATCAAATGGAAGCTATACCCTTGCAGATTTAAAAAAAAATTGTCAATCATTCCAAAAGGTAGTGACTTATGAAATAACAAACATTCAAAAAATAAAGACGAATTGATAACCTCCTCCTTTTTTGAAGGCCATTAAAACACTAAATACATACTATTTACATACATACATATGTACAAACATATCGCTCAATTACTCAAAGAACGTCCGAATTCAAAAAGTGGATTATTTAAGTTAATAATGCAGAATTAAATCTGATATCGTTATTCATATTGTGTAGAAATGTCATACAAATATCTTGTTTATTCAGGTCTTGAAAGAAAAATAAAATTTTCTTTCTCCATTAAGTTGTGTGTAAACTGATAACTTTAAAATCGTTTTCTGTCGAATTAGTGTTTTTGAGTTATGACGTTGTTTGAGTAAATGAACGATATGTACTCAATTCATAAAAGAAATTATGAAAATGCTTTATTAAGTATTTGTTAAAGAAAACAGATTTTTTTTAAAATTGGACTTACCATTTCAGTATTGAAGCATTTATAAAAAATTAAAATCACCATGATCCAAACTAAAATCGAACAAATAATCAATTGCCATGACATGGAAAAGTCAACATCATCGTAGGTGAACATATTGATATCATTAAATAGAGTTCTGTTAGTTAAAAAAAAATAAAAATTAATTAACTTGAATTATCTTACTATATAATAAATTTATTACTGAAGAGCTGAAATCTTACTTAAAATACAACACTGAGGGAATGTGATGGTTTACAAACTTATAAACGCTTGAATTTGTAGCCTCCGTCCCGTTTTGGATATATATATTGCAAAGCTGAAAACATACATACATTTTGTTCGAAACTCTTATATCCCAAATGTTACATCAGTAAATTAATAGTTACATTTGTCTCTTCCTGTTCCGTTAAGTTCGTCGCCCATTTCTTAAAACCTTCACAGCTCCAGGGTAAGGTGGGCTGCATAGAAGCGAACATGTAAAGTAGAGGTACCATAGCGAAAATACTGTAATAGGAAAGTACGCAAATATTTAGGGCCAGCGTTACATAGCCGATGCCTAGAAAAAGAGCGGATATTATAAATTAATAAAGCTGAAAAAGGCAATAAATCTGATTTTTTTCTTCTTATAAACCTTTAAAAAGGGGCGTTAAACGAAATGCTGAGATATATCCACTGCTGGAAAATTGTCCCAAAAATGACTGTATCACAATAAATGGTACTATGTAGAGAAATAAACTTAATAAGTAAATTGGCACGAAGGCGACAACTGAAAAGAGAAACAAAATATATGAGATATGAAAAATTAATGAAATATTATAAGTATATCGCACACTAAATCATAAACAATCGCAACTCAAAATTAACAAAAAGTTTTTTCATAAACCAGTTCACTGAACAAATCTCTAACGACAGCAAATTGCCCGACCTACTAATTGTGGGGTAAAATGTGCCGACCATAAAAATTGGTTATCAAATGACATTGTCGCTTGAGGACCAATTTCCAAAATTCTTTTTGCATAATTAAAAGGTTCATTAAGTTTTTATTTTTAAGATTTTTGGGAGGAAGCGGGTGCAAAATGCCAGCCCCAAATATTGATTATCAAATATTTTTGTCATCCAAAATAATTTTGTAATATGGAAAAGGTTCATTAATTTTTTGTAGGCAATTGGAAGGGAAGGGTGTGGCAAATTTCCCGACCCACTCATTGTTTATCAAATAACTTCATAATTTGTCGACCAAGTTTCAAAATGATTTTTGCATATGGAAGTGGTACACTAAATTTTTTTTAATGGTTGTGTAATGTGCTTGCCTGAAGAATGGATTATCACATTACTTTTTCGTTTGTGGACTAATTTTCAAAATACTAATGGAAAGCGGTGGGAAAGAGATGCTACGTGGCAAAAAAAATTTTTTGGATACAAATAAGGTTGTTTTTTTTAATGAGAGAGCTTATCCCCAAAAATTCCCAAATTGAGCTTTTTTGACTCAAATTTTTTCTTTTGTGAAGAAATAAAATTAGTTTAATTTTATTTAAAAAATAATGACAAAAATAACATACATGTTTATTCAATAAAATTCATTTATATCGATAACTACGTGTATATTTACATTCATATTAATTTAAAACTAGTAAAGAAAACATTACACACAAGGTTGGCAAACGGTATCGTAAAAATACCGATACCGATTCAAATACCGCTAAAATTAGATACCGGTATCATTACCGATACCGAAATCCATTTCGGTTAGAAAATACCGGTATCCAGACTACCGTTTACGTCTATACCGGTACGTACTGGTATACCGATTCCGGCCAAAAAATAAATGATAGTTGCCAAATTTTCATTATGTATTACAACTTTTTTCACCTGGATACAACTGCTTTTTATCAGTTATACTTTGGCTTTTATTTCGACCATTGTGTTCGTTTTGCTGTACTATTCCAGACGCCAACCAATCCCATTTGTCAACCAATATTATTGCAATGTTCATAAAACATAGAATCTCAAGAAAAAATACCAAGGCCAAAACTAAAAATATTTAAAATGTTTTGTAATGGATACTATGGTTTCAAAAAATATAGCATAGATAAGAACCTTTGTTTTTCGTGCACTGTTTCGAAGTCAACTAAAATTAGCAGTTTCAATCCACCTTAGTTGAGCTGTAAACCATAATATGGGCAAAAATATATTTCAATTAACTTTCTTTCTTTGGTGTTGGTCTTGTTTATACACTTCACCGTAATATATAAGGTTGGTAGAGAAGAAACTTCTAAACTTTTATATTTGAAGTTAAAGATTCTCCTCTTGAGGTGAAGAAAAGTAATTTTTTGTACCAATTTTGTACTCTGTAGCTCGTTTCTGTATTTCTCGCATCGTAAAATTTCCCGTATGAAACGAGGGAATCGTAACAAAAACATTTTAAATTGAAAAAAATGGCTTTTCTCACATAAGTGTTTCTATATATTTACTTTGCGAGAACTATCTGTCATTTGAATAAATTTCCAGCAATTATTGGAAGGATGTGAAAAAGTGTTTCTGTAATATTTTGTGAAAACTTTCTCGCAAGAACTGTCAAAAAAACTCGCATTTTGAATTGGTGCGAGAACAACAAAATGTAAACAAAAACATATGAATTTTTGAATTTGTGTGTAAAAATATGAAAAATAATTTAGTCGAAAAGATATGCAAAGAATTGTTGAACTAAAATAATTATTAATGAGTCGATATGATAATGTTTATTTCGTATTGTATTCTTATGTAGAGACAATTGATAGAAAAAACTTATTTATTTCAAGAATTTTACATTCACTTTAAATTCATTTTCATTATATTATTTTCATTTTCTTGTAAATTACTTAATTTTTTTGTTATGAAATAATATTTTTTTTACATTTTGTTTTCATTTGACACTTGATTATTGGAAATATTCCAGTGAAAACAGATTCAGTGTTGTCTGTTTTCACATTTAAATACAGAAACACTTTTTTCTCACAATTCGAGAAGCAATTTAATTTTGTGTTTCACACTTCATGTGAGAAATTTTGCTATGCGAGAAATGCAGAAACAAGCTACTGTGTTGATATACATCTATTAAATTGTACTTTCATCATCCTGGAAGCTTAAATACACCGAAAACGTATAAAAAAGAACGCGAAATTCATCATACAGGTAGTTCTTTAACAAAGTCTCCTAAAAAAATATTTAAAACAGTCCTGCCAATTACTCTTATTCAATTATGTTTTATAAACAAAGTTGTAAACAATATAGGTCCAGACAAAAATATTGCCTAAGAACGTATCCAAAGTAGAAAAGTGTCGAAGAAAACCGAAAAAATTATATTTGGTGAAAAAATTAAGACATATATTTGAAATTTACTTAAACAATATATATATGCTTTAAAAGGTCTTAGTCTCTTCTTTCTGTATCCGTTTATAAATTTAAAATCGATTGATATTTAACTTAGTTAGAGGTTGATAAGTGTCTAGGGGTACGAAAAACCGGGTTTTTAGCTGTAACTGAAGATTTTGGAGGTGTCTGGAATATTTCAAATACAATTTGTATTGTTATACTCGACAATACCTAGCAGAAAAATAGTAACACGTCCCAGGTATTTCGATTTCATCAAAATTTGTCACACAGTGTAATACAACAGTATAGACAAAACTTTTATTTTTACTATTTTGTTTAATTAATCAAAATGTATACTTTTTATATGTAAAGTTTTAACTGCAGTCTCCTTGTTTCACTTTTTAATAAATTATTTTCTAATAATAATATAAAAACATATATAGAAACAAATAAGTTTATACGCTTTTATACGAGTACATACATATTTATGTATGTATGTTAATGTAAAAATACTCCCTTTTTGAAGTAATTTAATAAAAAAAAGATTTTTTGTTATGTCCAATGGCTGAAATAATAAATTTATCAGTAATATCGGTATACCGGTATTATAAACTCGATAACGGTATGTACCGGTAATACCGATACCGAAATAAAAAAAATACCGATACCGATACCGATACCGAAATTTAAAAAATAATTGTATCGGTATCAATACCGATACCGTTATTTTTTTCGGTTTCCAACCTTGATTACACATAGTTTAAAAATGTTTAACCAAAGTTTACCATTTCAAAAACTTCAGAATCGAAATTTTCTGATTCATCAGCCGCAGAAACTTTGTTGTATATAGTACTTGTATTAAAAAGTGTTAGCATTTCAGCAGAAGAATTAAATTTGTCACAACAAATTGAATTATTTTTTGCATTTTGTTGTGTATTTTTGTTTTGGTAGTGTTCATTATTGGTTAATCTGCCTTGATACTTCTTCTTTATTAGAAACCATACACTATGAATAGTAACACACATTTTTAGACTTGCCAGACGCATATCTCTTAGTTCAAAGATCATTCTTCTTTGACCATCAGTTATAAAAAAAATCCCCAAAAAATTCCCTCAAATTTGGTTTATCATCCCCAGCAAATCCCCAGATCCCCAATACGAAATTTTTATCCTCAATCGCGAAAAATAATCCCCAATTTGGGGACAAATCCCCTAAACTGGGAACACTGCCGTACCGAGTTAATATAAAAACTTTGTCAAAAAAAAATAAATTTATAGAAACGAATTTTTTTTAATAGGATGGGGGGGGGGTCCCGACGATTTGTTTGTTAATGCTCTGCATGGAAAAACTTAAAATATTGTATATCAAAGAGCGTTACAATAGTTGTGTTCATTTACTAAAAATTTTTACGAATTTGTAACAATTGTTACTGGAAAGTGTTCATTAACCCAAAAAATTTGCAACGAGAGAGCGTCGAAAGAGCGTAAAAAATTGAGAGACAGAAAAATTCTTGCAAGTTTTTACAAGTAAAATTTTTACTTGTAATAATTTTTCAAATAGCTGTTTTATGATTGTGTTTGCAAAACAATTTTCTAAATTAAGTTGAAAATAAAAATATTTTGGAAAATTTAAGAAATTGTAAGTAAATGTAAACTTTTAAGACGATAAAAAGTATTAAAAAGATAAAAAATGTATTTTTGTGTAATTAGCAACAACAGAAGCAAAATAATATGTCTAATGAAATTGAACTAATGTATATGCATTAATATTTTTCTGCAGCCTCTGAAATGTTTTTGTTTTTCTTTAATTTTCACAGACCAGCTGTTATTTTTAGTGTTGTAAATATTATGAGTACCTAGTTACTCGGTAATTTACACTAAGACGATATTTACACTGGGCCTTTTCTGGTTATCTGTGCAGGCAGGCTTTTTAAGTTTGTTGCGGAGTAAAACAAAAGGCACGAAATGAAAATTCGAGGGGTTTTTTGACATTTATCTTTGTTTTTTCGTACTCTCAGCATTAAGCATGTATATTAACGTCAAAAAGTCTTGAAGAAAAAAGTTTTAATGTAAATGTGCGTGACTTTTCGAAGGGGGATTAAAAGAAAACTGTCGAAGCAAGGCAGGCTAAAAACGCATAATTTGAATAGGCACTAAGCAGGCAAATAATTCAATTAGTT
This sequence comes from Tachina lurida, assembly GCA_944452675.1. NCBI lineage: Eukaryota > Metazoa > Arthropoda > Insecta > Diptera > Tachinidae > Tachina > Tachina lurida. The sequence goes on from OX101754.1 coordinate 41,861,277, forward strand.
CAGATATATATTTGCAAATAAATTTGAATTAACACTTAATTTATTAGTCACGACAATGGTGAATATAAATGACCATAATCACATCATTTTTATTATAATATACATATACATATGTATAATATGTCTAGAAAAGGGGTACTTATTGAGTACTCATATATACCTATACATTACAACACTACTTTAACTTGCAAATTTTAGCTAGTAAAGTGTTCATTTACTTTTTCACATTTTTGAGAGTAGTTTTGAAAAATTTCTTGTTACTCTCTCGTTACTAATTTTTACTAGTAAAGTAAATGAACACACCTAATATTTAATTTATAATAAAAACAAGTTTTTTAACTATGTAAACACTTTTATATCATTTTACACTGATTGGGGTAGCAAAGCGCACCGGGTTAAGCTAGTAATTATATAAAATATTATATTTAATAATTTATTATTTAACATGTTGTCATAAGTTTATTTTAATTTAGATTTTTTTGCTGGTGGTCCAGCATGTCTATATTTCATTGGTGATTTTCCAAATCATCAGTAGACTTCAACAACACATGTTGAAAAGTAACAAAACTCTCACAGATGTGTACTTGGAGAGGCCGAATAAAAATTAAAAAGAAATCATTTGCTGATGGCATATCTAGTTTTGTTGGCTAGTTCCTTGTTTTTATGTAAACTCCCTTCTGATTTGCAAGGTAAAGATTAGGTTAGTTCAAATAAGTTCATGATACCTAGTTTTCCCGGGAAGAATTTTTATTCCATCATTTTATTAAATAAAACAAATTCATTTCGTTCGCTTAATACATATCGCTCATTTACTTTAGTAGTGTCAAAAACGCATTTTTTGAGTTAATATATTAATTGGGATTATAATCCAAAATAATTCGGCATTTCGTATTTTAGCTTGTTTAAAAATTTCATATAAATAGCTTTTACTACGACGTCTTGAGAGAATATTTTTTCATTTCTTCATTGAGTTGTATGTAAATTTAAAACTTCAAACGTATTTTCTGCAAAACTGTTTTTTTTGGAGTTGTGACACTATTGAAGTAAATGAGCGATATGTTCTCTAAACTGCAAGAAATGCGACACTTTGAAATAAGTTTCAAGCAGCGTTGCCTTTGCGACACTAAAGTATCACTTTTGACCCTTTTTCGTGCCAATGACACTTTTTATTACCCTTTTTTTAATTTAACCCTTTGTATCATTTAAAGTTAAAGTTCCAATATTCCTCACGAAAGTTTTCAGTACACTTTTATGCATATTTCCATACATGAAATATTTCGACCAGGTTTTTGTAAATTCCAAACAATACATAAATTATATTGAAATTGTTTCTGAGTTCAAATACATAATTGTCGAACCAAAATCTTTTGTTCATTAGCTTAATTTGCAAGGAAAACACTAAAAACAGCATAACGTATGAAGATTTACGTAAGATAACTAATGCAGAAAAGTTTTAGTTCGAAATAGGAAATTTGAAAAATAGATTTGATGAAAATATATATTCATATTTATATGAATTCGTTACATAAAGGGTTTTTTATAGAGTGATACAACGTTGAGTTGGCATCACTGCTTTATTTGACCACCCATTTAATAGCTGATAGTTGCTTTTTGTTAAGTTTGCTTTGACATTTCATTATGGACCGACTTACACCAGAGCAACGCGTGCAAATTGTGGAATTTTTTTTTTTTTTGAATTGAAATTGATTTTGAATTTCCATTCAAAATTTTATTTTCCGATGAATCCCATTTTTGGTTGAATGTCGCATTTGAAGTGAGGAGAATCCACAAGCTTTTGTCGAAACACCATTACATCCACAGAAAATTACTGTTTGGTGCGTTTTATGGGCTGGCGAAGTCATTGGCCCATATTTCTTCAAAAACAATGATGGTCAGAATGTACTGTCAATGGTGAACGGTATAGGAACATGATTCGAAGTTTTTTCGTACCTCAATTAGCTGGCATTAATCTTGCTGATATGTGGTTCCAACAGGACGGAGTCACATGCCACACAGCGGGCGCTACAATTTATTTACTCAATGAAACTTTTGACGAAAAAATAATTTCACGAAATGGCCAAATTAATTGGATCCCAAGATCGTGTGATTTAACCCCATTGGATTATTTTCTTTGGGGTTATGTAAAGTCAGTTGTGTACGTCGATAAACCATAAACAATTGAACACCAGGAAATCAATATTCGAAGAGTTATCGGCGAGATACGGCCGCAAATGCTGCGAAAAGTGTGTGAAAATTGGTGTTCCAGATTGTGCCCTGTACGCGCCAGCCGTGGCGGCCACATGGCCGAAATCATATTTAAACATTAATGTCATACAATTTTCTATCCACTAAAGACTGTTTCATTGATATCAAAAATTTATTACTATGCTTTATTATGATTTAAACTTGTATCACTCTATAAAAAACACCCTATATATAAACTTCACCACATAGTAGTGCTTCCACTGAACGAATTTTTTCAAAACTATCACTGATTAAAAATAAGCTTACAAAAAAACTTAAAAAAGAAACTTGTGAGTCATGCTTTAATCTCTCAATTTGCCCGAATCAGAGCTGGAAGAATGGACTTCAAGTAAAGAATTAATTGAAATGTAGAATAAGTATTTCTAAAAAGTTTTTGTAAAACTGACGTTTTTTTGATAATATGACTTGTATTGGATGTATGTATGCATCTGTAAATCGTTTTTAAGTTCTAACATTGATTGATATTAAGGTATGTGTTGCATACAAAAATCGTATGTTTTTTAGTATAAATTAAAACGCGTTATTGTTTAAGTACTTGAAAAAATGACTTCTTTATATTACGACAATTCAACTACAATTGCTTTTACAAAGTATGTATAAGATTGTTGATTTGGACCGCAAGGAATTTATGAACAATAAGTGATCCGCTGTAAAGAACAACAAAATATACTATATATGTTTGTACATATGTAAATCATCTTAACATTTTTAGCAAAATTTGTAACGGAATATTAAAATAAAAGAAATGTAGAAATAATTTATGAACAGGTGCATGTGCAAAGGCAATAATAGGAATTAATATGGTTTAATTTTACAATAAAAAAAAGGGATTAATATCAGTGACGGCACTTGTTCTTTAGAGATGGTACAATGACTGATATGATCTTCTCCAACAGTATGTTAATTAATTTTATTTTCGTCTGATGTATTTAATTAATTGTTAGAATCCGTGTTTGTTTTTTTTTAAATTGAAATAAATGTTTTTTTTTTAAAAAAAACTTGACCCTATTTTACTTTAAAACAGGCTTTTTTGACCCTGTTTTTTTCTTAAATACCCTTTTTATGACACTTTTTCGAAATTTTTAACGGCAACCCTGAAGGAAATGTCGATGGTGAAAATGTACTGAGTCGCTTTTGACTTTGTCACCAGTACTACTCTCTAATTAATCCCCATACAATACTTTGTGCTATAGACATTTACCATGTGCTTGTCATTGAAAATCTACTAGTTACACTAAAACAATTGACTAGGTAGTGACTACATAGTTCTTATGGGAACATGGAGACATACCAAGCAAACATTTAGTGGTACATTTCTATACCTTACGTACATACAATTATATGAATATTGACAGAAATTCACCACATCTGTTTTCTCTCTTTCTTTTGTACTGACGAATAGAAGAGAAATTGTAGACAATGTACCTACTACTAGAAATTTAGTGTTGACATAGAGACATTTGGCCCCAGTCTGACTGCAGGGAAAGTATTACCCTCATACATACATATGTACTTACATATACATACTTACATACACACATACATGGATATAAAAATGTATAAAGATGCCATTTTTGGTTTTACTCGTATCCGTCCTCAATAATGTGACCTTCACAATTTGTTCTACCGAATCTTAATTATGATATTTTTTATGAACCTTTTTCATTTATTAAAAGCTGAGCTAGAGAAGAGAATGACAAAGGAAAATGGTGAAGAAATTCATCTGATATGTTAAGTTAGTTAGATGTTGATAAGTGCCTACGGGTACGAAATTAAGAGTTTCGGGGTGTTTGGAAAATTTCAAATACACATTGCTGTTATCCTTGTAAATACCTGCCAGAAAAATAGTAACACGTCTCAGGTATTTCGACTTCATTAACATTTGTCACACAGTGTAATGCTTCTTGGAAGTTATATATTATCAAAATTTTGTAGTAGTTTTGCGGTTCTAATGCTTTTTGTACTTCAGCTAGAATAAATGCTTATGGCTTTGGCATGAAGTTAGCGTAAGCGACGAAATTGAAGTAGGTGTTAAAGAGTTCCTCCATTCAATTTGATATTGACAATCGACGCATAATGTATTTTTAACCCACTATTAAGTCCTAGCGTGATTTTAATGTGACATTTTATGGCAAAACTCGTTAAGATCATGTTCAATTTTGCTACTTATGCTAACTTCATGCCAGTGCATTCTATTGAATTTATTCAAAACGCCCATAGTTAAAACGCGCTAAATTGACATCACTGCTTACTGATAAATAAAAAAGTTGCTTTGAATTTAGTATTTTTACAATTAAAAAGTTTTATTTTAAACTTATATAAAAAATACAGATGCCGTTGTGATTAGAATTTCATAAAATATTTCGCTAATGGAAAAAATAAATTATTTAATTAAATTAAATGTATGTACATACAAACTTTCAAAAGGTCGGCTCGATTTGTTTGTTATTATTATTATTTTAATCCTACCTAAGTGATAATCTTTAATTAGCATTTAAAATTGCGCCAGAAAAATTGATATCGCTTGCAAAAGCTTTTTAATTAATGCAATAAAAATCAGAGCAATAGATTAAGATGAGCTAAGGTCTAATATTTAGTTGGTCTTAAAGATCAACTTGCTTGCTGAAGTTTATTACGTCAGAAAATAAATTATATGTATGTATGTATATTTCAAAACTTACCGTTTGAAAAAGCTAAAAACACGCTTTAATGCAGTGTCCCGCAAAATAAAATATGTTAGTATTGGTGAGAAAAATTACAGTAAAATAAAGTTACACTTGAAGAAAACTTTTTTGTAATTTAAGATACATTCATTGTTTGAATATTTTTTGTAAATAAGCAATTTAATAAAAATTTAAGTAAAAAGTAAAAAATAATAATGCATTCAACAATGTAGTCTATAAATTCCAAATTAAATTTATTCGAAGCGCTGTGAAAGCTATTAAAATGCCGTTTTAAACTATCTTCCCTATTATGTTGAAGTGTTTCATAGCAAAAATGGATTGCATATTGCCAAAAGCATTTTTTATCACAAAATATTTCTTAGCTTTCACAATTATTTTTTTTGCTGTAGAAATTTATTAAATTTGAACTTTAATTTCGTTCCGTGTTCTCAAAAAAACTGAGCAAAAACCCTAGAGTTGTGTCGTTCCGGAACGACCTAGTTACACGGAACGATTCACTAAAAGGAACGGTTCGGTTTACACAGTTTCATTTCTTATCGTTCATCGTTCCGACAAAAGTCTTTTTAACAAGGTGGTGTTATTATTACAACCACATATGCACCGAATAGTTGAAGGGCCTTTTTTCATGAAGTGTGAGAGATTGCTTACAGATTTTATAAGTATTTACATCAGTGTCCCGCAAAATAAAATATGTTTGTATGGGTGAGAAAAATGAGAGTAAAATAAAGTTCCACTTGAAGAAAAGTTTTGTAATTTGAAATACATGCTGTGGTTATTAATTGTTTCAATATTTTTTTGTAAATAAGCAGTTTAATAAAAATTTAAGTAAAAAATCTAATAACCCACCCAGCTAAAAAAAATATCTATGGTCCATATATTTTTAATATATGAATTTATATATATATATATATATATATATATATATGAATCTGTATGAATTCATGTATGGAAATATATAGGATTATACAATGCAAAAGTATTGTATATGAATTGATATATGGACTAATATATGGAATTTTTATAATATATGAGGTCATATATGGAAATTTAATTATGAAGCTCATCATAGAAATAAGATGTAATATATGGAGCCATATACAAATTTATGCATACATGATATCACATAAGATCGTTTTTTTAATAAAAAAACTCGCATTTTATTAACTCGATCTTTTTCTCTCTTTTTTTATCACTGGTGAATTGCAAATCTGTTAGAAAATACAAACAATTTTCAAAGTTTGTGTGTACAGCCTCAACGTTTAAAAAATAAACTCCATTCTTGTACGATTTTATACATCGCGGCCATATTAAATAAATGAAATAATCAAAAGGATATTTCAGTCATTAATTTTATAGAAAATATCGGAATACTCTAGATATTTTTAAGAAACAAAGTTCATAGTACTGCAAAAAAAAATTATTGAAAACTACTGTTGATATAAAATTGATAATTTTTTTTTGATGATCAATTCCATTAGTTTTTAATCTAAATTCTTATTAAATTAAATTTTATGTACGAAGATAAGTTTTGTGTTTTTTAAATAATCGATGCACCTTTTCTCTTGAAATGATGAATAAAATATCTTTTAGTTAGTTTTTAATTATTTATTCAAACAAATGTTTTATCAAATACAACTTCAATGCTTAGAATCTTAAAAAAAGTAATTTTAATAAATATGAATATGAATTTACAAATTCATATGTACATGTATTAAAATGTGTGAATATATATTATCATATATGGTTATATGCCCTCATTTTTCGGATCCGAACCATATATGGGATATCATATATGCTCCATACATATTTTTTTAGCTGCTACTTCCTATGTGAAGGCATAGGTCGTACAGTCAGTCACAGAACTTTTTTGAAAATACTGTTAATAACATCTTGGGCATATGGTCTAGTTACTCCGCCCATATTCGTGCAACACCATACTATGCAAATTTACTTTGTATAGTATGTTTAATAAATAAATAAATATGTACATTCACTACAAAGGAAGTCCAAGAAAAATTTACCGCATACTTCGTAGAAGAAGGTGTATTGGATTTTCAGTAGGCACAAACAAAGCAACTGAGCTAGTATTATTACAATTCCGTACCAGTATTATAAAAAAAGTATTTAAATAGGTTTAGCAGTTCCTATTACAAACTTTTAGCGCTATATTAACCTTTTGCCACTAATTTTTTTTTTAAATTTAATTTAGTTAGAAAAAAAATTAACACGAAAATAAAAATAATTCATATGTGCATGGCAGAAACTAAAGCAACTCACATCAACTTATTAACATTTTTAAATCTATTTTAATAATTAATGACATATCCATTATTTTTCAAAACAGCAGCGCATCTTCTGAGCATTCAGGTGATTAATTGATCAATTTCGAAAATTGATTAATTGTATTTTAATTTTTTTTAGGTAATTTTTTATTATTTTGTGGTAAAATTTAGGTAATTTGTCTACTTTTTTGCTTTTATTCCATGTTCGCACATTTTTATATTCTTGATAATATAAAGAATATATTCAAAATTTTGATTATTTTTATTTCCGAATTTAATTACAACTTAGGTAAATCATTTTAATATACCTACATACATATGTACATGTGTAAATTTGTTATTATAAGAAATATATTGTGTTACGGGTTAGCACACTAGCTAAAGTTAAGGCTTTGTAAACCAAAATGTATATAATTATTCTATGTACATATATGCTTCCAATTATTAAAACTTTATCATTGTTTCTTGCGGATAAGCTATTATGTATTTCGTTGGTACTAATGTCAAATCATCAATAGTCACTAAAGCGTATCCTTGAAAGTTGTCAAATAAAATACGGGCATGTGTATATTTGACAACTTTCAAGGATACGCTTTGGTGACTATTGATGGTTTGACATTAGTACCAACTAAATACAGGCATACATAATTGCTTATCCGCAAGAAATATCGATAAAGTTTTAATAATTGGAAGCATATGCATAGAATAATTATATACATTTTGGTTTACAAAGCTTTAACTAACAAATTTGTACTTAAAATGATTTTATTTAATTATATTTTAATTAATTTAAAGTTTTTAATTAATCTAAATTATTTTTTATGAATACGGCAGTTATTATACTAGTAAATTATACATTTATCACATTACAAAACAAATATTTTAAAATTCATAAACTTCTAAATAAAATATTTTGATTTTATTCTAATTTGCTCCTTACACAGAAGGATTTTAATTTTTTTACATATAGCGTAACAGTGGTTACATCTACTCATATAGCGCATTTACATAGCGTCCACTTAAGTTATATTAAAAACAAAACTTTCCAAAAAAAAAGGGGTCGTCATCAATTATCTTTGAAAAATAAGCATGAGTCAAAATTCGTAAATTGCAGAAGATCTGCAGTTGTTTCATTCAGTAGAAACAAATGGGATCTAAAAATATGCCTTACAAACTAAGATTCCGATTTGAGCTTTTATAGTAGCTGCACTATAACCACAAAGATATTGTGAGCAGCTCATCGAAAAACATTTCACTAGTTCTCAACTTATGAACTCAACTATAAAAGGTTGTATTACATTAAGATCAAAATTAATTACTGCAAGAACTTTAAAGTCACTTCAGCTTCTTTAGGAACTGAATATTTTGTGACGTTACAATATTAAACGGAATTTAATTTGGTTGACAGAATTATGTACGTTGTTAGTGCTAGAGGCTCTAACATCATAACTCAAGATTTTTAATATACTTTTTTAATATACGAATGTAGGGTGCACTCAATGTATAGATTTTTCATGCAAAAAATTAAAAACTTTGTACAAAAACTTATAATATGCATTGGGGGAATTGGCTTCAATTCAAAAGGCGTGGCACGATGGTTTTCTAATTGAGATCTTTTTGAAGACTAGAAGATGAATTAGGAATTTCAATTGAGACGTATCTCGAAGTACAGGGCCCGACCACTATTAAAAATTCCAATGATACACGTTGAAACACTCTACTTCTCATGTTCCGAAGTTTTTCCAAAAACTTTGATGCTATAAATATAGCCTTGATTAAAGCAGGCAAAGACGCTTTTATTTTTAATGAAATGGATAAGAAACTGATACTAGAGTTCACTCAGTTTTCGGCCATATTTGAAAAGGCGACAGTTTATCTACAAGGTCGTAACTATCCGACAATATGTAGCATTATATTTTTTTATGAAAATATAATCAGCCAAATTTCCAAAAACTGTACATATGTAGAGTTCGGAATTTCTATAAATCTATACCACTTCGCAAAACATAACTTTAAAAATCGTTTTCGGATTAAAAAAGGTCTTGTAATTGCTGGGTTAATAATTCCTAAAAATAACAACATAAATTTGAACGAAAATTTCTATATGGACTATAACTAAGAACTTAAAAAGGAAAGATCTGATTTATATAGGAACAGGTGCTCATTTTTCTTTTAAAATTGGATCTACTAAGTGATGGTTATCATGCACAAAAAGCTGTCGCTTTACCGAAAATGGACATAAGCGGCTCCTTTTGGCAGTGATACAAGCGCCTGCCACAGAAAAAGCTTCCTCTGATAAAGCGGAAGTGGCAATAATTCCAAAGCAGAATGGAGCCAATTTTGATAATTTTGGGAACACCTTGAACCAAACGCTGCGTTATTATATAAAAAAAAATAATTTAGTTAAATATACGTGTTCCTTTTTTCTCCACCATTCCAAACATTCCGACTTTTCCTCCGGAGCGTCAAAATATGCCTTAATTTCCAAAGCGATATTGGAATCGTTAATTACTCTCTTGATTAGAGATGCCATGAAATCAAGCATTTCTCTACGAATGGCTGATATTTTCTGGAAATAAAAAATTTTTAAAAATTGTGGTGGTAGCATCAATAAAAAGTAATCTATTTTACAAACCGTTGTTTTTTTTGAAGGCCCAGGTTCATCAGTGATGAAACAGCCGGTATGGCTGTTGATGCACAAAGATTAAGTAAATCTTTCTTCTTTTCGATACTTATAGGAAGGTTGCTTTTATACACCTTTTTAATGTTGACTTTTTTCAAATGTATGGGCCGACCCTTACCAAAAACACGTATTTCTTTATAGGTTTCACTATGGGCGTATTTACACTCTATTACACCAGGTTTAATCTTTTGGTACCTAAAAGATTTTACTTTCAAACAGTTTAGTTTAGCCCTATTTTCGTCTAAATTTTTCTTTTTTATAAGCTTGACCTTTTAATAAATAAAATATAGAAAACAAATTGTGCAAAAAAGTCCCTAGTATGTAGTAGTACATAAGTTTATTGTTTTTTTTTTTAATATTTTGTTCTTACAGGATATGCATAGCTGAAATTATTATAAAAAGTTGCGATATCATTAAATAAAAAAATCAGAGGGGGTCTACTCTGTAATTCGATTCGAAAGAAATGCTTTCGAATTTACATGTTATAAACATACAAATTCTAAGGTTTTTCCTTTCGTTTCGAATTACACTGTAGCCCCCATTTCAATTTCATACCAGGGGTCTAATTCCCCCATTCGATTGCGAGCGAGTTATCACTCGAATGTGCGAGTTTTTTAACTTTTGGGATTTTCTCTTTCGATTTCGAATAACGCATATCGAAATTTCTAATGACAGCATTCGATAACTAGCAGCCATTATAGTGCAGCCGTTCGCGTTTTTACTCGCAAGCAAAAAGGAAAACGAAATAACGTTTAACATAGAAAAAGCGAATGAAGAAATAATGTAAGTTCAATATTTTTCTTATTAATATACATACATATGTATATGTATGTATGAATATATAAAAAATATGTATGTATATATAAAAAAATACAAAAGAATTTCTAGTTGACTTTAAATATAACAAAACACACTGATTTGTAGAGCTGTGCCAAATCGTTCATTCAAGTGACCGCTCATTTTCGTTCATTTTCTAAAAAAGAACGAGTTCGTTCATTTCGTTCAACCGCTCTTTTCAAGAAATAGAACGAAGTGAAAACAAACAAGCAGTTGATTCGGTACATAAAAAGGGAAACATGCACAATGCATTTTGTTTTGAATTGAAAGTAAAGAAATGAAAAAAGATTCATATCGCCAAAAGAGCCACATACTTATACACAATAATGACAATGAAAATAAACTAAAATATCTAAACCTATTTTGCTAAAAAACTATTAATACCTATGTTCTAAAAACTTAATAAATATGAATGGTAATTTAATTAATTTCATAATGGCCACAGTGTTACTAAAAGTATATAAAAAGTCAAATGAAAACAAGAATATGACAACAAATCTCACATGAACAAAGAAAAAGCCAAACAAAACAAAAAAAGAGCCAAGTGTGCTCGGTCGTTCATTTCGTTCAATTGTACCACAGTTTTGAGATTGTACTTTTTATCAGTACTGCTGAGCCAAAACAGCTCAGTAAAGTGACCGGCTCACTTCGTTCATTTCACTGATTCGTTCAATTGTACTCGTTCGTTCATGAACGACACAGCTCTACTGATTTGGCAAATAATACTTTGCACAACAATTGTCAGGAAAAATAAAAAATTCAATAAACTCTGGGAGAATCTAAATAACAAACTGCTTCTGGTCAAGCAATAAAAGAATCGATAATGTGGCTATTCTCTAACTTTACACTAATTAGTTATTACTAGGATCGGCAAGTGGTCTAAATTATACCAATTATCTTTATATCTATATATAATTCTACGTGTACGTGTGTTGTGACTGAACTCCTCCTAAACGGCTGGACCGATTTGCATATATTTTTTTTATGCGTTTGGGTGGCGCCCCGGGTGGTTTAGATTTACAATTCGGTCCAATTGGACAAAGGGGCGTGGTACCTCCCATACAAACCACAAATTAAGAATCCAATATTTCTGCTCCTGCTAACGGAATTTAAACAGAATTTGGTATTTCGGTTGAGTGAATATATTAAGTTCTGATGCAAATATAGGCGGGATTTGATAAAGACGCGTGGTACATCCCATAAAAATCTTCTTTATGTATATAATTCTACTGTACGTGTGTATGTCACTGAATAAAATTTTTTTTGCATGCGTTTGGGTGCCATATTGGATGGTTTACATTCACAAACCAGCCCGGCAGATGGCGCTGCAGTCGGTATCTAGGTTATTAAAATCAATCATATCTATGGCGAAATGTCACTACATTACGTGTTAACAAAAATATACGTGTACAACTGCAAAACGATCCATTGGCAATATCATTCTCCGAGCAAATGCTCAACATTGGAAATGGAACAATACCATTGCATGGAGACACACAATGTATCAAATTGCCAGAAAATTTCTGCAATATGGAAAATACAAAAGATGCTTTGATTGAAAGCATATTTCCAGATTTGCAAGCTAATTACATTAATCATGCCTGGCTTCGTGAACGAGCTATTTTAGCTCCAAAAATTGTTGTTGCTATTAACTTCAAAATACAACAATCATTGCCCGGCAATAAGATATTGCTCAAATCGATCGATACTGTTACCGATGAAGCAGTCAACTATCCTGTTGAATTTTTGAATTCGCTCGATTTACCAGGAATGCAACCGCATAAATTGCGATTAAAAATTGGCGCGCCCATCATTTTGCTTCGGAATTTAAATGCATCTAAGTTGTGCAACGGTACAAGATTAGTCATAAAAAAAAATAATGGGCAATGTTCTTGAAGCTACAATTTTGAACGGCAAATTTGAAGGTGAAGTTGTTCTTCTGCCACGAATACTAATGATCCCTTCAGACTCACCCATTCCAGAGTTAACTAAAAATATTGTTCATAAAATCGCATTATGATAAAATTAGAAAAATTAATGTTATTTCAAAATAAAGAAAATTAAATTATTTTATTACTTGTCTTTCCTTTCATACTTTGGTTAATATCCTAATCGCTTGAAATATTATGCAGGACAACGTCTGCCGTGTCAGCTGGATACTATACATCTTTTGTGTAGGTAGGCAATGCCACGCCCCTTTTCAAAAATGGCACTGGTGGCCTTTCTTGTTATAATAGACCGATTGGCATGAAACCTTTCCAATAAAAATAAAATTTGAAGGCAAAGCAACGTTTGCCTGGTCATCTAGTTTATTATAAAAATCTTAGTACAAAAAAATATAAAGCTGATTTTTTATTTGATTTGATTTATTTTCCATTTGCAATAAAGTTTCGTATATAAGGTAGAAATCTACATAAACTGACACCACACACAGTGGACCAAAAACACAGAAGAACGCTGATGAGGAAGGTTTAGTGGCCTTCGAAAACGGCCGGCTGTTCCGTTCAACTATGTGTTGTTGTCAGAATATTTACTACAACTAACTTTGATATTATTTGTTTATTAATAATGTATCACATGTAATTTGGCTTAAAACCCGTTACGAATATTAGCCTGTTCAATTCATAAGAATATAGTAATTTTAATATATTTTTTACCATTTTTACGCTAAGAATTAAAAAAAAACATTTGTATTGTGCATATACATAAAAAAAATACCTTTTAAACCATATATGTTCCACCAATATTCGTAAATGATATAATACTTAAAAGTGTACGACAAAAAAATGTGTGCCGTATGTATATATAAGATTAAGTTATTAATTCAATAAAAATTAAAATAACATTTAAATTCGTACCTTTTTTTGCATATACACCCAGGGAAAAATCTGCTTAAATTCTATAAAAACCATATTGAATTAATAAAAAACATTAACGAAAGTCTAGTCATGTTGAAATTTCTTATTTCAATATCGAAAAATATTAATTTACAGTATTAATTTATTAATTTTATTTATTTTTAAGTATCTCACCATACGTTTTCTATTATATTGAAAATCATTGAATTAATGTGACGCGTTCGTATTTTTAAGTTGCAGCATTTCCCTGAGTGTGCATACATACGTGTGTATGTACGTATATACATACATATGTATATGTATATGTTTTTGCACACATACATATATGGAAACATATGTTTTTGCTTACAATTTATTCAGTGTTGCGAAATGAATTTATTTGCCTTTTTCCAACACTGAAACAAAAACTCGATTCGCTTGGTATCGAGTGACATCATCGGAAAATTTTTAGCTATCGAAACTAATTTTTAATCGAATGCAGGAATTAGGACCCTGATTCATAATTTCAGGTGGAAGTTTTTTTGTCTCTACTGAAAAAAGTGATAATTATGAAAACGAAAGTAATGATCATCCCAAAAAAATAAATTAAAAGGCAGAACTGCGCACTAATACGGTAAACACGGTACGGTAATAGAAGCCCACTGATAATCGATATGCATCGATTGCGTGTAGCAATTTATTTTACTTTTTAATATGTATGAATGTGTATACATACCCTGTAGTAAATAAAATAATCAGTTGAGAAAAAACACTAACTTATAAATTTATTATTTTCCAAGTGACTACAATTTGGGTTAAATCTCATGCAGATGTCAACCAAACATATTGAATAGAAGGACACGTAAGAAATAAATAAAAGCAAAATAGGTAAATGAAAAGAACATAAAAAAACAAAATAAGTATGTCATGAAATCATGTCGTCATGAAGCATGTCGTGTTGAATGAAAAACAAAATAATTTCAATACTTAATATGTACAATATTTTCTATGAGCGGTTCGTATGTATGAATTATTTATGTACATATATATGTATGTATGTACGAATTTTTTATTTTTAGTGAATATAATATGTAATAATAAATATTTATATGTATATGTACATACATATTTACATAGATATATGTATATGAACATATACATATGTATATATATAATATAAATATACATATACAGTTGAACTTCTATAACTTGAACTTCTATAAATTGAAGTTTCTATAAGTTGAAGCAAATCGCATGTCAACTTTTTTCTATTACTTGAACTGCCCTAACTTGAATTTCTCTCTAACTTGAAGAAATATAATGGTACAAAACCTTGCAAAGTTTCTACAAATTGAATTTTTCCTTGCAAATATGACATTAACGGCCTATCCCTAGAAAATTTTTTGTTGTTTGCAATACAAGTTGTCGATCGAACGATTTCTGGTGACATCGTGGGACAGGCCGTAAAATTACAATCACCTGACCAGTGTGTAATTCGATGCTTGAAAGGTCATTATCGAAATAGAATATTAAAACAGGGGTGTTCTGTAAACCACGCGTTTTGAAAACGTGCGGTTTCAAAAATCAAAAACGGTGTTCTGCTGATCGGACGATTTGGTGCATTCAAAGTTAAGTTCGTATAAAATATCTTAAGCATCTAAAACATTAAAACCAATTAAAAAGCTGCAACAAGTCATCTTATTAATTCAGCTCTTTCCTGGAAATTAGGCGATTTCAAAACGCGTGATCTACAGAACACCACTGAAAGAATCTATAAAGCGTGTAGAAGAAAATAGCAAAAGCGATATTAACTTACGAACTGCATCCGCATAACAACCAGTTGCACTCTTCAAGAATTTTTTGAAGTCCATAATGCGACTTCCAACGGATGATTGTTGATAATGCTCTCGAATCAGTATCGCACACTGGTATCACAACAGATAGTGATGAGGAGAACATAGTTGAAGAAACTGTTGCTCAGCCCTACAGGGAAGCTATGAAGGATTCGTTAAACAATTTGAATTTATATTTAAACAATAATATACAAATGCAAATACGAGTGACGACCACTACCAAGAACTACACAAGTTAGACAAAATTTTTATACAAAACAAAAATAAACAAAATCAGTCAAAAATTACTCAGTACTTTAATATAAAATAAATTATATACACCATATAACCAGTTGTGGTTATTAAAAAACCAGTTTGAAGTTACTTACAAATGGGTTTGAGTTCCTATAGGGTACATATGCACATACATATGTATGCATTTATTTCCCAGTATACCAAATGGCTTGAATAACTATTCCAATATGTGGAAAAAAGTTTTCGTAACAATTGTAGAAAAATCAAACGGTAAATAAATGGCTAAAAATATTAGTTTGTACAAATCCATTAAATTTTTTTATAAAAATTTGTGCTTTGTTTCGTTTTCAAATATTATTTAATGACGATCATTAAAATTTTCGGTAGTTTTTATTAACTTTAAAGTACGCCAACAGGAGTATGAAGTCCTTTTTCAGTATTTCATATTGCTACAGTACAGTATTTCATCTGCTACAAACACAAACTTGACATTCCGCTGATTGCGCCGATGATAGGAAGTGAGCATGGCTCCTCTCAAATAGAGGATGTGTTAAATCAAAAAAACATCTTGAAATCTAATGCATTGAGAATTTTGAAACTCTTCGTGACTATTTTGTTAGTAATGAGAATTGTACTCTACAAAATAGTGAAGGTTGAACCGCAAGCGTGGCAAAGAGATTGAAATTTTCAAAAATCTAAAAAGCGGGAATAAAATTCGGGGCGGGAACCATCTGTGAAAAGCGGGATGCCTGGTCAGGTTAATTATGTACTTATGTCGTCTATAAGCATACTTAAGAAAAAGTTGTGTCAAGCATTGTTAAAAACTGTTTGTGAATTCACATTTTATAAACATTATTGTAAACGAAATTACGAAAAGTTGTATTCAAGTTTGATTATTGTGTGATATACTGGGTTGTTGTATATTATAATTCTTAAATAATTTAAATATCGTCGCAATTGGGAATTTTTTTAATTAAATGTTTTTAAGATTCTTAAACTTACCACTGGATTCCATCATAAAGAACCAAGACATTGAGAATACGTCTAAACGAAATGCCAGGCCTAAGCCAGCATAGATAAAGTCATTAGGATGGGCCCAATAGCCTCGCTTGGTATCCGGTAAGAAAGGCCTACGGCCACTTTCGTACGATGATTCATATACCATTTTCAAAGCAAACTATTTATGTATTTTTTGGAAATCATAAACTAAAAGTGAGCAATTAATTAAGTAATCTCTTCAAAACAATGTACGATTTTTTCTTAGACTTTTATCTACAAAATATTTTGTATGAACTTGACATTGAAATTCAAATAAATATAAACATACTATGTATGTACATACATACAACACAAATTATTTTTTCTTTCTTTTAATTAAAACAAATCATTTCTATGCATGTGTAGTAAATATTGTAGGTTTTTATGGTATATGTAGTATATTTGAGGAAAACTCATTTGTTTGTAGTTAGAACTTTCAATTACGATTAGAATCGCTTTTGTTTTTAATATTTAATATTTCACTGCACAATGTTTATTTTTACAGTATTTTTGAGTAAATACTTATTTATATGTAGTTTAAAATTATTTTCAAATATTGTTTAATTTGTTCGTTTAAGTTTTAATTAAAAACATTAACTTGTTCTAATTAGTAGAAGCTTTGGCAAACGACTAATAAGTAACCATAATTTCAAATAAAACAACACAAATTTTGCGATGCAATTTGAATACTAACGGACACAAGATTCTCACAAACAGCAGAGATATGCTCTCTACACGTTTTTGTTAAATTTTTTAGCTCTCGTGAAATTATTTCATAAATAACAGGGATGGAAAACTCTATGCAATTGTATTTTCCAGTTAAGGCTGGTACTCTGTTCGAAGTTGTGAAAAATTTTCAGTGACATTGGTTATTTCGCGTGAAAAATTTGACATGTACTAAATGTAGCCCAACTCGCGGTTTTTTTTATGAATTTCTCGCTTTTATTCCTTGAAAGTATGCAACATTGTTAAAATTCCATGCGAAAAAAGCACTGCTCATGTTGTTTCGCAGCTAAACTAAAATGATGCCAGATTAATTTTGCATGGAAGGACATGATTTTTCGTGTTTTTCACAGAGTACTACTTTTGCGAATTTATTTCGCAAATATTTCATACGAAATACTTTTATATATAATTAGTGTTTTATTTTTGGGAATTGCTACAATTTAAGTTTAACGTTTATATATAGTTTGACAGCATTTCGCACGAAATTGTGAACAGAGTACCAGGCTTTAACCAGAAAAGGTGGGTGAATTTATTAGCTTGATCAGAGAGTAGATAGTTCCACAATTTGTACGACGCACTTACACAGCATTCTGAAAATCTTTTAACTACAAAAGAATGTAAATAAGCACTTTTTATTACATTTGAAAGAAAATTATATCTAGGCTGGGAAAAAATTTTATAACTTTTTTAAGCACTCTACAGTCAGGTGCCACTAATGAGATGATTTGGAGATTCGATTTTTAATGCTTCCCGACTGTAAAAGTCACTATTTTCCGCACTACTGGACTTGTTGTTTTCCGTTGGTTTTAGGTAGTCGAGTTTTTGATTTTTAAAATTTTTTGTTATCTTAAACTTTTTAGTGTCCCACCAACTCTTGTAAACAAACATATCGTCATCAAAAAGACCTAATAACCTATCTGCAGTTTTCAATAGTTTACAGGAGAGGGAAAAAACGTTATAAAATTGGCACTATTTGCAAATATTGAATCGAAAATTAGGTACAAAAACTGGTAATAACTTGGTCATTTGTAATATTAGATGTTCTTAATTTTGCTCACTTATGCGTTATGATATAGGGAACAACAATCCATAATAAACTCAATTTTGAAACTTTTGCAGATAGGTTATTATTAGGTCTTTGTGATGACGATATGTATTAAATGTATGTATATTTTTTTTTATCTCCTTTCAATTTTCTTTGTTTTAATACCCTACTCGATAGGTTTCTTAATTTTGTATCTGAGGTCCCAGCCAGTTATCAAGAAATTTTAAGTTTGTTATTACTAATGAAATTAAAGCATATCTTACATACATTTTTGTACTCCCATTTGAATCTCCTTTATTTTGATGCCTCAATCGATAGGTTAAAAAAAAAAATTTTTCTGACTTGTTACTGTTTCGGGCGAAAAATCCGACATTTTAAGCAGCTGTCTGAAAACACTTGGGTTCTTAATACGAATATAACTATACGTTTATTGTCGAAATCCACGCAGCCGTTTGGAAGATACATGGTAATAAAGAAATTTACAAACATATTTACAAGAAACGCGTGAAAAATACAACCCTTCTTAGCAGTCGGGTAATGCCTTATATACATTTCTCTAACCCCCCTTTAATTTCCTTCATTTTTATACTCGATAGGTTTGGTGGAAAAAAATTCGGACGTGTCACTATTTCTCGCGAAAAATGCGGCATTTTGTTTTTGAACACCTGCCTAAGAAAAATTTGGTTCTTAAGACAAATATAACGTTACCTTCAAATAAAATATACTGCACTTCTTAGCACACGGGTAATAACTTCTCTTATAACCTGTCTAAGAAAACTTGGGTTCTTAAGACAAATATAACGATACCTTCAATGTCGAAATCAGTGCAGTTGTATGGGAGATACCTGGTAATAGAGAAATTTGGAAAGATATGTAAGTATATACAAGAAACGCCCATAAAACATAACCCTTCTTGGCAGTCGGGTAAAAAGGCCACGACAGAAAAACAAGAGGGAAGAAACTACAAGCAGATTTCTATAATTTATGGCACACGCTCGCATCTAGCTTCGTTCGCACTCTGTCATCTTTTGACCAATTATATAAGAGAACACAAGCAGTGGTTTGTAGCCCATATCAGTGTGCACACTTAATTTTTTTTTAATTCGGTAAAATCGACAAAAAAAACCTGAAGATTTGAATGAAATCCGGTAGAAAATATTTTTTATTCAAAGAAACATAATGCGATTGGAAATTAAACTGACATAAACAATGAAGCATTTCCAATAAAAAAAGTGTCATCCCCAGTTATTTGCCCTTACCCTTTATATAGATATGCTATGCATACATAAAATAATATACATAAATAACAGGAATTCAGTTTTTATACCCTTTACCAACAAAAATGGTAAAAGGGTATATATAGGTTTGTCATTCCGTTTGTAATTTCTATAATATCAATAAGCGACCCATATAATATATATATTCTGGATCCTTATGCATAGGGAAGACGAATAAGCGATGTCCGTCTGTCCGTCTGTCCGTCTGTCCGTCTGTCCGTCTGTCCGTCTGTCCGTCTGTCCGTCTGTCTGTACGTGAAATCGGTTTTCCGAAGCTCCCAGAAGAGCTAGAGACTTCGTTCTTGGACTGGTGTGTCAGAAATTTTCCAAAATAGATTGGTATTGAAATTCAGCAAAATCGGGCAGACGATTGCAGAGCTGGAAAACTTAAACTTCATTTTGCCATATAAAAGTAACTCCCGAAAACAAATTTTTATTTTTTTTTAATAAATGTACATATTTTACACTTCAGTACGACTAAAATTGGAATTTTAAATTAAAAAAATACAAAAAAATTAAAAAGACGTTTCCAGGGTTGGAAAACTTTAACTTTTTGTGTTATGTAAAATTAACTATGTCCAAAACTATATTAGTATTTTCTCGAGAACCGTAAGAGCTACAGACCTGAAATTTGGACACAGTATGTAGACCTTTGGCCGCTACAACAACAAATACATGATAATTGGAAATTAAAGGGTGTTCCAAAACGAGCAACGAAAAATTTTAAAATCCCATGTTGTATATATACAATTGTATGTATATACACTTGAAATTTGTAAGGTTAGTGTATTTTTATACAGACTACAAAAATTAACACAAAAATTTAAAAAAATTTAAATTAAAGGGTGTTCCATCAGTTAATGCAATTTTGACTATGTAATTTTGACAATTTGCTGTATCTTGGAAACCGTAAGAGCAAAACTCTTGAAATTTTCAAAAACGGTAAAACTGAAAAAATAAAAAATTATAAAATCGCCAAACCGAAAAAAATCGCCAAAAACAAGAAAAAATCGCCAAAACGAAAAAAAGCACCAAATTAAAAAAAAAAAAAATTATAAAACTAAAATAAATCGCAAAAAAACGGAAAAATGCTAAAATGAAAAAAAATCGCCAAAACGAAAAAAAACAGAAAAAAAACGCCAAAATGAAAAAAAAATCGCCAAAATGAAAAAAATCACCAAAACGAAAAAAAACCTAAAAAAACAGAAAAAAATCGTCAAAATGAAAAAAAAAATCGCCAAAACGAAAAAAACCCTAAAAAACAGAAAAAAAACCCTAAAAAACAGAAAAAAGTCGTCAAAATGAAAAAAAATCGCCAAAACGAAAAAAACCCTAAAAAACAGAAAAAAATCGCCAAAATGAAAAAAATCGCCAAAAAAAGAAAACAACCTAAATAACAGAAAAAAAATCGCCAAAACGAAAAAAAGCACCAAATTAAAAAAAAATTTCTAAGACTAAAATAAATCGCAAAAAAATTGAAAAATTGCTAAAGTGATATAAAAAATCGCCAAAATGAAAGAAAATCGCCAAAATGAAAAAAAATCGCCAAAATGAAAAAAATCACCAAAACGAAAAAAACCCAAAAAACAGAAATAAATCGCCAAAATGAAAAAAGCACTAAATTAAAAGAAAATTTCTAAGACTAAAATAAATCGCAAAAAAACGAAAAAATTGCTAAAATGAAAAAAAAATCGCCAAAATGAAAAATATCGCTAAAACGAAAAAAAAACCTAAAAAACAGAAAAAAATCGCCAAAATGAAAAAAAATCGCCTAAAAAGAAAAAAAATCGCCAAAACGAAAAAAAAAACTAAAAAACAGAAAAAAATCGCCAAAATGAAAAAAAATCGCCAAAATGAAAAAAAAAATCACCAAAATTAAAAAAATCACCAAAACGAAAAAAAAAACAGAAAAAAAGAAAAAAATCGCCAAAATGAAAAAAAATCGCCTAAAAAGAAAAAAAATCGCCAAAACGAAAAAAAAACTAAAAAACAGAAAAAAATCGCCAAAATGAAAAAAAAATCGCCAAAATGAAAAAAAAAATCGCCAAAATTAAAAAAATCACCAAAACGAAAAAAAAACAAAAAAATCGCCAAAAAAAAATCGCGAAAAAAACCCAAAAAAAAACAGAAAAAATCGTCAAAATGAGAAAAAATCGCCAAAATGAAAAAAATCACCAAAACGAAAAAAAAACAAAAAAATCGCCAAAAAAAAATCGCGAAAAAAACCCAAAAAAAAACAGAAAAAATCGTCAAAATGAGAAAAATCTCCAAAAACAGACAAAATCGCCAAAACGAGAAAAAAGCAACATAACTGAAAAAATCGTTTTAACTGAAAAAAACTTTAAAAAAAGCAAAAAACCTTCCTTTCGTGCGCGATTCAAAGTCGCACTTAACTGATTTTTTTAGTATTAAAGGAATTAAATGAAACTAAGTTTTTGCTTATTTCGTTCTTGCTTTTTTCACTTAACATATTTTATGCATTTTTTAAAGAACTAGATTGGTAACAATAATCAGAAAAATCTAAAATTATGACTCCAGGGTTGGAAAACTTACACTTTTTGTTTTTTTTTCTTTTTCTTTATAAATTGAATATATTTTATGCTTCTGAAAGAAAAGTTTGGTGTATGAAATTTGAAAAATGAAAATTATAGCTCCAAAGATGGAAACTTTAAAAAAATGATAAATTTTTTCACAAAACAAATATGTATGTACGTGTCTGTATACTATATATATGTACGTACGTTGGTAAAGGGTATATAATATTCGGCACAGCCGAATATAGCACTCTTACTTGTTGTACATAAGTTTTATAAAGCTACTAGAATAACTTTTATTTGACAAACATTTGCTACTACAAAGATTATATGTAAGATCCATTTATGAATTTAAACTTTTGTTCAAAAATTATTAAATCATTGGGAGGAATAAATATTTCAACTCCAAGGCACAATTCTATGTTCGGCTTTAATGATTTTCATGGCAGAAAATGACCACTGTGCGGCCGCACTGCTATGTGGCAAAATATCCAATTTACATATATATCGACTTAAATTACTAAATAACAATTCGTTAAACATATTCTCTTCTCCGCGGAAAGCTTTCCATATTTTAGAACATACATGTGATAAATTTTCCATATGTGTGATCAACTTGATCTTGTAGCATCATTGTTAATCAAAATGTTCGTTCAATATTCGGTCGATTTCAGGCCTTGTTCGGTAGAATCGGTAGATCGTTAAATTCACAAACATATTTGGTAGAATCTACCGAATATCGGTAGAAGTGTGCTTACTGGCCCATATATCCGCCATCTCATATAATAGTTCCTAGCGGCCACTCTGTGATCAGCCTTAGGTATATTTATTGTGAAAAATGCAGTCAGGAATATATTTGCAAATTATTTTAAATTTCTAACTCTTCCCCATAAGTGTTCTTGCTCCTTTCTTACAAAGGCGTAAATACTTCCTTAAACGTAGTTGTAACAGGCGAACATGCACCATAAAATTTTACTATGACGGCAATTATGAATAAAATTCCGCGAGAAATTTTTCCCGGGGAACAATTCTAACTAACAGCAAGTAATAGAGAAAACAAAAAATTCTAATTGGAAAAGGGAGACATTTCTCGCGGAATTTTATTAATAATTGCCCTATATGGGTCTCTGAAATACAACAAAACGGTGTAATGTATTGAACACTCAAACAAACAAACTGAAACAATCAAATCAGTCCCAACAAAGAACCAGAGATAAACAGCTGATAATTATTATGGCTAATAAATTCTCGGGCTTAGTGGTAAAAATAATTTTCCAAAGCAAAACAATAACAAAATTCATTAATTACAGTATTTTTAAATTAACGATATTCGCTGTCGGTTGGAGAAAAAAAATTAAGTCACTAGATCAAATTCATTGAGTTTTTCTGTATTATTATTTATGCTTTTGGCTTATTTTCACATTTTCTATACAGAGATACCACATAATATATTTTTTATTTTATTTTATTTTTTTTAATAAAGAGAAGTAACACTCAGGCAATTAATGCCTACTACTATTACTATGTGTTACCATCTTTAGGAAAGGGATAGTAATAGAGGAGACAGGTGGTGAAGGGAGAGAAATGAAACTTAAAGCGGCCCATCCATTATACAATATTGTTGCATATGTTATTGTACATATTAATGTCGTTTTGGCATATACTATGCAATAAATGGCACAATATTTTCAAAGAAAATATTGCCCAATTTTCCTGACAGTGAAAAAGTAAACAAAATTGAATAATGTTGCCACCACATGACACAATTGTCTTGATTGTACAATAAAAATCAAAAGTCTTTTGATATTTGCCACTATATTGTGCCACCTTCGAATATGACATACTCATTGGCGATATTATTGTACAATACGAAGAACTGCGCAATTATATTGCAAGTGGGTGGGCCGCTTAAGATAAAGCTGGAGACAATTGTAAAAAAGAAATTACCGAATCACATTATTGCTACAGCAAGCGAATGTCGATAAATATATATGAGCTATATCACTTTTTGACTCAAATTTAATAGCAGGAATAATTTTTTGGTTCTTAAAGCAAGTTACTCTGTTCACAATTTCGTGCGAAATGCTGTCAAACTACATATAAAAGTATTCGGTACGAAATATTTGCGAAATAAATTCGCAAGAGTAGTACTCTGTTCTTGGTGTGAAAAACACGGAAAATCGTGTCTTTCCATGCAAAATTAGTCTGGCATCATTTTAGTTTAGCTGCGAAACAACATGAGCAGTACTTTTTTCGCACGGAATTTTAGCAATGTTGCATACTTTCAAGCAATAAAAGCGACAAATTTATTAAAAAAAACCGCGAGTTGGGCTACATTTAGTACATATCAGGCTTAAGGCACGAACGTAGTTCTTACGGAAATTCAGGTTTCCATAAGAACTGTGCGTGTCTATTACAGGGATATAGGTGCTCAAAATACATGGTTTGTGTGTGGTATTTAAAATACAAAATACTTGCTGTTCATGTATTTAAAATACAAAATACGTGCACGTCATGTAATATGTATTTAAAATACAAAATACACCATTTTTATTCATAACACCAACTGCATTACAAATATCAGCTTCTTGTTGGGGAATAAATAAAACCTGCTGAAGAAAATAATCTTTCTACTGACCCTGATGGGCACAATCTAGTATTAAATTCTGTGAATACTCTTTTTATATATGGATAGCTTTCCAGAGTGATAATGCCTTTGCTCTCGTCGAATTGTTGATATTTCTTATTTTTCGATAATTGTAACTAATTTTTAGTGTTTTTGTGACTACAGTTTGGATCACCAAAATATAACAACTTTCCTTAAAATTTGAGTTAGCAAGCCCAAAAACTGGTAAATATTTTATTTGTTTGATAATAACAATTTTAGAATTTTTAAGGACACATTTCGGAATGGACTTATAGGTCTGTGAGTGGAAGCTCTTAGGCACTACTCTGCCTAACATATGTATTTCCATATGATACAAATATTTTTGCTGTAATACAAGCAATAAGACAGCTTTTACACATGGAAGGTATACTTTGCAAGAACTTGAGCTGAATTTCGCTTTCCCCTTCTCTCCAACAAACTCACGTTTTCGCAACGAAGACTTTGCATTTGTAAAACCCGTCCGAGACATTATACGTACTTTATTGCCGATGCTTACGACAATGCTAACACTATTATTAAACCAAGAACTATAAATTGGACCTCTTAAAACTTTAGCAAATAACCATGACAAGAGGTTTAATTTTAATTCAATATTAATATTAAATGTTATAATGAAATTTCATCACATTATTATTATGGAAATTTGACAAAATGACTTCTCTCGAGGTAAGACAATTTTCCAAAATTTTTATAGTAAATATGTATAACATTTTGATCTGCTTCATGTGCTATAATCCCTGTACTTCTACGAACTTTAGAACGCAAGATATGCAATCTACTAATCGACTTCTCAGATTTTTCCACAATTTCAATTTGACAAAACGATTTCTTTCATAAAATTTAAAATAATTTGATATTATAAACAAAAAATCGATAACTGCCATTTAACAAAACAGCTTGTCTCCATATAGCTCTAGGACGTTTTTACCTATTCGTTTTGTCAGAAGCAAAGTTTGGGAAACTTGCCACTTGTCTTGACTTAAGCGACTGAGATCATTTTCTAATTCAGTCAGAATAATTTTGACAAAAGGACTTGTATAGTAGAAGTTAATTTTTTTGTTTAAAATCCATTTGATACAAAATCTTAAAATCTTCATTAAGTAGTTGTGTATAATATCCAAACATAAGATTTCTTTCATTTTCTATACAATAACTTTTGTGAGTCACCTTAAAAGCTTTTTCGATCTACTGAGAAAAGTTGTTGATATAGCATAAAGAAATGTTTTAAAATTTCCACAGATTTAAAATACTATTTTCCATGCCTGGCTCATATGAACGCATCTTGCAAAAAAAAAAATACTGTGTTATCAGACACGATTAATTAAGATTTCTAAATGGTACTTTTTTGCAAATCAAATGTAAATCCTTATTTAATTATTTATAGTTCCCAAAGAAGGCAATTTTCAAAATTGCATGCTTAAGAAAAATTTTTGTCTTCCATGAAACCCAAAAATATGTAGCTGTACAAAACTAATTTAATTTCTGTACTTGTTTAAGGTCCAAAAGCTATGCATTCATGCCACTAAAAAAACAGAGTATGCTCTGATGAATTATTATTGTCCTTTAACAATTTTAATTACACCAGGTTCTTATTTTCTAGGATAGTGAATCGCTGCCATAAGGGTCCATCATAATTGAGTTTGATTATTTCTAAAAAGTTTCGAGCAAAAACTGTAACCTTTATTATATTATAAAATAATGTAAAGCCCCCTAATTTCTTCTTCGGGTAATAAATACGAGCGCCATGTTTAGTTCTCTTGGAAACCCACAACCACAGAAGTGAAATAAATGGCAGGTAAAAAAGCCCCAATCAGGTTTTTTAAATTCGTGAAAAAAAGAGAAAACTATAATTGTAATTGATATTGTAGTATATTACTACTTATCAATTAACGCAGCAAATTAAAAGCGTTGTAATTTTATTGCACTAAAAAGAAGGATCAAAACAAAAACGCCGACAAAAATTGAGGGAAAACTAGAAAAACAGAAAAATACCCTTATCTTCCGCCTCGTGACATCTCTTTATACTTTGAACCCACAACAATTGACACAAATAATGCATATCATATTTTTAGCGGAGCAGACTATACATTTCATTCTGTATTGATATATTTTATTCCATATAAATTATATAATATATAATATAATTAATTAGATTAGTTTAACTTCAAGGTAATTTTATCTCACATCTTTCACTATTTAATTTATTAAAATCAAACGAATACGAGAATAAAAGTAAACGAACAAAAATGTGTTCAGGTAACATTTACCCGGAAACACCACATTGATTCTAACGAACACAAATGAAGCTTAAATTAACTTAGATACATTGGGTGATTAACAGAGAAACCGCAAATATGCAATTGCATGTTTTTTCTTGTGTTACGTATTAATGCGGGGACAAGATATTTATCCGTTTCAGAACTTTTAATGAACTTTGGCATCGATTTGTTAGTGCATATTTTTGCATATTTTACCCTTTAAAGCATGTTTATGCATATTTCAGTTTTAAACACATAATTTGAGCATATTTCCGAATTTTTAGAGCATAATTTACGCTTTTAGTGCATATTTTGATACTTTATAGAATTTATTTTATTTCAACTCGCACTTGGCACCACCATCCTTAAAAAAATACTCCATTCCAAAAAAAAATTTTATGAAATTTTTATTTTTAATTTTCGCCATCTAAATCTCTGTTCCAATGTTCCATATAGTGTATAATTTTTTTATATATAACGCAGTTTTACGGACGTTAGTTGCAATACAAATTAAGTTTAGCTATGTGTGATTTACTCTGCTCTGAAAAGACCTTGAAGGAACATTGTAAATGTATGAAAGTTCATTAAGATGGGACAGAAAAGATTTTTATTTGAAATTCTAGGTAAATATTTTGTTATTTATTGCAATAAAAACTATAAATTAAAATCTTGTCTTATTTATCCAAAATACAGTTCTGATATCGTGATCTTTTGAAATTAAAGTTAAATTCTTATGCATCCAATAAAAATTAATTTGTATTATTTGTTTTAGTAAAAATTTTTATAGTAATTTTGTTTTGACCTGCACTTCAAACCCAGTTATTCTTTGTTAATTATGTTTCCGTTTTTTGGTTATTTTTTTCTTATTTTATATGCAAATGTTGAATTTTTTATTAAAAAATATATTTTCATTTACAAATAAACAAATTTATTATATTTTTAAGAGCATATTTTTTTACTTTTAAGCGCATATTTACAAGTTTTTAGTGCATTTTGAATGCGCATAAAACACTTTTTTTAGAGCATGTTTGTGGTTTCCCTGGTGATTAACTAGTAGAAATTCAATCCTCAGTCTAGATTGTAAACTTTTAATATACTTTTGAAATCTGAAATTTGAATCTATTTTTGAAAAGCATGAATTTAAACTCGTATTGACAAATTTTC
Source organism: Tachina lurida (assembly GCA_944452675.1). NCBI lineage: Eukaryota > Metazoa > Arthropoda > Insecta > Diptera > Tachinidae > Tachina > Tachina lurida. Next base: position 41,889,662 of record OX101754.1, read on the forward strand.
AACTTGGCATTTTCTGAAGTATGCATGATGTCTGTTGAAGCTTTTTAGCTGTTAGGATGTTTGGTAATTCTCAATTACTTTATGGTAGATTTTATATAATTCCAATTTTTTTTCAAGAATTTGGTTGGACATTTTCTGATAAATTGGCATTAGCATTAACGTAATTCAGCGTATAGAAAATATTAAACAATATAATTACCTTAATATAAAACCCGCCTAACTAATTTTTTTTAAACCGATATTTTGACATTTTTCAATATATTAGATACATCATGAAAATGGTGAATATGTAACCACTTACAAGATATATCTTCTTTTCACCATACACTACGCCCTGCTTTTTTTTAACACTCCCATTTTCTCAAGACCTACGACGAGTACGCTTGGTTCAATTGTCACCAAATTTTCTGCAGGGATGTGCTAAAATTTCTTAGAGCCGTGAGAACTGGCAATTTTTGTCTAACATCGTTGCCAGAAAAAGCATTGCCAGTCCATTGCAAGACTTGCAGCTGTCAACACATTGTAAAATTATTTCCAGATATTTGTCAGACATTTTAGTATTGTCAGATGTGCGAAGTTTATGCATCTGACAATGGCGTCATTATAAGATAATTCTTTCTATGGGCAACACTGCACACGCTAGATTTTAAAGAAAAAATATATAATAAAACACATATATGCCAACAAAATCATTGCAAATTGCTTCTTTATGGTACCTAACAATTTATATTTTCACTTTTTACATTTAACACACCCGAAAACGATTGATATTTAACAATTTCTAACAAATGCTTTGAGTCTGGCAACGCATAATTTTTGCACATGACAACCGTGTGAACTGAGAATTTTATGAATGACGATATTGTCAGAGGAATATATTGTCATACAACCGTCTCGCAATAAATTGTAAGATTTTCTGACAAATTTGATACAACCGTGTGAACTGACGACAATCAACCTTGTGCTGGCAATTTTTGATTGCCAGAACATTCCCAGATCTGACAATAGAATTATGGAGCGAAAATCGATTTCCACACTTGGTGGGAATAATTGGTGGATGAATCCGTGATTTACATCCTAACCTAGTCAACAGAGGGATAAGGCGAATTCAGTATCAGGTGACCTTATGAGCCCAGCTGATTATCATACCTTGGTATCAACTAGCCTCTGCAGATATAGTTCTAAAATTTGTCTCTTTAGCATGTAGGAGCCTTGATCAATGTAGTGGCTTAAGCCTTAATATTAGTGGAACGATTCCACACAGATTTCAACTTTAATAACTAATGGGCATAAAAATAAGTTCATACATATTTGTTTGATTAACTGCCGCGAGTGTGCTGCTTTCTTATTTTATTTTATAGAAAGCTCTAAAAAATAATCTTATAGTGGTTTCACACTGCAAGTTAAAACCTGTTTTTAACGTTAAAACCATAAACAGCTGATTTTGCATTCACACTGCAAGTTTGTTAAATTCAGGTTTTAACTCACAGACTGTCTAATAACTTTGCTCAAAATAAAATAAATATCCTGCAGAAATGCGTGTGTTTGTTGTTGTATTTTTTTCTGCTTTTTATAACACTTATTTGACAAACTGTACAACAACTATTTTTGTTTGTATGAAAAACTAAAAAACTTTACAATGCGCTGTAAAATGGAAATTATTTTATATTTTGTAAATTAATATTTTAAAATTATGGAAGTAGTAATACAAAGTGAAGAAGCGCTTGGAAATCAAGTTATTGTATATAAAAAATTCACAAATAAATCACAAAATACAACTTTTTTATCGGTGGATCGATATGTCATATCGTTTATTTTCACTTTCCAGAGGTCAATGAAAATTTTGTTGTTGTTTTCCTTCCAAAGAACTCTTATTTTTCCATAATTTTTTACTTATTGTTGCTGCTGCATCCATTTTTAAGTTGAAAATCTTTCAAGCGACATCTCTTGTTATTCACTGGCATAAACATTATCAGCTGCTACCGGTCATTTTAACTTGGCAGCACTGAATTTACCACAGCGAAAACAGGGTTTCATTTCATAAAACCAATTCAGAAATTGTTTTAAGTTGCATTAAAAAGAAACAATTTGTATGGTAAAACCAGGTTTTGACAGTTGGTTTTGACATTAAAACCAACTTTTATTAAAACCAAGTCAGTGTGAAAACACTATTAATAGTTCGCATGCATGAGTTCATTGTCATTGCTCATCCCTGATTTCGATGGCACTCGTTCGTGTTTGAGTGTACAAATTTACATCCGATCTCTTATCGCAACAAAAATACAACAACTGTAACGAAAAACGCAATACACATCAATATTTTTTTTACTGATCAACTGTGTAGAATTTAAAGCACCATGATCAAGCATATTCTCAGCGTCATCACTGTCGCAGTCGTTATCATCATTATGATCATTTCATGTTCATTACCATCACTGTTGCCAGATTTGCAGATTTCTCTACATTTTGCAGATTTTCACTGAAAAATTGCAGATTTTCTTAAACGCTTGTACAACATCATTATTTCTTGTTTTTTTACTCTTACTTTATGCATAGGCTTTTAAAAACTATATGAGAGTTCATAAAATAATATTTTTGAAAATCAGAAAAGAAAAAATAAGCTCAGTAGGCTTTGAAACTGATACAAGAGTACAAACAGCGTGACCATATTAGCTTATTTTGAGCTAAATTTAGCTTATTTGTTTCAGATTTAGCCTTAAAATTTTCATTTAGCTCTTAGCTTATTTTTTAGCTTTTTTTAAAAACTCATTTAGCTTTTTTAGCCTTTTTTAGTCTAAATTGCGTGTTCTCTAAAAATATATTAAAGACATAAACACTTATAAAAATTATAGTCTTTTAACATTGTAAAATAGTTTACAAAAAATACAAAATGTAAATTGTACAACAATTTTATAACAGAAATGGAAAGTTGAAAAGTAGCAGATAATGGCAGAATGGTTAGAATTACAATGGAAAAAGTTAAATTCATATTAGTGGCCAAAACACTTTTTGAGTTTTTTGGGTATAAAATTATTTGACTTGAGTTGAACGTTCATTCAGCGGCATCAATTAACTTAAAACAAAAACCTGAAATAGCCTTAAGCCTGGATAACACTATGTACCGATTTTCGTCGGGCCACCTCAATAAAGTCATAAGTAATAAGCCAAAATGGCATTATTACTCAATTAATGCTGGAATAAGTCTATATGGGCTTATTACCAATGCAGTGTGGCGCAATTATGTCCTTGTATTTCAAGTATTCGATAAATTAGAGCAAAATCTTTACTTATGACTTTATTTCACTGATCTGACGAAACTCGGTACATTGTGCAGATAGTGTGATCCATGCTTTACCTTAAATAGCATTAATTCACTTAAAAAGCTTTCGTATTTTCGTATAAATGTTTTTACATTTTAAAAAACTTTTTAAGATTATTTTGAGGAAGTTTTTGTTTTGTTCTTCATTAAATCTAAAATATAATAATTAATAAATAATTTCATTAAGCAAATATTCTATATGTATAATAAAAAAATATGTTTGTGTAATATTTAACGTTAGTTTAGCAATAAGAAACTATTCAAAAGTGATCAAAGAAGTGGAAAAAAGTTTAGCTTTATTTTCTAGCCTAAAATGTAACTTTTTAGCTTATTTTAGCTTTTTTTCAAACGTGATTTAGCTTAATATTATTTTAAAATCTGGTCACACTGAGTACAAAGCTAAATACTTTTATTGTTATCCGAAGGATTTCTAATTGTATAAGGATGTATAAAAATAAAATAAGTTCACGTGGATATAAATTATTTGCTGGGTTTTCTATCAGTTTCAAAGCCTACTAAGCTTATTTTTTCGTTTAAGATTTTAAAAAATATTACTATTTTATTTATTAACATAGTGGGCCTTATTACGAGTGTCGTATTACGTCTTCGACTACGATGATTTTGTAGTAGACTAAAGAACATTGCAAAATTTTTTCTTTAATCCAGTTCAAAATCGTCGTAGCCGTAGTTGAAATACGACACTCGTAAGTAGGCCCATTATGTTATGTAATTTTATTGTTGCAGATTTTCAATATTAGTTTTCAGATTTTTTAGCAAATTTTTGCAGATTTTTTGGAAAAAATTTCTGGCAACACTGATTACTATCGTTTCAATTCTCCTATTTGCCTACGAACACAAGATTTTCAAAACACAACAAAAGCAAGTGTAAATTTGTATGCAGTTCTGCTAAACAATGTCATACTGCGGTTGTCTTCCTACTCTGAATGTGAGCACGTAATTTTAATTTGCACAAGTTTCCTCAAAATTCCAAAATGTCTTTATACTTATCTTATAATTTTTCATTCTAATTAATATTCCGTACAGCTATTAGAAAAAATACTGTTCTTAGAAAAATCTTATAAGGTCAAGTTTAATTTAACGGTGAGAATGCGAAGTGAGCTCTTTCTTGAATATTGTGATGAAGGTGTAAGTGATTGAATTCTTTGGCACCTTTAAATTTTAAAATATTACATACCTATAATGAGGTTTATGCCCAGAAAATGAACCAGATGGTTTAATTTTTTTTTTATTGACGATGATCAATATTAACTATACTTTTCATAATTATTTTTATAATATTCAAAATGTTATCGATGTTTTTAATGAATCAGAATATTATAGGTACAACACGAAATAAAAAAATACTTGGCATATTAATTAAATTTCTTATTTTTTTAATGTCACATCGTACAAATTTGTGTAATGGATACAACATCCAAATTTGTATTTGTATGTATACTAAAAGTATACATTAAATTATCATTTCAACTTTCTGATGTTTTTTATTAGTTTTATCTGTTTTTTGTACAAGAGTGAAAAATATATCGCTCCTTTATTGCGACAGGTGCATACAAAAGGCATATTCACAAGGTAGTAGCGGAAATACAGCTGAGCTATATTTTTTTTCAAATTAAAGTTCATCCGAAAAATATGAAAAAACTGTTAAAAAATTGTGAAAAGTGCTAATCGTTGCAAATTTTGTTAGTGATAGCTGCCGTGGAGAAATTTTTTCAAATTTATGTGAATAATTTTTATTATTATTATGGGAAACAAATTCTATTTTTGAAGTTTTGGATAAACTAAAACCCATGTTGTTTTTTTTTTATTGTTGTATTTTTTCATTGTTTCTGTAATCCTGATATTACCTGCAAATGAATATGCCTTGGGCATACATATGTAAGTATGTATGTAGTAAGATATTAAAATATTTTTTTTAATATGATACATACATACCTATAAGCAGGGACATAACAGTTATAAGAGAAATGACAAAAAGGTTATATTTAACAATTACAATTGATGAATTCAAATATTGGTTATAATCAACGATTATCGTAAAATATATTTCATTTTGGTTATTGTAACCAATTAAAGTGAGAAATATTTTTTTTGGTTACCAATAACTATTATTTACAGAATTTTAATTTTTTGGTTATTGCTACCTAAAATTACCGTACTTTAGGTGCAAATATGCAAAAAAAATTTTTTACGAAAATGCAAAAATATGAGAAAATTATTCAACGGCTTCTATCTGTATCCGAAAACTATTTGCGAATATTTGTAGTTTTTGCAATATGTGAAACGAAATTTTTTCGAGCATTTATCCTTTCAAAATTTAGGCCTTTAGTAATTATTTGCAAGTTTTAGTAAGTTTTGCGAATCAGGTAATTTTTAATTAATCTTATTGCTCTTGTGCACAATTTTTGCAAATTAGGGGTGACTCAACCCAGTTACGTTATTGTCTGATAGAATAATTTTTTTAACAGTCTTTCCCTTTTTATAGTTCTGCCAAATTTTAATTAATCAGGGCAATTATGTAAAAAATTACGCAGGAAATTTCTCCCAAGGAACAATCCCAACTAATAGCAAATGATAGGGAAAACAAAAAATTCTAATTGGAAAAGGGAGAAATTTCCAGCGGAGTTTTTTACATAATTGCCTTAAATATCACACTTTGCTTTCATTTTGATGTTAGCAAGTTATTGCAAATTTTCCTTATAATTCCTTGTACTTTTACCTAAAGAATTTTAGGGCTTGTTTGCATTTTGTCGCCAATTTTCACGATGAAGGTGATTTTAAGCCAAACCTTGCCTTTTTAGCATTTTACCGATTTTTAATCCATCTATTTATTTGATATTAGCGGTGGTGGTTCTTCTCAATTCTTTATTTATATTTGCAGTTTCAACTATTTTTAATATGTAAGTATCAGACTTTGATATCTTTTTGATGTTACCAAGTTTTTGCGAATTTTCGTCATTGTCGCAAATTTTTACAAGTTTTTGGCATTCCTTACTACAATTTTAAGGGTTTTTAATAAATTCTATCGCATTTTTCCGAATTTTCGCAGTTTTTTGCAAATGAGATTGCTTTGGTTCTTAAAATCTATTGAGTTTTTTTGTTTACAGTTCTTGCGGTTTTGGAAGTTTTTTTTTAACATATTCGCATTTTTAGCAAATTTTCGCAAGTTCTTGCCGATTTTTGCGGTCTATATAATCAGTTTTGGATGATTTTTTTTATTATTTTAATCCCTTGCGAATTAGTATATTTGCAATATGTTATGTTTTATTAGAAATTTGCAAAAAAAAAATACCCCATACTTAAACATAATTGGACATTTTGTCGAAAAAGAAAAGTAAAAAGCAAAATAATTAGTCTAAATACCTGAACTATTTTATTATGAAATTAATAAATATTTCTTATAAAAGATATTTAAATTTCTTGTCCTGCATCTTATACATTTAAAATACCGTATTTAAGGTAGCAATAATTTCTACCTAAGTAACCAAAAAATTAAAATTCTTCAGATAATTGTTATTGGCAACAAAACAATTTTTTTGGTTGCTATAATAGTTAATTGTAACCAAAAAAAATATTTCTCTCTTAAATTGGTTACAATAACCAAAATAAAATATCTCTTACGATAATGGTTAAAAATAACCCAATCGACATAAAACACATTTTACAGTAACCTTTTCATTTCAAATAAAAAAATAACAATTATTTTCGGTCCCTGCCTATAAGTACTCGTATATAACTTTTTTTTAATTTTTAATTAAAAGACACAGTTCTTGAGATATGTATGTGTATGCTGTCATAAACTATGGTTGTTATCCCTCCCCTTTTTCCCAGACTCTGTCGTGTTTTTGGGATCTCTGTAATCGACAAAAATATCGTCTGGCAAAGTCCTACTTTTTAGGGAATTTTTTCGCTTTGACAAATGGTATTTATTAGTGTCGTCATTCGAACAAAAATTGTTCGAATATTCGAACAACTTTTTATAATTTTTGTTCGAACGAAGAAAACTTTTTAGAAAAAGGTACTTATTAAGAAAAGTGCTTTTAAAAAAAAAGGTACCTTTAAAGAAAAGTACTTTTAAGAAAAATGTGCTTTTTGGAAAACGTAGTGTTTAGAAAAAGGTACTTTTTGGGAAAAGTACTTTTTAGAAAAAGGTACCTTTCAAGAAATTACTTTTTAGAAAAACGTGCTTATTGGAAAAATTACTTATTAGAAGAAGGTACTTTCTGGGAAAAGGTGCTTTTTGGGAAAAGTACTTCTTAAAAAAAATGCTTTTTGAGAAAAGTACTTTTCCCAAAAAGCACATTTTCTCAGAACCTTTCCCAAAAAGCACATTTTTCTAAAAGTACTTTTCCCAAAAAGTACCTTTTTCTAAACACTACGTTTTCCAAAAAGCACATTTTCCGAAAAAGTACTTCTGCAAAAAGTACCTTTTTCTAAAAAGTACTTTCCCAAAAATCACCGTTTTCTAAAAAGTACTTTTCCCAAAAAGCACCTTTTTCTAAAATTTACTTTTTCCAATAAGTAGATTTTTCCAAAAAGTAGCTTTTTCTAAAACACTACGTTTTCCAAAAAGCACGTTTTTTAAAGGTACCTTTTTCTAAAAAGTACTTTTCTTAAAAGTATGTTTACTTTTCTTAAAAGTACTTTTCCCAAAAAACACATTTTTCTAAAAAGTACTTTTCCCAAAAAGCACCTTTTTGTAAAAAGTACTTTTCCCAAAAAGCTACTTTTTCTAAAATGTACTTTTCCCAAAAAGTAGATTTTTCAAAAAGTAGCTTTTTCTAAAAAGTACCTTTTTCTAAACACTACTTTTCCCAAAAAGCACCTTTTCCTAAAAATTACTTTTTCCAAAAAGTACTTTTTCCAAAAAGTATCTTTCTAAAAAGTACTTTTCCCAAAAGGTACCTATGTATAAGTATATATAAAATTTGCGAATTAAAAAGAATAATTCTTTACAACATGGAAAATAAAGTTCGTTCGAATTAAATTCGTTTGCGAAAGAAATTAATTCGAGCACTCTTCCTACTCTGTTTTTAAATAACATTTGAAAATTACACAAAATTTTTATAATAAATTAAATGAATTGTAGTCAATCTGATTACATGGTTCTCAATTCCTCATCTTTATCAATTTACATTTTTAAATATTCTTAATATATGTATGTACATAAAAACTTCTTTCCATATCAAACTGCAACATGTATTAGCATTAAATCCACCAAATACATAGAAGGAAATGGTATTTGCAGAAGTTTAGGAAAACATTCTTGCCATTCTCATGGACAAAAAAGTGTCCTTTCAAAAGATATATTCTTTCAGATATGTACGTGACAATATCAAATTATTAAGTTTTAAAATTTTTGCTGGTCAACTTGAAGCTACAATGTTTAAGTTTTGCGAAATATGTCAAGGGAAACTTGCATAGATAGACGTATTTTCATAAGGATATTATTTGAATTTTTGATACAACCGAACTTAAAAAAAAATATTTAGAAAACAACAGTGAAATGCGTCTAGGAAGAAAATTGTTATTTAAATGAGCAATATTATATATTGAAAATATAATGTTGTAGAAGGGAGAAAAATTAAAAAAATAAAAAATTACATATCTTTCGTAATGGATATCATTTGATATCCCAAAACACCCTAACAATGTGTAAGTATGTTTAAGGCCCTCCCGCTAAGTGCACTGGTTAAAAAATTTTCTCTTTTAGAGAATGAAACATTTTTCACCACGGCAACCTTTATTGATCCAAAATATAATTTTTTTTTAGTTTCACGCATATTTTAAATTTATTTGATGAGGACCAAACGGAGTCATTTTCAAGCTTTCTGAAATACACGAAACTAGTGAAAGCGAACGTGAGGCTAATGCCAATTCTCATCTTGGTGTTTCAAATACTGCTCAGTCATCAATACGGAAAACTATAGCAGATTATTTGGCGGAAAAACGGATAGCAAAAAATAGAATTATATTTATTTTTTTTTTAAATTATTACAAACTAATATTTGTGTGCCATTCATTTAAATTTCGTTTTGGATAAATGAATTTCTTTATATATTTTTTTAATCGAATACGAATATCTAGAAATTGACGAATATTTGGAAATTCGAATACGCATCAGTAATACATACATACAGTTTAGGAATAACCTCTCCATAAAACCATAATTTTTGAAGTTAGAGGACACTTGGGAAGGAATTTAAAAAATAGTTTTGCAAATATTTGGAGTTCGTTCATAAGTAAGCTTATTTAATTTCTGTATACGCTAGTACAGAGGTTCTCACAAGCTCTTTCTTCGGGGACCCCTTCAGAAATTTTAATAGTAGCACGGTCTACCGCAATGCGAAATATACGTTTTACATTTATTATACAAAAGCCATATTACTAAATCTTATTAATATTAACTTTTGAGGAATCATAACAATATTTGTTTAGCTCTTCGCGGACCCCTTGGAATTTTCATACGGACCCCCATTTGAGAACCGTTGTGCTAGTATAACAAATGAATTTAATATAATGAATTAAATTTAATTATTTTAAATAAAAACTTTATAGAATATTTAATTTGTTTTGACTCATTGTAACGTTATTCCCCGGGGGGAGGAGGATTTCGTAGTTTTGTTACGATCTGTTACTGGGGGGAGGGCGGGGTCAAAAATTGGCGAAAACAGCGTTACGTAATATATAGACAGCCCCAAAGAGGACAACCAACTCTGCACACATAACACATGGGAAATCATTAGCATAGATTTTATCGTCCCAATAACGATATCTTCAAAAGGAAACCGTTGGTTATCACCAATAAGTTCAGTAAATGAGTGTACTAAGTACCTAGATAATAGTAAACGCGAACGCCGTAATAACAGCGTTAAAGGAACGAGTGATCTACCGATTTGGTTGTGTTCGGATGCTAATATCCGACAATGGTTCACAATTTACAGGCAAAGCTGTAGAAATTGTTTTTAACAACTCGAAGTCCAATATCAGTTTACATCACCTTATACACCACAGGAAAATCCTACAGAAAGAACAAATCGTGTAGTAAAAACAATAATCTCCCAAAATACAGGAAATAATAACCGCTTCTGGGAGAGCAAGTTGGCCAAAATCTCATTTGCTATAAACACCGTCATACACGAATCAACCAAGCACTCAGCTGCAGAAATGTTGTTCGGTAAAAACCCTTCACCACCATTCAAAATTCAAAGAGAAGAGGAAGCACCAATTGAACTACAACGACAGGTAATATCTACTGAAGCTTCCATTCATCAAAAGCAATGTTATAATCTAAGACGACGCGAATGAGCACCACGCGTAGGAGACCTAGTATATCACCGAAATAATCAACTGTCGTCTGCAACTAACAATTGGTGACAAAATTCCCAAGTGTCATATTCAAGACCTTAAGACATATCACGACCGAGACTGGTATGTCTAATCGATACAAATCAAATCAGGAAATCAAAAAAAAAAAACAGTATGTTTCACCATTTGAGAAGAAAGGATAATGCGATCTGGTAGCCGATACATACGAAAAAGTTTTCTTTAACAATCGGCAAGTCAACCTACTTTGTAGTTTAACCTTTAGCTCCACTCACGTACACAGAAGATACACAAAAATACGTCTTCAGAGGTTGAGATGCCACCTTTGGTGTCCACAGACAAGGGAAAAGCTGATGATAAGATAAACCGAAGGAACTTGATAGTATGTTTACACGGTACGTGCTTCGCTCTCTATTCATGCTTCACGCCCCAATCATGACCGAATCCACTTGCTTCGCCATACAAAATTATGAGAGCGAATCAAGTAGATTCAATATGAATCTACTTGCGAAGCACGTTAAATTGGTATCTTCTCAACTTTTATCGCAGTTAATCGCCACTTTATCTGAACTAGCTATCAAAACAAAATAGGTATGTATGTATGTATATGTTTATGTGTGTGTTTGTAAACAAATGAAAACAAGCCAAAAAACATAGATGTGAGTTTAATATAAATAAATTTAATTAAGTTATGAGTAATATAAAAAGGAAAAAATAAGAAGAAAATACAGAGATGCCTTCAAAAACAAAATTTTTAATGAATCGAATTTATGTAAGTATGTATGCATGTATACACGTGCGTATGATACGTATGTATGTGTCAATATACATAAAAAAATGCCACGCGAACAGTGATGCCAACTTTTTCAGAGCAAAATGCACTGTGTGTTCATAAAAGAGCACTAAATGCAATATATTTTTTATTTATATTTTTATATTTATCTATTTATCTATTTATTTTCAATACAGAGAAAGCTCCCAATTATATATGTACTGAATCAGTAGAAATTAACCGCCGTATTCATAAAAAATGTTTTAGGTTTATTACAGGTTTATTTGACAAATTTCCCATAGAAATACGTCAAATAAGCGCTTAATAAACCTAAAATATTTTTTATGAATACGGAAGTAAGAATTTAAGTTAACTACAATTTTAAATTTACTACATTTCATAGGTTTTTGTAATAATTTCAATTATTTCGAGCCATATTTCGATTTTGCTTGTAAGTAGAATATGAGTAGGAAAATAATTGAAATTCATTTCGCAAGATACTGCAATTATGGTGTATTATTTTAAGAAAAGAGTGATCAACGAGAATTATACTCCTCGTTTCAGGAAATGCAGTTTCATATTTTTCCTCTGGCCATAAAACTGTTTTAATAAAACAATTAGATTTTAGGTGTTTCATCTGAATTAAGTTTTACATGAACATGGTTCAGTATGTTACATTCTGTAGCTCGTTTCAGTATTTCTCGCATCGTAAAATTTCCCGCATGAAATAAAGGAATCGTAAAAAAAACTATGTAAATTGAAACACAAAATGGCTTTTCTCACATAAGTGTTTCTGTATCGTTACTTTGCGAGAACTATCTGTCGTTTAAAGAAATTTCCAGCAATTATTGGAACGATGTGAGAAAAAGTGTTTCTGTAACAATATTTTGTGAAAAGTTTCTCGCAAGAACTGTCTAAATAACTCGAATTTTAAATTGGTGCTAGAACAACCAAATTTGTACAAAAACATGTGAATTTTTGAATTTGTGTGTGAAAATATGAAAAATAAACTAGTTGAAAAGATATACTCGTTGCATTGTTGAACTAAAATTATTATTAACGAGTCGATATGATTATATTTATTTAGAATTTTTTGTGGAATTTTCTATAATAGAGACAGAAATCAATAAATTGCTTCCCTCAGATGTTAGTAATTAGATTGTTATTGTAATTAAGTTATTTTATAACTGTAATTTCTAGATATATATTCTTTTTTCTCACTATGAAAGATAAAGTTTTTCTTCCTTCATATTTCACCCAGCTGAATTAACATTCTGCAAAGGAAACTTTGCATGTCTAAAAGGGGTGAAATCACATAGTTTTTGAAAAGTGAAAATAAAGCCACCACACTTTAACAAATTAATATTTAGTAGATTTGCAAAACGCACTAAAATCAAAGGTGAAAAGCACCAATTTAGTGCATTTTTTTAAGCAACAAGTTGAAAAATTCCGCACTGTTATGAATTAAAAAACTCTAAATCTAGTACAAAAAGCACTAAATTGGCACGCTGCACACGAAGCACGAATGCGTAGTCTAAACAGCATGATTCATAAACAAGATTCAGAGAGCGAAGCTGGTGATTCAACTCGTCGTCTAAACATAGCATGAGAGAGGAGTTAGCTTCGCCCACCGAAGATTGGAATCCTTCTTAAAGGACATCAAAATTACAGAAGAAGACCTCTTCGAAGGAGTCATTATAAGCGAACCGGAACTATCAAGGAATATGTGTGCACATCTTCCCACGTGGCAGGCCTAAAATTAAGGTCACAGTTAAAAATAAAAAAGTGACCATGAATGTAATGTAATGTGTAATGTAGTTAGATACATATGTATGTATATGTCAGTGTTGTTTAGAAAAACTGAACTGTTTTTATTTTTTTATTAAATACAAGTTGGAACACATTTTTTATTTTATAAAAACAATATTTCTCTGAAAACGGACAAACAAACAAATAGAGACACAAGTACTTTGTGAATTAGAAATCATTGTTGTGCAGAACTAAGATGCAAGTCATAAATAAAGAACGGTTGCCACGATATTAAAAAAACAAGTTAATTGATTTTTAGTTAAAATACTGATTATGAATACCAATATTTAAAAAACCTTTTTCACCGTTAAAATGTTTTTTAACTAATATACATTTTAAAGCTCAATCAACTTTTTTTATGAATACGGGTGATAAATTTATACACAAATCTAAAGCCAAAATGCAAAGGATTTTGGTAATTTTGGACCATGGATTCATTCAGACTATAAAGCATTGATGTCAGTTCAGCGATGGGAAAGTTGGTATTTGACATGAAAAAGTACAGTAGTACTCCCCTAACACGTTTGATACTCTCACGACCAACTTAGAAATGCAGAAGACGCACGTATGTAAGCATTATTTGTGCCATACGAATCGACTGATTCTACCAATAGGTAGCCCAACGATATCCGAAGAATTTTTATCGTCCGAATTATTTTATTAAAATGTAGTTAGCGGAACGATGTCCGATGCATTAATTTCGTCCGATGATAGTGATCGTAAGCTATCCGAACGATATCTGAAGAATTTATAGCGTCCGAGATATTTTAACGAATCGTAGTTAGCCGAACGATACACGAAGATTTTGTATCATCCGATCATAGTGCATGTTAGCTAGCCGAAGAATTATATCTGAAGAATTTATATCGTTCCATCGTAGTGCATATTAGCTAGGCGAATCATATACGAGACGTTATATCGTTGGTAATATATAATTAAACCGATCGTATATATTACCAAATTATAGTTAACCGAACCATAACTGAAGGGATTCTATCATCCCAGATAATTCCGAACCGTAATTAAGTGGCAAACTTACGAAGTGAATATTACCAGTCTTCGTTAACTAAAATACCAATACATACACATTTATAAAACACATTTTACTATCTATGATGTACAATGTACATCGTGTTTTTGGCAAATCAAAGTGTTTTCTCAATTCAAAATGAAAATCATGGTGTAATTATACAGGTGACTGCGTAAGGATTTGTTATACAAAAATACGGCAACCATAGCTGTGTAAAGAACCGAAGAATGTCAAAAGCACAAAAATAATTGTACCAAAACCAAAACAAAACGAAGTTTTTGACATTCGTTAGCTACAAAGCACATAGAGCAAAAAATTATCAGCTGAAGTAACGCTGCCACCTGTTTAAATACACCTTGATGAAAATATTACAAAATTATTACAAAATTTTTACTTTTACCTCAAGTATCAGATATTGTTGACGTCCAATTTTGTAGGTTTGAAAGCTTGGTTATGACAATTCCAATTGCTTTTAATATTCCAAACGAAATTCGAATAATCCAGCATCAAACTGTAATATAATTTTAATTTTCAAGATTTAAGTATTTCATGTAGGTATAAATGAAAAATACTAACCATGTTCTACTGCAATATGTACGCATAGATAGATATAATCCTAATTATTCATCTTTAACAAAACCGCAAGAGATTCAATTTCAAACAATGTGTGTGGGTGGACCTAAATTTGTTGTAAGCCGAATTGTCTGGAAGTACTTTAACGTACCCATAAAATGTATGTAAATAAAATAATAAAATATGAATGTTTAAAAACATATGAAGATTCCAACCACTTGTTTTCTTGGATTCTTCAACCATAACTTCTTCATTTCATAACTGCCCTCTCATTGCGAATAAATTGCATATAAATTATCTGAAATCTGAAAAGATACGGATTAGAAATTTTGATATAAAAATACATATGTATGTATTTCAATTGAATAGACATAAAGGTACCAATGTATGAACAGAATTTTGTGTCATTCCCATATATGTATGTATGTATGTATAAATGATTTCGATGAAATTTGATTAGGCTAATTGTTGATGTTTCTAATTAAATCTGCAAAAAATAATTTTATAATAACTTTTAAGAGTTCTTATATAACATGTATAGTACTCACAATGGAAAATTACGGAAGCTCAAATATTTATGTATTTTAAGCATTTTCTTGAAACCCATTAAACGGTGCTTTGCCTTTTGTACCTTAAGTCAATTGTTCAAATGTCGCACGCGAAAGTAAATGCGACAATGCGATATATTTTTGTCATTCACTTGGTGAAATATTGCCTCAAGTTTTTTGACATCCATCAGGAAACTTTCATTGGGCTTTTTTAGGGAACACTTTGACGCTAGATCAACCCAAGAAAATGATTCTGTATGACACTCGTACTCTTCCAGATTTAACTTTTTGATCATATATCCAGAAACGTATTCGAGTGCATCCTCTTGAAGAATACCAATGTCTTCATTGAGTTTGCCTTTGTTCGTAACCGGGAATAGCTCTTCAAGCTCCCCAACATGCTGTGTTTCTCCGTCCTCCAATCCATTCATTACATTTACGTCTAGGGAAGCGTTAAACCAAGCTGTTGAGTCACCCTCGACGTTTCCTTTGGAACCTAAGCGCTCAGTTTTTCTCGCTTAATACATATGTATAAATGGATGTAATTATATTATTAATTACGAAACAGTAAATTGATTAAATATTTACCTAAAATATACTTGCGCAATCTAAATTTAAAGTCCATTGGTGATGGATGATCGTGCAGTCCACCTTTACTTCGGATAGCACCGCAAAAGTGCTCCAGAACGTCTTGACTTAGGCAGTTCGTCACCAAAAATTTCATATTCAGCCTGATTACGGTTCTCGTATTCGAACTGCAAAATACTCGATTTCACATTTTGGTACTATGTTTTTCGAATACCAAATAATACAACTCTGCTTTAAAATTCTATTACAAAATTCTTATTACTACTCTCGAATTCAGCTGTCAAAAGTTAAAAAAATTGTCGATTATTTTTTTAAACACGACAAGAAAAATTTAGCAAATATTTAAAATGAAGTCAACAAAGGCGTGGAGTTACTGGAACAAAAACCAGAACTTGCACAATCCTACCACAGCGGTCTACAAAAATTTAACACCAAAGAGGAGGAAATTTCAAATAAACTTAATTCTCTAGGACCGCCTTTTCGAACTGGACCTGAGTGGTTGAAGGTTTGGGCCGATTACGAATGCAATTAAAAAATAATTTTGCGCAATAAAAATGAGAATCGTGCTACCGGGGGTGGCTTAAACAAGCAGTTTACTTTGTCTGCTGTAGAAAAAGCAATTAAACAGCCTAATAAATCCGGATGGAGAGGAAATAGGCATAAACAAGAATTCGTTTGAAGAACCCATTAATATTTCTTGCAATTTCGAAAGTGAAAAAATTGTGGCAAGCACATCAAAAAATAAAGTTGTCAACAAAAGGTGGGGAAAAGATAGTTCTGTAAAAAGTGACTTGCTTGAACAACAGCTTAAAGTCCAAACGGATTTATACAACGAAGTTAAAGACTCTTTGAAACAGATAGAAAGATATAGTAGAAAACAGCTCGAAATACAAGAAGAATCATTAAACCTATATAAAAGTGAAATTAAAATAAAACAAGTAAGAGTGCTATATTCGGCTGTGCCGAATCTTATATACCCTTTATCAAAGTTATTTAACAAAAAAATTAAAAAAATTGTGTTATCTAGTTACTTTTATATGTCAAAATCAAGTTTCAGTTTTCCAGCTCTGAAACCGTCTGCTAGATTTTGCTGATTTTCAATACCAATCTAAGTTGGACAATTTCTGACATACCAGTCCAAGAACGAAGTCTCTAGCTTTTCTGGGAGCTTCGGAAAACCGATTTCACGTACACCAGACGGACGGACATCGCTTATTCGTCTTCCCTATTCATAAGGACGCAGAATATATACATTTTATGGGTCGCATATGAATATTATGGAAATTACACACGGAATGACAAACCTATACATATATACCCTTTTCCATTTTTGGTAAAGAGTTTTTTTTGTTTTTTTTTTTTTTTTTTTTAATAGTATATTTATTTATTGTATCTTCAAAAATGAACTAACAATAAGTAATCAAATCTTAAATCTAAATATAATTATTAGGCCCGACCAATATCGGACATAAGCTTAGTGATAGTTATAAATAATACATAAGTAGTGATAATCAAAAAGAAGTATTTTTAAGCAGTCCCATCTGGAGTGTTAGGTATAAGAGCCCTTGTGTCCCTTTTTTTTAAGCGGATGTGTCCAGTAAAGCTCAAAATATTACGGGCAAGCGGATTAGGATGTGACTCGAGTTTAGTTAAATATTTGCCTGCGTATTTTGCAATTTCTTCACTCACTAGTGGCATATTTAAATCACGATGAATATTTGAATTTTTAACGTACCATGGAGCAGATGTTATCAAACGTAAAATTTTGTTTTGCCTTCGTTGGATTCTCTCGACATTTGAAGCTGAAGCAGTGCCCCACAGCTGAATTCCATAGCACCATATTGGCTTCAAAAGCGACTTGTATATCAAAAGTTTGCAGTCTAGGCTGAGTGTTGAATTTCTGCCAATTAACCAATATATTTGAGTCAATTTAAGTTTCATTTGGGTTAACTTAGAGTCAATATGATATTTCCATGTAAGCCTTCGATCAAGGTGTATGCCAAGGTATTTGACTTGAGAGTGTTGAGGAATATTTTGATTGTTGATTCGAATGGGGGAACAGGTATCTTTTCTTAGGGTAAACGTTATATGAACACACTTTTGTTCATTGACTTTAATTCTCCATAAGTTCAACCATATTTCAAGCTGGGTAATGTGTGCTTGGAGATTGCGGGATGCCTCATCAGGATTTTTGTGAATACTCAAACAGGCTGTATCATCGGCAAATGTAGAAGTGTGGATGTTATTGCTCACAGGCATATCACAAGTATATATTAGATACAAGACTGGCCCCAGAATACTACCCTGTGGCACACCAGAAGATATAGATTCGGGTACACTCATGAAGTCTCCTTCCACAACGGTAAATGTCCTATCAACAATATAACTTTCCAAAAGCTTTTGTATATTTATTGGTAGGTATGTCTTCAATTTTAAAACTAGGCCTTTGTGCCATACTTTGTCAAATGCCTGAGAAACATCAATAAAAAGGGCAGAACAATACTTCTTTTCTTCAAAAGTCCTCCTTATAATTTGAACCAATCTATGCGTTTGCTCAATAGTGCTATGCTGACTTCTAAAGCCAAATTGATGGTCCGGGATGCACCCAGTATCAGCTAAAATTGTGGACAATTTAGTCATGAGCAGCTTTTCGAAAAGCTTTGAAATTGTTGAAAGTAAGCTTATAGGCCTATATGACTCAGCCTTGGTAAGATCTTTGCCTGGCTTTGGAATCATTTTAATCTTGGCAAGTTTCCAGTTATGTGGAAAATACTGCATTCGTAAAATGGCATTAAAAATAAATAGCAAAATTCTTATTGCAATATGAGGCAAGTTCATCAGCATCTTGTTACTAATGCCATCAATACCTGGAGCTTTCTTAGGGTCGAGTTCAGCAACTATTTTTTGTAGTTCACGCATCTTAAACCTTAAGGGACGAGGGGGTAGAGAGACTACACTCGGTAAATCGGCAGCACCCGTACATGAATTGGGAGTGAATACAGATTTTAAATGCTCAGAAAATAAGTTACCTTTCTCACTATCGCTTCTTGCCCAGCCTCCAGTCGAAGTACGCAATGGTGATTTGAGATCAACGGGTCTTTTAAGATTTCTAGTAGCGCGCCATAAAGAGTAATTAGATGTTGACGTTACATCAAGACCTTCTAAATACTTTTCCAGTAATGCAGTCTTTTCCGACGATAGCAGCTCTTTGAGTCGTTTAGTACATTCTTTAAGTCTGATTTTATTTAGGGGTGATCGGTGTTGTTGCCATTCTCTTCTAGCTCTCCTTTTTTCACATACAAGACGTTCAATTTCCGTAGAATAAATTCTATTAAAGCCAGTCTGCGGATAGGAAGTAGTGGCATGTTCAGCAGCCTGTTTAATATATTCGTTAAGATTGGCAATATTAAATTCAATATCATCAGGTGATCTTAGCTGAATGTTTTCTACGCAGTGACTACTAATATATTTTTTGAATCCTAGCCAGTTGACCCTGTTAATCGTTTTCGCATATGAGTTAGTTAAATCACTCCTTAGTGGGTTGAAAATTGTAACTATTGTGGGAGAGTGATCGGAGGACAGATCTACAGAGCCCTCTACGTGAATTAAGTCCCTATGGATATTTTTCGTGACGCCAAAATCTATAACATCTGGAATTTTTCTTACGTCAGTAGGCCAGTAAGTAGGCTCCCCACTCGAAATGACATCTAAGCCCATTTTTGAAATTGTATTAAACAACGCTCTACCTCTAGGTGTAACAAGACGCGAGCCCCAGTACGTATGTTTTGCATTGTAGTCACCAGCTGCCACGAAACAAGATCCAAGCGATTTGTAGAACTTCTCATACTGATCTTCGGTAACTGAAAATCTGGGAGGTGAGTAAATTGATGATATCACGAAGTTCGCACAAAAATTTTCTACGAAAATATTCGTAGCTTGCATATATTCTTCACTAACGTTCTCAAGGATATAGTGCTTGAGTCTTGACTTAATTAGAATTGCTGATCCACCGCATGCTCTCCCCCTCGGGTCCTTTGAATCATATAGAGTGTAACCATTTATTTTAAAGCAGCTTCTCGAAGTCAAGTGAGTCTCAGAGACCATCATTATATCAATATTTTTTTCCGTGAGGAAGTGCTCAAGTTCATTTTTATGTTGTCGAATGCCGTTTGCGTTCCAGAAACATAGTTTTAACGTGTTCATGGTTTGTTGACTAATGCTTGAAGCAGAGTATTCTGCATTCTCAGCATTTCTTGCATCATGCTAGTCATATTTGTTGTAAAGTTGTTTATAGTTAGCACCAGATTCTCAATAGTAGCTTCAAGACGACTAAAGTTAAAGCTAGAGTTTGCATTCGTTGAATTACTTGGCGGTGGAACATTTTGTGTGGGAATAGAGCTAGTCTTAGCAGCATCGGCATACGATACACGTGAATTAACTAGTTGGCTAGTTTGAGGCAGAGTGGCGGAGTAAGCATTTGCTGATTGAACTGGAGCTAATTTAGATTTTTGACCCATAGCCTGTTTAACGAAAGAATATACACGGCATCCTCTGTAATTAGCGGTGTGATTTTCTCCACAATTACTGCATTTTTTTTCAGCTTGTACTTTTGGCTTGGTACAGTTAGCAGTACCATGCAATTCACCGCAGATAACACAAACTGTAGGTAATTTGCAGTAGGTTTTTGTGTGGCCATATTCTTGGCAATTATGGCACTGTACGGGACCTGAACGCTCACGTGGCTCTTCAACTGTGATTTTTCGGTGTAAAAGGTATTTTAGACTATAAATTGGGTGCGTCTCATTTTTCTTTAACTGTATATCATTCGGCTCCAGTTCAACACGAAATAGAGGCTGGGGAATCTTCTCTCTATTGATTATATTGGTAACATTTTTTACCTTAAATCCTTGTTCGATAAGTGCACATTTTACTTCTTCAGGCTCAACATATGAATCTACGCCCTTTAATACTATTTGTAGGCCTTTAGCACTCTTAAGTTGATATGTATAAAAATTTGTTTTATTTTTTTCAAACTCACTAACAATTTTTCGGAAATCTTTTTCATCATATATTTGGATTTTAGTTTCATCAATATTACCTCGTTTAATTGGAATGATGTGAAAAGTATTTTCACCAATGGTCGACAGTAGATTTTTTAGAAGCGCGTTTGAATTTTTTTCTCTCAGATAAATAGGTGGTGGCTTAAGACTTTTGCGATGATGCAGCGGGCTTGTCGTTTTTGTCTTGCAATAATGAAAAACGATTTTGACGATTGATAGAAGATGTGCTGTTATCCCTAGACATCTTTGGGGCGGATCCAATTTTAGTAGAATTTGGGCTTCGCCCGCGCTTTAAAATGGTTATATATCTGTCCATTCCTACTTGTACCTTTGGTTTTGTACTACTGTTGTCTTCAGTAACAACTTGTTTAATTGTTGACCACGAGCCCGAAGCGGATGATATCGCTGAGTTAAATTTAGAAGTACTAGGCAATAATGTCAACGATTCACTAGTTGGCATTGGACAAAGCGAAGTTGATCGCTGACGAAACTGTGGTTTTGCCGTTAGTAAAAGTCTATTATCAGATTTTTGATTTTTATTAAGAGCTTCAGAACTCACAGCAAGTCTATTATCAGATTTTTTATTTTTATTGTTATCATTATGAGCATCAAAACTCACAGTAAAATAGGCATTTCTGCCGTTAGAACTCACTTCACTATTTTTTTCCTCTGGGGTACTCATAAAGAGTATTCCTCAAGGGTATTTTGTATGTTTTTTTTGTTTACGGTTTTTTTTTATTTTTGTTATTTCTATATGTAAAAATATTATCAAAGCAAAAAAATGCTTATTTATCAAAGTTAATATGTACTACGAATATTTTTTGTATGCTTTTTTTTTGTTTAGTTTGTATATAAGAAAAATTCCGCTATTACGTCTGTTCACTATGAAGGTACAACGAGAACTCTTGGTAAAGAGTATAAAAAATTCAGTAAAGTGCGACTTTGACTCGCGCACGAAGGGTTCCATTCGTACATTCGGTTTTGAGCATTTTTTAATGTGGCTTATTTGCTTTTTCGAAGTTTTTTTCAGTTTAAACGATTTATTTAGTTTTGTCGCTTCTTTTTCGTTTTGGCGATTTTTTTCTGTTTTTGGAGGTTTTTTTCATTTTGGCGATTTTTTTCTGTTTTTGAGGCCTTTTTTCATTTTGGCGATTTTTTCCTGTTTTTGGGGCTTTTTTTCATTTTGGAGACATATCATTTTGGCGATTTTTTTTTCATTTTGGCGATTTTTCCTTTTGGCAGTTTTTTTTGCCTAGGGTTTTTTTTCATTTTGGCGAATTTTTTATTTTGGCAATTTTGTCATTTCATTTTAGCGATTTTTTTATTTTGGCAATTTTGTGTTGTTTTTGGGGTTTTTTTCATTTTGGCAATTTTTTTTTCTGTTTTTGGAGTTTTTTTGTTTTGGCGATTTTTTTTAATTTCGGCGATTTTTTCCTGTTTTTTTCGTTTTGGCGATTTTTTTTTTCATTTTCGCGTTTTTTTTTCATTTTGGCGATTTTCTTTCGTTTTCACGCTTTTTTTTTCATTTTAGCAATTTTTCCGGTTTTTCGCGATTTATTTTAGTCTTAGACATTTTTTTTTAATTTGGTGCTTTATTTCGTTTTGGCGATTTTTTTTTTGTTTTTGGCGAGTTTTTCCTGTTTTGGGGTTTTTTTCATTTTGGCGATTTTATTCTGCTTTTTTTTGGGTTTTTTTGTTTTGGCGATTTTTTTTCATTTTGCCAATTTTTTTCATTTTGGCGATTTTCTCTCATTTTGGCGATTTTTTTTCAATTTAGCAATGTTTCGGGTTTTTCGCAATTTATTTCGTAGACATTTTTTTTAATTTGGTGCTTTTTTTCATTTTGGCGATTTTTTTTTTGGTTTTTGGCGATTTTTTTCGTTTTGGCGATTTTATAATTTTTTGATTTTTAGTTGCCGTTTTTGAAAATTTCAAGAGTTTAGCTCTTACGGTTTCCAAGATATAGCAAGTTGTCAAAATTGCATAGTCAAAATTGCATTAACTGATGGAACACCCTTTAATTTAAATTTTTTGAAATTTTAGTGTTAATTTTTGTAGTCTGTATTCAAATACACTAACCTTACAAATTTCAAGTATATATACATACATACATTCAATTGTATGTATATTACATGAGATTTTAACATTTTTCGTTGCTCGTTTTGGAACACCCTTTAATTTCCAATTCTCATGTATTTTTTGTTGTAGCGGTCAAAGGTCTATCCACTGTGTCCAAATTTCAGGTCTCTAGCTCTTACGGTTCTCGAGAAAATACCCTGCATAATTTTAGACATAGTTAATTTTACATAACACAACAAAAGTTTTCAACCCTGGAAACGTCTTTTTAATTTTTTTAATATTATTTTAATTTAAAATACCAATTTTGGTCGTACTGAAGTGTAAAATAGGTTTATTTATTAAAAAAAAATAAAAATTTGTTTTCGGTAGTGACTTTTATATGGCAAAATCAAGTTTCAGTTTTCCAGCTCTGAAACCGTCTGCTCGATTTTGCTGATTTTCAATACCAATCTAAGTTCGACCATTTCTGACACACCAGTCCAAGAACGAAGTCTCTAGCTTTTCTGGGAGCTTCGGAAAACCGATTTCACGTACACCGGACGGACGGACAGACGGACATCGCTTATTCGTCTTCGCTATTCATAAGGATCCAGAATATATATATTTTTTTGGTCGCAAATTAAAATTATGGAAATTACACACGGAATGATAAACCTATATATACCCTTTTCCATTTTTGGTAAAGGGTATAAAAAGAAACATTTGAACTTTACAATAACGAATTAAAGGAAAAGAACAAAGAAAAAAACTTTTTTTGAAACTAAGAGCAGATGAAATCGAAATTAAAAGACGCAAAATGGAACTAGAAGAATATAAAAATGCTTTCAAAACTTAAACATCGTTTTTTCAAATAAAATTTTTTGGTTTTTCTCTTTTTTTATAAGTTGTTTGTTGTGTACAAAATGAAGTTGTGGATTTTTTAATTTTATTTTAATAAATTTTTAAGTTTTAAATATTGAAAATTAAATTTTAACTATAAATTTTTTTTGCCATATACAAAAAAAAAATAAAATATTTAATAAAAAACGTATATTCAGGAAATTTTGTATTATTTGCATTACAATAGATTTCAAACATACTTTATTTTTTTATACGGCGGTTAAGGTTTAAAAATTGAATGCATCCATTATCTTTTCTCTAATGGTTGAAGCTGTTAAGTCGTCATTTCCCTCAATATTCCAGTCTTCAATTGAAACATTCGCATCGCTAGTTACAGGCATTTCCATATTATAGGCTATACAAATATTGTGCAAAGCTGCACACACATTTGTTATTTTACTAGCCACTTTTGGCGTATAATGCAATTGTCTTGCACCTAATAAGCAGCGAAATCTATTCTTCAAAACTCCTATAGTACGTTCGACTACATTTCTGGTCTGAGAATGGATGTAGTTAAATTTACTCTGAGGAGTTGCTTCTCCAGCTGACATAAAAAGCGTGATTAAATATGGCTCCAATGGATAGCCTGCATCTCCTTAATAAATACAGAAAACCAAAATTTATTTAAATTTTTTATAAATTAGATTTATCTTACCTAACAACCAAGTATTTTTGTCACCACTAATAAAATTATCCTTCATTATTTGCTTTAATTCACTAGCATTCCAAACTAGTGAGTCGTGTACTGAGCCTGGATAGTGTGAAGATATATACCTAATTCGCAGCTTATGATCACATACCTTTAACAAATTCATAAAATTATGATCCAAAAAATTAGATTTGTCCAATATGTATGTATGTACTTACTAGTGTTACATACAAACTGTAAAACCCTTTCCTGTTGTAATATTTA
This sequence comes from Tachina lurida, assembly GCA_944452675.1. Taxonomy (NCBI): domain Eukaryota; kingdom Metazoa; phylum Arthropoda; class Insecta; order Diptera; family Tachinidae; genus Tachina; species Tachina lurida. Next base: position 41,914,576 of record OX101754.1, read on the forward strand.
AAGCGTTCGCCTATACTTGGTGCTAATATTTTGATATGAGTGCCATCGATACATCCTATGACACCAGGGAAGCCATTTTTATTATAAAAATTTTCTTTTATATCCTGTTTTTCCCTTTCATCGGTAGGAAAGGATATCCAGGTGGAACAAGGCACGGTATGCATTGCATTAATGCATTCCTTAAGTACTTTGCTGGTTGAAGACTGCGAGAGTCCAACGTTATAATCATTACCAGCTTCTTTTTGATAACTGCTTTCGGCAAGAATGCGCATTGTTACTGCTAACTTCAATACGTTTGGCACTGATGATATTCTTTTTGCTGAATATAGTTGGGTAGTAATTTTTTCTAAAATATATTTAAAAGCCGGTTTGCTTAATCTAAAAAAGCGAACAAATCTGAACGCAAAATTATTATTCATACAAAAACATGGGCATGTAGGTACTTACTGTGAATTTGGCAAAGAAAATATTTCAGATTTTTGTCTTATTTGTCTTCTTAGAGAATTCAATTCTGACACAGTAGACTCATTTTCTTCATCAGAAGATGAAAGTGCAGCTAAACTTAACATTTGTTATTTTAAATGACGAGGATACAAACAATTTGAATTTATAAGTTTAAAAATAATTTTATTATTAACCTCTATTTTTGATACCGCCATTAATTGTTTTGACAGTTTGTCACAGGCAGCCTCGTGATATTTAAAGTTTTAAAAATTAGGAAACGTCTTGTAATGTTTAATCTGTTACAAAATTTTAAGTAGTCGAAAATTTTATATAGTACCATTGAGCACTGAATTCGACAAAAGGTTTCACAGTAGTAGAAACATATTTTCGAGAACCCTAATCAAGCTGATTAAATTTCTCAACATATTTATGGAGCATCGTCAAGGCGGAATTGGTGATTAATATGCCTTTTTGAAAAGGAACTAAGCTTTTCCGTCCGGGAATAATTGGATATTTCATCAACAGGTTCATCCTCTTCAAAACTTTCTCTTGGTTCTCTAACGCAAGACCATATGGTTCCTTAAGAATTGTTTTCATTGTACAAAACGTAAGTAAATAAATGATAATTATAGAAAACTAACCTTGCCAGGGTATTTAAAATTACTTAACTTTGAGTTAAGCACGTCGAACCAATCATTTACCAATTGGATAAAGTCTGCCGTGTGAGTGGAGTTGTATACTTCCATGCCTAGCGCGTTAAATCTTCTGATGGAATTGGCTGTCGTACTTGAAAAAATTTGTGCCGCCAACTTTACTTTTTGCCTTCCTGAAAGTTTTTCTAGTACACAAGATATTTAAAAAAAATTAAAAACTTACCTGCACCTTTTACAGTGAGATGTTCGTCAGTCAATTTAAACGTGATTGACATATCTGACTTTGAAGTAAGCGTCAGTAGATCCGCGATGGTTCGAGTAGTCACCAGTGTGTTTCCAATCATTATTCCGGAATCCAATAAATGGTTCCGAATAAGTTTCAATAGATGTGGAGCATCAGCAAACGCAAACACTTTCTCATTCTCACAAATTGGATTGGGAAACCAAGGATTGTCTGGAAAAATTAATGTGAACTAGACATACAGATGTATTTATAATTTTAAAGCGTTTCATTTTGAGCTTAAAAGTAACTATCAAGATATCTCTGAAATATTTACGTGTAGTTCAACCATAATAGTGCTAATATCAAGTGCCTGTATAATTAATAATAATAGTAAAAATAATACTAATAATAATAATAATAATGATGATAATAATGATAATAATAATAATATATAAAAATCTTTATAACTGAATTAATTACCTATATCCGTCCTATAAGTCTTAAGAAAAATATAAAATCACATATTAAATAAACAAATAGCTGTTTACTTTAATTACCCGTCATTATATTTCTTTTCAATGGAGTTTTTAATTTAAAATCGAAGTTTTATAATGTGTGGAGTTGATTAGTGTGTGAATCTGTGTTGTGTATAAAGTTATAGTTTTTGTTCATTGTTGAACATTAATTTACTTACCTATGGTAACACCTAACTCCCTCCACAACACAAGATTATTTGGCCCCATATCACAAACTGTGGCCACTACCTTGAATCCCGCATTATGGAGTATCCTTATCGCATGGGTCAATAAACTTTTTGTTATCTTACAGTCAAAGTCATAAAAAACTGGCTGCTTCGACGACTTTTTAAGGCCACGAGCCATTATGACTTGAACATTACCGGAAGGGTTTCTCACTAAATCACCAACAGAGTCATATTCATATGTTTCTGCCACCTTCATTTCATCGAAGACGAGAACACATATTTTTTCATCAGAATTCAGATCGCAAGTCTTTCTCATGAATTCAATCGATGAATGAAAAATGCCTTCGGTAATGGGAACCTGTCCACACCAACGCTGCAGTGTTGATCGGTGAGGTAACCGAGACCCGTTTGCGTAAAGCTGATGATACGCCCTGGGACCTGCAGCATGTAGACATATTGCACTAGATATGTCTTTCCAACGCCACTCTATTCTCCCTGGTGACATTATTTTTTTTACCTGTTCCTCGGTAAATATTTTGCGCATTGCGTCGACTGCTGCATTTGCCTGAGCCAGTTGACATTTCAATTCCTTGTTTTCAGCTTCCAGACTGCGTACTCTTTTGAAATATTCCATTCCAAATACAGATTCACTGAAAATTTTTCCAAAACCATTTCACTTTGTTCTTAAAAGCAAAAAACAACACTACTGATTGTGGTACTTTTACCTTTTTTGTCATTGGCGTTATGGTACTTTTACCTTTTTTGTCATTGTTATTATGTATGTGGCGCCCTGTGTTAATTACAACACTGCACACACTTGTGTACTAATACCTTTTTTTGCAACCACTTAGGTGCTACAGAAACCATTTTTAATTTCTTTTTTTAATTAATCTTTCTCGACCTGTGAAGCTATAAGCTCAGGAATTAAATAAATCCTTTCTTGTCACAATTTAAAGTTAAAGTGTAAAAAGACTTAAATAATGAATTAACTCTGTTTTTAGTTATAGTATTAAAATAAAAAAACTACAAAATACAACCGCTGCAGATTTTATTGGTAGTTAAAACAAAAGCACCAAATTGGTGACCCCGAAAGTTATAGAAAATAACAGTACATATTTTCTGCGTGTCCGACAGAGTTTTTTTTTATTAATTCTACAACGCCATTTTGGGCTACGCCATTTTATTTTATACCTGGTTAAAAAAGTGACAATGAACGAGCAAAACGCAAAACCGCTTGTTTCCACCAGCGGTCTTACTGGCGATTCAGCAGTGCCTTCAAACGATGGAGCATCCGCATCGCAAGGAAACGTGTCCCTCATCTATGCCAGACTACCCGTGCCAACCATGACCAACGCCAATGTCGAAGCATGGTTTATTTCAATGGACTTTTGGTTCACGGCGTCAGGCATAACTGCAGACAAGCAGAAAACAGCAACGATTTTGGCAGCTTTAGATCCGAACGCCATAGCTCAATTGGCTGACGTAATTGCATCCATGCCGCCGGTGAACAGGTACGACTACATTAAGCAAAAAATTATTTTACATTTTGCTGACAGCGAGCAACGCCGCTTAAACCGACTACTGTCGGAGCTCCCTCTCGGTGACAAAAAGCCATCAGAGCTCTATTACGAAATGAAGCGGGTGGCTGAAACAACTCTTGGTGAGTCAGCACTAAAAGGGCTTTGGACAAAACGTCTCCCAGAGTGTGCACAGCCAGTTGTGACAGCCTCAGTAGGAACGCCATCGGAATTCACGAGAATTGCCGACGCCATTGTTGACGCAATGTCGTCAAATCAAGTCGCTAGAGTGCAGTCTACAGCACCAGATGAATTAAACGAACTTCGAGCTGCCGTGGTCGAATTAGGAAGAAAATTCGAAAAGTTTTCAACGCGTTCTGACGCACGTCAAAGAAATTCCACGCCAAGACGAGGCCGCTCAAAAAGTCGGGCAACTTATAGTTACAACACAGCGTCGGGGACAGAGTGCTGGTATCACAAAAAGCATGGACCAAACGCACAAAAATGCCGCAGCCCCTGTCGACATAAACCACAGAAGTCTACCGTTTCATCAGTTGGCGCATCTGCAAGAAGCAACAAACCAAATTGACTAGATCGACAGGTGGAGTGTTATGGCGAAAACACCACCACCTCCTGTCAAATTTTTCGCCTCCAGGTAAGAGATAGAATATCTAAGCAGAATTTTTTAATAGACAGCGGCGCCGACGTTTCCGTCCTGCCAACAACGTTTAAATCTTTTGACGTTCGCCCCTCTACCGTTACCTTATATGCGGCAAACGGTTCACCTATCAAGGTGACCGGCGAAAAAAATATTACGGTTGACATTGGTCTAGGTCGTATGTTTTTTTAACCGTTCGTAATAGCTGACGTCACGTCACCAATCATAGGTTGCGATTTTATACGACACTTTGATTTATTAATCGATATAAAACGCAATCGCCTTTTAAATAACACAACCGGTAACATTCGTGCTCTGACTATTCCTACGAGTTACGAAACTTCATCCATTAAAAGTATTAACCCTGCGGATCCATTTGCAGACATTTTAAATAATTTCATCGATATTACACGCCTCTCGCCATATGGGTACCCAACGAAATTGTCAGTCTACCATAAAATAGATACGACAGGACAACCTGTATTTTGCCGACCCCGTCGTCTATCACCCGAAAAACTCACAGCGGCCAAAAAGGAATTTAATTATTTAATAAAAGCAGGCATTTGCCAACCGTCAAATAGTAATTGGTCCAGCCCCCTACACTTAGTTAAAAAAGTTGATGGAACATGGAGACCATGTGGTGACTATCGGGCACTTAATGCTAAGACGTTGCCAGATCGCTATCCACTACCATTTTTATCGGATTTCACTACAAATCTTCGGTGTAAAAAGTTTTTTTCTAAAATAGATCTTCAAAAAGCTTTCCATCAGGTGCCAATTCATCCGGATGACGTCGCGAAAACGGCAATAAGCACACCTTTTGGTTTATATGAATTCAAATTCATGACGTTCGGTTTATGCAACGCTGCTCAAACTTTTCAGAGGCTAATAAATGAGGTGTTTCGTGGGTTAGACTTTGTATTCCCATATATCGACGATATATGTGTAGCTTCATCAACAATTCAGCAACATCGTAATGATCTGGCAGAGGTATTCCTTCGCGAAAACCACCTTGCCATTAACCTGCAAAAATGTGAATTTGGAAAAAGCGAAATTAAGTTTTTGGGTCATCTCGTCAATGCTGACGGTATACATCCCTTGCCTGAGAAGGTAACAGCCATTATGAACTTCCCAAAACCTATAGTGGCCCAGCAGCTTAAGCGATTCATAGCAATGGTAAATTGCTATCGAAAATTTTTACCTCAAGCCGCCTCGTACCAGCTTCACCTACAAAAGTTAATCACCGGTAATAAAAAGAACGACAAAACACCACTAAAATGGGACCCGACAGCAGAAGCCGTTTTTCACCGTTGTAAAGACGAATTAGCAAAAGTCGCCCTTTTAGCACACCCGGACGCCGAAGCCGACTTAGCCATTTATACGGACGCCTCCGATACAGCAGTCGGAGCGGCATTACTCTAAAAAGTAGGCAATAACCTTCAGCCTTTGGCCTTTTATTCAAAAAAATTAACCACTACGCATCAGAAGTACTCAACATATGACCGCGAGCTAACAGCAATGTATCAAGCTGTGTGCCATTTCCGGTATATGATAGAAGGAAGACGGTGCTAGATCGTCACTGACCATCGTCCTCTGATATTTGCGTTTCAACAGAAGCTAGAAAAAGCTTCACTTCGAAGGATACGTCAACTAGATTTCATCAGCCAATTCACCACCGACATTCGTCACACACCAGGTGCAGCAAACGCAGCAGCTGATGCACTTTCCCGTATCGAGTCAATTAGCCAACTAGTAGACTACTCCCGCATAGCAGCGGCTCAGCGGACCGATGATGAGCTTAACCAAATGCTACACAATTTGGGTAGTCAAACAAACTCACTTGAACTAAAAACCTTCCCTATTCCAGGCAGTAGTGGCCATTTAGTTTGCGACACATCTACGCCCAATATTCGCCCTTTTATTCCTAAGGAATTTCGCTACACCATTTTACAGACGATACATAATTTATCACACCCTGGCGTAAGAGCTACTACAAAACTAGCTACTTCAAGGTTCTGCTGGCCGGGCATAAGCAGAGATAGCTCTAACTTCGTTCGAAATTGCTTGCAATGTCAACGATCTAAAGTTCAACGTCACACGCGTTCAGCTCCGGTCAAATACGACCCACCCAGACAACGTTTTGCACATATCAACATTGATATCGTGGGACCATTTCCGTTATGCGAAGGGCAACGTTACTGCCTAACTATAATCGATCGCTTTACCCGTTGGCCTGGAGCAGTACCAATTCCTGATATGAGTGCGGAATCTGTTGTAAAAGCCCTCTTGTCCCAGTGGATTGCAAGATTTGGAGTCCCGGCGCACATAACATCAGACCGCGGTCGTCAGTTTGAATCTTCCATTTTTAATGAGCTTATGAACACCATTGGTACAACGCACCTGCGCACATCGCCCTACCACCCGCAGTCAAATGGTTTAATTGAAAGGTGGCACCGAACTTTTAAGGCGGCTATATTATGCCATAATCCAAACAAATGGGTATCACACTTACCCATGATCTTACTCGGCCTACGAGTCGTCTTTAAACCTGATATCAACGCCTCGCCAGCAGAATTGGTATATGGAACAACCCTTACAATACCAGGAGAATTTTTCAGTGAAAAAAATATCGATAGTTCCGACAACTTCGTTGCAGAATTCCGATCAGCTATGAATAAAATTAGACCGACCGATTCCGCCTACCACTCTACGCCGCCGACCTTTATGTCAAAAACTCTTTGGACAAGAACACACGTTTTTGTTCGAAATGACTCCGTCAGACCGTCACTAACACATCCATACGATGGTCCCTACCTAGTATTAAAACGCTTTAAAATTTTTTTCAAAATTAGGATACGAAACCGTCAAACTAATATAAGCGTAGACATATTAAAACCAGCTTTTGTTACAGGCACCGAAGCAAGCGAAGGCTCTGCAACACCAGACGCTCCCACTAATCTGAGCAAATCACCAGACGTTCCCACTAATATGAGCAAAACACCAGACGCTCCCACTAATCTGAACAAATCACCAGACGTTCCCACTTGCCAGAAATTTACACCGGATTATCACACCAGCCAAGACGAATCACCAGACTTCCCCACCGGCCATATCGAAACACCAAATAGACGTAACGTAACCTTTGCCCCAGAATTCACCCCCAAAAAAAACTTCTCGGGGACGACTCGTACGACTCCCTTCAAGGTTCAGGGTGAGCTCTCTCCAGCCCGGGGAATGATGTGGCGCCCTGTGTTAATTACAACACTGCACACACTTGTGTACTAATACCTTTTTTTGCAACCACTTAGGTGCTACAGAAACCATTTTTAATTTCTTTTTTTAATTAATCTTTCTCGACCTGTGAAGCTATAAGCTCAGGAATTAAATAAATCCTTTCTTGTCACAATTTAAAGTTAAAGTGTAAAAAGACTTAAATAATGAATTAACTCTGTTTTTAGTTATAGTATTAAAATAAAAAAAAACTATAAAATACAACCGCTGCAGATTTTATTGGTAGTTAAAACAAAAGCACCAAATGTATGTAATACCTACATGCTAACTGGAGTGGAATTCCGAATTTTTTAACTAAATATATGTTACCTCTGACTACATACATACTACATGCGATATTATAGTTATATACTGTTACATACAATTTTTACTTAGTTTTAGTTCTTATTATTTAACGATATACTGATTGGAGTAAATTTTTTAACTACATACATATGTAAATTGATTTTTACCGCTGTTATAAATACACTACATTATTAAATACTCGCATAATTTTTAAACACTCACTCAGTTTGAGTTCCTTCCCCTTTGCAAGAATATTCAGTTTGAGTTTCCGAATCATTGTAAATGATTTTTTCTTGAACATTTGAGTTATAAGTGCACATTCCTATTTTTGTAGGTAAATCTGGAAGCCATTGGTCTTCATCAGTGCACATGCCCGTGTCAAAATTATGCTCCAAAAATACGTAGGATTCCAAGAAACTTACTGGTGTATTCGTCAATTATCATTACATGCAGTAGTTTGTAAATATTAAAGATAAGTAATTAGACTTTTTACCTTGACACAGAAGTTTGCCCGATAGTATGTTCCATTGCCAGGTCAAAGTGAACCATAAACGGTTCGGCGTGCGGCAAGAGGCAAACCCTTTTTCCAGCATATACAATGCTTGTTGCCAGGAAATGCTCACTGCAAATCCGAGCGGACTGCAGAAAATTAACACCGCAAATTTCACCCCACTTTTTTCGGATTGCCTCATCTTTGGGGACGCGGAACAAAGTTCCGACTCCCGCATTATATTTTGTTTTGCATACAGCACAAATACGCATATTGATTTTTTAGTTTTCACAATTAAAATATGTATGTAGTTTAATAACTCACAGGAAATGTCTATGACAACTTTATCAAACAAATATTTAACACAAAATTTTTTCCACTCAAGAAGGACAATTTAATTTTTGGAAGACGCTTAAATTTTTTTCACTTCAAATGTAACAAGCATTACGTAAAAAAAGAGATTTTGACAGTCGGGGTCTAAGGCAATTCAACTAGTCTTCGAACACCTGATAATCATCTGGACTGTTAAGGTCACCTGTTATGAATTAGTGATGGTATTTGGGAATTTTAGTTTCGTGCCAAAATGTTAGCCAAAAAGTGCCAAAATAACTTAAAAAGTGCCAAAAAATAAATGTACATACATACACAGCTGGGCTCATGAAAACGGTGAAATATATTGTATTAATTGTAAATTTTATTGAGTTTGTATTTTAAATGTCAATACATTTGATTAATAGGAATTCAATTCATTTTTGTTTGTTTATTTATTTATTTAATTCAACAATTCAAGTAGAAAAAAACTTTCAGTCTTCAACAATAAATTTTCGTCCACTTTAGATTTTTTTAAGCTAGCAAGGACGCGACCTTATAGAATTTGTTTGTTTTTTGAGTCAGTTGTGTTGAATCTTGAACAATTCACATATACGAACGAATATAACGAACGATATAAAACTGGCCAAAATATAAAAAAACCGATAGTTTCGACGGCGGCTAATCTATGTATGACAAAAAGGCAGGCGACTCGGTGCGCCATTTAGGGAAGGAGAACAAAATAGAAGCGAACAAAAAACAACATGTAAGATGTCATTTACTTGAAACTAATACTTTCATTGTTGCAGCTTTTAGAAGTACACATTTTTACATTTCATTTCATTTAGTAGTCAATGAAACAGCGACGATAACACATGCGTACCGGGTGTATTAAATTCTTTAAAGATACACTGACAGAAAAAAAGTGGTATGCGAAAAATATTACCTGATCACCAATGCTTTTCGCGACATTCAATGTGTTTTATGTTACAAAATTTTTAATTAAAGAAATTAATATGTATTAATATAATATTTTGATATTTTTGGAGCAGATTTACTAAACTGCGTTTTCTATAAAAATTTCAAAGACCAATAACTCGTGAAATATGGATCGCAGCCATTTTTTTAATTAAATTTTTTCTCTTATTTTTCAATTTGCGATCATATAACAAATTAAAAATTTCTTTTTGGAGATTTTTCAGTTTCCTATGAAAAGTTCAGAGCCCCATAACTCGGGAAATATGGGTTGCCGCAAACTTTCTTATTTAATTTTTTCTTCTTATTTTTAAGTTTCTCTCACAAAGGCTCCTTGTTTATTTATTTTTAGCTGCTTTACTAAAATGCATTTGTTCCAAATATTTATTTTTTCCTATGTACTTCAGAGACGAATGAGACAACTTTTCTCACCCATACAACCATAGTTTTATTTTTGACACCACTGTTCTAGACTAACAGGCTGACACACTTCCACGCAGGTACCGTCACACATTCGAAAAACTTCCGAGATAAGTTCGCAGTTCGGAGCTTTACCGGGCATTCGAATTTTTTTAGATTTGCGAACAAATATCGAACAATTGTTTCGAAAATTCTTCGCTTTAGTAAGCATTGGTTTCTATGGAATCTCAGGTCCTTTTTTCGTTGAATATGGTTTTTATTAATTTTATATGACTCACTTTTACCGGTAATACATGTTATTATTTTCTTTTACTTTGCGATCTAAAGTGTGACTGACGCTTGTATTTAATTTGAGAAAACTGAAGAAGAAAATTGGAACGCAACTAGGACAACAGCGTGTTGGGCAACATACAAAGTAAGCAGACCTTTGGAAATCCTGGACAGATGAGTATACATCGGCTGGGAGATAAAACCGCGTGACATACTACATACTTATATTGTAATGAAACACAAATATATTTTTATTAGAAAAAATTAAAACACTACTTACAATTATACTAGAAAAAGTACTTACATATATTTGTTCATGATACTCGTATCATATAAGATATGAACATTTCTTAACCCGATATAACCCACGATTACCATATGGTAACGCAAAACATGTCGTTACTTTTACTCTAATAAATCCTAAGCGACACCACAAAACTACAAAAAAAAAGTTTCGGTTTAGTGCAAAAGATTTGTAGCCTGCAAAAACAAACATGCTTCGTCATTCTTAGTTCAGTTCGCAAAACTAACGCATCTAAAGTTGTGCTTACAAAAAAGAAAACACAAAAATCACCGTTTTCAGATATGGCACGTCGGTAAGTACATATATTTAGCAATATATTTTTGACGCAGTTTGAAGAAAATTACAATTATTGATAATAACAATAAGTTGTGTTCCATACACAACTTGATTTTGGTCGAAAAAGTTATATTTGATAATATTTTTCTCCATTTTACTCAAAGCGTTACCATATGGTAATCGTGGGTCTCCTAGGGTACATGTTTTTTCATGCTTTGAGTAATTTTCTGTATTATTTTCTAAATTTATTTATAAGTATTTTGTTGAAAATTTATAAATTTGATGGATTTTAGAGGTTTATCGTTGCAACAAATGCTTGATTATATTCAAGAACTCGATGAAGCAGAAGAAGAAAACCAGTTAATAGATATTCCAACTACCATTTACATTGAACCTCCTGCAGATGGGAACATATCTGGAGAAGATGATGCTGAAGATGAATGTGGAGGCATCCCAGATAATGTTTGCCCAGCTCAGCTTAAAGGTACCTGCGAAGTTGTAATGGCTAGTGGACGGCATTTACAAAATTTTTATGAAGAGGATGAGATTGGAGGCATGTTTGAAATCCATTTTATATAATCGGATATTTTAACTTTTTTATTCCTAAATTTGTTAGCTCCAAATATAGAAGATTTGCCAATTATTATAGCTGAAGACCTACAAGAAAAGAGAGATCAACCAACAACATCAAAGGCATCACCAGTTAGAAAACGGTTGTGTACAGTACAGTCAAAACCTTCCAATGTTGCATTACCACCAGTAAACAAGGAAACGAATTTTCAATAGAAAAATGATAGTTCCTCATTTTTTATTCCCATTTTTCCAGCTTCAAATTACGAAGACTGTCGTAACTTACTACCACATCAACAGTTCGAAAAGTTTTTTGATGACGTATTATTAGCACATAATTGCGAACAAAGTGCATTATATTCGACGGAACAAAATAGGCCAAATCCGAACATATCAGTTGGCGAGCTCAGAGCATTTATTGGTGTTTTAATAATTACTGGCTACAATTACCACGCAAATTTCAGAAATTTATGGAGTCAGGATGAAGACAATCGCAACGGCCTTGTAAGCAATACTATGCGTAGAAACCGTTTTCAGGAGATTTTGCAGTGTCTGCACTTTGAAGACAATTCGAAGGCATCTTCAAAAAACGGTCCAAATGCCGACAAAATGTGGAAATTGCGTCCTCTTACAGACCATTAAAAAATGATCGAAAATTTTCATGCCGAACAAAACCTTTCTTTTGATGAAAGCATGATTTCTTACTTTGGTAGGCATGGCTGTAAGCAGTTTATAAAGGGCAAGCCATTGCGGTTCGGATACAAAGTTTGGTCGCTTTGCACCCCATCAGACTATTTGGTGAACTTTGAAATTTACCAGGGAAAGAATCCCCGTTCAAATAGTGAGTACGAAACTAAATTTGGAAAATGTGCTGCTCCCTTAGTTAGCATGATTGACGATTTTCCTGATGAATTGAAATCGCTTCCATTTTCATTTTATTTTGATAACTTGTTTACAAGTTATCCTTTGCTGGCATATCTAAAATCATGCGGATATAATGCTACGGGAACAATTCGTGAAAATCGCATTCCAGCAAGCTGTCCACTAGCGCACAAAAAAGACTTGAAAGCAACGGAAAGAGGTTATTCAGAGTCGACTCAAATGGAAAGTACTGGCATCCGTTTGATAAAATGGAAGGATAATAGTGTTGTATGTATGCTATCTACTTGCTTTGGTGAAAATCCAAAATCAATGGCACATCGCTATTCGAAAGCAAGCGCAGGTAAAATAAACATACCCCGTCCTTGTGCGATTACCGAATATAACAAATATATGTGCGGAGTAGACCGATTCGACCAAAATGTGTCCCAATATCGCATCGCATATAGAGGAAAATAGTGGTGGTCGTGCATTTTTACCTGGCTGATAGGTGCCTGCATTCAAAATGCTTGGCAACTTTATCGGAAAGGACAGCCGACAATGACACAATTGGAATTGCGCCGTCAGCTAGCAGTATACTACTGCAAACATTACGGTACAAAACCCAAATCAGTTGGTCCTATGCCCTCTCATAGACATGCTCAACAAGAAGGTCGAGCTGAATACACGCTGCGCTATGATCAAATTGGACACTATGTTGTAGCATCAAATCGCAGGCGCTGTGCAGGTGAACAATGCAAAGTTAGTGGCCGTACAGCATGTATAAAATGCAACGTTGGACTTTGTGTAAAGTGTTTTGCAAATTACCATACCAAACCATAACTTGTTTGATTCAGTGAATATTGTTACTTTTTATTTTAATGAATGTGTTTTTTACTTTAGTTACTTACTTATAAATACAATTAGCCCATTAAAACATATCGTTTTGTGATTTTTATTTAAAACCACGTTTTTCTTTCTCAAAAAAAACATGTACCCTAGACGGCCCAGGATTACCATATGGTAACGCTAGTTTTTCCCTTTTTCCGGAAAACTGCGGCAATGTACCAAAAAATAAACTTCATTTTCATGCTTAGGAGGCCAAAATATATAATCGTACTTATTTTCAACAAAATCTGAGAGAAAAATAGTTTTGGGCATTACCGGGTTAATAAATAAATATAAGGTTACAAAATTATAAGCATTACAAATCATTAAAGTTGAGATTGTGTGATAAGTTTTTTCTGAGCTTCTCATTTGTTGAACTAGCCGTCCACACGAGCAATAATCTTGGCAATTATTGCCGTGGCAACTGTCAAATTCGTTTGCCGACACAAGATATTATCGTGAGGACCATATGAATATGTGTTTAAATATGTATATATTCAGCAACAAATATTAAAATGCATTGCTGAGCAATAATCTCTTGCTGCCAAATTAAAAAAATTTTAAATTTTTTTCAACAAAAAAGGAAAACAAATGCTTTTAACTATATAAAATAAATATAAGTTAAATTTACAATTAGCAAAAGATCTAATTAAGGATAATTTAAATATTTATGTGCATAAAAGAATAAATATATTTGAATGTACGTGTTCGCCACCTCTAGTTACATTGTTGAACACAAGCAATTTGCCGTCATCATACTGCCGGCGTTATTGCTTGTGTTAAGACACAACGAATTGCTCGTGTGGTCGTAGTGTAAACGAAAGTTTAACAGAATTAGCCATATCCGTAGTCGGTTCGTTTTAGAAACCTCATATTAAAAACCTTTCTAAATATTTTTATACTGCACCCAGCATACAAAGTAATACGAATATAATTCGAAGTCGTATTGCTTGAAGAAAAATATTATTGCGGCAACAGTTATAAGTATATATTCGTAAAGCTATTTTTTATGTACAACTAAATTTTAAAAAAAATGCAATATTCTATATTAATTTACATAATAAGGGTATTCATTTCACAAATTTTTTTTTGTTGGAAAAATGGAAAATTGAAAATTTGCACTCTTCTTGATGTGAACGATGTTTTTTTAAATAAAAATTGCACAAGTTTTAACTGTCAGAAAAACGTTCTGTCAAATTACTCTTGTAAATAATTAATATTATTCAAGATGCCGAATAAAACTGTTAAAAGTGAATTAATTGATTATTTAATTGTCACATCATTAACGGAAATTGATAATATTTGCGAAAATAACGGTATGTAAAGATACATTTTCATGAAAACATTACAATATCAACTTTAAAATACATCTTAATGAGCTATTCAATTCTACTCGTATACTGAAATTACATAAAAATTCCATAAAATTGAAGTCATACTATATCTCCTAATGCTTCTACGAGAAACATTATTGCTCTATTCGAAAACTATATGCAAGATGCATTTAGTAAAGGCCGTTTCCGAGTATAATACAAGTGTTAATACTTTTGTGGTAAATGCAACTCTGACATGCTGAGTTGTTGTTGTTTTTTGAACATTTTGAAACTGAAATTAAATCAGCAAGACATTTTAGTCAAAAGTATTAATAGTTGTATTATAGTCTGAAACAGCCTTAATCACTATCGTTTAATCACCATAATGTAAGAAAGTTGAATAAATTGTATAAGTATCAATGATTGCAATGATATAATCGTTTCCTAAAGTAAATAATTCGATCTTAAGCGAACTTGAAGTGCTCTTTCGCCGAATTAGTGAACAAATTTGGAAAAGTGTAGTGAAAATAGAAGCTGTAAAAACTCTGAGTTGACAACACTTAAATTTATTATATATAAGTCGATGCTATTATTGAAACCCTGAAGAAAAAATTTAGGAGAAATAAAATGAAAAATGAAAGACACTTACATAGACTGTGGATCAGGGTATTTAAAATTCGGCGCAGCTGAGTATAGTACTGTAACTTGCTAGTACTTAACGATAAGAAACCGCATGGAAATTTTTCAAGAAAAAAAATTAGAAACAAGCAATGCAAACTCTTATTAAAATGATTTGTAGGTCTTATTATTAAATTGTCTACTAATTGTGGTAATAGTCGTCAATTAGTCTTTATATACGTATATGTTCTAGATTCCGAATAATTTTGATTTCGCATGAAAACAAGAATTCACATGAAATTGAAATTTGGTGTTCTCGTTTTCACATTGTTATTTAGTTATTCGAAGAAGTGTTCGAAACAAGATTGACAAATGTCAATGTAAATTTTTAAACACATTTACATACTAATTTAATTTAATATCAGAAGAAATGCCTGGAGCATTTCTTTTATGTTTAGTCCAGCATAGGCGTGATCAACTTTATAAGGAAGTTATACGCAGACGAGCGTTAAGGGATGCATCAAATCCCATGGATATGCCAGAATCCTCGTAAATTTATTTATTTCTGTAAATGGAGGCAATTTTTTAATTTTCTTATTTTTAGATTCATTGCACTTTACCGCATGAACAGGTCTGCATTTTTAATGATTTTGAACCAAATCGCTCCTTTAATGGATAATATTCAAGAAAAGTTGCAGTTAGCAGCAGCTCTAAGATTTTTTGCTGTAGGTGGATTTCGAGGTGTTATAGCAAATGATATAAATATTTGCATAGGTCGTAGCACAATGTCAAAAGTTCTATGGAATGTTGCCAATTTACTGGAGAGTATTATTTGCCCAACTTGGATATCTTTGGACATGGATGATGAGGAAGTAAATGCTTCCAAGTCGCATTTCTTTAATGAATATGGACTACCAGGTGTTGTAGGATGTGTTGACGGCACCCACGTTCGTATAAGGAAGCCAAGCTTAGTTGAATCGCTGTACTACAATAGGAAAGTGTTCTTCAGCCTAAATGTCATGATAGTGGGTTGAATACATATTTTATTAAAAATTATTAAGGCTTTATAAAGAGTTTTCAAAACAAATTTTCATACAAAAGTTTTCTTATTATTATTTTCTATATGTATATTTTTAGGTTTGGGACTATAAAATGCGTATACGTGCGGTAGATGGATGTAGACCTGGCTCATGCCATGACTCCTTTATCTGGAGTTTGAGTGACGCAAGAACTTTTTTTGAACAAAATGATCATAATGGGTGGCTGTTAGCCGATACAGGCTACACTTTAGAACCCTTCGTGATGACACCGTACAGAAACCCACAGTTTAATTGTATAGAACATTTATTTAATAAAAGACATTGCAGTGCACGTAATATTGTTGAAAGAACAATAGGCAACTTGAAGTCTCGTTTCCGATGCTTACAAAATGCAATGTTACCGTATATACCAAGTAAAGTGGTAAAAATTGTTAATATTTGCTGTGCACTGCACAATATATGTAAGAACTTTTGTGTTGAATATGATGAACCAAGTAGTATCATTGAAGATGTGGACTCTGAAGACGAAGACACAGATGATGAGTACCAATTTGAAGAAATCAGTGTTGGTAATGAAGCCGCCGCGATTAGAAATAGCATAGCAAACAGTCTGATACAAACTTTGTGAAATATTTCTCAAATCTAAAATAATTAAAAAAATTTTTACTGCAATTCATGGGGTACTTTTTATTGAAAAATTAAAAATAAACAACATAACAAGGTATTTCAGGTTCTTTAAGAAATAAACAAATGCACTTCAGTTCCTAAAACAAAGAGACAACTTAACAAAAACTGATTCTTTTTAAACCATTTTTAACGAAAAGGAATTTTTATACATTAATATTATGGCGATACGCTTTCTGCAATTTATTTTTTTCAACTTCGATTAAAGAATCGTATTTTTCAACAAGTTTTGCCAAATTCGAGCTTCACTTTGCTCCAGCTTATTTCCAATATTTTCTAATTTATTTGAAATATGTGACCTCCCTTCACTTCTAACTTGTGAAAGATGTTCAATTTTCTGCGCAATGCTTTCCAAATGGTAACTTTCATTTTCCATAAAGTTTTCTAAATTGCTAATAGTTTTTACTTTTTTATAAGAATTTTTCCCCGAATCTGTTTGCTTCGTTTTTCTGGGAATTGAAGTTGATGGATCGGCTGGTAGAGAAAGCGAAGAATGTGCTGAATCAACAGATAATAATGATAAACAATCTTCTTCGTCATTATTAGATTTCGAAATAATCTTTTTGCCAAAAGATTTAGTATTTTTTATTCCATCAACCGTTTGATATAACCCACTTATGAGGGCTACATCTTCTTCTAGTTGACTTAAAATGTATTGATTAAAGTTTCCTCCCCCAGTGTGATTCACTTCTTTTTTGTTGTGGGAAAGCTTACGCTTTACATTGCTCTTCCAGTCCATCCATGTCTATGTGAATGAAATGTTCGTCAGTAAACACATGCTTCAGTACTTTTCTTTAACTTACTTTTTTCCATTCTGTTAAGTCTTTTGTTGGTGGTCCGGCACAATTAAGCTCTTCTACAATCGTCTTCCACAGTTGTTCTTGAGATATTTTGTCACCCTTGGAAAACCCTCGAGCCAAATCAGTATGATCTTTCATAAAACGTACAAAAATTTCTTCCTGTTTTTTATTCTTTCGCTTCCTCCTACAGTAAATTATTTGATTAATTTATGGTACATAGTACATATTACATATTACATTCTTCTGTACATATACATAAATCTATGTACATACATATGTATGTACACAGATTGCACTGTATATTAATGTTTACTCACATATTTTATGCAATTAATCAAAGTAGAAAGTTGTAATTCTTTTAACTAAAAGGAACCAATAAAATATTTTTGTTTAGAAATTTTTTACGCTGGGCTCTTGTAAATATCTTTTGTTTTGTGTATTGTTTGTTTCATCCTTAACGGTGTTGCCAAATTTTTATTTACATACCCATCTAATAAATAAAAGCCTTTTAGCTTTTGTTTCAAAACTTATCTTTTGATATTAATATTGACAATAAATATGTTATTTAAGACCTGTCCATAGTTATTTGATTGACTATTGTGCGAGTTTGTTATATTGTAATAAAGATTTGAGTAAATAAAATATTTCCGTCCGTCATCACTATGAACTTCGAAATACATGTCATGGTGGCAGCATATTGTTTTCGAAAATAAACAAATGTTTCCCCGCAAATTAAAAAATTTTGTGAAATACAGAAATATATGATTTTTTTGAATGAAAAATTATTAAATAATAATAATTATTAAAGGGGTGAAGTAGTTAGCACGTTGACTACAAAACCGAAGGTCCTGGGTTCAATCCCTGTATCGAACAGTCATTAAATAACAACACCACGCATTTTTCTGATGTGCATTAAAAATAATCAATGAAATGGCTACAAAACACAGCTTCAAAAAAAAAAATTAATACGCCTCATTTAACATCAGAGAGGCGCTGCAACACTGCATTATTAAAAACGTGCAAGAAGCAGAGTTGTAAAAAGAATGAAGCTTTCCTCTATCTCCCCCTTCACCACCTGTCTTCTCTACCACTATCCCTTTCCTAAAGAAGGTAACACCTAGTAATAGTAGTAGGCATTAATTGCCTGAGTGTTACTTCTCTATATTATAAAAAAAAACTATATTTAGTATATGCTAAATACAATCTGTTGAGTATACATATATGAAGTTCAAAAAGTTTTCATGAAGAAGGACTGCGTTTTGTTGTCACAAAAATTATATACATTTAAGCACATTTTAGTTTAAGTGCTTTCACATACTTGTATATGAATTTATAGTGTTGTTTTAAAATTAATATTTGTCTTATTAAATAAGGTTAAATCGCTAAAATTAAACAATATTTAAGTAAAGTAAACTTTGAAGTTTAAATATTTGGTCTTTTATTTGACTTGGAAACTTTATTTTATACAGAAAAAGCTCGTTCGTTTTGTTTTCAGTAATGTATTTCCAAGTGAAAAGAATACGAATTTTTCTGTTCAAAAATGAAAACGGGAACACCTAAAAAATTTGAAATCGATTGCTTTCACATTTTTCTTGTGGAATCGAAAGCCAGAACACATATCGCTCATTTGCTTCAATAGTGGCACAACTCGAAAAAACCAGTTTTGCAGAAAACGCATTTTAAGTTTTCAATTTGCATACAACTCAATGGAGATGTGAAAAAAAATCTTCTCTCAGGAGGTGATGGTACAAGCTATTTGTATGAAATTTTTACACAAGATAAAATACGAAATGCCGAATCTTTCTGCATTATTAACTCAAAAACCCCATTTTTTGCGTTATGCCACTATTGAAGTAAATGAGCGATATGATAATCTTTTTCTGTGTAGTAACTTTATTCTATTTGCTTGAATTCGATTAAAACTCTTAAAAATTTGTTTTAGAACTGCTTATGTATTAACTTTTATTTCAAAAGAATCCTTACATTAAGAAAACAATCGAAATTTCGCCCACTTTCATTTAATAAATGTATTTAATTTAGAAAATTTGCTTTTCCCGAGAACTCGATTTTTTCATTCCCGTATCCTGGGAAGTGCAAAAGTCCGAGAAATCCCAAACCTTACTCACAACACAAACAGTAGGTAATTTACAATAAGTTTTTTTTTCATATACATACATATGTTCATTTTTTTTATTTCTTATACATATTCTCTACCCAAAAATCTTTTCAGTTTTATGTAAAAATATAAAAAAAAATTTCATAGCGATAAGTTGTATTTTAGGAGGTGCGTGCGCCCCTCAAAGTTGCCTTCAACCCCATTTATTCAATGTAATTTGTTTGCATTTTTAATTGCAATATTTTTAAGGAAAAAAGTTCAAGCTTATCCAAATAACGATAATAAAGAATCACAACTATTGTATGCACAAACTATATTTGCATCACATTGCGATATTGCAATACATGCATACACATGTGAAATAATATTACATGTTTGTTTAAAAAATTTATTAAATCCCATTTGGGACTGAAACGAGATCATTGTTAGAATATCTAATGTCTCTCATTGTAAAAAAAAACACTTTTAGTTTTGAATTTGAAACTATAATACAAGTGTATATTAATTTAAACAATAATTTGTACTTGCTCTTCATTATGCATCAGTTATGAGGCTCTGGGGTATTCCAAAATTGTACATGATCATATAAAATAATTTTTTTTTCAAGTACAGTGGTATGTAAAGCAAAAATAACTGTTAACAATATATCACCTCTTAGGGCAAATTTTTGATAATTAAACTGTAATTATTTTTAAGTTCTATTTAGATACGAAATTGTGTTTTTCAGTGCATGTTTAAATAATATTTAAATGCCCAACCTTGTGTATTTAAATTTTATTTATTTTTGTGCGTGTGTGTGCTTATTGAAAACATATCCATGAACTTCATTTGGTCATATTAAAAGAAATATCGTTTAATTTTCATAAATATATAACATAATTATACAATACATAGTTGCATATCACGGAATAAATAGATAGAAAAATGTTTTCTGATACTCGTTTTAAATTTTAATATTCTACATTTTGACAACATAACTTTTTTATTAATGTCAAACAGCTGTTGTTTGGAATGCTTTCTATAATATTAGGAAATTTTTTTAGTGCTATAAGAACTTTAATTAACCACTGAAAAAATTAAATCGTATTTAAATACAATTTAAATTTAAATAAATATTAGATAATGATGTACTTAAATAATAATCAGTGATTTCTTGCAGTTTTTTCGGCTATTGGCATAAATATTGTGAGGCTTACATAAAGTACTTTTTATGAAAATTTAAATTCGTCCGTTTTTACTAAATGGGTTGTAGTTAATGTGGCTTGCCCTAAAGCTTAAACTAGACGTGTCATATCTAAATCCAATTGGTTTATATGGTTACGGCTATGGCGTTATGGCGAAAATTTTTGTATGTACATTAGGTCGTGTTTACATCTGTGTGTTATGTGCCTAAAAAAGGTAACCAATAATTACTAATGAAAAACTGTTTGATTCAGATATGTACTTTGTATTACCATGTAAAGACACTTTAATGAGTTGCTCCTTACAATTTGACATTAAAAATTGGAGCATAAAGTAGTTTTAACTCACTATTAAATTACAGCGTTACTTTTCATGTAAAATTGTATGGCAATGCACGTTGATCCATGTTAAATTTTACAACTTATACTAAATTCATGCCAGTTTTTCTATATATCGCACACTAAATCATAAACAGTCACAATTCAAAAAATTTCAGATGCATAGTAGTGGCAAACAGCTATTGATATTGTTCAAATGTCGCCAGTACGTACAAAAACCACTTTGATAATTTTGAGTTGTGACTGTTTATGATTTAGAGTGCGATATGTATGCTCTAGTGCTGTCATTCGAACAAAGATTTTTTGAATATCCGAACAATTGTTTATCATTTTTGTTCGAAGGAACAAAAATGTTCAATTTTGAATAAAAAATTATTTGAATCATATTTGTGGAATATTCGAAAATTTTTCTTAGCTTCTTTGTATAAAAAGTATTTTACATATCATAACTTTTTAATTTGTTAAAAATAATCGTAGGATGTTAAGTAATCAAATTAGTCCAAATTATAAATACAGTTGAACTTCTATAATTTGAATCACCATTATCCAAACAAAAAACTTCAAATAAGAGAGACTTCAAGTTATGGAGTAAGTTTCGAAAGTTTTACATATAATAAAAAAATATATTTTACTAACTTTTATTCCTTTTTACTTGTAATAAAATAATTGATAACGTGTATATAATTTATTTTATATTAAAGTACTGAGTAATTTTTGACTGATTTTGTTTATTTTTGTTTTGTATAAAAATTTTGTCTAACTTGTGTAGTTCTTGGTAGTGGTCGTCACTCGTTTTTGCGTTTGCATATTATTGTTTAAATATAAATTCAAATTGTTCAACGAATCCTTCATAGCTTCCCTGTAGGGCTGAGCCACAGTTTTTTCAACTATGTTCTCCTCATCACTATCTATTGTGATTCCAGTGTGCGATACTGATTCCAGAGCATTATCAACAATCATCCGTTGGAAGTCTCATTATCGACTTTAAAAAATTCTTGAAGAGTGCAACTGGTTGTTATGCGGATGCAGTTCGTAAGTTAATATCGCTTTTGCTATTTTCTTCTACACGCTTTATAGATTCTTTTAATATTCTATTTCGATAATGACCTTTCAAGCATCGAATTACACACTGGTCAGGTGATTGTAATTTTAATGTCATATTTACAAGGAAAAATTCAATTTATAGAAACTTTGCAAGGCTTTGTACCATTATATTTCTTCAAGTTAGAGAGAAATTCAAGATAGGCAAGTTCAAGTAATAGAAAAAAAATATAAAGGAATTTACTTGTTTGCCGCTGTTGCCATGAGATTTGCTTCAACTTATAGAAACTTCAATTTATAGAAGTTCAAGTTATAGAAGTTCAACTGTACTTGTGAAAGCTTGTTTGTCTGTACATAAGATACATAAGTGGTTTGTGACTGTTCAAAATGTGTGGTTGAAGTCTACTGACGATTTGTTACAGCAACAATGAAATGCATATAGACATCGCTGAACCCCCGGCAAATAAATTTCAAATTAAAATAAACTTATGACAATATGTCGAATAATAAATTTCTTAAATTTTTATGTCGTTTTTTGCAAACGTTTTTAAAATTATTGGAATACATTTTTGTATTCTTTGTTCGTTCGAATATTCGAACAAAAGTTCAAAATGATTCGTCTGTTCGAGCAAGAAAAAATCGTGAAAATTCATTCGACCAAATATAAAACGCGAATAATTAACACTAGTATGCACATAATAATTCAAGTCTCGCCTAACCTATTTATTAGGGTGATCGACTCGGTTTTTCAACCGGTTTTAAGACCCGGTTTTTTCACAATACGGTTGTCGGTTTTTTCAAAATGTTGATTTTTCGAATGTCGAATAGTCCGGTTTTTTTACAATATAAAAACCGGCCGAGTCGAATACTTTTCGATTTGTATATTTTGCAATAAAATTAGCTTTAAATTATTAAAACTGACACCAACCAACGTGTTCTGTTGATTTTCCTAAGTATTTTTTTCAGTGTAAAAGTTCTAAGCATTTTTTGAGCATGGCAACACTTACTGAAACATGAAATAAATGCCAAATTATTAGCAGTGGCTAATTAAATTGGCCTTATGGTGTGCAAATCTATTGGCCTTGTGAATGTCAAAATTTATTTGCAAAATGTGTTTTTTAGGTTTGTTGACGTTTTGCTTCATATTTTATATAGAGGTAGATATCCACCTCGTCCATACATTCATATGTACTCGTATATACATATATTGTTACGGAAATGGCCGTCGGGTTAATATAAGTGTTACGCAAGAGTATTCGAACAGGGCTAATATAAAGAAACATCCAGAAGTATTTAAATAAATAACTAAACGTACACTCGTATTCACATACAAGCACTATAGCAAACAACTATATACACATGCGTAGCACATACATACGTGATTAAACGTAAACAACCAACAACAACTACAATGGTCTGCTTGTTATGAAGATAGACATAGCTACATGCATACATACATACATGCCTGGCAATTCTAGCGAAAGGCAAAAATAAAGTAAACAACCACTTAATGATGTATGCATATACACACGTATGTACATAGTTACCACATGAACTTAATTACGCGCTTTGTAAACAACATTGAAGATAATGGTGATTCGGTCTAGACTTTGCATGAAAATTCTAGTGGTTGTTGTGCGAAGTATAAAAAGGGGTTGACGCATCCAACACCAGTTCAGTCGCGATCAAAAGTTAGTTGGGAATAAGTCAGTTGCGAAGAAGCTCAGTTGCTAATAAGAATTCTGTTGTTAATCAAGTGAGTTGACAATTAAGTTGTGCGCAGTCCGTGATTTGTGATACAACAGTGAGTTGATATTTGAGTCTGTGCTTTACAATACGTGATTGGAAATTGAAGAGACTATAGTACAGTATATAGTGACAGTTAGAGTCTGTCGTGATTTGAGTTTATTGTGGAGTCCCTTGAGAAAAGAGTAAGGGAGCAGTGGAAGCTGATAAACGCGTGTAAGTGAAGCCAGCGAGTCTTGATTAGTTTATCAATTGTGAGAGTCTGCCATAGAGTTGTTATTGGTGTATCAACTGTGAGTGACGGCAGAGTGAGTCTTGTGTGTGACGTGCAACAGAGAAAGCAGAATTGTGTCAACACTAGCGCAGCCGGTTGTCTGAGACGAGTGTATACAACAGCGAAGAAGGCATAGTGGTAACCAGTTGTGAATATTGAAGTAACCTATGTGTTTGTATTTAAGCTCTTGAATTGAATTTGGATTAGTGTTATTTATTAGTAAATAAAGATTGTATCATTCTTAACCCTAATTAGTACACTGGGGTCTTTTATTTATTGCAAATCTACGAATCTACGGAAAAGCGTTTTTAACAGAGAATAAAAACGTAACAATATTATTTATTTATTTATTAAACATACTGTACAAAGTAAATTTGCATAATATGGTGTTGCACGAATATGGGCGGAGTAACCAGACCATACGCCCAAGATGTTATTAACAGTATTTTCATAAAAGTTCCGTGACTGACTGTACGACATATGCCTTCACATAGGAAGTAGCAACGTGGTTGTTAAAGAAATTCCATAAAAAACCGCAAGATTATACGGTTATCCGTGGCAGATCAGTCAACCAGTGCGAGCGAGACGAAAAACTCTCGAAGGCCTAACAACAGAACTAAGCCTGACCGCACTCAAGAAATAATTACGATGACGTGAAATGATCTTCTTCGACCCAGAGCTGCTTAACGACTGATATGTATTATACATGATGTTATCAGGTATGTTCTGACACTCGCAGCGTTTTCAACTCGTATGCGACTTGCAAATCGACAAACTCGTTTCTACATGTTGTTTAACTAACTCGTTTTGCTTGGGACTTCCCATATTGATTTAGGTCAGCTGTTTGTGAAAGTCGTCAGTAGGTCCGTTTGTTTACTTTTCCAGTAAAATCCAGTAGTTGAGTTAATTTTGGGTAATTTGAATATTTTACTCTCCAGAATGTCTCTTGCGCAATAAAAAGTACGCGAACGGAAAAATTGCCAAAATTTGCAGATTAATCAGCTGATCATAGCTTTGCATAATAGGTTTGATCTCGCACTCCACATTGGGAGCCCGCGGGATCCCAATCTTACCGAAAACTGTTCCCGTACTCAAAGTTTGGGCAAGTGAGAGAGAGTTTGAGAGAAAAATATTCTTTTTCTTCTTGCACGAAATAGCCCGCAATTTTTCTTCGGGCAGATTGGGAAAATTGTCAAACGGTCAACTGTTTAAAAAAGATAAACAATTAAAAACTGCAAAAAGTTATTTTCAAAAGATTTTAAATAAAAATTTTAATAAAGTAAAAGTAACTGGCGAATAAAGTAAGTACTGCTTGCACACACCATATGCCATGTAGATATGAATTCATTTGGACATACTTCAAACGTATTTAAAGATAAATAATGGTAGCTCACTGGCAGGTGATGATAATTTTGAAACCTTAGTTGCGGAGTTACTAGACTCTTCGCGCGATTCTGAAGATGGCGAGATTCTTGAACTTGTTGAGCAGGACTCTGACGTCGGGACATATATAATGCTTGATGTCTTAAATGCTTTTGACGGTGAAAACAGAAACAGCATGCAAAATTATTTGGAAAAAGTGGTCCCGTCGTATTCTGAGGAGGAATTTCAATTATTGTATGTATACTTCTGACAATATGTCAAATAATAAATTTTTTTTTAAAGTTCAATTATGCATTAAACACATTCACCACAGCAGGCTACACGAACACACGACTTCAAATGCCGCTAGCAGCATTTGTCGCCTCGTAGCCAGCTACTTAATTATTTTGGAGACGGCAGCAGCACCATCTGCAGCTGATATTCAAGTACAAATACATAGTTCAGTATTGCCACTTTCATATATAATTTTTCTTTTAAAATGTACTTATTTCACATAAAAGTACAATAATGAATCAATTTATTCTTTACATCAATTTTTGGATATTGTTTCTAGAAATAATTGTACGATATCATTCATTCACAATTTTGTATTATACTGGTAACACTGCATTTGCTCATTGTAGCCAGAGAAATAGAAATTAGTTTAAAGTTGGCGACAGCTACAACGGTGGTCGTGCAGTCGTGTAGCCTGCTGTCGTTAAAATAATTGTTACCATAAGAATGTGTGTATTCAATTTTTGACAGATTGTAGCCCGTAGCCTGCTGTGTCGAATGTGTTTAATGCATTAGTGTTTTACTTTTCATTTAGCCTTGTAAATACTTTTATTGTTATCCGATGGATTTGTAATTGTATAAGGATGTAGAAAAATAAAATGAGTTCACCTGAATATAAATTATTTGCTGGGGTTTTGTATCAGTTTCAAAGCCTACTAAGCTTATTTTTTCTTTTGCGATTTTCAAAAATATTATTATTTTATGAATTCTCATATAGTTTTTGAAAGTCTCTGCATAAAGTAAGAGGTTTGTGACTGTTAAAAATTGTGGTTGAAGTCTACTGATGATTTGGTTCAAGCGCCAATGAAATACGTATGTATATAGACATGCTAAACTACCAGCAAATAAATTTCAATTAAAAAAATAAATAACTATTAAATTTTATATGTTAGATTATTATTTGCCGGAGGATTCTGCTTATCCTTGCTCTCAATATCTGATTACATCCTATAAAGGTAATGGACATTTATCAAGGACACAGAAAAACTTTAACATTTTTTAAGCTCTGGCCGTGAATGCATTGAATATAGTCTTGGAATGTTGAAGCAAAGATCTAGACATTTATAATATTGCAAATTGGAAGGTATGAAAAAGCTGTGCCATTTTATAAGGGCTTGCTGTGTTCTGCATAATCTTGCAAACGACAGCGATTTGATATTTTCTTCCGAAAACAGAGAAGAGGAAGAAGGAAATGTTATCCATCAACGATCTGTGGATGCAACTAATGGAAATGCAATTAGAGACAGAATTTGTAATGACCTACAATTAAATTCTTAACAACTTCGATATATAACATTTGAATTTATTTAACGCTATAACAAAAAGAAACAGAAAACACAAAATAACAATTACAGATTAAATAATAAATACATGCGTATGTACATGCATATACATACATACAAATATACAAAAACAAACTAAAACCATTTCATTACAAATTCATTTATGAAGTTTCTAAAAAAATTAAATCTTGTTCTCTATTTTAATCCTTTTTTCTATTCACCAGCATCTTCAACAACTTAACTTTTCTTTTAGAATTTTCTTCACGATTTTGGGCTCTTTCATCTTCCTTCTTCAATAAATGCAAAATTTTCGAATGAAAATCTTGCTTTTCTTTAGCCATTTCATCAATTTTGTTTAGCACTTCTTCTCTTAGCCCAAGTTTTGACCTCTTTTTAGAATCGCTATCAGGACTTTTTCCATCTTTAATTAAATAAAAGACGAGTATTCAAAATAACAAAATTTTATACATTTTACCTTTTGCCGAATTATCTGTGTCGGAAATGTCATCGATACAAGGAGAGCTACACGGAACTCCTTCCGAATCCCCGCTCTAAAGTACAAAATCTGGGTTAATTCCCTTTTTTCCACCTAAAATTCGGTTTCAAATCACTAAAAGAAGTATTTTTAGTATGAAACAAAAGAACTAGAATGTAAAATATGTACATATGTGTGTAGGTATGTAAATTCACCTTTCATATGAACACGTCTGCCTATTTCTACCAGTTTGTCTGTTGTGCAGCACGGTTTTTTTTTGTAACAACGCTCCAGCCCTCTAAATTTGTTCACCGCAGTGTAATTGTATCCTTCCTTTGCCATGCGTTCAGAAATTATTTTATATAGTTTGCCTTTGGTTTTTTCATAAATACTTTTTCCAAGTTTTGGCCGCATTTCTTCCATTAGAGATAACAACAGTTTAGTTGGGGCATCGTGCCAATTTAACTTTTCATCAGAGGAATGCGTTGGCTTCTCATTATCTGAAATCGAACATAATTAAATTACTTAAAGAGTGATTCCGACAGGGTTTTCCTTAATTTGGAACGATTTACGTCACCCCACCTCAAATTTGGTTTATAAACATACCGATTTGGGCTATATGACATCTGCAGTGTTCATTTTAGTACTATCAGATTAAGTATACTTCTAGATTTAGTATTCAAGTGAACAATGAAGATGATACATAGGCCAAAACTGTCCGTTTATAAACCACTGCAGGTGGAATATATCCGAAATCGGTATGTTTATAAAACAAATTTGAGTTGGGGTGACGGAAAATCATTCCATAATCATTTGATTAATAATTTCATGTTCACACACTGACACATTATTCTTCATACCAATTGAAATATCATTTATAGGGATGAATAATTCGTCTATGGTTGGGTTGTTTTCATGTACTCTTTGTCTGGAAAATGTAGAAGATAAATATTAGTATATTTGCTAGAAATGATTTATTTACCTACCAGTTTTACCAGGCTATACATTTATACTATGTATCTGGAGAACAGCATACACTTAGTCGCAAAACTCTACATACGACTTAATATTTTAAGGAAATTGTACTTTTCAAAGGAAAATCATTAATTTTGTCAACTTTTTTTTTATTTTAAAGTAGAAGTAATTTAAATTAAATAAAAATAGCACATTTGGTTTCACTAAACAATATTAAACAAGCAAAAAATAATAAAATTCAATATTTTATCCGATTGCAAAAGTGTACATACGATGTATTGTTGAGTATATTGTGTAAATTTTTTTTAAAATTTTATAAGTTTGTGTGTCCGTTTTTTGATCAAAAGCTTCTCTAAGCCTTTTAGGTATCGAAGAAACCATGCCTTTAGTTGTTTTCGCCGATATATTTTCCCATTTTTCCTTTAAAATTGTAATTATTTGAGATAAGAGACTATGGCCACTATTTTGACGCCTCTACTTCAAGGAAGCCCATAAATAATCGATCAGATTGAAATCTGGGGACTGTGGAAGATGTGGAAGCTTCGCTTTACTTTATAAAAAAGCAATTTCTTAACCAGCCTTCAGTAATTCTTGGTATCATTATCATGCATAAATATATATTTATCTTTAAGGCGCAATTTGTTCACATTCTGTAAAAAAAATATAGTTTTAAATATCTAAATTACCACGACGATCCATAGTTCCATCAAAAAATTTTAATTCTCCAACCCCATCAGCACTTATGAACTCCCACACAGTTACGGGGTCCCCATCATGTTTGACAGCTCTGCATACATTTTATTATCCA
Organism: Tachina lurida; assembly: GCA_944452675.1. Classification (NCBI taxonomy): domain Eukaryota; kingdom Metazoa; phylum Arthropoda; class Insecta; order Diptera; family Tachinidae; genus Tachina; species Tachina lurida. Next base: position 41,944,059 of record OX101754.1, read on the forward strand.
AGTCTATATTACATTTTATCCATGTTTTTGGTCGTCCGTCGTTTCCAAATAGGTTGAACTTACGTTCGTCCATAAAAATAACTCCTTTTAAAAACTTAGATGTATTAAGATGGACTTGTTTGTACTCCAGAGCATAAGTATATCGTTTAGTTTTGTTTATGGGACCTATGTATGGCCTTTTTCTGGCTATAGAAGTCTATAATTCAACTTTATTTAAGCAACGGCGAATTGTGTTAGCATCGACAAGAATTTCATAATTATTTTGAAGGTCCTCTTTCAGTTTTGTACTACTTCCGTTTGTATTTTTCGCAATTTCTCTCAGAATTTTGCGCCTTAGTCTTTCATCAAGCCTTGCTATTCGTTCAAATCGTGGAAAAGTTTGATTCTTTTGTAGTTTTAATGATAGTTATGATTGTAAATTTACAAAAATTTAAGGTTCGTCCGGTTTTTCTCATTTAATTTCCTTCATTTGATAGATTGATGACGAATTTTCGAACGTTGGTTGATATTTCCTTATTTTCCCCCATTTTTTCCAACTACTGCTAATAATCAAAGCAAAATTTAAGCAAAATCTAACACATATTGTTAAAACAATACTAAATGAACACAAAATTATAAAATAAAACGTGCTACTATATCTGTAGTTAGTACAATTCAAACGCGTATCTACACTTTTGCGACGTTGGCTAAGCATCATTTTTCAGCAATTTTGACTTTACCAAAAAAGTAATAGTGCTTTTTTAGGTTTTTTATCTCGAAGTTATAAAGCGGGTCCAATATAATACTCAAGATACAATATTTTAAAAAATTAAACATTAAATAAAAATTACGAATAAAATATATGAAATACCTAAAATCGTATGTAGAGTTTTGCGACTAAGTGTATTTGTAAATTTGCCATTTTTACACTTTTTAAATTCAATTTAACATAGAATTCTTTTTAAAAGTTTATTGCCGCCTCTTTCTGTGTCAAATGATTTCTGGTATTAAAATGTCAAAACATTTTGACGTTTTCTTTTGGTAAAGATTTTTGACTTTTAGTGTTCCCGTACTTTTGTACATTTTTAACTATAAGTGAGAGAAATTTTTGTTTACTCTCACTTTACCGAACTTTACCCAAAAAGTACGGGATCAAACCTAATATACATATGTTGTTTTGACTACCCATCAAATACAAGTTTTTGGCAATTGATGCATGCATTTTTATAATTATAAATTTGAAGCGACATATATTTCTAAAATAGAAGTTCTGCGAAAGCTTTAACTTGCATTTGCTTTTTAGTTTTTATTCTGTGTAAATGGCATACGAAAATACATCAATATTTGATTTCTGATAGTCGTTACTCTGAATAGTATTCAGAAATAAGTATTCACATATATATTAACCTTACGCCTCTAAAAAAATTAGAGTAAATAACTTATGTAATTTGTGTACTGTTTTGTAGTATTTACATGAACTGTTAACTCTTTTTCTGTAATAAAACAATTTAAAATCAAAGCTGTTGTATAATAATTCTCTTACTTGAAAAACCCGGTTGAACGGTTTTTCCTGAATTGTAAAAACCGAAACAGGGTTTTTCATAATTTCAAATATTCGAACTATTCGAAAACCGGTTTCTGGAAAAAGTAGAATAATCGATCACCCTACTATTTATACATTTTATTTTCAAAAAAAGGTCCTTTTGCCATCTACTTCTTCATCGGTGTGCCAAGAGAAATTAATAATTTTCCAATTTCTTCCCATTCTTCTTTAAAAATTACTGGCATCAGTGCCTCTGTGAAATCCCACTGCAGGAGAGGGATTTTTCTGCATCTCTTCTACTAATTATTCAAATTATGATCAAAATTACCACAACAAATTCAAAGTCATTTCGATACAATATCGCCATCAAATTTTTATGCAGAAAGGAAATCATATGTTGGCAGTCATCGATAATTTTTGAGAACGCCAACTAGAATAATAATTTGTTTTCTGTTGATATTGATAATTGGAATAAGATTGATTGTGTTTACGTTATTATTTTTCAGTATATGTGACAGCGCATAGAGAAAGGGAACTAAGGGTAAAAAAAAATCAATTTTCACTTTTTTTTTGATGTGGACAACATCTGAGCATCGAATGAGACCGATCCCATGCCCCAAAAGTGTTTCCTCCCAGAGATATGCGCGTTTTATGAAATTGAAGTCGACGATTCTAAGCGCAAATAGAAAGGGACCCAACGGTAAAATTCATTTATTTTCATTTATTTATTTATTTTTTTCCTTATGAACAATTTAAAAAAAATAGAAAAATCATTTAATAAACAGTTCATGCGAATTTATTCTATTTTTAAGAGCATATTTTTTGACTTTTAAGTGCATATTTACAACTTTTTAGTGCATATTGAATGCGCATAAAACTCTTTTTCTAGAGCATATTTTTGGTTTCCCTGGTCATCATACATATTCTTAAAAACAAATCTTATAGTTTTTGTATTTTGCTTTATATTACGTTCTTTGAGTAGAATATGCATCATAACAGATGCGAATAATAATATTAATACATTTACGTGGGAAATATGCCACATATCCCAAAAATTGTAGATTGCCGTAAAACAGATTTTAAAATTTTCAACAATTGTGGAAATGACGCAATATTGCACCTCTATATCTTTTGATATATTCAAGATACCAGAAAACTGATAACGAATTTGGAAAGAGAAGACATTATTCATATATAATCAATCAATAACTAAATTTTTTTAAAATGTTCCATACATCAAAGCAGAAACCAACCGACGATATGTATGTATATGTATATTTGTAAACGTTTTACGGAAATATTTTTATACGATTTAATAAAACGCAAATTTAAAACGATGTTTCAATAACCTTATTTGTTTTCAAATGCAAATGAAAACATTAATTATCTCTATTAAACAAAAGATAGAGGAATGCCTTCTTTTCTCAATAAATTCATTGAAGGTTTTTACCGACTAACTTAATGTTCTTAATTGTAAAAATATTAAGTATTCCACAATATCTAAAAAAAAATATAATGCACTCGCTGTGTTTGAGCAGTGATATTACAGTGAAACCTTGTTATAACGAACATAACGAAAAACTTAATATAACGTATGTTTTATTAAGTCCCTTGAGAACCCCTCTTTACTGCAAAGTTTTTCATACAAAAATACACTGTAGCTATAACGAACAAATTCTGAGCAAAAAAACGTCTATATATCGAAGTATTCCTTCAGATGACTCAATATAACGAAATCAGAATAAATCAAAATAAATCCTAAATGGTAAAGTCCCGAAGTCTGAATGTATTTACAAGCGCATTTGTAAAGCCTCTATACAACGAAGTAAGAATAAAATTATGTATAGCAAAATGGTAAATTCCAGTTATCAAAAGAACGAATTATTAATGTGTGTGCTGTTTTATTTTTTATTTACCTCATGATATATAAGCTTTTATTAGCATTATCATGTTAAATAGAATTTGAATAAAGAAAACTATAGTTATAACGAATTTTTTTCGTATTTCTTCAAATTTCGTTGTATCAAGATTTTTCTGATTATATTTATAGCGAATTAATTATAACGAGGTATTTTCGGATCCCCTTGGAATTTGCTATATCGAAGTTTCACTGTAATAAAATATTACTTGAAAGATTTGTGAATGCGAAGTTCAGCCTAACTGAACAATTCTAGAAGAATTGTTGTGAGTATTTTCTGAAACTATGGAGGAATTCCAAGGCTTTGTATGACTAAAAGTAGTATTCTACTTGGTTTTCTGCTAAGTATTGGCAAATTAAAAATATCGATTTTTTGGAAGCAATGAAAATGTACTTCCTTTAGAATGACTTTAAATTTTTTTTACTTTTAAATTTTAGACTAAAATTACTTCATAAATTTCCTTAAAAATATCGATTTTTTTTTTAGATTCTGGTTAGTATTTTCTAACACTATGGAGGAATTATAAGGTTTTCTATGCCTAAAATAAACTTCTGCTTGGTTTTCTGCTAACTATCGGCAAATTAAAAATATCGTTTTTTTGGAAGCAATGAAAATGTAGTTCCTTTAGAATGACTTCCAATTTTTTTTACTGGGTTATTAAACAAAAACTTGATAATTCCCTCTAGTTCAATTAGAGTAGCAGAGTCTTTACTGAACTCTTTTATATATGTATATGCATATTATATCCTATACTTTCTAGAAGGAACATACGGCCACGTCCAAATATTTTTAATTATACTTAAGTTAGAATTACTGAACATACTTCTTTGTTTGTATGAAAAATAATTTCTAAACACATACTTTATATGAAATACTACAAAATATTTTAAAATTTGTTACTTCGGTTAATCGACTGAAATTAACCGGTTTAACCGTTAATCGAAAAAAGCCAATTTTAAATTAACCGATCAGTTAATCGGGTAGTAATTAACCGGTTAACCGATTAACGGTTAACCGAATGAATACATTAGTACACACATATGTATGCACATTAGGGTGCCCCTTAGTAAAAAATTTTCGATTTTATCTAGTCTCATCCCCCGAACTGGTGACAATAGTAAAAAAATATGATCTGCAAAATTTCAAGTCAATTGGTGAAGATTAAGTTCTGCCTCAAGCCCACTGAAATTCGGGGAAACCCATAATTTCTCTGAAAATCTGACTTTAATGTATTGTAACTTGAAAGATATTAATTTTACAAAAAAATAGTGTAAGAGAAAATTGTTTGCCAACATATGTAACCTCAACAAGTTTTCCCTAGTCTCATATTTAAAAACTTAATTGCGAAGAATTGAATAAAACCAACAAGTATGAAAATTTTTATATAACAAAAAAAAATTTTTATTTTTTCTGTACATAGTTTTTGTTGAATAAGTATCTCCTAGAACGGAATCTGTTATCTGATTTACAATCCGCCTTTGTGAAAGGGAGAAGATATATCACATCTCTGACGGACGTGATCGAAAATCTGAGAGCTGATCTGGAAAGGAGTATGGTGTAATTTTTAGTACTACTTGATCATAGCAAGGCCTTTGACACAGTCGACCATTCAATTTTAATGAAGAAACTAGAGAAACTATTTAATTTTTCACCAACAGAACTCAAATTTTTAAATAGCTATCTTACTGGAATTAAGTGGAATTAAATGGTAAATATTCAGAAGTCGTTAATATAAATAGAGGTGTTCCACAGGGAACAATACTCATGCCACTATTATTCTGTCTCTACATTAATGATTTGCCTGATGTTGCAGATTTATAGTAGTTGTAAGACAAATGATATCTATTCATTGTCGATAACATAAATAGCGATCTTGCTAGGATCAACAAATGGACTGTGAACAATTGACTATGTATCAATCCTTTGAAATCTAAGTGTATTTTTCTTAACAATAATAATAGAAGTCTAAATGGTGAGATCCTGATAAAAATAAAGATATAGTATTATTGAGTATGCAAGTTTCTGCAAAAACCTTGGTGTCATTTTCAATAATAAGCTATTTTGGTCTAACCATATAGCGACAGTAGTTGGTCGTATATGTGGAATGCTTAGAAATCTTTGGGTCGTTAAGTATTCAACGCCTCGTGACATTCGAATACTGCTTGCGAAAACATACCTTCTATATGGCTGTGAGATAAGCCCAAACTGTCCCAGAAGTGACTTTTACAAGCTTAAAGTTGCTTACAATAACATAGCAAGATATATTTATGACAAAGGACTTCGTGAATCAATTTCGCGCTTCTCGTATCAAATTAACCGAATGGAGTTTGATAACCTCCTAAAGTTTAAGTGCCTAATCTTTCTACATAGAATAATAATTACCCAACAGCCAAATTATCTTTTTAAGGTATTAAGATTTGGAAGATCTGTGCGAATAAAACGATTAATGCAGCAAAAATATAAAACTGCGTTCTCGCAGCACCAGTTTTTCATCTACAGCATTACTCTTTGGAACCAGCTACCAACTCACATTCAAACCATTAGCAACGCAAATCGGTTTAGAAATGAGCTCGTAAAATATTTCGGCTAACCTTAATGTGAAGTTTGTTATTTGTAACTTCCTCCTAACGTTTATTTGTTAACTGTATAACTAATTTCTTATGTAATACCCTGCTTTTTTCCTTTTTTTAATTGTTAGTCTATTTTCATCTCTTTTTTTGTAATTTTATAATTTTTATTATTTCCTATCAAAGATCATCTGCTTATTTGATTTAACTATTGATTTTTAGGTTTGTACTCGAAATTTGAATCCTTAATTATGTACTTTCTCACTAGCACTTTAGTTTATAAGATATCAATCTTGTTGTGCTGGACTTGTTAAATAAATATATATTAGCAATTTAATTTACTCATTATTTTCAACGGGACAATGACCCGAAACACACATCGAAGAGAGCAAAAGGATTTTTTCAAAGCAATGAAATTAAGGTTTTCAGCTGGCCTGCACAGTCACCAGACTTAAGTCCTATAGGAAACCTTTGGCAAATTGTTAACTTAAATCTTCGAGGCAAAAATCCGTCCAATAAAAACCAACTTTGGGCATTAATTCAAGACGCGTTGGAAAATATCCAAGTCGGCACTTGCCAAAAACTTGCGGACTCAATGCCTAAGCGTTGCTTACCCGTTATTAAAAATAATGGTTATTCTACTAAATATTAAGGTAAACAAAGAGAATTTTACAAATATGAGTGTTTTATAAACTCGCGAAACTTCAATTTCAAATAATCAAAATCGGCGGCTCTATTTTTATTCACACCGAAAATTGATTTTTTTTTCAAGTTTATGTATGAGATCTTTCTTAAGTTTTAAATTTTCAATTGTGCGCTACAATATTTTTGATTTGTATGTGAAAAGAAGAAAAATAAAATAAAAAATTCTTTTGTTATACTTTTTGACCATTATTTTTAGTTTGAAAAAATATGAAATAGGGTGGCTCTATTTCATCGAACATCACTGTATGTACCTATTTTCTGGAAGTCTATCAAGCATTTCTGATAGAAATATTTTTAGCATTATTCTCTATTATTAAAATTGCAATATGCACCATTTCAAAATTTTCATCGCCAAAAACAAATTCTTATCGCCAACTCTGACAACACTATTTATAAAGAATCCGAAGGTGATCAAAAAATACTTCCTTATAGCTATTGAGTCGTTGAACATATGTATGTATTAAAATTTTGATATAACAAAATGTAAACAAATACGAAGACAAATTCATTATAACTATAGTTTGTTAAAACCACAAATTCTAAATATTTTACAGAACAATGTACAACCTGTAATATTAAGAGTATTGAGAGTGGCGTTTGTCCACAAATACGAAGACAAATTCATTATAACTATAGTTTGTTAAAACCACAAATTCTAAATATTTTACAGAACAATGTACAACCTGTAATATTAAGAGTATTGAGAGTGGCGTTTGTTGAAGTAGTTAGCACGTTGACGACAAGACCGACAGTCCTGGTTCCGATCCCGGTCTCCGACAGTAATTAAAATAACAACTTCACGCATTTTTCTGATGTGAATTAGTGTCACTTCGTATAAGTTGTTGTAGGAAAAGTTCTAAAGATTGTGTAGCCGAACCATCGGCAAATTCGAATAACCAATAAAATGGCTACTGAGCACAATTTCAAAATTTAATACGCCTCATTGACACCAGGGGCGCTGCAACACTGCATTATTAAAAACGTGTAAAAAGGGCAGATTTGTAAAAGAAGAATGAAGCTTTTCTCTATCTATTCCTTCAACACCTGTCTCTATCACTATCCCTTCCCTATCACCCTCTCTCACTAACTATTTTCTCTTCAACTCACAGGTAGCACAAAGGGTTGCATTGTATTGGACCGAAGTGAGCTGGACTCTAAATTTCACCATTCCTTACTTCATACTTTTTGGTTTTATTCAATTCTTCTCAATTGAGTTTTTAAATATGTGACTAGGGGAACACTTCTTAAGGTAACATATGTTGGCAACAATATGGCAAACAATTTTTTTACACTATTTTGTTGTAAAATCAGATTTTCAGAGAAATTATGGTTTTTTCTGCTTGAGGCAGAACTTAATGTTCACCAATCGACTTGAAACTTTGCAGATCATATTTTTTTTGCCTATTGCCACCAATTGGAGGGATAATAGTAAGGAAAAGTTGAAATTTTTTTTCCTTATATAGCTAAGGGCAACCCTAATGCACATACATATGTATGTTTGTGCAATTCTAACGGTAGTCATAAAGGTCATACTATCATAATGTTTTAAAGTTTTTTGAACTATTTGCAAAGACACGCAAAGTTTACTTTGCAAAGTATTAATTCAGAAAAAAATACTTCAGTCAACATTGTGACTTTCCAAAATGTTTGGTTGAAGTCTAGTGATTATTTTATGAAGCACCAATGAAATGCATATAGACATGATTAACCACCAAGAAATTAATTTCATTTAAAATAAATGTATAAAATAATAAATAAAAAATATTGTAGTAAATAAGTAAAATGAAAATGTGGGATCGTTCGTGAGTTAAGGATTGTAAAAATTAATCCCAAAAAAGCACCAGTTATTAACTTGACTGCAGCCGGTCAAAAATACCTCTGTATACTTCTGTAATACCACTTTATTCTTGTGAAACCAAGAACCCTTTTGGACACACAAACTTTACTTTGCAAAGTTTTAATTCAGTTAGGTGAAAGACAGAGGTAGAAATATTTTTATTTGTCCTTCCCCCAGCTGAATGAAGACTTTGCAAAGTAAACTTTGCGTTTCGAAAAGGGAAGCAATGTTGGTTTTGCTTTTTACAGTTATTTGCTTTACATACACCCCTTTTACACACGGAAAGTTTACTTTGAAAAGTTTAAGTTTCAGCTGGGAGAAGGTCAGAAAGATAAAGTATACGTCCCTCATTTCTTTGTCATTGTCAAAATGTGTGCAATGCCGTTCCCATTATGTTTTTTTTATATTGAAAGCAATGCCACACACAATGCCATAGTGTGTAGTCGGCACACAGTGGGGATTTTGAAAAATAAAGATTTTTGGCTATAATTCGACTTGTGCGACCTCTAAATCTCTTCCGAAAAAGTTGAAAAAATCTCAAAAATACTTGACCCTATAAGGTTTTAAATTATGCTTGAGCCCTAAAAAAATTTTTTTTTGGGGGCATCGTAATGTACAGGTATAAATATGAGTATTTTCTTAGATATTTTTCAAAAATAGGCGCAGCTCTATAATTACATACATAAATATTATAAATATATTCAATTAATATAGCTACCAGCAACAATAAAAAAATAAATTAGTATTAGTTTTCTTATAAAAATAAATTTGTACTAATTTTTTTCTAAGTTTTCCAAGATGACAGATGTCTTACACAAAGGAATGCTATAAAACTTGCATTTTTCAATATTTTCTACTGAAAATTCTCTCTTAGCTGGAAAATGATGCAGTTAATACACAAAAAGTAAAAAGAAATAGAATTTGCTTTTGAGTTCCCGGCAATTCTCAAAAAGATTTCATAAAATCCCAAAAAATTTAATTTTTGGGTATGTATTTTTCTTATTTTTCGCCGGGCTCAAATAATATTTTAGGAAATATTTAAAAACATATCATGTCTTAAGGTGAAATGACAATTTTTTTTGGTTTCAGCCTTGGAATTTGAGAAAAAATGCCATACATTTGATATTTTTAGCTAAAATAGGTCTGTTTCAAAACGATCTGGCACCTTTAATCATGAACATTTTGAACAAGAAATTTCTTTGTAACAGCCATCCCTAAACAAGGGCGGAAAGCGGAACGTTTTTTTCCGTCGAGCTTTAACGCTGAAATGTCATACCTAAACAAAAGCGGCAACGTTATGCCAAAACGATAAAACAGGGTTACAGTACGAATAGACGAGCAATTTTTATTTCTGAACATAAGAAATAACGTCGGCAGAATGACGTCATAAAAAAGTTTGTGTTCAAAGTTATTTTAAGGGGTGGCTAGACGTATAATGTTAAAAATCTAAATTTAAGTTCTCGTTTGCATGGAAAATGTGCGGATTAAGTTTTGATTTTTTAATACTTCTACCACAGAGCATATATTTTGTTCTTTTGCTTGATTTTTTTTACAAAAAACATACTTGTATGTGTTCTGGCTTTCACATCGTTTTCACATTTTTTCTTGTGAAATCGGATGTTAAAGCACATCCTACGCCTGTTTAGGTTGAAATTTAGAAAATTAAAATTAATAGTATGTGTTCTTGCATCCGATTTTAGATGAAAACGATTTTTAAATGGACTATTTAAAATTTTTTGCTTTTTTCGTTTTCACTTTTGGCAAAAAAACTCGTATTCTTTTCACAAGACTATTAACAAGTGAAAATAATACGAGTTTTTTGGTCAAAAGTGAAAACGAAAAAAGCTAAAAATTTGAAATCGTCCATTTAAAAATCGTTTTCATCTAAAATCGGATGCAAGAACACATACTATTAATTTTAATTTTCTAAATTTCAACCTAAACAAGCGTAGGATGTGCTTTAACATCCAATTTCACAAGAAAAAATGTGAAAACGATGTGAAAGCCAGAACACATACAACTATTTTAAGTTTTCCGCAGCTTGTGTCCTAACATAATTGCTCAGACTTGTGTTTGAGCAATTATTTCCAAACATGTGTTCGAACACTAACATTTAAGGTTTACACAGTCATTTTATGTGTTACCAACAGATTTTGACAATTGAAGGTTAGCCGCGAATAACGTTTTAAGTGACAAAATAATAATTTTTCAGGAGAGTCAATAAACGTATTTTGAAGCAAGATTGCTTTTTTCGTTAAATTTTTTTTAGCTTATTGAAAATAATGATAACTAGTACTAGCTTTTCTTTTTGTATCTCTGCTACATTTATCAACTATTTTCGACAATTTCGCTTGCATGATTTTATTAGTTACTTACAAAGTTTTGCACTGACTGACCGATTTGTAATTGTATTTTGACGGCGATAAGTTGCATAATTTTGAATAGTTTTATATTTGAACAACGCAAGAGTGTTATGTTAATGGGAATCTATGAAAAAAATGGTTTTTTAAAAATTGTCTTTTACAACGTTATTCGCGGCTGTGCTTCAATTGCCAACACAAAAATTTCCAAACTTATGTCTCGTGTAATCTCACTGTTATCAAACCAATAAATAAATCAATCTTGATTATTTTAACACCTGGACAGACGATATTGTTGTTTGTGATTTTGTTATTAAAATTTTGTTATTTAAATTAAAATAAAATAATTAAAGTTTGAAAAAATTAGTTATTTAGAAAATTTGGAAAACTTGCTTATGTTTTCTCAAAAACCTTCAAGTCGGACAAAAAAATCTTTTTATCTCATTAATAATCTTTTTTTTTTGTGATTTTACTCCAAATATACCAATATGCAGCGATGCCAATTTAGCGCCTTTCGCGCTAGTTTTAGCGCGTTTTAACTATGCCAAACGCGCTTTTTTTCGTCTTAGCGCGTTAAATAAAAAAAGCGCTAAATTAGCGCGTTTTGATTAAAGTCAAAAATATCATTTCAGTACAATATCTTTTTACTTTTTTGTATAAATTTAACATTTGTCTAATATCCAAAATTTAACTTTTTGTTTAAATTCGTTAATGATTCAGATGTTGCAAATAAAATTCCCTTGACTGTGGTTAGAGTTAAAAACGCATTTTAATATTGTAAATGGCAAATATTTTGAAATTTCACAGTTAAAAATATAATATAATATAAAAAAATTTATATAACTTATTAAGCATATATTCTTTTTGTACTTCAAAAAACATTTGAATCGCAACACTATTCGACAATTTATATAAGTTGTTACAAAGTTTGACAAATAAAATTAAAACAAAAATTAAGAATTTAGAATATTTGGAAGGCGAGACTGATTCTATATTAAATGTTTTTAGCAGCGATGCCAACTTAGCTATTTTGGAGCTAGATTTAGCTCTTTTTGATTGCTTCTAACTCGAAATTTTTCCCTTTAGCTCTTTTTTAAAAAAAAAGAGCTAACACAACTCTTTTCAATTGTAAAAACAGCACGTTTAGCACTTTTCGCATCTTGTAGTAAGTTTTCTCGTTTTTACCCTATTGTTTCGGGTTTGAGGCATTTACATTTTTGGTAAATATGTTTTTTGCAAATGCAGATACTTTTTTGCAACTATGTAAGATATATTTAGTGTGTTCGTTTCTAAATAATTAAAAAAATTTTGACAAATTATTGTAATGGATTCTTACTGCCAAAAATATAGGAAAGCTTAGAAATCAAATTCCTCGTTTAACAATTGGATTAAATTAACAAAAGATCCTTCTAAAGCTTTGTGCAAATGTTGCAATTCAACTATAATATCGAAATATTTTGATTTAGTACGCCGTTCGAATGCATAAAAAATGTATGGCTCCATTTAACGATATTGTGCTATCCTATATAAGTATATAATTTTCCATATAAGTATATAAATTCCCACACAAACGGAAATTGCGCAAGCGAATCTTGCATTATATGCTTCAGTACATACACCGTTTTTAGCAATGGATCTTTTATTTTTTCTTACTATTATTTTTATTAATGTTAAAAAATCTTGAAGTACAAATTGAATAATAAATACATTCATAGATTTAAAACGGAAAAATCTAAAATTTTTAGATTTAGCTCTTTTTAGCTCTTTTTGACTACTCCGTTGGCTCGTTTTGCCTCTGAATTGTTGGCATCACTGGTTTTTAGTTATTTAGGATATAATTAGTTATTTAAGATATTATAAGAAGCAATATTGCATAATCTGAAAAGAGCTACTAAAAAAGTAATTGTACTCGTACTTACTAATACATACATCGATCTTTATTAAAATTTAGCGCGTAGGAAAATAGCGCGTTTTGACTATAAATTGTTGATAATACTGTAACTTAGCGCGTTCTAGCGCGTTTTGAGAAGGGGTATAGCGCGTTTGGGTTATAAATAGTTGGCATCGCTGTCAATATGAATTGATTTTACTCAATTTAAATTCAGGAAAAATTTATTTTGTTTCAAATGAACTAAACCCTACAAGAATAATATCAGTCAATTTGACCGGAAGTCATGTAGGTTATATTCATCATTGCGTATAACAAAGTTTCTATTACATTATTAAAGACAAAATGAAAAGTGTGATATAAACTTTTGTGTACGTGTGATATTGCATCTCTCTCTAACTAATGAATGTAACATATAGTCGAACTGCCAATTGAATTTTGGCAATTGGTTTCTATGGTGCGAGTTATGGCGAGTCTCTCTCACTCTCACCATAGAAATCAATTGAATTTTGGTTTGGTTATGGCTATGTCACGTCTAATTTAAGCTTTAGGCCGGCCTTACATCTGTGTGCCATGTGCCCAAAAAAGCGTAACCACTAATGAAAAACTGTTTTAAACTGATTTAAACAGTTTCCAATCATGTGGGTGGGATTCTATAAAATTGTATATTAGTTATGTATGAAACTGTTTAATAAATACGTGTCTGAATGAAACAGTTTTTTATTAGTAATCAGTGGTCACGTTTTTTTTTTGGCACATGGCACGTATGAAATGCCAGATGTAAACTTAGCCTTACTGAGTATGCATTGAAATTGGGAGAGGTTGGATAGCTGGAAAATAAAATAATTTGTGACTTTGAATATTTAAAAAAGGGGCAAAAGAATTCATTTTGAGATTAGAAACAAAATTAGAAGGCGTTTTTTATTTTCTATTTTTTATGTTACGAATTCATTGGGGACAAGCTTCAATGACACAGTGCAGCGCTACATTAATTTGTAAATTACGAATAATCGAATTTTAGTTTTAAGCCACTTTATAGTATTTACGGTATATTTAGCGTAGTTTTAAGGGATAATAGGAAACACACATTGCAAAATTAGTGGATTTCTATGGAAGGCAAATTTGTCCGAAAACAACCTAAAAATTGAGCACCAAGACTAATGAAAAGAGGGAATTCGGAAATCCGCTACACCTTCATAATCAGCAATGGCAATGAACTCTAATCTGTAATGTAAACATATTGCTCATTTACTCAAGGAACGTCATAACTTAAGAAATGGAATTTTTGAGTTAATGATGCAGAATTAATCCTCATATCGTGCTTCAAATTTTATAAAAATTTTATATAAATATCTATACAGTATACTCAACTTTGAAAGAGAAATAAAATTTTGTTTTTCCATTAAGTTGTGTGTAAATTGAAAATTTCAAACGTGTTTTCTGCCAAACTTGTTTTTTGAGTTATGTCGTTCTTTGAGTAAATGAGCAATATGTATATATAAACATATAAGTACATATGTACATTAGAGTGGCCATTAGTTGTATGGATAACTTTTTTTTTATTTCCCGAATGAGTTTTGGCATTTTCTGAAAATTTTTCTCACAAGGAGTAAAATCGTACCCGTTTTTGATATATTTGTGTTAATGATAAGGTACATATGACATACATACATACATTTAAAATTTATTTACTATGACTTCCTACCGCTCAGTAGAAGCCGAGATAATAAAATGTATAATTTTTCGAAAGGCCCAAAACAGTTAATAAAAAGGGTAAATACGGGAAACGATGCTAAAAATTTTAAATTCGGGAGAATTCATATAATTGAAACAATTTAAATTTGAGTTAAATTTTATTAACTGATATTATGTGTTCTTGAACATTTATATTTAAGAAGTAATTTGATTTGGTACCTTTGAAAAAATACTATTCATAAAAAGAACTTAAAAAAAAAAAATACTTTTTCCCAAAATAATTTATTTTAAATATTTTTTTTGGTAACCGCACTGTTTTGAACGGGTACCCAAAGGGTACTTTTTGAAAATCTAATTTTTGAAAATTTACTTTTGGAATATAAAAACTTTTGGATAATGTAATTTTTGAGTAGTTGAAAAAAATGTGTGACAAATATTTATGAAATCGAAATACCTCGGACATGTTACTATTTTTCTGGTAGGTATTGTCGAGTATAACAAAACTGTGTATTTGATATTTTCCAAACACCTCCAAAATCTTTAGTTACGGGTAAAAAACCGGTTTAGTGGCCTTCGAAAACGGCTAGCTGTTCCGTTCAACTATGTGTTGTCAGAATATTTACAACTAATAGTGTTTTCACACTGACTTGGTTTTAATAAAAGTTGGTTTTAATGTTAAAACCTGGTTTTACCATGCAAATTGTTTTTGTTAAGTCCAACTTAAAACCATTTCTGAATTGGTTTTATTTTGGTTTTATGAAATGAAACCCTGTTTTCGCTGTGGTAAATTTAGTGCTGCCAAGTTAAAATGACCGGCAGCAGCTGATAATGTTTATGCCAGTGAATAACAAGAGATGTCGCTTGAAAGATTTTCAACTTAAAAATGGATGCAGCAGCAACAATAAGTAAAAAATTATGAAAAATAACGGCCTGGCCCACGATGTCAAGAGAAATCGTTCGATCGACAACTTGTATTGCAAACAACAAAAAATTTTCTAAAGTTATTGTTGTTTGCAATACAAGTTGTCGATCGAATGATGTCTAGTGACATCGTGGGCCAGGCCGTAAGAGTTCTTTGGAAGGAAAACAACAAAAATATTTTCATTGACCTCTGGAAAGTGAAAATAAACAATATGACATATCGAACCACCGATAAAAAAGTTGTATTTTGTGATTTATTTGTACATTTTTTATATACAATAACTTGATTTCCAAGCACTTCTTCACTTTGTATTACTAATTCCATAATTTTAAAATATTTATTTACAAAATATAAATATTTTAGAGCGCATTGTAAAGTTTCTTAAGGTAGAGGTCCATAGCTCACTTTTTACGCGTTATGCTTTATACGCGTTTCATCCTCTTGTTTCTTTCTATACTTTGTTCGCGCTGAGTTACATGCACTGCTTTTCATGCGCCATTTTATTTTTGTTTTGATCAGCTGTGTGCGTTTGTTTATAAATACTTATAAAGAAAAAATTGAGAGTGAAATCGAGTTTTTAAAAGAATTTGTGGAGTTAGTCGAGTTTGTATATTTAATTTTATGTGCAAAAAATGCCTATGAACAATTTCAAAAAAAGAAAAGGTTTTGGGTGCGGCCGTTGTATTTAGAACGGAAATTAAGTGGGTTTTTTGAAACCACATTTAAAAAAATTAAAATTTCTGATCCTGAGCAATTTCGAACCGCGACAAGAATGTCTGCAGACGTCTTTGACTATTTATTCAGCATTTTAAATGATATTCTTGAGAAGAACTCAGCCAGGGCTATTCCAGCAAATTGTCGGCTGTTCTTGACTTTAATATAAGGCTGAGCTTACATCTGGCATTTTTTGTGTGCATTTGCCCAAAAAAGCGTAACCAACTAATTATTAATGAAAAACTGTTTGATTTAGACATGTATTTATTGATTTAAACTCTTTACAATCATGTTGGATTCTATAAAATTGTCTATTAGTTATGTATGGAACTATTTAACTTAATAAATATATGAGTGAATAAAACATTTTTGCATTAGTAATTATTGATTACGCAATATTAATTAAAATAATATTTATCGATAACGTAAGAAACAAAGTATTATTTAACGTCTTTAGCTTTCAAGAACAGCTGACTTTCTTTCATGGTGCTTGTAACGCGTACAAAAGTACAAAGTAGACTTACTTTTCGCTTTGAACGCGCCTACGCGTTCTGCGTTTTTTGCAATGTAACTTGTCACACACTATTGCATTGATTCTACTTTTTGGAAATTTGCATAGAAAGCGTAACGCGCATAAAGCGAGCTATGGACCTCTACCTTTAGTTTTTCATACAAACAAAAACAGTTGTACAGTTTGTCAAATAAGTGTTATAAAAAGCCGAAAAAAATATAACAACAAACACACGCATTTCTGCAGGAGATCTATTTTATTTTGAGCAAAGTTATTAGACAGTCTGTGAGTTAAAACCTGAATTTAACAAACTTGCAGTGTGAATGCAAAATCAGCTATTTATGGTTTTAACGTTAAAACCAGGTTTTAACTTGCAGTGTGAAAACACTATAACTTTGATGTTATTTGTTCATTAATAATTATGACATGTAATTTGGCTTAAAAAGCGATACGAACATTAGCCTGTTCAATTCATAACAGTGAGATTACACGAGATATAAGTTTGGAAATATTTGTGTTGGATATTGTCAAAATCTGTTGCTAACACATAAAATGACTGTGTAAACCTTAAATGTTAGTGTTCGAACACATGTTTGGAAATAATTGCTCAAACACAAGTCTGAGCAATTATGTTAGGACACAAGCTGTCAAATTTACTTTTTTCGTAGAAAATAATTGCGGAAAACTTAAAATAGTATGTTTTTTTATAAAAAAAATCAAGCAAATGAACACAATATATGCTCTGTGGTAGAAGTATTAAAAAATCAAAACTTAAAACGCACATTTTGCATGCAAACGAGAACTTAAATTTAGATTTTTAACATTATACGTCTAGCCACCCCTTAAAATAAGTTTGAACACAAACGTTTTTGTGACGTCATTCTGCCGACGTTATTTCTTATGTTCACAAATAAAAATTGCTCGTCTATTCGTACTGTAAGAATATAGAAACAAATGCAGTTCGAAAAATAATAATTATTTTAATTTAATTTTTTTGACAGAAATACATACATATGTACATATATGCAGAGTTCGTATTTGCACACAAGTGTGCAGCTCATGAACCAAGATTTGTGCAAACGCACATGTGTACTACTTTTTAACAGCAAAATTCAAGGTTTTGAAAACTATGAATAATACGTCGCGACGCACAGTGAGACAGGCCTATAGTAACCGCGGCAAAAATGGTTTTTGGCGTGTCGTCCAATTTGGATGAAATTTTCACAGTATATTAACAGATATATGAGTAACAATTCCCTGAAATTTCAGCCACATAACTTCATTACTTTTTGGGCTAGAGCAAGTCTAAGTTGAGGTATGCCAACGCGCTTGAAATATGTTAGTTCAATATGTAATATTCAAAAGCTTATTAATAAAAAAATACATAATAAATATAACTTTAAAGTATTTTGTTAATTAATTTAGTTGTTGTAGAATGAGTAGATGAAAGAAGAAATTTAAAAAAAAACACAAACAAAAAATTTCTTAACAACAGAATTGTGGTGTAAAAATTTAACATTTTGCATTTTCAATGGACTAGGAAATATAGAGCAGCCCCTCGCCCTAGGTGCAGACTTATATCAGTAAAGGACATATAGCAAAAGTTTGCAAAAGTAATTTAAACATACAAAATACTAAAAAAAATACGCAACGCGCACATTCTGTCGCTATACGTATGTTAGCATGTTTACTTTACTATTATTTTTTTTAATTATTAATTAATTTTTTGTTGTTTATTATTATTAAAAAATTATTGACAGAATGAAAAAAAATTGTTCTTTTTATTTCACTTCAATGGCGTAATAGTGGGAGTGTTATTGTAATTTTTGCATGCAACATTACAGTAAATATCAAATTTGAAGGTTGAATTTTTTTTTTAAGTGGAATTGTCTCAAAAATAACCTGTGCAAAATTTCAAAGCTCTACAATGACTCCTTGTATTTAATGCCGGTGTTGTCTCACTGTGCGACGTCCGCTCATACGAATATGTATAAATTGAATAGTATAATTGTACTTCAACACTGAGTTATAGAAATGTAAATTTAAAAAATTAGTATTAGGGCCTACTTTTGTAAAACGCAACCTCAAAGCGTTGACCAGTTTTATATGGAAAAATATAAATGTCAACATAAAAAACTAAAAAATTGTCAACGCTTTTTAGGGTTTCGCACACCAAAGGTGAAAAGGAACCCTATTGCTTTCGCTACGCTGTCCGCCCGTTTGTCACAGGGTATTTTCTCGAGAACCGTAAGAGCTACGGGCCTGAAATTTTGACACAGTATGTAGACCCTTGGCCGCTACAATAACAAATACATGAGAGTTGGAAATTAAAGGGTGTTCCAAAATGAGCAACGAAAAATTTTAAAATCCCATGTAATATATATTCAATTGTATGTATGTATGTATGTATATACACTTGAATTTTGTGAGGTTAGTGTATTTTTATACAGACTACAACAATTAACACTAAAATTTAAGAAAATTTTAATTAAAGGGTGTACCATCAGTTAATGTAATTTTGACTATGTAATTTTGACAACTTGCTGTATCTTGAAAACCGTAAGAGCAAACTTCTTGAAATTTTCAAAAACGGTAAGACAAAAAATCCCACAATTATAAAATCGCCAAATCGAAAAAAAATCGCCAGAACGAAAAACGCACCAAATTAAAAAAAAATTTTAAAATGAAAATAAATCGCGAAAAACCGGAAAAATTGCCAAAATTAAAAAATCGCCAAAAAGAAAAAATTGCCAAAAAGAAAAAATCGCGAAAATGAAAAAAAATCGCCAAAATGAAAAAAAACGCCAAAATTAAAAAAAAAGAGAAAAAAGCGAAAAATAAAATTATTTCAACTGAAAAAACGTCAAACACTTAAAAAAACGCTGTATTAAAAAATGATCAAAAGCCAACGTACGGAATCCTTCGTGCGCGAGTCGAAGTCGCACTTTACTGAATTTATTTTATTTACGGTGCTATTCTCGAACTGATAGCTTTAATTTAAATGTTTCTAGTCACATATTTCTTGTCACAGGTATTTGAAATAGCTATTCTGGAATTTATGTTTTAATACTAAAGCTTTTTGCATCAAAACTTATAGCATTATTACCAAAATTAAGAAATACAATTTAAAAAGCTTTTATGTTTGTTGAAAAAATATAAATTCCAATTTTTTTTTGATATGGCAAGAACTTATGTTTTATAACATGTTTGATTTAACCCTTTATATGCCGAGGGTAGATATATGTTACAAGTTTTTAATTTTTATATTTATTTGTTTTATTTAATTCTTAAATAATGGTATGTAAATGGCATTACATATTAAATTAATAATATATCTATTGGCAAATTCGTCGCATTATTTTCTTCTTTATAACTAAAAATATTTATCAAGAATTGCTTATTAACATTTATAAAATTATTAGTCTGAAGAAAAAGTCTTGTCTTTCGGCTTTCGGTATTTTTGTAATTTTAGTGAACTATGGGATCTGCTGGTTCTTAAAAAGTGATTTCACTGAGACATTAAATTGGTAATAAGGCTTTAAGGTATTCATTATGAAAAAAATAAGTATTTATAACAATGATGTGCGTTTTGGTATCACATCCCAGGTAGCATTTTGTATCATAATCCAATCGTTTCCGAATCAGCTTGACGGGAAAAATAACCGTATATGAGCTCATTTTTCGATCATAAATGATAGTCCCGTTGTGAGAAAATGGTACCCTACAGATGATTCATACCAAAGAATCAGTTATGATACGATTTGCTGATTATTTTTGAGCAATTTTCATATTAAATCATTTAAATCACCTTTTTGCGGTTTGCATGATGTTCCTCTATTTTCAAGAAATCATTTGATCATATAGATGAATCATACGTGAATCCTCTTTCAATCGCCCAAGTGATAAATCACTTTTTAATCATCAAAAGCGATCTGTACAGAATCATATAAGATATTTCTGCCAAAATGATTACCCAAATGCTAGCTGGGATTAAATCAGTGGTGGGCGCTGTGAATGTATTGGTAAACTGTTCATGTATTGAAGTTGCGAGCTTCCCACCAAACATAAAGCTACACAGTTTAAATATAGAGTGAAAATAATTCATTTTCTAAGCAAACTGTCAATTATAAATAACTTTTTCAAATTTATTTTGGTATTGTCCACTGATAGCAACCATTTTTTTATTTTTTTTTTCCAAATAAATGTTTATATTTTTATATAAAAGGGTTTCCTTTTCCTTACCACTAAACTTATTCATATTACTATGAAAATCATCATAATGTCTTTTAATGACATATTCCCTTTTTCCTTAAATCATTGATAACATAAAAGACATTTTATGTTACCAAATGCGTTATTTATAATAAAATATTTTTCGCATATTATCAATTTGAAATGAAACACGTGTGTTTGCTGGGTAAATATTCTTGAAAAAAATATGTAAGCATGATGTGCATTCGTCGCTGTCTCATCGACGACTAAATTAAAGAGCGTAAAGGTAGAGGTCCATAGCTCGCTTTTTACGCGTTATGCTTTATACGCGTTTCATCCTCTTGTTTCTTTCTATACTTTGTTCGCGCTGAGTTACATGCACTGCTTTTCATGCGCCATTTTATTTTTGTTTTGATCAGCTGTGTGCGTTTGCTTATAAATACTTATAAAGAAAAAATGGAGAGTGAAATCGAGTTTTTAAAAGAATTTGTGGAGTTAGTCGAGTTTGTATATTTAATTTTATGTGCAAAAAATGCCTATGAACAATTTCAAAAAAAGAAAAGGTTTTGGGTGCGGCCGTTGTATTTAGAACGGAAATTAAGTGGGTTTTTTGAAACCACATTTAAAAAAAAATTAAAACTTCTGACCCTAAGCAATTTCGGACCGCGACAAGAATGTCTGCAGACGTCTCTGACTATTTATTCAGAATTTTAAAAGATAGTCTTGACAAGAACTCGGCCAGTGCTATTCCAGCAGATTGTCGGCTGTTCTTGACTTTAATGTAAGTAAATTGAAAATTACATATAAATGTATGCACATTATTGGCTTAAGCAATAACTTTTCTAAGCAGCTATTTAGCTTTAACTTAAGAAACAAAGTATTATTTAACATCTTTAGCTTTCAAGAACAGCTGACTTTCTTTCATGGTGCTTGTAACGCGTACAAAAGTAGAAAGAAGACCTACTTTTCGCTTTGAACGCGCCTACGCGTTCTGCGTTTTTTGCAATGTAACTTGTCACATACTATTACATTGATTCTACTTTTTGGACAGATACATAGAAAGCGTAACGCGCAAAAAGCGAGCTATGGACCTCTACCTTAAGAATACGTGTGGATGCGCTCAGCACAATTGTGCCAAGAAACGCCCGTGTTTGCATTAAATACAGAAAAATGCTACTTTGAAGCTAACATTTTTTTCTCCTGACATTGGTTTCTGCTTATTTTCTGTAATCGATTCTGTTGATTTTATGCTTTTTACAATATAAATGATATACATAAATTTTTGATTTAAGATACATGCATTTGAGTTTTATATTACCCTTTACCACTAAGTAACTAAAAAAATGTTAAACCGTTGAAGATTAATAAAAGTGCGTAACATCGGTGAATTCAAGAGAGTTATTATTTTCATCGATATTTCAAAAAGAAACCATAATTAAATAATATTAATACACATTTGATATGCGGAGTTCGATATTTATAATGAAGGGAGTTCACCAGACCATTAGTCAGATCATTGATGCTTAGAGTGCGTACAGAGTGGCCGCTTGTTGCCGAGCCGAGCTGGTTGGCGCTTATTGCGAGAAACAAGTTTGAGTGTGCATAGTGGATGCGAGAATCAGCGCTGATATTTTATCTATTATTTGTGTTTTATGTATGTTTCTATGCATTTGGGTTTGTTGTTCATTCATGACCAGTGATGGAAAAAGAGATTTGCATTTCGGTATCAAAAAAAAAAATTTAAGTACTTTTTTGATCCCGAGAGTACCAAAAATTATATTTTTTATTTAAATTTTATTAACCAAAAATTATACAAAATTTATTTACAAAGAAATAAAAAAGGAACACATAGGTACAAATATACAAATAGGTATAGCCTGCATTACACTTAATACTGTTGGAACATAAAGCTTGCCCCCGTATTCCGTAGCTCGCAAAGGCTGAAGCTAAATTCGATCGCTAAAATGCTGAACAAATAGAAAATTTGAAATTTTTGGCACTTAAGAAATTTAACTTAAGTGCCATTTTGACTTACCTGCTACAAAATGCGTCCAAAACACGGTGTGGCAGTTAAATCAAAACTACTGTACATACAATTGTATGTATGTATATTACATGGGATTTTAAAATTTTTCGTTGCTCGTTTTGGAACACCCTTTAATTTTTAACTCTCATGTATTTGTTGCTGTATTATTTGGACACACTGTGTCCAAATTTCAGGTCCGCAGCTCTTACAGTTCTCGAGAAAATACCGTGACAGACGTACAGCGTAGCGAAAACAATAGGATTCCTTTTCACCTTTGGTGTACGGAACCCTAACAAAGCAAGTATCAAGTTAAATAAAACAAACAAAAACCCGCCATTTCCTATGTATTTACAATATTTTAAATAAGTTTGTATTGCTTCTTTCAAACACTAATACACTCATACATAGCTCACACCGATTTATAACGCGGTGTGCATCTCACTCAAAATTTGTGATTGTATTGTGAAAAAGATTTTTACCCCCTAGCGTATAGAAGTTTACACATCCAAAACTGATGCTTCTCGCAAATAAACCAAAAATTCCGTTTGATGCTGATGTCCTTATGCCGGCCATACACTACACAAGTTCAGTGCTCAAGTCTGGTACTGCGTATACTTAGCTTGTGACACACACTATACAAGTAAACTGTGCATTTTTTATTTTAATTCGCCATAATGCTGGTGATTTTCTTTATAAATTTAGGAACTTTGTCCAGAATATTTATTCTCCGCTCATTTATTGTTGTGAAATCTTAAAAAATCACGAAACAACTGCGTTTGCAACATACACTACACAAGTTCACAGTACACTTTTCAAACTTGAGCAAATATCAAAATAATTTTGATATTTACTCAGTTCACTGCGTAAATAGCATAACCAGCCCCATACACTGCACAAACGCACTGTACAGTGCCAGACTTATGCAGTGAACTTGTGTAGTCTATGGGCGGCATTAATTATTGGAAAAATAGTGGTGAACGCTTTATTAAAATTATTGTAGAGGTCGCATTAGCTGTGCCAGCCACACAGGTATTAGTGGAAAGACTTTTTAGAGCATTGCCTTTGGTATTGACTAAATTAAGATCACAGCTGAACAACAAAACATTAAGTAATTTGCTTATACCTATGTAACTAAATTAAACTTTAAAGAGCTAAAGGCAGATAATGCTTTTTTTGATAACGTTAGAATTTCGGAAAAGACAAACTAATAATGCAAATAAATGATTAATCAGTATATGTATGTATGTATGTACATATAACAAAAATATGTTTTTATTAAACAAAACAATTAACATATCAAAGAATGTTAACGGGTACGCAAAACGAAAATAACAATCAAACTGTTAAAATTGCCCATGACTGATGTGGTTTTTAAAATTTGTAAACAAAAATTATAAAATATGTATGTACCTGTTTTCTGTAGAAATATTGGAAAAAATAAAAACCAAAAAATCATTATACACACAGAATCAAGGCGAATTGACACAAGGTGGTCTTAATTTGCAACTCTGCGTATTCGCCTTGTATATATGTTAGTGTAAACGTTTTCGTTGATTTGACAGCAGAGAAGCTATGTCAGCTGGTGAATTAAGCAGCGATGCCAATTTAGCGCGTTTCGCGCTAGATTTAGCGCGTTTGAACTACGCCAAACGCGTTTTTTTTTCGTCTTAGCGCGTTTAATAAAAAAAGCGCTAACTTAGCGCGTTTTGGATAAAGTCAATAACATCATTTCAATTAAATTTTTTTTACTCATTTTTATAAATTACAATATTCTAGTATCCAAAACTCTGATCAAAATTTTTTAAATTGATTAATGATTCAGCTGTCGGAAATAAAATTCCCTTGACTGTGATTAGAATTAAAAACGCATTTTAATACTGTAAATGGCAAATATTTTGAAATTTCACATATAAAAATATGTACTCGTACTCGTGACCAAAAAATGTATATAACTTATTAAGCATCTATTATAGCTAGGGTTGTTATCCGCCTTCTCTTTACCGGACACTGTCCTCTTTTTGGAATCTGTCATCGAAAAAAATTGCGTCCGGGAAAGTCCAACTTTTTATAAATAAGATATTTAACCACACAGTTGATAAAGAACAACTTTTTAATGAATTCTTCTATGTGCACTTTAATGTAAGCATCTAACAACAGCTCAACAGGGTCTTCTTTCCCCACTAATTATTCCAAGCCCGTTCCCTTGGCTGTGGTTTCGCTCGATAGTAGATAATCCATTCATGCGCGTCACTAATTAGATGACCAGTATCGATGGTGCTGGGTAAAAAGTTTCAATATTCTATGTAAAATTGTGCGAGATTGATAATTTTGACGCAACACCATCGATATGTAATTAAGATTTTATTGGTAGTAATATTATTGGAAAAAATCAATTTCGTTTTATTTTTAAGTCCTACTTTTTAAGCAAATGTCCTGGTTTTTTCCCTCTGCTGTACTCTTTTTATAAATTACGGGATAACAACCCTAATTATGGCTGAAGTACAAAAATCGTTTGAATCACAAAACTATTCTACATTTTATATGTTGTTTCAAAATTTGTTTTCGATTCGAATTTCGATTATTTTGAAGGTGATTCTTATTCTGTATTTAATTATTTTAGTTATTTAGGATATAATTTCGAAGCAACAATATTGCAAAATCTGAAAAAGAGTTGCTAAAAAAATTATATTTACTAATACATATGTATGTACATCGAATTTCATTAAAATTTAATTTAGCGCGTAGGAAAATAGCGCGTTTTGGCTATAAATAGTTGACAATGCTTTTACTCAGCGCGTTCTAGCGCGTTTTGAGAAGGGGAATAGCGCGTTCGGGCTATAAATAGTTGGCATCGCTGAAATTAAGACCACCTTATGTGAATTCGCGTTGCACAGAATAAAAAACTGTCAACCAAATACCTGAGGTATCAATAAAACTTAACACATTACGTGCGTAATTGAATGAAAACAACACTTTCAGTAGCACTGAGCTTGCATTCATTTCCTTTGTTGTTGTGAAGTTAGCAAATATAAGGTCTGTTCCAGATGCATAACAAAACAGTCCGAACTTGTACAAAGTTATCCAAAAGCGTTCCAGATAGCAATTTTTGTACAATTTTGAGAGCGAATGAGAGAGTAATTTTTTTCATTTCCTGTACAAACTAGTACGAACTTTTTCTTCTGGGTAAGTTCGGACAAGAATTGAATAATCAGATGTTTTTTGTTTACATATGAAACTGAAAAATTAATCAGAAAATTTGCAAATAAAGCAAAAGATTTTTATTTATTAAAAATCATAATGGAATGTTTTTGAAATAAATCTGAAGTTGTAAGTACATTTGTGCACATTTCTCCATTTCTTTAGCATGAAGCAAAATGATTTTAATGATTTTTTTCATTAACTCACGTAGCTTCTACTTTTTTGGAGTTTTTTTCATTTACTTTTTACAGCTGTTGACAATGATGCAAATTTTGTGTTTTTATAATGTTATGCAGTTTAAGCGACTAAAATCACTAAAATAAAATTTAATTTAAAAAGTAAGCAGCACTAGTATTTCAATATGGGCAATTATGGTTTTTTGCGTTCCAGCAATTTTGGATAACTTTTGCATATTTAGAGAGTAATTTTCATTTTTCTCTAATTAGTCCGAACTTGTACAAAATCTTGTGGAACACACCTATATTTCTCGGCAGGTAATGCATCTACCTGAATACATAGAACGTTGTGTCGTAGCGTTAGCATCAAACATAGTCCTCGTCCAGGTTTGCAATTTTTGTTGCTGCAATTTTTTAAAATTATGCTTTGAAATTGCATAAGTGTCCACATTAGGAAATTCTAGTTCGGCAATTATGTATGTATTAAAAAATTCCATTACACCAGAAATTTCCCTGAAAAATTAACAATTCTATTTAATTTTTGTTATATTTTAATATAACTGAAGAAAGAAAATAAAATAAAACATCAAATACATTTAAATTAACAAGTGAGAATTTTAAAACCAAACAAAATTTGCCGAGCACATGAAACTGTGTACACTTCCCCAATCTTCTCACCTCTCCCACCTATAAACTTAAGAATTGCTGCAACAAAAATTGCAAGTCTGGACGAGGACATACAAATTTTAATTTAAATATATGACAATACTGCAGTCACCTTGACTCAACGTTCTTATTTTGGTTATGCCATAAAAATTAAATTTAAAAATTTTAAAGGGCAGTAAAATTTATATAATATAATAACCATAATTGCATGTTTTTTCTTGTAGGACGTAATAATGTGGAGACAAGATATTTTTGCATATTTTACCCTTTAAGGCATGTTTTTGCATATATCAGTCTTACACGCATATTTTTTTTATCATAATTTCTAAATTTTAAAGCATAATTTCCGCTTTTAGGGCATATTTTGATACTTTATATAGTTATTACAGACGTTAGTTTCAATAAAAATTCGGTTTTGCTATTTGTGACGGACTCTGCCCCGAATAGACATTGAAGGAACATTGTCAATCTACTCGTATAAAAATTTATTTAGATGGGATAGGTAACAATTTTTATTTGAAAATCTAGTTCAATATCTTGTTTGTTTATTGCAATAAAAATTATAAGTAAAAATCTTGTCTTATTTATCCAAAATACAGTTCCAAAGTCTTATTTCTGATATCGTGATCTTTTTGAACTTGAAGTTAAAGTTTTGCGAGATTAGTAAAAAAAATAATTTGTAGTATTTGCTTTAGTCCAAATTTGTATGGAAATTTTGTTTTAACGTGCACTTTAAACCCAAATTATTTTTTTTTGTGCGGCAGTTATTCTTTGTTAATTTTTATATTGTTTCCTTTTTTGGTTATTTTATTTTTTTCTTGTTTTATATGCAAATGATGTTGAAATTTTAAATTAAAAAAATAGTTTTAAATATAAATAAACTAATTTAATTTATTTTTAAGAGCATATTTTTGAGTTTTTAGTGCATTTTTTTCAAGTTTTTAGTGCATATTGAATGCGCTTATAAAACATTTTAATATAAAAAAAAAAATACACAAACCCTATCATAAAAAAAATATTCGTGGGTGTCATAGAATCCAAGTCGTTTTTACTGATTGTCGGTTTTGTAAACCAATATTGGAGCCATTGGGTTCATGAAAACAAGTCAGTTTTGTTATTTTTGAACGCAAATATGTTCGATGTTCGAATCAGATTTTTTATGGTTTTGTTCATCTTGCTTCTAATGCAATAATAATGATAATAATAATAATGAAAATTTAGCCAATTTTGGTATTTGCGCTAAAATATTCTTAAAAATTGTGCTTTTAATAAGAATCAAAATATAGAAAAGAAGTGGTAATAGAATACCAAGTGGATACCCAGTTATGCAAATATTCTTAAACTCTAAGAAAGGTTGAAGTTTGAAATAAATCACGCAATATTGGAAACAAGCAATAAACTAAAATTGCTTATACTCGAGAAAAAGCCAAATACTTATGCAAAAATTTTTGCTTCAGACACGTGCCTATTAAGTTAATTAATTTTGTAGTTAACAAATTGGCAAAGTTATGGAATACAATATTATTGGAAACTATTGAGCACGTGTCTGAATCAAAAGATTTCTCATTACTATATGCTGGTTACGCTTTTTTGGGCAAATGCTTGTCAAGTGTGACCGTACCTTAAGGAATGCTAAAAAAAATTCGGTACAAAAGGCGAAAATGGCAAAAATTCGCAAAAACTTGGTAACAACAAAATACTAGCAAAGTCTAATACTGTTTAAAATTCGCGAAAACTGTTAAGAAGCAGAATACTGGCAAAAACTCGCTTTCATCGCGAAGATTGCAAAAATTCGCAAGAAGTTGCAAAATTGCCTTAAAATTTATTAGAAATATCCAAAACTGTTAAAAATATAATAAGCTCGTAAAGAACGCGAAAAATTTCCAAATGCATCGAAGAAATCACTTACACTGCAATGCACTCACTGCAAAGAATAAAAAAAATCTTAGAAAATGAGATAAATCTAAAAAAAAATTGCTGACATGACAGAAATTGCAATGAGTTGTTGGAAACGATTATATCATCATATGTCAGGCTAGAAGTATAAGCTGTTCTAGATGATGTAGTCAAGCTTACGGTGCAACTTTAATGCCTTCCTCTATTGAGGATAAAAACATAAAAAATGTACATAATATTTCTAACCAATTTACCAACTTTAATTTGCTTGCACATTCGCTAAAAATCAAACTGTTGAAAAAACAAAATGAAAAATGGAGTTTTTAGCTATTTTATTTATTTCCAATAAAAAAAAGACACCTGTAAGCTGCTTGGTTTTTTTCCAATAACAAAGCGATAAAATTGGTTTCTATGACACGTCAAACCGATACTAGTTCTAGTTCGAACAAAAAACCGACTACATTGGATTTCATGACACCAAAGTATTTTTTTTGTCGGTTTCAAATCCAATTCCGATAAGGTTGGTTTCTATGACACCCCGATTTTTTCATTTAACAAAATAATAAAAAAAAAATCAACATAACAAAGAAGTTAAAAAAAGGATATTATGCTATGTTCAGACGGCAACATGAACCACTTGGTTCGCTCTCTGAACCACAATTGCGAACCCTGGTGTTCAGACGACACATTCGTGGTTCATTTTGACAAATATTTTTGATGCAGTGATGCCAACTTAGAGCTTTTCGTGCTGGATTTAATCCATTTTCAGTCACTCAAAACGCGGAAAAAACACGAAAATCTAGCAATTTTTATAATTATCAGGCCTGTCACAGAAATCCATCGAAATTGTTTTGATAACGAATTTTCATTTCGATCGATTTTGTTTTACCTTCTTCAAATTTCGATCGATTTGTTCATTCCGAAAAAACGTTAATTCGATTGTTTTCAATTTAAATGTGGCAATATTGGGCAACAAAAAACACATTGTTGCTCGTATTAGAAGATCAAGAAAATACCAAAGGATCAATTTTTTTATTGAAGTGAACCAATTTCAAAAAATTATACATTCATTGTCTGCAATTGCAATAACTGCAATTTTGGATGCCCAGAGTGGTCAAGATTTTGCCGAAAAATTGCTTCAGATCCACATATCCAAACGTAGTGTATGTGTTAAAGTTTTATTTAATTTTATTTGAAGGAATAGAATATTTCAGATTTTATGATGATGCATTTTTCTTTAAGACTTGAGAAAATATCTTAAATATGTAAAAAATTAAATAAAACAAACATATTTTAAATAAATGGTTGAAAAAAATTTTTCTGTGTTGAAATAAAGTTGTTTCAAACAGATTTTTGTACTTTCACATAGAGAAAATTACAATTCCGAGTATTATTCATCGAGCATATTCTTCGTTTTTCGTTTTCTGCAGAACCTAATTACGAAAATGAAATTATTTCGATCGAATTTGGTTTCAGCCCTTTAGCCCCTTTTTACTTTTTGTTCAATATGGCTAGATTTTAGTCTTTGTGAACTTCCTTTAATTTAGCAATATCGACTTTTAACTCATTTTATTTTGTTAGTTTACCAATTTAAACAAGAAGAATAATATAGAATAATCTTCTATTTCTTCGAATTTTTTGTGATTTGAAAGATATTCAGTATAGCCTAAAAACAGCATAATGTATGTTTTTGAAAGAGCAAAATATTGAAATTTTGTATGTATGTACTTATGTAAACATGGATACATAGATATGCATATATACTTCTTTTATGTATATACATATTATGTAGGTACACTATTTATATCTACCTTATTAAAATGTAATATGAAATGTAATATCTCTAGCTAATGTACTTATGTACTCGTATGTATTGATCTTATGATAGGTACATATTAATTTTTAATAAATTATTTAACAACATTTTTTGATGTTTTGATTTAAAACAGAAACATTTTAAAACTAGTTCCTTTTCGCGCTTATTCAAAAAATTTTACTTTATTTTGCGCTAAATGTATATTTTTTCAATTTAGCGCTTTTTCAAAAAATTTATACGCGCTTTGAGTATCAAAAGTTGGCATCACTGTTTTCATGTATACATACTTACATGCATACATATATACGTGAATAGTTGACACGCGTTCTATATTCTGTGTTATTTGCTTTTTTACAGTAGATAAACAAATTAAGCAAAAATAATTAATAAAATGTGTTTTAATATTATTAATTCATACTGGCAATCATTTTTTGTGTGTTTTTTTTTGTTTAAAAATGTGTATGTGTATGTATGTACTCATTTTGTTTTGATAGCTGGTTCAGATAAATTAGCGATAAATTGTTATCAAAACTAGCGATGATAGCCATTTCTTCATGGTTCGCAGCTAGGTTCAAAATGAACCAAGTTGGTTCGCTCTCAAAAATTTGTATGGCGAACCATGTTGATTCAATCAAGATTCGACCGCGAACCGTGAATGGGAGAGCGAACCTCGATAATTGCTGTCCGTGTGAACATACTATTAGATAACACTGCACATTTGGCAACGCTAAAATAAATTAAGTACGTGTGCGCATGCTCATGTGCATTGATGTGCTGCAAAATGAGTGGTGCGAATTTGCACATGCCCATGAGTGTGCAATAAGCAAATATAAAAAAACCCTCTTACTCAAGTAAGTGTGCATGATTTGGCTCATGCACATGAGTGTGCAATGAGTGTGCAAATGCGAACTCTGAATATCCATGTATTCAACGTGACCGGTTGACCGACTGAAGTGGCAGATTGCCACTTTTTCGACTGCCTCGACACTTTTTTGACTGCCTTGCCACTTTTTTCTTCCCTTTTTTAGAGTGAATTATATAAAAATACATTAAAAATAAAAAGTTAAATGTAGTTTTCTCGTTTTTTTAAATAATGCCCCTTTTTTTTGATAAATTCCCTTTTGGTGCCACTTTTCGAAAAATGTCATCGGTCACCCTGCATGTATTTAAAATATTTTATAGAACTTTCTAAAACACGTCTGATGCGTTTCGCAGTTGACACTAGACTCATAATTTTAACAACTTACTTAAGATTCTGAATCCTGAATAAATACGTTATGGAATACGCAATATAATATATATATAAAATGTTTATTTCTAAATCCAGTGATGCCAACACTTGGGTAGTAGTAGTGAAATGCCGCTCCTGCGTCAATTAAAATTTTGAAATTTTAAAATTTTAATTACCCAAATTTTAAAATTCTTGGAAATTTGTGAAATTTGATACCCTACGAGGGTGGATCAATAAGTCCGTCCAACTTTTTGTTTACATAAGGAATTTTTTGTTTACATAAGGGGTTTTGTTTGTTTAATACATACGAGGGTGGTTTAATAAGTCCAGTTTTTTATGACCGTGGGAATTTGTATGTGTGTATGTTTGTGGAGTGGATTAAGGGGTTTCATAAGATTAATATTTCATAAATATATATGCCGACGGGAAAATCATGAAAATGATTTTTCTTAATACCAAAGGGGGAGTGGGGTGAAATAGTGAAAATTAATTTTTCCTAATGCCTACGGCAATATATGAATATTTTTCTTAATGCCTACGGCAATACATGATTTTCCTAATGCCTACGGCAATATATGAATATTTTTCTTAATGCCTACGGCAATACATGATTTTCCTAATGCCTACGGCAATATATGAATATTTTTCTTAATGCCTACGGCAATACATGATTTTCCTAATGCCTACGGCAATATATGTTTATTTTTCCTAATGCCTACGGCAATGCATGAGTATTTTTTCAAATGCCGACGGCAATTCATGATTATTAATTTTTCCAAATGCCGACGGCAAAACATGATTATTATTTTCTAATACCAAAGGGAAAATTGCCAGTGTTGCCAGACTGTAGAAATTTCTTATCGTAATACTATATCAGTAATATCAGAGAAAATAGATTTGATGACTACTAGACGATTCTCATATAAGACGTGTGTGTGTGTGTGTGATTTCCTCATGCTAATAAATTGTTTATAAATAAAATAATTAAATAAATTAAATTAATTTATTTAAATATTTTATTTATGTGTTCACATGTATGTGAACACCCATACTTGTGTTCACATGTATGTGAGCACCCATACTTGTGTGTGGGGGGTCCAGCTTTATCGTCGTTGGTAATTTAATATTTTGTGTATTTGTTTAAGAGATATGTATGTATGTGTATGTATGTATGTATGTATGTATGTATGTATGTGTATGTATGTATGTATGTATGTATGTATGTATGTGTATGTATGTATGTATGTGTATGTATGTATGTATGTGTATGTATGTATGTATATGTATGTATGTGTATGTATGTATGTATGTATGTATGTATGTGTACATGTATGAATGTGTGATCGTGGGTATTTGTGCGTGGAATATTTTGTAGAATACATATATATTTTGCAAGGTAATCATTTTCTTTGTCTACGATTATTTTAAAGCAGCAAACTAAGTACACTCAACAGCAGAGAAACAAAAACCAAACATTTGCAAGTAAGCAAAAAAGTTAATTTCTCCTTCCCCTCACTTCCTTCTCTTTCCTTTATGTAGTTTGTATTTGAAATAAGAAAACACTTGTATATTATTTTATTTTATTTTTGATACATTTATTGTTTAAAATTTTTTTTAAAATTTTATAATGATACATACAGTCATATTTTAAAAAGTGAAAAAGTTTAATTAAAGCAAGACATTTCTTTTGTTAGTAAAATAGCATTTTTTAGTGCGCAAGCACCAAATTTATGATAATTACAATAAAAATATTCTGGATACTTGATTTCCATTTGTTTAAAGTTGATGCAGCCTATATCCTCAACGTTAGAAATTTTTCGGCATAAAATTTTTTCCAACCATCGTCTTTTTTCTTCACCTTTTACATAAATTATAGAACATCTTGCGTTGGCTTTTATAAAATTGCAAACGCTTTGAAATGAAACTGATCCAGCAGTCCAGCTTAGGTGATGATAGTTTTTTGTTAGCCACTTTGCTTCTCTTTGCTTTTCTATTGATAAGCATTTGATATCAAATGGCGATTTTATAATGAAATTGTTATATTCATAATTGTTGAAAACAATTGCTACTTCTTTTGCGATGAAATCATTTGAATTATTTTTGAAACCTTGTACGTCTATGAAAATTATGTTGTTTTCCATATTAGTCAATTCATAAGACTTTTCGCACTTGTCCTTTGATGGGTACATATTCTATTATACGATCATGAATAAGAATGCAGTAAGCTGATGTTTTTGCTCCAATATTAGTTGCTGTTTCAAATTCTATTTTTATATCAATCGGTCCATTATTGAGTGATTTATTCTGATGACTGACATCTACTACAATAATAGGAGCTTTTGTCTTAAACTCTGGTGCAGTTAGAAGCGGTTGAGATTCTTTCATATAGTAGCTTTGTTGAAATCTTACGTACATGTCATATAGAATTGCATATCGTTCATTTTTGAACTTTATGTTAAGGTCATCATATGGATATGAGACTGAATTTAAATGTACTTTTAAATTAGTCAAATCACAATGAACAAACTTATTTTCTTGTTGAAAAGCAATCAATACAAAACGAGGGCGTTCTCTATTTGCAGCCAGTTTAACATTCCAAATATGGCTAGTTCCCATATTTAATTGTGGATTGACATGACAATCCCAACTGCGAAATGCCATAGGTATAGAAGCACCATTGTTAATAATTTTAATCATATTCAATTTGCTAAAGTCGGATAATTGTACATGTGGGATTCTCCATGAGATTAGTGAAATTGTAAGTTTAGCTTTTTTAGTAGAAACACTCGAGCGTACAAGATCTTCGTCGTTCTTATTGCGCAAGAGTATCAATTCATGTTTTCCATTTAGTATAACTTTGTTGTAGTCTTCAGCGAATCCTAGGAGCATTTTTAGAGGTACATAGAAATTGAAAAAGCCATTTACAAGGGTGACATCGTCAATTTTGTTCCATCCAGCATTTTGCATCACGTTGCTTTCTGTTGGTGACATAGACACCAAATTTTTTATGGTGCTTGTGGCTCCTAAATATCTTGTATGATCAATTTCAATTCCATTGAGCTCATAGCGAATTTCATCAAATAGATATGCCACAAAGTTGTTTTTTAATATAAAGTTGTCCGATGATGAAGTAGATTTAGAGTTATTATCATCAGCAACAAAACCTTCTACATAAATGTAGCTTTCACTGGGTAGCACGTACAAATCCTGATTTTGTATTGAAATTCTAATTTCATCATTATTGTTGTAAGATTGTAAGTATGGTACATATGTATGATAGTCCTTTTTGATTATATTCTCATCAGACAAGGGCTTATCTAAGACATCTATTATTGAACTCATTTTGTCTTCAATTTAAAATTCAAGGACTTTAGAAAATTTTTATTTGATGTTGTTAGTGCTTTTTGTTGTACTGGTCGCTTTAATGTTGATGTTGTTCTTGCTGCTATATTTTTCAATGTATTTGTGTTGTATATTAGCATTATTTAGTTGGCCTTAAATGTATTCGTATTGTAATTTCCTCTCCTCGGAAATTAATTAAATCACCGTGTTGATCAACTACGCGCAGCGCTAGTGAACTTATCTCTCTGGTGTTCACAGGTAAATAGATGAGATTTCTTGGAACCTCATCTATTTTATAGCCTGGAGGCACATTAATCGGAAATTCATGAAGTGTATGCGATTTGGAGTTATTCATATATGTGTTAATAGCGATACTACTTTCAACTCGCAAGAGATTTACTTTAAAAATATTAACTGGAAGATCTGAATAATAATATTTGTTTGGTGTTAGGATTTTGCTATTGTATCCTAAAAGTTTTCCAATTGTATTGTCTTTATTAAAATATACAGTATCCTTGGAACTATTAACTTTAACTTGCATTGTATTGTTATTGGCTTCAATAAAAATCTTATTTGTTGGACAGAGTAGTTTGTATTGCTCTTCTATAAAATCAACTATATCATTTAATTCGTAGGATCCAATTGGTATTTCTATTGTATATTCTCCTATATGAAACATATTGTTGTAGGTGTCTACATTTGGAATACTGTTGTATGAATGAAAATCAGTTAGAGCACACTCATATGCACCATGTAATTCAATAGGAGGAAAGTAACTAGCAGATAATTCTGATGAGTTAGAGCTCAGAGTAAGTGTTATTGACATTATAACAGACTGATTACAATTAAATAAAGTTTAGTAGACAGTATAAGCATAATTTACATATTTATTTCATTTTCTTATTTTAAAATTAACATTAGTTTCTTAATATTAATGCTATTATTATTTTGCTATGATGTTGTTGTTGATTTAGTTTTTCTTTCATCTATAATATTTCATCTTTACTTATCCAAGAATTGTGTTGATTAGAAAATCCCAGCCATTTAACATATACCTCCTTCCCTTTAATTTTAAGCACCTTTTCAACTAGATATGTATTTGGAAATCTGGTTTTTGAAAGTTCGTCAGTATAGAATCCACCTTTAATAGGATTACCAAGATAGTCTTCTAATATGTATGTTGCAGGATTTGTATTTTGAACTCTTGTAATTGTGAAAATTTCTGTAGTCCAATTTGGAGTATAACCTTTTTCAAATGTATGCTTATATTTGCTTATGCGTACATGATCTCCTACATTAAATTTTGACATTTTATACATTTTCATATGACTGTATACTGTATTTAGCAGCTTTTCCTCATTTGTTGAGTTGACTTTAATTGGAGGCATTTTAATGGTACGATGAACTTTTCTATTGTAGGTATTAAGTAAATCTTTGTATATATCAATCCACTTATAAGAACCATTATAGCTAAATTCTTTCCACATCATTCCTTTCAGTGTTCTATTAAATCGTTCTACTATTGATGCTTTCATAATGCTATATGTTGAGTAGTGGTTAATGTTGTATTTATGCATTAATTTTTCAAAGTGTTTGTTGAAAAATTCTTTACCATCATCTGTTTGTATGTTTTTTGGTATTCGCCCCAATTCAAAAATATTTTCCATTGCGTTGGTTGTTTCAAGTGCAGTTTTTGTTTTTAGCGGTACTGCCCATGCAAATTTTGAGAATGTGTCAATAATAGTCAGCAAAAATCGATAATTTCTATTTTCT
This sequence comes from Tachina lurida, assembly GCA_944452675.1. NCBI lineage: Eukaryota > Metazoa > Arthropoda > Insecta > Diptera > Tachinidae > Tachina > Tachina lurida. The sequence continues at coordinate 41,981,035 of OX101754.1, forward strand.
TTTGAATAGTTTCCCATTTCAACTAAATCAGCTTGCCAAAGATCATCTATTCCTTTCATTATAACTCTGCGACGCACAAAATGTTTTCGTGCTTGCTTATGGAGTTCGTTTACTAAATTTCTTTTTGAAGACATTAAGTTGTTTTTAGAGATTTTTTGAAGAGTGTTGTGATCTAGTTGAAGCACTTTCAGCTATTGATACAAACATGTAATTTTCTAATCTATAAATTTTCTCATTAAGCTGTTCAATTTGTTCTTCAAAGGATGTTTTAATTTTTAGAATATCTTTTTCAATTTTATAATTTTCTTCTATATCTAATTTTGTTTCGCGATGTAGATCCTCAATTTGCATTTGAATATTTTCTTGAATTATAGTACTGTCTCTCTTAAAGTATGCTAATAATTTCTCTTCTAGTTTTTCGATTTGAGTTTGCAGAAACAATTTATTGATAACATCGTTTTCCTCCACAGCTTTTGCAACATTTTTGATCCTTTTGTTTTGGACATCAATGTTGTTGTTCGTATCCACAAAGAACCCCAGCAGTTTAGGTGCATTTTTCAAAGAAACTATGTTGCTAGTATCGTTTAAATAATGTCCAAATTTATCAACAGACATGCTTTATATACTTTATTAAAGTTAATGTATTATATTAGCTTCACGTAGTTCTTCAATAATTGATACAATCTCGTTATTGTGATTATTATGACCTGCAGCTTGTGATGCGAGCAGTAGTCGAAGTCGATCTACTAGCTCATTTGGATCATCCCAGTATATATAGTTGGGCTTATGGATGTTAAATTCCATCATTCCATCACCTAAGTAGCTACCTTTTGGCTTAGATCCTGTTGATTCGGGTAAATTATCCTGGTTTTTCTCGTCAATAAATTTCTTAATAATATGTTTATATTTATATCCTCTAGTACCCTTAATTTGACCATCAGGTTTATAGTCTCTTCTATATGCATTAGTAGTAATTAAAATCTTTTTATAGATTTCGAGTTCAAATTTATCATAATTTTTTGGTATTTTATGAAACATTAGAGAAAATAGTCCTGGTGTTAGAGCCCATATTTGACCACCAACTTGTATTTTATGTTCACTAAGTGTAAGTTTACTATCACCGAATTTCCATTCATTATTGAAATCTTTATGTGGACCATAGTTTGTATCTAATTCATTTCTTTCTTCCAAGACTGATAAATCAGTATAAGTATCTTCTGTATTGGAAGTTTGTGAGTAAAAATCATCTTCATCATCATCATCATCATTTTTAGTATTAGTTTCGTTAAATAATATGGTACTATCAGATATTGTTCCTTCTGCTAGTTTCTTTGGTGTACTTGTCTCTAACTTGAGTGATGGTTTTTCAGACTTTAAACTTGTATTATTTTCAAATTCTGTCTTCATTTTATTTTCTTCTTTAATGGGAATTCTTTTAATTTTTTTAGAACTATTTATGAATTCTTTCAGTGGTTCTGTTATAGGTTTAAATGTATCTCTTAGTTGTTCACGTGTATCTATTTCACCAGTTTTTATACTACGAAGCTTTTTCTTCAAGACATTTCTTGTCAACACCAACTGTTTTAAAATTTTCTCATCCATGTTTAATAAATAAAAGGTATCAGCTATTAGATGAGGTATCAGCTATTAGATCAGCTTATTAGCACCTGGTCTGGTTTTCAGATCAGCTTTTTAGGACCTGGTCTGGTTTTCAGATCAGCTTTTCAGGACCTGGTCTGGTTTTCAGATCAGCTTTTTAGGACCTGGTCTGGTTTTCAGATCAGCTTTTCAGGACCTGGTCTGGTTTTCAGATCAGCTTTTTAGGACCTGGTCTGGTTTTCAGATCAGCTTTTCAGGACCTGCTCTGGTTTTCAGATCAGCTTTTCAGGACCTGGTCTGGTTTTCAGATCAGCTTTTCAGGACCTGGTCTGGTTTTCAGATCAGCTTTTCAGGACCTGGTCTAGTTTTCAGATCAGCTTTTTAGGACCTGGTCTGGTTTTCAGATCAGCTTTTCAGGACCTGGTCTGGTTTTCAGATCAGCTTTTTAGGACCTGGTCTGGTTTTCAGATCAGCTTATCAGTACCTGGTCTGGTTTTCAGATCAGGTTATCAGGTATCAAATCAGCTTATTAGGTAGCTGGTCTGGTTTTCAGATCAGCTTATCAGGTATCAGATGAGGTTATAGCAAATAGATGTATCAAGCTTAAAGTTAGATTAATAACTAAAGTAAATGTTTATGAAGAGTAGTTTATATAGTTATGAAATAGTCAAATTGCTTTCTGTAGCGTCCATCATTTAATTCATTATCTTTGCTAATCACCAAAAATCCATATTTATCCTTCCAACACTCTCGACAAATCTCATGAAACTTTTCATAACTCATATCGCCACCAACATGATCTCTATAAACATGCTTCATATTTGTCTCATCTTGTTTAAACATTATAATAACATTGGCATTGTCTCTTATTAAATGCTTGGGAATTCTAGTATAAGTTTGACACAAGTAGAATGAATCGACATCCCTATGTCGCCCCATACAAAAATATGTACGTATATTATTCTGCTTTTCACATGCAACATCATCAAATATCATAATTGAATTAGTTTTAGCTTCATCAGGTGGAACAACTGATTCATTATCTGTAAATGTATAATATCCCATTCCTTTAATTGGTGAAATTAGTTTCTTCAGGTATTCATATTTGGGTTGATATAGAGATTTTGAGTATAAATAGATGTTTTCAAACTTGAGTCCATTAGGACTTTCTAGTAAGCCAATCATAACATTAGTCTTTCCACAATTGGATGGTCCAACTATTAGAGCACGAATAGAATTTGGTAAGAGGGGGCTATGCTTTATTTTTGAACTGATGTTGACTGAATCGTCAATATTACGAACTAAAATATTTTTATGTTGTTTCACTAACTGCATTTTTGTAACTAAATACATTTTATAAATGTTACCTCTTATTATAGAAAAAATTAGATAATATGGTTATACGATATCAGAAAACGTTTAGTCATAAAAACACCTTCGTTGGAGGAGGTATAGTAGATAAAATAATAAACTCTCTACCTGTTGAGCTTCATCTTCCGGGGTATCAGTACTGTGGACCTGGAACAAAACTACAAAAACGTTTAAATCGAGGTGATAAAGGTATTAACTTATTGGACTCTGCTTGTAAAAATCACGATATTGCGTATTCAAAAAATAAGGATTTAAGTACTAGACATAAAGCTGATAAAATACTTGAAAATTCAGCTTGGAATCGAGTTTTAGCAAAAGACAGTAGTCTTGCAGAAAAATCATTTGCATATATGGTTACTAACGCAATGAAAACCAAAACTAAATTTGGTATGGGTGTGGAGAAAAAGAAAAATGTTAAAAAGAACAAGCCAAATGATAAAAAACTGTTTAGAACATCAATTAGAGCTGCAACAAAAATACTAAAGAAGGAAAAACCATTAGATATTAACTCAGCTATTAAAATTGCACGAAAAACTATTAACAAATCATTAAAAGGAAGAAAGTCTCAAATTGTAGTTCCACGTGTAATACGTGTTCCAAAAATCGGTGGTTTTTTACCTCTAATACCGATTTTAACTGCTCTGGTTGCAATTGGAAGTCTAACAACTGGAGGTGCTGCCATAGCTAAAGCTGTAAATGCAACAAAGAATGCCAAAAATCAACTTGATGAAGCAACTAGACATAATAAAGCGATGGAATCTATAGCAGTGGGAAAAGGACTTTACTTAAAACCATATAAAAAAGGTTATGGTTTAGTTCACAAAGAGGAATCAAAAAACTCTTAAAGATGCTGCCCAACAGACCACTATCTGATGTGGACCTAAACCGTTTCTCTATAAAAATTCCATATTTTAGAGGAGTTTTCATGTTGAATACTCTACCAAAACGAACAAAGAAAATTGAATGTGGAATAATCAACTTAGATGTATCAACAGGACCTGGTACACATTGGGTAGCATACTATAAAAACATCAATGAAAAAGAATATTTCGACAGCTTTGGAAACTTACAACCTCCTTGGGAAGTAGTCAAATATCTTGGTGCAAATATAAAATACAACTATAATCAGCATCAGAATTTCAATACATTTACCTGTGGACATTTATGTCTTAAATTTCTTTATGAAATAACTGAAAATATTAAATAAAACACAAACATTTATATTTTAAAAAACTCTTTAATGTCTTTTTATTCATAGTTTAAAATACATAATTAATATATTATTGCCAAACAGGAAATTGGGAATTTTGAATTAGAAATTCACTCAGCTCACTCTCGACAATTAGGTTTTCTTCACCTTCTCTACTTAGGCAATATGATCCGCTTGAGAGATCTTTGATATCGTCATCAGTTAAAATATTATATCGTTTGGGCAGGAACATTATGTGTTTATTCATTTCAACTTTTAGGGTTGGTCCATATTTAGTTGTTACACGTAACACATTTCTAATAGTATATTTCGTTGAAGAATCAAGCTCCTTTACGTGGATTAAAGTTTTGTTATTTAGAGCATTAAATTTTGCAATTAGATTTGTTGTGGAGTCCATTTTTTATTTTTTATTTAGATACTTCTTGTCACTCTGAATGTTTAACTGGAAATGATCTTAAAAGTAGCGATGATGACTTCAAAAAGGCTAATCGAAAATAATTGTGGTGAAATAGTGAATAAGTGGGGGATAGTGATAGACAGAAAGAGATAGTTATAGAGAGAAAACGGTTAGAGAGAGACAGAGTAGTAAAAAAGAAATATGGAATAGAGAGAAAAGGGTTAGAGAGAGATAGAGTGCTAAAAAGAAATATGACATAGAGATGATAGTATAGATATTTTAAAGACCATATAGATATTTTAAAAATTTACAGAACAAATTAGTCTTAAAGGAACCTTCCAACATTCATCATCATTCATTCATCAGCAAATAAAATGAGCCAAATTAGACGTACTCTTAATCAATTTATAAGAGATTTTGAAAGCTTCAGGCTTTTTGATCATTGGGAGATGATAAAATGTTTCCAAAATATGCTGGATGAGAACGAAGAATATGGTGTCATGGAAGATGAAGACAACACTGAAGGACACTTCCCCAGCTGTCCTTGGTATCATCCTGAGTGTGAGGAGGGACCTGATACTTGCAGATGTACCATATATTTTTTAAGAAAAAATATACTAGAACATCTAATAATTGGCTATTACGAAATGTTTCCATCATTATAAATAAATTAAATAAAAATGAAATAAAATTGTATAAATAATAAAATAAAATTGAATTATAAAAATATTCCTTGATTTGTATTATTTTTTTCTAAAGGAAAACTAGGAATCATCTGTTCGAATATAAAATAACAGAAACTTGTATGTAGTAAAAAAAAATATGAGGATTTTATCCGATTATCTAAATTATTTATCTTTATGAAAATATCTAATTGAATTTCATAATATTGTGAAATTCAATTTCTCTTGTGCAGAATCTCTCAAAGAAAACAAGACTGTGCATGTTTAAGTGATCTGAAAACAAGACTGTACATGTTTAAGCGACATGAAAACAAGACTGTGCATGTTTAAGCGACATGAAAACAAGAATTTGCAAATAAGCAAAAACAAAATTTTTTTTGATCCAACGAAGTAAAGCCAATAAAGAAATAAAAAAACCACTCACATTTTCCATTCTTTTTTCAATAGTTTATTTACAATAACTTTTCTTAATAAATAGGATTTAAATACAAAAATATTTCTTAGACTTTTTTTACATTCATTTTAACAACAATAAAAGAATTTTTCTTAATAAATAGGATTTTATATACAACAATTTTTCTGATTAAATAGGATATAAATACAATATTTTTTCTTAATAAATAGGATACAAATACAATATTTTTTCTTAATAAATAGGATTTTATATACAATTTAAAAATTAACTAATTAACTAAGATTTTCTTGCATTTTAGCAATCTCATCTAGCAACATGTCAAGTTCGTATTCAGGGTTAGTTTCCTTAATACGAAAATGATACCATGCATAAGTGTTTATATTATTTGATCTAATTTTTCTCTTATCATCTCCATAGCTTAATACTACCTTATTTAATTCGCTAGTATACAATTGATGTAGCTTAGATTTAAATGTTAACATACTATCATATACATTAATCTTATTAAATAGGCAATTCTTATATGTAGCTAAACTATATTTATCTAATATGGCTCTCTTTACCCCCTTCGATTTTTTAATATCATCTTGGTTTTCTACACTAAATGAATACATTTTTGAGCGCAGCCCAACAAACTCTGTCATTATCTTACCGCAATTTTCATCCTTCATCATACCAATTACTTTTTTATTTACTATTGGGAAATTATAAATATTGTCTGTAGGATAGTCCGATGTGTCAAATTGTTCATGAATGTCATTTTTTATGTCAGCGTAAAAGTCATCAGTCTTTATTGAATATATAAAAGAGTCAGTATCCATATAGTTTAATGAGAGGTTTGTCTTAAACTTAGGTTGCATGTACCCGTAATGGAAATTATACATTTTCCATTTTGACAGCTCGAGTACACAAAATCCTAAGTAAATTGGTTTATTGTAGCAGGTTTTGACTCTAGTCATTTCGATTGCTACAAGATCTTCGGAAAATATAGATAAACTATGAAAATTTGGTTTTGATATCCAATCTTGGGCACCCAAATGATTCCGATTCGTTTTCTCCCAATTATTAACAATTTTAACATCTCTCCTCTTGTCCACATTTTCCATGGTTTTACCATACACTGCATTATTAAGTAGTTTGAAAAAATTTTTTTCAAAAGCATTTTTAGCAGTGGCTCTATGTCTGGTATTTAGGTCAATATAGCCTTTTAACCATGGAGATTGTTTAAATGCTAGAATACGATGAGTTTTCTTTAAAACTAAGCCATATTCTAAGCACTGTTTGAGAACTCTAAAGTGTATCACATATGATTGCTTTGTAGAGAAATCGGTTATCAACTTGCTATACTTCGCTTGCATAGGTTTCTTATTTTCAGCGCAAAAAGGAAGATCATTATGCAAGTCGTGTAAATGAGAGGGATAATCCAACGTAACCTCATAAATATAACCGTCTGTTCCATTATCAGCTATGCTGTTTGGATCCAGATTCAGCTCGTCTTGTGATAACCATCTGAATCCACCATGAGGAAGATATTCCGACATCGCCCATCCATACAAATTGTTAGCGTCTAAATAGACGAGAAATTCTGAGGGCTTTTCTTTGTCGAAATCTTGCAAATATTTATTATTTGCTTTCGAATATCTTTGACTACACTGTACTATTCCCCCACGTATACCTTTTTTCATAAAATTGTACATGTCTATGTCTGTCAATAGTTCTAACTCAATTTTTGTATATTTGAGCATTGCATCCCAGGAAAGGCCAGGTGCTGTATAATACTGGCAAGGATCGAGCTCATAAATACCCTTACAAACTTTTCTAAAGTTCTCGAAAATATCTGTCAGTAAGAGGACGTCTGTTTTTAAGTAAAGTTCCATGTAATCTTTCATTGTTTCACAACCAAAAGTATTCCATACCTCTACAGCATGTGAGTATTCCTCTAAAGAACACTCTTTATTATTCAACTTATTAAAAAAATCACTGCGTGAAGGCAGCTGGCATTCATCTAATTTTTCGAATGAATTTAGGTACTCATAAGGGAAAATACCTTTTTTCTTAATAAGCTGAAATTCTTTTTCTGATTGAAATAAGGACCTTATAGTGCTGAAATCATTATCCGACAAATTGCAGGCTAATGATTCCAAACTCTCAGCCATAAAGCGTATAGTATCAAGAAATCTTATTTCAAGCTTATGGCCATCACTCATTTCTGTGAATTGGGAGAGGGATATATAAAGTTCCTTATTGAGAGGGAGTACTTTCAGTTGCAATGAAATTTCACCTAATTCTTTAATGAAAAGATGTGAGTCATAATTTGAATAATTGTGGAAGTAAACTGGTATAAATTTGGGAATTTGGTAATTTAAATTACATTTATTGTGGGCTGCACCTCTAAATTTGCCACTAATGTGGCAGTGATCTCTAACACGATCTTTGCCTAAAAATTTTTGGCAAATATGGCAATTCACCGCACTATAAAAATTATAAGTATCCGAAGGGGATAAAGTATCCATTTGTCTATTGTTAACTAAATAGTTATTATATATATCTTCACAATCCTTAATTAAATATTCTACAAATTTTTTGGAGGCATCTTCCCCCGTATATATTCTAAGCTTATCTAAATTATTACTATGGAGACACTTAATAAAATAACTAAAGGCACAAGGTGTGTGCCTTTTTATTAAATTTGTTTTACTACTTACACTATTACTTATATCCTCTAATACGCATTCGAAGTCCGCGTAAACAACAAACGGGACATCCATTTTTCGTTGATGTCCCTTAAAACTAAGAATGGCATCCTCACCTGATGGCATAGTTGTGACTATCTTCCCACATTCCTCCTTATGTGTACTCATCACGTTCTCCCTATGGGTATATTGGAGACAGCTATTGCAGAAGTGTAGTTTGTGTTTATGTGTGGTAGTCTGATTCGTCAAAAGTCTGTGAATGATAAAAAAATAAAATAAAAGTTTATGAGTAAAACTTATATATTATAAAATATATAAAAGAAGTATATGTATCATTAAATTAAAGTGTAGTATAATTTTTTAACTTACTTTGATATGTTCTTTATCAAAATGTAGTGATGAACTTCACCATTTTCCAAAAGCAACAAGTTTACATGACTAATTTTCTCGTCTTTGGTGACATAGTAAGGACCAATAATCTGATTGGTCCCCTCATCATAGCCGAATACGTTAATACTTATTGCTGGATTGTTCACCTCAAACTCTTTTATTTTGTTTAATCCTAATGGGAAGCGTAAATTTTTGAAATTTAACGCTACACCATTTCGCGTAACAATCGTCTCTGCAGCAATGTCCTGAATATTATAAGAACTGCAACGCTTTGCATTATCATATTTGGTGGTATCCATGGCAGCGATTAGGCACCACTTGAAACAGTACTCATCATCATTTTCAATATTGAGGCAAGCTTTTTTTCTTTCTAGTTTTCCAGGTGTGGATATCCAGTTCGATCCTTTGACGAGCGAAGATTTGTTGATGTTGATTTCTGCTCGGACTATGCGTGACAAGGTCCAACCAGAATCTCGCTCTTCAAATTCGGACATTTTGGTTGAAATCTCCGCAACCTGCTTCCGGAATAACTCATCTATGCTATCTGCCTTCGTCAGCAAACTCATTTTGGCTACATGTGATATTATGCACAACTCCAATTCTTCTCCAACAATTTTGATATATTCTGCCACAATACTCACATGAAATTTAATTATTGCATGCTTACTTAAATTCACTTGAAGTCTCTCCATAAAAACATTTTTATTTTCTTCAACGAATTCTTCCAACAGAAGTTGGTCTTTTTTGTTTAAAATTGCATAAGTGGCAATATGGTTTTTGAATGCTTTAGATATTTTATAATATCGCAATTCTTCTACTTCATCTGTTCTAGCATGCGAAGTATTCCTTGGAGTTGGCAGAGTTTCTTCTCTTCTTTCTTCTACTTCTCCATCACTTTCCGGTAAGCTTATGTTCATAGCATCGTCGAATAAATTACCTCCAAGGATACCCACACCCTGTTGTTGAGCTTGTTGTTGTTGTTGTTGTTGTTGAGCTTGATGTTGATGATCTTGTTGTTGATGCTGGTACTCTTGTTGATGATAATTAAGAGGTTGCCATTGCATCACATTGGGATTATAATTGTATCCCAAAAACTGATTATTCCATGGCATACCGTATTGTTGAAAATTTAATGGTAACTGATATTGAGGATACTGTAGAGAAGGATATTGTTGATGAATGAATGATGATGATGAAGTTTGGTGATTTTGAAAAGATGTCTGCGGTAGCTCCTGATTTATGCCCCGGCTTACGACCACTTGATCCTGCACACTATGGTTTTTAACATGCTCCAAAAAGGACTTTTGGTATTTGTATACCTTATTACATGTATTACACTGATAACCTGATGAACTCATTTTTAATTATTTTATTATTATTTCACTTTAACACAATTGCTGATGATACTTCTTGTAAATACAATAACGTACTGATGTGTTGGTTAGAAATGTTGGCGTATTTATACTAAAATTGGAAGCAGTATCCTTGCAGCATTCATAAATTTTACTTTTTGTTTCTCTGCTGCTGACTGTACTTAGTTTGCTGCTTTAAAATAATCGTAGACAAAGAAAATGATTACCTTGCAAAATATATATGTATTCTACAAAATATTCCACGCACAAATACCCACGATCACACATTCATACATGTACACATACATACATACATACATACATACATACACATACATACATATACATACATACATACACATACATACATACATACACATACATACATACATACACATACATACATACATACATACATACATACATACACATACATACATACATACATACATACATACATACACATACATACATATCTCTTAAACAAATACACAAAATATTAAATTACCAACGACGATAAAGCTGGACCCCCCACACACAAGTATGGGTGCTCACATACATGTGAACACAAGTATGGGTGTTCACATACATGTGAACACATAAATAAAATATTTAAATAAATTAATTTAATTTATTTAATTATTTTATTTATAAACAATTTATTAGCATGAGGAAATCACACACACACACACACGTCTTATATGAGAATCGTCTAGTAGTCATCAAATCTATTTTCTCTGATATTACTGATATAGTATTACGATAAGAAATTTCTACAGTCTGGCAACACTGGCAATTTTCCCTTTGGTATTAGAAAATAATAATCATGTTTTGCCGTCGGCATTTGGAAAAATTAATAATCATGAATTGCCGTCGGCATTTGAAAAAATACTCATGCATTGCCGTAGGCATTAGGAAAAATAAACATATATTGCCGTAGGCATTAGGAAAATCATGTATTGCCGTAGGCATTAAGAAAAATATTCATATATTGCCGTAGGCATTAGGAAAATCATGTATTGCCGTAGGCATTAAGAAAAATATTCATATATTGCCGTAGGCATTAGGAAAATCATGTATTGCCGTAGGCATTAAGAAAAATATTCATATATTGCCGTAGGCATTAGGAAAAATTAATTTTCACTATTTCACCCCACTCCCCCTTTGGTATTAAGAAAAATCATTTTCATGATTTTCCCGTCGGCATATATATTTATGAAATATTAATCTTATGAAACCCCTTAATCCACTCCACAAACATACACACATACAAATTCCCACGGTCATAAAAAACTGGACTTATTAAACCACCCTCGTATGTATTAAACAAACAAAACCCCTTATGTAAACAAAAAATTCCTTATGTAAACAAAAAGTTGGACGGACTTATTGATCCACCCTCGTAGGGTATCAAATTTCACAAATTTCCAAGAATTTTAAAATTTGGGTAATTAAAATTTTAAAATTTCAAAATTTTAATTGACGCAGGAGCGGCATTTCACTACTACTTTGGGTCATCAAAAGCATAGTGAGCATATAAATATAATAGGGTAAAAAAGGGTAAAAATTAAAAAAATACTAAATATTCTCTGTTTTTTACATTTTTGTAACTAAATATTCTCTGTTATTTATGTTTTATATAAATAGTTCATTATTTTTTGTTTGGCTATGGCATATTGAAATCCCTATACCGGGAAATTATTTTAAAATTACATCAAATGCATAGTGCCTTTAATGCATATTTTGTTGCTCTAAGCCACCTTTTGAATGCTCGATAATTCTTCCAAGCTTTTTCGATATTTTTGTTTTTCCATCTTAGAGAAAACCATAATAAGTTAATAAGATTTAACAAAAAATTAATGCAAAACTTACTTTCAAGAAAAATGTTTAATTTCATAAGAACTGAGACACTTTTTGTTATATCTTAAATGTGCACAAATCCACGTTGTTTAACTGTGTTCACGCATGCAAATTAAAATAGTAAAATCACAGGATAAAAAATTTCTTATAAGAAATTAAAAAAATTTATTGAGAAAAGTCTTTGTTGGAAGAAATTTGATTATTGAAATAGCACTAAAAAGCACTGCGAGAAATTGTAAAAAGCATTATAAATGCCCGCTTTTCTGAAACGGGTATTTAATAAAGTTTCGGGTACTTCAAAAGAAAAAAATACCCGAAAAGCACCAAAATGGCAACGCTGGCAAAATCGCTCCGCTTGAAATGGGCTCTTAGATGGGGTCATGCGGAACGCCTGCAGCTATGCTACGCAAACAACCAACGTGAAGAACATTCTATTACAAAAAATCTGAAAAGTAATGGCGTGAGAAAACTACTGCCTATTATTAGGCATTCGCACCAAAAAGCCATGTATTTTATTCAAGCCAAGAACCTGTATAACAAAGTAAAAATGTTTACAGTTATCGTTATGATAAAGAATTTCAAAATCGTTGTCGAGTTAATGCTCTGTAAAAATATTTTTAACATAACCATGCTCAAGATATTGTGGGGTGGGCGGAACAATTATGGTAACTTAGTTTGTTTGTCCATTATCTAAATAAATTATGTTTATGCAACTATGTACAATGTACATAGCGTCAGCTTAGAGTATAAACACACATATCGTCGCTGTTTTAACTAACCGACTTAACTGGCATTTTTTTTAAAAATTAGTTAACTCCTTTACTAGACTTTATAAGTCATAATACACATTCACCCGTATTGCGTATGTCGAGTCGAATATTCGTCTACGAGAATTTTGTCATAGAATAAAGAAAACTTGTATAAAGTTTTTTTATTCAAATACAAAATTCACGTAGTCGAAAATTCGACTCGACAAACGCAATACGGGTGATTGTCTACAATTTTCGTGACTGTAAGGATTACTTTTGTGCCTATATAAGTAAAAAATATTTCTGACGCAGCCATAAGAATGAATGTATAAATGAACCATAAAAGCTGCTCCCATGCTACATTTTTAAAATGTTAGTTAGGTCAGTTAGTTAAAACAGCAACGATATGAGCTTCATAGTGAACCCGAAGTTTATGGATGAAAGCTATTCAAGATAAAAGATGACATGGGGGAAGATATGTTTCCAATATTTCAAGAGCGGATAAATTTTATTTTTATTTTGGCATTTTCAAGTGCTTCAGTTGCGAGAATATTTAACAACCTTAAAAACCCCTTATAAAACTGATTTGCGAAATAGACTGTTATCTAAAACCATTACAGTAACTATAAATGAATTTTGGAAGTAAAACAAATTTTAGTTTTAAATGGTTTGAGTTTTGTAACATGACCTTAAATTATTGAAAAATTTACCGGATTTTTATCAAGTTTTATTGTGAACTCCATTGGGTTAGTTTACATCTGGCATTTCGTGTGTGACATGTGCCCAAAAAAGGGTAACCACTGCACACAGAAAAAAATACCAATGTAAAATCAACATGTAAAAAGGTTGATTCAAATCACATTAAATTTACAACAAATAATATGTTGTTTCAGTGTGTTGGTGTTTATTTTCTTTGTTCATAGCTACAATACACTTTTGTGCTTAGTTGTGTAGGTTGTTTTTGTATTGTTGTTATTTTTTTGATTTTTGTAAACAATCGACAAACTGCTGCTGGCTGGTAGGCAGTGTACTAGTCTTGCAGTCGCAGGAGGTTCGCAGGTTCTAATCCTGGAGTCAAGTCAAAGTAGTTTGTATTTTTTTAACTAAGCCCTAATTCACACGTTGATTTTTCAATGATTTTTTGAAACACGATTTTTGTAGTTTGTAGGCGAACTGTATAGAAAAGCAAAGGGGGTAGAAAAAAAATCACATTTTCCGTTCTCCGAGTTTTTTTTTCAAATTTTCTTTACACATATATTAATTTTTGGTATGTTGCTTTATTTTATTTTTTCATTGAATGTGACAACAGCTTTTTTTAATAGAAAACAGTGTTACCTGTAGGTATTTTAGTCGCTAATATAGGAGTATAGGGACTATCGGACAAATATTTTATTTTTTGACAAAATGTAGGTATTTTGTATTCTCATATTGCATCTTTTGTGCATAAATGTAAAAATAACTATACGCAAAATATATATTTGCTCCGTTTAAAAATTTGTTTTTGCTCGTAATTACATAAATTTATCTAATTATTTTGGTATCGCAGTGCCTGTATTTGGATAGGATATTCCCTCTATTCTTCTAATGGCAAGCACACCAGGAAATAGGAAATGAGCATCTATTAAACAATGATTTAATAATTAAGGATATTACTTACAACTATTTAACTTAAATCTTAATAAACATCATGATTGGAGAAAATCCAAATATAGATACATATGTGTTATATTTATATTTAATTATATAATTTCTGAAAAACTGTAGAAAAGTATGCATTAATTTCGAAGGCAGAAGTAGTCACTTTGAATAATTTAATACAAAAAAATTACATATATACATACATATGTCAAGTTTTAAGTTACCTACTGTAGCTCCAAATATTCAGAAGAAATAATTTTGGTTTACAAAAGGTTTACAAAACAAATTTTTTTACATGTAGGGAAAAAACGATTTTTTTAAATCTAATGACAACACTGATACAATTTTTGGAAGAAAAAAAATCAAAACTAGAAACATGGAAAAAATCATCGTATGAATATAAAATGTTTTTGGAAGCAACTTTTAAAGAGAATCAAAAATAAAACAAGATTTTTAAATCCTCGTATGAATTGGGCCTAAAACTTTTCAAGTGAAGGTATTTTGCTTTTTTAAACTAAAACTAAAACTTTTCAAATAAATTGTATGTTAAATGATAAATGAAATAATGTTAAATTACAATTTAATTCAAGATGATAGATATTAGTGTGTATCTTAAGAATATTTATAGTTGTTTTGCCTGCAGGGGTAAGCACGTTGACTACCACGCGATGAGTTCCGAGTTCAAATCTTGGCCAGGGAAGCTAATTTATTTCATATATAAAAATTTTTCTGATGTCTATGTCAACCACATGTAAGTTAAATAATTAATAAAGTACAATTTACTACATTAAATTAAATTCATGTTGTTCCAACTTGAAATAACTTTGATTCAACATCATTCTTCATTTTGATTTTAACAGTACGTAAATGTTAAATCAACATGAAATAAAGTTATTTCAAAATTAAAATTTTCTTTGACAATTACTATAAATCATGTTAGATTAACATGAAACATATATGAAGCAAAATATTAGATTAACCTTGTTTAAGTAGATTTTACGTTCAAAATTTTCTGTGTGTAATTACTAATGAAAAACTTTTTAATTCAGACACGTAGTTATTGAGCTAAACAGTTTCATCCATAACTAATAGACAATTTTATAGAATCCCACATGATTGGAAACATGTCTGAATCAAATCGTTTTTCATTATTAATTAGTGGTTACGGTTTTTTTTTGGCACATGACACACATATGTAAGCCCGTTCATAGCAAAAATGTATGGATGGTGTGGCGAATTTAGAGATTGTTTGCTGGTTTAATAATTTTTTTTACGTACAAACATACATACATATTTATGTACATACACCCACTTGACCTGAGATTGGATAAAACGAATGTTCACTAAAGCGAAGAAATTTGTTCGTAAATCTAAAAATATTCGAATGCACGCTAAAGCTTCAAATTTCTATCGATAGTTTTTCGAGGGTGTTATGGTAGCCGTATGGATGTGTGTTAGTCTAGAGCAACGGTTCTCAAATGGGGGTCCGTATGAAAATTCCAAGGGGTCCGCGAAGAGCTAAACAAATATTGTTATGATTCCTCAAAAGTTAATATTAATAAGATTTAGTAATATGGCTTTTGTATAATAAATGTAAAACGTATATTTCGCATTGCGGTAGGCCGTGCTACTATTAAAATTTCTGAAGGGGTCCACGAAGAAAGAGCTTGTGAGAACCTCTGGTCTAGAGGTACCAAGTTCGAGGCACGACCGCACTGAAAGTAAAAATAAAAAAAAACACATACATATATATGTACAGTAATTGAACAGAAAACAATTTGCCACGATAGCGTAGTGGATGTGTGCTAGTCTGTTAGAATGGACGTATCATGTTCAAATCCTGCAGCGTAAGTTAAGCTATTAAAAAAATTAATAAAATAAATAAATTAAATAAATAAATTAATAATATAATTACTTTTTTTTACTTTTTCTGTTGCCTTTTTGCGATATCGAAATTAGTTCAATATTCTCTCACTCTTGATATCAGCGATGCCAACTTGGTGCTTTTGGCACTGTTTTTAGTGCTTTTTGAAGACTCTAAACGCCAAATTTTGAGTGTTAGTGCCAAACTAAGAAGAAACACTAAGTAGTGCTTTTAAGAAATTTGTTTATTTCTTAAAATTACTTTAATAAAAACTTAGTATATTTATTTTTTAGTGTAAAGCTTACCTTTTTCGTCTGATATATTTCATTAAATATAGAATAGCTTAGAAAATATTAAACATTATTAAACTTTACTCGCGTGTATGTTCACTCGTTTTTCACGTTAGTGCTTTCTATACATTTTATGTCTCAAAATTACGCTTTTTAGTGCTTTTTTAAATTTTGATGTGTTTTTAGAGCCAAAAAAGTAGGCATCACTGTTTGATATTGCTAGCGAAAGAAACTTCAAGATTGAATGTTTTTTGGGAAAACTGAGCGACAGGTGAAGTTTTTTCGATTCGGTTTTGAGTGTCACTCTCGATAGTTTTACACGATAAGTGTTTGTGATATATTCGAAATCGATATCAATAACTAAAGTTTTGGTCAACTGGGCATACGTACACAACGAACTGTCAGTAGCTTAAAGTATGTGTTAGAGTGTCTGTGCCCGTTTTATTTATTGTTTGTTTTATTTATTATTTATTTTTTATTCACTTTTGTTGCCTTTGTTGTTTCAGTTTATTTTATTCATTAGAACTTGTTTTAACTGCTCCAAAATTCTTATGAAAAAACAACTTTGCTTGAAGAGAGTTGAAAAAAATTAGATAAAAAACCTAACATGAAAAAGGAATACCAAAATACGATAACAGCACGAAAAACATCAATTAACAAACTTTTTTTTTAGTTTCCTTGACAAGGTCATACGAAAAAATTCAAAAGAAAAAAAAACAATTCAAACTTCTCAGATACTCACACAAATACAAAGAATAATGGTTTGAATTTTGGGTTAAGTGTATTGATTAATGTATTTTTTGCAGTTTTTATCGATGTGTTATGGCCAAGGCTGAGTTACTGTTTCTTTTTTTTTTTATCGTTCTTGTACCCTACAATATGTGTTGTGTGATTTTCTTTATTATCTAACTAGCTGACCCCGGTCCGCGTTGCTGGCCCTAAGCAAACATTAGTGTTGTATATGGCATTGGTGGTACAATATGAAAATTGGATTTTGCCCACGAATAAACTAAATATTGCGCCATCTGCCGGACGAACTTCAAACTACACAGAAACACTCCTCACGCCCTATAGAGCATTTGGTCTAAATCGGTGCAGTAGTTCTTGAGTTACGGTGCAAAATCACAAAAAAAACTAAATATGGCGCCATCTGTCGGACGAACATGTATATAAAGTTTGGTCGAAATCGGTGCAGTAGTTCTTGAGTTACGCTGCAAAAACACAAAAAAACTAAAAATTACGCCATCTGTCGGACGAAGCACTATTTCTGAGAGGGGCGTAGCATTTACCGGGTTAGAACATATATATAAACACGCGCCGGTCTTTTACAAATATTTTGTGGGGTGGAAGGCGAAAATCTGTAGGGGCATTGAAGAGTTCACCCCTAACAAATACACGTGTTTTTGATTTTTATATATATTATAAGATAAGATTTCATATATGGCAAACGCAGACTCCTGTGTCTATGTTCTGTAACTTTAGTGCGAACTTTTCCAGACGAGAAGTTTGTTATCATTCTGTGAAACACAGGGCGAGTAACAAAAACTTTAGTTTCTTGCTCATGTTTCTTGTAAGCTTATTTAAGGTTTTATACGAATCAGCCTGTGGAAAACAGGACAACTAATATAATTGCTTAACTTTTCTCGACGCGAAAACTTCTCGAAATTTACAGAACACACGTACTGGGCTAGTCAAGCACTGCTCTCCCATCAGAATTAATGTAACAGGCGCTTGGAGCTAACACTTCATATCCTCTGTGCATACTCCAACTAGAAAAATATTCTATCGAAACAGGAGGAAAATATTCTGATTCCTTAATACTTATACCACCCATAGTTATCGATGGATCAACATTTTCAGCCATGCGTCTATAAGTAAGCTTAAAACATTAAGTCCTATGAGCGTTAGAAATTAATCCTATTTACATGACACCATTTAGAAACTACATATTGTCAAAATCATAAGTTTAAGTTTCATTCATACTTTTGCCTCCGACAGGTTTCGTCTTTTGCTGAGTAAGAATAACTTGCAAATGTTGCTGACATTCACGAAAGAGTAGATACAATTGGAAGTTCATTTACAAAAGGTCATTTACAAAAACAAGAGTTTGAGAAAAGGTGGATCCTTGTGGTACATACATACTTCTGAATTTATCTTGAACTAGTTTTATGAGATCCCATCTACGACAACTCTTATAGTGCGATCCCTGAGGAAGTTCAGTAAGAATCGAGAGTAGTTATAACCGATACCAAAAGCAATACATTTTGACAAAAGTGCACAACTATCACCATCACAGCTGTCACCACCTTTCATAATATTTCCTATACTCTACAGACTTTTCTTAATTTGGAAAGTGCAGAACATATTGGGATTGGGTGGGGGTTAAAGCTTAGAATTAAAAAATAAAAACTCTAAGCATGTGCACAAACGATTATATTGGAATTTTTCATGTAGATTGCACTTGGCGAAGGCTATAATACGAGTATTACGCTATCAAATGTGAGCTTAAGAGCGCCAATTAAATTTTAGCCATATTCCTTATGTATTTCGGCTTAGCAGATTTTAATCTATTATTAATATATTTTTCATTAACCGGTTCCTACTAAACTGTAAATGTATATTAAGCATGTAGTTTGATAATGTAGTTTAATAATGTGGGCGGCGTTACTTAAAGTGACCATACGTCCTCTTTTTTAGAGGACAATTATCTATTTTAACTCGCTGTCATCTATAAAATTTGTGTCATCTTTTTTATTACCAGTCATCTTTTGTCATCTTTAATATTACAAGAACGATTTAAATTTGTGTTTTATCGATGAAACAATATAGCCTTACTTTCACTTGCATTCTCTAACTATCAACCAAGCTCAATATATACATAAATTTTTTTGATTATTTTGGGTTTATATGGAGGTTGACAGTTGAAATAAACATTACCTTATGCTTGCCTGGTTTGAGTGTACCCTAGTAGCTTTATGCCCTATTTCAATAAGAAGATTTAGGACGTTTTTGTTTGCAAATACTTTTGAGTGTTTGGTTTTCAATTTTCTAAATAATTTTCTTCAGAAATAGTTGCTGTCTTTGATAAGGTTTTTAAAATATAAAAATAAACTTAAAGAATTAATGCCGTATTCATAAAAAATATTTTAGGTTTATTAAGCGCTTATTTGACGTATTTCTATGGGAAATTTGTGAAATAAACCTGATATGAAACTAAAATATTTTTTGTGAATACGGCGGTTATACGATAATTTGAAAAATATATAAAAAAATATGTTTTGGATAATGGTTTATAATAAAATCTTAAAGCATATACAGGAACCTTCTAGCATAGGCAATAAGTAATTGTGGTATTCATAAAGGCCGTTTCACACTATAATACAAGTATTAATACTTTTGACGAAAATGCATCCCTAATCTAATTTCTGTTTGAAAAATTTCAAAAGACAATAACAACTCAACATGTCAGAGTTGCATTTTCGTCAAAAGTATTAATACTTGTATTATAGTGTGAACGGCCCTTAAATGGTACTCATAAATTAACACGTTTTAAAGTAATAACATGAAAAAATATGACTGCTGTGAGCAACCCCTCATAATTTACAATTATAGATATTGAACTTATTTGTATTTTGGTTTTAGCATCTTTTTACATTGCTTACTCTCTCTCTCTCTCTCTCCCAATTCCTTTTGTAATCTCTCTCGCATTTCTACATGTAGTTATGACAAACAACAAACATAGCTGAGAAAGTCATATTACTTTATGACCTTACTGATTAAGCCACAACAATTTTTTTTAACTATGTTAAAATCTTAAGATATTATGACACTTAGGCCACTTAAGACACTGGTGTGAACACCCCAAATAATTGTTTTATAAAATCCCAACTGCAACTTTCTTCCATACACAAACAAGACGACACAATCGTCGAACAGAATTGGGACATTAATGTGTTAAGGGCTTTAATATTGCAAATATTTTATTCGTGTCTGTCATGACTTTCGAACGTTTTCAATTAGAATGAAAATTTTCGAATCGCAAAAAAAAGATTTGGCGTCTGCTTACTTCAGAATATTTTTGCAAAATTGGTTGCTAATGTGGGAATGTCTATCATATCCTCTTTTCTATGTATTAAAACCAAATATATATTGGTTTAAATTTCCGGATTAGGTAGATGAGATATCAAGCCGACTTTGAAACAAGATTTTGTTTAAAACAAATTAATTTTATTGTGGAAAAAATGCGATTCTATTTACTTTCACGTTACTTGGTGCAGTCGAAAGTAAAACGAAAAAATTATTCGGAAGTGAATGTCAGGACACCAAAATATGCGGAAAAGATTCACTTTCACACGGATGTGAAAGTCATGACAGACACGATTGTTGAGATTTTTTTTGATTTTTTGTTTTGCTGCAGCGTCAACTTTTTTACCATATTTGTTGATGTCATATTTTTCTTTCTTACTCCTATGAAAATTAATAAAGTTGTATTTTGCGCTAGAGTGCTGAAATTTGCTACTAAAGCAGACCAAAGTGAAATGGGGCTAGAAACCTTAAATTAACGCGACCATTCCGATAACATTTTTACGTTTTGTTTCATGTACTTCGGGTAAGCAGGATTTAAGCTATTATATACATACTAGTGATCCACGAATATTCGTATTCGTATTCGAATATTCGGTCATTGTTAGATATTCGTATTCGCCAAATTCAGGCGAATACGAATATTTTTCAAAAAAATTAAATAAATAAATGCATGAATCCTAAGCGACATATAAATAAATGCCTAAAAATATTAGTTTGTACAAATACATTAAATTTTTTATAGAAATTTGTGCTTTGTATCATTTTTAAATATTATTTAATGACTATCATTAAAATTTTGGGTAGTTTGTATTAACTTTAAAGTACGCCAACAAGAGTATGAAGTCCTTTTTCATAAACATTTCTTAATATTTCATATTGCATACGTAATTAGAACCCCAATTTAATGTCTATAAATATCATATATTATATTAGTATTCGCGAATATCGTTTCAAATATGCGTATTCGTATTCGCGAATATCAAAAATTGACATTCGTTACATCACTAATACATACATATGTATGTACATATGTATATAAAAATTCGAATCGATAACTTCCTCCTTTTTATGAAGTCAGTTAAAAAAGTAGACAAGGTCACGTCTTTTAAACGTTAACGTTAAACTTTACGTAGGATTTTCACGAAACTTCTTACATGCCTTGGCCTCTTGGATAGTCAATTTTTCAAAGTGTGCTACGATACACCCACCGAGGCCGAAATTTAAGATTGGAACCTTGCATTTTTCGACATTTATGTGTGTATATGTGAGGATGTAAACATTTACAACTCATCTAAACATAAACATATGTATATATAAATCGAAACTGCGCCTGAAGAAATGTAGTATTATCAATTAATTCTCTAGCACCGGTTTGTCAAAATGTCTCCTTTATTTGCCTGCACACTTGATTGCGCCCCAGGAATGAAAATCACAACGTGCTCAAATTTTTTATTCTCATGTTAGCAGTTTCAGTTTCAATTTTTAAAATAACTTTTTCTTGCTTTCGGTGTTGTTTCTGCTACATTGCACAATTTCTTAGAAATACTTTTTTATTCTTGTTTGATGTTAAAACTAAAATGTTGGCTTAGTTCAATCCTTAAGAAAATGATAATAAAAAAACTATAGGATGGGCTATTTTAAATTTGAATTGGCTAAAAAAAAAGTACTGATTATTTTTTTAAAATTTCTGATTTATTACAAAGGTTG